>OZ025270.1:7414449-8901949 GCA_964019165.1 Mastigias papua | reverse complement strand
TTTTGAGGGGGCCAAGTTCAGGATTTACAGTATTCAATTTTTCTTGCATTGTATTACTGATATATTGCCATCAGATTGACAACAATTATGATTTCAAAATTCTATTCAAGGAGCTTAGTAAAAGTGGCACATTAGGTAAATCATTGGAACAAGAGAATTCCCTGTCAGATGCAGATAATATTATCAAGGTAGGTGAATTCATTTTTTATTATTTTTTTCCTTCTGATTTATAGCATAGAACTGATATTTCAGTTTTTTGTGAAATCTTGTCTTTATCATGGAGTAGGCAACTTTGTTTGTTCTCCCAGTCAATCATTTCTTGACAATATTTTCTTCATAATATCTCTGTTCATCAGGGTAAAATATTGCCTCCTTTAGGTATAATATTGTATAAGTTATCCCTGGTTTTGTTGCACTGCAATTTCTTCATATTTTAGTTAATTTTCTCTCATAATCTTACATTTTATTTCTCTAAGGCTTTGCAGGAGGAAGTGGAAGCGCTGAAAGAGCAAATTATATCACTTGAAAGTGGTGGTCAAAAGGACTCTGATGAAATTGCAAGGGAAAACCAAGTAGGCTCAGATTTTTGTATTATTTGAATTGCTATTAGAGTGATCTTTAGAGTATTTTTACTTTTTTTTCATTTTGGTAGGATTTGGTTTAAGTCTGGTTTTTGATAGAGTATCTTCTGTATTGTTAGAATTGGACTTTGAATGCTAATCAATATCTTTAATTTCATTTTGTATATTTTTGTTATGTTTTTGTTACAACTATACTCTCTTTACTTGTACTATTCATTTTCTCTCAAGTATATCATTGTTCATGCAGCTGAGATACTGAATTTGAAATGAAATGTTTACTTTGATTGGAATGCCTTTCGTTGCAATATTTTATCATTGTAAATATATTTTTGACTACTCAATTTTATCTTGTGGCAATTCATTGATTGTTGAAATACCATATCTCACCATGTATAGGACACCTTCATTTATTAGACGCGCTCTTAATTCCATTTGAAAATTGCTAGCAAATTGTTGCTGCCATCTTTTACCGTGAATGAGACTCTTCGCCTTTTCTCAGTACCTGTAGACAATATTTATCTCAGTGAACAAAGTGGACAATCCAAAAACTGCGAAAGATAATAGTTCTTTAGAGACAAGCGTAATGCAACTGTGGCTTTTCAACTAACTGATAAATTGAACCGTCCCCTGCATCTCAAACACCAGGAGATTGTACACTTTCAACAACTTCCTATACTGTGATATCCTCCTGTTAATTTGCTTTCAAACAGAAATCTGTTGCCGAAGCAACAATAATAGGTTTGCGTTTTTCACAGATCCATTCTGCAAGCTCATCTTCTGTTTCGGGAAATGTAGCTGGTTTTCCCTAGTTAGCACGCTTCGATTTTGGACATTTAATTTAGTAATCATTTGCTCTTTTTGACTGTCGAACAGTTGCGTTTATAACTCCAAATTCTGTGCTGCCTTCTTCATTTTCATATGCAATGGTATATTTCTAACAATTTACATTATTGGTGGGAGCAACTCCCAATCTAGGGGTAAGTTGGGTAAGTGGTTTTCTTTTGAGCCACACGAATTTGTAGATTTAACAAATATTCGAATTGAGAGACTATGTTCTCTAATTATCATAATACTTCTCTATATAGAATGACACTTTCCTTGCAGAGGAATTGGTCAGATAGTCGAGGTTATTAGACATAAGACGTAGGCTAGCTATTGTTGTGCCCTATGCGAATAGCAAAAGCGGGGGCCTCTTGTGACATCAGTATGAAATTTAACAATTATGAAAGAATAATTTAATCGCCTTTGGGCCCCCTCTCAGGTTAGGGGGTCGAAGCAATCTTCCTCCCTGCTCTCCTCTGGGTGGAATTGAAAAAACGCACCCTCGAACAAAGCCAATATTCGTTTGCAAAATGTGCGCCTTACAAATGGCAAGATGTGGTACAGTCTTCTCGGGCTTTCAATATTGCTAGTTGACAGCCTTTTTAGTTTGGTGTGTAATCTAGAATAAGAATGAATTGTTTTGCTTTTTTAGGAATTAAAAGCAAAGCTAGAAGCTGACAGCGTTGAATTGAAAGCTCAAGACGAATCACTAAAGCTTTTGAGAACAAAATGCCAAGGGCTTAAATCTAAAACTGAGGTGAAGTCTGTTATGTCATTTTTATGATAGGGTTTGAATACTGTTCAAGATATCGAATGGAAATTTATTCATTTTGTTTAGTAGAGGTATGAATTGTCACTTGTCTCATGGTTAGCATCCCATTTAAAGTTTCTTTATTTTCAGTCTCTGACCATCAGTGACTTGATTTTGATTCAACTTGCTCAATAGGTTTAAATGTTTTTTTATGTAGGAGCTTCATCAGCTAGTGGACATGGTCAGCGCAGAAAGAGATGAAAGCAATGCGTATTCCAAGGTAAAGAGTGAAGACTACAAAATTGTTTGCAAATATTGTTAATGATGAATTGGATATAGGTTAAGGCAACAGCCTGGTTTTTTGAGAGAAATCGTTTTATTTTGACTGCGATCTAGATAAACAGTTGTATGGCATAATAACGCTGTAAAATTGTTTTTGACTTAATTTGAAATCAAGTTTATTATAGTGAAGTTTTTTCACTATGCGATAGACAAACGCATGCCGAAATGTCAGTAGGCTAAAACTTTTTTCTGCATTTTGGTGCAATGTTGACGTCCTGTAGTGTTGACGTCCTGTAGTTATGTTACAAAGGTTTTTGACATATAGCGAAAAATTTAGATGCAAGCGAATGATGAATCGTTTTAGTCTTAAACTTACGCCAATAAGGTCTTTGCCCGTTTTGGACTGCTTATTGTGCCGTGCACTGTACTCTAATCTTTTTATTACTATAACTCTGGTTCATCCTTACCGTAGTTATGCTTAGGTGTTTTTAACATTTTGCAAGGATGAACCTTGTTATGCTGTTGTCTAAAGCCTTATTTCTCTTTGTCGCAAAAGTTGTTTCTTCTAATAGCTCGATAAGGTAGTAAGATTTAGAATTTGGATAGGGCATCAATTTTGGCAATTTTAATCATTTCTTTTTACAGGGTAACGCTATGCGTAGTATTATGCTTAATTTCCTGCAATTTTTCCCTAATTGTGCTTATAGCCGTTATGCTTATAAAACAAAATTAGTGTACACTTTAAATTCATTCCAGCAAATGGGCGATGAAGTGAAAGTGATGAAAGAAGAAAGAGAGAAGATGATTCGATCTCAGAAAACTCTGAAAGGAAAACTTGAGAAAGCAGTCAATATCGAAGAGGTTTATTTTCACGTTGATAACTATGTTATACAACATTCATTGTTGATTCGTGGCTAATTAAATGATTTGGTGATTTGATGAGTTGATTCGGTGATTTGATTAGTTGATTAGGTCTTTTCCAGAATCTTAAATCATTCAGCTTATGTCATATATTGTCTTTATAGTCTGATTTCCTAGCCATTTAGAGGTTTTGTATACTTTGGACAGTTCATTGTATTGCCATGTTCTAGGAAATTAGAAAGACACAAAATCAGCTGCAAATTCTTATTCTTCCCGCTACCCTTTAAGTAAATGGAATGTAAATATCTCATGATGTTTATTAATGGTAACGTGATAACTTAAGGCGCAGAACAAGGAAACACATACCACCGCGTTCTATTGAATCCTTTCTCATTGTAACCTACATTAGATCAAAGGTTAGACATAAATATATTCCTATTAGATTTTCATCTTTTTTGTTTGTTGTTTTGGGGTTACTAGATTCTTTTCTGTAGGTTGCTATAAGCACTCCCGTTTATTCCTTCGTGCTAATTTTGCAATTTGTATTTTTGTGCCTGGTTACTTTCCTAGAATTGGGCAGTCATTTTACTAATCCCTGCTTTAGCCTCTCCCAGTCATCGTCACCATCATCATTATCATCATCACCATTGTCATCCTCTTTTCCTGTACCCCCCTTATGGGGCCTAGGCTGACCCTGAGGTCAGTGTCGCCTTCAAATTGTTTAGAAGAGGTGATTGAGTCGGCTACACTCAATCCACTCTGTTACCCCAACAGTTACTTATCAGAGCTCCGGCCTGAAGCTGCTGTGCCTGACTTTCACTGAAGGGGCCTGGTTGGACAGTTTGCCACAGGTCGTCAACATCTGCCCCAATTCTGAATCTTCGCGAAATGAATCACTATCAACTTAAGGGCAGAGTCTCTCTGTGTCCGCTTGCCACCACGAGGAGGTCTCCAACCATGGGCTAGCTCATCATTGTCATCATCATCATCATTGTCATCATCATCGTCATCATTATGATCAGCATCATCATCATCATCATCATCATCATCATCATCATCATCATCATCATCATCATCATCATCATCATCATCATCATCACCATCATTACCATCACTATAATCATCATCAGCAGTAGCATATCCTGTTCAGCACGTGGCTGTATAAACGGCTGCCCTGTATGCTGAACTGCACTGCATATTGCCCTGCTTTCACAACTAACATTCCCTCGTGCTCCGAGATGCAATCCTCCCATTTCCTTTTGTCTACCTCTGCTTCTCTTTCCAGGCATTCTTCCGTTCAGAATTTGTTTTACCATGCTCTCATGCCGTGTCAGATGTCCAAAGTACTGTATTGTAGCTCTCTTCTAATGATTCTTCGTACCAAATTTGCTCGCGTATAGTTATTTGTTTAGAATAATGCTCTAACATGTTGACCAAACTTTAACGTTTTGAGAATTTTCATTATTAGGAGCTAAAAAGAGAACTATCAGGCTTAACATCTGATAAAGGAGAGCTTCAACTGATGGTGAAGAATCTACAGCGTGAAAAGAAGACATTAATGCAATCAAATAAGGTTTAATTATATTCTGAATTCTTTCGGTAATGATGCCTAATCTCTTCAAATTTTCAGACAGTTTGTGAGACACTAACCTGAGACTTTTTTTGAAAGCCTTATATCATACCATCGATTTTGAAGGAAGCTATTTTCACCATAGGTGTTCCAGGCACATGTTATGATTTGGTTTGAATCTTCGTCCAGAAACATGTTGTACCTTTTATCTGGAATCTGATACTTCTAGTGTATTTTCGTTAATCTGCTTTTGCATACGAGATTTTTGTGCTGAAATTTCAGTATTCTATCTGAAACATAAATGAGTTATATATCTTGCCCTTCATTACTAACTCACTATCAACCCACGGCAAATGTAATGGTTTGGAACTAATTCTTTTCATTTGAAATGCCTGTGCACAGTCCGCAAAAAGAATATTCTTTCGTACATTCTTAGAAACTTAAAGACAAGGTGAGAGCAAGTTCGACAAGACAAGGGTCATTTGACGAAGGAAACAGTGAACTGGTAAAGGGCGAATTCTCATATTTGCATACTCTTGAGTCCCGAATAAATGCCCTCCCCCGCTTATTAATTTTTTTAAAAAGTTCACCTAGGACATCCTTATTCCCGACCTCCCGTGTATTATTTTTGTGTCTGTAAATCGATCGAATATTAAGTAACGTGAGAAATCGTGCTTTTCATTTTGTTTTCTGTTGAAATGAGTTGTGAAACTCATCCATAGTTATCACAAGTTTTGAAATTTTCCATCCACCCCGGTTGTTCCAATCCCCCCGTTTATTAGGTTTTAGGAAATTTCCAAGCCCCCCCTACTACTCCAAATCCCCCTGCTATTCCGTCTATTCTGGACTTAATAGTAGTGCATTTATATCTTACTTTGATTTCATATTTGCTGTTTTGTGGTACCTACTTGTTTTCCTATTTTGGATGCTATTCAACCTGTTGCTAGCATTTTGCGATTCTTTCAAACCCCTCTTTTACGTAGTGCTAGTGCATGATAATATTTTAGTTTCAATTTCCTTATATTGCCTTCCTCGTCCCCCAGAAAAAAGGAATTTCAGGTTCATTTAATCAGCGTATTCATAAATCAAGCTTTTTTCCTACCTTAAGCACACAAGCGAATACAATTTACTCTGTTCATCTTGCTGTAAATTGCTTCTTAATGTCTCATTATGTGTGAACATTTCCATTATTTGAGTTGTTCAGTTGCATTTGCGTGTCATACATATTTAGATATGTATTGCATTTCCTTCATCCTGTTAAATTCTTCAGTGATTACTTGTTGCTTGCGCATGTTTGGGTAGAGTTATGACATTCTTCTTTGTTGACATCAACGCAAATTCTCAGGTTTACATTAGAATCGTGAATTGCTTACAAAAGGAAAATGAGTCATTCGATTATAGATATTTGCACGTACTCTTTGTTCTCCAATACACTGTGGGGGTTGGAAAAAGTTTTTAAATTGATAAACGGGGGCCGGGGGCCTGGAATTTTTTGAAGATAACGTTTGATTACTTTGAAGATGAGAATAAAACAGAAATAGTATCAACACAATGCACAAATTAGACGCAGAAATCTTAGCATCATTTAAATATCGTCATCAAATAAACCCATAGAAATGTTTCTGTTTACATCATCTTCGTTTTCTTTCACGCCCTTGTACCCAAAATTAATAAGCGGGGGGCTCTATTAAGCTCTGGAGGTTGCAAAAATTCCAGAAAAATAAAAGACGTCCCCGGCCGTTAATTAGAGACCAAAGAGTACACATTTATATTTAGATTGGACAGTTCCGAACGAGAACGTTACTTGTCATCTATTTGGACAAGCTAGTATTTCAGAATTACTAAGAATTGTTCAGACATCTATAAATTAGCAGTGTATCAAGCAGCACCGTCCCAAGAGAACATCGAGAGAGGGTGTGGCCAACTGGTTTTGCCGACTGGAGTCAACGTCGCAAGTGCGCGTGTAAACCAAGGGAAGATTTATTTTGACTAGAATCAAAATTGCAAATACACGTGTAAAACACAAAAAGATCTTGCGCACTAAGGTATCGTTTTGTAGCGATCTGCCGACTGAACCTTTTTCTAGAGGGAGTGTCACACCCCCAACACTCCTAATGTAGCGACGACCCTGGTTCCTAGCGAAGTTTTCGCTTCATTTTCATATCCTTGTCCAATATAAAGTTACTAACAATCTATTTTGATTTCGTGAGCAGCCACTGGAGAAGGAAAACGACGAGCTTCGCAAAGAGATCAAACTATTGAAATTGAAATTTGAAAACGAAGAAGGAGAATTGGATTCTTTGAAAAATAGTAACAAGGTATGAAAAAAGAAGGATATATTATTCTAATGTATGATTAAATCCCGCATCATGATGGCATTGCGAATTCGATTCAGGCCTCTTAGAAACTAGTATAGTTAGCGATACAGCTTTTGTTTGTTCCCAATTTCGTTGTGATTAGAGGACATATATATACCCATTTTGCAATATATACACACTATTATTGCTTTCATCTTCCATCCATACCTTTTGCACCTAGTGTATTTATACGAATTAAAAGCATGCTTATATTCAAAACTTAAATTCATGTAATTCAAGGGCGTGTTACCAAATGGTTAGAACAGTGGTTGCCAAACTGGTGACCGCGAGAGGTTGCCGTTGCTTGTTCGACTTGCTGTGTTTTTGGACTGTATCACTGCTGATATTTATTTTCTGTGAAAGAGTATTCATAATGATATATATTAATCTGTCCAAGAGACTGTGATTCGGGAAATTGTGCTATAGGGGACTGCCGTTTAAATCATTGGAAAAGTTTGAGAATCACTCGGTTAGAGCGCTCGTTTGCTGTGCGCAATATTGCTATGACTCGAAAGTCGCCTCGGGACATAGGCTGGATGCTCTTTCAGTATCTACAGATAAGAAAATAGGTATCTTGCTGGTGACAACTGGGGAACCTGAGGTAGCATTAGAGAAGTTGGCTGTCCTACTTCATTTTTCCGACAGCCCAGGATAAGTTCCGTCGCTAGGAAGCACTCCCCAGCGTACGGCATCGAATATAGGAGAAAACTTTGCCTTTACATACTTTCACTTATGATATTATCAAGAGATTTGTTTAGTTTTTAAAATGGAAGCTGATTATTAGTGTAGCAGACTTTTGAGCTCATAGAAGCCTATTAGAATTGGGTTTTTACGGTGATATTCTGTATTATCTCGCGTATTCATCAATTGCACAATTTGTGCTAGAGGATACTGACCAATTAAATGTGTAAGGTTAATTGCAATTTAGTGTTTTTCTTAAAACATTAAAGGATAGAATGCATGCTATTATATATTGAAATAACCTTGGTCGACATACAAAGATGGAGCAAATGTTTTGTGGCTTCATGAAAGTATGCCCTTCAGCATTATTCAATCACATACATAAAGTTAAATATCCCCTGTTATAATGATTATATGATATTTATATATTTATAAATATATATGTATATATATACACATATAAATATATATATATATATATATATATATATATATATATATATATATATATATATATATATATATATATATATATATATATATATATATATATATAACAATAACAATTAGCTATATACTAAATTAAATATCTTAAAGTTAAAACTTTCCTACAAGGTGTTGAGTAAAGAAAGAGAAGCCCTTAAAGAGGAAGTTAGATCATTAATGGAAAAGTTACTTCAAAGAGAACAAGATTTGAATGATAAAATGGTAGAAAGTGAGGTAATTGAATAAACACAGCGATTTTATAAATTTAAACAGCCTCTAAGAGACCTTGAATGCTGATAACCGTAGTTTTGACCTAATTAGAGATTATTTGGTCGATAACAGAGGAAATTAAAACTTGTATCGATGAACTCCTTAAAGTTAGTTTTATTGAACTTTTCAACTTTTTAAAAAAGTGGAGTTACTTTTCCTTTTATAATTGTAAATAATTTATTCAGAGCATTAACTAAAGGAATCTTAATATTTTGAACCTCGTTTGTGAATTACTCTCCCATGAAGGAGGCTGTTTGCGATTTTTTTGATAGGGTGACAAAGCGATGGTGGTGAAACTCCAAACCAGGGTTGATGAACTGCTATCAACTTTGCAATCTTTAAATGAGGAAAAAATGGTATTTATTTTTTCTGAAATGATCCAATTTGTATTTCCTTTTTAAGTTTAATATTAACTCCTAATAACGTATAGCTCTGAGTAAGTGGCCTATTGACTAATTTAGTAGCTACGCAAGCGCACTAACTCACCCACACCACACGCATGCACTCTCTCTCTCTCACACACACACACACACACGCACATACAAACGCACAAACACATGCACAAACACATATACCTACGCACACAGGCATGCATGCATGCACATATCCTCTGACACACAGGCATAAATACACGCACCCAAACGGATGCGCGCAGACACACGCAGATCCACACACAGATCCACACACACAGATCCACACACACAGATCCACACACACAGATCCACACACACAGATCCACACACACAGATCCACACACACACAGATCCACACACACAGATCCACACACACAGATCCACATACACGCACACACACACACACACACACACACACACACACACACACACACACACACACACACACACACACACACACACACACACACACACACACACACACACACACACACACACACACACACACACACACACACACACACACACACACACACACACACACACACACACACACACACACACACACACACACACACACACACACACACACACACACACACACACACACACACACACTTATCAATATTTCTTACTTTGATGAACTTTCTATTCTATGATTCAGACCCGACCATAAACTATAACACCTTTACTACTTATATTTGATTTTGCATTGCATACACTTTCATTTGTCGTTTTCTAAATCACATTATTATTGGTTTGAAATTAGCCAACGTCAAAGAGCCAGAATCAGCACTTATATTGTTGTATTTAGTCATCAAAAAGTTCAGGCTAATTGGTACATAGCCACAATATATTCCTGGTGGGGAACGTTCTTAGTCTACTATCAATGGCACCGGTAACACTATCTTAGGGAGAGCTGAGAGGTAGAAGAAGTCTTAGCAATACAAAAGAAAGTAATATGACTTCATTGATATAATTTGCGCCATCTACAAAAACGATCATTAGTAATCTAGTTGTACGGCATATATGCTCTTTGTTTCCTTCCAGATTTCTACCCCTTTCATATGCCTTTTTCTTTTCGAATTTGAGTAGATCTAATTTAATACTGGAAGGTGCTTGGGCCTTCTTGTTTCCCTTGCCGGCGCCAATATCTACTGTTATGGTGCATGTTTTCATTTGAATTGTATCCTAGCTTAGCAGATTTCATGAGAGGTTGTGAGTATCAACCAATTTCCTATCTGCAATGTTGCTATAGCTTCTTCTTTTTCAAGGAGGTTGTATAATCGACTATGTTATTGTTCGCCATTTACTCAAAAATTCCTACTAAATTACTATGGTTTTGAACTGATAGCCGAAGAATTTTATTTTTGTTCTTGCTAAGTTGTGGTTTTTATCTGAACCAACAGCATCAAGAAACAGAGATTGAAGAACTGTTTAAAACACATGATGAATTACAAATCAAATATGATAAGGAACGTAAAGATAAGATGGTAACTAACTGTTTTTATTAGCTTTGAGTATTAACTATTTTCATTGTGTGTTTATAAAATAATAACGCAATGCAGAGGTAAGAAAAATAGGATAATCCCAGCAACGAATGGCAATGGGAAGGAGTCCAATGAGATCATATGCATAAAACATGATATAGGTTTAGAAGTGAGGAGGATTGGAATTGCGTGTTGATATCCATCTCTGCGAAGAATGATACAAATAATAATGAAAATAAATGTAAAGATCAATTAATATTTCTCGTTTTTTATCCGTTTTTGGTGCTGCAATGTAGATTGTGTATTTACCAATATATCTGAGCATAGTAGTGGCAATTTTGTTTCTCACAGGAAAAGGAAACTGCCATTCAATCGCTAAGTGATGAATTAATGAAAGAAAAAGACCACTCTATGCAACTACAAGAACAGGTATTTTGCTCTGGTATTTTGCTCAGGTTCCATATTGCCTGCAAGCTTTTTCAGAGAACATTCTTGAAAGCCATCTTCCATTTGTTTATTTACAGATGTCTTAGTATGTACGATGGTAAATGACTTTTTTGCTTTTAAATTCATTATTTATATGCTAGTTTCATCAATCATTATTTCAGTTTATTTCTATTATTTCAATGGGCTAGTAGCCAAGTGGTTAGAGCGCTTGACTGCTGAGCGGAACATCGATGGTTCGAGCCGAACCCTCTGACCAAAGGTGGGATGCCCGCTCACTGTCCACCGATCAGCCAAATGGGTGCCTGATGGCAACACTGAGGAAGTTAAAGGTGGCGAGGAAAGGGATTAGCCACCCTACCTCACTATGCCGACAGCTCAAGATAAGTGTCCTATCTAGCAGGCACTCTCCAGCGTACGGAATTGTATATGGGATTAATCTTTACCTTTGCATTTACTATTATTTCATCCATTATTCTGTTTCTCCATTTATTTGATGGTTCACCCATCAATTCACACTGACTCACAATGGTTTAATCTATTAGTTTGGTTCATAGTCCGAATGTTTTCTAAGTACTCCCTTTGCTATTTATTTTCATGCTTAGCTGCCACATTATGTCACCGTAGAATAAGTTTGTTTCTGATAATCAGATGAAACTATTCGATATGTACGTTATCATCACCCTCCCCTCGAACAAGCCCCCCACCCAAAAACAATAAAAAATAAATAGGCCCCCGGGGGCTTATTCGAGGATTTGCAGTATGGTATTTCATTGTGGGATTTAATTGTTTACCCAAGCCTCAACTCCCTCTTCGAACTTTGAACGGTCATTCTGGCTCGTTTGTGGTAGAAATTTGAGCTTAAGTTCCCTTTTTCAGCTCTACTCAGTCCAAAATGCCGCGCAGTCATGCTTAGTTCTTTCCGATTGTGACACAAAGCCAGATGAAAAGGAGACAGCATGGCAGAAAGAGGTTGAAATTAAATGCAATAATTGTAATGAGCTTGAGAAGCAATTGTTAGGCATCGAGGAGAAGCTTGAGATGGAAAGAAAACAAAGGAAGGTTTTGGAAACGAATTTTGGTGAGAAAGTGTCATCTGTAGATGAGTTTGAAGCGAATGAAATGCGGATAGCATCTATGAACGATGAATGCTCAGAAGAAATGGACAGATTAAAAAGAGAAGTTGATGAATTGAGGAATGAAAAGAATATCTTAGAAGCAGATATGATTAAGTTAGAAGAAAAGATGTTGCAGGAAAAGGCTGAAGAAGTAAGAAAGAATGTAGAGGAAAAAGAAAAGGAAGTAAGAGATATTGCAGAATCTAAGGAAGAAGTGATGGGGAAGTTAGAGATGATCTTGCGTGAACTGGAAAATCAGAAGGAAATTGTTAGAGATCTTCGTTTGGATGTTGAAAGATTTGAAAAAGATTTGCACAATGCTGAGGAAGAAAAAAGGGAATTCAAGAGTGCTCTTGATATTACGAAAAAGATTTGTGAAGAAAAAGAAAAAGAATGTGACAATGCTATGCAAGAAATTAGTATATTGAGAGGAAAGGAGCTATCTTTAAATGAAGAGCTTTCAGAACTGAAGAAGACAGTTGTGGGCAATGAACAAGATGGAAGTAATGGGATTGAAAGATATAAGAAGGCTTATAAAAAGATTAAAGAGAAGTTCAATGAAGTAGGTAATATTAATGAAGAACTGAAAAGTGAATTGCAGGCAAAAACAATAGTTATTGAAGAGCTCAGAAAAGAAATAAATGAGAGTAGGGATGTTTTAGAAAAGAAAGTAGCAACGGATGATGGAGCGAAATTGAACGAGTTGTTAAAAGTGGTTGAAGAAAAGGATATGACAATCGCTGAGCTAGAGGCGGAGCTTAAACAATGCAAAGACTCAGATAATGGCAGGGACTTGAAACATGAAGCTGTGGTAATGGTTGAATTGCAGGAAAAATTGGACAAGCACGAAAACGAACGGTTTCATCTTGATGCAGAGGTGAAAGGTCTTTCCTGTGAAAACGAAGAAATAAGGACGAAGTTGGAAAAACAAATCGAAGCAAATATTGAGCAAAAGTCTCTACTTGACAGTTTGAATGCAGAAAATATGAACCTGAATGTTCATGCCAAGGAAATGGAGTTAAAAATAAGTGAGGTATTGTCAGACAATGAAAGAAAATCAGCAGATCTAGAGGAAATGAGTAAAATCCAGAGCGCTCTTAGAGAGGAAGAGCAAAAATTATCAGAAATGAACGTGCTTATTGATGGGCTTGAAGCCAGAAAAGAAGAATTGTCTGTAATGAATAGGCATCTAATTGAAGAGAAAGAAGAAAATGAAAAACAGATCTTAACGCTAAAAAATGATGTAGAATTGGCAAGAAATTCGGAGGCTGACAAAATGTTATATATTGGTCAACTAGAGCATGATCTGTCAGGTATTAAAATCGAGATAAGTACATACAAAATGGAAATAGACGAACTGCGGAGGAGAATGATCGAGAGGGAAAATGAAGTACAAGAGAGGGATGTGGTTGTTTCAAATATTGAAAGTGCTCGTAAGCAGCTGGAAGAGAGCTTAAGTAATACTACTGCTGAATTTAATGAACAAAAAAAACTACTGACTGACACCTTGGAGAAAAATGAATCACTTTTATCGATGAAAGAGGAATTATCTTCCCAATTAAATGATAAAATTAGGGAGCTGGCAGTTCTTGAGAACAGTAAAGTGGAGATTGAACAGAAGTACGAGGCTAGAAATAAAGAGGAAAATTTGGAAAATGAAATTAAATTATTGAAAGAACAGCTAAATAAGTCTGAAGATATTAAATGTGAATTTGAACAGCTGCAAAAAATCTGTGAAGAGAAAGATTTGAAAATTCAGACTTGTAATAATATCATGAATGAAAAGGAAATCAAACTTGAAACCGTAGACAAGGAACTATCCACGATAAGAGCCGAATATGAGGCAATGCTGAATACTGCAGAGATCAAGGAGAATGAAATAAGTGCTGTTGCAGAGAAATTGAAATTAGCTCTTGCTAAAATAGGTAGGTAGTCCTTTGATGTATTTTGAATTGCTCTGCAAGTAAGGAGGCTATTTGCATTTTTGACAGAATGACAGAGCGATGGCATAATTCAAAAATAAGGTTAATACGCTGCTATATCCTTTACAATCTTTACTTACGGAAAATTAACTTTTTTCTGCTTCTAAAATGATATTTAAAGCTCCATTTCAATTTTACTATTATCTCCTAGTGAGTAACTTTTTTTATATGATCGAATAAATACGATACTATGAGCAAAATGATATTTTCTGAAGACTGGCTTTATCTTGGAAAACTAAGGCTAAGATATATATTGGTTGGATGTCCAAGCATTTGGATGTCATTTTGTTTTGATCATGAATGTCTCTGGAAATGAGAGACCTAAGGTCAAGTAGCTAATACGAAAATGTCCTAAGATCTTTTCTCAACTGCACGATATTATTATTAAATTCAATTTAGAATCATTAGAAGAAGAAAACAAAGAGAAGAGTGAGAAAGTGACCAAATTCAAATCAGTTGCAGTTAAGGCAAAGAAGGAAATTGACTCCATGAAAGGAAAGGTAATTAGCGATGTTGACTGAAATTATTACATATTTGATTTCATAATAAGAGAGGGTGGTAGCCATTCAACTTAAGCTGTCAAGCATCCACTGATAAAAGTTCTCAGCAATATTTGTATCTTTATACAGCGAAGAAATTGCCATTTGAAGCAATTCTACTTAATTTTAGAATGTAAGAGAGAAGAAGGAGTCAGAAGAAGCTATTCAGGCCTTAACCACGGTAACGAAGTAATATTTGATTCATAGACTTCTATGTCTGACAAGTCCAGACCTTTGCTTGTGCATATTTCATTTTCATTGAATAAGAGAGTTCAATTTAAATTACCAATGTAATGTATACAAATGCTCAGTTCTAGATGCACAATGCTTGCACTGATCGAATTTTAAGGGGGGGGATTCATTCTAAGCATAAGTGTGTTATGTAAATTTCAAAGGTTATGAAAATTATGTAACGTCTTTATTTGACTTTGTGTGTGATAGGAACTCCAAAATGCAAAAGAAATATTAGCACAACAAAGTGAAGAGCATGCAAATTTCAAAGGAGTTTATGATGTGAGTTCTAATTGTTTTTTATTACATTAAAATTCAAATTACACTATACCTAATCTATTATAAAACGCCGTGTATCTTTTCATAATTTTCTAAAATCATATTTCAGAAACTTGTTAATGAATTTGAAGCAGTTTCGTCTGATGCGGAAAAGAAGAACCAAAGGTGTGTGTTTTTGATAGATATTTTTTATGTATAATTACTTTTCATAGTGCTTCTTGGTACCATTTGTCTTTTAAGTCTCTCAATTTGCAGACATCTTAAGAAAAATTCACACAAAAAATTGACATTAATGATAGTCAAGCAATTTTAGTTATAGCTCAGAATTTCATGCTCTCCTTTACTTCGAATGTTCTTATCACTATTAATTTCCCCCTCTTCCTGTATCTTACATTCATCTGGCATTTTTCTAACTTTGTCTTTGATATTGCTTTGCTCCCCATATACTAAATCCTCCCTTTTCTAGGAATATTGAAGCTGAGAATGAAATTATAAAATTGAATGGCTCTCTGGATGTTAGTGGAGTATTTTTGAAATTACCATTTGATGTGACATTTGACTTTGATTTTAGAAACCATTCTTTGAGCAACAGATCTGATGCTTTAAGCGTGTTTCTATTTTAGATACAATGTTTTTCATTCAGATTAGTTATTTATTATCAATTGGTTTATTATTTCTGTTGTTTCATTTTTCCTCCCCTTACACGCATGTCCATTGATTGTTGCATCTTTTTTTAACATGCATTCATACATACTCTTGCTATCACTCCATCTTTTTAGCATCTACAAGTTGCTTTGGCGTCTGTTGAAAACGAAAATGCTACCCTTCAATCGCATTTGAAGGAGAAGGAAAACTGTGTGATAGACTTGACCAGACAATCGAATGAGGTAGAAGCCCAGGTTTCAAATATTCACTGTTTATTCAATCCGAAACCTTGTAGGGCAATATTGTTTTAGTTATTTACCGTTGACAATTCTCCCAAAGCTCAAGCCATAGTTTCCAATTACTCATTGCACCCTATGTTCATTTGACTTCCATTGTTCGAGACAGTGACCTGGAATTATCTTTTTGTTATCCGCTTCAATCATATTCTTTTAACTTAGTTTTTAACACATCGCAGCACAATAGCATTGCAAGAGTGTTTGTTAGTTAATTAAATTGCAGATATGTTACTAGCTGAGTCCATAGATCGCACAAAATGTCGTATCCCCAGTTCCTGTTCGCTATCATTCTGTGTTTGTCTGATTACATATGGTCCGATGGAAATCAAGGATAATTAACATCTATTTGATTTAGAAGCTCATTAAATGATGGTAGTTAAAGTAACTAAAGAGCGATATCTAGAGAAACGACTTTTTGCCGTTGCGTTTTATTAAAGTGCTAACTCTCAGTAAATACCTGACAGGACTTGCTGATCCCGAGGAACTTTAGCCAATTGTTTTTTCCTACATCTAAGTACTTGGGATATTTGTACACATTGGCTGAAAGTCAGAATTTTCTATATGCAACCAAATGAGGCCACCATTTAGCAACAGTTGAAACCCAGGAATAAATGAATCGTAATGAAACAAACTAGCTAGCCTTATAGATATTTATGAACGATGAACTGGAGCGCATTTGAGCTTTCATATTCTACTATAATAAATCAAAAAGTTTTTTAAGTCTTACTTTATCTTGAACGAGTCAACCTGCCACAGTGTTAGCTATTATTATAATTATTATTATTATTGTTTTGGTTGTTTGTTTGTTTTTGTCACTCGTAACTAGGCTAGCCAATAGAAACTATCTGCAATAGTGAGGTTTGAGCTTGCATTGTCGTTTATGACTTGTATGAAAGAAGTTCAAAACAAAATCATTGTTATTATTGTTTTACAATATAAATGACATGAGTTTCCAGAGAATTATTTGTTATTTAACAATTTAGTCCGATGGCAGATTTGTCATATGAAACGACATTGTGCATTTGTTATGTAGGTAGTATTTCATCACAAATTATTGACTCCTTTGCGAAATTTACTGCTTGCAGAGTGCAACTGCTGCTCAGCAACTACGTGAAGAATTATCAGAAGAGAAATCAAATCATGATATCACAAAAAGCAAATTGTCAAAGGTATCCGAAGAATTTGAGAATGCAAAGAAGGTAAGTTTATCTTCATGTTTGTTTGAAATTACCACTCAGAAACTCTCTGTTTTAGTGCGGTTGTTTTGTTGTTTGATTTCCTTCGGTATGGAAAAGGCATTTTTTGACGGAAATGTTTACTCATTTCTAATGCGTTTTGTCATTTAACGTTAAATTTTACGCACTTCTGATGCACGAGTTTGAAATCTCTTTATCGGATTGTGTAAGCAGCACATTAGTTTAATGAATATGATACTTATGCCCATAAACAGTACTTATTTGTAGTGCTTTTTGTCGGTTGTTTTGTGTCATGATCAATTGGTGCAAATTTACACCGATTTCCAATCCCTCTCTTATTGTGACTCTCGTTCATTCGGGACCTAGGAGTAGGGCTGAGTGGGCTCCGATTAGCAATATAATGTGGTCAATTGGACGCATGTTCCTCCTGTCCGTGAACTTATTCGCATCTGGGTTCACCTTCCTGTCTTTGCCCGAAGTTTCATACTCTGACGAGTATCGGCAATATGCTAGAGAATGTCCCCACTCTTTCTTGTAGTAATGAAAATCTGTAATGCCAACAGCTGTTAATCTTTAGTGGATGTAATAATCCTTGATTGTTGTAAGATTTACGCAGGAAAATTTGATTTTTGATTTCATAATGCTCTCTTGAGTTGTTGGATTAGATGCATGTTTTAACGATTCTATGACGTAATTGCATTGGTAGGATGTGAGTCAGATGAAAATGATTAGTTTGGAGATGGATGATTATCATCGAACTGCGCAGGCACTGCAAAATAAATTAAATGAGAGCGAGATTGAATGTAAAGATGGTCGTACACGAATTCAGCAGCTTGAACAGGACATCAACGAATTGAATGAGAAAATCGGTAGGTTAATCGGTTGAAATTTCATGCAGACCATTTCTGAAGTATACCTAACCTTCTCACATTTCATTGCACTTTTACTGGCGCCGACCATAAAATCTTATGCAATTTTTTTACATATGTTGAATATAGAGTTGCTCAAATGTTGTTCATTAGTATTTATTGGGTTTATTTATATTTGTATTAAGTTATACTTGAATATGTTTATATGAATAAAGATATATCAAGATACGAAACAAGGTTATCACATTAAGAGTTATTCCTATATAGGAAAGACTGTTAAATATATAGTTAATTAATTTTAAAAATTATTGTAGAGTTCATGCAGATTTCTTGTTTATAGCTTCTGCGGATGAAAAAAGCGGATCTTTATCTGAAAAAATTGAGAAACTGACGACATTCCTTGCCCAGAAAGATCAGGAAATAGATGACTTGGTTTCTGAGGTAAAATCAGTTTACAGCCATGTTGTAAAGCTTTTGCCTACGCCTCTGAATGGGAATCCTCCCAACGTGTTGGAAATGTATGTTGTAGAATTCAAAACTGTGATTATCCGAAATCTGAGCATAGATTTGTGCGGTCTATCATGATATATATATTTCCTTGTGCTTTCATTGCCCTGTATTATGTTGTGTCTAACACCTTGGGATGGGTATCACTTACTTGATGTGTCTGGAACATATTTCGATCGAATTACACGTTTTGTTTTAAGAAACTGCAACATAAAGAACCTACACGTAGAAGGCCAAGCTAAGGAACTTTTGCTGTTAAAGACAAAATCCCTAGGGAAATTGTCAGTTTCTACTATTCTTCTATTTTTACTTCTGCAAACAATCAAGAATCAAGAATCGAGAAGCCAAACTGGCATAAACTGTTTGTAATCCTTGTAGCAAGTGGTTCATTGGCAGTTTTCCGTTGACACTTGCAGTGTCTCTAGTACCCTATCTTAACACTACACACTTGCAATGCCTATAGCACTAAACATTCACTTGAGGTTAATTAAGGAACTTCTGGTACTAAGATTTGGTCTGAAGAGGTCAGAAATAAGGAACTTGTAAACTAGGCTTTGTGCCAAGTTCTTTATGAAAAGGCCTCTATACAATGCTCGTTTTTTGTATATGAAATAAACTTCCTGCTTTTAGTCTAGGTATGTCTTGATCTTTTGTCAAATCCATCCGTAAATATTTTTAGGTATTCCTTCAAATTCTTAACATTTCCTAAGGCAACAAAGCAACTTTGAGGCGAAAAAAAGTGTTTAGTTAACTTGTTTGCCTGATTTGAGCCTTAATGTGTCTTATATGCTTGTTTTTATAAGAAATAGCGTGTATACGTCATTGATCGGATGCTCGGATTTTCATTTACCCTTTATCATCGAATGATGACAACACCCTTTATCATCGAATGATGACAACTTTGTCAGTGGATTTTCCGTATCTGATATTTCCTTTCTTTGTGCTGAGATGACTGTAAACAGGCGTGTGTCGTATCTATTACCTATAGAGAAAAGATCTGGAGGAGAAGGAATTGAATTTTAAACGAGATATTGAAGCATTATCAGCAAAATGTGAAGAAAGAATGGTGATGTTATCTTTTTTGTTTGCTATTTTTTGTCATCGATTGACTTCGGCTATGAATTTTTCTTACTTATTTAGTAATTTTGGTAACTTTATCAAGGAGTTTCTTTATATTAAAGATTAGAGTTTGTTATGCTATCCAACACACATGGAGTGTTCTCCTCCGAAAACTTAGCAATTTGAAAGTCCTTGTTTTGGAAGATATAGTGATCAGTTTTGATGCATCTGCTTTCAGATATTTCTGTTTTAGCTCTGATATCGAGCTTTGTGTTTACTTGAAGCTGAAATTTTGATAAATTGTTTATTATCAAAGAGATCAATATTATTTTTGTCTGAATCCCTTTGTTTTTGTTTCATTTACGCAGATCCAAATTTCAGACCTTGCATCAGAAAGAGAAAAACTCGTTCTGCAGGTTTGTCTTGTTCAATCATTTCATTTTGTTTTGACCAAAGTTCTTTTAGTTTTTGATTTGTTTAGAAGATATCATATGATACTTTGAGACTGGCTGAATCTTGATTCAAAGCAAATTGCTGTAATATGTGCAATGAGCATTCAGGAAGAGATGGGAGTTTTGATTTGCTAGCAAGGACGATCAGGTTTCTAAACTTTGAAGCATTTTGAACTATCTGGTAATAAAGAAGTTGAGTGATGATGCACTCTTTTTTTTATAAGAACCAGTAGAATTGAGGTTCAGGCTAGCTTTTCTTAACTTTTCCAAAATGTTGAAGCTGAATTGTTCTTAGTTTGTTCTTAAATTATTGAGGTGTAAGCAATGTAGACATTAGACAATATACAATATAACATTGGGTGCTTATGAAACAGATATTATTTTCAATAACATCACCAGAAGAGAAAAGATATACATTCCTACAGATGTATAATCCTTGCTAAATGTTTCGGTACACTCACGACATGCTTTACACACTAATGATTTGAATGTTTCGAGAACTTTTAGCAAACAATATTGAGCTTAGAAAGGCTTTTATCAGTTTCAAATCATTTTACGACAGTGCTTCAGCCTCAGCTGATTCTTACTTTGTTCTTAATTTTCGATATATTTTTAGGCTCATGTTCTTATATTATTCGTATAAGAAAGATTGTAATCGTTTTGAAAATGACCCTTTCATTCTAGCTAAAGAATGAAAAAGATTTGCATCAAAAAGATATTCAGACTGTTGAATCAAAGTATTCCAGAACGAGAACAGAATTAAGCTTACTACAAGAAGCTTATGAAAATTGTAAAACGGAATTTGAAGGCTACAAGATCAGGGCACAGAATGTCCTTAAACAGCAGAAAATGAAGCAGGTGGAAAATGATGATACACAGAGTTTGAAAGAGAAATTGAGACTTGAGAAGATCGTTGAAGAATTGAAAGAAAAATTGAAAGAAGTAAATGGAAGACTGTCGGCAAACCTTGTTGAAAGTGAAGATCTAGAAGCGGAATATGAGAAATTACAAAATCGCTATGGCGAGTTGGTCAAGGATATAAGTGAAAAAGAGGCTCATTGGAGAGAGAGGTTTTATTTTGTGATCATAACTTTAATGAAAGTCTAATTTTTGTGCTTTAACACGGCATATTATGTCTATAGTCATATTTTTTCTTCCTTCGCAATCGACGAAAGACCCATATTTTGCTTTTTCTTACCTTGAGACGCAAGATTAGTGATTTAGAGTTGGAAACAAAGCGATTCTTAAGGGACATATTCCTTAAGCTAGTAACCTAAGAAGTATACTAATCTGACGAAGTTATGTCTTCTCCATTTTGCTGAAGCTAAACTGGGAAGCTTTGCCATCTAATTTCATTCGTGTTTAACGGATGTGTCCTAGTTTGGCAACTTTGTTTTTATTCCTGAAGCATTTGTCCCACGAAATGGTTGACGATCGCTTAATGTAGGAAGGATGTTTACTGTGGGAAATATCGCACAGACAAATGCCTCCTAGCTTGGCTGTATTGTCAGCTAACAGTTAAATTCAATTGATGAAAATACTGTGACTGGAGAACAAGTACGGAGAGTGTCTAGAATGTAGCAACAACAACAGCAACAGGTTGTTGGACGTTGCTGCAACAAGTGCTTTCCAGTTTAGTCTCACTCGATAGAGCCATCTCATAACTCACAACAAATGTCACACGCGGGCAAATGTTTCTCAGTTTGGCTCTACTTTGACGATCATCGGGTTTTATTCGCCATGTTTATTCAGGACGCGCAGGAGCGTTTGATAATCATATCGTAATCACCGTGGAGTTTTGTCGAATGCAAATTGTTTCAAACAGGTTTATTGGAATTCAGTCAGAGATGAAAACGTTTTCAACTGAAAGTGAACAGAAGATTTCGCTCTTATCTCAAGAAAGAGACTCCCTGCAAGAGAAGGTCAAGGTAGGATCATGTTTGTATTCTTATATTCAATTTGCCTCTAGTAATTCTTTTTACTATCAAAAGTACATACACTAACATCAATAGTGACGTCTTTGCTCCTTGAACAGTTGCCTTATTTCGAATATCCGTTTAATTTCAGTAAGATATAGACGGGAGACTCCTTGAGAAATAGCTAAGACTAAGAGACTGCATCTCAATTTATCATGGAATGGAATGAACTGAAATCTGATACTTGCAAGCACTTTTAGTTGGTTGAATACTGACGAATGCCGCATTCTAGATACATAAGTACAGGTGCTGTTTTCAGAAGAGTGCCCTTTCTTTTGTTGGAAGTTGACGAAGGGCATGCTGTTTTGGATTTGAAAAAACCGAGTTGCATGCACTTGTTTAATTGTCTGTCCAGTACATTACTAGGCTTGTGTTTGCATTCTCTAGATACCCGTTTTCCAACTGTTTTCATTCTTTCCCCCCATTTTATTTGATGCAATGAAGATTCCCCTTGTCCAAAGTATGTCGAAACTATTTTTGGATCAGGACTAGCTGATTAGTTTACAGTCCAAACATAGTGCTATCATATCATCTATTTTAATAGTATGTTACGTTTCTGTGGGTACGGCAGAGTGAGACTCAAAGATATACTTCTGTTCTTCAGTCGAACCCTTCAGAAATAACTCACATCACTAACCATTCTAAATATAACATGACATTAGACAAACAATAATGATGGATCTATCAGAGACAACCGGAAGACAATCAAACAATCCACGTACAATAATCATAATAATCATAATAATCATAATCATTACAAGTACAACAGATATGAAGGAAAACCTAAACGATCACAAAGTAGACGGTAGTAGCTCTGTTAGGTTGGCTGTGTTGGTCAGGGAATACCAGAAAAGTGAATCATTTTGTGATCCTCGATTTGGTACCGTGGCATTCCCCATTAGAATTCTCCCTAGGGAGAACTACGCACAGGTTGGGAAATGTGACTCTATATCAGGATTTGCCCAGGCTGAATTCGAACATGATAGAAAAGACTCTAAATTGTCTTTATTCTAGTATGCGACAAGTGGTTTCCATTTTGATCTAAATCTAAAGTGGCCCTCGTTCCCAAGGTTCGATAACCCTCCTGTAGATGATTCGCTCCCATTCCATGTACTTTATAAATTTTTAAGATTATAAGATTAAATTGACTTAAGTTGTTCATCATTTTCTATGTCGTCCATATACTTATCAAAAGCTTTTCAGAAATTTGGGTCATCGCCAAAAGGGCCACGGTCTCTTGGGAGCTGTGTTGACAAACAGTATGGACGCCGTCCAGTTGCGTAAAGGAAATACTCGGGGCCCTTAGGAATTAAGTACGATGGGACCCGTTTACATTGAAAAACACCAACTCTAATTTTAGTAAATGTATATGTACATAATAAAAAGAATTTGTTGGTGGCCCCTTCGGGGCCCTTTTTGGTCGGGACCCTTATTTTTTAAACTAGGGTGTCCTGCACTGCGTTACGCCACTGACCCGCCATTTTGAAATGACGAAATCACGCGTGTACATTGTTTCACACAAGCAGCTATCTGTTAATCTGGATTTCAATACAAACAAGTTTTTAGATTTTACAATTTTGTTAGCTCTATCAAAACAAAAGCTTTAGCAAAAATCGTTAAGTTGTTTTTAAAGGCCTACATCTTTCCAGATTACAAAAACCCTGTCTGCTATAGCATGTATAGAGCATACTTTCAAATAAGCACAGTAAAATTTTCAATAAAATCAAAATTCATTTATGTGCGGCCTAAGCGATTCGCGGACCCGCGCAGGTTAACGGCACTGACCTGTAGTTGTACGCGTATGCGGTAGGTTATCTTTCTGACTTAATAGCCACCTCTTATTTCTCATAACATCTTGTATTCTTTGAACTTTTAGAGCAATGAAGAGTATGAAGTTATGGCGCAAGACTACGAAGAAACGATAAAAGAATTGAAAGAACAAATAGTCAGGTTGCAACCAGTGCCTAAAAGGCAGAACAGCAGAGAAAAAAAGCCAGCAGTTGATTCCGAAGTGAAGGAGCATCGATCGACCCCGGAACACCTGAAATTAACAATGCAAAGTGTATCAGATACATCACATGGTTTGGTTGAAAGGCCTGGGGCAGAGGTTACTATTGTCATCATTAATCGAATAGGACATGAAAATGATAAAAATGTTGTTGATGATGAGTTCAAGTTGTAGTTTTCTAGTACAAGTTGTAATTTTCTTCTTTGAAAGCTCATGAAGTGGCATTGATAGCACTATTTTTTGTCAGTAGCTTTCTTTTAACAAGTTGCTGACACTCCATTTATTTTTTTTGCTTTCCTTCAATTATTTATTAGAGTTTCCTTTCGTCGGATTGATCTATTTCTTCTCCTCCCTAGGGGATGGATTCAAGTGAACTTGAGATAATTGATAAGGTATAATTTGAACTACTTTGTCTCTTTCTGGTAAAGAGGCCTAGGCTCGTGACATTGGCAAAGCTGCCAACGATCATGCTCTGTTATGCTTGATGATTGGTCAATTTTATTGATTTTTAGAAAGAGATTAATTCGGTATTTCGAATAAGTAACGGGCAGGTCAGTATCGTCGGATAAAACTCAAGTTAATTTTTTTGTTATTTTTGTGGAAGAATGATGAATAACTATAACTCAAAATAAATTTGATTGTCACTATTAGTCTAAAAAGCTTATTTTAATGTCTTTGCCTTATTCCGCTTCTTTATTCTTTTGATGCACCCAAGCATACTCAATCTCATTAGCCTTTACGAGTTGACAAGTTTCCTTTTCAAGTTTTCAACAACATCTATGTGGCATTGGAGCGATCAAAATGCGATTCCTGAATTTGAGAATGCTTCCAAGACACCCAGCAGCACTGCCTGTTTAACTATGAAATGGTAGTTTGTATAAAAGTACTGGGTACTACTGTTTTATGTCTTTTGTTTAGTCTTCACTTCCTGCTACGCCAATATCACCGGATTCGGCTTCCATTTTGGACAAGATTCTTTCACCAACGGAGCACCAGAATTCGTGGCCAATTTGTGAGTACTAGTCTATCATTTAATAGCCCATCAGTGGGTCTTTGTTAGCCATGTTAATTTCCTATCCAATTTTGAATTACCACAGACAACAGACATTCTTACCGTCTACAATTCGCCCCTTGCCTTGCAAAATGCCTTCGGTTTAAAGTTTATCTGAACGCTTGTTCCTATGAAGGTACTATTCGCTACTCTCTAAGGTTAAGAATCTGTTAGATTTAGACTGAGGTAGATATTCGATACCATGCAAAGTACGTTTACAGAAGAAGACTTTGCAATCACTTACTGGCTTGAAACTGCCATTATGAATTTCTTCTTTGATCTACTGTGACACCTTGTTCTACAAGCAGCACGGGCACTTGATAAGAAATCTCATCTTCCCTGGAATATTCTACTTGAATAGAATCTTCAGTTACTCAATGTTATGAAATTCTATCAGTGATTTTATTGCTCGGAATTAAATCAAACTGTACTTCTACTTCATTTTACCTCTTTGAGCATTTTATTGCATTTCCTCAAATGCAGAAGGGTATGTCTTATCACAAAAATAGTTCCCAAAAGTCTAGTTTTTAGTCTAGTTTTTAGTGCTACATTTGTATTTTGTATGAGCCTCTGTGTGATCATTGCTTTTTCTTTTCAGCTCCTACTACGTCGAAGGAGGAGGGCTTTCGACTCCGTTCTGCATTATCAACTGCAGAAAAGAATGTGGAACACCTGACGGAGGTAGGATATTTGAATTTGTATGCAGAATCATCTTGTCTGGCCTTTTATCTAATATTTTTTTCAGATTGTTATGTCCACTTTACTTCTCAATAGACTATGGAACTTTTGGAGTTTAGAATGTTGGACACTAACTATGAATTCTAAGGCAAACACCTGAAATCAAAGATCTGAATTCATGGAAGAACCCTGACAGCTCCCTTTTGCCTAATACCAGTGGTGTGGCCTGTGTCTTTTCTGTGTTTGGATGGAAGAATGAGAGAAGCAAGAGATGAAAGGGGGTCCTGTGGTGTTTCCTGAGATATTGCAAGTTTTTTCCCAGATTCGTGTTTTTTCAGATTCCATAGTGTTTACCACTGGGGAGCGATCGCTCCACTGTCCTCTGGCTACACTACTACCTAATGCGTTAAACTTTCCAGACATGTTATTCTCCGTGTCCCTCGGACAAGACCATTTTGGCAGCAATTGTGCCCTAAAAATTGCATCTGTCTGTTTCTAATTGTCTTTATAGAAACCTCTCTGCGTTAGATCCTTCCAATGTACGTTCACTTGATTTCTTGTCATCCCATAAATACATAGCATAATAATTAAAAGCATTAGTTGTAACTTTGTGCCAATTCCATAGTTAGTGCCCAACATTCACAGTCATACAGAGTAATTACGCAGATTTCCGTTTTCACAATTTGACTCAGCTTTTGAAAGATATCTTTGACTACAGAATTCCTTTAAGATTTTCTCCATTAACTATTAATCCCTGGCCTATTGCAATACTTTGTCATAACTATTTCATAAGAATTATCGGTATTAAGATATTGAAGACGTCATTTTTTATATTCATTATTATCTGTCAGTATCATTTGAATATGCTGACAGTTCTTCTCGATAACTTTATGTCATGTTTCCTTTTCAGTTATTAGCAGAAACCGAAGGAAGTAATGTTCGACTTACAGAGCAGATCAAGCTTCTCAAAACTGAAATTAGACGGTACTTTTTCTCACTTTAATGGACTTTCTTGTTGTTTCCTTTTAGTATTTTAGTCAACTTTTCTTTTAGTACATAGTATATTTTATGGTGTGGGACTGTTATGTATGATCTTATTTCATTCCTTCATGTCCTATAGGATGCAACAAAACCAAGAGCGAGAAGAAGCTTTGCATAATTTGGAATATTTGAAGAATGTTATTATCAAAGTATGGCTTATCTATCTGGCCTTTCTCATATCCCTATATTGTGTAATGTCCGCTGGAAGTTATGATCATAATCTTTTTAGTTTGTTGGGCTTCAAACTTGTGGTAGACTTACTTGCAAAGCTACCAGTTGTTGCTACAGACTATCAAGTTAGTTATTGGCAGGCCCGTAGACAGGGTACAGCCAGCGGATAAAACACCCTGGAGTTCGAAAAAGTGACTCCTCCTTAGAAAGAGAGTACTCCAACATTTCGTTTGACATTCTGCATCGTTTGTCGGAATCCAACCAAAACTATGTATTGCAATGCATTTTGAATATTACTGGGGGCTAACAGACTGCCCAGCTGATTGATCCTCGCTGACCCCAGATTAATTGTGCCCCCCTAACAAAATCACGCCTGGTTATTTGCAGCAGAATTCCTAGCAAAATATCGAGTAAAAGTTTGTGTCTTAGGATTCCTTTGAATACTTCTTCCAATTTGTGGCTCAATTTCATTTATTTTTCTGTAGAAAAACAAGCAAGGAAAACAATTATTTGTTTCCGTTTGTACTCAAGTTTCCGTTTGTACTCAAGATGTGTTGCCTGTTGCTCATAGTGGCTACTTTATCCATTTATAGTTCATGAAATGCAATACAACTGAACGGGAATGTTTGGTTCCTGTCATATCAACCATGCTGAAGCTAACCACAGAGGAAAAGCAATTTATCACAGAATTTGCTAAAGGTAACTATCGGACCGTATGTATTTTTACACCACACACAGAACCACAGACACACATACACACACATCCATTCACTCGCTCACTCACTCACTAACTTACCCACAGGCTCGTACACACGCACACGCACACATACACTTTCTATCAAAGTTTGGTTCATTCTATCAGGAAGCCTTTTTGGCATATCCCTTCTTTTCATAAGTGGCCTAGCCTGGATTAAGCTGCTTTTGCCCTCTCCCTTCCCTAAGAAGTATCTAGCCCACTTAATAAGCCAAACCCTAGTTTATGCACCAATCGGAGATTCCTGAAACCTAGTCTTTCACTCAAGAGCTAACTCATCCCCAGACCATAATTGTCTTGATTCGCTCTCATTACAAAGCGGACGAACTTCTCCGAACCCCCCTAATTTCGTTACTATTGTTGTTTTCAGGTGAAGCAGACCAAGATGCTAACGCTAGTGGCTGGTCAAGTTACGTTTACAAATGGACCTCATTCTCATGATACCACTTAAACCTCAGTTTGCAATGCTGAACTTTACGCCCGAGTATGCTTGGAAGTAACTATAATATCCAGCTTTGTTAGACAAAGTAGCTCAGCCCTGTGAGGGAGAATCATATTATGATTGGTTTTGTGACGTAATTGGTTTTCCCTTGGTGTACAAGATCTTTTTACTATAGCTAAATGTGAAAGCTCGTTCCTTATTTTCATCCTAACTAACTTGCAATAGTTAAGTTTGTTTGTAATTTATAATTTATGGAATTAAGTTTCTAGTATAGAATGAAGAAGACGACAATAAACATTTTGAGTAAAAGAATCTTTGACTATATCATCTTATTACAAAATGTTCGATGAATTAAGAAAAGATGAGGATTCTGCTGAATTTACTCCAAATAGTTTTACTACTTTTGTTTCCTCCTGACGTTTCAGACGTAGTCAGGCGTGTCGTAGAGGGGGGCTCAGGGGGCTCAGTCCCCCTTCTTAAAGCTTTGAATATTTTAGGGGGGCACAGCCCCCTTCAAAGATATCGCATGAGAAGTCATGACTACAAAAGGAGCACTCTCAGTCATAATATCTTTTTCACAGTATGTCATACATTAACTTATTCACTACCTATCCAGATATTTAGTAATTAACTCACCTCTACGATTTAAGATTGGCACACCACTTTGTCAAACAGTGCTAGCCACTAGCATTCATATTCACCTAGGGACTGGGAGCTATGAGGGGGTGTGTGGTCAAGAATAGCTGCATTCGTGAAGGGTGTGATCCAAGATTTCTTCACAATCAGCGCCCCTTCTTACGATTTTAGGACGACACCACTGAACGTAGTTATATGTTTTGTGATGATTTATGTCGTCACCATATTTTCACGTGACTTGTAAGCTTACAAACAGAGGTAGTATGTTTTTTTCATCGGCCTTTGGAGGCAGCACTTTTTATGTAAACAGTCTTCTATTGGAGTTAATTAGACCTGGTTTTTGCTTCATTTCCATTCAGTGTCTACCCGGGTTGGCTTGCAGCGGCACTATGTATGGTTACCGTGCGGAATCTTTGCAGGATTTTCGGAATGAATTATATATGATCATACTAAAGCCCTGTTTTTCTTGCCAGCTTCTACGTATATGCTATCGTTTTAAGTTTCATGTGCGAATTAGACGCTGGAATACGAAATGCCTGTTTGCCTTCGTGAGGATGGTAGAATGAGTTACGTAAGATAACTCAGTTGGTGCTGTCTACAACCTTTGCACCATGCCCGACGGTGGTCATCTTTGTTCGCCTGCTTGTTATCTTTATATCTAGGGATCATTTTAGGAGAAGCGGGTTATTGTGATTGTCATGGGGCACCAGTGCCGCATGCGTTTTATTTCGCGTCAAATTTTGTGAGAGCTGAAAACTACGAATGGATTACTGCGTTACTATCATTATTAGCATTAAATTTGGTAGGTTTTCATTAAGCTGGTAGGTTTTAACAGCTAATAAACATAGCTAATTCATAACAACTACGATAACATAAAATTGGAATAATATTAAAGTACATGAAATGAAAGTACTTATATATATATATATATATATATATATATATATATATATATATATATATATATATATATATATATATATATATATATATATATATATATATATATATATATATGTGTGTGTGTGTGTGTGTGTGTGTGTGTGTGTGTGTGTGTGTGTGTGTGTGTGTGTGTGTGTGTGTGTGTGTGTGTGTGTGTGTGTGTGTGTGTGTGTGTGTGTGTGTGTGTGTGTGTGTGTAAAAGGAGGCATTGTACTACAGTAATATTTTTAGAGGTATTAGATATTGATTTTTGACGCAGGTTTTTGCATGTACATTAATACTAGTACGTTATTACGTATGTTGTTTGTTTGCAATGTACACTGAGAAAGATATTGAAAATATATCCGAAATCTGACAGCATCAAACTAGAAGCCAGTAAGGAGGAGACCATTTTTAGAGCGATTGCTACTATAAAGAGGGCCTCAATCGTGCTCAAAACATCAGTCACTCTTTTACGCTATTGTCATGGTTTTTAGAATTTCTTTTGCCTTTTGAACATTACTTCATTGTTTATTCTCATATTTGTAAGTTTCCCACATATAAATACAGCGTCACTAATAGTGACGTTATTTCAGTTTGACTTCACTCTCGCGAGTCACCCTCGAGAATAGCCCTACTCCCATAGCTGGCAAAATATTTGAATTGCTTGTTTATTTTTTTGATATGTTATTGAATGTGCTTTAGGCCAGGCTGGAACGTAATGACTCATTTTAAGGCTGCTTTCGTTTATAGATACACTTTTTTGTATAAGAGAGCTTTCTACGTCCAACACTGAAACTTTCTTAGCTTTTTCAGTAGTTCAGTACTGCAACTTTCTTATGAGCTAAGAGTATCTGAGTGTGTGATACATTCATTCTTTTGTATAAGAAACGAGCACTGGACAGTCAGACAAAACAAAATTGAGAAACTTCAGTACTCGATGCAAGAAGTTAAGAAACTATTAATTCGTGATAAAACTGATATCAACGAAACTGTGTAAAATCGAAGAACATGATTGCCCTGTTGGCCTAGAACTTGAGACAAGGGATAAAAATATACTTCCTACATATTAATACAACATCAGAACGGAAGCGAATCTCTTGACGTCATAAAAACGTTCAGGAACACTTCGTAACAGCATCATTTTGCAACAGTAGGAAAATCGACAATTCTAATAATGCAAGGAACTCCAAGTATAAAATTCATGATATCATAATTAAGAAACTCTTAAGAGACAATGAGTATTGAAATTCCCAGAACATTAAGAAACTGGAGTACTCAACTTCGACTTTTGTTTCTTATAAAAAAATTAGTGTACTGCAGTCAGCTGCAGTGTTAGGCAGACATACACCACACAAGCATAACACTAAAATATAAAGATCATTGTGTGAAAACTTTGTTTTCAACTTTCTTAGGTCTCAAAAATCCACTACTGAACTTCATTAACTTTTTAAGCAGTCGAGTTCTGCTTTATTACAAATCACTTTCATATTACAAAAATGCAGTCTGCCTTCACTAGAAACCAAAATATCTTTTTCCCTCGGGTTTTTCCTTTAAAATAATGGTAACTTATTTTACTTTTGTACAATGTTTTGGATTTCCTGTTGACTTTCAAACAGTAATGACGTCATATCTTGCAATTCACATGTCCGCCATATTGTTTTGCAACCCCCGTCAGCTTTTGCAGTTTGAAACTGACATTGGAAAGCAAAGATCTAAGGTAAGGTGGATCCTGTTCATAGTGTTCTCTTAGAGTTGTTTGGGTAGCTATTGCTTGATACAAAGAGGATAACGTTGAATCTGTCGGAGATGAAGATTAATATTGTTGGTTTATTGGGATGGTAAGTTGCTTGTTTAATTAAGAGACCTCTATGCAGCGCAGTATATGGGCCTAAAGTTTGATTTCCCATCATCAATTTATAGGACTTAAAAAGAGTGTTTGTATAATTGTGGAATGCTTTGTTAAGAGTGCTTTTCGGACAATTGGACTTTATGTATGAGAAAGTAGTACTGTATCGCATCATTTTCTAAAATGTATACTTACTCCATTCCAAGTAGACCAATCAGCCGTAAAGTTAGAAACTGAAAAACTGGGAGGAAGCTGTGTAGCTATCTATCTGGCTAGTAGGTCATACGAACTGAGATATTTGATGATTATTTCACAACAAATCACAAGCAAAGTGCCATAAATCGAAATGTAGATGTAGCTTAATTTACAACTAAATACCTGCTGAGAAAGTAGCATGATTTTGTGGAAGTCGCGATTGCAGAATGTGGCCTTTTTGAGGAGAGCTCGAGTGTGCACGAGCAAAAGGTCAGGTGTGCAAGTGTGAATTTGATCTCAGGTATGCACTTGAAGTGCATCCGTGATTTTTGGCTTAGAGAGGGAAACCAATTTATTATTCCCTGTTCATTTTCACCTTAAAAGATCCTATATCCCACAGCATGCACATCAGATTAAGGTTACTTAATCATTATCGATATGATAGCTGGAAAATATTCAAATTAACCTATGTAGCCACGCCCTATCACATTTCAACACCCTACCACACCCATGTCTTGGTGTGCAGTAGCATTTGAGACAAAAAATCTCGAGTGTGCAATTGCCAAACTCTGCAGTGTGGGTGGAAGTGAAATAGAACTCCCAGCTTTACACTTACCTTACATCCTCCTTTTTGGATACAGATCTTATTCAAGGGGAGGGCTTATTAACAATTTGAAGTTCTAGCATTGGGGCTTATTCAAGAGAGTGAGGGGGGCTTTTTGAGGGAAGCCAATTAGAGGATGTTGTTCCTGTAACAGTATAATCTAAATATGTTGTTGGACTCTAATGATTAAGTTTCTTTGCTGTATTAAAGAGCGGTTTGCAGATTACTATAATCTAACCCCATATCAGTAGGGATTTCTAGGTGCTTGGCGATGGAGCCTTCTAGTTGATAGCTAACTTTACTTTATGGTACACAAACCTCTCTCACACCAATGTGATTCAAAGTCTTAGTTTGTTTTGGAACTATCCCTCATGGATGGCATTTTATTGATGCATAAAAGTAATGCAGCACTTGATTTTACTCTGAACTGAGTTAGGGCTACTTTGGCAGATCCCACAATTACCTTTCGTGGATGTATGTAGGTATGCAAAGCACATCTGTTAGCATATTAGAGAAATGCTCTTGCATTCTGGATGGAATTTTCACTAGTGAGAAGCAGCCTTAACTTACTTATTAGAACAGAAACTGTTCTCCTACCAATAAAGTTGTAAAGCAGGAATCTTAGACTACTTGTCTTAGCAAGCTCTTAGTGCTTAATTTACAAATCTAGCCCCATTATGATAGAAGTAAGTTTGATAGATATTATAAGCTCTACATCAATTTTTACATCATGTGAGCTCCTCTTGTTGATTTTTTCCAGAAATGATCAACACCTCATTTGTTTCATTCATTGTTTACATTTCAAACATTAACTAACATACTTATTGTTTAGTGTTCAAACTTTTCTTGTCATTTAAGGTTTGGTACAAGAATGCAGTTGAAACCATTGATTGCCCTTTATGTGCTTTGGATGTCACAATTTTTCACCCAAATTGTTATAGATGCAAACGTTTTAGTTGTAAGTACATCTTGTTGCTCAGTCAAGTGATTTAGTGTTGCAGAACTATGACCTTCATAATAGGATTATCTCTGACCTTTTAGTAATCAACCATAATTATCATTTTTTCTTATTGACATATTCCTCCTTATCTGAAAGGGAAAGCAACTTTAGCTCATTTTGTAAGGTCATTTGACACCTTATAAGGAATCTGCTGGCTGTTTGGTTATTTATTTTCCAGCCTCTGGTAACATGGCTTAAAATGTTTCTTGCTGATGATTTGAATGATCAAACTTACTTGAGGAATTCTCATTCATCAAGTAACTTGTGATTTTTGATGGTTTTGTGATATTATAGAGCCAAATCCAGGAACTCATTACCATCTACACTGAAGGATTCCCTATATCTAGAGGTTTTTAAGAAGTCATGTGGAGTTTTTTATAGACATAATTAGGAAGAACACCTTTGTCTATGGATGGACTTTTAATTATAAATAAGTCTTATTTTCAATGATAATTTTTATATATACATATTCTATTTATTTCTTAATATATATTTCTTAATATATATTTATTTGCCTCTCCTGTGTACCTGAAATATATTTTGAACATACATACATGCTGAGTAAATGTGAACTTAAGGCAGTATCAGTAAATGAAATTAATAGGAGATTTTGTCATTGCTTTAATACATTACTTATGCATGTAAACTAGCTACTTGTTTATCATTGATTATTATTATGCCATTCCAGAAACCAGGGGGTATGAATTGACTGGTTTTCATTTAAGTGATGTAAAAAGTGAATTTACATTGTTCACATACTTGATAAACATACTTGGTACTACCCTCAAACCTTTTTATTGATAGTAGTTTTCAGATGCTTGTGGATTAACTTTGATAAATTTAGTGGTTTTTGACAGACTTTTAATTCAAGTTCAATAGAGGTAGATGACAGAGAATCACATTTTGGTGTAGAACTACCAGAGGAAGGAATAAGAGTAAGTTTACCTTGACATCTTGATGTTATTTAAAGTTATTATTGAAACTGCTTATGAGGACTCTAATGCTATTACATTGCTTCATCATCAGATTGTACAATATATATTTTTCTAGCTATAAAGGAAACTATGAGAATAGTGTAAGAATCAGGCCTATTGGCTATTAAGGGCCATATCATATACTTTCCAATTGCCCAACATTTTGCCTGGCATTGTATGCAACAAACTTGTCACTATCCTTGCTATAATGATTGGGAATAATTCTCTGCTGTGAAGTAACTAAAGACGGCTAGATTTTGATATGCTTTTAAAGTAATCAAGAAAGTTGGTTGTTTGGACTGAAATCACTTGAACATGGTTGTTCTAGTCAAAACTGAAGGAAATCTTGTGTCATAATATTTGGCAGAGTATCTATCTGGTTCAGGGCTACTTTGGTGTAAGACTGATTTCCTTTTTGTACTACCTTATTATTTAATTTATTTTTCCAGGGCTTCCTTGTTGTTGCCAATCCATTAAATGCATGTGTACCAATACAACAACCACCACAACAGCAGCTTCTGAATTACATAAACTATTTTGCTCTTATTGAAGAATCCACATGTGATTTCAGTCACCAGGTTAGTGGGTAGCACTTTGCAGTCTTACACTTTATGAATAGCTAGTCCAGTGCACTGCATTGACAGCACCACAAGGAGGACTAGGAGGGAGGACTGAGAAGTGTGTCCCCTTAAGTCTCTTCAGGGTCAGTTTTGTAATTCATCTGAATTTGAGGAGAAAAGGCTTGAGGAGAAAGGAAATTTTTTGCAAGGTTAACTCTTTGTTATGTCATATTGTTGATGTTTTTCTCCCTATAGTTGCAGAGTTTATTGTGCTCTATTGTACAAAAGGACATGCCCCAATAAAGCCCCTCAGCCTGTGGTGCCACTCATGGTCTGTTCCTGTACTTAGCCAGAATAATCTCAAATGATGATATCCATTTTTTAGCTATTTCACTTTTTATTTGATTGTGCTTAGTTAGTGTTTCACATTTTCGCACTCAATACTGAAACATAGTTCATAATAGAAAACCAAGAGGAGATATGCTTAGTTGGTAAATTATGGTGTAGCAGTCAATATGCTTACTACTGGGCTGGCAACATTTTCCTCCCATGAAAGGACAAACATTTGTATTTGGCAGGGGACCAAGTAGGAGGTGCCTGGACTCTAGGTTGCAGATTTCTTTCAAAGTGATTCGTTGATGCTTGTGTGCTCAAATGGGACAAAAGTATTGCAACACCCTGCTACAATTGGCGACTTTCAACTGTCAAAGGCCTATCCTTGAGAATTTACATAGCAAAATTATCACAATGAACAGGCTTCCTCCATCTTAACTTAGGCTGGAAAATATTTGTCATTTACTCAATTTCTAAGCTGCATAGCCAACATTTGAACTTTCAATCTGGTTTGACTTCCTCATTTAAACAGATGCTAAACTTTTTGCCATTTCATTTTCATTTCATTTAAAATTATTTAACATTGGTATAAAATGAAACAGTTATATAACTAATTAAAACCAACATACCAGAATACTAAAACAAGTGAAGAACTTAATTTTTGCAGGGAAAAATGTGAGGAAAAATAAAATAAAATAAGTATATCAATAACTAGTTTCTGCAGATGTTACATGTGCCATTCCAGGATTTGATTTTTTGTTTGAATATGGCTAAGCACTGTGCAGTTTTCGTTTCATCACTGAGGCTGTCCCAGAGTAGACTGCCTTTAAATTTCAATGAATTTGTACCAAATCTCTGTGATCAGGCAGGTGGAAGCTCATAGCCAGTGGCCCTTGGGGGTCCAGTTGTCTTTAGGTAAATGTGGTTCTCCCCACACACACACAAATACACACAAACACATTCACACACATACACACACACACAAACACACACACACACACACACACACACAAACACACACACACACACACACAAACACACACACACACACACACACACACACACACACACACACACACACACACACACACACACACACACACACACACACACACACACATACATGCAGATAAGAATTAAATGAATAGATATCATGCCTTGTACAAGGACACCTGTAGCATGGGGGCAATACGGGTAACCACTCCCTGCCCTCAGCGGATGTGGGTAGATGGGGGAAAATGTTCCCTTTTCAATAATGTTAGTGCTAACATTACCAAAAAGGGACATATGCTGCTTTGGGATTGGAAGCCAGTGAACACTCTTGGGCAGTGGTTGTTGGCGCCCTGTATACAAAATTTGCCCCATCTATGAATTTGCTCCCTTGCCCTTTTCCTGCACAGGCCTTGTATTCCGTGTTAGAGCAACACATATTTGCATTATTTTGGACAAAGCATACACATTTTTTCACATGGATGGGGAACATTTTCTAGCCCCCTTTCGCTTGGACTTCGTCATTTGTTTGTTGATTGTGCAACGCCCTGTCATCAACTGAGTAAAGGAACAAAATACTTTCAAACAAAGTAGACTGTTGCGCAACAGGGTGATTTCAGGCAAGAACTCGACTCACATGGGGTTTTAGCATTGGTCTGGAATCAGCTGTCTGGAATGTCCATTTCTGTTTTTCCTTCTTACAGACGATAATGAAACAGTACTGAATTATTGGATGTGCATGTCAGCAAAATTGCAATAATCCTCAGTGGACCTCCGGAACTAGGACATCCACACGATATAGCTGTCATTTTGATTGGAGTTAGGGTGTCGTAACTTTTTGATAGTGTTATTCTTTGTCAAACGTTTTGTCAATCATCATAATAGAAGACTTATGAAGTACACAAGACTTGACTCTTATGTGTTTTTGTTAAGTCCCATTTTAGCAAGCTTGGCCGATTTGCATCCAGCGACTCTTGGTCTTTCACGGAATAAAACCAAAAGCCTTGTTACTAGACGGTTGGAAACTTTTAAGATTTCTAAGCTGATAGTTTTAAAGACAAAATATCTTAGAGTAAATGTTGTATATCGTAAGAAAATATCTGAGAGGGGGTGCCTAACCAAACCCTTCGAGAATACGTACAGTGTTCATTCACCCGCGCCTGCATTTTTTCCAACTTTGCATATACGTTGTTGGGGAATGATAGATATATTTGGATCCCGTTTACACGGTATCGAATTCAGTTGAATCCGATATGTTCTCATACCGTATTGGCCTTCCGTTTACATGAAGATGATGATGAATATGGTATGATTTCAATACGCTTATTAATACGGTATAAATGAATGCGGTATCGTGTAAACACCCCAATCCGATATGGGTTCATACCGGATCGGTTATGAGTCTGTTCCTTGTATTATCTCTACTGGCCTCATTAGGTTTCAAGATGTGTGATTTCAGAATTTCAATACTGTACTTTCTTGAGACTTCTGTATCAAAATTTTTTGAGGTCATGTAATACTAGAACAATACACAGACAGACAAACAAATCACGTAAAAGACAAAAGATTGTCTTGTATGAATATCGGATTTTTTAATAAACATAGCTTATCGACTTTCTACGTCTCAAAAATCCAGTATTGGACTTTCATGACTTTTTGAGCAGCCGAAAACAACTTTCCTTTAAAGGACTTTCTTGTAAAAGGTCATGTAAGGTACGTTGTTTATAACATAGTGCTATTGCAAGGAATCAGATTAAAATACCTAGAGTGGTTTCGAGAATATTCACTTATGAATACTGATGTTTTCAGCTACCTGTTGTTTTGAGAATTCTCTTGTCAATTATCTACTTGAAAGTTTGAGCCCAACAATTCACACCAATGTTTCATTCAGCCTCTGCAGACTGGAGGCATAGGGTACACAAGGTTAGAGTGTAGTGCAGCTGGGTCACTACAGTTCCCTTTTGCATGGTAGTCATGTGGCATTCTGTCTTACAGAAGTCATTAAGATAGGTATACCAGCAATGCCCGCAAAACTATGATTCTGTGTCTTTTTAGACCTTTTCTCGATTTCATATATAATATTCATATAAGATAAGCAACAAATTTTACATTTAAATGTTGTGATAACCATGTGCAAACTAGCAATCAAAAGAGTAAGTATTTTGTACCTGTTTGCATATGACTGAAATTTTTATATAAACCCCAGTAAATGCAGCCGTTTTCTCTACTTTCAATATTTTTTGCTATGTTCCCGTATTCATTTATTTTACAGGTGTACATGGCCCAAGTTTCTCAATATAAAGCAGCGATCATTTATCGCAAAGATTCCGATGATCCAATTTTAATGCCGGGACATCAAGGTACGGATTAAATTTAAGTTACGTTTATGGAGACATGCACGATGCAACTAGGGGACTGGAGGCTTTAGCCCCCCTACTTTTGCCACTGAATTTACATTTCATCCTTGATTGAATTTTCATTGTAGCATTTTTCTGGGATGCGCGCCGCCTGTGCAAAGTACTATCGCAATATTCAGTTAAATTTTGGTCTGGGAGACCCCTTTTTATATATTCTAAAAGGGTAAATTAGGCAGGTTTTCCCCCATGTAAAACCCATTCGCGGTGGGTGCTCCAATGTTCCAAGAAGATGTTATCAGTCTCCCAGGTAAAAACTCATGACGTTGTCCCTTCAAGGTGTACCAATTTTTAATTTACTAGTTCTGTAGTTTATTTGTTCATAACTCATTTCTGTATTGGTTAACTGATATTTGCACTTCCTTTTAGATGCTACCAACGTAATAATTCCATCTGTGAATGTTGGAAAGGTGAGTGTCTATCTTACATCATTTTCATATTGGTATGAGACTTTTCCATAATTGCATAAAGCCGAAGTACGTGGCATCTGATTGTTTTGGAGACGTAGTTGATTGGCATCAATAGACCCCAGATGTAAGGAAATGCTTGTTAATTATAGTTATTTTTTAGTAATGAATGTATAATGTATTGCAGAACGTACATGAGAAACACAGCTAGAGGCCTTTTTCGTAGAGGAACACAACAACACTAAATAAATCACACTTTGTGCATGCGTATTTAAATTAATGTTGCCAACATTATGGTGTGGAGAAGCATCAATATTTGAGTGATTCCTGTGTAGATTTGTTCAAGTTATTAGAATTTCGTTCACGTTGAAACTCTTCCAAGACATTTTGCAGAAATAGGTAGTCAAGGTTCAATTTTCCTGTTGTTGTAGAGCAGCGGACTGTTTTTGAAAAGGCATGATTATAAAACACGGTGAGTAGATTGTTTTTGAATAACTTAGGTGAATAATTTCATGTTGTAAAAGTTGCATTTTGATCTGTGCATCGCGACCTTTGCTTTGTGACCTATGCACACCGATCTTTGATACAGATTATGTACTTTCTCAGGTGTTTTCTTTAAAATTTGTGAAAAACAGCTGGCTGGATTTTGAATCGTTATTGATGTACATTTATGAAAATTCAACTGAATTTGATATTGTAAAAGACTTACTACAGGGTCCTCACTCTCTCAATGTTGTAGAACGTTCATATATAATCGGACCCATAATTCTTGTAAAGGTAAATGTATAGGCTGATTCCATGTCTTTGTGAATAGTTTCTGATTTTTACACAAAATTAAGCAACGTTTGGGAGTATTTTCGTGATAGTAAACAAAACATTACAGCTTTGGATCGACTATTCCTGTTGAAAATGAAAATGTTTACATTGTTACTTTTGAAGCGCAAACAACCTTCAAAAATTCGAAGATGCGATCGGTTTTGGGTCCGTAAAATATTTCAGAAGAAACAACAATATGGATTTTATCAAATATGCATCTTCATGGTGCAGCTATGCATTGCGGGATATTTCAGTCGTTGAGGGTCTTTGAGAGTTGTTCGCTTGTTTCCATATCATGTATCTTAGTCGTTATGGGTCGTTACGGGTCGTTATTTGGGTTTCTAGAATAGAGAGTGGTTCTATTCCAACGACCCATGGAAACCAAGCTAAAGTAGTACCCTTCCAACGACCCAGTCGTTGCAAATTTGCTTCTTGGTTTCCTTGCGATCGTTTAGGGTGGTTTCAAATTTGCAGCAACCCTTTACGACTGTCAACGACCCACAGCAACTATATGGAAGTCAGGCTTTGGTCTGAGCCATCGGCTTGGTGAGGTAGGGTGGCCAGTTCGGTTCCTCGCCGCCTTTAACTCCCATTGTTGTCACCAGGTACCCCTTGCTCCTGGGCGGACAGTGAGCGAGAATCGCCAAGTATGATCTTGAGTCACGCTCTAGCCACTTTGCCACTCACCCATGTAGCCCTTGTACACAGTTAAATATAATACTTTAGAGTAACCTTTCAGTAATTTTACTTTTAATTCTAAATGTTTTACCATCTTTTCACTACTTTGATACCAGAAATTATGCATATATTGGTTCTACATCCAAAGTGTATTCGAATATCTAACAGACTCATAATTATTAGTGCAATCGTAGTAGAATGAGTAAATCGCATAGCATAAGTTAGTTATCGGGTAGAGTTGCTTGAGTGCAGTCAGAATTAAACATGAAGAATACACGAAATCACCACTGAGTTTCCTTCCATGCATTTTCTCTCAAGTCATAATTATTCGAACCTAAAGATAGATTGCGACCTATGATAGTCATGTATGTGGTCACTAGTCTAAATTGCAGATTTTAACTATTGTAAATTTTTTGGCTTGATTCCCCTGTAAACCAGTTGTATACTAAGTGTGGAGCTACCATGCATAAATTGATACAATACAACCTCAGGATTTCAAACATTATTTTTGTTTCCTTACTTTCTAGTTCTCATGTAGCTATACACCCAGACATGAACCTTGCGATAGCATGGTACCTCGTTCCGTTTCTTGCTGTTTTCGGTGTCTGCTTTCTTTTCATGGCGATTTTTTCTGTAAGTAGCTTGAGTACCGTAATGCTTCGATTAAACGCCCGGGGCGTTTATTAATTTTTTGGATATTTTAGGGGGCGTCTACTCGAAGGGGGCGTTTAAAAGAGGGAGCAGCTTCGGTTACATCTTCTTCCATTACTTTGAATGGGTTTTCATGTAAGCTTCCCTTGTTAAGATATTGCATTTGTGCTTGCAGCAAAGCTCTTCCATCAGAACACTTGTTGCCTTCTTAGCAGGGAATCATCTCATCTTTGCTACTATCATCTGGTAATGATATTGGGGCGTCTATTCGATGGGGGCGTTTATTAAAAAATCCACTTAAAATAGGGGGCGTTTATTCGAGGGGGCGTTTGATCGCAGCATTACGGTATTTTTACATTTTCTGTTCGATCATTATCGTAACAACAATTCTTGCTTAGTTCTTTGTCACAAGGGTATTGCTCGATTATCACTCCGTTGTCACTCGAGTACTAATCGGGCACAACTTTGGTGTTATTCGAGTACTAGTCAAGTAATACTCGAATCTCATTGGAGTATCACTTGAGTACCTCAGGCTAGTCATTATTTCACTTGTCAATATCAATTTGGTTGTAAATTTGACTGTTGTCTTTGCTCATAACTTGCCCTCTTACTAGGCCAGTGACCAATTTCATTTATGAGATTCTTTTATTTTTTGGATCAAATCCAGGTTTCATTTGTTAGACTTAAGTTTCAAATCATAGCATTCTTAAATCCCCTAGTGTTGATATTTTGAACACGGACATTCAAAGCCCAAATAAGTGGAAATGCAGCTAGATGGGCTGTATAGTGGCAATTGAAGATTCTGAGATCTTATGAGATGATTCAATTGTACTGTTTCAATGTGTTAAATGTACTACGAGGTGCTTTGTTTCTTGGAATCTTAAGTTTTGTTCAAGAGGAAAGGCATTCCGCTGCTGTTAGTTGCAAATGGAGTGTTGATGAAACTTTGAAGGAAGATGTGTGATAAACTCTTGGTGACGTTATGGGTGTTGATTTCTCTATGAACTCCCATATGTTCACTCCCAGTTTCTTATTTCCAGTTGCTTCCTCTATGCTGCTTAGGGACCGGTCATTATTTATGGCCGGGGTGGGGATGAAGAAAAAGTATTATGTGTCCTCAAAAAAGTTTTACCCCACCATTTGCTTAAGTCAAATTTTCTTTACCCCACCGAAGAAAATCAGTAAAACAAGGGTGCATTTATGCTTAAATATAGTATATGTTTTTACACTACCCCTGTGGTCAAAAATTATTCTTCTACCCCACCTAACACAGCTTATTTTTTCAGTTACCCCACCATTTTGTCTTCAGTCCCCACCCCCGTCATAAATAATGACCGCTCCCTTACTGCTATTTGTCCATTCGTATTTACTTACCTTTATGTGCATTTGCAATCCGCGGTTAACTTACGAAGATTTATCGCAGTATCAGAGCACTCCCCATTATATTTTGTCCATTTTCCCTATTACAGGTAGCCAGATGTGTGCGAAATCGACGTAATCTGCGTAATTCGAGACTTCCAAAGGAAAGTTTGAAGTCCATTCCAACAAAGAAATTCAAGAAAGGTGTGTTTACGTGAGCTTGTTTACTTGCGGGTGTTCTCCACTGTTCCAATTCTATCGTGTCAAGAGTTGATGTATGACTACATTTCACATATCTTGATTATACAGTACTTATTCAATGTATGTTCTCGGGGCACGAAATTCACGATGCGTGCGGATAACGGCAGAAAACAGCATAAATAAACAAGATTAGTTTTGTGAGAGTTTATTTCAAAAGCACACATTACAAACTAACACACTAAATACTGTTAAAATATAAATCTTATCTTATCTTGTTCAAAAAAAAAAGCAAGAAAAACGCACCCAAAATATTATCAAAAACGCACCCAAAATATTATCAAAAACGCACCCAAAATATTATCAAAAACGCCAAAAACTTTTCATAAAGGTTTGTCACATTGTTTTTCACATTTTTAACGGACCGGATAATCGAAGTCCGGATAAACGATGGTCGGATAATGGAATAAGTACTGTAATTAAAGTTCCATATCTGCGTTGGTGCGTGCGTGGGCGCGCGCATGTGTGTATGTGTGTTTGTGTGTTTGTGTGTTTATGTGTTTTATGTTTGTGTTTGTGTATGTTTATTTATATAGTTCCCTCACTAGAAGTGGATCATTCATCTCTTTTGTCTTTAGGAGACGAGTATGATATTTGTGCAATATGTCTCGAAGAATTTGAAGATGGTGACAAGCTTCGAATCCTGCCATGTAACCATGGTTTGTATTTTCTTGTCACTTTTACTCTACACTTGAAGTTATCATATTCGGTATCTACTAATCTCATATCTTCTCTAGTTGTTATGCTTGTTATAATTATTATACTTCTTTTTGCACGATATCCCTTCTGTGAAAAAGAAAAGAAAAAACCATTAAATTACAATCATTGAAATACGTAAAAAGACACTGCTTTTCCAGGGAGTCATACTCACTTTGTTGTGTTTGCGTCATCGCTTAGAAGTAGCTGTTGTGTTTTTTCTTGGAAGATTAACTTTTTACATGCCGATAATGATAAAGTCCTTCATATAAGGTATTAGGAAGTGGTAAATTTTAGCTGCAAGGGCTATGATAATACTTCAAATTTCCCAGAACCATTCAGGTCCATGGCAGTGCGACCATCTATAGCAAGTACTGATTGTCATTGTGAGAAAATTGACAAAACAATGAGATGGCTGCTACAATATTTCAGTATTGATTTTTATTTCAAGAGTTCACAACCACCATAGACTACTCGTATCTTTATCTTTGATCCTAGTTTACCATTGCAAATGCGTCGATCCCTGGCTGACAGGAGGGAAGAAATCATGCCCAGTATGCAATCGACCTGTAGAAATTGCTAGGAAACAAAAAGGCTCTCGGCAGCGTACAGCTGCATCGACAAGCCCACCAGAGAACCACACCCCTTCTGATAGTGAAGCGGGTCGGATTCATTCTCTTGGGGATGAATATGAAGATCATGAAGACGTCAATGAAAGGACACCATTGATATCAGGTACTAGTCGTAGGCAACACAACAATGGAGCTATAAGTGTTTAACTTCTGATTTAGATAACTTAGCTGTTTCGAAAGGGTCGCTTTGATGTAAATAATGAAGAGAATATTAGAACAGAGATATATAGGTTGTATTGGAGTGACAAATACCCCTTAACCTATTTGTAGATAGATGATAATCAACATACATTCTACGAATGTATTGTCTCTTCCTCATTGGTGGCTACTAGAATGCAGAACCACATCAAGAAGTTAAGCATCACAGTTCATGTATTTGAAGCAAGTTATCCCACTTAAGCTGTAGGCTGTTTTGATTTTCCTCCAAGGCATGTTTTATTAGAGGTTGTTTGGAGGAACTTCCGCCTCGGATCAGATGAGACTAGATGATAACAGGCGCGATGCGGTCTGGCCTGGATGGCAAATTGGCGATCGCCACCTGGGCCCTCTGCTATTGTGTCATTACGGCCCTTCTTTCTTTGGGCATAGCTAAGGCTTTTCCCCTGCCGCACCCTGAAACAAACTCTTGCCTTGCTAGTCATCCTGCAATTAGAATCTCAGATCGCCCCTGGAAGTTATCCAGCTAACTTTGTCAAGACGACGGGAGATATGAATAATAGGCGAATTTTTAAATTATCATATTTTTCCTTTCTATCGCGGAAAAGTACTTTGTTGTGGCCAGATTTTTAGTTCACGACATTTTCGAAGCACAAACACAGTCGACATGAGATAGACGCTTTGACTATAGGCAGAAATCCTGGACGAGAGCGCTCGTTTATCACTTAAGAGTAAATCATTTATTTATGCTATATAAATCATTTATATGCTATGCTCAATATATCGGAATACTTTACTGAATAGAAAATATTCCTTTTAACCAGCTTCCTAGGGACTTAAATCCTAGAAATTGCGTATGATTGTAAATTCATTTTATTATTCTTGCCGTCCTAATTTCTTTCTGAATTAACGAGTAGCCGAATGGACAGGAGTGCTTATTTGTCACGCGAAAGGTGGATGCCAGGCACTCTTTGCCGTTGTTGCATGCTCTCTCACCGTCCACCCAGTCAGGGACGAGTGCCTGGTGGTAATACTTAAGAAGTACGGGCGACGAAGACAGGGACTGACCACCGTTGCGCCCTACACTCGGTGGCCTAGGAAAGAGTCCTTTCTAGAAAGCACTTTGCAATGCACCGACCATGTATAAAATTAACCTTAAGTAAAATAAATTGTGCTTTTCCATGATTTCCCTCCAATAATACCCTTGGACAATATGCAGAGAAGGGGTGACGAAAGGACAAAAGCCTTGGCTGGTCCCTAGGACAGTTAGCTGTACGAGTAGCTTCAAAGAAATAGAAATGATAAATCTGAAATATGCAGTTCAAGTATAGGAGGGAATTAACCTGGGATGGGCCTCAATAATCTTGTGCTCCTCAGAGGCTGGTAGGAAAGGTTGTACTGTTGGACGGGGGTAGGGGAAGGTTAAGTAAGTACCTTACGTAGAGTAGACCAATAAAGCAAAGTTTTATGATGGCAGTATTTTTAGGCTTACCTCCGTACCGTACACCTAGGCTGTCAAGTATGGTAAAATTTTCTTTAGATTATTCCTTCATTTCGTCTTTACAGTTTTGGCACATTAGATAGTTCAGTTTATCGATTTTTGTATTCGATGGTTGTATTCGAAGGTTCTGTAAGAATAGCCCTCTTTCGAGAACATTGACTGCATGTATCGGGTTGCAGAATATCAGAAATTGCTGAGTCGGCTCATTTCATTTACTTGGAACCACCCCATTTTATTTGCGCAATTAGGCGTTTAAGCTTCAACCTTTATTATTCTAAAGCAGCGATTCCTTGAGGAATTTCCCGGATGTTTTCTTTGCTTTTTGTGACTAGCATGTCGTTGAGATTCTGCATTGCACTAATCAAATTTGATTTCACTTTTCTGTTTGTGACACATAAGATCTATTTAGATAACCGAATTTGTTTCGTAGCCCGTTGATACACTGTATTTGTATATATACCAATGAAATATAGTTAAAATTATATGAAATATAGTTACACTTTTATGTAATCTGTCAATAACTTCCAAATAGTCATATGCAGTCTCTTTTGTCTGGAGCTTCCACGGAGTTGATCATGCGGGGTTCCCGGACAAGAATTGCTTTGCTGTTTGTAAGCTTGAAACGATCGAAGGATTTTAGAGCAAGGGAAGTGAAATCGTCCTGTAAAACATAGAACGCTGCACTTATGTTTGAGATATTTGTAGAATTATCCGTCCATTCTCTCTTGCCTATAGACTTATACCAGAAATCGGTTGGCTGTTGGGAAGATTCTGTCATTGTTTAACTAGGACATAGCCACAGAAAGGTTGTTACGGCACCCCTGTCCATTTTCTATTTAAGGATGAGTGCTGAATGTCGTTTTGGGTATAAAAAATTGATGGAATGAACTAGAAAAATAAAAATGAAAAAGTAAAGAGGAGTAAGAAAAGGGAAGAAAGGGGTAGGGAAAAAATAGGCGAAAGAAAGAACGGAAGAAAGGATGAGAGAAAAGAGGTAAGATTGCAAAAAAGAGCAAGAAACATGGAGATGAAGAAAGAATCGGAAAGAAAGATACAAGGAAAGAAAGAAGAAAAAAGGAATAGGAACATACAGTTTTAGGCAAGACTCCTACTCTGAAAGGTGAACAAAGTGGAGCGAATATTAATCGCTACGAGAAGGGCCTAACTTGGCCATGAAGTTTTTGCTGATGAATGATAAAAGCTCTGCTACCGTTTCCCGGTTACGCTTGGAGACATCAATGAGAAAAACTGAATTGACTTCCATCTTACTGACAAAGTCAACCCTCGAAGCTCGGCCATATGTCTGGGCCACTTTTATGAGACGGTGTCTTCATAGATGAATTTTTCTAATGATCTCAGCTCTGCAAACGAGACCACATCGGACTGGCTAAAAGATGACGTAACATTTGGAAATATATAGAAATTATTGAAGCACTTGGAGCATCACATGACTATCAGTACAGTCATTGATGTGAGTCAGCCTGAAGGGCTCTTTGATAAACACATGATATAAGGAGGGGCGGATTTACCAGGGGGTATGGCGGTGCGAAACCCACACCCAGTGTTTTGCCGTTTGTCGTTAAATCGCTGTTGCATTCGGTAAGACGGTATGTTGGTTCGATAATACATACTAAGCAAGACTTTCATTTCATTTACATTATATACAAACGGCTGCCCCTCAGACCACGAAGCCTGATTTACAGGAGCCATGTTAAGAAGTAAAATTCTACGAACTACACTAAAAATTCTAAAATTCTACTACGAACTACAATAGAAGAAACTTATGTATAGGATACATAGCATAAATAAATAACTAAATACAAATAATATTATCTGCCAGGCCCTAATTTTCGCTTTCAAGTTTGCCGATGCTATTTTAGTTGTTTTCTAAATGCGTCGCAAGATTTTGACATTTTTATTTCTGTAGGTAGGTTGCCCCAAAGCAAACCCCCTCTGTGCGCAATACAATTTTGACCCAGGGTAGTGTTTAATCACGGGGGTATTAGATTTAAACTAACATTACGTAGAGTTTTGCTTGTCATAGTGAAAACTCTGTTAAACAGAATTGATAAATATTCAGGTACTTGATTATTAATTGCTTTGTATGCAATGCCTACTGTTACTTGCTGAATCATATCTTGAACACAAGGTAATTTTGATTGCTTCATTAGGCTATATGTTATGGTCCTTATAGCCCTGTTTTGCAATTTTTCAGTTGTTTGTCGTATAACTGTACCGCATGAGTCCCACACAGAACAACAATATCTAAAATAGGGCTCGATGAGCCCTAAATAGAACATGTTCAATGTCTCTCGAGGTAGAAATTCTCTAGCATGATTGATATATCCAGTCATACGCACAACTTTGAATATGTACTTGAGATATATAACTTTCTCATCTAGTTTATTATCCATCTGAACCCCTAACCATTTTGTTGAATTTCTTCGCTGCATAGGTACCCCATCAATGATAAAGTTAGACAACAGTTTTTCTCCGTTCTCATTTGCTAGCATACTTTTTGTGCCTATGACTATACACATAGTCTTATCAATCTTTAAAGATACCTTGTTGCCCTGCAGCTATTTCTTTAGGTTTTCTGACTCAGAATTCATCACTTCTGTTACTTTATCTAAATTTTTATCAGAATGAGGAAGACTAGTATCGTCTGCAAAGACATTTATTTTAACCTTTGTTAATGAGTAAAGCATGTTGATGGAGAGAAGGAATAACAGCGGTCCCAGGCATGAACCGTGAAAAACACCACACGAAAATATTTTCCATATAATAATTTACCATGTCCCTTACAGAACTGTTGCCTGTTAGTGAGGCAACAAGAAATCCATCTTATGTACGCATTCTTAATGCCTTAATGAGCAAGCGTCTCAAGCAATAGTTTCGTATCTACAGTATCGGATGCCTTCTTTAGGTCAACGAGCATTAGGCCGGTCAGTTTATTGTTATGAATAATTTGGTACCATTCATTGGTATTTGATAGTAAGCATGAGACAACAGAATGGAGCTATCGGAATCCAGATTGATAACTAAAGATAAGTCCATTTCCATCAAGATACTTGTATAACCGATGGTGTATAAGTTTCTCAAAAAACTTAAAGCTCTCAAGATTTTTTATTCAGTACTTTCAACAAACTCTTATAAAAAGACACAGAAAAGACTCAGAGCAGAGTCATAGAGTGTGTGCAAGGCATATATACCCCCACCCCATTTTTCAAGCTGCTGTTGCCTAGATCAGTCCATAAATGGTATAAAGGCTTTTTGAAATTTCTCCTACAAATATCAATTATTTCATCTGACGTTGTCTATCCAGATTAGGCGTATCATTTCATTCGTTCTACTGATACCTGCCCCTTTATAAAACATTTTACTATTATTTATTTTCATTATGCGCTTTATAAAGATAGTTCTCTAGGCCTAGTAGTAGTGCTAAGACTTGTGAATCCCTGCAGTGTTACACAGACATACAGGTATTACAGAAACATCACTAAAACACGTGGATTACAACAGGAAATTTATGCAAATTAAGCACAAGAGATGACGGGGTTGCCTGAAGATTCAAGTTTCAAATCTATGAAGTGTATATTTGTATGAACTTTTAAATCTAGTAGTGAACATAGTGAACTGTCATAGGAGCTGGTGGGTAAAATTTCATTTATTACGGTATTGCTTACTTTTGCTTACTTTTGCTTACTTTTAGTGTCTAGGACAGACGTAATATTTACGAAAAATCCAAGGGAACCACATCTTCCTTATTTTGTAGGGTATGATAAAATGTTGACCATCCATCATAGGGTGATTCCCACCACTTACAAAAGTACAAAGGGAGATTTGACATTTAGGCGCATGCGCCATCAGCTCGTCAATTTTATCAACAGTTGTTCGTTGAGAAGAGAGGAAGGTTGGGGTTCTGTGCCCTTTTTGCTATTAGCGAAGAGAATATCGTTGGATATCTTTTCAATCATTTCATACAACATTCAAATTAAGATACTGCAGATTTCCAAGAAATTAAAGGTTCAGTTAAACGTAACTTTTATAGCACTTTTTGCGTTTTCTATCAAGAAATCACACAGAGAAGTTGAAGGTCCGTGGAAGCTGGAAAGATGGCGACCACTGCTACCGCTCAATCTCTTGGCTCAAAAGTAAAGCCAGGGTATTTGTCACTTTTAGTACTTATTTGTCTTACTTTTACGTGTATAGCCATTTTCCATTCGTTACCTCTGAGTTTAAATCTTGTACCATCTTTCATGATAAGTAGTTTCAATTATTTGAAATTTGAAGGAAGACTGAACGAGTTCATAACAACCGAACTGGAGGGGAAGCCAGCAAGTTGGGACTTTAGTGTTTTCGAAGGCGCATGAAATTTTGTTCTGTGTTAAATGAATTGATGTGACAGCTACTTATTTACTCCTCCAGCCATATGTTAAATCTACATTTTGAAAACTATGGGTGACAGTCTACTTTGGTCTGCAAGGAAAATTGCCACTTGCCTTAGGAAATGCACGGAGGCAAGTTTTCACAACCAGTGATAGTCAAATTATACTTCCATCAACATATTATCATATTTATCAACATTATTAATTGCCTATCGGAACCCATGTTGGAAAGTACCTAGTACAGGAATATGAGCTTTCATACAGTTTACGTATTTTGTAGAAGTATTTGAAGATCTCAATAGTGGAAATGAAGTAATGGAATCACCCATATATTTTGAACTGAGTTATGAAAGATTATGTTATTGTGAAAATGTAATTTGTTTGTTTTCATAGACACATGAATTCAAATACTACTGGAAGAGAGACAGGTGACTGGAAAAGCAAACTGAGCATTCCAGAAAAAGACAGAAGATATAGAACAGAGGTATATAATGCAATTACTTGCAAATTTACTGCTCTAACTGTTTATAAGTAGAATACCATTGTCTATTTGATCGGTTCTCATTTTGCAGAAAAGTATTTCTTGTACTCTTTGATCTGTTGTTTTGTTTCATCAATAATCTGTTTATGAAAATTTTATCTGTGGTAATGTCCAAATTTCTTTTCTTTGTTATTTGATAGGATGTTACAAGTACCAAAGGGCATGACTTTGATGACTACTGTTTAAAGAGAGAACTGTTGATGGGGATATTTGAGAAAGGTTATGAGAAGCCATCTCCAATTCAAGAGGAGAGCATTCCAATTGCTTTGGCTGGAAGAGATATAATGGCAAGAGCCAAAAATGGAACTGGGAAGACTGGGGCATATCTGATTCCATTACTAGAAAGAATTGATGTTACAAAAGACTATATTCAGGGTTAATTTCATATTGACTTTTATGTATCTTTGTTGAAGTTGAAGTAGTGGAAGCCAGATAAATTGGCATCCATCCTCATCCTTTTCTTCACCTCCTAAATTACCACAGCCACTTTGATGAATCATCATAATCTTAATTATTTCTTCCTACTTGATGAGGACCTCACCATCATCAGCATTATAATCCTTGTCATAATCTGCATTTACCAATCATCATTGCCTTGATGGCCATGGGCAACACTATGAATTTTTATCATCATCATTATTATCATCATTTACCATCAACATTTTGTTAGCCATGATAGTTTAGAGCAAATAGGTTGTCACTTCCAGCAGATTATTCAGTCTAATAGTTTTTAAGATGGACAGCTGCTGTGATATTAGCTAGGGTGAGCTGCTTTACGAATGGATATTTGACTCTTGAAGTAGCAATTTGTTAGCTATACTATTTCACTTTGTGGTGTAGTTCAGTTCTTCCTTTGATTCCTGGATGTCTTTCAATTGTCTACAGTACCTACATCTTGACTCAGTTTGATTGGCCTGTGACATGTCTAAAAACATGCAGCCTGTTTCAGCTTGCATTTCAGTGTCATTTTGGGGATTCTTTGATATGAATTCCTCGTGATGCTTGGCTTTGACTCAAGTTAACATGACTTAAAAAGATGTTTACTGATTTTGTTTGCATGGCTCATTTTTAGCTAGATTTTTGTCTGGATTTTCCAGTGAATTGAATAATCATCCTTTTGCAATTTTAGCAATTGTTTTGGTCCCTACAAGAGAACTTGCTTTGCAAACATCACATATTTGCAAAGAGTTGAGCAAACACATGAAAGTTAAAGTTATGGTTACATTAGGAGGTGTTGGATTGAAAGATGATATCATGAGATTATATCAAACAGGTTTGTATCCTATTATCATAAATTCATAGAATGCATTTTGTCATGATAAAGCCTGCCATCTTCAATCAGTATTTAAGTAATTTTGTAGCCATTAAAAGTAATTTAGTGGAATAGTTTCTAGAATATTATTTATAATTTCATCTTCAGTACATGTGGTAATAGCAACACCAGGAAGACTCCTTGATCTTGTAAACAAAGATATTGCCAAAGTGAAGCATTGTTCAATTTTGGTAATGGATGAGGTTGGTAAATTGATTTTTAATGCATAATGCATGTGATGTATGTAGTAGTATTTGGAATGTCTTTTTTTTGTAGAGAAAACTCATAGTCATTGCTGTTCCATTCTAAAAGCATTCAAATTGAAATTTGCCACCAATCATGAAAAACTATCAGAAATGGTATTGTTTGTGAATAGCCAATCAGTGTAGCAGATATACTATATTTGCCAATGTATAAGTCACACATTTTTCCAAAGTATTTTTAGCTTTGTTTAAAGGTATGCCTTATGGATAATAGTATTGATTTCTCCTTCCATCCTTCTGCAGGGGAGATGCTATTTACAGCACCAACCTCTTTAAGTAATGAAAACTACACTTTTAGTGGAAATTTAGCATCCTCCAAATCAATAGACAGCTATCTGACTAGAACCTTATTTTCCCTTACTTTTGGGGGTTGCATTCTATATTTTTCTCCAGTATTGAGATTCTTGCAATCAGATAAGAAACAAGGAGGACTGCCAAGCTATGAATGACACCTTAATGTCATTTGAGAAATCAGCTGCAGTCACTGAACATTTTTTGTTAATTTTTGAAAGCAAGCAAGATAAAGGCCAGTTCATATGATCCCATTTACTTGGCCGGATCACTTATCAAGATGTAACCTAATCCTCACTTCCCATGCAAAATGTGTTTTGTATTCACATGGAAAAGTGGACTTTCCTGAGATCTTAGTAAGTGGGCTAAAATTTTGCCTATATGAGCACTCCAGCCAGCTTACTTGGCTAGATAACATGTCAAAAGCAGAGAGAAGGGGGGTACATCCTATAAATGCTAAGAGAGGACAACAGATATTTTTGTAAGGTTGAAATACGCAATCAAATTTTATCAGTTTTTGACTGGCAGCTTTCTGTTGTTAACAACTAATGTCCAAAGTACACAATCAGTGTTATCAGTCTTTGATTGACAGTTTAGATGTTAATGTCAATCAGTTTTGATTGAATTCACTCTTTCTCAATATGGAAGTTGATGCAGAGGCAATGGCTGTGCTGATGACTGTGGTTTTGCTTATCAAGAAAAGGCAAAAAATGGAAAAGGGTCTATCTAGGTAAAATCATGGTTCAAATAGGAGGATCTGTCATTATAAATGGCAGAGGTTACATCACAGAATGATTTCTCTTCCTTCCATCTCTCTATAGATTCATTGGTATAGATGGATCTTTTCACCATTTCATACTTTTTTAAATTGCCACTTCAATGCCTTGCCACACTATAAAACTAATTAACATATGAAAGATATATTTTGGTAGCTCCTTGCATGCACAGTGCATGTTCTTTATGATGATGATATCTACTACAAGGGAGAAAGATCCAGGGTGCCAGTTGTTACAACAGAGTCTGCACAAGTCAATGAAAATCCCATCTGTCAAAAACTGATGAAGTTGGACACATTTGACTTCATTCAAAACTGATGGCCATTCATCTCATCAGTTTCTCTGAAAAAGACAGTTGACTGAAAACTGAAAACTGTTAGTTAAAACTGATTGTGTACTTTGCCTTCTGAGTGTAAACAGTGAATTAATAGTGCTTATATAAGAATGTGTCTTGTATATATTTTGCAAAGTTCGGTATTTACAAAGTGAAACAACGCAGTTTGAAAGTGAAGTCCTTTTGCTTACAGAAAGGAATGCAATTTGAAATACATAATGGTAGATGGCATTGCCTTAGGCTATTTCCTATTCAGGAAATGCCCCTTTATTTCCTTACAAGTATCAATTGATGAGAACTGCACTGTTGTTCTTTTTGGCTAGTTTAGTTTATATATATATATATATATATATATATATATATATATATATATATATATATATATATATATATATATATATATATATATATATATATATATATATATATATATATATATATATATATATATTATAAAAATGTAACTTATTGCATTTATCTGGTTGAAATTCATTTATCTTATTGCATTTATCTATTTTATTTGTCAGAAGATTGTGTAGAATATTGAGTATCAGAGATATGCACAGACAGTACCTAATACATGTTGGTAAATTTCAATAATTAAATATATCTTTAATATGTTCTAAAGTAGCATCTTGTTTATATTAATTTTTTCCCACTTTGTAGGCAGACAAACTACTATCATCAGATTTCAAGTGTGTCCTGGATTCCTTGATTGCTAGATTGCCATCTGATAGGCAGATATTGTTGTTTTCTGCCACATTTCCATTGTCTGTCAAAGCATTTAAGGTAAATTAATATTACCATTTTATTTATTTTCCACCTTTATTTCCCTTTCTGTGTTTGGTCAGTTGTAAAAGTGCTCACGAGTTATGTTGTTTATTATTTATTTCATTCATCGTTTATTTCCTCATTTGTAATCTAGTTTTTGTTGGTAATCCCTTGTTTGAATTACTTACTTTTAGGATAAATACTTAACAAAACCATATGAAATAAACCTAATGGAGGAGCTTACACTAAAAGGAATTACACAGGTATACCTTCCCTATTTGTGGTGATGTACAATGCTTACCAAATTGTAGCATCCGCACATTGTATGCATATCTAACTCACATATTTCACTTCTACCTGTAGGGTTATTTATATTTGCTTAAGACAAAATTGTTTAGGAGGGGAGGGATGCTGTAGCTCACCTATTTGCTCGCATACTTTTGAACTGTTTCTGACATCCTTGTCTTAATCATATGATGTGCCCCAATAGTTTCCAATAGCTTTGAGACAATGATCAAAAGATTGGAGTGCCTGCAGAACACAAGTCAAATTTCTTTGCTTTTTTTACAAAGGAGTGGTATTATTCTCTGTGTTCTGAATTTTGAGTATGTTTTTTGATCTGCAAATTCAGAATACAGGAGGAATTCATTGGTTCATGCGGTGCTGGGAGATTTAGGGATTTGATTTTTTTGTTTTGCAATTATTTATGTTGGACTGACCTTTGATATATTATAGATTTAATATCACAATGAATGTTAATGCATGAGCAGGCATTTCAAGTATAGTGCTGTAGGTGGAAGTTTCTGTTGTTGTTGCAATTGCTGTCCCACATGTGCTATCATATATGAAGCAGTTGTCAAGCCCTATATGATATAGAATTACATCCAAACCTCAGATCGCAACCTAGTTATTTTATGTCTATCATTTTAAAGGGTAGTAGTGGTATTTTTGATATTTTCCATGTAAAGCATTGTTTATTAATATATTCTGTTCTTTATTCTAGTACTATGCATTTGTCGAAGAAAGGCAGAAAGTTCATTGTTTGAACACGTTGTTCTCAAAAGTAAGAATAGTTAATTGCTATGGCTACCTATCTTTCTCTTTCATTTATTTGTTAGCTCTTCAATGCCATAACGCATGGTGTATGAAGGTTTTCAATGAAGTCTAATTAAATTGGGTATGCAGATAGGTAGCTCTTAAGAAGAATTATGATTGCAGAAAGCCTCAGTTGGCTAGGAACTGTCAATGTAGCTAGAAAGGAAATACGACAGGCAGACAGAGATGCAATTTAGGCTTCAAACTGACCCAGAGTTGATCAAAATCTGATCAAATGTCACGATTTTGCCTTTCTTCTCTACTTGATTTGATACAGAAGTAAATATATTCAAAAATAGAACTCAAGAGCCTATTTATTCAACCTTGGGTTGATTCAGGATCAGACCCTCTTAAGACCCTGTTCTCCGAATTTTTTATGGTGTTCCCCATTTTATTATATGCAGTAATAGGTCAATTGAAACTATTTTTGGATTTACATTAGCTGATGTCATTATGCGTTAGTTTACAATACATAAATAGTGCCATTATATCTTTGTTAGTACATGAACACTTTGTTAGTACATGAAGACATAGAGGAAATCCCCTTAAATCACAAAAAGTCAAGGGAGCAGTTAGGTTAGATAGCTCATGTTGGTCAGTGCTTACCAATTTCCTGGTCGATGGTAGCAGCTTGGCACTCCTCCTGAAAAGTCAAATTTCTCCCTAGAGGGAATTCCCCCTTGCAGGGAAACGTGATGTTGACGCAGGCGCTCAAAAATGGATTAGACAGACTACTAAGGGCGTGACTAACATATTACTCTTGGTTTCAACTGTACAAGCGATAAACGCTTGACCGAATGGCTTGAGGGTTCAGGGTGCTTCTATACAGCGATTTGAAAACGAATAGCTGTTAATAATCCTTTTTTGTTTAGCCCCGGGGTTCCAGAAAGGTAGCCTTGATTAAAGTTATATTAACTGGGTATGAACGCAAAGAAGGAAATGGAGTATGCCGATCGAAGTTTACAAAGTAATGTCCTTAAAATTTCTGAATTTGGTAGGTTTCTTGTCTATCCACATGAATATATAGTTGTTAAAATTTGTTCTTCCAGCTCCAGATCAACCAGTCAATTATCTTCTGCAACACTGTCCAACGTGTTGAATTGCTTGCACGCAAGATCACAGATCTTGGCTACTCGTGTTTTTTTATTCATTCGAAAATGCAACAGGCGCATAGAAACGGTGTATTTCATGATTTCAGAGACGGGCAATTTCGAAACTTGGTCTGCACAGGTTTGTTCCTCTCTCTTTCTCTCTATCTCTATTAATTTTCTTTTTTGTTAGCATGCTGAGATGAAACATACCATAATCTTCATGAATATATTTTGCATTAGAATGAATAGTATGATTTTGTCTCTGTAATATTTGATGTTTTAATTGGCTAGATCTTAAAATACCTGAAAGCCAAATGTTCTTAGATTATTCTGCGTTTATGTTTACAATTTTGCTGTTAAATTCAGTCAAAGATAGTATATGTATATATCTTATGCACACTGACGAATACTGAGACCTGAATTGTGGATGTGAACCGAAAAAAGTGAAATTAGCAAATTGTCCTTATCCTCTCCTCATTGTTGTTCTTAGTAACTGTACTATCACGACCTTTTCTTTTTTAGCCATTTTCATTCTTGGCTATTTGTCTTACACATTGCTTGACAGAATTCTCACACATAGATAAGGAATTTCAGATTCCAGGAATCATAAAGTTTATTTGCACAGTTGATTTTGTGTTTAGTCCACTCATTTGTTATTCTCTAGATTTATTCACTCGTGGAATTGACATTCAGGCTGTAAATGTTGTGATAAATTTCGACTTTCCAAAGACTTCTGAAACATATTTGCATCGCATTGGAAGGTCTGGAAGATTTGGTCATTTGGGTATGTATATGCTCTTGGGTTCATAGCTAGAAAGTGTGTAATCTTTTTCCAAATCCCATTGATCAGTTTTTCTCCTTCCAAGTATTAATCCTGATCGCTGTACACTCTCGCTCTTTTTGATTCCATTCTGCCTAGTATTCGCTTAGGCCTCACACTAGCGCACGTTGCCGGATTTTCTGCATTTCCTTAGGGAGCAGTCATTGCGTATCCGGGATCCGGGGTGGAGGGAAATTGAACTGGGGTTCTGGAAGTTTTATACATTTTGGTACTGTTTTATGACTTCTAACGACTTTCAAGCTGTGGTATGAAATAAAATGCAAGGAAAAACTATAAATGGTAGGATGCAAAGTACCTGGAGAACGTCCGCCCATTACTGTGTGTGCGTAGTAAGTTTAACGTTTACTTTAAATCCTTTTCCATAGCTGGGATATCATTTCGAAATATCATGAGTCCTCAGAGTGGAGCTCCAGACAGTCTTTGCATGTTTCACTAGTATAAAGAATTTTGGAGCTATTTTTCATCTGCCTCCACCCCCCTCGCCCAAAGACTTAATGACTGCTCTGTTAGGAGCAGCATCAATGGAAAATTTGCCGACTTTTTAAACATAGTTTTCTCGATGCATAGTTTTGTTGATAGAATCGTCTCGCTAAATGTGAAATTGCCGACTAATCTACTTCAGGGGTATTTGCCTCCTGGTTCCCCCAGTCCTGCCCCCCCTGAAACCGTCACTGCTAGCACATAGCCAAAATATTGCGGGTCCATTTCGGATCCGTAGCCATTTTTCTAAGCGTTTACACTGGGATCGGATCCAACTTAGCTTGGGAAGCAACCCCAAACCCCCATAGAGGATCCACAGCGTCACGGCTCCCAGTAGTTCCAGTCTAAATGGAGTACCTATCTGTGCTGGCGTAAATACAGATCCGTTTATATCTGTACTAGTGTAAACAGATCTTGATTGTTTTCATTTCAGGTATTGCCATCAATCTTATCACATACGAGGACCGTATCAACCTGTTCAAGATTGAGCAAGAACTCGGCACAGAGATCAAGCCAATTCCGCCTACAATTGAGAAACGGCTGTATGTTGCTGCTTTCCAAGTTGAAGATGAGCGAAAAGATACGCATTAGAAATGTAGACGTACAAAAGAAGAAAGAGGTGGTGATAGATATGAGAGAGGTTAGGTATTGAAGTTGCTTAATGTAAATTGTTGATGTGTCTTTTAGTGGCAATTTCATTTGCCGTTCATTTGTATTTGAAGCTGTCCACCTTGCAAATGGCGAACTACCTCTTGTGCACACTCGCCTTCCTTTTCATCATACACTATGCAACGAAAGATTATTACTAATTTGTTAATTTGGAGCTACTCTTATGGGTGGTTTTCCCGGTTTCTCCTTTTTCACACGTTCTTTTGTTATCCAATTGAACTGAGTGTCGATTTTATTCAAGAGCGTGGAAGTTTGCTGTGTTTGCAAGGTGGCTTTTCGTTGTATATGTGAACTCCACTGAACTTCAAGCCTTCCGTAGTCAAGCCATTAATTCCAATTCTTTTTGAACACTGTCTCATACGGTTGGTACTTTGTTGGATGTCCATAGCAGGAGCCTTGTAGATACCCTGTTAGCTTATACTCATCTGGATGTCCGTGACTTCTCTCTAACATTTTAGAGATTGCCTATTTCGCGGATATCTTTTATGGAATTGCTCGAGCATTTTTGACTGCGGAAGACTTAAGTATTTTGTGGCACTCAAATAGTTCTGTGCCATATATATTTGAGAAACGATCTAAAGTTAGCAGGTTTACTATGTTAGAATACTGATGCCAAGTGCTGAAAATGTTTCGTCTGGAAAACTTACTCGATATGTATATTTGGTACTTTCATGATTCCTTCGATTCTCACCAAATCAAAAAGAAGGAATATAAAAGCAATTAAACATATTCTATCACGGTTTTTGCGTTTCGTTTACCACAAAGTAGCTCATCTTTGGCGGACCACGCGTGATTTCAGCATTCGTCCCAGATTTTGGCCTGTCACAGGTTAGTTATGTTCCCACATCCCTTAACTTGATGTCCGTGGGCTTTTGTTCCTGATATAGTGAGTCTGTCCGAGGCAAGCATTCATGATCAATTTTTTTGAATTAATTCAGCATTAACGTGTGCTTTATCGGTATTCTGATCATGGTTGTGAACTCTGCTGATGAGTCAGTCGTTTAAATTTAACAACATGTAAATATTGAAAATAGTTATTAGTTACGATCATCGCAATTCATCTACAAATTACTGTTGACATTGTATGATACGATCACAGGTCTTCAAAGAAGAATGTCCCGGCTGTCAAATTTTGTGTCGGGGCATGCGAATAATCGCTGAGTCTTTGATTTCATCGTGAGCCTTGTTTAAACGCCAGAAATTTCGACTGTGCTTTTCACATTGTGTCGCTCGTACTATTTGGGCGCTTTTCCGGTATCTTTCAATTCATTTGCCAATTGAAGAAGTATAGTCGATTGCTTCAAAAGTCCTTAGATTGGCTGTCCTAATAATCGAAGACTCAGCTCGTTTACCTTTGTTGGTTCGTCAAGCCCATCAGCTATTAAAGGTATTTTTCTAGGTTGCTTAGATAGCTATGTATGCCAACGTAGCTTGGTTAAAGATATATCTTTACGCTTACAGGAGAGACTGTGATTAAGTATTGCCGAGAGAAGCGTGCATGATCTTATGAAATGATTGTATGCTAGTTACGAGTGGGTTGTAAGCATTTAGATGTTGTATTTTAGAATAGATTGGGCTATTTTATTTTAATATTTTCATTTAATGAACATCAGTGATGACTGTGATTGACAAGACTTGCTTTACTCAAGAAGAATCAATTGGGCATTCAAAATAACTTTGTATTTGAGTTTTTCTGGTTTGATTGGTATTTCTCTGTTTGATAGTTATTTCCTTTGCTCTATCGTTATTTTCGCATTATTGTTTAGGAGACAGTCAATCACTAATGTTCATTGCAATCATCTACATTGTGTTTTCATAGATAAGCGAGGTGCTTATAAAATACAGTCAGAATTTAGTATCGAGGCACTCTCTTGTTTAAAGAGATCAATCGGTCTACGAGGCCAAACTCACCCCTTTGAATAGCGGGAAATTGGGGTATTCCGGTGTTATTTCAAACAAGTGCCATCGTCATGATACTCGTGGAAAGATTAACATTACTCTGACTTAACACGTGGTCAGAGAAGGCTTTCCCTCGTCAAACAAACACATTTTCGTGATCTGTAGTAGCCAGAATAGGGATTATGGGTAGCCATTGTGCTGGTTTATTTTTTATAGACTTCGTTTCCGTTAGTGGGTTGTTATTTAGGAAGACGTTTTGTTAGCGGGCTAGCTTTCCTATCAGAGTTGTAGGAAAAATTTGAAAGAATACTGGCTTGATTGTTCTAGTTTGACAATAAGCCCCCCCCCCCCCTATTAAGGTGTAGCATTTGAGTGTTTGTTATGCGGAGGAATATTGCCATGGGAGTACGTTTCCCATATATTATATTTGAACAGATCCAAGCTGTTCCTCTATCGTTGGTAGTATAATTTACTTGTACGGCGATAGATGTATGCTAGAATACAGTGAATGTTATTGGTATGCCACAGCATTCACAATTACAACTCGAATCTCACTTCTCTTAAGGGTGACGAGTTGTATATGCTTAGTACTGCAGTACATTTTAGGGTATAATTGTGTCGTCAGGAATACCCGAAGTTTCATGTGATAAACATGAAAATTACCTACCGGAGTTGTCATTCACAAGTGTGCGTTTTGGTTTGGATGCAGAAGGGGTGTTTACGTCACGTCTAGGGAATTTCTTTTTGTGTACAATACGTACATCCCTCTAGCCCTGGTTACATCTTAACGTGGTAGTTTTCGAAGACGTCCCCCTTCGAACCCATGCCGAAAAGCATACTTTACAAGTTATTTCAAGAATGATTGGTAACCAATGCTTCCCGAAGCTTCCTGTCATTGCCATTATCTAAATAGCATTGTGTTTGGGCTAAACTCTTGTTGTCAACTACAGTTGCCGTATACGCAATTGGTTACCAACCATTTTCGATTTATATACTATTAGGACTGTGTCGATGTCATGTTTCGTTTCCATTGTGTTTTAGTTTCGCGTAAGGTTAAAGAATTGGACGTAGCGCTAATTTGAATGTCATTTGAATCATGACAGTAAATGGTTAGTTGGCCTCCTTTGAAACGCCCGCCCTGCTTATTTCTTCAAAAAACACCCGTGCACAACACTTCGCCTGGGCAAAAGACTCACTGTACGAGCATCCAAGCATATGCTTGTAGTAGAGTCTCGCTGTTGTTTTCAGTTGTTTGAACAACTTTCCCTCGCGTTAATTCGATATCAAAGCGATGACGAAAACAGATACATCAAAAGCTAAGATGTGCCCTTCCCTTGAAAATCCAATAGAATCTCAAGCAAAAATTATGATATCGATAGGTTTTGTGTCATTCATGTTTATCGTATTACCCTTCTGAAATAAGAACAATTGACTTTGGCTAGCAAATCCGAAAGTTGTGCGATCGAATCTTACCATGACGTTATCTACCGAATAGATTCTTCTCTTTGACTCTGGATGTCGCCGCCTTTAAATCGTTATTCGACATTTTTTGAGTCACAGTCCAAGACAGAGTAATGCACCAGTTGTGGGCATTTCTGCTAATTCGAACGTTGCTATCCGAAAATGCGTTACAGAAATTAGCCAATTTATACAATTTTACTGTCATGATTGATTCTTACATTGACCAGCTCAGAAATGGGACCCCAGGATATTGGATTATGAATAATTCTTATTTATGCTCTAAATTCTACGTTGTTTGTACCTTTTCAAACTTGGTCATAGTCGAGCATAGCTGAGGGTCTTTCGATTTATAGCCACAGGAGGCTTTTCCCATACACTTCGTTGATCGTTGTTTTCGTCCAGACCTATTATACAATCGACGTCGAATTTGAAGAGCCATTCCTATATTGATGATCGAGAGATAATATATTAATTTGGATCTAGCGCAACAATGAAACGTCCCAGGATATTCAAAGAGGTTTATTTTTGCTTTTTTGTCTGTTAGTAGCTAGCTGTTTATTGGGCATGCTCTCTTTGACGAGCTGCCCTCTCAAAGTGGCAAAAGACTTCGTTGGGTATACGGGTAGAAGAAGGTCATGAAGTTCGAAAATTCATTGAGTTTTGTTTTTTGTATTGTAAGATGGTTAGTTTTTTGTCCTTCTGTATCGTATAAAGTAGCCCCTTATAAAAACACGTACAGTATATAGCAATGTTAGGAGACTCCTGGTTCTAAAGGAAAGTCAATCTGAACTATGGATTCATCTAGGAATTTCCCCAATTCTAGCATCATCCCAAGCCAGTGACGCTCAGCTTTTGTGCAGCGGCACACCAGTGTGCGACATAGACTATCCAATTCACTTTACTTGACCAACACCAATTGACTAATCTGTGTGATGCTAGAATTGGGGAAATTTCTAGGTGAATCTATAAACATTGTTATACACGTTTTTTTTGTAAGGAACTACTTTACAAGGATATAGAAGGACAAGAAACTAACGATCTTATAATACAAAAAAACAAATCTCATGATGAATTTTCGAACTTCGTGACCTTCTTTAATGTGGCTTGGTATTACTGAACGTCTGTGACACCATTATATTAGCTGACTATGTAATTTAAATACCAAATCTTGACAGCTGACGGCATTAGGCAATGCAATTAAAGCGGCCTTGTTATTGAACATTGAATTGAGGTACAAGCTGTTGAAGACCAGCTTTGTGTGTTGCTTTGACTTTCTGTCCGTATGTCAAGCTGTATTCATCTAGACTGACCAAGTTGGGTAGTAAAGGAGTAACTTCTTGTGTGATTGTGTTATATTGTTGAGTGGTGGCATGCAGTTCGAGTTTCCATTTGCAGGACATTTTGAAGCGTTTTTGAACTCAATAAAGTTGAAAACATTGGCGAGAGTTTAGATTTGTGAACAGAAACTGTTATTGAATGTAACTTAGGCAGGAGATCTCTGAGAATTCACCTGTAATGACTCACGGTCACTCACTTCTTCAGCATTTCTTGAAAATTGGCTGTTTGTGATGTTTATGTTGTTCTTTGGAATTACTGTCTTGAATCGGAGTTCAAGTGCCCAATCGCCTTATGTTCTCAATAGAGCTCCTTCCTTGACAAATTAACTCCTCGAATGAGCGTCCCCTCTAGGAAATATCATTTTAAATGACTGTGCCCCTCAAATAAGACCCCCTCTGAAACGGATATGCGTCATCTTCATTGTTACAGAATGGCTCATCCTGTTTCTAGTACATGACTTGTTTTCTATTCTTAGTGCATTTCTGTAATGTTATCTTACGATGTCAGTATGTCATAGTTCCATTGTATGTTGTTTCACTGTTGTTTTTATGTAAAGTGTGTTCCATTAATCCTTGCAAAGCCCCCGCTGCAAATCGTTAAGGCCATAGCAGTTCAGTGCAGTGAAGTCGTTGGGTGGAGTCGCTATGAAGTTATTATATCTCGTGATTTCTAAATTAGCATCCCTTATATTTACCCAGTTTCTTCAACCATGTTCTTGACAATGCTTTGTGAAATTTTGCAAGTACTTATTCAGTATTTTATCACACATCCCTCATCAATTAGGTCCCATCACTGAGTCGCTCAACTTATAGATAAAACCTACTTTGGATTTTGAAAAAGGCAACAAATTAGATTATACATTTTTCTACATAGGATGATTGGCCGTGTCTTTCAACATCAACAGAACCTTTTATGCCCATAGAAATAATATTTTGTGCATTTTGCAGTCTCTATAGGAAGATTTCATGCTGAAATAGGCAGTGTCTGGCTATCTTTTTGTTGATGTTCGTTACCTAGACCGCTCTAATTACTCCGTCAGTAAGTTGTTCTTGCAATGTATGTACAAAGATGCGCATGCTAGTGTTCAACTGTAGTGCTTTGATGGTTTTTTAGTTGCGTTGAAGTCAACTTTGTATGCATGTATGTATGAACGTATGTATGTGTGTCTATGTATGAGTATGTATAATGTATGTGTATGTATGTTTCTATGTATGTAGTGATATTGTCAATTTGAGCTCTGAAGCATAATATGACTGAACTTGCAATTTCGAAGTCTTTAGTACATTGTCCTACATTTCACACTCCCATTGCCATATTTTGATATTTCCTGTTATTGGTGCCTTTTGCATTCTGTGCCCCACTGTTGCTAGCCTTTCATGTCAGTTCTACGTTATTTAGAATTGCATATATGGGTCTTTGTATTTTAATATTTTCGACTGACAAAGGTCGATGGTGATTCGTAAATTTTAACTGAAAGAGCCGTATAAATATTTGGTTGATAGTAATTCTTTTAGGCTTCTCTCAAAACTGGTTATGCTATTAAGTTTACTTTGTGCTTTTGTAAAATCTTATGGTGGGTCAAACTTGGAAACATTTGTTGCAAAAGCTTACGGCTGTTTCAGTCATGAAGCCAAACTAGGAAACCTTTATTGCAGAGATGTATGACAAATTGCTGTTGTTGTTGACCGGTTTTGATTTGGGGGGCATCACTAGGGTCAGCATCAAAGCGGAAAGCATTTTTGCGTCTACTTTAACTAATTCAGGGAGAAACTTAAGGTCATCGTGTTCCGACTATAAGAGGCACTTACAACAGACTAGTTTTTGTAAAGAAAGTATTAAATAGACTAGCCATTTTTCTTCTTGTGTGAGGCATAAGCAACATAATTTGAAGTGGGGCAAATACAATTGCGCATTGTAAATATACACGCATTTCAGTTATTTTTTTACAGACGGTTGCCCATTCAGCGTAGCTGATTTCCAACGGACCGTCTATTTGCAAAACTAAAAAGCTAAAAAAACAACAAAGAGGGAAGAAAATATTTCATGTCTTAAAAGCGTACATATTACAGTTCTTAAAGCGACCTATATAAATTAACTATTTGCAAAGACCAGCATCATCGGCATACATGGCAACAGTACAGTTTTCTATTACTCTGGTAAGGTTGTTGATTTAGACAGGAAATAAGAGAGGACCAAGACACGAGCCTTGAGGTACTCCAATGTCAACTGCATTAATCTGGGAGTCTCTCATTTACCCTACGAGATTGTTTTCTACCTGAGAGATAAGATACAAACCAACGCAGTCCACCATTGCAGACCCCGTACTTCTCTAGCTTTCCACAAAGAAGCGAATGATCTTCGGTATCAAATGCCTTTTTAAGATCGATAAATGCGGCACAAGCCCTCAGACTACTATCAAGCACAGAGTACCAATCATCGGTGTTTTTAAATAGGCAAGAAACAAGAGTGAAGAGCTCTAAATTCATGTTGCTCCTGAGATAACAGCGTGTTTTAATTCAGATATTTGTATAATTGATTAGAAATGAGCTTTTCAAAAAGCCTTGTTAGAAATGGTAAGACTGAAATTGGTCTGCAGTTAGACCGTTCACTTTTATCGCCATCCTTGGGAATATGCAGTTGCTGGTTGAGATGTTCAGGAGGTGTGCAATAGACTTAGAAACATATGGTACAGCAAGCCTAGAAAATAGGAAAAGATTTCGTCATTACAAACGCTGTTAGCAGTCTTCATCTGGTTCATAGCCTGTGTTACATCATGCTCTGATATTTCACTAAAGCTGAAGGTTGTATCCTGGGCATTTACGCTGTATTCGCCGTTAAGTGTGGGGTTAGGGGTATAAGGATTTCATTAGCTAGATCATTACTAATTTAACAAATGTACTTGTTGATGGAGTCAGCAATGGCGTCCTTTTGGAGATTCTCCTTTCCATCAACATTTAAGTTATTAACACTAGTTGAATTTGGCCTTTTATTTAATAGTTGGTTTAATGTCTTCCATGTGGCTTTCATATTTCCCTCCTAACTGGAATTTTTTCAGCAAAGTACTGTTTCTTAAGCTGTCTATTTAGAGAAGTGACCTCATTTCTAACATTTTTGTATGCCATCATTAAAGTTATGGACTTACTTTTAACAGCTGCTTTCTTTAAATGGTCTCTCCTTTGTATAAGATTTTCAAGATCAGTTGAGATCCAGGGGCAAAACTTCTCAGATACTCTAATTTCTCGGTATGGTGCATGCTTGTCAATCAGGGAGGAGAATAAGGATGACCATTTGATGGCTAGCTCGTTAATGTCGTTAGATGATCGAACAACCTGCTCCGAGGGAGCCTTAGCAACATCGTCCAAAAAATCTCTTTGTGAGATACTTTTCACAGTTCTGGTTTTAATGATTTTATGATTACATTTTAAGGACCCGCTGAATTTACGTATACAGTAAACTAAGTAGTGGTCACTCATAGAGGCCCTTATGTGGCTCCATAGTGAATACTATTACGCTCAAGATTACTGGCAACATGATCGATTATAGTTCTACTCCCCAGACTTACCCCAGTCTGCTCCTTAATTAGTTGCTTGAAAGAAGACAATATCATAAACATTAGATAGATGCGTGTCACTATTGTCACTGTCAATACCTCTGTCCGAAAATCACAATTAGTAGCTCCAATAAGGATGACTTTCTTACCTTCCCTATCAAGGAAAGAGACAACCTTCTCAAGTAATTCAAAAGAGCTGACGGGATCAATAGGGAGTCTGTACCAAGCAACTATTATGAATGGTTTACATTTCAGAGACCGAAACTCGACGCCTATGAGTTAGAGTCCATATTAAATAATATCCCTTCTAACAGTAGATTCGAGGTGATGTGGTCTCTGAGATAGAGGGCTACCCCACCCCCTCTAGATGTTCTATTTTTGCGCTCACGCCTATAACCATCAATATCAATATCATTTAAATTTTTTAAAAATTTCATTCCATGATTATGATATTTATATCTACAAATACAAAACTCGCAACAAGACAATTTGTATCTGGCTGACTTTATGAAGAAAAAACAATATACGTTCATACCAATAAGAAAATAAAAGGACAATAGCTTGGTAGCTCTGTATCATGCCATGGTTTGTTTCTCATACAAAATATGTAATAGGTCGTTCGCATAATTATAGCAGATAATTTAGAAATTATGGAATTGAAAATTGAACTGCTGTTTGTCGATTCCAAGTTTATTGCACATTTGGAGAAAGTGTAATATTCATGTTAATAATGTTAATATTAAGAATTCTTGCAGTATTCATATGTCTTTCAACTTTCCGAATGATTCCTACTTCTCTAAAACATGGAAAATTCTTTGATCTCCTCTATTCCAGTTCCCATGCTATTACCTCTTGGCATACTCTCCAACCTCTCTTTTACCCCAGCCATTAACAGTTGCAAACTGGGAGCATTGAATTAAGGACCTTTTTAGCGTACTGACTGGAGGGCTTTGGCCTCCCCAGTCCACACAGTAGCCCTCTAGTCGCAAGATCTGCCCCCCCCCCAGTATAGATACCATTCAAAGCCTTTTGTTGTACTTTTCCACACTACACAAATCCATTCATTAACATACGTGAAGAAACTCCCACAGAGATACCTGTATTGACTATTACACTTATTCCTTACCATATCAATCAAGTACCTGTGGACATGTCCCTGTCATGCATTGTACACCATTACTTATTCGATAGTAACTTACAAATACGATTGATTTTGATAAAAGTCGCCGCTTTTACACTTTGCATATCGTTGCTAAGTTATAATGTGCGCTCATACTACCAAGTGATCTATGGAGTCAAGCGTAATACATACCGATTCCTGTTCTACCACAAGTACTGCGGTCATTTCCCTTTTCAATTGAATCAATCCAGGGCTTCAGTTTTATAGTATAATTGCTAGTTAACACTATGCTTACATAAAATGCCAGTGCAGGCACCGCGGAACTGGGGGGGCTATAGCCCGCCCACTTTTTTCGAAAATAAGCAATAATGTTTTAATGAGATCAAAAGAACTCGCTAATGATTGATTACTATAGTTTTTCCAGTACTCAAAGGCGGCATCTGAATTGAGCACTAGTATTGTGCTGCAGGGATTACTTTTTTGTTAAATCGTGACGTCAATAATAGAGTAATATAGCCACTTCGCTAAATTTTAGCCCCCTCCCTCCCACTTTCAGACTGCTCCGCGGTCCCTGCAGTGATCCAAAATCTTCAATATCATATCGATTCCAGTCTATTCTACTATGACTATGGCATTTTGTTATAACCGAAACTATCACTATCAACTCCAAAATACAAATTAGATGTATCTGTCTATTGACAATATTATCACATCCTTGTTATATGTTGCTTCCACCCCTCAACTAGCAAGGATGTTGGTGACAGGCTGGGACTGTGATCTTTACGTATAATGAACACTGATGAGAGACCACTGCAGTTGCACCAACCGTAGAGTTCAAAGAAACAGACTAAGCTAATCTAGATCTTCCAACTCACACGGCTTCCCCCTGTATCACACGGTGTGTTCTGCTTATTTTCATGATTTCAAATGGCTTCATATTACATTATATTATATTTCATATTAAATTTATTACACAAAATCCTTTCAGCATAAAGGAAAAAATGTCTTACAGATTAGAATTACAATCTATAATACAGTAAGTACAAGGAGATAAGTTGAAACTGTTGGGGCCTATTTGCCGCCCTACCAGGGAGTCGTGTTTCATGTTAATTCAGCTCTTTAGATGAATTTTTCTTTAAACTGCGGGAGGGTTGGCAGTTCCCTAATACTGAGGGGGTGCTGCTCCACGCAGTAAGAACAGAAAAATAAAAGTCTTTTTCACATATTCAAGGTTACACCTTGGAATTTGGATGCTCCTGCAGTTTCTCGAATTGATTGTAGTTTGAATGCAAGGATATCTGAGAGAATTTTTATCCCAGAGGCTATCTGGGCACATCCTGTTCATAATCTTGTAGGTCGTGGCTGATCGATCGAATTTAATTAGTTGTTCAACATTGAGCCAGTTACATGACCAATTGTCTTTGATTCTAACTTCCAGATTTCTCTAAATGTTCATTCACCTATAATCTCACCGCTAAGGAAAAGATGCTTCAAGCCCTTCCAGTTTTTCTCTGCACATGAAGAATTGGCAAAGTCGGTAAATAAATTAACTATTCTTTAAGGATAAATATCCTTTTATGGAGTGCGGACTTCTGCTCCTTAATGATGTTGCACGGTGCAAGCTTCTTTTTTTCACATAGCTAAACAGCTTCCAAAACTGGAATCTGAAGGAAGTTTCAACAGGGAAATTAGTATGGTGTGCATAAATGCCAACATATCTATTTTCCTATTGATCCTTTCGAGAGCTACGTTAAAATGAACAATGTAATTTCAAATCACTATTGCTACTCTGCACTATTCCTTAGGAAAATGTCACAGTCATGTTTCTCAAATTTATGTCCTGGAGGTTTTCAGATCTTAAGGATACTAAAATTAAAACAGATAATAGCTCTGAAACGAAAGGCAACTGTTGAGAATTAACCAACCGAAATACATTACCCACCTATCTGGTGAATCAAAGTGTCAAATCCTCCCCTGTGCCACCAGATATGGTAGCACTTTAAGTAGATACCAGTCTGATCAAGTCACACGGTCATCATCACAACAAACTTGAGAGATCTACTGGTCATACTTATGATAATGATAATTACTATAAATCGCAAATGCTCTTAGAGATTGTTTTCCACTTGACTACGTTACCATATCTTTCTTCAACATTATATCTACTGCTTATCCGGCACAATAGCATCTCATAGGGGATGCTTCAGGTGCTGGTAATTACTAAGGGTATTATCATTAGACTGCCGAAACACTGCCTGCAGGCTGATAGCTGATAAGTCATACCAGTATTATTTGTTCCATCTACATATGCTCTACATTAACATAAATCATGTTCCATTGAGCTCATTTCCTTTGCCATTTGTGATTCGGATTGCTTATTACTGCTTATTTCCATGCTTCTGTTGCTTTTATACGTATTAAAGAATTAGGAAGATCCCCTATCAGGGTTGCCCCCTCCCATACGATAATCCTTAAAAGAGGCCCTGATTAGATTTTCGATTTTTTCATAGCTGTCGCTGGGGGTGTTACACCCCTCTGGAAAGAGGTGGTTCGATTGGAAAATCGATATGAAATGCGACTTTGGTTGCAAAATGTTATCGTGTTCTAATCGCTTATTTTGCGATTTTGACACCTGTCGGCATACCCAATTGGAACTGTTCTGGGACCCTCTCGGGACGGCCCTGGATTTTCTACTTTCATTACTCTACTAGCCTTTCTACTCTATCGTGTCCAATATATCGAACAACAATAATCATTCTCCATCACTATCAAAGCCTTAACAATTACTTCAAAATATACCAAAACTGCTAAAGTTGACCCTGCTCTAACAGTTCATGCTGTCCTAAACAGACTACATAGTTCTTACATTAGTACATTTCTTTAGTGAAATTACTATAACAAGAAGTGAATGAAATGTTTTGCATTAATGTTTTGTCACAACAAGACAACACTCGATTCTGCATATAAGGAAATCTGCACATAAGCCGAATTTTTAGGTATACATTAAGTTTATCTACCAATAGTAAATGCTTTCCAACACACCTAGATACTTTATTAATTTCCGGCAAACTTTTCTTTTTCCCTTAATTCATTCGCGTGGCTAAAAGGCATTTGTGTCGAATAATTGCTAAATAATTCAAATTTGCATCAACTCGACAAGGACCGAACTGTCGAAACATATTTTGATATATAGTTTATCATATAAAGCATGCATTATTCAAACTCTATTCTTAACTCGGCAACAACTCTGTCTTCACAATTCTTCTGTTTCTAATTCTGAAAATTATATTTCTAAGTTATTACACCTTTAAACATTGTTAGTGTTGTTGCTTAGACCCCTGTCCTTGAAATCCCTAGTTGCCCTTGACGGGGTGTCAATTTACTTTTGAAGGGGATGCAAACCATCTAGTCCATATAGTGCAAGTTGTCAATGAACCCTTGCAATCCGTTCTCAAGGAGGGCTGTTTATTTGGCATTCAAAAGCAATACGACCTTAGATTATGGACAGCAAAAGTTATCAGTATCGCGCCATGAAAAAAGAATGCGTAGTATGAGAGGAAATTGAGTGACTGGTGTCATTGTACAAAGGGGTTATTAGTTTGATCAAAATTGTCCTATGACTCACAAAACGACGCTGACTTACCTTTATCTCAGAAATAATAGAGATATTCTCTATGATTGACCATGGGGCTGCGAGGAGCAGTAAATGTGCAGGAGCTATAGAAAAGGGTTTCACCGTTCACCCGGAAAAGAAATCAAACGTCAAGAAGGAAAATGGCGACGGGCAACGATCGGCAGTACAATAGCAAGTTGCTCTCCTGGTTTCAGGAGGCTCTTTCACACGCAACTGGACAAAGTCGAGTGATAATTGATAGAAAGGCTATTGAAAAATCCTGGAGATTGATGGACAAAGTGGGAAGATTATGCAATACACCAAGGTTAGGACTCAAAAACAGCCCACCATATTTGCTAGAAATATTACCGGACACATACCAACATTTGAAGATGGTGGTAAAGAACTATGAGGAGCGCATGTCGCTACTTAATGAGTGTGAATATTTCAGGATATATTTGGAAAACCTTAATAACAAATCCAAACAGGTTTTGAAATTGTTCAGAGAAGGGAAGGAAAAAATGTATGAGGAACATTCACCATACCGAAGAACCCTTACGAAATTGAGCCTGATCTTTAGCCATATGCTTGCTGATTTGAAAGCTATATTTCCAGGGGGAAGTTTTATTGGTAATGGTTTTCGAATAACTAAGCAGGATGCGTCAGAGTTTTGGAAGTCTTCCTTTGGCGAGAGGTAAAGAGATTATTCGTTTGCTCAATTTGTAGTCAGTCAGCTGTGTAGACTAGCTGCTCATATGCGTTAGCTGTTGTGATGCTTTGTCTCTCCAAACAAATATACCGTAGATGCTATCATGCTATTGTGTACGACTTCTTCTGTTGATATTATTTTTGACTGACATTTGTTAGTGAATGATCTGCATCAGTATATTCGACATAAGAATTCACGCTCAGATTTGTACCCGTCACTAGACTGGAAACTTTATTGGGGCCTTTGGTGTCTATCCCGTGCACCACACACATTCTAACATGCACTTTAACTCTTAATATGAAATTGGATGCACATCGCACTAAGGTCCCAATATTAGGATCCGAAAAACTTAGCAGTACATACGTTAAATTCCATGCCTAGCCATCCCATCCCTCAGCCCTAGAAACTTCATCCTTGTTTGACTATTAAGGTTTGAATACCCTGGTTCTATGTTTCGCCTTGAAATTAGGAAAAGGGAAATATATGTGTCGTCTGACACCCACTAGCAGAGGTGATCTAGCATTGTAATTGATATTTTCATGAAATTTGAACATTTCTCCACCAGTCATGCTAATGGTTACAGGCCCCACTGGATAGGGTATTCAAATAGTGATAATGGAAATAAGATAGCAAAAAATGTATTAAATTTTAGAAATCTTTCAGTTACTGTTCTTTGCTTGCTATAGAACTAAATTTTTGAGGAAATCAACAATTTTTATAAAATGATAAATAATGATTGTTATCCTTCAAATTAAAGTATAATCTATTTTTTAAAGGAAAACTTGATTCAGTTTCACTAATAGAAGATGTCATAATTACAGTTGACAGTTATTGCTAATTTTTTAGATAACTCATATTATGCATTATATGTTTGTCATAATTCGGAAATTATAGTGTGATTCAAATTCAGTTTGTTTACTACATGGTACTATATAGAGAACTGCCTCAAGCACAGCAAGGTTTATTGCATTTGCTGATAGGAGTGTACCATCACACATTGCATTGGTAAAATGATATTTTGGGAGCATTGTAGTACATTGCAGCCCTCTGGCAATTTACAGTTCACATACATATTTTAGTTAGCAGCCAATAGCTCAGAAAAGCTTGCCTAGAACAGAAGTGTTTGGTTTAGGGGGTAGAATTCTGATTGGCAGTAGTTGAAGAATAGGGACCAGCAATTGTCAAATAATGCTATGCAACCTTTGAATAGATCATATGTTTTAGATTTAATATTTCAGTTACTTACAACCTTTGAATTGATATGTCTTAATCCAATATTGCAGCTACATTTATCACCACAAGGATTTCATATATTTACCCTAAATCTACTGACCAGGTCATGTTCAACTGTGAGAGTCATGGAAATTTCAGTTCTACCTAATAGATTCTTCTATCATTGCACATGCCTATTTCTCTTGTTATTTATTCTTTTTTCTATTATGAGGCCAAATTTCTAGACAATTTCAAGAGTTTCCCCCTGGACTGCTGGAAAGAAGCACTATTAATAGATTAATGAAATTTGGGAGAAAATTTAGCAGCATTTGTAACTTTAGTGTTTGCTTGCATTGTTCATTTCCCAATTACTATTTTGCTTCCAGCAGCAGTGCCAGTTAGAAATCTCCCCCTGTAAGCTTTCTCAGACATTGTAGCAGGGACAATATTTCTTGACATTACATGTTACTCTCTCAAACTTGTCTAAGGCTAAAGATTTTTTGCTTTTTTATGCTTTGCTTACCAGATAATGGTTCATAGATGTTACGAGGCAAAGATTTCAGGTTTTTTTGACTTGTAGATCCAGACTGTATATCTTCTACCTTTGTGAAATCCTAATTTTTTATTATAGGTTGACCAAATAGCTTTCTTTGTATTTCTCATATTTCCCCTTAAAATCTATAATTTACTTTACTTTCTTTTACAATTTTTGACTGTTTGTTAGCTTCTAAGTTTCATTTTTATCCCGTTATTGAGATACAGAATGTTTAGCCCTTATTTCTTCTTTTTCCTAATATTTTTTATTCCCGATATAGATTTTTCTCATCAAGTGGGTATTGTAAACATGTTTTGCTAATTGAGTTATTTAAAAAGAGTTTCCTGTTGTAGCCACTTTGGAAGCACAGCTTAAATTTGTTTTGCATAGCAAAGCCCAATTGCTCTGTGATATGGGAATAGAATGACTCAATAGCTGTGGCAAATTTTTGTAAATCTGTAAGGGGAGCATTTATGGTACATTTTGCCCACTTTTGTAAATAGATTTGCTGACTATCCACATACATTTTACATTTGATAACTCATCTCCCTGATAGCTCATGCATTCATTACCTTGAATGAATTTTCAATTCCCTCAGGTAGGTTCTGCATGGAAATACTGGTTGATAACTCAAGCATGTTTTGATTTCCCATGACAGTTTGAGTTATTGATTGTCAGCTGTAGATCCTAGAAACACCCCCACTACATGCCTAAATACCATCTAGTGTACTTCAAGAGGTATTTACCCTGCTTGCTCTCCCTAAAATCCACTGCTACTGAATAGTGCCATTTACTTAGTGCTAGAAATCAATTAAACCTTAACTGATCATAAAATTATCTGTAGTGTTATTTGTAGATGTCTCAGTTTTTTAGTTGAGAACCAGATCTGAGTTTTACATACAAGATTACCAGAGAAGAAACATTCCTGATTAGCATGAAAATTGTTATCTTTGCCTTTGTACTTGACCTGGCCCTCTATCATTATCATTAGGGCTTTTAGCTCTTCACCATGCATCTGTGATTTCATAATATATCCTGTAGAGTCAAAGATGCTAATTTGGTGACATTATTGTGAAATTTATAGAAGAATGATGAACTAGAGTCAAGACTAAGGTTTTGTTTATAGCTTGTTTTCTGTCATTTTCAGGGTGATTGTTTCTTGGAAAATGTTTAGAGAGCACTTGCAGAATTCCAACCCAATCAAATCAGGACTGGAAGCAATTGCATTGAAAAGGACAATTGATTTGACAGGAAATGAGCATGTATCAGTCTTTGAGTTTGATGTATTTAGTAGGCTCTTTGCACCATGGTCCAATGTCATTCAAAATTGGAATGTTCTAGCAGTAACCCACCCTGGGTATATGGCCTTTTTAACTTACGATGAGGTTAAAGAGAGACTATCACAATTCATTGATAAGCCTGGGAGGTGAGTACATTGATTCTTGATTTCTTAATTAAAATTCACAATTAAAATCTCATTATGATCTTTTGTAAGGTGTTTTCTAGAGCATTGTCTACTTTTTGATTTAATGACATCATTTTATGTATGATTTTGAAAAGAAGATTTGATTACTTGGTGCAAATAGTAACATGAATGACTTGATGCTGAAGTCTTAAAGCATTGGTCTTCATTAAAGGTAGGAAATATGGAGATTTGCTGACAAATTTGAGTGCTGAGTGACTTCTGTGAGATTCTTTCAAGTATGAGTGGTAATCTCAAATTTCAGATGTATTAGGCAATAGGTATAAAGTGAAATTGACCAATAGTAATATTCTGCAGAAAGAACACACATTTCTTTCAAGAATATTTAGTTGTGGTGTTACTGTGCCAACATATAAGAGATTCTGTATTATGTCTGGTTAGCCATTATTTCCATTTCATTGTTTCCAAACCATCTTCTGTAATTGTACTCTGTGAAACATATTTAAGTTATATTTAATTATTGGAATTTATATGAAGTTTCAGATATATATATATATATATATATATATATATATATATATATATATATATATATATATATATATATATATATATATATATATATATATATATATATTATATATATATATATATATATATATATATATATTTATATATATATATATATATATATATATATATATATATATATATATATATATATATATATATATATATATATATATATATATATATGTATATATGTATATATATATATATTTATTTATCTATTTTTTGTATGTATGTATGTATGTACTATAAATTCTCAAAGTATCCCCCTGGGGGCTTATTTATTTTTGATGGTTTTTGGCTGGGAGCTTATTCAAGAGAGGGGGCTAATTTGAGGATTTCTGGTCTGGTATGTATGAACTTATGCATGTATAGTTTCTGATGCTGAGAGTTGCAAGCTAACCAATTGCTATTTACTTGTTAGCAAGATATGTCTGTGTAAATTTTCATTTTATTTGAACTGAAGTTTATATACTATACTTTTTATGGTTTTCCTTTTTATAATAATCGTATAATGTTTAGTCTCTCGGAGAATTTTTTACCATGGGCAGATACCTTTTAAAATACCTTCCTCTAATATCTAATATTTCATTGACATTAGTTATTTAAACTGTACAATATTTTACTATTTTACTTTCCTCCCCTCATTTAATTTCGCAAGTTTTAGAAAAATCTCGCAGAGCATTTGTTAGAAAAGTGGGATCCGGACCCCCATCTCCCTTTTGGGTACGCAGCTGCTTCCATACCTTTGATATGCGAGTGCCTACAAGTTACATCTATAAGTTCTGAAGTGAAACTGACTTCCCATATCAGCTATGACGTATCATCTGACGTATCAATAACTAGCCCCTTATATTGAAAGAGAATGCCTACGCACGTGAACTGAACAATACAAAATGCACGTAATTACGTAAAAACCCTGCTCACATAGGTTCTGCTAAAATGCTGTATATTAGATAGTACATCATATTGTCTTAGAAGTTTGGTTTTGAAAACTAGATTTTGCTGTCCATTTACCACCACCAAGCTCCACCTATTCGTAATATGCAGCAGATCTTGTCTCTGTCTTTTCAACACAATTTCTTTAATGCCGTATTTTCTAAATCCTATTTCCATGTTTTAGTTACGTATTCCGGCTTAGTTGCACACGATTAGGTCAATGGGCAATTGGCTATGTTACCGCAGAGCAGGCCATCTTACAGACTATACCGCAGAATAAAACCCTGATGCAGGCTCTTGTAGATGGGGAACGAGAAGGGTTGTAAGTAGCCGTCTTTCATATTCTTTCAATTTTTCTTGAGATAAGCAACCATTACCATATGTTTCGACAATATGAATATCTTCTAAGCAATATGAATATCAAACTATGATGAATATCAAACTATGTAATGTGATTTTTTGTACGGTAGCTTTTTATTTGGAAATTTTGATGATTTAGGTGTAGATTTAGCAATTTCTTTTTACGATAAGGCCCCTTAAAAATCTACACTCGCACTGAAGGACTACCCTCCCTCTTGGCTAAATATATATTAAATATATAAAATATATATATGAATGAAAAGATAATGCCTTAAATTGTTCTTTGTAAGCGAATAATCATATAATCTATCATGTAATCTATATGTTTTGCAGTATGTTTTATTATAATTGGAATACTCCAATAGGTATTCATTTGGTAACTTCTGAATGCACCACTTTTTATGTTATGAAATGTAATGCTTCTCCGTGGTGTGGAACAGAATGATTGCTTTCAAAGTAGGCAAGCACAATGAAAACCTGTCTGTGTGATTTTTCTGCTCATACTCTGCAGAGTATAGAAAGTTAGGGTACAAAATGGAATGAGGGTACAAAAGATATACCCAGCTGTTAATTGAAATCTGCCAATCACGAAAGGCGATTATGAATGGTATCGTTTTTAGACTAGTCAATTGATTTCGCGGATAAGTACCGACTGACGAGTAAGATGAGTCCGGACGCGAAAACAAAATTTTGTTTACTTAATTTTCTTGCTTTGATGCATACGGGATTCAGAAGTAATTGATGGGAAAATGATCTGACCCTTAAAACTATTAGAGGCAATCTGGGTTTAGAGCAAGTGTTAATCGCACTATTCTGTGTATTTCTTTTTGCAAGTGGGAGAAGACTATATGCATGGGTTTAGATGTTTGGCGAATGCTTTAGGGAACAGTTTGTTTAATCTTACCCCCCCCCTAGTTTAGGGGTTGTTCATTCTACGTTACCAGACTCACATTGGGTCGAAAATTAATAGATTCTAGACTCTATTGAGCGGTAGGAGCCAGTGGCGTAGCAGAACTGCTTGAGGTCCTTAGGAACATTTTTCTGGGGGGCTTTTTCATCTTTAAAATTGTTCCTGAATCTAGACAAAATACAGAATAAGGACTTCTACCGGTAAATGAGAAAAGAAGCAATAAGTAGCCTGTAAACTGGAGGATATCAACGTATTATTTAATTTCTTTACACATCAATATGTGCTAAGATATCCGTCCCTTGAAGACATCTTAGGGTCCTTTGGGGCTTTGAAAGCTTTGGGTGTCCTTAGGAGTTGCGCTAGTCCTGACCTCTGTTGGTTACACCACTGGTAGGAAGGCAACGCTCTTGTTTGGGAGGTGGGCTTTCCTTGCAGTAGTGCTTGATATTGGCAGAGATAAAGCAAATACTGAAGAAGGAGATCAGTACATCAGATCGGTTTATCATGATATGCAAATCCAAATGCGTAGTAGGTGTGAGTATGCATTGATATGAAGGTTGTTGAATTCCATTTGAAACAGACGGGGGATAAGTACATTACGGAATCGGAGAAGTGATTTTCAGAGAGCTTTCCTGGGATGGGTTTCTTTCAGCGGATAAATTTTGAACACCTTTCATTTGATCATGGCAATTGCAATAGAGTAATATACACGTATAACCGCAGTGTAAATATGATGAAGTTGGAAATAAAGAAGCAGAAAGTAGACCAAGAGGAAAGAAAGAACAGATTTTCTTGAAGGCCATCAGTTTGGGATCAGTCTAGTCTTCTTATTTCTTATTTCTTATTTGGGTCTAGCCTTTCTTTATCTTACTTCTTCTTACCATATGCAGTAAGTGCATTGCAACGAGATGCTTTAGGTTCCTCATACAAGGCATTATTAGTTCCTGTCTCGTTGACGCAGACCCATTATCATAAATCCTCGTAAGTTTTATTTATTCTTGATACTTTTTGGATGGGGAGTTAATCGAGGGGGGCTTATAAAACATTTTGACAAATATTGCATAGAAAGTTCGTTGTTAAAACTCCTTTTCGTAATAATATTAAAAGAACAGTCTAAATTTAAGCATTAGTCCTTTTCAAGGTCTTCATCAGCATATGAGGTGAGGTCTTATTCGAGGGGGGTCTTATTCGAGGGGGGTTCAATTCGAGGATTTACGGCATAGACTTACAGTTCATTTTGCTGTTTCCAACAGCTTTTGTCGTGTATGACATTTAGCCATTCACAGTTCTTTAACCAAGACAGTGTTAGGCCCTGTATGTTAATTATAGCCCCACAGTAAACTTATTTCGTTTGGTATATCCAGCACCTTTTGTTGTAGCTTACACGACTTGTCAATGCCATTGACAAAAGATAAACTGATGAGACGATAAGACGTAGTAGTGTATTCTACTGATTCCTCTCTTATCTTTATAAAAGAGAACGAGACATTCTGTGATGTATCGTAAGGAGTATGGTCAAATCAAGAATGACAGCACACACTGCTTCTTGGCAGTTCATCAAGGCTCGTCTATTGGGATTTACTGGTTTCGCTTTCGAAAGTTTGCGATGATCTATCTTATGATCTATCTTATTGTCATTTATCATAAACTCTGTGCGGTCTCTCTTTGAATAGTGTGTACAATGACGTGGGAATATCGTCTCGAGGCGATGACTTATCGCTTCAAGGCCGGTGTTAATCTAGGAGGAACCATGAGCAGTAGAGTAGTATTATGATTGAAAATATTTCTTGTATTGAGTAGGCAATATTGCGCCTGCAGAATAGTACAAACATGCATTACTCTTGAGGTTTTTCGATATAAATTGTAGCATTCAGAATATTTAGTTGGTACCTTCTACTCTTTCGCCACTAAGTAGGGATCTTTCTTTGCACAGTCGTATTTCATAAAGAGTCAACCAGAAAGATAGAAGTATGGCCGAACTGCCTGAAAATGTGGAAAATTCTCGAATTTGCTCGAAATTGCACAAGAATGCATGAAAACCTTGCTATTTGCAACTGGGCTCGATTAAAGTTTATAAGAAGTGTTATCGGACAGCACCGTATAGCACATGACTATTGCCAATAGATCTTTATAGGCCTCGCGTGTACACGAGAACCGATGGAACCGTTCCAGTTCGGAAGTGCTATCCGTACTCTATTGGCTCCGCTACAGAAGCGATTGCATCTTGCAACCGTTCCGTTTAGCTCCCGTGTAAACGGTCAGAGCCATATGGAACCGAGCCAAAAGAGAATGGATAGGAAATAAGGTTGTTTTAATTTGGGGAATAGGCCAATGAAAGATGAATGGTTTGCTTCCAAGACGAATTTAGCAATACTGCAGTCTCTTCTTTCGTCCATTTGAAGAGTTTCTTAGTGTTTTTTGCTGTCATGTTGAGCTTTCATAGAATGATAAAGAATTTGTGCTTGGGTGATTTTGGGACCATTTGTAATAAAAGCAAAGTACTGTACATATTCCTCCTCCACTGTAACAACACCTGGATTCGTCTGGAACCGTCCGTGAATCCCCGTGTAAACGCGAGCGCTCTTGAGCCGCTTGGAACTGTTCCAAACGGAACCGTTCCATTTTCTCTCGTGTACAAGGGGTCAAAGACCGTTTTAGCGAGACATTCTCTCATTGCCTGTATTATTGTTGCATTTTAAAAAAAATTGTTATTTTTAAACTTAGGTTATTGTTGTCTCATTGCTTCTTAGCTATTTGTATCCAAATGGTAAAGAGAGTAACCCAGATCTGCAACCTTACCTAATACCGAGATCACAGGAATTGATCAAGGTTACAGAAGAACAATATGAGCTATACGTAGAGATGGGATCGACCTTTCAACAGTGCAAAATTTGTGCCGAGAATGATAAAAATGTGAAAATTGAACCATGCGGCCATTTGATGTGCGATTCATGTCTTGTGCAATGGCAGGAATCTGGGGGAGAGGGTATGTATGGAAAAGTGCCATACAGTTTTACTGAATGTATCCTTTGTAAATTGTCACAGTATCAAGCACTGAATCTGATATAATTCTGGTTGTTTTCTGACTTCTTATTTCTTTTTTCAGTATGTGGAAGGAAAAGTCATTATATAGCATGATAATGATTGAGCTTGTCTGATTTACTGAAGTTTTATATTTTTCAGGCTGCCCATTTTGTCGATATGAAATTAAAGGGATAGAGCATGTACTGATCGATCCTTTTCCAAAGAGAAAAAAAACGAACAAAAAGCAGAACATCGAGAGTTTACCCACAGTGCATTCGGATGATGACGATAGAGAGGTGAGATTTTTAGCAATTTTCGTCTGTTCTATTTGTCAACTTAGTTGTTCATGAGATATTAGTACTTATACTTGGAAGCTAGCTGAAGATGCTAGATGATCTTAGGACAAGGGCAGCGATAGGGATATTGGTAAAAAGACGAACGATAGAATCATAATGAGTGTTGATAAGGCAATGTTGATGGGCGAGTGCCAATGGGGGCAGCAATCACTGGGAGGTAGACTGTTGTACTAGATAGCATCTCGATAAAGGGAAGAAGAAGATACTTTATTACATGTGAAAAAGAAGATATATATTTGTGGTGCTGTATTTTAGGTGAAGATTATTTTTTGCAGTTGATTTTCACTTTATTCCTCCGCTTCTCTATTTTTTGCGCTTATTGTGTGTTTTTGTTGCATTTGCATGCGTAGATGTTTATTTTGTTTTCAGTGGGCCCTGTTGCTAACCTGATTGAATTCCCATCAGTTACAGAATCAATTTGAAGATCCTTTGTAAAAGTCAATGTTGTTTACTTTAGCCCAAAGTGGGTACGAGTGTTTAGAGCAAATGAAGATTACTTGAGTTGTTCACACTGAGTGCTCATGAACACAATACCCTTCGCATCTACAGTCTCTAAATTGTTTGTTTATCAATTTTGAAGTCGACTAGCTTTTCATATCAATGTTTACATCTTTTGATTTTGTGTTATTTTCAGGATCCTACAACAATCAGTAGAGAGAAAGCTGCATCATCAATGTCATATGTTCCGCAAGCACAGAACCATAATCTTCTGTCTCCTACTTCACCTCCCCAGACGCCCATTATCGATTCTGACAATGAGCCACCACCCTTGCCCGACAGAAAAAGAAGTACGTTCAAATTCCCACCCACCCGTCGTCGCTCTCCATTTAGTTCACCTCGAGGCTCACCAAGAACCTCCCCTGCACCATCTCCGAGGCACTCCCCATTTAACTCACCAAGGACATCGCCAGTTGGCTCTCCTCGTGGTACCACAAGAAAGCTACCACCCCCTATTCCCCCTTCTGACTATCCATCTGATTCAGATCAGCCTCCGTTGATCCCTCCAAAGCCACAGCTGTCTGACTCTATTCGGAGAACATACCAGTTCCGGAGAGTAAACAGCAACCCTCATTGGAAGAAAGATCCTACCGGCGATGATTCAAAGCATTCCTTGACTAAACAGTTATCAAAATCACATGATCAGTTGCATTTCTCTGGAACGGAGAGCAAGGAACAATCTCCTATAGTTGAGAATGAAGTCTACGGGCATAATTCAGATGGAACTAGAAGTAAGGAATGGAATCGAGAATTGGAAGAAGGTAATTTCTCTATTCCGGCTGAGTCCTTGTTCGATCGTGAGGCTAGGTCAAATGAAGACAAGAGAGGACATAAGGATAAACAGATTCAATCCGTATTCCAGGAGGCGCCTGCTGTGCCTCCTCATCGAGCTGCACCAAGTGATGCAGCACAGTTTGCTCCACGAAAATATTCACCTCCGGATCCCATTTCGGAGGGCACAAAAGCCGCTGATGGATATGATGAGTTTCCAGATGATGCTAGTGTAGATAAACAGCAATACGTAGGAAATGACGATCATAGTACAGTTAATAAACATGTGAAGAATGTTGTGCCATTGTGCAATGAACTTTGGGCTCAACCAGGGTCGATTAGTGAGGTACCGGGCAGGGAGCAGGGCTGTGTCAGAAGTTTAGATTCACTTGGGGCGAAAAAGAGAACTGTTGTTGTTGAAAACGAGACAGTTGATCGGAGTGAAAGAAGGAATATTTTTCCCAATGCGATTTACGAATCTTTGTATCTTGCAGAAGAACCAAAATATGGCAGTGACACTGTATGGAGTAATGGTTTGGTATCACCAGAGGTAAGGGTAGAACACCCAGTTGAGGATAGGAGGAAATCATGTCCAATGTTTCCTTTCGGCAGTGATGAGGCTGAGAATATTCAAGAAAAACGTTCATCAACTTTGGATCGATCCAAGTCAAAGCCTCACGCAGACTTTAATGGAAAGGTTCTCCGATATCCAGATCCGAAGAGACCGGTACCTCTCCCTCCTGGGACATCTAGAAAGGATTTCGAGCTTAATTACTCGGTCGAGAGAAACGATGATGCTTTGGCACGGATGGGAACAGAGACATTACATGATTTTAGGAAGAAGGATGATTTTGGGTCAGGTACTATAGTAGGCATGAATGTGGACCCCCCTTCACTGGGGAACACTGAGGTACCTATTGATGATGACAGTAGATTATTCGAAAATGAAGATCAACCTGCGCCCGTTCTTCCCCTTAAGAAGAAGCATTCTTTAAAGTACAAAACAAACAATGTTGCTCACAGAGATCTCAGCGATACCCCGGAGAACGGCCTCACTAGGTCTTCAGAGCCGAGCAGTGATGGTTATGCAACGCCATCAGATGGACAACCTGTGTCGGTATCCAAAGACGAGAGGGATTTTCATGAAGATGTGGAAAGTATGCCGGAGGCTTCATTTTATGAGTGCCCGACGAAAATCATAAGTGAAAATCACAAAAGTGATAATGCTGCTGATGGTAGTTTGGGGTTTGAAGACGATTTTTCATCAATGTTTCCTACCATGAATCACGCCCCGATGGATCCCTTTTACGATGACGAATTCTTTAAGGTGACCCAGCCCGCAGTGCCTGCGTGTTCCCACGAGGGTCAAGAACCCAATCAACAATCACGAAAACCACGGACAACAAAGCAGACCGTTAATGGGGAACCAGTTTCCATTGGTAGGGATGAAGAACTGGATTCGGTGGTTGATGAAAAGACGGGGAGAACGATGGTAGCTGGTCCTGGTAGGTTCTTTCGACCTGGACAGGCAGTAGGACCTCGAAGCCCCATAGAATTTTACCAGGAGGACTACCATATTTTAATGTCTCAAGGGTATTCCAAAGCACAGATAACTAGAGCATTGGTGGTCGCTGAGAATAACTTTACTATTGCAAGGAAAATTTTGACAGAATTTGCATCTCCAGGAGAGTAACTGTAATTTATTCTTTATTTCACGTAGTGTAGTATAATTTTCGGTGTAGGTTAGTATATAAACACGCCCTTTCGTGGTCAGAAAGACGAGAGAATTTCGATGTACTTTAACGCTGTTAGAATTGCCCTGACTGCAAAAGGTTTGAGATAGACATTTAGGAGCAAAAGCACGAATGTATATGACTCTGGAGCACCTGAATTTTCCCGAGGGCACCTTTTTCTAGGAGCCTTGAAGTAGCGTTCCCTGTTCAAATTCTCCCTATAATCATTTATGATTTTAGGTAATTTTCTGAAGATGAGAAATTCATCACAAAATTGTTGTGAATATAAAACAAATAGACTTGCATGATTTATTTGCTAACAGATATGTGAGGAGCTCCATATTTTAAGTCATTGTTTGATATCATATTTAAATGAATTGATCTCCCACGTTTCTGCAGGCCTTTAATAGGGGGGGGGGGCTGGACTGGTAATGGAGTAGAGGAGTGACCAAAATTTTGCAGAAGAAGAGAGAGGAGGAAAGGAGTATCGCCAACTTTTGTAAGGGCGGTGGGAAATCGCCATATTTCTAGAAGGAGATTAGACAAATCCATAGATTCTTTAGGTAAAAGGGAGATGTAGATCCCTGTTCCACCCCACACTTTAAGATTTGACCCACTTATCTGCAAATCTGAAGCTTTAGATGTATTCAGGATGAGAAGTTGGCTTTGCATATGCTGCTTATTCGCTCCATTGGTATCACTGTCCATCTTCCAGAGATTGCACCGATCAGAGAAGTGTCAATCTTCTAAATTGGCCCCCTTTTTAGTTGTTTCTTAAAAAGAGGCATTTTGATTTGACTTCTTTGTGGATATCACTGCATGCCAGAACGCAGCTAGCCTAGTGACTAAATTTATTTAATTCAGGGCAATTGCCCTCTTGAAAAGCCTTTTAGTTGTGTTGTTATGAGCTTGGTTTCTCGACCTATCACTGCCTTTTACGTAGTCCCTTGTTCTTGGCATGATAATTGTAAGAATAATTTGCTTTCAAAATTCATTTCGTGAATATAATATTGAAATCTGCATACCGCAAATCATTGAATTAGCTCCCTGGGGCTTATGTATCTTTTTATGCTTTTTGGGTGGGGGCTTATTTATTTTTTATGGGTGGGGGTTATTCGATGGGAGGCCTTATTCGAGGGGGCTTATAAAATTTTGACAAATGTTGCATATAAAGCCCATTGTCAAAACTCCTCTTCTCCTAAAAGAACAGTCAGAATTTGGGCATTAGTCTTTATCAAAATCTTCATCATTATATGGGGTGGGGGCTTATTGACAATGTAAAGTTCTAGCATAGGGACTTATTCAAAGAGGGGCCATGTCAAGGATTTACGGTATACAGATCTCACTTTAAGGTAATTTGTACTTGGTTGGCTTACTGTCACCAAAGAAATAGCTTATTAAACGTGGCATCAATGCATAGAAATGGGGATCAAGAATATCAATAGCTTTGGAGCTCCAGAGTAATGATAATGATAGTAACAAAAAGAGTAATTTTTGTACACTTCATATAATTTCCAATCACTAGAATACGACTGGAAACGTCTCTGTGTGTAAGTGGCTTACAATAAGCTACTTGTGTCACAAATAAGGCTTATCTACAGTGTCAGTAGTAATAAAAGTGCGTTAATAACCTGTTGGTACTACAGAACTCCACTACAGCACGAAAATGAGGCAACATTTTTAGACACACATAAAGCTTTTTCTTCTGACACTCGTCAGAGTATGAAATGTCGGAAAACAATGGTTCCCCTTTCGATGGTTATCCGATGTTTGATACTCTGACGAGTGTGGGAGGAAAAAACTTTCAGTATGTCTAAAATATGCTGCCTCGTTTCCGTGCTGCAGTGACATAATAAAAATACTAGCAATACTATAGTACTTATCATTAGCGCCATCGCAGCACTGTGGGATAAGAGCATTAGAGACCTTGGTATGTTTGTAAATAACCAATGAAGCCATTTTTAGTTTCTTAATTTCTATCAATTTCCGTAGCTCCCATGGAACCTTATGAAACTTTCCTGTATTGAGGATGACCTAGTTCATTTTCTTTTGTTTAACGTATCAAATTCATGAATTTGTCTACTTTGCTAGACGAATCAAAGTTCATTGTTTCATGGTGCAATGCATCGATATACCATTGTCATGTGAGATATTGTAAGAATTTCTATTCCCGATGCTGTATGCCCTATTTTTGAGTTTTAGTTCGTTATCATTATTATCTGAATTAGTTATTAGCTTCATTTCCCTACAGTCTTCTAAATAATTTCATCTTAAAAGATAGCGATTTGTACTCGTGTTGGTAATCTTTGTGTTATAACAGAAAGCCTAGCCTAAGCCAATGTTTAGCAAGGCAGTGTTTTAAATTATCCAAGTGGATCTGCTTAGATTAACGGAGCTGTAAATTATCAAGGCTTGTTTGAGTCTTCGTTTCTACCACCATCTTTTTCGAATAACCGACGAGGAGACGGGAGACTGCAATTGTCTTGAACAGCGTAGTTATTTGTATGCTCTTTAGATAATTCGCGTAGACATACTTCAGGGACGCTTGCAAAGCCACGTGACACTTGGTAGAATTTTGTGGTGTATAGATAAACTAGTGCCCTTATGTTTTAGGCCGTGTACTATTGAGTCGCAGGGTGTTGCAGAGTGTTGCAGTAACTGTGTTTTGCTACACATTGCAACCAGTGAAAGCTGCTACACTTAAATGGTGCGATATTTGCCGCAATGTTGTCAAAATATGTTGCATGGTCGCAACGTGTTTCAAAGCACAGTTTTTGCGACTCTCTGTGCCATTTTGGGACACTCTGAGACTCAATGAAAGCCAAGCCTTAGATTGTATACGTGATGACTGTACCAATGTCAGTTCAACTGTTGCAGCTTCGTTTCATTTCTGTTTTGTAACCTTGTCGCCTATAGAACTTAGTTATCTCTGCTCCGGCTTTTAAATCCATTTTGTCGTTTGCTTTCAGCTCTCTAGTCCTGATCTACGTAACAAACTGTTACAGGACGGCTGTTGAGAGATCAAGTGATAACATACGATCACTCGTTTTTTATTGATTATAATCGGTCAGTCACTTTATTTCATTTGGAACGGTGATATATCCAAACTAACGGGAAGAAAACTAGTATCTCTATTATATAGAATGATGGAAAAGTTCACAAATAGACGACCACTCAAGAAATCCTTAACCGTGTGATTTGTTTGCATATGGCAGTTTCAGCCACTCATCACAGTTATCACTTGTCAAGTCTTGAAGAATGTTATAATACGAAACGTTTCTGCAACTTGTTGCCCTTATCCCCCAAAACGTAACTCCTACTGTGCCCTTACATGATGCCTTTATCTCCCTAGTGTTGCCATCAGGTCCCCATTCGCTCCTGGAGGGATAGTGAGGGCGTAGTCTGCCATTGCTCTAGATATGCATCTATCAGTTAGCCATCCTCATTACGAATAAATGCTCTAACTGCATGACATTTCAATCATATGTGCGTTAAACATTGCAGATGTGCATCAAAAATTTTAAGGAGTGTCCCTCAGGGGTCCTATCTTAGTACACTCTTGTTCCCTATCTACATAAATGATCTACCGTCTTGTTTAAATTAACCCCTCTTGTTTAAATTAAGGGAGAAGGTTACAATGTACGCAGAGGATACTATTTCTCCGCATTCATCGAAATGCCTCTCTTCACTGTGGAAGAATTTGAATGGGGATCTTGTAAACTTACTAGACTGGCTACACGGCAATGAAGCTTCTCTAATCATTTCAAAAGCACAGTCCGTGATAATAGGGTCGAGACCATATATTCTAAAGATCCAAACAGACTGAAACTACCTTAGTGTTGAAATTGGTGAGCATGAGATCAATATGGTAACTGACAAAATGCATCTAGGAGTTTGAAATGACAACAAACTCCAATGGAATTACCACCTTGGACGAGTTGAGACTAAGCAAAATGAGTTTGAAATGACAACAAACTCCAATGGTATTACCACCTTGAACAAGTTGAAGCTAAAGCAAAATGAGTTATAAGAAATCTCTACCCCCAAGTAATTTGCCAAAAATATAAAGAGGAGAAGGGCCGTTTAGCCATAGTTAGTTACGTTCGCGAGGGTTGGTGCTGTTGTAGGGAGTCAAAACTACGTTCTCTCCACAAGATCCAGAATAGGCTGCAAGATTGGATGGAAATAGCCCTTACACTGCATCTGCTATCCATCTGCTTCAAAATCGTGCTTGATCTTTAATTAAAGATCTCATGCAAAAAGAAACAGTACACAAGGGAGCTGTATATAAAATTATCAAATGGTAGTATTCGTAAAGTTTGCAGTAAATTTTCAAAAACGGTATGTTAAGAACATCTACGGGTCATAAAGCGTTTTGAGGTTTTGAGTCTTAATGTGAACTGATTCCAAAACATTTAAATGAAGGACGATCTTGCTTGCCCAATGATCCGAAAATTATCGTCTGTATATCCTTTGGTGCATTCTACCGCTTTTCCGTGCTATAGGAAACTTCTTATCGTTTTCTCTTTAACTTCCTAAGCTAAAATTGTGTTTCTATTTCATACTCTTATATTGCAGGCTTAAATTAGGTTCTTCTTTCGGAATATCGGCTAATGTGTCTAATAAAAAAGCTGGAAAGGAAATGAAATGAGAAATGAAATACATTAAATTCCGACGTGAAGATTTCATGATTGAAATTGTAAAAACATGTGATCTAAATCAATACTCTGGTTAATCATAGATATTATAGTAGAAAGGGGAGGGTTGGATTGTTTAGTTTCAAAAGTTCTTGCGCTCTGTAATTCTCAAGACAAATGAATATATAAAGCAATAAATAAGAATATTAATAAACAGCCAAGGCGTACGATGCTGCATTCGATTATCAGAAGTAAGGGACAAGCTTAGTAAAATGTAGTGATTTACGTGGGGCCAGACCTCAATGCCTAACTTCATTGTTTTCATTAGAGAGTGTAAGTCACAGGTGTCCGATGAAAGGGTGTGTCTTGCTTAATGAAAGGGCATTTCGTGCCCGAAAAAGTGAAACTGATTCAAACAGATGGGACAAAGACTGTGAAACAGTCTATCTAATGGTCCAACCACTCGACTTAATCAAAAGTGCTATTGGTGTTTGACTAGATTCTTCTTTCATGTCCTAAATAAATTTATGAAATTAAATTAGAATGACATTTCTATGCATTGAAATGTTATCATCCCAAAGGTGAGGTGGAAATTGTCCGTTTTGACTCTGGTTTTGTTCTGACTAAGAAATCAATTTCTTGCATCTAAACACCTTGAGTTCCTGTATTTTGTAACTGATATGTGGTAGAGAAATCGATTTTGTTTCACCCTGTTATAAATAAGAATTACACCTATATGCGTATCAGAGCTAATCTTGCTCCAAAAATTTAGCATGTGCAATGCTGAGTCCAGAATGAGTGCTCCACGGCTGTGAACCGGAGAAAGATTCTGTCTGTGTCACAGTTGAAGAAGGTTTAGTAATTTCTATCAACAATCAAATCTAAGCAAATTTCCAGTTAATAGTATTAATAATACGGCATTTTCTGAGAAAAGCGTAGTTCTTCTAAAGTTCTATTTTAAAGCAAAGTGCCAGGGTCAAGGCCGAGCACTTTGCTTTAAATCATTTGAGTACTTTCTGTTTTGTTATTGTGTTAAACGTTTTCGATCTTATAAGAGAGAGAATGTAGAAAATAATCTCATTTCCTTAAAGTAGAGAGCTAATTTCTTATCACTAGAGATATAGTTCAACTTAGAGTCTTAGAGAAAACTTAGAGTTCAAAACTATTGTTTTTGACTATCTTGAGTGAGGTAGATATGGTATAAATGAAGAATTTGCAGCCAGAGGAAGGCCGGAATTTGTTCTGACTCTGGCGCTATGCCTCCCCTTGAGGCTGAAGGAATATTTATTTTTGAGTGAAAAATAAACATTGTCTGAGTTCTAAAGGCATGCATAGCACATTTTGACCTCAACTGATACCTCACAAGTCTACGTGTTAAAGATTTTAGCTCTCTTCTTATTTGACGATCTTTAGCAGGTCTGCATAATTTATTCAAAAGTCACGTGGCAAGGTAAATTGCCGTTGTTCTTCAGGCCTTCTCCATTTTGCTTCAGGAAACTAAACTTGAAGTCAGCGTTAGTCTCACTTTTAGTTAAGAAAGGAAGGAAGGTAAGGCTAGGTAAGAGCGAAGGAACGCTGAACTGATAATTGGGTTTAGGGAACAGAGACTTCAAATCACCGAACACTGACTGAAATCATCAGATCCATTGTTGATTGAACGAACCGCAGTCTCATCTGGATAGCGAAAGTTGTTATCCGGGAAGACACTCAGCCATGACATCAATCCAAGGTATGTGACATTATTGTTCAATTTCATGTTGAGTAATATGTCAGAGGGGAATGGGAATATTGTGGATCCCAGTTTTCCCAATCATCATTTCTAGTTTCTAGGCCATTTTAGATGAGGCGCGCCATTTCTTCACCAGACTCTATAAACCAACGCGGATTTTTACCCAGGACTCAGAACTTAAGATATATGTAGTTCCCCATATAGTTCGTCAATAGCAGAAGAGCAGACGTAGGAATAAGTTGGTGCATGTAGAGAGACTTTGCAGCTTTCATTTGCTAATGACTTCGATACATAAGGTCAAATGAAATTCCTTCCTTTTGGGACATAATAACAATAGTAGGCATTATTTCAAATGAGAAGACTCGTGGCCACCCTAACTCACCAGAACTTAGCGTTTACTGACACATCTAGTATACAGTAATTAATACATTTTACACGGATAAGTGTTACTTTACATTATTTGTTGACTCTGCACATGCAATTGCATACTGTGAGTGTCTTAATATCTTCATATATGTTGTTGAGTTAAAATTCTGATGTTCTGATGAACAGCAGACTGATGAACAGACCGTTTTGTTTTTCCTTGCTTTCCGTCAATGTTACTTTATAATATGGAAATAATTTATTGTTAGCTAATATTGGGAGGCTCAATGACTTCTTTGGTATGAGAAGCTTTTCCCCATCCACTTCAGCCAATGGTCTTTTACAGATAAAGTATTGCCACTTTAGTGTAGGATCCCACAGTGGTAGTCATTCCCTGGCTACTAATGGTTCACAACTTATGACAGTAAATGGCTGGGGAGGCCCTTTTGATACTGCAGGCCTTCTGTAATATAGAAGTGTCAAAAAAGTTATGGCCTTCAATATTGCACTCATTTTTATATTCCATTTGTGTTTTCAGATCCTCCTCAACTTGAAGTTTCTTCAGTAAAGAAGGAAGGAGTTGGATCCAACAGTGAAGGAAGCAAGCTGCCTGATGATTATTTGTCAACTAGCCATGAATTTTCAAACCAGGATCCAGATGAACTGATGATTAATGATGAAAGTCATAAAGAATCAGAAAATATTGAAAATGGAAAGTTACAGGATGATTCAAGTAGTGTTAAGGTATAATGTCACATAATATACCCAGAGAGAGATAGAAAGTGTAGAATTGTTATTGTGCCTGCTCCAAAGATCTTTATCCAAATTTAATCATGAACGCTAAGTTGAAGGTTACTTCTCTGATGATTGTGAACAATTGAAATTTTTAATAGGAATCTGATTACATTGTGAATGGGGCTACATTTTATTAATGTATTTAAATCTATTTGGAATAAGAATAGGTTATTCTGCACATCTACTGTAGTTTGTTTGGGTGAATAGGCCTGATGACTATTATTCACTTAGTATGATCCATTTTGTATAACTTGTGGCATGTTCTGCAAAATTAGGCACTTTTTACCAGTCAAAACTTTGATCTTTCTGTGTAACTCTTTATTTTCATCTTTCTTGCAATGTAGTATCATAGTTTGGTGTCTTGTGAGAAGTATATATGAGAATTATACCCAGCTCTCTGCTCTTGTTAAAGAAAAGGACAATTAAAGCTATTTCATTTCATACTTTACTTCTTCTAAAAATATTAAAGCTGTGTAATCTTTTTCAATTAAAATTGCTTGTTTTCATTCCTTCTTTGAACTAGTCTATCTGTTCATCTATATCAAATACATCATCCAGCCAATAATGATATTTTTCTAAATTGGATAGTACCCCCAATGTTGTCCTAAACCGATCTGTTACTTTGGAGCAAAATTCTGGAATAATTGTGGTGTGGAACTAACAAGTTCACCATCCACTTAAGTTTTTCATTGTAAAGTTAGAGCACTATTCCTTGAAAATAATTACAGATTATAAAAGGGTCCCCATTCAGCCTCCATCACAACTAAGTTAGGAAATATTCTTGAATGTCTTAAATATTACTAAAGTATGGAAAAACCCATTTTCAAATGGGGGAGGGGTACTCTCTTCTTGGTTAGCCTAGTCACTGAGAGATTCCCTCCTTAAGAGATTCCTCTACTTACAATTCCCTTACATTCATTTGTATATTGCTACATCCATTGTTTCCTTTTACTATATCATTTTTCTTGTATTAATCAAATAGTTCTGTTATTTATGCACAGTGATTGTTTTTCTAATTGCCTTATTTATCTCTTTCATTTCTGTCTGATTACAGTAAACTATTCAAACACCTATTACTAATGCTAGAAGCAGTATTTTCCAAATTTTGCATGGCTTTATGATATTTTGTTTTATATGTTGAGTATATTCTTCCATTGTTAAGACAGAACAGATTTTGTTTCCCTTTGCTAACCAAGAATCATTTAAGCCATTATTTTAAGCTGCCTGTTGTCAATATCAGTTGTATTTAATAGCATGAAGAAATGGTTTTTGCAAGTTGATTTTTTCTCTTGAAATGTTTTTAATAAATAATCAGCCTTTTAGTTTTTGGTCTCAAACTATGCATTTTATCAGGAGGTCTTGAGCATTTTCTTATTCTTATTCCCAGCAATTCATAAATGTTTAATGATATTTAACTTTTAGAAAACTGACAGCCATGAACTTGATGCAACAAAGCAACCACCAGATCTCTTTACTGGAACTTTTCAAGAAGAGTCAGCCTCAGTTCAGCCACTTAGTAGGTCCCATGAGGAGGCTGATGTGTACCTATCTGCCCCTGACCCACAACCAGCTTTGGCATCTCAAATTAAAGATGATCAAAGTGTTGTAGCAACTTCTGAAAGAACAGATTCAGAGCTAAATGAAGTGCAATCTCAAGAAACTAGTCTTACCTTACCACGTAAGTTAGAGTCTTCAAAGTTATAGTACATTTAGCTCATTTATTTACATATATACATTTTGTATTGGTAGTTGTTTGTAGGTAGTGGATTTAAACAATGACATGAACATGAACATATTGTTATATCTTGGAGATATACTTTTCCTCTCCTCCCTAAGGCTCCATCACATAAATATTATTCCTTATAGAATCCCTCCATTTCCTCTTTGGCCTTGATCATCTTCTTTGTCCCACTACCATGGCTTCCTCTCTCTTTCCCACTAGGTCTCCTCTCTCCTCACAAGATTCCCCAACTGCCATAGTCTGATTTTCCTCATTTTCCCTTTCAATTTTTCTATTGGCACTCTCTTCTGAACCTGTTCATTTCTGGCTGTCTGGTTGTCAGTTTATTCATAACCCAGAGATAGACTGAGGTATAGAAATTCATTTGGTTTGGCTCCTGTTTAAGTGTTCTATCCAGTCACCTATACATTATAGCTTTCTTTGTCAATCCCATAAGGAATTCTTGTCATTTTCAGATTTTATAATGAAGTACCAGAATATGTTTTATTACATGAATTTACCTTTTTACTTTACATGGTAGTAAAGGTATATGATATATTTTTTGTTTTAGATGATGAGACAAAATCAAATCTTCATGAGGACAGTGAAATGCATATAATTCCAGGAGCAGTAATGACATCACAAGAGCCCCAGTCATCATCTGATACATCTGCAGTTACTATGCAAGCAATGGATAGCCAAGGACAGCTTTATCAACAGCAGCCAACTTATGTTCTGTTGCAGACAACTGGAGAGCAAGATGGCAGTGGACAGCCTCAAGTTTTCCTTGCCATGCAGACAGGTGGAGTGACAGGGCAAGATTCACAGGTGACTCTTTCATGTCGAGCTCATGAATGGTTTGAGATCCTAATATGTTTTTATATGTGTTTGTCTGAAGTTTCCAGGTACATATTTCCTACTTTATCTATTCAAATGTAGTAATTGTGGTTATACTCTATTATTTTTTAATTTTTATGATTAATTGTTCTTTTAGCCAAGGAAATATATCACTTAAATTGTTATTCATCATTGCATTTACTATAGGCAGACCTTCCAACTCTCACAATTTAGCTGTGAGACTCACTGTTTCAGATCCTCTCTCAAGATATACCCTATATACAACAATCACTGTTTTAGGCAGACATCTTTGCAAGGTGGAATTTTATTGTGGGATTTATGTAGAAGTCTTTTTATTTTATACTTTGTAGCAATTCTCAAGGTTTGGAGCCTAAATCTCAAGGTTTTCCAACCTTTCTTTTTGAGATCTCAAGGCTTTAGGAATCTACTTGTTGGAAGATCTGCATGGACATGAACTGTTTTCTTAAAATTTTTCTCAATTTCAAACCTAGGCATACATAACCCTCCATCCTGTGTCAGTTGAGGGACAGGAAATCTCAGGAACATTTTCGGCTGAAGGGCTGAATTTGCAACAAGCAGTTCTTTCCCAGTCTGGTATTTCTGGAGATGTATCACTGGAGCTTAATCCCCATGTATCTTTAACAGATGTTAAAGGGTTGCAGCTCTCTACAGGCATAGATGTATCTTCACAGGTGAATTTCTCATGTATTTATTTAGAATGTTGTAGAAGGTAGAGGTTCTGGTGATTGTACAGATGACTGCAACCTACTGCAAGTTATAGGTGATAGAAGTAGCCAATCACATGCCATTATTCTTGATGTTATTCCAGTTTAGTACATGGTAATTGAGATTAGAACATTTGTACCATAACACTTGGCTCCCAATTTGGGATGTGGGACTCACAGAGAAGCAAGTTGGTTGGTAGGGAGGGTAACTGAAGATGAATTAGGAGGTATTGGGCCAGCATTTTTATTATTTCATTGTTCTGGGTTGTCCATTAAGTAAACATATAGTTTATGTTTCAAATTTTGTTTTGAGTACATATTTTTTAGGTAGTGAAGCTGTTTCTCATGTATTTTTCTTGTTGTCGCTACATCAGGTGGCATCATAATTTCATGATGACTATGTGTGACTATAGACACTTGCAAGAATTTAGGGGGGGAAGATGAAGATATTTGAACAGCCATAACTACTGTTGCAGTACTTAGGGCCTCAGGGGGATGCAATCCCATTTATTAAATTTATGAGGGCTTTTAGGAAGCATACCCCCTTTGATTTTCAAGCTATTTATGTTGTATATGTCTTTGATGTTTTTAGTTTGCTTGAAATTTTCAAACTCATTTTACTATTTCATTCAATTGACTGTAGAAATAACTTAGTCTGGGAATAGAAAATAATTATAATTAGCTCACAAGCTCTGTGCTGTCCGTGCATGTTGATTACCACTAGAAGTGTCTTTGGGGATGATGTTGTGTGATGACAATTTGCAGTATTGACTGTTAAATTCTACTGTTCGAATTTTTTACAGCTGCAAATATCATAAAGTAATGCTTGCACTTTCAATTCGTTTTCAGATGTATATTCCAGCAACTGGTCAGATTGTTACGGCGACAGACAGTGATCCATCAGGTAATGGAGTCATTACGTACATACAGTCGGTGAACTCAGTGAATGGGACAGGCCAGACCCAAGTGCTAATGGCCGTAGCAGAAGAGGATTCGCCTCAGATGGGAAATGCCGTTAGGATACGAGCAAAAGAGGCTGCAGCTATCGCTGGGAATTTACTCGGCAGTTAGTTTTATTTGATAATTTTCGCTAATCTTAGTTTAATGATTGCTTCTATTCATGTTTGCCTCCCTCACCCCTTCCCCCCTTTTCGGAAGCTGGACATTAAAAACAAACTTGTAAGTAAGGTAGCCATGATGGTAGAATTCTCTTTTGCTTTTAAATATTGATAGAACCGAGCTATATTAAACTTATGCATGGCATTTTGCAGTTCAGGATATCATATTAAGATTCTAAATTAATTACAAGATCATGTCACATTTGTGTTATTTACATTGCAGTTAATCCCCCTGATAGTAGCGGGGGTCAAGTGCAGAAGCAGTCAGCCCAGACTTCGACTTCACAGTCACGCCGAAGATTGAGCAATGATCCAAGGACATGTGAGGAGTGTGGACGTTCATTCAAGTATCCTTCAGATTTGAAGAAACATTTGCAGATTCATACAGGTTTGTGACGAATTTCGTGTTATAACCTTTGGTTTGCGAATGGTAGTGATGGTGTTGATCAATGATTATGGCGGTAATAATGAAGGGGATAATGATGACAGTGATGGCAATTGTGTTGGTGATGATGATGACACATGATGATGGTGGTGTTAATGAAAGTAGTAAGGAAGGTGATAGTGATGATCATGTCATGATTATGATGACAGTGATGATGGAGGTGATAATGATGGTGATTGTGATAATGATGATAGTGATAGTGATAATGAAGGTGATAGTGATGGTGATAATTATGATCATGATGATGATGATGGTAGTGAAGAGGAAAGTGATAATGATGGTGATGGTGGTGGTGTTGATGATGATCATGGCCGGTACCAGCCGTTAAAGATTAGGAGGGAGGACTTCAGTGAATCATCCCTTTTGATGGAGTTCGGGAGAAAGTCTTTTAGTACAACTTTGTACAATACGAGACTGGACAAGGCATAATGAAGAACATTGATATGAAATAAAAATGGACTAAATTTTGCTCCCCACGCAACTGTTTCTCCTCGAATCTTGATGAACTATAAAATCTATCCGAGTGAAAACTGGGCGGAAGACCCCCAGTCTCCCGGTGCTGGCACATTTTGTAATTATGATGACGATGCTATTATTGATATCCACTTAGAGTCCCCATAATTAACTCTAGCTGTAAGATGGGTCGACGTTGACAATTGAAACTTTAAATTTTAATCTCCCACTTATTTATGTATCGGGTTGCGCGCGTTACTTTTAAAATTCAGTTCAGAAACATGGGGACAAACACTAGTGAAACAAGGATTTCATATAATTATTGTCAGTCGATGTAATGTAGCTCTCAATCGACGCAAAACAAGAATCGTAAATAAGAAAATGATATGAAAGGTTGATGTATGGGGAACCGAGTACTTTGGGTGCAGAGTTGTGGTTCTAGGGAGGCGTACCTAGAGCCACAGCTTATGCTTGCTGGCTTAAGGCCCATTAATGTACACGAGTACGCATGCGCCGCTCTCTGGCATAAAAAGATACACTCCAGATTTCTGCAGGCGCTATTGATCCAAATCTATCGATTGATTGTTGCTGTTTATATGTGTTAGTGTAGCAGCACTTGGCACAGTTAGGAACCCAGTGAGAGACAGGCTTGCATGTTATTTGCATCTAGCCATAAGTATCACCCTGTTTTAATTTGCAGACACATTTTGTGCTTAGATATGTGCTTGCAGGCACAACGCAGTTTTGCCGAGTCCTGCGCTCATTGCTCCCCCCCGTAGCAGCAAACGGTTACTAGGTAACAACACTTGGAAGATGCATCAGCATCATCACTATCATCACCATCACCACCACCATCATCATCATCAACTTCATCATAATCTTAATCATCATTGATCATCATACATCAATCATCAATCATAAATCATCATAATGTTAGTATTTACAACAGTAAATTCATGCTAATTCGCACCAACAGCTAGTAACTTACACGACAGGAAAAAGGGAAAGGCTAATTTGCAGATATAGTTTGCACGTTTACAACTATGCTTGGCAGACTTACCAATTACGTTTGTCAGCATTCATACCGCTAATGTTCTTCTTGAATGCAGCGAGGAAAGGTACTGGCTACCCTATCCCATTATGCCTACGACCCAGGATAAGTGTCCTTTATAGTAGGCCCTCACCAACTTACGTAATCATATATGGGACTAGCCTTAATCTTTTTCGGAGTGTTAGAAAAATGTGCACAAAGCACATGCGAGATCTTATGAGCCGTATTCGTCTTTTTTTCTTTTGATATTGTAATTATGTTCTGTGGTCGCGACCAGATAGTTGGTTTTAAAGCATTAATTGAAGTTTGAGCTGGACTCCTTTTTCTTACACTTTTACTTACAACTTACACGTTTACAGCATTTTGGTTTATATCCTTTGGCAGATATGAAGAAATTTCAGTGCGATGAATGCTGCCGTTGCTTTAGAAGACTGCATCAGTTGAATGTACATAAAAGAATTCACAGTGGAGAGAAACCATATGTTTGTAACAGGTAACTCCAAAGCTGCTCTTCTGAATCTTCTATGTCCGTCATCATTTCTTGATTTTCAGCAAGGTTGAGTTCCCCGGTCGCTCATTAGAGAGAACACCGTATACGAACGTTATTTGTTGATTAATTTTATTTTATGTTATATATATTGTATATTGCCATAGAGTCGCTATATATTTTGCATAGAGTTGCTGTGTATTGCCATGCTCCCTGTGGTATTGTTTTGTATCTTATAACATATATTTATGTCCTTTGAATTTAAGAAACTTAATGAGCACATCAAAAAAACTTCGGTTATAACTGCATTTGCTTTGCCGAAGAAACTATAAGTGTTTCATGACAGAAGAAGCACACAAGATACTTGCTATATATAGAAAATCTAGCTGTCATTCAAAAACGTTTCTACCACAGGAAACACTTAAGACCCTATACAAAGGTATTGTTGAGCCACACTTTCGGTACTGTTGCTCTGTCTGGGGTTGCGCTAGTTCGAATGAGCTTAATCAGTTGCAAAAACTTCAAAACCGAGCTGCAAGGATCCTAACAAACAGTAGCGTTGAGACCCCTGGCAGACTACTTATCGACAGGTTGGGCTGGAAGACCATTGATCAGCTTATAGCTGAAGAATCGAAAAAATGGTCTATAAGTCCATGCATGAAATGGCTCCACCATACCTCTGTGATCTCTTTACAAAAAACTCAACGAGCTCTTCGTATGTCCTACGAAATACAGCGACAGATTTGAAATTGCCCAAGAAAATGTCATGTAATGGGCAGAGGTGTTTTTCTTATAGAGGAGCTAAAATGTGGAATGACCTTCCTGCCAAAACTAAGCAGGCATCTTCTCTGGCTGTTTTCATAAAGTTTATTTAAATTTTTCATGTTTTTCTTTTTTCCTTTCCTATATTAGGTTTTATCTGTGTAATTAGGTTTTTAGCTTTTTCTTTAACTATGTTTTAGATTTTAGATTTAAGATATTCATTGTATTATAGTTTTAAGTGGAGGGCCCCTTGCAAATCAGCTCTGGCTGAAGGGCAACCCTCCTTAAAGGAATTAGAATGAAATGAAATGAAATTATGGACCATGATCAGGCTGCAGCTTTTGTATGTTTCAGGATAATATATGAGTGAATAGTGTAGATATGATATAAGTTTTAAATACATTTTTATTGAGTTTTGAAAAAAAGAGTTAAAATTTACTTCCTTTTTAAGGTGTGGCGCTCAGTTCAGACATGACTCAACTCTGACCATGCACATTCGAACAAGACATGACCACCTTAAACCATTTTCTTGTGACGGATGTGGCAAGAATTTTGGGAGAATGTCGCATCTGCGAAAGCATCAGCGAAATGTTTGCGGCAAAGGAACTCCTAGGAGTAATATGTTCACATGCAAATATTGCGACGAAGGATTTGCTCGTAAAAGCGACTTGCGTCAGCATTTCTTAACTTGCGAGAAAAAGCCAGATAAGCCAGAGAAAGATATCCTAACTCCAACGTTGTACTCGTGCGATCATTGTGGCAAAGAATTTTCGAGAAATTACGACTTTAAACGGCACCAGTTGTCGCATACTGACGAAAAGCCGTATCCATGTTCGAAATGCTCGAAAAATTTCAAGGAAAAATCTTCACTTTATAAGCATGTGAAAAGAATGCACTCATCGTTGACTGGAGAGTCATACATGGATAGCTCGCAAGATGAAGGGACTGAATCTGAGAATGCACAGAGAGCCATAGCAACAATCACTTCGTCTCCAGATGGTATTGTCGCTACCGGCAACCCAAGTGATATCATCGTTTCTCTTGGGCAAAATATCAGCTCTTCATCAGAGAATGATACAATTGCTACTGCACATGCTCTTGCCCAAGTTGGCATCATTGATAATGCTGATCAAATTCTTCAGGGAAGTCACACGATTGCTGCCGCTGATATATTGAATTTCCCAGAGGTTGCGGCAGCTCTGGGCCTGAATACGGGAAATCAAAGTAATCATACGATGGTTGTGACGCAACCAGTTCATACATCAACAATAATAGGGATGGACAATGATCACGTGAGGATTCAAGAGTCTGGTTTAGATGATAGCATAGCTGTTGAATCGCATCATATCGAGGCATCAGCTGTGTCGTCAATAAAACAATTTGTATCGACGACTGGATCGCTGCAGCTCGACTCAGATGGATTGATGATTGACACAAGCGAGGCAACTTTGAATGCTGATGATGCAATGATGAATGTTGAGCAGCCACACATAACAGCAGCAACAACCAGCGGTATTCAAGCTCATACTGAAAGTGATGGTGTGATTACTTCGTCAACAAATAATGTCGCAGTTGTCAATATTGCACCAAATGTGCATAGAACAAGTGGCTCCATAGGTAATGTACTCACTGGTGCCGATGCAGAACGTGTAGCGGCATCGGTTGGAAGTGCACCACCAATCTATGAACCGGAGACGACAAGCGACAAATTGGGCCCGACCGACGGGGATGAAGGCCAGTCCGATGGTAGGTCGGATGACGAAGCGGACAGCCAAACTGATGAAATGGTCATGGCAATTGGCTGACTGAGGACTTAGCATGACAGGTGATCACTATTGGTTGATATTTGCGTGAATACTTTGTGTTTAGTATGAAATGAAAGGGTTTTTATGTCGACCCAGTGGTGGATATTGCATCCTGTTAACGCTGCCTGATACCGTAACGATATGCTGTGAATCATTGCAATGATTGGTCGTGGATGGGAATTCCTTCCAGTGCATCAAATGAAGCCCAATGTGACAGTAGTCGGGCTGTACAGTAAGCTGTTGGCAGATAATACGTTTAGAACTTTTTATGACAGTGCCTAATCTAAGGATTTTTTCTATTCCAGTTGTTTAGGTTGTTGGTGCATCGAGGAAAAGTTTTTGAATGCCTGCGGACCCTTCACGCCGATTAAGACCGGCATCTCACTGAATGTTTATTTAATGAACTATGATGGATTATTTTTTCAATATTCAATCTCAATATTTTTTATCGTAGCCTAAACTTACAGCATTAATTGCACTTTTCCAAGGCCATTGGCTGAAGTTCGAAGATCATTTCTAGTGATTAAGATCACTTTAAATTAGGCACTGTCTTTTGAACATCGTGTTTTATGAGCATCATATTGGAATGCAAGTAGTGATTGACTGATTTTCTTTTTATCTGTTATGGAATGGGAGACTACCCTTAGCCGTTGAGTTCTTTTTCTTGTCTTTATTGAGTGTTTGATGGCGATAGTTCGGTATGTACTTCATGATATTACTTTCCTTTTGATGTTCGATTTTATTTTTTCACCGATGTGCATCGTGCATTTTGTTATATCAAAGACATCTTGTACATGACTAATAGAGAATTACATTGTCTTTCATACCCTGAAATGTTTTCTTTTTGAATTGATTCCTTTTTCTTTTTCCTCTCTTAAATATTCTCTAAGTTGAAAGAAGCTTCTTGTGCTACCAGGATCGAAATTCATGGTATGAATTCAGAACATGAGATTTTTAGTGATTAGCCTTGGCTCTTTGGGGAATTCCCCTCAGGAAGAACGTATAGCAACGATGTAGCTTGTAGGGGGAGAATTTCAAGTGTTTGTCTTTCCAAGACTGGTTTACAAATCCGGTTTGATGGACATAGGGGGTAGCGCACAGGGTGAGCCCACGTTTAGTGGGCTTTCAGTAGAAATAAATTACCAAGGTACCACTACTGAGAGCAGCTATGGAAGGAGTGATGATAATGACGACCTGAGCAGTTCCAGGTGATCCTTGTAATGCTGTAATAGCTGGGAAAACGTCTAAGAAGCAATTGTCTTAGAAGTCTATGAAAGCTTTTAAAGTCAGAGGAAAACTGAACGTTGCAGGCACTGACCTAGTTGAAAATGAAAGACCAGTTGATAGGTCATCAAGTACAGGACACATCCTTAAGCAGCATTATTTCTCAATGTCTGCTACACGAACAGCAAAGCATTTACAGCATCAAAAATTGCTACAATGATACCGGGAGTGAAAACTGAATGAAAAATGAAAAAGGACTGAATAGGTCCATTGTTGTCACTGGCCACGTTGATTCTTCAATGAACAAGTGTTAATGGTCGAAAGCTATAGGAAACTATGGAGATACTTTTAGGTAGAAACCTCAATTAGGTCTTTTGCTAGGGCAAGTATAGAAAGTATGGGAAGCTATAGAAAACTTCTGATCGACAAATCGGCTGACTACATAATGGTTCATGTGGGGACAAATGACCTTTGGAGTGATCATTAGTATTGCAGCTAGTACAATATCACTTGCAATGGAAAGTAAATGTCCAATACTACGGTAGAGATGTCTGGTATGCAGCCATGATTTGATGACTCTGAGCATAAATTGGCCATAGTTATATTTTATGGCACACATGGATCGAGAAAGATTGATATCTTTGTTAGGAAATATCCACTCCCTGCCAGTTCTTTTTGTTGCTCAAAACACAGGCTAATCCAAGAAAAATGCTAGTTTCTTCTCCAATTATTTCTATTTCATATTGTATAATCAATCTCGACTTATCTGTACTCTATAAACCACCAACTAACTAATATACACGTGATAGATTCATTACATACTAGAAATCATGTAACGATACAAAATGGTACAACAGGGGTACGGTACAAACTTGGCACGATTCGCACATGGTACGATACATGTTCCAGAAATTTCTAAGTACCTATAATACTGCGCATGGCCATTTTACGCTTGTGGCGCGATGCTAGGGGTATTCCCACATTCTTTGAAGTATCTTAATACCCATCTGTATTAGCATTTGAACACAAGTAAGTTCGATTGAAGCCAATCTGGACATGTAATGAAGGAATCTATTTAATGCGACTGTGAGATCTAGCTCTAGATTTTACACAGCTTTGGGTTTTGCAAGCGAGATTGCATCTTTGAAATCTTACAGTCTCTAATTTGAAAATCTCAGAAAATATCATATAAAAGGTCAACATTACCGCTGGGCTGTATAAATAGTATTTTGAATGCATGTCTTTGTGTATGCAGTGTTAAAGGATATGTTGAGTTGGTTGCTTGATGAAGTATGGTATTCATTTCCCAGCAGTGATCGAGACAAAATTAGACTAATATATCGAAGACCGTCATTCCAAATTGGAGATCTTGCCTATATTCCAAAGGAAAATAGTTGACCAGTGCGATATAACAAACAATAATTAGCTAGCTGATTGGGAGTAGTGAATTTTTAACTGGGTTGACTGTAACTGGGACAAGTAGTAAATAAACTACACTTTTATGAATATGTACAACCGCCGAGAACACCAACGAATGTAGGTTAGGGACGTATCTTAAAGTATCTATGACAGGGGGGTGGAAGATATGTGACTCTATCCAAACAAATTTTCATAGCCCTATGAAAAGGGACAGAAAAATTCCATGACCCATTGTGAATGGGTGCATGTTTTCGTGGCCCATGTTTAAACTTCATGGTTTATTTTTCTGCGTGCTGATAGCGTTCAGTTATCTAGATGTTTCATTTTGTATGTTTTCATCATGACATTAAAATTGCTGCCATAAATGTCTTGAACCATTATTTACACTAATTCTCGCTGGTCTATTGTAGCTAAATATGTATCTACATGAAGCAAATTCTGTTGTAGTTTTTGATGACACGCCCACTTCCTGCTTTTATGAAGATACTCTCAGGAGCAAAGTCATTATCATTATTTTCACTTTTATCATCTCTTTCATAATCTACCTCTTCACTGTCACCATCGTTACTGACTGTTACACGAATCATATCGTACTCGGTGCTGCTGCAATCATCCCCAAAATTGCTATCATCTTCATTTTCTGAAAGATCATCTTCTTCCATTGCAATTGCTGGTTTGTCTCTAGCATCATCTCTTGCATCATTCACTGGAACAAGCGTTGTTGCAATATGTCCTAGAATGAAATTTACTTTTGCGGGATTTTTAAGCTTCACAGCATCCTCCAGTTGATAGTGATGGTATGTGCTTGGCCAGAGGGTTACAGGAAGCAAAATAAAGGACAGTGTTTCAAACATCATTTCAAAGGTTGATAAAGTGCTTGATCCCTTAGTAAGGATGGCAATGCCATCAATGTCACCAGATATTCATCTGCACTTACAGACAGCAGTGTACGTGATGTTCATTGTGCTGAAAATACAAAACTCAAGGTAGAGAAATTTCTACAAGAGCTTTCAGATGTCAAGGGAACCATTGAAGCATTACGCAGTAGTCTGTTCAATGAGAAAATGAATGTGAAGCCCTGGGATGCAAATGAGTTAGTTTTTCGTGACAAGCAACTTGAAGAAATTGAAGAAAGAGTTAAGGAACTGAACAATATCCATTCCAAGATCTCAGCCAATGCCCTTTCTTTCAAAGGGAATTCCCTGGAGTGATTGCAAAGAGCTCAGAAACAAAGCGCAGAAAGACCAGGCAAGCAGAAAGCAAGAGGAGTGAAAGAACGAAAAAGACTTCCTGTAAAATCAAAAAGTAAATTTGCAAAAATTTTTGCACCACAAATCAACTTTGATGAAGTAGCAGCAAAAAAGGTACAAGTGACAGAAGAGAACCTCGATAAGGAATGTGTCTCAGAGCTGTCGGTACGGTTTCACCTTGATGCACTTAAGCATTCATAGGAAAGTAATTGTTTCGACAAGAGAGTAAAAGTGTTTGTGAACAGGCTATTGGACAATCTAGAAAGTCTGAAAGCAAGTGGATCAATTTGCATAATGAGAGGAAGAACGAGAAAAACTTTGTGGCCCATTGAAAACCTGCAAATTTTTTATGGCCCATTGTGAAGCAATGAAAATTTTTGGTGGCCCCAGCCTACATTCTCGGCCCCCCTGTAGTAGACACTTTTATGATACCTCCCTTAGTTTGGAAGTTCTGAGCCGAACAAATTCCCGCCCCCTTCCTTTTGAAACTAGTAGGTACGATGATTGGTAGAGAGAAAGATTACCCCTGCGCTAAGATATTAAAGGTACAACTCCAAAAATCCTAAAAAGTGCCCCATATTTCCCCGGACTACCCTATCCAACTGATAAACCTAGTCGTCATGGTATTTGATCACATAATTTGAAAGATTCACTACTTGTAATACATCTAGAGAACCTCTGTTAATGAAACATTTACTTGTTGTTAGCGAGTGTTGATCCATTAAATATTTCCCTATTTTTCTGCTGAAGATTTGATGTTACAAGATTATTTCTTTTGCATTTGACAGGATTTAATATAGAAAATAACGTCAATATCCAGTACACTTACCCCTTATTTGCCCTTAAATGGCGAACAGCCAGAGACTGGGGCACCGGATAAACCCATAGCAGTGCGTTCTGTTGAGGCTAGAAGCTTTATACGGTTCAATTTATATCTATAATGATCTTAACGCATAGAACCATTTAGCATAGATGTAGGCATGGGTGTAGGGAGGCTTTAAATTTAGGAGGGCTGCAAACTCCCTGCTCGAATCACTGATCTGTTACTTGAATGATTTGTTGTACAGCCGTATTGAGCGGCACCTATTTTCAGGAAAGACTATTGTTCTTTCACAAGAACTTCCCCGAATAGAATGGATTTCTGCCTAACTGGGTGGTGGGGGAACTGTAGCCCTCCCATCCCCGCCTCAAACGTCCATGAATGTAGGGATGGATGGCTCTAAGCTAGTGATCAGCTGAGAGGTATATTCTGAAAATATGATTGACAGGATGAAAGATATTCGGGATTAGTATTCGTAAAGGTTCGTCTTATTAGGACTAGTGTTAGCACATTGATTTGTTTGTAAGGACACATTTTATACCAAGAATGAGGCTCGAATTGCCAAGAACATGAACACTGCTAGAACTTACTCTGCCTCAGCTGAGAATTTTGACAGATACTGAACCACCCACAATCATTTTGCAAACAAAATTCGGATGCGGTTGCAAACATGAATCTGAATTCGTAATTTTTTTTAAAAGCTAGCGCAGCTGAATACTACTGCATGTAGTTTCACTAACATTTGCAAAACAGTCACTCTCGAAATAAGAGGAATTTTACGAAAAGTTGAGCCTAAAATCATTAAAAACATTGAATACATCGAGCCTCACAGAAATTATCAGGCCCGTACAAACAAATAATAAGAATAACAACAAATAATAAAAATAACAACAAAATACTGTAATGTAGGCTTTTAATTAAAACCTCGTACACATCGTTTACAAAAACCTGTTGTTGTTGCTTCTATGTGATGCTCCTGAAAAACATGCATTTGAAATTTGAAATGTGTAAGCTTGTTAGGTACTTGAATGGAATAAAGCTTGAAGTAGCTTTACTTTGATATATATAGCATCAGGCATCGTTAAGTGTATAAATGAGCAAAACTACATCTCACGTCTCCATATGAAACCTTAGAACCCACACAAGGATAGTTTAGTTGCCATATCGACGAACTGGCCCAGTAACAAGACAATGAAGTTGAAAAATGTATAGTTTTTAAGCTAGATGGTTTTGATTATCGCTACAGTAACATTGGTTGCTCCACACGCTAAAGAACCATAACAAACTATCTATTGAGATGTTGTTAGGAAGTAGGAAACGGCTGAAGGGCGTTACTCCATATAGTGATATCTGGTACCAAAAATTTATTGGCGAACTGTTGTCGTAACCCATCCTCCCTCGTGTCGTCCACCACAAGGGACAGAAGTGTATTGTTTCGAAGGTGTTAATATGAAGTAGCTTGCTACCGGCGTAAACAATCCAGAATGGGCGGTGGAATAATTAAAAATTTATCGTTAGTGAATATTTAATAAAATTCAACATTTAGTAGCGATGCCGCGTCGTTGGTAAGTCGTCTCATTGCAAACGAGGAATCATCCAGGATTACTAAATCCTCGCTTTTTCAGTGAAAGTATCTGATAAATTGGTGTTGACATTTTGTAAAGCGTCTTCAATTGTGTAAGATTTCAAAGGAGAAAGGATGACGACAACTACTGTTTATTATTGAAGAAATATTCCACTTGTTGATTTTCATCTTATTGGTACTGGACATTTTGTTCTGGTAGTATTTTTTCAGCATTTCGTGCGACTGTTGTATCTTTAAATATCAGATTAACAGAAAAGGAGCTAAGTGCTTTTTGTAAATTGTTATTGTAGCGTGAAGTTTTCACATGGCCTAGGTAACCACAAAAGTGGTTTTTTTCAAGATTTGCTCACCTACGTAATCATGCAAAAAGGCCGATTTATCGTGTAGAGGAGCAAGTCTTCAGATGTTGATTGAATCGTACATTTTATTTAAGTAGCAATTCGCGGGCAATCGGAATACACGCAGCTTCTATATCTTTGTCTAATTATATATCTTAACTTGTCGAGACTTGGGATAAGGTGTCATATGGACTTGTTTTGTTTGCATAGCTGCATTTGTAATTGAAAACGTATTGCAAATGCAGGTTATTGGTTTCCTTCTGTGAAATAATGATTCTGTGATACTTGCTTTATCATTGCTACAATCATTTTTAGGATCGCTTTCGTAAGTTATTTAGAAGCTTGTTTGTCTTGCATGGACTGTGTTCTGTCGATGAATTGTGTTTAAACAAAGAAGGGGTTGTTTTCTGCCGTTGTAATAGTCCCATGTTAGCTTATTGCACCTGGTTGTACTTTAACACCTTATGATAGTGATTTCTCAAGTCACACTTACCTTTACAATGGTAAAAAGACTGGCCATGTTATCTGTGTTGTTGTTATAACCGTTGAAAATAGCCAATTGCCTGCATGCTTATATTGCAACACTTTATAAACATTTTGGTCTTCACTGAGTTTAGTTATAGGTTGTCATAAGGTATATGTAAAAGTAGCAATCTTGCAGTTTTTTTGTACATTGTGCTTGTTTGATTACTTTCTCATGGAACCTACTCATTGCTTTTAGAATACCAAAAGACAAAAAGATGCCAATTGTTACAAGGGTAATAATTTGGAATTTTTGCAGTGGCCAAATTTTGATCAAATCATATCAATCTAAATTATCTGTCATGTGGTCATATAAAAGAAAGTCATTTCTTCAGTTTTTGTATTGTCATATTGAAATATTTATTACTATTTATTTTGGCTTAGAATATTCAATGCATCATGTCCTAATGGACATCTTTGGATGTTTTACCATGAAAAAATTAATCCTTTTTAGGGAGATCATGTCTGGATCCCAAATGGTGGAACCTCTGAATTCCATGTTCCAATTGGTGCACAGGTTGTTCACCAGGAAGCTGGCAAAACCAAACTGATAGATGATGAAGGAGAAGTAAATTGTGCAAATACTGTTATTATTTTCTAGGAAATCAGGAAGACCATATTAGAGGAATTAGCAATTTGTTATTCACTGCATCAATGAATCAGTGAGTGAGTCAGTGAGTGAATCAGTGAATCAGGTTGTGAATCAACTATTGATTCAGTAAATCAGAGAATTAATTAGTGAATGAATGAATGAGTGAATGATTGAGTGAGTAATTGAGTTTGACTGTCAATCAGCCAGTTAGGTTTAAATATCTTATTTTTACCTAGCTAGTTTGTATGGTATTTAGTTAGTTAAATGTTTGGTTATATTTGTTTTTCTTACATATTCATGATAATGATGATGATGATGATGATGATGATGATGATGATGATGATGATGATGATGATGATGATGATGATGATGATGATGATGATGATGATGATGATGATGATGATGATGATGATGATGATGATGTTGATGATGATGATAGTGATGGCTAGCCCATGGTTGGAGACCTCCTCGTGGTGGCAAGGGGGCACAGAGAGACTCTGCCCTTAAGTTGATAGTGATTTATTTCGCGAAGATTCAGAATTGGGGTAGATGTTGACTACCTGTGGCAAACTGTCCAACCAGGCCCCTTCAGTGAAAGTCAGGCACAGCAACTTCAGGCTGCAGCTCTGATAAGTAACTGTTGGGGTAACAGAGTGGATTGAGTATAGCCGACTCAATCACCTCTTTTAAACAATTGATAGGTGGTCCACTGACCCCAGGGTCAGTCTCAGGCCCCGTGAGGGGCGTAACGAGAAGAAGAAGAAGAAGAAGAAGAAGAAGAAGATGATGATGATGATGATGATGATGGCTAGCCCATGGATGGAGACCTCTTTGTGGTGGCAAGTGGGCGCAGAGAGACACTGCCCTTAAGTTGATAGCGATTCATTTCGCAGAGATTCAGAATTGGGGCAGATGTTGATGACCTGTGGCAAACTGTCCAACCAGGCCCCTCCAGTGAAAGTCAGGCACAGCAGCTTCAGGCTGCAGTTCTGGTAAGTAACTGCTGGGGTAACAGAGTGGATTGAGTGTAGCCAACTCAATCACCTCTTCTAAACAATTTGAAGGCAACACTGACCTCAGGGTCAGCCTAGGCCCTGGAAGGGGTGTACGGGAAAAGACAGACAGACAGATAGTGATGATGATGATGATGATGATGATGATGATAGTGATGATAATATGTCAAGTCATTGATAAGGTATACTCAAAGGGTACACAGAATCCAAATGAGATAATCATTCTTAAAAGTGTAGTTTCCTAAAGCATTTTTTCATGACCATTTTTGTCTTGCTAGGAACATTGGATATTTACAAAAGATGTAACCAAGCTGAAACTAATGCACCAAACAAGTGTAGATGGTGTTGATGACATGGTGAGCCATCAGCATTTTAAATATTTTCTTCATTCAATTTCCATTTACTGTCATACCCACTTGCTGCATGCAAGACAAAATATTGAAAAATATTTTACCCACTTGCTGCATGCAAGACAAAATATTGAAAAATACATCATCAATTGTAATTTAAATGTAGCTGCAATAACTGCAATGCAAAGGGGCTTTATTTAGTACTCTAGATTGCCAAATTTGGATTTTTCCATTTTATGAATTCATGGGCATGTCTTTTGATTAAAGACTGATAGTCTATGATGTTAGAGGAGCAATTGTAGTAATCTTGTACAGACATGAAAAGATGCATTCATCTCAACTGACATTTGCTGATGAATTTCATTTCTCACAATCTGAGCTTTTTGTTGAGGAGCCCATCTTTATGCAATATGGAGATCACTATTCTCTAATCTTATTTCACAGTATTTATATCACTGTCCAAGTTTCATTCACAAGAGTGCTTCCTTTTGGCTTGCACATGAGACTTTGAAAATAGATTTTGTTGTGAAATTGTTTAATTATTTATTTGATTGTTTCAACAAAATTTGATTAACCAAATTCTATTTGAACATGATCTTAAGTCATGGAAAATTTTAGAAAAACCCATACCATAATGCCTCTTATCCTTTCAATTTGAATTAATCTTAATTGAAACAACATAAATCCATTTCCATCCTTGCCAGATTAATTATTCATCACTTGACATGCATATGAGTTCATTTTGAACTACTTATATTTTTGCCAAATGCTGAAATAGCTTGCTCTTTGTTGCAAGAGTACTTTCATCAAGTAGTTTTGCTGGATCTTGGTTTGTCAATCTGTTTGGAACCTATGCTCAGTTTCACCTCTTTCTCCCAATCTAATCCCTTTCGTTTCTTATATCATTCATGGAAGACGTTTTAGCAGAAAAGATTTGACTGAACTCTTTAACAAGTCTTTTATATGTTATGAAAAATTGATGATTAGCCAGTAATACCACTTTTCCGATGAGGTTCTTTCTCAGAATCATTTCCTGTATTCAAGCAAGAATATTTTTCCTGATTTTGCAACAAAGATTTCTTTTATTCTAGTAGTTTATATCTTTTGTATTTACTTATAAGAATAACTTTACATTGCAATATATCACTGTGACAACTTTTTAGTTAGAAACGAAGTCAGAAAAGAGATACTGTTATAATTGGTACAGGATGTATGAAGACAGAATTGTTGGGGGCCTTTTACATATTACGTCATCCTTCTTCCCCGTAATCAACTGTAATAATTTGTTAGACCCTTCCCAAATCATGTCAGACTTGCGTCAACTCCCTTCTTAAGAGGAACCCGTAATGAATAATGGTGCTGTTATTGAGAGAGCAACATGATTTCATGTTTGTACTATACCCAAGTTTTTTTAATGCCTTACATATATCAGTCCTTTCCATGAGTAAACTAGACGCATGCTGAGAGTCGTGCGCGTCGGCTCGTTTGCGTGCACCAGGCATTAAATTGTGAGAGCTTTCTCTGGTACTTACAAGTATATTTTGATAAAGCTGGCGCGCCACAAATCTAACTCGTTAACTGAGCTGAGATGCGTACCCATGTGCGTCATTCAAGGAAAAATAATCCTTTTGTATATATTGAGGTGCATTGTGCATATTTATATTTATATATCTTTGATTTAGTTATATTCCGCTCTTTTTATTTTAAATTTTGTAGTATATAACTTTTTAATTTTTGTAAGTAGTTTTTGCAGACGTAAATGAATGAAAGTTCTTAATCCTAATGCATATAGGAACAGAAATGGAATATAAAGATAGGAAGAGCTGTATGAGACTTAGAAGCGTGAAAAAATGAATTTAGAGAAACCATGGTTATTTGCTTATCTCATCATACCACTTCCCCGCTCCCCCTCATCTACAATCAAACATAAGCCTTTCCTAAGACTTCCCCTCTCTCCCTTCCTTGATGACGTAATATGTGAATGGCCTCCTCAATCAGCTACAATTATCTCTGTCAGCTTTGGTATTTAGTCAGTTTCTATTGCCAACGTACTTTGTGTTCGTTTACTGAAATGTGGTTGTTCTTTGAAGTCAATAATAATATTTTGAGAAACTCTCTTTACAATACAGCTTTATCTTTTGAACATAGATCCGCCTGGGCGATTTGAATGAGGCTGGAATTTTGCATAACCTTTATCGGAGATATTACAATGGCCAAATCTATGTAAGTTTTCTATATACAATATTAAGCCTTGGTAAAGAAACAAGTAACTAAGCTTACTCAAGTCTACGAAATATTTTTTACGAAATATGTGTAATACAGATGAAGTTGAATTTAAAGTGTGTGATTTTGGAAATCGATTAACTAACAGCCATTATTTAACCTCAAACGGCTCTAGTGTACGGATAAATCTCTTAATGTAGGTAGTGCTTTTGAAAAGAACTGAGATTACAATTAATTCATTCATCTGAATCTTCAGAGCTTCCCTTGATAAAAGAATATCGTAAACTAATGTGTTTTGAAAGTTAGTATACATGTAACCAATGTTTTATTTGAAGAAGAGGATCTTTATTAAGTGCTATTTAATTTAAGTGTTTAACGCCAGCTACAACACCGGTTTATTTTCTGCTTGTTATCAATTCAATCAGTATGCTCTCATTTGCGTAGGGCTTTGAAATTTGTTGATAGTTTTTGTATTGTTTAGAATGTAAACTTCGAGAAATAATTATTCGCTATCTAATATTGTAAACTAGGCAACATGGAATTTTTGAACTAGTGCCTTAGCTTTGTTTGCCAAGAGTTGAATCTCCTCAATAGGTGTTGATTTTGCTTTGCTTTGTAAACTGCAGATCTTATGGTAATCATGAGCTGATACTTCAAGTATAAGCCTGTTTGCTTGACTCAGTATTTAAAGGTTAAATGAGACAGACGTTCGCCTGAAGTCAGAACAGATATTGACGCAATTAATGATATCAATGGCGTAATAGGACAGTCATACCTAGCAGTTTAATTATGATCGTATTTCTTTGCTTGTCGAGGGGCAGAGGAGGTTTGTAAACTTTTCGCTTAAAGTGACCCCCCTCTGTCTCTCATTGGTAGCTTGAGCTTCTGCGACTGTTTAGCTGTCGCCTTTATCACAACTGACACTATCTCGTTTGAGCCACATGATTTCTTTTCCCGTCAATTTAGACATACACTGGTTCAATCCTTGTTGCTGTCAATCCATACCAAATATATCGGATTTACGATGCCGATCACATCCATAAATATCGCGGTAGAAAAATTGGACAGTTGCCTCCTCACATATTTGCAATTGCGGATAATTCCTATTACCATATGAAAAGAGAAGAGCACAACCAATGTATAATCATAAGGTTTCTAAATTTACTTGTTTCTTTTTAACACCACTTTCAAGCCATATTGTTTTCTTTTTTCCAAATAACTTTGGACAGGCAAAGCCGTACGTTAAATTTCAGATGAAAAATACAGAAAGGAATTTAGCAGAGACTAAGCGCATATACCAAGTGTCGGTTTTCATCTCCATCTTTGACTCTATTATTCACATTGCTTATTCCCTTTGGATTCTCATCATTGAGAATTTCATCCCTAGGATTATCATCCTCGGATTCCTTGGGGAACTCATTTCTCTGAAACCCTCGCCCCTAGCTGTCTCATCCTTGAGACTCTCACCCTTGGGGTAAAATGATTTAACACTTAATTTGATGATGAGAACGGTGGCGAAAACATGCTCAAAACCAACTTAATAGCTTAGAACCAGTTAGCTTAGGTTACTAAAATTACCCAGTGCAATGAGTCATGATTTTTTTGTGAAGTGTTGCCACATTTCTGCACTTATATTTGTAGCAAGTATTTTAACTTCTTCCATCTTTTTGTTGTTTTGCTTTTTTCTTTTTTAGTTGTAAACAGCATGAAGTAATATGCGATGTTTTCTTCAATATTTTGTATCATATTTAATCATTTATCACTTTCAGTATGAATAATTAAACTTATTGATTGAACAATACTATTTATGAATCAACCTACCATTTGTTTGCTTTTTCTGTTTACTACTAGCATTAGTTGTTTGTGCAAGCCACTCATTTATTTCTTTATTTGTTTACACGTTGATGATATGTTTTATTAGCTTCACATGTGTTTCGGTTTCGTTTGCTTCTCAAAATGGACCTGCTTGGACTACCTAATCAGCGCATTTGTTGAATATATGTGTTGCATCCCGAATTATCTTTGATTTGAGAAGTCTATATCCTAGTTTAGCATTAATCCTCCTTGCGAGGTCGCTAAATATGAATTTTTATTGTCCCATGTGGCATCAGACCCATATCTTTTCCAGTCCTTTGTAGCTGGCCCTATCAATTTTGCCTTCAATATTCAATTTTTTGGTATTTGAAAAGTTGTTGGCCAGGCAAGGCTTGAATGATGGTGCCTTTTTTGCGAAACTCAATAGAATTTGGTATCATATTGTAGTCTATGAAGCAAAGAGTTTAACTTAACTGGTTCGATTAAGCTTGATTGCATTGATATTTCAGTGGAGAAAGTGGTGCTGGGAAGACCGAATCTACGAAATTAATCTTACAATATCTAGCTGCTATAAGTGGGCAGCATTCCTGGATTGAGCAGCAAATCCTGGAGGCAAACCCTGTCATGGAAGGCAAAGATATTGAATTTCCTATCTATTTGTCTTACTCTCTTGATGCTACTTTTTCTATAGCTACTTGTGTCATGAGAAGTTGTGTCATTTGCACTTTATCAACTATTTGCGTGATGATGGGACCCTTAAAACTATGTACAGATTTTCTTTATCCAACATTATGTTTCCTAGCTTTCCTTACCAATTCCTAAATCATGAAGTGATGAAATGATGTTTATTTTATCTACATTTGAATGAAGAGTGCTTCTAAAAAGTCACAAAGAGTTGATACAGTTGTTTGCGAAATTTTCATAATCTCTATCATGGCTCATTTTTTCAGCATTTGGGAATGCAAAAACTCTACGGAATGATAATTCAAGTCGGTTTGGTAAATACATCGATGTCCATTTTGATAAGTCAGGGTGCATAGAAGGGGCAAAGATCGATCAATATTTGTTGGAAAAATCAAGACTCGTTGCACAGGTTTACATTTTAGGTCTTTTTATCTTCTATACTTGATTGTGTTCTCATTGTTTAGCTGTTATTAGTTTCTTATCATTGTTTATCTTTTATGGTTTATTGCCTCTTGTCATTTCATCTGCAATGAATGCCAACCCGTTAGATATCAGTAGATTTATAAAAACAAGATTTTTTTATGATTGACTCTGATATCAAGTGTTTTGAAACTGAAGTACACACAAGTTTAGAACTTATAATTTCGACAGTAGGTCTACTTGCTTTATTTTTGAAACATTTTATGTTAAACTATATTAACTGATTTTCCAATCAAGCCATATTGCAACAGTATCGTATATCACCCTAAGGTTGCCGGTTGGAACGATTTATTTTTGGTCCTGCGCATTTGCAGACTGACTAGATGGCAATTGCAAAAACCAGACCACAGAATAGACTAAAGGCTTTTCTGTGTATATTATATAGCCGCCTTTAGAGTTATGTGAAAAGAAACATATGCCAGCACTTCTTATGTTCGACCATTTCAAACTGCGAATGATTCTTTTTTGCCTGCTGTTGCACCTATGTCTATACGGAGTACCTACCCATTAAGCTGGACTATTTTTACTTTTTGTAGATAATGTTCGTGGACTTTATGGCCTCATTCGATATTTTATTTAAGTTTTCATTAGGTCTAAATATCATATTTGTGTTAATTTTAGTCGAAAGATGAAAGGAATTATCATATATTTTACCAAATGCTGGTTGGGATGAGTGCAAAAGAGAAAGCACGTCTAAAACTAGCAAACGCCAAAGATTATTTTTACTTGACACGTGGAAATTGCCTAAGATGTGATGGCATTGATGACAAAGCGAGTTTTGCTGTTGTGCGTGGTGCAATGAAGGTAGAGTTGATACATTCATTCATTCATTCATTCATTCATTCATTCATTCATTTATTCATTCATTCATTCACTCACTCATTCACTCATTCATTCATTCATTCATTCATTCATTTGTCCGTTCATTTATTTAACTATTCATTCATATAAAAAAGGTAGCCCTTCGACAATGCTGATTTTTATAAAGTCCTCACCACTTCAGTTGCAAAAATGAATAAATTTGCATAGCCAAAATGCCATCAAAGTCTGAATTAGTCCAGTTTTACAATGACAGCTCAAACTACTATAAAAACCCCTAAAATCTAAAAATTAAATGATGACGAGAATTTGAAGAAGTCCTCATACGACACAACTATTCACAGAATTGTATATACATCTAGAAGCTGTTTGAATTCCCTGAAGGGATACCTGCTCAGGGTCTTTCGAGAAGCCATTCCCCAACTTGACAGTCCTAAGTGAGAAACGATTTTGCCTAATTCTGGTATTGTGATAGTGTACTTATACTACCTCTGAAATTAATATGTCGTAACTGCTTATCTATATTCCTATGATTCCTAGAGATCAGTTAGAATGTTACTGGGAAAATATTTAGCATTTATTTTAGACATGTATTCGTCTTCGTTTTCCCTGTTGAAGTTATTTCTTTCTTATGGAATGTATTGGCAGCACAATAGCCTCTCTGTTATGGTCCTTTTTCTAATGGCCTATAGGCTACTGTATTGCACTGTTACTGTCTCGAAAGATTTCTTTGAAAATGATTGTGCAGAGGTTTGGCATTCTTTTTAGTGGTATCATTATGGTATTAGGGTCAAAATCTCGTCAAAAGTAAACGAGAGATATTTCATGACTATTGCTTTCTATGCCTTACTATCACATCCCTCAATCCATAGTATACTGTGTCTTGTATGGCCGAGTATGATAGATCACACGAAAATTAGAAGCTTCATTGATCTCATATCTAACATAACTAAAACCTCGATCACAGGTTCTCAGCATGTATACTGTTCTTTTACATGCGTGAAATTGTACATGGTATGAATACTGACTTATTTCGGCCCTAGACATCTCTCTGATATAAGACAGTTTTGCCTCTTTCTAGGTTTTACTGTTTACAGATGACGAGACATGGTATATTTTCAAGCTTCTTTCTGCTATCTTGCACCTTGGAAACGTCAAATTTGAAGGTTGGTTTGTTTTTTTGTAACCTATACAGTTTTTGCATTATTTTTTTAAAACTAATTTTTCATTTTTGTTGTTTGTAAATAATACTATGGGCAAATCTCTAATGATGTTGTTTGATTCATCGTTATTCTTTGAATAGTGAACTGAGGTGAATTTTCCTGTCAAATAAGGTTGATTTAGGAACTTGAATGTAATAGCGAGTGAATATTAATTTCTGCTCTGCCATATTGCTCATTGGAAAGTTCTAGCCTTTTGGGTTCAAAATCCATTGAATGCATTTGTCATATACTTACGTATAGTCCTGCATCTTCTGTAGTCTCATTTCTGCTTTTAATTTCTAGAGTTTTCGATATTTTCTTTTCATTGTAGCCAAAATTGAATCAAACCTGGACGCATCACAGGTAATAAATATTGGAATGATAGAAATTGCAGCAGAAATGCTTGAGGTAAGCATAAAGATTATGGAAAACTTCTTTACATAATGTCCCTAAAAGGCTGTTTCATGAAGTGCGGGGCACACTCATCAGGAGACTATATGGGGAAATGTTCCTACTCAAATTTCTCCTCAGAGTCTCTAGGGACGTAATGTAGTTAAGTGTTTCCATAATTGTATGTTATTGAACTCACTGTACATATGTTTGTATTATTCGTTATGTGTACATATATGCATATGTTTAGATTTTTTTAATTATCGTATTTGAATTAGGACTTGATCATACTTAATGGAATATAATATCTGTGTTTTTCATTTCTCATAACTTAATATTCATGCTTCATGACCTCATTTCCGGTTGTTTTGTGCATATGAATTTGTGTCATATTTTAGTGAGATCCAGATGCTATATGTATTAGTATTGCTTGTTTTCACGCATTTTTAGTTGTACTACATCCTTTCGATTTTGTTTGCTTTGAACTGAGCTGAACCTACCAGGGTTTTTAGTTGATCAACATCTTTGAATTGAATCCATCCTATTCTTTTATCCTTTAACTTGCCCTGTTCATTTTCTTTACCTCTTTCTTGGATATATAAGCTCATTCATTTATTTGTTTAATATTGATGATGGACCCCAGAGTGGGTCCGAAATGTCTCAAAGATTAGTGTCGATTATGTCTACCTTATTAGTTTCTGATATTGAATATCTAGAAACTTTTAATGACTTTTATGTTGTCGTTCTGGTTCTATGTCTCATTGTAAAGCTGCGTTTTCCTTCGAATTTCTCTATTTCATTTGTCATGAATGGCGCTGTAAACTTACTGGCAGCACGCACTTTCCTTGCCATCTATTACAACCACCCCAGTCTGGAATACCTTTTTTAATTGTCTTTCAATCTCAAATCCCTATTTGTTGTAGCAACTATCCGCAAGGACTTCTTACTAGTAGTGTCATGTAAACCGATTTCTTGATTCAAGGTTTCAGCTTCAAAACTGATGGAAGTATTGACTAGCCGTTCAACTTTTGCGCGTGGTGAAATGATCGTATCGCCACTTCTTTCGAAACAGTCTGTTCATGTGAGAGATGCTTTCGTTAAAGGAATCTACGGAAGAACATTCGAATGGATTGTTAATAAAATTAACAATGCAGTTTACACTCCGCTGGTAGGTAACATGTTGCATTTTTTTGCATTGTGTTGTGTTGTATTGCATCGTATTGCAGTTTAGTGTGCAATACATTGCCATTTCTTGTTGTTTCCTTGAGCTCTATCGTAATACACAACATTTTTTGCAGTAGGGCACTCTTTTTTATACAATGTTTCTGGTCACAGTGACAGAAAAAAGTAAGGTCAGTTGGAAGGTAGAAATCTTCTGTTAGAAGTAGAATTACTGTAAAAGGCCGTTTGCTTCAAATGCAGTAATAAATGAAAGGTTCAACATGCCATGAATACATGGTTTTCTCGCAGTTAATGCATAGCTGGTCGTCCTGTGAGCTGTTACCCTTTCCTTGAACTCTAGTTTGTTTAAATTTTGTGATTTGCTACTGCAAGGTCGTACATCATGACTCGGCTGACAAATTTCAAAAGTAAATGCTTTTGGATCGGGTTAGAGGCTAAGATCAGATTGGTCGGGTGAACAGAACCACAGTGTTTTATAAGAGTGCCCTTGCAGTCTTAAGCATAACAATATCGCGTTGAATACCTTTGCAGTGGCCAATACTCTAGTATGTCACTTTCTATTGCTTATGTTGTCGCATGTTGTATCTTTTTTGTCTCGTTGCATCCTGTTTCATTACTTTTTTCATTTAACTTTGGACTGTGTTATGCTTTATCGAAGGACATTGCTTTGTTACGATTTTGGTCATGATTAGTTTCCTGTAATCCTCTTAAACCTTTTCGTATATTATGAATACTCGTTTTAATATTCCATTTCACAAACACTGATGCTTAATTCATAGCAAGAAGCATCCCACTTCAGACTTTCCATTGGTGTTTTGGACATTTTTGGATTTGAAAGCTTTGAACGAAATAGGTTGGCAATTGTTGTTACTTGATAGAATAGACTTTGATCTTATTCTTGTTTCACTGTCGCTCGAGTTCTTTAGCACTGGCAGACTACTCAAAAAATTGTCCCTGTTTCTGAGATATCGATCAATTTTCTTGTGAGTAGGGATTTTTATTTCTTTTGCTTCATAACATCTCTTTTCAAACTTGCAGCTTTGAACAACTTTGCATCAATTTCGCAAATGAGAATTTGCAACAGTTTTTTGTGCAGCATATTTTCAAACTAGAGCAGGTCAGTTTTATTACTTAGACCTTTTTTGAAACAAATAACAATTTCGCTCTGCCTTTTCGTAGTATGCTGACTTGAAATACCCATTTGTATTAATGTATTGATACTGTATAACTAGCTACATGGTTTACATACTCATGTAAAGTGAAGATTTTCTTTGCCCTCATTTACTCACAATTTTCTAATGCTATCTAGAGAGAGTATGATATGGAAGGAATTCGTTGGCGTCATATTCAATTTACGGATAACCAATCAACATTGGATATGCTGGCTCAAAAGCCAATGAATATCATAGCATTAATAGATGAAGAGAGCCGATTTCCAAAGGTATGTCAATAGTTATTTTACAATTTTCACTTAATCATTTATTCCTGACGATTTTCATAGAGACTAAATGTTTTTAAAATCATTCATAATCTTTAGGCTTCACTTTAGCTTCTTTACTTCACGCAGTAAAGTTTATTGAGCGTTGCATGTTTTGTTTTTGAAAGGACTTTTGACAGTCTGATATTGTTGTTGTTGCTTTACCGTTGATACTCTTGGCGGTGCATATGAGTATTGTAGCTAATTTCATCAACTTTTCGTTTTGCCTTCATAGGGAACTGATGAATCAATGCTTGACAAGCTTAAGGCGAACCATGGACAAAGTCAGTACTTTTTAACTACGAAATCACAAGCTTCTAAAATGTTTGGTGTTGTCCACTTTGCTGGAGCAGTTTACTATGATGTCAGAGGTATGACACCCTTGTCTGTACCCATGGTTTTCTTATACTTTTACCTTTTCTTCACTAAAGCTATTTGAACAGGAGTTGTCGAACGATCTTCCTTTATTTTGCAGTTAGAGTAGAGGAAGGGACGACCGTTGGACGTTAGGGCAGTAGTTGATTTGAGAATGGCTGAAAAATGAGCATAGACTGAAGGCAAAATATGGCCGAGTTGATGGAATAGATTCTTAGTAATTTCATAAATCTCTGCAATTAGAATTTGCTAGTTAATATTTTTGGATGCTAATGCCATATCTATAATTCTAGGAACACTTGAGTGAGATGGTTTTTCCTCTATCATGTACATGTAATTTTAATGTGAGTAGCAACTGTAGTAAATTGGTGTTATTTCACAGGTTTCCTAGATAAGAATCGTGACACATTCAATGCCGATCTGAATGATTTAGTCGCTACAAGTAAATGCCCATTTCTGCTTACACTTTTCAAACGCGAATTGAGAATGGTAGGTTCAGATGTTGATTCTATTTGACAGTACATGGAAATATTTTTCATTTCATTACCAGTGTCATAATCACAATTGCTATAATCATCATCCTCATCATCACTACCACCATCATCTTAATCGAAGTCACTTGTTGCACTCCTTGGAAGCCCTGGGTTGACCCTAGGGTCTGTGGACTGTCAACTAGTTGTTTAGAAGAGGTGATTTATTCGGCAACACTCAATCCACTACGTTACCCCAATGGTTACTTGGTACCACTGCAGCCTGAAGCTACTGAGCCTGATTGTCACTGATGAGACTGGTTGGGCAGTTTGCCACAGTTCTTCAACATCTGCCCTAATTCTGAATCTCTGCGAAGTGAATTGCTATCAACTCTTATGGACAGTGTCGCTTTGTGCCCGCTGACCACCATGTGGTCTCTAACCAAGGGCTATCTTCATCATCATCGCCGCCTACACCATCATCATCACCATCATTATCATTATCATCACCAACATCATTCGTCATCATCAGTATTGTCATTTTCCCATTTTCCTTATTACTATTCAATTGCATTGTGGTCAATATTTACCCATCTTCCATATCCTTGCAATGCTACAGATCTAATGTGTAGATCAATTATATTATTCCCCTACCTTTGTATCCAATCGATAAGATTCTCTTACGACTAGTGGATTTGATTGAACACATGAATCAGCGTAAACCAGTATAAACATGCGTAAACCAGCGTAAACCAGCGTAATGCTTTTTCTTCGCCTGCCGTTTTCATGCTGGAGAACTTATTTGCACTCTTGTTTCAGAATGCTTTCTGTGTAACTTAATTCGATATGAAGAGTGTTTTGCTAAAGTATCATAAAAGAGTATTTATTTATGAGAAATATTTGGTCGTTTGAACTTTCAGGGTGATGAAACGCGAAAAAGGTCTCCAACTTTGGGTGCTCAATTCAGGAAATCATTGGATTCATTGATGATGACATTGAATAGTTGCCACCCATTTTTCGTTCGTTGTATCAAACCAAATGATTTCAAGCGGCCTATGGTATGATTTTTTACCTCCTTCTCACAAGTTTTATTGATTTCATCGTGTTTATAATTTACTATTTGCTGTTCCTTTCACATGAAGAACAAACATCCTTTCTACTGGGTTGATAGCAGAAATTTTCACATGAATTTGATGGTGTTTTTCAGGCGTTTGACCGCGAATTGTGCTGCCGACAGTTGAAGTATTCAGGAATGATGGAGACTATAAGGTTATTCTGCATGTCATAAATCTGTTTTTTGAACTCATTTCTTTCTCATCTTTCATTTTCATATAGAAGCACCTAGTGTAATAGCTTATAAAACTTAGATATTGCCTTTTATATCATTAGGTGTTTATGTGATTGAATTCCCCAGTTGTTTTGGATCTTTTTTTGGATTCACTCTATACAACCAGCTTACCAGATTACAGCTGCCGAAAATCTTTAGACTAATTCTTGATTTTCTACCATAAGAGGTATTTTTACTTAAAAAATAAAGGTTTTTAGGAAAAATGCTCAAAATAATTGTGGAGATAATTTTGAAAGTTTTAGGATTCCTTTGCTACAAAGAGCTTGTGTTTATCACATACAGCTATCACATGTCATTTTGAGTCTACGATTTCATTGGGTATTTCTGGCCTCTACTTTTTTGTAGAATTCGACGTGCAGGGTATCCAATTCGTCATTGTTTCGACGTGTTTGCAGCTCGGTATCACATGCTTGTCATTGGTCTCGGACCCATGGTGGTAAAGAACCCGAAAGAGGCTACTAAGATCATTGCTGAAAATGTGATCAGCGATTCCGATTGGCAGATTGGACATAGCAAGATATTTCTGAAGGTAGGAGAAGAGGACTATTCTAATACTCGTTGCAAATTATTTCGATTTGTTTCACAATGCCATGAGATAGCTTTTTGTCTGTTGTTAAAGTATACACATTCAGAATAAGGAAAAGTAATGGGTTAGAAGGAAAAGAGAGGTTTTGAATTTTGGACTATTCATTGTCTTGAGTTAGTAAAAGTCTTGTCGAAATTGTCCGTAGAGTTTGCTTTTCATAATGCTTCAAAGTATAACACCTATAGCACCTGCCTTACTTTCTTCGCAAATTTGTTTTTGAGTTTTTTTGGAGATTTTGATTTTACCTCATTCCTCTCCATTGCTTTTGTAGGACGCACAGGATCAGGAACTTGAAATAAGAAGGGACAAAATCATTACGATGGGTGTTGTAATTATTCAAAAAACTGTCCGTGGATTTCTACAAAGGAAAAAATATGTGAACTTAAGAACGAACACGGTAAAAATTCAAAGATTATGGAAAGTATATGCAGCTAAAAGAAGATATAGAAAGGTAAATAGTTAGTGAACATTTTTTGTGTTCTTGTTTCAGGTAGATTGAATAGATGCTGAAAGAGAGATTGAATGAATAGTGAAATTGAATTTATGAGCTTTAGGAGTAGACTGGCTGAATGTTGAAAGTAGATTGAATGAATTTTGACCGTAGATTGAATGAATGTTGACCGTAGATTGAATGATAGTTGACAGTAGATTGAATTATTCTTAAAATTACTTGAAGGAATATGTCTGATAGGTTCGATGACTGTTTCAAGCAGATTGAAAAGATGTTGGTGAAAAGGATTTTATTAATTACTTGTTATTTCCAGCTCGATTTTAGATGTAAGATTTACCCATGACCGTTCAATTATTGCTTAGATAAGAATTGGTTTCGAGCGACTACAAGCCCTTGTTCGAACACGGCAATTGGTTACATCATACAAGGAGATGCGAAGACGTGTGATGATATTCCAAGCTTGTTGCAGAGGCGCAATGGCGAGGCGGGAATTGAGGATGAAGATTGGTGCCATCGTAACGATTCAAGCAGGTTTCAAAATGGTTTTTGCGAAGAAGGAATTGGAGAAGAGGAAGAAAGAGGTACAATCGATTTGATTATATCTTCATGGTGTAGTCGTCTCCTACTCAATGCAGGCCACATTAGATATACTTGTCAATATTGTAAACAATTTGAGAATGAAAGTCTAGGCCTAGTTGTTTTAGAGGTGGTTCTAGGAAAATGAATGGGTTTTGTCATTGCCATGAGGATTGGTTTTATCTCAGATTGCATTTGCTTTACCATTTATACGTTGCCAATTTGAAGTACGTTTTTAAATGCAATGTAATCAGTTAATGATAACGTAGTTTTTCATTGCATACTTTGGTATTATCTAGTGCAGCCTTTCTGCTTTATTTCAGATTTCCATATCTCTCTGGGAATTAGTTACCCAGTTATTTCGTTCATGTTTTGGATAATTTAGAAGTCAACAATATCACATGTTGTCGAGGGCCGTCGACTGCGTTTTGCTCTTGACTCATATTTGTCATATATATGTGAGAGAATATGTGACAGAGTTTACTGTAACTTTGCTAAATCTTCATCAACTAGGTATAGCCTGTGAATCTCTTACAATCTAGTATATAATTTATTGCTTTTGCTTTCATTTCTCCGAAAGCCAATCTACTTTATTCTTCTGGTTATTTTTTCTAACTTTAGAAAATTCTAAAGCTCGAGGCTGAGAGAATTCGAAGGGAGGAAGAAATTCAATTGGCCAAAGCGATGTCTGCTGAGAAAGCCAAAAGAGAGGCTCATAGACTTATGCAGGTGAATAACTGTGAAGTGGTATTTTTACTCCCTTATTTCAATTAGAGTCAAATTGCCTAACTAATAGACCGTAGATCTTAACGAATGTTTTGTAGATGAGTGCTAGCACAGATTATCGAAGCATTACACCATGGCTCTACCATTCTGTTTATCACTCGATTTCGTTTGCGTACTGTAGAATATGACAAGTATTAAACCACGAAATTTTCTTATGTAATCCAGTTTATGGTGTTATTGATTTTTGTTGTGCAGTAAGCCAAGATTATTCCTGTCCGATATTTGGATGTCTTCATCGCCACAAGATCATTGTTTATCTGGCAAGGATAGAAAAAGATATTACTGGTTATTGTACAGTACTATTTCCAACAGTCGTGCAACTGTTCATCATTTTTTAGGAACGACTCGCCAAAATTGAAGCTGAACAGCAGCAAGAAGAGCAAGCCAGGAAGGAGCTTTGGCAGAAAAAGAAAACTGAAATTGAAGAAGCAGAGGCATCAGCTAAACGTAGACGAGAAGAAGACATCGATGATTCTAAAATCGTATGCTTACTTCAGATTAATATATTAATAGTTGCTTTTTCTTCCTCACAGACACTGTTACAAGGCAGCAGATGCCTTACAGATACTTTCTTCGTCCGTCTCTCTCTCCTTTGTTTATTGTACTTTTTGAATCGTTTGTCCCTTTTCTCGTGGAGACTCCGATATCCTAGTGTTTATTGTGACCATGAAAGGTACTGTAGTTGTATTTTTGAGGTCTTTTCATTGATTTAAAGAAAGACTGTTGCTCTTATTTATTTATTTGTATGACATAATGCTGTTTCCGTGAATGAAGGGTTTAATATCGTATATTTTTATATATCTTTCGCCACTTGTAAATGCTTGATAATAGCAATATCTATGTGTTGTAATTTTTACCAAGGTTAATCTCATTTCTTTAGGTTGACGAAATGTTTGGTTTCCTACCTGCTGATGACAAACAAATTGGACAAGTACCAACTGCTTTTAAGGTAGGCTTCATACTTATTGTGTCTTCAAATTAATTATTCTACATTATCCCAATGTTCTAGCTGTCGTCTGTCATCTTGGTTTAGTCAGTTCTCGTTTTTCTCAATTACGATGACTTCAAATCCTCTCTCTCCATATTTTTAGGATTTGACGGTCTCCGCTAGACAATATGGCTTCTCAGACAGTGATGTGATATCAGAGCACTCGGTAGGTAATCATAGTGTAGTTCATGCACACACACACACACACACACACACACACACACACACACACACACACACACACACACACACACACACACACACACACACACACACACACACACACACACACACACACACACACACATACATACATACATACACACACACTCGCACATACGCACATAAGCACACAGACACACGACACGAACTCACATACCACACTTTCATGCACACAGTCACAGAGGCACACACATAAACTCATTTATGCACGCACGTATGCAAACACACTCACTCATGCGTGCGCACACGCATGCTTTAACCACGCCTTATATACCACGCTAATTTACTGTGTTAGGAAACTTTGAGGCTGTAGGTAATTTATTCTTCGACTTTTTATTTACAGGATCAAAGTGACGTATCTGAGTTCAAATTTTCAAAGTTTGCAGCGACATATTTTGAAGGCCAAGCAACTTCTTACCATATATCAAAAAATCTCTCTCGTCCATTGTTGTCACATGAGAATGAAACTGATAAACTTGTAGGTATCCTTCCAACTTTTGCGTTCAGATTTAAGTCTCTAGTTCACATCAGAAAAGTGGATTTTTGGCAAATTTCCATCTGTTGTCTCTATTTAATGCGGTTCCTTCAATTATAGTCCACATCTATTGTCCTTGAGTAATATGTTCTCATTCAGTAATTGTTCATTGCTTGAAACATGTTTTTATAAGCTAACTCTTTATATTCCAAAATTTCAGCAATACAGCTAAATTATAGTAGGCCAATTTTTGCATAACCATATGTCGCATCAGCTTGACAATGCCAACAATCATTTCCTTTCCTTTGATCATACTAATGACTAATGAATGTCTTCTTTAAAATGGAGAATGGAATTCTTATTTAGATTTGTGATTTTGAGTGATTCCCTTTATTGCTGTAAACAAACCTCACGTGATAGAATCAATAGGTTTCTTTTCAGTTGCTGTTCAAACCATCTTTTGTTTCTCGATGCTTTTTTGTTATTATCCCAGGCGTCTTTGGCAGTTTTCACCACCATCTTGCGATTCATGGGCGACCAATCCGAGCCAAGATACAATTATTCATCTGCAAATCACAAGGTACCTAGAGTTTCCTCTCAATTTTTATCTTTTCGTTCGGTAGAAATCATCAAGCATTGAATTTAAGTTATAGTTAGAGGTCCAAGGAGTATGTATATTAAAAATTCGACCAGTTCTCTATCTAATTTTATTTCATTTATTTCTCGTTTATCTTTAAAATCACCAGGGTGCAGGTTTCCGTTAGATATCTCATTGGTTTACAAATCACCATATAAAAAATCTTTAAGACAGAACACATACATTGAACAGAAAAGTAGCAAGTGTAAATTCTGTGTACAATCATATTTTAGATGAAAAAGAAATTAGCACCACTTATTGAAATCACAAACTATGATCATCGCTTAATGAACTTCCTTGGTTCTTTGCGTTGGAAGTGGATTTTTCAATTTATCCGCTAGACTTTTTCGCACATAATTTCGCAAATATTTCTAATTTCTCCTTACTCGCCACTTTTAAAAATAATGAGGATGATCTCCTTAACTTTTTTCAAACTATATGCTTTTCTTCTGCTTATTGCTTTTATTTCCAAGATATTCTCAAATTTTTGTTTTAGGATAACACACCTGTAATGAACAGAATTTATGACACATTGGGACGATCATCCGCAAAGACAGCCACATTGTCTCATTTTCGAGATGCGGTAGGATTGGATTCAACTCAATGTCAATTCAATGTCAAGCTTTTTGAAAATGTGAAGTCTCTTTGTTCTATAGGATTCTCTTGAATTTAAAGGGAAAAGGACAAAGCTTTTGCACAAGACGTTTGTAAGATATACCTGTAATGAACCTCTGTCTTTGTGGCACTGATTCATGGGAATATGGACTAGATTGGCACCAAGAATTGCCAATTGAAGATGACTTAAGTTATTGATAGTTGTATTTTGATTTTTATTATATGAAGATATAGGTGCACTTTTGGTGTCAATATGTTTTTCAGTATCTTATAAGTCTTCAAACTTAGTAACTGTAATATCTCGGTTCGTTTACGTCATTTCTCATTTGCCTCCGTCAATATAAATTACATGTTACTCTCTACTGCTCAGATTCAACATCAAGGTCAACAGTAATTGGGCGATAAACTTTGGAGTTCACCCTAAGTTTTTAATTTTCTTTAGGATGAGCAATCGAAAGGTGTGAAAAGGGAAACTCTGCGACACAGAATTGTTTCGATGACATTGAAGAAGAAGTCAAAAATAACCAAGGTTTGTTCTGATATCGAAAATCAGATTAAGGTGTTTGTTTTCATTGTTGTCTTCTATTGCATTTTCAAGTCTGGCGAGGCTCTTGTTCAGTAGTCAATTCACCAATTGAAAATGTAGTTAAATAAATCAATCATTTGATCACCTCAGCAGTTGGTCGGTTTAGAAATCAACCATTTAAGTAAACAATGGAGTGATTGATTGCTCATCATATCAACTAACCAACAAGTGAACCATGAGCAATCATCCAATGAATTAATTAAGCATTGAATCAATCAGTCAATCAGTCAATCAGTCGATCAAACAATTGACGCATCATTCAAGCAAGTACTGAATCATTCTGGCAATCATCGAGTGATGCAGAATCAATGAATCAGTCTAAAAATACCATCACAGAAAAGTTGATCTTCCTTTTATCCAATTCACTGTACAGCCTGAATTACAGTGATTTTATTTTTGTTCATGAAACCGTTGATTTAAGTTAATCTCTTTCTTGCTTTTTGCAGGAAGTAGCATCAAGGCTAATGAATGAAGATGACAATGATATGTATAATGCATTGCGGGCTGAAGACCGGCCTACATCGAATCTAGAGAAGCTTCATTTTATCATTGGACATGGCATTGTTCGACCAACTCTAAGGTGTGTTCCCCTCGTCTTTTTGAATGTGGAGTTTAATGGAGTAAGTTACGTCCTGACTCGCAGAGTTTTCTTCAATTTAATTTCTGTTCATTTGAGAAAAAGCATATTCTCTTCTTATTGTTATAAAATAATCTTGAGTTTTCTGAGGGTCTCCTTCCTGTATTTCAGGGATGAGATCTATTGTCAAATCTCTAAGCAATTGTCACGGAATCAAAACAAAGAGAGTGCAAAGAAGGGATGGATTTTGCTTTCATTATGCTTAGGATGTTTTGCACCGACAGACAAGGTGAGATTGCAGAAGTCATTTGATATGTAATATATACAGACCAGGGGAAGAAGCATTTTGAGTCTTTCTGTACTTCTATCGCACAATGTCTACCTTACGGGTATGGATTCATTTGCCTTATTGATTAATGCAGTATGTATTCTGTAACGTGAATCTGAACAATTCTGTGACAAAATATGCTATGTTCCTCAAGAGAAATCTCAAGCATCAGTAGTAATTTTGACCTATAAAGTTCTTGTTTTGGCCAGGTTTTCTTTCCATTCATTGCGCCTTTGATCAACTCTAGCTCGCAAGATATTTACAGAATTTTATCAAAGAGGAAGCTCCATCAAATATTGTTTCTTACAACTTGGAAAGATTAAGAAGAACAATGAAAAACGGAACACGTCATCAACCACCAAGCTGGCTTGAATTGCAGGTGCGTCAAAATGTGATGTATATGTTAATCTTCGTATAGATATTTTACGCTTTTAAGTGTTTGATTTTTCTTTTCATCAGTATCAATCATATCATTATCAATCATTAGGCTACGAAGTCAAAAAAGCCTCTAATGTTGCCGATAACATTCATGGATGGAAACACGAAAACATTATTGGCTGACTCAGCGACAACTTCCAAGGAACTATGTTCGCAACTGGCTACAAAAACAAGTCTTGTTGATCAATTTGGATTTTCTGTCTATATATCTTTGTATGATAAGGTAAGTCTTAATATATTCCATTTTTGTCCTCATCTTTTTTATAGTAAGTTCTTTTTCTTAAATTTTTGGTATTTATGTGTCTTGCCTCTACTGCAATTTGTATTACAATATTAGAAGCATTAATGAATCGTCATGCATTATCATTAATTATCATGCTTAATTATGCAGTACCATACATAATTATTACTTATCATGCATTTTCATTAATTTTCATGCGTTATCATTACTTGTCATGCTTTATCATTTGGCAAAAGTTGCGTTGTTTGTACGTACCACCCGGTTTCCAGGTATCAAGTCTTGGCAGTGGAGGAGATCATGTGATGGATGCTATTTCACAATGCGAACAGTATGCAAAGGAGCGCGGCGGACAAGAAAGAAATGCCCCTTGGAGGTTATTCTTCCGTAAGGAGATATTTTCTCCTTGGCATGATCCAACACGTGATCAAATGGGAACATATCTGATCTATCAGCAAATCATCCGAGGAGTGAAGTTTGGAGAATACCGTTGTAGCACGGCACGTATTCACATACATACTACCATAGTTTCTCAGCAGCAGATAAACTGTACACAGGTCCTTTTTGCACTTAATCTCATTAGTGACCCAGCACTCCACTAACCACAGGGCATGCAGGGCGCATGTCCAGGGGCCTACAAGCGGATGGGGCCCTAACGCTTCTGCTGGATTTTAAAAATCGTTATGAAAATAAAGTTTACGATAATGACAGTTTGTGTTGCATAGGAAATTCTGAAGTCGAAATACTGGAACCTAGTCGACTGTTTGTATGCCTCTTTACTTATGTCTGCAAGTATTTTCTCTCAGCACCTTAACTATGTGTACTTCGGAGGGGCCCATAACACCAGTCAGCTCAGGGGCCTCGAAATCGTTAGTGCGGCCTTGTTTTGGCAACACAGATTCATCAACATAATTCGTGATGGCATGAGAAAGTTTGTTCAGTAGAGAAGCTACAATCCAGCTTATTCAGTAGTGTAATACTCAAGAGAATGAACGAAATGTGTGGACATTCCAATTTGTAGCATTCCCATAATTATCTAGTGTATTTCAGCCTTTTGTATGATAATCCTTTCAATGCACAGCTGTTGAATCAGTTACGCCAATGCAATGTATTTAAATGATCTATCTATCTAACTTTGAATCAGTTACGCCAATGCAATGTATTTAAATGATCTATCTATCTAACTTTTAGAAGGAAGAATTTGCAGATCTGGCGGCCAAACAATATTATGTAGAATACCAAAGTGACATTACTGCTGATCGTCTCTTGAAGCTTATACCAACATATATTCCAGATTCCTATTTGCAAGGCCAGAAAGCTGTTGACATGTGGTTTCAGTTGATTGTCACCAACCTTCAAAAGGTATTAGATACCAATTGAAAGCCCTTAATCAATTTACTTCAATCATTTAGTTATCAAGAAAGTGAGTGCATGATTTATTGATTGAGTGATTGGTTGATCGATTGATTGATTCAATATCTTATTGACTATTTGATGGACTGGCCGATGTACCTTGTGATTGATCGATCCATTGTATTAGGTTTACTTTGTCACTTTACCTGTGATTGATTACTTGATTGACTGATTGTTTGACTGATTGGCCGATTTATTGATTAATTGATTGATTCATTGATTGATTGATTAATCTATTGATATACTGGGTATGTGATTATGCTCACTTGTATGATCGGTACGTTGTAGCCGCTCAGTCTGTGTTGACTGTAGTGAATAGATGATGCAATATTGTAATCTTTGGGTTGATTTATTTTGATAGCAAATCTTGTGAGTTTGGCAATAATTCTAGTCAGCCTCAGAATGAAGTCAAGAGAAATTACTTGTTTATGCATTGTCAATTGTAAAACCTCGTCAGAGATTGGTCCGCATTTTATTGTTATGTCGTTTTCGCTACGGAGCTATTATTCAGAAAACGCAGCTTAAGTATAAACTTTATTATCAGTGTCACGAAGACTGTCACCAAGAACACCTTTCATATATTCTTAAACGGGAATTAGATTGCTTTTGGTTCTGTCAAGTTCAGATGAAGTTGCAAGAATTCATGACGATAAGCAAATATCCATAGAGTATTCAGATTGGTTTGAAGTCTTACCTTTTGGGTAATTTCAACAAACTTATGTTGGCATTTCGCCCCGTTGCAATGATGAATACAGGATTTAAATTCCATTCATGAATTTAATTTTCGTCTTAATTAAAACGGAATTACTAGAATGTGATAGAAAACCTTCGCTACTAACTTGTATATTATTCTCTTTTAGGCCTATTACGCAAAAGCATCGTTTGATTCATCTAGAGTTAAGGAGGATGTTGTCATTTTTGCTAAATATCGTTGGCCTTTATTGTTTTCACGATTCTACGAAGCGCATCGGTTTTCTGGTCCAATTTTGCCAAGGGATGATGTTATAATTGCTATTAATTGGACTGGAGTTTATATCGTTGATGCGGAGGAACGTGTACTTGTTGAATGTGCATTCCCAGAAATCTTAGCAATCGGCGAAGGGAGGTAGGCTGATTATTAGACTTGATCTTCGATCACCCTGATCATTAGTTTAGTTCTTTGACCATTCTGATTATATTGATGAATTATTTCGTTAATTATTCACTGCTTTTGTGACCATCTTGTTCATTCTATATCATTTCATCCTTTCCTTGCTATATTTAATTCTACATTTATACATGTAGTGATTTGTAAATATAATCGAGCAAGTAATGATTCGTTGATTTTGATGTTGATTGGGTGATTGGTCTTTCAATTGTGATTGATGATAGATGTAATGAATAATGGCTTTATTCATCTCTGTTTCCATGACAATTGTCCTGTGTTTCTTTTTCACGGGTCTAAGTATAGAAATAAGTATACATAAATAAATATATTTAAATATATCTATAAATATATAAATATATATAAAGATATATATAAATATATACATATATAAATATATTTATATATACATATATAAATATATTTATATATACATATATAAATATATTTATATATACATATATAAATATATAATATATATATATATATATATATATATATATATATATATATATATATATATATATAGAATAAACCACAAATATACTATCCTTTAAGTAAACGTTTCGATCAGAATCTTCATCAGTACTAAACTTACAATGACATTGGGCCTGCTTAAATTACCTACATAACAATGGGGTCACAATTGATATTACCTAAGGGGGACCTACCTATTAACACCTCATGAGAAATTAAGAATACATTATATGGGGAGGGCCGAAGCTGTGAAGTAAGAAACAAAGGAGGATAATATAGAGCATATAAGGTGATGCAAAGAGTGCGAGAAGTGTGAAGAAAAGAAGAATAGATGCTGGATAGACGCAAAATGGACAAAAGAAGCAATTAACGCTAGGAAAGTGCATAGGGGATTGCTAATGATCTGCATATCTGACGTTAAGTCCCTCAGGTATAAAGCTCTGTAGTCTAAACTGCCAGAATCCCTCCTTATGTCTAGAAACTCCAAATACCCTATCCATAATTTGAAAACTAACATCCTCTAAAAATCCATAATGATTGGCTTCTGTAAAATGTCTAAACAACTCTGCCTGCGTCACTGCTACTCCACTAGAAAACTTCCTACTAGATGACTTATAATTGTTAAACCTGGCTCTAAATGATGTAAAGGTGCTACCTACATACTGCTTGCCACATACTTTACAGCCTAATAAATACACTACCCCTGAAGAATCGCAATTAAAATCACTATTTATATCATACTCCCTACCTGAAACATTACATCTAAACCCACTACCCTCTGACATATAACTGCAAACTTGACATCGCGCTTTACCACACCTAAAACAACCCCTAACTCCTTCTGTCCGAATCTTAGGAAGCTTAGCTCTAACTAGATTATCCTTCAAATTTGGTGCCCGTCTGAAGACCACAAGAGGGTGCTCTTTAAAGGCCATCCTGTGTTCTTCAGACGCTTCTAACATGGTATGGAGTTTCCTAATTATGCCCCTAAGCTCATTAAGTGCTGGATGGAATGTAACTACTAATGGAACCTGATCCTTTCTCTTGTCATTACATCTACCTTCCTGGTTAAAAAGTCTTTCTCTGTCTAAACTACTAGCACGAACTATCTGCTCCCTAACGAAATCCTCCTTATAACCCCTATCTACTAACCAACTCACTAACTCCTCCGACCTCTTTCTGAACTTCTTCTCATCTGAACAAATTCTTCTAATTCTAAGAGCCTGTCCATATGGGATTGCTTTTTTGACGTGCCATGGGTGACAAGAGCTCCTCTGCAAATACTGGTGTGTATCAGTAGATTTGCAGTAGAGATCTGTCTCCAAGGCCCGTCCCTTTCTACTTACTAAAACATCCAAATAACTGACACTATCCCTTGATTTCTCTGTTGTAAACTTTATTGTTTGATGATAACTATTAATATACTCTACAAAACTACATAACTTTTCCTCGCCATGTGTCCAAATAAAAAACACATCATCAATGTACCTGTACCAAATCCAAGGCTTAACTTCACAACTGTTCAACATATCTTCTTCTAAACTGGACATAAACAAATTGGCATACGCCGGAGCAAACTTTGTGCCTATTGCGGTTCCTAACTTCTGCTTATACACTTTACCATTAAACTCAAACACATTACTATCTAATACTAATTTTCCTAAACTAACTAATGACTTTGTAGAAATTGACGGATTCTGCCTTGTGTCCAGGGCTTTACGCATCGCCTCCAAACCTTCACCATGTGGAATATTAGGGTAGAGGCCCACAACATCCGCTGTACATAATAAGGCATTGTCCGGAATTTCACCTAACTTAGCTAGCAACGACAGAAAATGATTAGTGTCCTTAACAAATGATTTACTCTTACTAACTAGAGGATTAAGGTGGAAGTCCAAATATTCTGAAATATGTTCTGTAGCTGTACCACAATTACTAATAACCGGCCTACCTACAACATCTGACAATCCCTTATGTATCTTAGGCAACAAATAAAATCGACCCAACTTCGAACCTCTAACCTGCAAGTACTCAGCCTCCTTATCTGACAAAGCATGTTCACAAACCTGGATCTCCGAAACTACGTTACTAACCTCTGCTTCTAACTCTGATAAAGGACTACTATCTAACTCTTCATACACACTACTGTTATCTAACTGTCTATAAGCTTCCGCACAATAATCTTCTCTGTCCCAAACCACCACTGCTGACCCTTTATCTGCTTCCTTAATAACAATAGTCTTGTCAGATTTAAGATCATACAACGCCTGTCGTTCCCCGATGGAAAGATTACTAAAGTTTCTACCTTCGGGTACAATAGACAAAGCTTCGCTTTCAAGAAGAGAGAGATAGGATTCTAATATAGGATCGGCCCTGGGAGGATTCCAACCTGACTTAATGTAAAAAGAGGGACCATTATTATTATCATGATTATTATTATCTCTACAACTACTACCTAAACTACTAACATCATTACTATTGTCTCTAAAATACCACTTCAGTCTCATTTGCCTCTTAAATTCTTCGATATCCAACTTTAGCTGACTTTTGTCAATGTCTCTAGGAGTAGGCGAAAACTTTAACCCTCTTGATAACAATTTAATCTGATCTTCCGTCAATCTCTTGCACGACAAGTTCACCACACTCCCAGAGACAAAGACGCCAGTCAGTCTAGAGCCAGGAACATCGGTAAATACCTCTTCCTGATTGTCGCCAACATCGATCATTCCCTCTTCCTCAAATCCCGTGTGCTGTAACCCTTCTTCACTGAACAGGTCACAAACTAGGTGGTTCTTTGCCTTTAATTGAGTTTGCCAATCACCAATGAACTCGATGTTCTCCTTTTCACATAGCGTCCTTGCCTTTCTCAGCCTTCTGTCCATTAACTTCAAATACTCAGTCCTGATATTGTCTTTGAGTTTCTTCATGTCCCTAACATGAAGTTCAGGTCTCCATCTCCTCAGAATATCATAGCACTTTCTCTCCATACCGTCATGTTGCTCCCTATAGTGTAATACTACGAGCGCTAAAAAGGACATTTCTGCTTGCCGTGAAACTTCTGACCATTGCTCAATAAATTGATCCGACACATTCCCCTGAAGTGAATACTTTTTCCTAAATCTAAGACCATTTGGCACAATCTTCATAAATTTACAAAAGTCCATAAAACATTTATGATGTTCCAGTTTGATCAATTTGAAAAATTCTCTGAAAATTAAATCAGCAGGCCCGTATCCATTGTTCCTAAATCTAAGACCATTTGGCACAATCTTCATAAATTTACAAAAGTCCATAAAACATTTATGATGTTCCAGTTTGATTGTGATGTTCCAGTTTAGTTTATGATGTTCCAGTTTAGTTTGTATATATTTATTTGCCAAGGAAAGGAATGGAGCGGAACAATGGATACGGGCCTGCTGATTTAATTTTCAGAGAATTTTTCAAATTGATCAAACTGGAACATCATAAATGTTTTATGGACTTTTGTAAATTTATGAAGATTGTGCCAAATGGTCTTAGATTTAGGAACAATGGATACGGGCCTGCTGATTTAATTTTCAGAGAATTTTTCAAATTGATCAAACTGGAACATCATAAATGTTTTATGGACTTTTGTAAATTTATGAAGATTGTGCCAAATGGTCTTAGATTTAGGAAAAAGTATTCACTTCAGGGGAATGTGTCGGATCAATTTATTGAGCAATGGTCAGAAGTTTCACGGCAAGCAGAAATGTCCTTTTTAGCGCTCGTAGTATTACACTATAGGGAGCAACATGACGGTATGGAGAGAAAGTGCTATGATATTCTGAGGAGATGGAGACCTGAACTTCATGTTAGGGACATGAAGAAACTCAAAGACAATATCAGGACTGAGTATTTGAAGTTAATGGACAGAAGGCTGAGAAAGGCAAGGACGCTATGTGAAAAGGAGAACATCGAGTTCATTGGTGATTGGCAAACTCAATTAAAGGCAAAGAACCACCTAGTTTGTGACCTGTTCAGTGAAGAAGGGTTACAGCACACGGGATTTGAGGAAGAGGGAATGATCGATGTTGGCGACAATCAGGAAGAGGTATTTACCGATGTTCCTGGCTCTAGACTGACTGGCGTCTTTGTCTCTGGGAGTGTGGTGAACTTGTCGTGCAAGAGATTGACGGAAGATCAGATTAAATTGTTATCAAGAGGGTTAAAGTTTTCGCCTACTCCTAGAGACATTGACAAAAGTCAGCTAAAGTTGGATATCGAAGAATTTAAGAGGCAAATGAGACTGAAGTGGTATTTTAGAGACAATAGTAATGATGTTAGTAGTTTAGGTAGTAGTTGTAGAGATAATAATAATCATGATAATAATAATGGTCCCTCTTTTTACATTAAGTCAGGTTGGAATCCTCCCAGGGCCGATCCTATATTAGAATCCTATCTCTCTCTTCTTGAAAGCGAAGCTTTGTCTATTGTACCCGAAGGTAGAAACTTTAGTAATCTTTCCATCGGGGAACGACAGGCGTTGTATGATCTTAAATCTGACAAGACTATTGTTATTAAGGAAGCAGATAAAGGGTCAGCAGTGGTGGTTTGGGACAGAGAAGATTATTGTGCGGAAGCTTATAGACAGTTAGATAACAGTAGTGTGTATGAAGAGTTAGATAGTAGTCCTTTATCAGAGTTAGAAGCAGAGGTTAGTAACGTAGTTTCGGAGATCCAGGTTTGTGAACATGCTTTGTCAGATAAGGAGGCTGAGTACTTGCAGGTTAGAGGTTCGAAGTTGGGTCGATTTTATTTGTTGCCTAAGATACATAAGGGATTGTCAGATGTTGTAGGTAGGCCGGTTATTAGTAATTGTGGTACAGCTACAGAACATATTTCAGAATATTTGGACTTCCACCTTAATCCTCTAGTTAGTAAGAGTAAATCATTTGTTAAGGACACTAATCATTTTCTGTCGTTGCTAGCTAAGTTAGGTGAAATTCCGGACAATGCCTTATTATGTACAGCGGATGTTGTGGGCCTCTACCCTAATATTCCACATGGTGAAGGTTTGGAGGCGATGCGTAAAGCCCTGGACACAAGGCAGAATCCGTCAATTTCTACAAAGTCATTAGTTAGTTTAGGAAAATTAGTATTAGATAGTAATGTGTTTGAGTTTAATGGTAAAGTGTATAAGCAGAAGTTAGGAACCGCAATAGGCACAAAGTTTGCTCCGGCGTATGCCAATTTGTTTATGTCCAGTTTAGAAGAAGATATGTTGAACAGTTGTGAAGTTAAGCCTTGGATTTGGTACAGGTACATTGATGATGTGTTTTTTATTTGGACACATGGCGAGGAAAAGTTATGTAGTTTTGTAGAGTATATTAATAGTTATCATCAAACAATAAAGTTTACAACAGAGAAATCAAGGGATAGTGTCAGTTATTTGGATGTTTTAGTAAGTAGAAAGGGACGGGCCTTGGAGACAGATCTCTACTGCAAATCTACTGATACACACCAGTATTTGCAGAGGAGCTCTTGTCACCCATGGCACGTCAAAAAAGCAATCCCATATGGACAGGCTCTTAGAATTAGAAGAATTTGTTCAGATGAGAAGAAGTTCAGAAAGAGGTCGGAGGAGTTAGTGAGTTGGTTAGTAGATAGGGGTTATAAGGAGGATTTCGTTAGGGAGCAGATAGTTCGTGCTAGTAGTTTAGACAGAGAAAGACTTTTTAACCAGGAAGGTAGATGTAATGACAAGAGAAAGGATCAGGTTCCATTAGTAGTTACATTCCATCCAGCACTTAATGAGCTTAGGGGCATAATTAGGAAACTCCATACCATGTTAGAAGCGTCTGAAGAACACAGGATGGCCTTTAAAGAGCACCCTCTTGTGGTCTTCAGACGGGCACCAAATTTGAAGGATAATCTAGTTAGAGCTAAGCTTCCTAAGATTCGGACAGAAGGAGTTAGGGGTTGTTTTAGGTGTGGTAAAGCGCGATGTCAAGTTTGCAGTTATATGTCAGAGGGTAGTGGGTTTAGATGTAATGTTTCAGGTAGGGAGTATGATATAAATAGTGATTTTAATTGCGATTCTTCAGGGGTAGTGTATTTATTAGGCTGTAAAGTATGTGGCAAGCAGTATGTAGGTAGCACCTTTACATCATTTAGAGCCAGGTTTAACAATTATAAGTCATCTAGTAGGAAGTTTTCTAGTGGAGTAGCAGTGACGCAGGCAGAGTTGTTTAGACATTTTACAGAAGCCAATCATTATGGATTTTTAGAGGATGTTAGTTTTCAAATTATGGATAGGGTATTTGGAGTTTCTAGACATAAGGAGGGATTCTGGCAGTTTAGACTACAGAGCTTTATACCTGAGGGACTTAACGTCAGATATGCAGATCATTAGCAATCCCCTATGCACTTTCCTAGCGTTAATTGCTTCTTTTGTCCATTTTGCGTCTATCCAGCATCTATTCTTCTTTTCTTCACACTTCTCGCACTCTTTGCATCACCTTATATGCTCTATATTATCCTCCTTTGTTTCTTACTTCACAGCTTCGGCCCTCCCCATATAATGTATTCTTAATTTCTCATGAGGTGTTAATAGGTAGGTCCCCCTTAGGTAATATCAATTGTGACCCCATTGTTATGTAGGTAATTTAAGCAGGCCCAATGTCATTGTAAGTTTAGTACTGATGAAGATTCTGATCGAAACGTTTACTTAAAGGATAGTATATTTGTGGTTTATTCTATTTATGTAATTTATATACGTTGTGGATGCGGCTTAGGTTTAGTTTATATATATATATATATACATATATATATATATATATATATATATATATATATATATATATATATATATATATATATATATATATATATATATATATATATATATATATATATATATATATATATATATATATATATATATATATATATATATATATATATATATATATATATATATATAGATATATATATAGCAACTTTTTTTAATAACATGCATCGGCCTGCCAAAATAGATACTCCTCCCCTTTTGAATCATGAAGTTTACTTAAGGTGATCAAAACTCAAAATTTACCCACCAAATTTATTTTCTTTGCAGTTCCTATTGACTCTAGTAGATATATGTTCAATATATCTGTAATTTTCATTCTCTTGGTCTAGAAACCATGCCCCGGCTCAGAGTTTTACCCTTACGACAGTCGGCCACGAATATACATTTACGTCTTCAAATTCTGATGATATTCGCGAACTGATTTCTTACTTTTTGGATGGTTTGAGACAGAGATCGAGATATGTCATTGCAATTGCTGATTATGACAATAAAGGTTTGTAGCATTTTGATAGTTTTGATCTATTTATGACTTATCATCTGTTATTCTCAGCTGCAACGTCTTACTTCTTGAAAATTCTGTTGGTACTACAGAACTTCACTATAGCACGAAAAAGCAGGAACATTCTTACTTCTTAGGTAACAGACACAGCCAAGTTGTCGGGTAGAACATTTTGACCCAACCAGAATTTAGCTTTCGGAAGCGAGAATTTATTTCTGAATGTATTCTGGCTCAATGATTTTGTTCTGTAAAGTATACGAATATCTTTACAGGTGAGCGAAACTTCTTAGCACTGCAGAAAGGAGACTTGATTGTATTAGAAAACGAAACAGGTGACAGCGTATTGAATTCAAGTTGGTGTAAGGGAACATGCGAACGCACAGAGAAAACAGGTGATTTTCCAACTGAGGCTGTATACGTCATTCCCACTTTGGATAAGCCTACAACAGAGATTATGGTAAGTTTGAGAGTGATCCGTCTAATTTTGTGATTTCATCGATTTGAGGAGTATTTCTAAAATAGACCAGGTGGTTGGAAGTATTTCTAAAATCTAATTGCAATTTGACTGTCTATTGCGGTTCAGATAAACATCAAAAGACATTCAGTTGGAGAGGCAAACACTGTCATTTGGTGAAAGAATAAATTCCCGTTTATTAGGGACCCAAGAGTAATGCATTTTTTATGTCTCAGTTTAGATATATGATCGGCGTAAATCTAAATGGTCGTCGCTATGACCTAGATCAATGCGTTATTACTAATACCTTTTTAGTCATTCTTTTCTGGTTGTGTTTCGCAATCATCGTTTTGAGATTATCATTGTGTATCTTCTTTCATCTTGCGCTCCTGCTTACAGAAACTGAAAGTTTTAGATTATTTTTTATGTTCTTATGCTGCTTTATTATTATACATAGAAACTGATATGTCGATTGTGAAAGGAACATTTCACTTATTACCTTTACCGTACTCAACTGGTGAGCTTCTTCCTATAGACACTGACCTTAAAACTGGTATTTCTAGACAATGTAATTTTAGTATCACTGCTCTTGTTATATGTACCCGGGAAAATTTTTCCTCGTTGATTAAGAGAGCAAAAGAAGTATTGTTTGATTTCTTATTTTATGTCTTAATTGCAATAGGAACTGTTCAGTGGCCAAAGCAATTTGTATTCGGATAAGATTGGTACAAATTTTGACTTGGCAATAGAAATGGACGGAACACCGGTACCTGAGGAGCCCCACACGTTAGAAAACTTCTCAATGCAGTATTTCAACACATTGCCGAAACGAACTCTTAGCAAGGCATTGGCTAACACTTTGAGAAAACGAGAAAGAGACTTCCCGTGGTCCTTTTCGAAGGTATGGTACTAAAGCTTGCTAACTTTAGTGCGCAAAGCTTTTGTTTAAGAAAAGCCCATATTCAAAAACGAGTGCAACGAACTTTTTAATACTTTCCTATTTTTAGATCATTTCAGTAATTTGTATTGGGTAAAATGGATGAAGGTTACGTCAAATCATTTTATAATTTAATTTTTTGCAGAATGCATTATTAACGGCACTGTTTATTAGCAGTTTCGGCTGTTTTACCACTAAAAGTAAATATGTCTTTTTTATTGTTAGGACCCAATTAAACAACCTTTGATGAAACGACTCAATGAATCAGATGATTTGTGCCATAAAGCTAAACAAACGTTCCTTGATATCCTTTCATACGTCTTGCTTTGCATTATTTTATTCATATATTTATCATTTTGCTATGCTTGGTTCTTTTCATACTTTCGTACTCTGAGAATTTTATCACTTTATTTATTTTGCTGGGTTTTCTAGTTTTTCTTTAGCATGCTTTTGTTTTTATTAGATATGAAATTATATATTATCTTTTATCTAAATGAGAAGAACTATCCTATAGTCCTTAATTCTTTACACCCATTTTGAAATACATGGGAGATCATTCTTCAGCCAAGAACCAAGGAAGAAGAAATACAGATTTAACTGATATCATTTTTGAAGCACCGTTACTAAACGTAAGAAATCATGTCTGATTTTAGTGTTGAATTTGCATGATAATGGTTTTACCTTTTTATATTTTGCATGCTTTTTTCCTCATCATCGCGCTAGAGATTTGCTATTTTGCATCTATAATAGTTTTCATTCATCTTAATCTAGGAACCGTTGAGAGATGAAGTTTATTGTCAAATCATCAAGCAGTTAACTGACAACCCGTAAGTAATGTTCACTGAATTATGCTAAATGATCAAGATCGATTTATGAGAAATTTAGGCTAAGTATTTTTGGCGTAGAATCTCAATAGATAGCACCTACGTTGCACAGACAGAAAATTGGAATACAGTTACGTTTTACTAGTTTGCTTATATTGTATTCTCAGGTTTTTGACATTTGTTCTTTTGTATATTGCTTTGGTTAGCAATGACTTCTAAAATTTGTTTTTGATCTTAGAGAGTTGTATATTTCTCTACAATTACTGTCGTATAACTCATCAAGTGTTTTAATCATTTACCTGTGTGCAAAGTCATGCTGATATTTTGTTGGATATTCTCTATTATTGCAATATTGTTTTGGATGCACGATGCATCATATTTGTGGATGTATATATTGAGCATCGTTAAAGAATTTTGGAGAGTCAATTAGGTTTTTGAAATTTGTGTACGCTAGGCGAAAGAGAAGTGAAGATCGAGGCTGGGAACTGATGTGGCTGCTCACTGGGAGTTTTGCTTGCAGGTACTTGCAATTCATTGTTCTTCATTTTCTCAGATATACCTTTTTGTCTCATTTTCAATATGAAGAAGATACTGATAAAGATAATAAGCAAAACGCTGATATTTTGTAAAAGCATAAAAATTGCTGAAGTATAAAAATTGTTGAAGTACTCTTTAATGCATAAATATATATAAATATATGCATGTATATATTTATATATATATACTAAGTCATGAGTGGGCTACCACAATTGGAAAATTTATTTTGGCCCCAGTGCGGATTCGAACTCACGATGTTTAGATCAAAAGACTCCTGTGCTAATCAATTGCGCCATCCAGGCACAAAAGAATAGCGGTGGAATCTTAAGCATACTGCTGATATGTACTAATATATATAAATAAATAAAGAAGTATATATATATATATATATATATATATATATATATAGATATATATATATATATATATATATATATATATATATATATATATATATATATATATATATATATATATATATATATATATATATATATATATATATATATATATATATATATAAATAATATTAATTCGGCTAAGGCTGACATAGGTAAATACTAAGTCATGAGTGGGCTACCACAATTGGAAAATTTATTTTGGCCCCAGTGCGGATTCGAACTCACGATGTTTAGATCAAAAGACTCCTGTGCTAATCAATTGCGCCATCCAGGCAGATGCGTTGAGGGACTCATGATAGAATGACCTTAAGATTCCACCGCTATTCTTTTGTGCCTGGATGGCGCAATTGATTAGCACAGGAGTCTTTTGATCTAAACATCGTGAGTTCGAATCCGCACTGGGGCCAAAATAAATTTTCCAATTGTGGTAGCCCACTCATGACTTAGTATTTACCTATGTCAGCCTTAGCCGAATTAATATTATTAAGTACGCTTGGCTCTGAAGAAGGCATTATAGCCGAAACATAGAGAAGGCCCTAGATGCGTTGAGGGACTCATGATAGAATGACCTTAAGATTCCACCGCTATTCTTTTGTGCCTGGATGGCGCAATTGATTAGCACAGGAGTCTTTTGATCTAAACATCGTGAGTTCGAATCCGCACTGGGGCCAAAATAAATTTTCCAATTGTGGTAGCCCACTCATGACTTAGTATTTACCTATGTCAGCCTTAGCCGAATTAATATTATTTATATATATATATGTATATATATATACTTCTTTATTTATTTATATATATTAGTACATATCAGCAGTATGCTTCACAAAAATGACAATTGATATAAGCGTTATAAATCTAAATCATATATATATATATATATAATATATATATATATATATATATATATATATATATATATATATATATATATATATATATATATATATATATATATATATATATATATATATATATATATATATATATATATATATATATATATGTATGTATGTATGTATATTTATTTTTATTTATTTATTGGCATATATATATATATATATATATATATATATATATATATATATATATATATATATATATGTATATATATATGTATGTATATTTATTTTTATTTATTTTTTGGCATATATATATATATATATATATATATATATATCTGTATGTGTGTTTGTGCATATTTTCCTTCTTTCAAGTCATCTTTGATTCATTGAAACAAGCTATCCAAGTTACCAGATTACTTATTGTCAGAAAATTGTGAAAATGAAGATGAAAAAGTATACGTTTGCTAAGCTAGTTATTAATTAGTATTAAGCGGAGCGCTCTCTTTAGAATAGAAAATGTTATCATTGCTTCTTCTAACCTATATTTTTTTATCCATTTTCTAGTTCAATCCTTCTCGATGATGTGAAGCTGTTTTTAAAGTTTAGAAGTCGAAAGTGGAAAATCGCCCAGGACTGTTATGCAAAGCTGTTGAAAACAATTCGCCATGGCCCCAGAAAATATCCTCCGCATTTGTTTGAAGTTGAGGCTGCGCAGGTGAGTTTTACGATTTATCCATTTGTATATACCTTGTGGCTTTGCTTAAGTCAACTGCAAACGTCAACTTCTAGGAAGTACACATCAGTAAAGTGTTTTCGTATTGTCCTGACTTTTTCTCGTTTTCAGTTCTCATATTTGCTGTTTCTTATTCTATCACAAATACTTGATCTCTGTATGGAGTATCTGTCCTTTCTCTTACTCTATTATAAAAATCTAGGATTTCTGTTGTTTCCTTCTTATATTTGATTATTGTCATTGTAGGTCATTCAAGAGAAATTATATAATACTCTGGAATGCTTGTTTACAATTGATATTCCTCTTGAATAATTATTGTAACTTTTCTTTTTAGGGCAGTATGACAAGAATCTTCCACAAAGTATATTTTCCAGATGATACAACGGAGGTACAAAATGCAAATTTTTGCATAATATTAATAATAATAATAAGTAATATTTATACAAGGTAAAACCTTGTCAACAATTCAAGTGTTGTTATCAATAAGGGTCCTGTTTAAGCTACATCTATATGCTATATTTGCTTCTTTGGCAACAAGTTTCTTTGCTCACAATGCTGGCTTCCTGTTGAGAAATATTCAATTTTTACAAAGGAAATTTTTGCATCCTCCTCTTTCGTGTTTTGTTAGACATAATTAAGTTCTAAACATTCTCATCTCTCTAGTACGGCTCGCCAAAACCCATATTACCTTTTTCATTGTTTATTATCTGTTATCTTTTTAATTAGGATTTTGAAGTTGAGTCGTGCACAAAAGCGAGAGATCTTTGTGGAGATATTGCAAAGAAATTGAAGTTAAAATCTGCCGATGGTTTCAGCTTGTTTCTTAAGATTGCAGATAAAGGTTCCTTGTTTATTGCTGCTAGTTTTGTTAAAAATTTTGCCTCTTAATCTGCTTTTGTAGACTATACTCATCTGCAATATCTTTGGCTATTGAATATTATAGTTTAAAAATCATTTTTCACTGTAGTTCATTTTTCATTCAATTAAACACTAACACTTTATCTGACTTGGATAATTTTATCTTAAAATTCCATGGTATTAGCAAAGAATACTGAGCATAGTAATATATGTGTTAGTAAAATCGACTAGCTAGCTGTATTATGTCTGGCCTCCTTTATTCAAATTCCATTTTTCCTTTATTTCAGTAATCAGTGTTCCTGAAGCAGACTTCTTCTTTGATTTTGTAAGGCATCTAAGTGAATGGCTAAAAAAGGCAAGACCACTGCATCAACGCGATGGTGGGCTGTTACTTCTTCAGTTTCATTTATATGTCTCTATTTATCTAAGTTTTGAAGGTGTAATAGTTTTTCATTTACTTATCATTCTGGAATTTTCTACTGAACATTTTCTTATTAAAATTTTACGGTTATCTCGTATTTATGTATTGCTCTCTATCTGTATAAAAAGAATAAAGTTACATGAAATTTTTGAATTCGAAATGGGCTGAGGGAGCTGTTATAAAGTGTGGAGAAGACCATGCAGAAGGAATTCAGCATGGTGACCAAAGCCTTTGAGTGGAAAATGTTGGCTAACAAATTATTCCATACTATCAAGATGGGCCGATAAATTTTCATTTAGACAATCGAAAAAGCAAGGAAATATCTATCTCCTGTCACTACTCTTAGGATCGTTTTTAATTGGATATCTTCTGACACTTTCATCCCTTTTTTTAGTATGACGTTCTATTCAATAGTACATTAGGGCCTATTAATTCTTTTGTCTTTCATCAATTGAACTACATGAATTTCTAGCGAGTTCCTCCTACCGGGTTTTTATTTCTAGTTTTATCAGTACGAGGCTTCTTTGTGACGGTGTGACTACCCATGGTATATTATATGGAGTTTAAATGAAGTACTTGACTGTGCTATATGTTTTGTTAATATCATACCAATTTTAATTACGCCAACATTACTAACTTCTAATTATTACTTTGCATGATTTTAGGAAACACGACGTTACACGTGAATTATCAAGTGTTTTTTATGAAAAAGTTGTGGACATCAACAGTAGTTGGGAAGGATTCTAACGCCGATTCGATATTTCATTATCACCAGGTTAAGATCACTGCAATTTTTATGTTGATCAGTTCGGCTACGTATTTGCCCCTGTTTTAGGTTTACCAGTTTCAGCAGCATCGGTTATTAAAATTGATGGATTATCTAAATGATCTCTATACTTCCGGAAACAGTTCCCCTTGCTCTAGGTATTGCGATTTGCAAAGGATTTCAGTCATAGACTTTGACTGTTTTCTGTAGATCTCAATTCATCATTGGACTATGAAGTTTCTTTTTGTGAAGGCTTGAGCTCTCCAAACTTGGAACTTTGCTGGTGGGATTTTCCTTATGCTCTTTTTTCATACTGATATAAAAACACTAAAATGATGAAACTACTGGAACATTATTTACAAACTACTATTTTACACGGACTAAACCCCGAAGAGCAAATGATGACGACCTCTACAGTATCATTGCATACAGTACGTGGAACTAGAGTTATGTACAGAAATTTGTGTTCCTTTCAATCTCATGAAATATTCATACTTTATCTGTGTAAGTAGGGCCTAATAAGTCTAGAATAGAAGATAATTAAATTAAATTTAATTAAATTATTGTTTATATTGTATTGCATTTGGGGTTGCATGTGTTTTAGGAGCTGCCAAAGCTGTTACGTGGATATCACAAATGTACAGTGGAAGAGGCATACCAATTAGCCGCTTATCAATACCGAGTTAGATATGGAGATGACGCAGTGCCAATACAAAATCTCAAGTGAGATTTGACTATACATTATCTCATTAATACACTATATTACTTTATTCAGGGTGTATGTGCGTATATGTGCGTGCGTGTGCGTGTGCGTGTGCGTGTGCGTGCGTGCGTGCGTGCGTGCGTGTGTGCGTGTGTGCGTGTGAATGAGTTCCAACAAGTATAGATATTCGAGTAGACAGCTGTCCTGCGGTCAATGATTCCTGGACTGCCTCTAGCCACAATTGGATACTTACTCAATGCCAGCCCAGCAACGAACGGACAGTTGGTAGGAATATTGGGGAAATAAAGACGTCGAGGAAAAAACTGATTACTGTTACTTTTGAACACGATACCTTAGGACAAGTGTCTTCCTTTATCACTCAACCCTTCTATCCATTTCATTCTTATCACTTTTAGATAGAGTAAAACTATCTGATCTTAACGAATATTAACCTTCTTTATTACAAGATAGTAGGATTTCACACTTCTGTTTGCTTTACTTCACAAGATGGTATTTGGCGTGATATGTAATTTAAACAAGTCCAACGGACGATTTCTTTAGTTTAGGAAGGTTTATCTTGTTTCCTTCGTTTACTTTTTCCACTTTGTCCAAATTTTATCAACGCATACCATGGATTGTTTTCTTCAAACTTCTCTCTTCCTTTCTTTTTGTTTGAAATACTGATATGTATTATTTTTTCTTTAGCCGTATCCTACCTTCTCTTGTTCCCAATGATTTGATCCAGCAGATTAGTCAGAGTGAATGGTCCAAGGTATTGTATCATCGATCCTTCTCTTTTGGTGATTTTGGTGTGATGCATTCTCGATGCTTTTTGAAACCTGGCTTTGCTTCATTTAAACTAAATAAAATCCTCATTCCCATGCTCAATTATTTATTGTCTTAATTATTATATTACTTCTTACATTACACATTTTTTCATTCACCTATATTTACCTAATTCCTAGCTTCCCTTTGATTAATTCATTTCAATGGGTGCTGAATGTGTTGCGCATATTGATTTTATGAATAGGCCGAACATTTTGCATATTTTCTGCGCACTTTTTCATGGACTGAGAATTTACAAGCTTTTTTATTACTTTTTAGAACATATCTTCGCTGTACAATAAACTAGCTGGCAAGAGTAAATTAGATTGTAAAATAGGATTCTTAAAGATACTCTACAGACTACCGACATTTGGATCTGCTTTCTTTGAAGTAACAGTAAGTTAAACCTCATTCTATTGCTGGTTATCAGTTCTTCACATAGAACTTTGAAATATAATTTATCTTTCAAAGTGGTAAGTAGAAATGGGACCTCGGTCGTTAGACTGTTGTTTCTGCAATGTATTAGTTACTAATTACAGTTTACCAACTACTAACCAAGGGTTTCCTGATCGCTAATAGTGGTTTTCTAGCCAGTTACCAATCAGTTATTGAACATTTGTATTTGGTCATGCAGTTCTTGCAAGTAGTTGACAGCAAATGCGTTTCTTGGAAACATTATTCTAACAAATAGATTTTTATCAGAGTTTACTCAGTGTTGGATTTCAGCTCAAAAACGAAGTCCTGTTTAAGCGATCAAAAAGCGATGCTGTGCACTACGGTCAAGGGGTCCAATGATTGAATTCACAAAATATCGAGATTTTTTTCTCATCAGCAGATTGAGTTTTTCTTTATGGTAGAAGCATTTTGCGTGACAGAGGACTTTTGGGTTGAGGAGGGATGTATCAAAAGACATTTACGAACAGATAGCAGATTTGAACAATGCACCATAATTACCGAAAAATCTTGATCGTTATGCCAACTTTAACCGAGATTCCACAAAATTACAGACGGTTTCTGCAAAATGTGGGGATATGACACCCTCAAACCTTATACTTCAGCTTGGCCCTTGGCAGGAGACCAAGTGCATAACCCGGCATATCTGCCAAATATTTAAGAACCCTGTCAAGTCTATTTTCTCCCAACCTAATTCACCAACCATCATGCAGGATTATGACCCCACGTGCTAAAGCTAGGCCCAGTTTGCGTACTGATTGGTCAATTAGTTTGGGAGAAAATAGACCTGACAGGGCTCTCAAACATTTGGCGGCTATGCTGCATCACCCGAGTTTGCTCATTTTTTTGCCATCTATCCTTGTTTCTCTCTTGACAGTGACCTTTGTCAAATTTATTTTCATCTTACTTCGTTTTAGCAAAAAACAGACCCAAATTATCCGGAGAATCTTCTGATTGCAATCAATAAGAATGGTGTCAACCTAATTGACCCAGTATCGAAGGTAATATTGGTAAAGATTTTCTGACTCATATATCAACTGCGTTCGAAACTCATGATGTCATGTACAGCTCTTGCACTTATTGTCTACTTGTGTACTGCATAATTTTGAAAATTATTTGAATTTATTTAATCGGAAGTTGTTTGTCGAATAATTCAATCAATTAAATTCATCACTGTGATGTCTCTAAATTTTTCTATATTCTCCAGGAATTTTTCACGACATACCCTTTCACGGAGATATCAAACTGGAGCAGTGGGAATAGTTACTTTCATATGACCATTGGTAATCTTGTCAAAGGAACAAAACTTCTTTGTGAAACAACTCTGGTAATCAGACCATTTTTTTCCATGTGTCCTTTGTCAACTATGTAGGGATATTTGTGCTAAAGCTCCATCTATTGTACGCCTCCCCTAGCCATAATTCTACAAAATATTTGAAGATCTATCAGTTTTAGAAGTATAGAAGAAATTGTTGAGTCTTCAGTTCAGTTTCAGTTACAGTAAGTACATTAGCTCAGCTGTATGACTTGTCTTAAAATTTCATCTGTTTTATTTTTTCTGTTTATCTCACCACTCAAATTGCTATCCAGGGGTACAAAATGGACGACTTGCTGACGTCATATATCTCGCAGATGCTCTCAAATATGAATAAACAAAGAAAGACTGCAACTATAAGAGGAACAATATCTCATCGTAAATGAATTTGGGAATAGAATGTTTGGAAATTTGGTAGATAGGAAATATAACTCTTTTGATCGAGACAGTGCATTTATGCTTTTATATGTGAATAGTTTCTTCTCGGTACAATACGCAGATTTCTCTCGGTACAATACGCTGATTTCTCTTGCTGGAAACGAAGAAATCTGCGTTGTATGTTTGTAAATGAGTTTTACTATTCTATCTTTTAATGGCCCATGCTGGTAATTTTCCCATATAGGGATCTTACTTTTATGACGTCCTTACAAAGCACATGAAAATGACATCCTCCCCCTCTCCCTCCATATACAAACGTCCATTAGTGCCGAATTTTTTGAACCCCCTTTTGTGTCCAGTTTTCTATACTAATCCTCCAACTGCCCATAATTTAAATAGCAGAGAAATGAAGTCCCTTTATAGTTGCAGAAAATCTTGCCAAGTTAAGCATCATTTCCAGTATATTTTATGTCTTCATCCAATTTCACAAAATAACAAGTCTTTATGTCAGAAAGCAAATTCAAAGTAACTACACTGTGCAAAAGAAATTATTTTGTATATGGCAAGTAGAGAATTGTGGATTTCCACATTTCAGGATTGGAGCCACCCCCCCTTCCCGCACCATCCACATCCATCCACAGCTAACGGTCACTTTTATTGACTCCCCTCCCCCTGCATGTGGACGTTATAGATGTATGGTTCCATACTTGTTCACTTTCCTTTCGAACCCCCATTCTTCGGTTTTGGATACCAGTAGTAGATATGTTGTATGTTTTTAGTCATTATAAAATGCTGACCGTCCCATTTCATCTAATCACTGGCGGACACAATGCGAATGTGAACATAATACGTTCCCAATATATTCGATCATTTATTAATGTTGAGACTCATACGCCAAATTTCTTTCGTTTGGTAACTTTTATCTCATTCGGTGAAGTGACTCTCTGTTTCAATCGTACTCCTCATCTCAAAAATCCTATTTGTTAAAATCATGAAAATATCAGCTTCATCCCTAAAAAGGGTTAGCCTAAATATGCCCCTGCGTGGGGCTTGATCTAATGAGATATATCTACCTTTACATAATTTGTATCCCTCCAACATGTACACTTTACTCCAGGAATTTGTCCTAGCCAGCGTTTTGTTAATGCTTAGAATTTAAAAATAGCGTCTTTGAGACATCCTTGAAAGCTTCACTTGCATTAGGCGATAGCTTTGTCTCTAAGAATATTCATAAGTTTGTAATGAAATTATCATCAGAGTTTCTATAGCAATCTATGAAAGACAGTAGATTTTCTTTGTTTCAAACCAAACTTACAACTTTCATATCCGTAGATTTGCATTTTAGGTGTCGTTAGTTCCATGATGAATATTCGGTTTGGAATATAATGTATTTCATTAATTGTCAAATTAAAATTTTATTTCCCCTTTAAAATTTTATGGGTATTGGTGATTTATTACATGGTAATTAAATTGGTACTAAATTATTTTCTTTGTCATTTATTTATAAGCAATTTGTCAGTAATTCAGGAGATTGTATTTATTCAAAGACGTGTTGGTAGCTTGAATTTGACCCTGTAGCTATCTGTAACTGTGAACTCGCAAACATAAATGTTAAATTTAATATCGATTATCATTCATGAATTGTATTTTCGGGTAATTTTTGCACTTTCACTAAAAGAAGAATTTCGATAATTCCTCATTTGTTTTAGAGTTAACTAAGTTTTGAAAATATTGGCTTGTAAACAACTGTTCGTTTTTCTTGTGAATGCCTTCATAATTTCAGCAGATATTTTATAACCTTAAACGGATTTCCTTGAAGATCAGAAACTCACCTACTTTATGACGACAGAAAGCCTAACTCCCTCCCCATTTAGTAGAGCAACATATTGGGGCGACCTTCCTCGGATGGAAACTGCATTACATACGTCTCGTTGTTGCGAAGGAGCACCATGCGTTAGATTGGTATGACAATCTGCCTACGAATAACTTTAGGTCGCAATGCATTGTAAGAAGGGGAATATGGCTGACGAAAAACCGAAGAAGCTACCTTGGGGTTTGAAACCAGAATCATTGGCCCCGAGCTCAATGAAAGTAAGAACTAAACGCCACTTTGATTAGCAGTAGCTACACTTTATTCTTTTTGAGTGATGGGAAATTGCGTTGATGCAAGGATTTGGACATGGAGCCTGAATCCACAGGGGGAAGGTGGAAATGATTCAAGAGCTTGCACTCAATAATAAACATAGAAGCAAATGGGAAGCGAGTATGCTTGGATTACAATCGAAGTACTCATCGATGCATTTACATGCTTACTTAGGTGTAATCACTTGTTTCATTTCTTCTATCAAGGGCCTCCCAGAATCCAAGCTGAAAGCGTTTCAGATGGGAAGAAATCCTTTGAAAGGAAAAGCTCCGTCCAAAGTAAAAGAAGAAGAAAAGAAAAAAGTACATATATTTCTTGTTATATTGTCTTGTGATGTTGGAATATTTCAAAGCAAATAATACGTAAGCATTCTAATTGTGCAGTTCATGATGGCGTTCCAAATATTTGTCAGTGTATGTTTTTGCCACTGCATGCAAGGGGGACGTTTTCTGTTTACTTGTGAACTACTAGTTGATAGTTTCTTACATGTGTCCTCAACGTATGAAATCAGATCTTGGGATGCAACGCTTTCCGCCAACCTATCTTATCAGGTTGCAGAGCAGATTTGGCTTGGTTTTGTGCCCAGGGTAAGACTGGGGTGGAATCCACATAACTTGTGCCAGATATATCCATTGTATAATTAGTTGTTTCCTTGGCCTATTTCGACACGAATGGATTCCACTTGAACTATTGCCACTACCACTACTTTTTTTCTCAATCCTTGGTGTATGCCCACGAAGCCATCAAACATTTGGTGCAGCTTCATAATTCATTGGTGTTTGGTCTAGCTTGAGGTTTGCATGGATTCCTCTCTGAGGGCAAAATTAGCAAGGCCTTGAAAGTCATACTGAGGAATATGGCAGCTGCACCACAATTTTATTACTTTTGAAAATCACCTGCTTGTGGACAAGTACTATGGGTAATGCTTATTGCCAATGTATATACACACATGTATGTGCAGTGCATGCCTATAGGCCTATGCAATAATTTTATGTGTACATGCATGACAACTACCTGTTTGTATGTGTGAGGTCTTGTCACATACTCCCATATTCCACAGTATGGCTTGAAAGCAGAGATGACATTTGCTCCTGTCTGGTTGTCTATGCCTTATGCTATCAATTCCAATATTCATAAAATTTCATTGCCAATAACTAGCTGTCATTTATTGAAGATTTTCACGTAAGTAGTATCTTGTGTTAATTTTGGTTAAGCAAATTTAAAATTTTAGGCAGAAGAGGCTGCTACTGCTGAGGTTTATGCACAATATATTGAAAGTTTTCAAGAATCTGCTGCAGTTGGTAAAACCTTTGTGAAAGCTAATGTCATTAATGCAGATAGTGATAGTAAGTTCATCTTTTGGTTTTGGTTTTCCATGACTATTATATAGAACTTTTGATTCCTATGAGAGCTGCCAGAGCCATGAAAGACATTATTAGCTGATTGGTGTCAGAATTATGCTTTGTTGCATTGCCATGGACAGTGAAATTGTATTATGTTAGCTTGAAGATTGCATTTTTGCTATTTTTGTTGGTTTACAACTGCCATTTCCTTAAACCCTTATTTGCCCACTTCCTTCATTTTGATTCATGTTGAGAAGAAGTTTGGTAGATCCCTCTGATTGTGGTAAATGATGTACTTTGAATGAAATGTCTCTTTTTTTCTAGTAAATGAAGCTACAGCTCATAAGTATCACAAGAATACATCTAAATTGGCAGAACTTGCTGAGGAGTTCAAGAAAAATAAAGATACTAATTTGAGTGTTCCAAAATTGGTAATCCCTCTGTCTATGTCATTATTGTACATCATACTTCATGTTTTTTCATTAGATAATTTGCTGTTTATGTTATTTCTATCTTGTTGGAGGAAATGAATATTTGATAGATAATCTATTAAATTTATTCTGTAGTTTATTTCCACAAGGTTTATGATTTTTCATATGCACTTTATTAGCTGATGGCCAGGGTTACTGAATCTAGTATTAAAGCTCACTGTCATCAACTCTGTTTGAGATAGTACTAGTAGTTTTTTACCATGTTCTCACTTTGATTTCCAAAGGAAATAAAAAAGAAAAAAGAGAAAGAGAAGAAGAAAAGTAATCTGGAAGCATTTAAAGAAGAACTTCAAAGGTATGACCATTTCAGTGCATTTTTCTGATTTTATTTTTTTACTTATAAAAGAAGGCATTTTGTCATAAAGTTTAGCATCAACATTGCAGAACCTTTTTTTAGTATTTGCTGGCTGCAAGAACACAAACTAGTCTTTGTGTCACTTAGTGCCAATTATAATGGGTGCAATGTGATTTGCATATATTATCTTTCATCAGCAAATATAACATTTCTAGAAAGCAGTTGGACACTGGAAATTTTGCAGAATGATAACTTAGTTATACTGTTATAGTTTTGCAGCACTTAGTTATAGTGTTAAATTATGAATAAAATCCTACACATAACCATCCTTATATATTGAATCAACAATTAAAATTCCTCTTTCACATGTTTTGCATTATATGATACTTATCAAGCATTCCATATTCAGAATTCATTGCTTTCTGATATTTTGTGTATCTAAATTATTTCAGAACCCAGAAAGAGAGAGATATCAGGCATAAGATTAAAAAGGGGGAGATCTCTGGGCTGCCAGATGATGTTTTGAAAAATCTCCCAACAAGTTTCTTCAAATCATCAGGTGGTGGGAAAGGAGGTGGTAAATCTGAATGGATGCCACCAAAATATGAAGATGGTAAGACTGTGATTACCACCAAAGGTATTTATTGGTTCCATACTTTGTATTTGGAAGGTTTGGTATTTGGTAGCCAATTTTTTATTACCTGAGATTTTGTATCACCCTTCCTGATCCTCCTATCTTAGGCATTGTATTGCTCAAGTTTTAAATTTCCACTTCATTTTTGTACAATATTTTCTTTTTTCATGATTAAACCTGTTTGCTATAAGTTTTCAATCATGATTTCTTGATTATTTTATATTTCTAGATTTACATATCTGGCTTTATTCTGTCATTTTTCCTTTTGTTTGTTGTTTACAATGAGTTATCATCAGGGAGAGGCAAAGTTTATGGCTATCACTTAACTCATTGTACTGTAGAGGCCATAGTTCATGATTTATTTTATCAAGATTCTTTCTTTAGTATTGTTATGCTTATGTGTTCTATGTATTTTTGATAGAAAATGAAATGTTGATTGGGTCATTTGATAATGGTGATCCGAACACAACCAATCTTTACATTGGAAATATTAATCCTAAGGTAAGAAAAAGAATTAAGTATGATTCAACACAAGACTTTGTTTCAAGTAATATACAAGTCCTTTCTCAAGTTACAGTATAACCTGCATTTTCATCCAGGTATAAGATAAATGCTTGAGATTGGTCCAGTTAGGCTCATATCACCTACAAAACTCTTTACTTCATTTTACATACAGCATTTTCTTTCTCAGTTGGTTATGCTGCAAAATTTTTGAAAGGAAATTATTCAGTTTAACTAGTTTATGATCCCTGCTATTTCACCTGGGTAAAGGTGGAGAATCTTGGTCCTGAACACCAGCTTGATAAGTTCATGGAGTTTTTCACAATTCAGCAACTGACTAGAGTTTGTTTCTTCAAAGATTTTGCTGAGTCAACTGCTGAGAGTTACAATAGTTTTTTTAACCATTCTTTGTTGAAGTGATATTGATTCTTGATGCATTGCCCATAATTTGTTTATAAACAAGTCAAGAGGTATGTTAATTAAATTTGATTTTACATTGAAGTATAGTTAACTTTGACTTTAGATGACAGAAGAACAGTTATGCAAACTATTTGGACAATATGGTCCCCTTGCAAGTGTCAAAATAATGTGGCCCAGGACTGATGAAGAAAAAGCAAGGAATCGTAATTGTGGATTTGTTGCTTATATGAACCGTTGTGATGGAGAAAAAGCCCTGAAAGAATTGGTTGGTATGTGACATTCTATCTTTCAATATTTGCTTGTAATTTGTTGAATATATTAGGTGCAGTTAAAGGTGTGCAAATGGTCTGAAATTGATTTCCTTAAAGTCACATCTGCTGTCCAGATATGTATAGTAATATTTAATTGCATTTCTTCTTTTGATCTGTATGATATTTAGTGACTTCTTATCACACCATGAAGGTGCTGCTTTAACATTTCATCTGCTCTTTGTAATTCTTGTTTAAACTAGAAGCTCTTTCATTCATTAAATAGAAGCTAGGAATAATCCTTAGAAGTGCACATTTCACCCATTCACAAAACCTAAGTGTATTTTGGTTAAACATTAAGTCATTAAGTATTAGCCCATTCATTACTAGTTTCACTCAGATGATCACATTTATAGGTAGACGTGATTTTTTTCGCCTTCAAAGAGTATTACCTTTCTCTTTTTTTCTAGGTAAAGATATAATGGGATATGAGATGCGACTTGGGTGGGGCAAGAGTGTTCCAATTCCACCACAGCCTATTTATGTGCCCCCTGAGATGATTGAAGCACAAAAGCCCCCACCTCAATCTGGTCTCCCTTTCAATGCACAATTATCCATGAAACTCCAAAGAGACGGAAAACATTTTGATGGTGTAAGTGTCATCTTATTTTTAACCAATTTCTTAAGACTGTTTTCCATTGCCTGCTGCAGTTAAACATATCTATCTTTTTCAGGGTTTTTCTTCACATAGCAGGTTTTTCGACTCTTTTTGTAGATTTTTTAAAGACCAGTTGTAAGAACGGAGTAGAAGTAGTACAGAATGTTTTCAAACAAATCTGTTTTATTTAACTTACCAAACGCCCTTGCAGAAGATTTTCAGAAATTTAACCCTTTTAACTTCATTTTGTGTTCTTTTAATTTATTTTGGTTTGAACATCTTTTTTTTGAAAGGCATTGTCCTTTAGTATTCATGGATGATATGTAAGGAAAATTAATTGGCTTTTTTATTCCCTGGGGTTTTTGATAGCGGGTGTTTTAAGTGCAATTCTATGTATTTATCAAATTTCCAAGAAACATAAATTATGATATCCACCTTAAGTAATCTTGATTGGCATTTGCATAAATTGGATGTTCTTCACTTACATTCTTGGACATAAATTGCTGGACTTCTGCCTGTCTTTCCAAACGTCCCTCCACCTTTCTCGAGGACCCAACGTGTTGCCGACGAAGAACTTCGTGCTTTATGCCAGGAGACCCCTTTCACGAAAACCTTAGGATAGGACAACATTATTAGGTGGGAGGAGGGGAATCTAGTGTCAAAACCTTGAACAGATAGTCCGGATATGTTCGGTAATGTTTTCGAACTTTTTTTGAGTAGCATTCTCCCTGCTTCATTGTCCTGCTTAATACTGCAAATGTCCTCTTGATTGTATGATTTGGGAGAACCTGTTAAAATGTCGCTACCATTTCACGTATTGTGCCCTCTTACTAATGCTTGAACTCTGATTATTTGGAGTGTTTTTGTTGATGCGATTGACTGCAAGTAAACGCATTTCCTAGATGTGTTGGTTTTTAGAAGTCGTATTATTGTTTTTGCTTTTCCAATCCAACTACTGAATGGTTTATTTTAATCACAACTGTAAAACTCCAGAATCAGGATCACTAATCACCACACTTTGATCGATTAATATGATTTGTGTCTCAGATTTCTACTATTCCACAAGTCCCAGTACCAAATCTACCCATATTTCGACCAACATATATGAGTGCCAAAGTGCTTTGTTTCACTAGTGCTTTTGTACCAGCTGTGGAAAAGATTTTAGTTTGACAGCTTATAGTGTGAGAGACGTTCTAATTTTTTCTAACGTCTTCATATCTGAATTTTCCGTATTTGAGCTTGATACAGGGAGATTTTCATAACTTTTATTATAAACAATTGGAAAACTCATATGAAAAAGAATTTAGGAACGGATCTGGAAGTCACTCATTCCTTTTTGGTCAACTATATTTATCAAATAACTAGGTGCACAGAAAATGTGTTGCTTAGCTTAGGGACTTTGTTGAAAACGTTTGCAGTTGAATGAATTCCATTGCGAACTAGTTCCATGCGCATTAAAGTAGTTATTAATCTAGAGAGCCCTTAAATTTACAGATCATTGTTTAATACTCCTGACCTTTTCTCTCTTGTACAAGCGACAATTCTGGACAAACCTTGTTTAAATCGTAACTTTAACAAATGGAGTTATAAATTGTACTGATTTTTTCTTATTTTGCCTTTAATTTCTTATATTGAGTTTGCAAAATTGAGATGATTAATGGAATGGATACTTACAGTTTTGATATTCGTCTTCATAGAACTTAGAGAATGCCATTGTCAAGGTTGTTATCCCGATGGAAAGGTATTCAGCCTCGCTTACATTCATAGAAGGACTCTCTCCCAGCATCTACTGCGACACATCTAGAGAGAGAGATTGCTAAAAGGATGATTAATTAATTTTTATGGTTTAAATTTTAAATGTGTAATTCATTTCACAGACCTTTTGTTGTCCTATTTATTTTCTAATACATCGCTTTATAGTCCATGAATTTTCCTGTTCGGTTTGGTTTTTCAGTGTTAGCATGGCCAGCTAGCTTTTGCATTAGGGCACTGAACAAACTCACCTCTCGTAACTGTCACTTTTCTTCTCAGACTTTAATACTCCGTTACCCGCTAAAGAACTTTTTTCCATCCTCATTTCTTTTATGCAGTTTCACCACTTGGCGTTTATTTTTGTATGTTATAGAAAAGCCAACGTACGTCCGTGCTCTTTCAACTTCCATTCCTTTTGTAAACATTGGCTCCTTTTCTATGAGCTCCTCAGTATCATCCGTTCTCCGCATCTGAATCAGAGTTTTTCCCATCACAACTTTCTATAGATAGTATTTGTTTCTAGAAGGGACAATTTTTAGAGTGAACTTTTCCAATGATGATGACCTCTGCAAGTAGAAGACCTCTCAAAGTCATGATGTCCTCAAAGAAAATTATATGTGGAACTTTCCTGTTTATTGAATTTTGAATTATTTTGTTTGTGACCACGTGATGTTAAATGTGACTTAATAACGTACAATATAGAGCACGTGATACTAAATTTGGTTCTATTGCAAATTAATTCTTCGTAGAAGTCAATTGGCCGTTATTCATCGCATGGTGGAATTTGTGGTGAGAGAAGGACCAATGTTTGAGGCAATGATTATGAACAAAGAACTCAACAACCCTATGTTCAGGTCAATTATCTCTCTATCACTTAATATCATATTTGTTATCCATCACGTGATTATATTCCTTCGCGCTAGTTTTTGTATGTAAATCCTTTATGAGGAACTGAACTCGATTCGAGAAATTATGAAGCAACTTGAGTTCTTTAATGATATGAGCATATGCAACTGAAATGATATTACTTAGGAAAAATGAAGTACACATCTATTTACAGACTAGCTTTCAATGGAAAAACAACTTATAAAACAGTCGCAGAAATGAAACCTGCAGCGATTTCTTAGCTTAGATAAATATGTAATATACACTGAAAATATTATTTCTTATCTTACTTTCCCTTCCTGTTGTCTAATTACTGAAATGGGTTGAAAAATTTAATCAACCATTAAGCAACTTAGGATCCAAATTTTGGTTAGAATACAATTTCAGTTGAAGTAAGACCTGTGGTTTAAGTTGACCCAGAGCCATACCGAACTTTTAATATGTGACCAAATAACATCTTTGTACAGGTTCCTCTTTGAGAACAAGAGCCACGAGCATATATATTACCGTTGGAGAATGTTTTCCTTGCTTCAAGTAAGTGCTAGAAACTAATTATAAATATGAGATGAATTTAGGTCAAATTCTATCATGTGTGAACATTGTTTTATATTATTTTTTTGTAAGCATTTCTGTTGTCCTATTGATTCTTATGAAGTTTACATTCTATTGATGAGGTTTAGAAAATATTTAGCGATGCTTGGAAATAGTGAAACTTTTGTGAAAAAGGAAGAGATAATGACTTTTGATTGTACATTCTCAAGGGTGACACCCCGCAGAAATGGTCCCAGGCAGAATTCAGAATGTTTGAAGGTGGCTCAATTTGGCGTCCGCCTCCAATGAATCCGTATGCAGCGCCACAGACACAGGTTGCACCACATGCAGTGCCAGCAGCACCTGCTCCTGTAGCCCCATCGAATGTGCCAAAACAAGAGAAAGATGAAAGTATTCCAGAACCTTCAAAGAAACCAATGCTGAGTGACAGGTAGGTAGCGCTCTTGAGCCGTACTAGAATATGTTAGCCTCCCGTCCAGTAGCTGTTTACTAACTGGAAAAATGTATAGTCAAAGTTCTATCTTTGTAAGAAAGTAAGATCTGAAACATACATGTGTATTTGATAATCTTCTAGCTATAAGGGTGCGCCAAGACATTATTCTAATGGTAATTTTCTACCAATTTAACAATATTTTCTGTAGGCTATTCCTTGTAGCTATGCCTCTGTAGCCCTGCAGACGATTACCAGAGACCTTCACCTTTATGTCTTCCCCCTGATATGTTATTCCCCTGATATGTTATTCCCCTGATATGTTATCCCCCTCATATGTTATCCCCCTCATATGTGCGTAGTGTCATAATATTATTGAGCTACCATTAGTATCACCTTGTTTTTTCCAAGAAGACCCCTCCCACTAATTCAATCATAAATTTTGCCATAGTTGGGAGAAAAGTTGTGGCCCTGCTATGGATGTTAATCGTACTGTTATTGAGATGCTTCAGGAGAAATAAGTTTCTTTCTTTCACTGATTTTATTAAGCCAAAGAGATAAGCTTGAAGATCTCCTGCGAACAGTAACAACGGGTCGACGCAAAATTGGAGAGCTAATGGTTTGGTGTTTGGATCATGCAGATTTTGCCGAAGAGGTGAAATTTTACTAATCAACTCATTTTTAGGAATTTTTCCTATTGTCTAATTTTCCTTTTGCATCAATTGAGATTCCAGGTTGCGTATATTAATTGACTTGATTTTTTTTGCTGTTGTTGCTGACCATACGTTTTGGTTGTCAAAATGCTTAATTCACGCCATATGATAGTCTGTCTTAGGATTTCTCATTTTCAATTATTTGGGGCACCATTTTTCTATTTTGAATTCTTCCTGTAGATTGTTGATTGCATCACGGAGTCATTATCACTTCTTGAGACGCCCATTTCAACCAAGGTATGGAACTTCGCCACTAATAGGTGTTGCATTACTTTCAAGTTTTCTCTTCAATTTCAGCTAGCCTTTAAATCATGCAGTGAGGGTCTTTAGGAATCAATACACCACCGAAAAGAGACGAATAAAAATCGCAATTGAGTTTTTTAATTGAGACCTTTTCACACCTCTCAGCTGACCACAATTGAGACCTTTTCAAACCTCTCAACTGGCCAGAATTTGCCTTTAATATCTTTCTTTATGACGGAGATTTTTGCTGTATCTACTATTAAATAAAAGTTATGTCTTCACTTTTCAATATGTTTTCTGATTGGGATATTAGCTTTTTTTGACTATAAATTGTGCTAGTTATATATTCATTTGACTTATGATTCTTAGAGCGTTATGTAATTTTTTTATTTCAGGTTGCACGCCTTTATGTTGTGAATGACATTTTACATAATTCTGGCACGAAAGTTCACCACGCATCACATTTTCGAAGAGAGTAAGTTTAAAGCACAAATTTCAGCGATTTATTCACGAGTCTTGTTAGAACATGAACTTCTTTCAGATGGATAATAATTACTTATTATGCTCTCTTATTTCATATTCTTTTTCATAAAGATACTCGCTATTTTTATTAGTTAATCCATAGTATATCCAGAAACAGTGACTTTTCTTGCGTCTTTTCTAATTGTAAAATAAACATTTATTCGCAGTGTAATTGTCTATTTTTTCATTACAGATTTGAATACAAATTACTTGAAATTATGGATCATTTACGAGCGGCCCTTGTCAATATTTCAAGTAAATCTACTTCTGAAAAATTTCGAGTAAGTCAATTGATTTTCATATTTTGTTTGTTTTCATTTTCAGTTTATTGTTTAAGAGATACGGTTGTATTTTCAGTTGCAAGCTTGTTATATATAGTTTTAATATAATCGATTATTGTAAACGAATGTTGAATAATGGGTTCTTCAAAAGACACATCATCTACAATTTTATCAGACATAGCATTAAACTAAATAAAATTTTACTTTGTTGCATCATAGATGTTTTAGTATCACATTTCCTATCTCCTTGAGTGTTTTTAAATCCATATTTTGTTCAGATCTTAGGTCCACGACTGTTTTTCGTCTAAGAATTTATTTACCAAACTTTTGATTTTATTTCATTTGTAATCTCATATAGATATTTTTATTATGCATAACCACTATTTCTATTAATCTTTCTTTAGAAACAAGTGCTATCGTGCTTAGCTGCATGGCAAGACTGGTCTTTGTATCCACCTGGGTTTCTTATCAAAATGCAGAATACATTTGTTGGAATATCAGAAACTAAAGTAAATTAATTGTATTTATTAGTAATTTCTTTTAGAATATCTCTTTGGTAGACATATAAACAACTATTTCGTAGAGGTCTTCTAAAAAGACTACTTCATTGTTTCTACTGATATAGCACGAAAAAGCGGGAACATTCTTTTAGCATACTGTAGAGCTTTTTTTCGTGCGGCACTCATCAGAGTATGAAGCGCTAGAAGAATGTTCCCGCTTTTTCATGCTATAATGAAGTTCTGTAGTACCAACAGACTTTTCCATTGATACTTAGATTATGTTAGATTGTCCATTGGAAGAATTAATGTTTTCAATACTACAAAACTCATCTTTGGAGCTTCTACTTGTTCATTCTTGTTATTATTCACACCTTTTGAATAATTTGTTTCCTGCTTTAAAGGCAAGTTATATGTTTTTGATGCAAAATGCTTAACTCTTCGTTTCTTCCTTTCTTCAGAAGGAGGACCTTGATGGTTTTCCTTTAGCCAAGGAAGCTGATATCGATGGACGCCCAATGGAAGATGACGTGGATGGAGTGCCCATTAACAGTGAGGAAAACCTTGATGGATTCCCCCTTTCCAAATCAAATGATGTCAATATTGATGGTATCCCCCTAAGTGGCGATATTGATGGCACTCCACGTGAGTTAGATTTATTGCCTTTATTACAATGAGAATATCTGCTAATGTTTCAAAAATCATTTTCTTTATTACTCTGCAACTAAAGCCAAAAGTATTTGATATTACATTGAAGAAAGCAAATCTGAGCAAAAATTTGCTGAAGATTTTCAGCTTACGCTTTTCAGAGTATAAAATATAAGCATGATGATCGAACTGAATCTGGCAGTCTATGCACAGTTGTTGGTTAAAATGCAAAAATCATGAAAAGTGAACATAGATAGTTTAGTTTTGGAATTACCAATCGATGCTCACTCGCTTCGCAAAACTCCATTCATGCTCGCTTCGCAAAATGACTTTCATGCTCGCTTTTCCATGATCGGTGCAATATCCACAGCTAGATTATATTCATTTCGGTAATTTTGCTGACGTTGTATACTCTAAAGTACCAGGAGCTTTTCTGAAAATTTCGGTCATGTTTACTTTTGATATATATATCCGCAGCTGTGAATACGCAATTAAATGGGTTTTCTCTTATTCATTCACATCTTACGTGTAAGGAGTTATAACTCTTTTTTGGAAGGTTTTGTTCTTTAAAATGAACTCTCCCTTAAGATGTCTGTTCGATTTAATTTAAACTTTGAATTGTTTTGAATTTTCAATCCATATGCTCTGTTTTAGTGGATGATGAAAAGAAGAAAATTGGTGAGTGATGGGTTGATAACTTCATTTCTTTATTTTAATAATGACTTCACCGATCATTGTTCTGAATATTGGCAAATTCGGTTAAGGTGTTTTGTTGGTTCCACATAGGACTCTTATTTTGGCACAGTTTTGTTTTTAGGCATTTCCCAGCGAACAGTTTACTTTGCAATAATCAGTTACTTTTAAAATCAATCATCACATTTCTTTGAATATAATTGCCATTATAGAGAGGCCTCATTTTGAATGACGCTACCTTCAGTCTTGCTCATGAGATTTTACCATTATTAGGCCGAATGAAAGCTTCGAGATGGGAACCAGTTGAAGATGAACCATCGATTCACAAATCACGTTGGGAAAATGAAGAGGAGGAAGACATGCCGAAGTCGAAATGGGAAAGAGAAGAAGAAAATGAAAGAGTAGATAAACGGAGTAAAGAAAATAGCGAGAGTTCGAAATGGCAACGAGTATCTGATTCTCCGAAAAATAGGTTGGTAACGAAAGAATCTTTAGCTAAGCCATTGAATCTCCTTGATTTTGTTTGTCATCATTTATAGGAAAACCTTTGGTAGAGTACAAAACCTATGAAGTGATAAAATCTATGTCAATAATTTTTGTTTATACCATTAAAGTAGATAACACAGATACTGAATAATCTAAATCAACCACAGCGGGTAGATACATGGTCATCTCGTTCACACTGCGGTTGACTCTTACAATAGGCATTCTTAATAAAACCATTCACTCACAACACCCTACAACAAAAGCACTGTACTACACCACTGCACACTTTGGTTTGAAATAGTTGCAGAAGGTTTCACAAAAAATTCTTGACCTCTTTAGTTAAGTATGAGGCTGTAATGACATAGTGTAAGTTGGATTAGGAAAAACACCGACGGCTTTCGTAACTAGGCATTGTATTATACTTTAGTCACATAACAATCAATAAATATATGTAAAATCGATAAACAGTAAATAAACTCCCTTCGAATCTTGCAGGAATTTTAAGCTGAATACTTAGGTTTCCGGAAGGAAACAATGTTTTCCACCTCTACTTGATCTTGTTTGTTACCATCTTTGCTTCATTTTTAAATTTCGATGTTATGTCAACAAACAAATTAGATAGAACGAATCAGACCAAAGGAAATTGACAAGATTCTTAATGTGGAATTGAAATTTATGGCCCCTTGAAAATCAATCTTACTTTCTGCTGGAGTTACCAAGTATAAATAATCATTGAATGAAATGTTCTCAGTGTTTTGTTCACATTACTCAATCGCCTTTACTTTGGGGGGAGGAACTTTCCTCTTGTCAAATAACACATCTGCACTTCTTGTTAATCACATTGATATCCTGTAATCTTTTCAACTTACCAAGAGCAATTTGCTTATTGATGTTATTTGTTACATTTTTAGTGATGCGAACGAAGATTCGAGAACTTCTGCTCACGACTCTCCTTCAGTTCATGTTGGTGAGATGGACGAAGCTAGAAGACGATTTCTCCGTGAAGTCGAACTGAAAGTAATGAAATATGCAGATAAATTGGAACTTAGGGGATTAGCCAAATCAGGAGAAGTATTTAAAAATGAATTAGAAAAATATAGAGACAATCTCATCGAGGTAAGTGATTTTGCTTCGCTAGTTTCCGTTATTTAGTAAGCTTTTGTTTGTGTGTTAGCACCATTTGTATCCCCCTCGGTATTCAATACTTGTTCGTTCTATTTTCTTTTTTCGCCTTTTTATATCTCATCCTAGCCCCCAGTTCTGATAGATGTTGTTTGATTATGGCATTTAGAAACCATTGCTGCCACAGTTTAAGTTTTTTCATGCTTTTGTTAAGGAATATGATCGGGAAAGACGGAAGAGAGGCAGAGATCGAAAACGGGATCGAAGCCAGTCATCGTCACCTGCCAAGACACCAAATAGAGGTGGGCCTAGCCCAAGAAGAAGGAAGAGCCATCGAAGTCGATCAAGATCACCTTCTGATACCGTAAGAAATTTGCCATTTTCTTCTTGATAGCTAGTGTGGATTTCATTTCATTTTCATTTAAGCGTTATTTTCACACGAAATGCATGTTCATTAAAAACAAGAAACAAGTGTATAAGAATCACGAGGCTGAAATCAGACAACAATTAAGAAACATGAAAAAAATACATACAGGTTGAGCTTCAAAAGTAGATTTGAAGAATCTGCTTTTGCAGAAAATTTTTTACTGAAAGCAAAATACAAACAAAACATAATACTTAGTAACTTGAATGTTCTACTTCTTGTCTCACTGTTTCTTTATCTGAATTTTTGTTGTTTTTGTAAATTTCAAGAGTTTAAAGAAACTTTTATGAAAGATTTATGCCTGGATTTGACAGAATATTTTGAAGCATCCAGGCTAAAAGCACAAAGTTTGTTTCTTTCAAAAAAGCAGTGTGCTTCCTTCAGCTGAAAAATTTAAATACTAACTTGCAATACTAAATATATAATCGCAATTAATATATGATCATATTTAAATTCTTGGCTAACAGCTATATGATGCTGTTCTTTTAAGATTCGTTTATAGCTTTTGAGTTTAGCCCTTCAAATGTGCTTTTTGGTCTTTCAATGAGGAATGCGTGAATCAGCTGTAGCTTGAGAATATGTCAAATCAGTTAAAAGTGCTTTTAAACCTGAAAAACGAGCATAGTTGTTGTTTTTCAAACGAATATTCTAGATTTGATGTTAGATATCAGCTTTACAGAAACACCAGACTGGCTATCATCAATATGTAATTTAATTATCGATATGGAGATTAGACATACTTAACGTGCTGACAAAAGCGAAAGTCCGCTTATGAAATAGTACATTTATGAGCAAGGATGTGTTTTAGGATGAATCGTCAACAGACGAAAGAGAAAGTTCAAGGTCGAGTAAAAAACGGAAATCAAAGAGATCACGCTCAAATTCAAAGTCACCGACAACACCTAGAAGAAGTAGTTCAAGCAAGAAGAAGAGAAAGAAGAGTAGAAAGTGATCAATGATCTTGGTCTTCAAGAATCGCATGGTCTTCTTATGGAAATAGTGTGTATGCGTATGTATCATTGATACATGACGAGGGATCACTTCGTTCAGCATGAAGTCTTGCATAGGTAGGCAAGAAACAACATTGAAAGTATGACTGTATCTGTTGGATGAACTGAGTCTTGCAGTAGCGGAACCCGCCTGATTTGTTTATAACTTCTCTTAATGATTGCTTTGTAAGATAACCGTATGCGATTGTAGAATCACTTACACTGTGCTTCACGTGGTCAGGAATATCCTTTGATATAATGCCTTTAACCTTTATCCCGTTCACATTTGAAATGTGATGCACTTGAATAGAGGGCATTTCCGCAAAACGCTCATGCACATGAAACTGTTTCATTTATTTCGTACCAAAACGTTTTACCAATCTTTGGCTTTTAGAAACCATATCTTATCCAGTTACTATATAAAAGTTGTAACACGATACAACACATGGACTGCATTATATCACTTCCTATCCCTACAATACTGGAAGCAGCCAAAATAACAGCGGCTAGGGACACAGCAATTGTAGGGAGAAGGGGACCAGCAGGAAGGGCAGTGAAGTGCAAAAGGATGGTTGAAGCGAACTAGAAAATTAGAGCTCTCGATGTACTTCTGGGGAAATTTTTGTTTTCATCCCTTAATATGATACTAGTAGTATCTTTATCAAAGAAGTCCATTTCTAACCATCTTACCTCTGTATGAAAGGTAGGAGGGCGCTTGACCCCATATCCCCTCTTTTTCCAGCGTCTAATGCTATTAGGTTTGGCAGAGATGATACAAAGGCAATACTATACCAACAACATAGGGTGCATACCACAGTCTTTGAGTTGCATAATTTTGGGTGATTTTTGAAAAACCCATTAAGCGTACAAGCGTCAAATTTTGGTTATTTTTGTGTCATTGGACATTGCAAGAATACAAACATCTTAACTTTGCCACAAAGAGCAGCTGAACGTAGTGCAATTCTTAAGGAAAAGCGCTGCAATAACATTGGATGAAATCTTTATCAGTTCGATCATCATAGACAGAAGATCGCAAACCAACTTTTCGTATTGAATCACTTCAGAGATATCTACCAGAATTGAACACTAGAGACTTATGCAACAAAGCAGTTTTCAGTGAACCAGACGGTGGACGACAGCATCAAACCATGACCATTAAAATTCCGTAGTTCTCAGCCATAAGATTTCGATAGAACTACTAAAGTTGTAGCATCTGAGAATACCGTAGTTTTAATAAATGTCATATTGGTGGAAATTGTAAGCTTGCAACCTTTGCTCTTGGATCAGTGTTGAGTAACAACATCTTTAATGAAGTGCTTGTATAATCTTTGAAAACGGAATAGTCCTAGCAACTATGAGGTAGGACCATGACATCCCACTTCCACATTTCACAATCGATGGATTTTACGCGATGGGAGATTTTTTAATGGCTATTCAGACCACAGCCTTTCAGGTACACATACTGCATATTTATGTGGCCATGCAGATTTCATACGACTATACACTTTCAGCTTCTACTTGATTAAAGATTGAACAGTGATGAAAATGAGCGATTTTTGGCCAAAAAGTAAGGCTATAACCTTGGTATTTTGCCGAAAAATGACCAAAATTGAAATTGATTGATTTTGATTGCAGATTGAAAAGTGATGAAAATGAGCGATTTTTGGCCAAAAAGTAAGGCTATAACCTTGGTATTTTGCCGAAAAATGACCAAAATTGAAATTGATTGATTTTGATTGCAGATTGAAAAGTGATGAAAATGAGCGATTTTTGGCTAAAAAGTAAGGCTATAACCTTGGTATTTTGCCGAAAAATGACCAAAATTGAAAGTGATTGATGTTGATTGCAGATTGAAAAGTGATGAAAATGAGCGATTTTTGGCCAAAAAGTAAGGCTATAACCTTGGTATTTTGCCGAAAAATGACCAAAATTGAAATTGATTGATTTTGATTGCAGATTGAAAAGTGATGAAAATGAGCGATTTATGGCCAAAAAGTAAGGCTATAACCTTGGTATTTTGCCGAAAAATGACCAAAATTGAAATTGATTGATTTTGATTGCAGATTGAAAAGTGATGAAAATGAGCGATTTTTGCCAAAAAGTAAGGCTATAACCTTGGTATTTTGCCGAAAAATGACCAAAATTGAAATTGATTGATTTTGATTGCAGATTGAAAAGTGATGACAATGAGCGATTTATGGCCAAAAAGTAAGGCTATAACCTTGGTATTTTGCCGAAACATGACCAAAATTGAAATTGATTGATTTTGATTGCAGATTGAAAAGTGATGAAAATGAGCGATTGTTGGCCAAGAAGTAAGGCTATAACCTTGGTAGTTTGCCGACAACTGACCAAAATTGAAATTGATTGATTTTGATTGCAGATTGAAAAGTGATGAAAATGAGCGATGTTTGGCCAAGAAGTAAGGCTATAACCTTGGTATTTTGCCGAAAAATGACCAAAATTGACATTGATTGATGTTGATTGCAGATTGAAAAGTGATGAAAATGAGCGATTTTTGGCCAAAAAGTAAGGCTATAACCTTGGTATTTTGCCGAAAAATGACCAAAATTGAAATTGATTGATTTTGATTGCAGATTGAAAAGTGATGAAAATGAGCGATTTTTGGCCAAAAAGTAAGGCTATAACCTTGGTATTTTGCCGAAAAATGACCAAAATTGAAATTGATTGAGTTTGATTGCAGATTGAAAAGTGATGAAAATGAGCGATTTTTGGCTAAAAAGTAAGGCTATAACCTTGGTATTTTGCCGAAAAATGACCAAAATTGACATTGATTGATGTTGATTGCAGATTGAAAAGTGATGAAAATGAGCGATTTTTGGCCAAAAAGTAAGGCTATAACCTTGGTATTTTGCCGAAAAATGACCAAAATTGAAATTGATTGATTTTGATTGCAGATTGAAAAGTGATGAAAATGAGCGATTTATGGCCAAAAAGTAAGGCTATAACCTTGGTATTTTGCCGAAAAATGACCAAAATTGAAATTGATTGATTTTGATTGCAGATTGAGAAGTGATGAAAATGAGCGATTTTTGCCAAAAAGTAAGGCTATAACCTTGGTATTTTGCCGAAAAATCACCAAAATTGAAATTGATTGATTTTGATTGCAGATTGAAAAGTGATGACAATGAGCGATTTTTGGCCAAAAAGTAAGGCTATAACCTTGGTATTTTGCCGAAAAATGACCAAAATTGAAATTGATTGATTTTGATTGCAGATTGAAAAGTGATGAAAATGAGCGATTGTTGGCCAAGAAGTAAGGCTATAACCTTGGTATTTTGCCCACAACTGACCAAAATTGAAATTGATTGATTTTGATTGCAGATTGAAAAGTGATGAAATTGAGCGATTGTTGGCCAAACAGTAAGGCTATAACCTTGGTATTTTGCCGAAACATGACCAAAATTGAAAGTGATTGATTTTGATTGCAGATTGAAAAGTGATGAAAATGAGCGATTGTTGGCCAAAAAGTAAGGCTATAACCTTGGTATTTTGCCGAAAAATGACCAAAATTGAAAGTGATTGATTTTGATTGCAGATTGAAAAGTGATGAAAATGAGCGATTTTTGGCCAAAAAGTAAGGCTATAACCTTGGTATTTTGCCGAAAAATGACCAAAATTGACATTGATTGAGTTTGATTGCAGATTGAAAAGTGATGACAATGAGCGATTTTTGGCTAAAAAGTAAGGCTATCACCTTGGTATTTTGCCGACAAATGACCAAACATGAAAGTGATTGATTTTGATTGCAGATTGAAAAGTGATGAAAATGAGCGATTTATGGCCAAAAAGTAAGGCTATAACCTTGGTATTTTGCCGAAAAATGACCAAAATTGAAATTGATTGAGTTTGATTGCAGATTGAAAAGTGATGAAAATGAGCGATTGTTGGCCAAAAAGTAAGGCTATAACCTTGGTATTTTGCCGAAAAATGACCAAAATTGACATTGATTGATTTTGATTGCAGATTGAAAAGTGATGAAAATGAGCGAGTTTGGCCAAAAAGTAAGGCTATAACCTTGGTATTTTGCCGAAAAATGACCAAAATTGAAATTGATTGATTTTGATTGCAGATTGAAAAGTGATGAAAATGAGCGATTTTTGGCCAAAAAGTAAGGCTACAACCTTGGTATTTTGCCGAAAAATGACCAAAATTGAAATTGATTGATTTTGATTGCAGATTGACAAGTGAAGAAAATGAGCGATTTTTGGCCAAAAAGTAAGGCTATAACCTTGGTATTTTGCCGAAAAATGACCAAACTTGAAATTGATTGATTTTGATTGCAGATTGAAAAGTGATGAAAATGAGCGATTGTGGCCAAAAAGAAAGGCTATAACCTTGGTATTTTGCCGAAAAATGACCAAAATTGAAATTGATTGAGTTTGATTGCAGATTGAAAAGTGATGAAAATGAGCGATTTTTGGCCAAAAAGTAAGGCTATAACCTTGCTATTTTGCCGAAAAATGACCAAAATTGAAATTGATTGATTTTGATTGCAGATTGAAAAGTGATGAAAATGAGCGATTTCTGGCCAAAAAGTAAGGCTATAACCTTGGTATTTTCCGAAAAATGACCAAAATTGAAATTGATTGATTTTGATTGCAGATTGAAAAGTGATGAAAATGAGCGCTATGTGGCCAAACAGTAAGGCTATAACCTTGGTATTTTGCCGAAAAACGACCAATATTGAAATTGATTGATTTTGATTGCAGATTGACAAGTGATGAAAATGAGCGATTTTTGGTCAAAACGTAAGGCTATAACCTTGGTATTTTGCCGAGAAATGACCAAAATTGAAATTGATTGATTTTGATTGCAGATTGAAAAGTGATGAAAATGAGCGATGTTTGGCCAAAAAGTAAGGCTATAACCTTGGTATTTTGCCGAAAAATGACCAAACTTGAAATTGATTGATTTTGATTGCAGATTGATAAGTGATGAACATGAGCGAATGATGGCCAAAAAGTAAGGCTATAACCTTGGTATTTTGCCGAAGACTGACCAAAATTGAAATTGATTGATTTTGATTGCAGATTGAAAAGTGATGAAAATGAGCGATTTTTGGCCAAAAAGTAAGGCTATAACCTTGGTATTTTGCCGAAAAATGACCAAAATTGAAATTGAGTGATTTTGATTGCAGATTGAAAAGTGATGAAAATGAGCGATGTTTGGCCAAAAAGTAAGGCTATAACCTTGGTATTTTGCCGAAAAATGACCAAAATTGAAATTGATTGATTTTGATTGCAGATTGAAAAGTGATGAAAATGAGCGATTTTTGGCCAAAAAGTAAGGCTATAACCTTGGTATTTTGCCGAAAATTGACCAAAATTGAAATTGATTGAGTTTGATTGCAGATTGAAAAGTGATTAAAGTGAGCAATTTTTGGCTAAAAAGTAAGGCTATAACCTTGGTATTTTGCCGAATAATGACCAAACTTGAAAGTGATTGATTTTGAGTGCAGATTGAAAAGTGATGAAAATGAGCGATGTTTGGCCAAAAAGTAAGGCTATAACCTTGGTATTTTGCCGAAAAATGACCAAAATTGAAATTGATTGATTTTGATTGCAGATTGAAAAGTGATGAAAATGAGCGATTTATGGCCAAAAAGTAAGGCTATAACCTTGGTATTTTGCCGACAAATGACCAAAATTGACATTCATTGAGTTTGATTGCAGATTGAAAAGTGATGAAAATGAGCGATTTTTGGCCAAAGAGTAAGGCTATAACCTTGGTATTTTGCCGAAAAATGACCAAAATTGAAATTGATTGAATTTGATTGCAGATTTAAAAGTGATGAAAATGAGCGATTTTTGGCCAAACAGTAAGGCTATAACCTTGGTATTTTGCCGACAAATGACCAAAATTGAAATTGATTGATTTTGATTGCAGATTGAAAAGTGATGAAAATGAGCGATTTTTGGCCAAAAAGTAAGGCTACAACCTTGGTATTTTGCCGAAAAATGACCAAAATTGAAATTGATTGATGTTGATTGCAGATTGACAAGTGAAGAAAATGAGCGATTTGTGGTCAAACAGTAAGGCTATAACCTTGGTATTTTGCCGAAAAATGACCAAAATTGAAATTGATTGAATTTGATTGCAGATTTAAAAGTGATGAAAATGAGCGATTGTTGGCCAAACAGTAAGGCTATAACCTTGGTATTTTGCCGACAAATGACCAAAATTGAAATTGATTGATTTTGATTGCAGATTGAAAAGTGATGAAAATGAGCGATTTTTGGCCAAAAAGTAAGGCTACAACCTTGGTATTTTGCCGAAAAATGACCAAAATTGAAATTGATTGATTTTGATTGCAGATTGACAAGTGAAGAAAATGAGCGATTTGTGGTCAAACAGTAAGGCTATAACCTTGGTATTTTGCCGAAAAATGACCAAAATTGAAATTGATTGATTTTGATTGCAGATTGAAAAGTGATGAAAATGAGCGATTTTTGGCCAAGAAGTAAGGCTATAACCTTGGTATTTTGCCGAAAAATGACCAAAATTGAAATTGATTGATTTTGATTGCAGATTGAAAAGTGATGAACATGAGCGAATGTTGGCCAAAAAGTAAGGCTATAACCTTGGTATTTTGCCGAAAAATGACCAAAATTGAAATTGATTGATTTTGATTGCAGATTGAAAAGTGATGAAAATGAGCGATTTTTGGCCAAAAAGTAAGGCTATAACCTTGGTATTTTGCCGAAAAATGACCAAAATTGAAATTGATTGATTTTGATTGCAGATTGAAAAGTGATGAAAATGAGCGATGTTTGGCCAAAAAGTAAGGCTATAACCTTGGTATTTTGCCGAAAAATGACCAAAATTGAAATTGATTGAATTTGATTGCAGATTGAAAAGTGATGAAAATGAGCGATTGTTGGCCAAAAAGTAAGGCTATAACCTTGGTATTTTGCCGAAAAATGACCAAAATTGAAATTGATTGATTTTGATTGCAGATTGAAAAGTGATGAAAATGAGCGATTTTTGGCCAAAAAGTAAGGCTATAACCTTGGTATTTTGCCGAAAAATGACCAAAATTGAAATTGATTGAGTTTGATTGCAGATTGAAAAGTGATGACAATGAGCGATTTTTGGCTAAAAAGTAAGGCTATAACCTTGGTATTTTGCCGAAAAATGACCAAAATTGAAATTGATTGAATTTGATTGCAGATTTAAAAGTGATGAAAATGAGCGATTGTTGGCCAAACAGTAAGGCTATAACCTTGGTATTTTGCCGACAAATGACCAAAATTGAAATTGATTGATTTTGATTGCAGATTGAAAAGTGATGAAAATGAGCGATTTTTGGCCAAAAAGTAAGGCTACAACCTTGGTATTTTGCCGAAAAATGACCAAAATTGAAATTGATTGATTTTGATTGCAGATTGACAAGTGAAGAAAATGAGCGATTTGTGGTCAAACAGTAAGGCTATAACCTTGGTATTTTGCCGAAAAATGACCAAAATTGAAATTGATTGATTTTGATTGCAGATTGAAAAGTGATGAAAATGAGCGATTTTTGGCCAAGAAGTAAGGCTATAACCTTGGTAGTTTGCCGAAAAATGACCAAAGTTGACATTGATTGATTTTGATTGCAGATTGAAAAGTGATGAACATGAGCGAATGTTGGCCAAAAAGTAAGGCTATAACCTTGGTATTTTGCCGAAAAATGACCAAAATTGAAATTGATTGATTTTGATTGCAGATTGAAAAGTGATGAAAATGAGCGATTTTTGGCCAAAAAGTAAGGCTATAACCTTGGTATTTTGCCGAAAAATGACCAAAATTGAAATTGATTGATTTTGATTGCAGATTGAAAAGTGATGAAAATGAGCGATGTTTGGCCAAAGAGTAAGGCTATAACCTTGGTATTTTGCCGAAAAATGACCAAAATTGAAATTGATTGAACTTGATTGCAGATTGAAAAGTGATGAAAATGAGCGATTTTTGGCCAAAAAGTAAGGCTATAACCTTGGTATTTTGCCGAAAAATGACCAAAATTGAAATTGATTGATTTTGATTGCAGATTGAAAAGTGATGAAAATGAGCGATTTTTGGCCAAAAAGTAAGGCTATAACCTTGGTATTTTGCCGAAAAATGACCAAAATTGAAATTGATTGATTTTGATTGCAGATTGAAAAGTGATGAAAATGAGCGATTTGTGGCCAAAAAGTAAGGCTATAACCTTGGTATTTTGCCGAAAAATGACCAAAATTGAAATTGATTGATTTTGATTGCAGATTGAAAAGTGATGAAAATGAGCGATTTTTGGCCAAAAAGTAAGGCTATAACCTTGGTATTTTGCCGAAAAATGACCAAACTTGAAAGTGATTGATTTTGATTGCAGATTGAAAAGTGATGAAAATGAGCGATTTTGGCCAAAACGTAAGGCTATAACCTTGGCATTTTGCCGAAAAATGACCAAAATTGAAATTCATTGAGTTTGATTGCAGATTGACAAATGATGAAAATGAGCGATTTTTGGCCAAAAAGTAAGGCTATAACCTTGGTATTTTGCCGAAAAATGACCAAAATTGAAATTGATTGATTTTGATTGCAGATTGAAAAGTGATGAAAATGAGCGAGTTTGGTCAAAAAGTAAGGCTATAACCTTGGTATTTTGCCGAAAAATGACCAAAATTGAAATTGATTGAGTTTGATTGCAGATTGACAAATGATGAAAATGAGCGATTTTTGGCCAAAAAGTAAGGCTATAACCTTGGTATTTTGCCGAAAAATGACCAAAATTGAAATTGATTGATTTTGATTGCAGATTGAAAAGTGATGAAAATGAGCGAGTTTGGTCAAAAAGTAAGGCTATAACCTTGGTATTTTGCCGAAAAATGACCTAAATTGAAATTGATTGATTTTGATTGCAGATTGAAAAGTGATGAAAATGAGCGATTTTTATCCAAAAAGTAAGGCTATAACCTTGGTATTTTGCCGAAAAATGACCTAAATTGAAATTGATTGATTTTGATTGCAGATTGAAAAGTGATGAAAATGAGCGATTTTTATCCAAAAAGTAAGGCTATAACCTTGGTATTTTGCCGAAAAATGACCAAAATTGAAATTGATTGATTTTGATTGCAGATTGACAAGTGATGCAAAATGAGCGATGTTTGGCCAAAAAGTAAGGCTATAACCTTGGTATTTTGCCGAAAAATGACCAAAATTGAAAGTGATTGATTTTGATTGCAGATTGAAAAGTGATGAAAATGAGCGATTTTTATCCAAAAAGTAAGGCTATAACCTTGGTATTTTGCCGACAAATGACCAAAATTGAAATTGATTGATTTTGATTGCAGATTGACAAGTGATGCAAAATGAGCGATGTTTGGCCAAAAAGTAAGGCTATAACCTTGGCATTTTGCCGAAAAATGACCAAAATTGAAATTGATTGATTTTGATTGCAGATTGAAAAGTGATGAAAATGAGCGATTTTTGGCCAAAAAGTAAGGCTATAACCTTGGTATTTTGCCGAAAAATGACCAAAATTGACATTGAGTGAGTTTGATTGCAGATTGAAAAGTGATGACAATGAGCGATTTTTGGCTAAAAAGTAAGGCTATAACCTTGGTATTTTGCCGACAAATGACCAAACATGAAAGTGATTGATTTTGATTGCAGATTGAAAAGTGATGAAAATGAGCGATTTATGGCCAAAAAGTAAGGCTATAACCTTGGTATTTTGCCGAAAAATGACCAAAATTGAAATTGATTGATTTTGATTGCAGATTGACAAGTGATGCAAAATGAGCGATGTTTGGCCAAAAAGTAAGGCTATAACCTTGGTATTTTGCCGAAACATGACCACAATTGAAAGTGATTGATTTTGATTGCAGATTGAAAAGTGATGAAAATGAGCGATTTTTGGCCAAAAAGTAAGGCTATAACCTTGGTAATTTGCCGAAAAATGACCAAAATTGAAATTCATTGAGTTTGATTGCAGATTGACAAATGATGAAAATGAGCGATTTGTGGCCAAAAAGTAAGGCTATAACCTTGGTATTTTGCCGAAAAATGACCAAAATTGAAATTGATTGATTTTGATTGCAGATTGAAAAGTGATGAAAATGAGCGAGTTTGGTCAAAAAGTAAGGCTATAACCTTGGTATTTTGCCGAAAAATGACCTAAATTGAAATTGATTGATTTTGATTGCAGATTGAAAAGTGATGAAAATGAGCGATTTTTATCCAAAAAGTAAGGCTATAACCTTGGTATTTTGCCGAAAGATGACCAAAATTGAAATTGATTGATTTTGATTGCAGATTGACAAGTGATGCAAAATGAGCGATGTTTGGCCAAAAAGTAAGGCTATAACCTTGGTATTTTGCCGAAAAATGACCAAAATTGAAAGTGATTGATTTTGATTGCAGATTGAAAAGTGATGACAATGAGCGATTTTTATCCAAAAAGTAAGGCTATAACCTTGGTATTTTGCCGACAAATGACCAAACATGAAAGTGATTGATTTTGATTGCAGATTGAAACGTGATGAAAATGAGCGATTAATGGCCAAAAAGTAAGGCTATAACCTTGGTATTTTGCCGACAAATGACCAACATTGACATTGATTGATTTTGATTGCAGATTGAAAAGTGATGAAAATGAGCGATTTATGGCCAAAAAGTAAGGCTATAACCTTGGTATTTTGCCGAAAAATGACCAAAATTGAAATTGATTGATTTTGATTGCAGATTGACAAGTGATGCAAAATGAGCGATTTTTGGCCAAAAAGTAAGGCTATAACCTTGGTATTTTGTCGACAAATGACCAAAATTGAAATTGATTGAGTTTGATTGCAGATTGAAAAGTGATGAAAATGAGCGATTTTTGGCCAAAAAGTAAGGCTATAACCTTGGTATTTTGCCGAAAAATGACCTAAATTGACATTGATTGAATTTGATTGCAGATTGAAAAGTGATGACAATGAGCGATTTTTGGCTAAAAAGTAAGGCTATAACCTTGGTAGTTTGCCGACAAATGACCAAACATGAAAGTGATTGATTTTGATTGCAGATTGAAAAGTGATGAAAATGAGGGATTTATGGCCAAAAAGTAAGGCTATAACCTTGGTATTTTGCCGAAAAATGACCAAAATTGACATTGATTGATTTTGATTGCAGATTGAAAAGTGATGAAAATGAGCGATTTATGGCCAAAAAGTAAGGCTATAACCTTGGTATTTTGCCGAAAAATGACCAAAATTGAAATTGATTGATTTTGATTGCAGATTGACAAGTGATGCAAAATGAGCGATTTTTGGCCAAAAAGTAAGGCTATAACCTTGGTATTTTGCCGAAAAATGACCAAAATTGAAATTGATTGATTTTGATTGCAGATTGACAAGTGATGCAAAATGGGCGATGTTTGGCCAAAAAGTAAGGCTATAACCTTGGTATTTTGCCGAAAAATGACCAAAATTGAAAGTGATTGATTTTGATTGCAGATTGAAAAGTGATGAAAATGAGCGATTTTTATCCAAAAAGTAAGGCTATAACCTTGGTATTTTGCCGAAAAATGACCAAAATTGAAATTGATTGATTTTGATTGCAGATTGACAAGTGATGCAAAATGAGCGATGTTTGGCCAAAAAGTAAGGCTATAACCTTGGTATTTTGCCGAAAAATGACCAAAATTGAAATTGATTGAGTTTGATTGCAGATTGAAAAGTGATGAAAATGAGCGATTTTTGGCCAAAAAGTAAGGCTATAACCTTGGTATTTTGCCGAAAAATGACCTAAATTGACATTGATTGAGTTTGATTGCAGATTGAAAAGTGATGACAATGAGCGATTTTTGGCTAAAAAGTAAGGCTATAACCTTGGTATTTTGCCGACAAATGACCAAACATGAAAGTGATTGATTTTGATTGCAGATTGAAAAGTGATGAAAATGAGGGATTTATGGCCAAAAAGTAAGGCTATAACCTTGGTATTTTGCCGAAAAATGACCAAAATTGACATTGATTGATTTTGATTGCAGATTGACAAGTGATGCAAAATGAGCGATTTTTGGCCAAAAAGTAAGGCTATAACCTTGGTATTTTGCCGAAAAATGACCTAAATTGAAATTGATTGATTTTGATTGCAGATTGAAAAGTGATGAAAATGAGCGATTTTTATCCAAAAAGTAAGGCTATAACCTTGGTATTTTGCCGAAAAATGACCAAAATTGAAATTGATTGATTTTGATTGCAGATTGACAAGTGATGCAAAATGGGCGATGTTTGGCCAAAAAGTAAGGCTATAACCTTGGTATTTTGCCGAAAAATGACCAAACTTGACAGTGATTGATTTTGATTGCAGATTGAAAAGTGATGAAAATGAGCGATTTTTGGCCAAAAAGTAAGGCTATAACCTTGGCATTTTGCCGAAAAATGACCAAAATTGAAATTGAGTGAGTTTGATTGCAGATTGACAAGTGATGAAAATGAGCGATTGTTGGCCAAAAAATAAGGCTATAACCTTGGTATTTTGCCGAAAAATGACCTAAATTGAAATTGATTGATTTTGATTGCAGATTGAAAAGTGATGAAAATGAGCGAGTTTGGTCAAAAAGTAAGGCTATAACCTTGGTATTTTGCCGAAAAATGACCAAAATTGAAATTGATTGATTTTGATTGCAGATTGAAAAGTGATGAAAATGAGCGATTTTTGGCCAAAAAGTAAGGCTATAACCTTGGTATTTTGCCGAGAAATGACCAAAATTGAAATTGATTGAATTTGATTGCAGATTGAAAAGTGATGAAAATGAGCGATTTTTGGCCAAAAAGTAAGGCTATAACCTTGGTATTTTGCCGAAAAATGACCAAAATTGAAATTGATTGAATTTGATTGCAGATTGAAAAGTGATGAAAATGAGCGATTTTTGGCCAAAAAGTAAGGCTATAACCTTGGTATTTTGCCGAAAAATGACCAAAATTGACATTGATTGAGTTTGATTGCAGATTGAAAAGTGATGAAAATGAGCGAGTTTGGCCAAAAAGTAAGGCTATAACCTTGGTATTTTGCCGAAAAGTGACCAAAATTGAAATTGATTGATTTTGATTGCAGATTGAAAAGTGATGAAAATGAGCGATTTTTGGCCAAAAAGTAAGGCTATAACCTTGGTAGTTTGCCGAAAAATGACCAAAATTGAAATTGATTGATTTTGATTGCAGATTGAAAAGTGATGAAAATGAGCGAGTTTTGGTCAAAAAATAAGGCTATAACCTTGGGATTTTGCCGAAAAATGACCAAAATTGAAATTGATTGATTTTGATTGCAGATTGAAAAGTGATGAAAATGAGCGATTTTTGGCCAAAAAGTAAGGCTATAACCTTGGTATTTTGCCGAAAAATGACCAAAATTGAAATTGATTGATTTTGATTGCAGATTGAAAAGTGATGAAAATGAGCGATGTTTATCCAAAAAGTAAGGCTATAACCTTGGTATTTTGCCGAAAAATGACCAAAATTGAAATTGATTGATTTTGATTGCAGATTGACAAGTGATGCAAAATGGGCGATGTTTGGCCAAAAAGTAAGGCTATAACCTTGGTATTTTGCCGAAAAATGACCAAAATTGAAAGTGATTGATTTTGATTGCAGATTGAAAAGTGATGAAAATGAGCGATTTTTATCCAAAAAGTAAGGCTATAACCTTGGTATTTTGCCGAAAAATGACCAAAATTGAAATTGATTGATTTTGATTGCAGATTGACAAGTGATGCAAAATGAGCGATGTTTGGCCAAAAAGTAAGGCTATAACCTTGGTATTTTGCCGAAAAATGACCAAAATTGACATTGATTGAGTTTGATTGCAGATTGAAAAGTGATGAAAATGAGCGATTTTTGGCCAAAAAGTAAGGCTATAACCTTGGTATTTTGCCGAAAAATGACCTAAATTGACATTGATTGAGTTTGATTGCAGATTGAAAAGTGATGACAATGAGCGATTTTTGGCTAAAAAGTAAGGCTATAACCTTGGTATTTTGCCGACAAATGACCAAACATGAAAGTGATTGATTTTGATTGCAGATTGAAAAGTGATGACAATGAGGGATTTATGGCCAAAAAGTAAGGCTATAACCTTGGTATTTTGCCGAAAAATGACCAAAATTGACATTGATTGATTTTGATTGCAGATTGAAAAGTGATGAAAATGAGCGATTTATGGCCAAAAAGTAAGGCTATAACCTTGGTATTTTGCCGAAAAATGACCAAAATTGAAATTGATTGATTTTGATTGCAGATTGACAAGTGATGCAAAATGAGCGATTTTTGGCCAAAAAGTAAGGCTATAACCTTGGTATTTTGCCGACAAATGACCAAAATTGAAATTGATTGATTTTGATTGCAGATTGAAAAGTGATGAAAATGAGCGATTTTTGGCTAAAAAGTAAGGCTATAACCTTGGTATTTTGCCGAAAAATGACCAAACTTGACAGTGATTGATTTTGATTGCAGATTGAAAAGTGATGAAAATGAGCGATTTTTGGCCAAAAAGTAAGGCTATAACCTTGGCATTTTGCCGAAAAATGACCAAAATTGAAATTGATTGAGTTTGATTGCAGATTGACAAGTGATGAAAATGAGCGATTTTTGGCCAAAAAATAAGGCTATAACCTTGGTATTTTGCCGAAAAATGACCTAAATTGAAATTGATTGATTTTGATTGCAGATTGAAAAGTGATGAAAATGAGCGAGTTTGGTCAAAAAGTAAGGCTATAACCTTGGTATTTTGCCGAAAAATGACCAAAATTGAAATTGATTGATTTTGATTGCAGATTGAAAAGTGATGAAAATGAGCGATTTTTGGCCAAAAAGTAAGGCTATAACCTTGGTATTTTGCCGAGAAATGACCAAAATTGAAATTGATTGAATTTGATTGCAGATTGAAAAGTGATGAAAATGAGCGATTTTTGGCCAAAAAGTAAGGCTATAACCTTGGTATTTTGCCGAAAAATGACCAAAATTGAAATTGATTGAATTTGATTGCAGATTGAAAAGTGATGGAAATGAGCGATTTTTGGCCAAAAAGTAAGGCTATAACCTTGGTATTTTGCCGAAAAATGACCAAAATTGACATTGATTGAGTTTGATTGCAGATTGAAAAGTGATGAAAATGAGCGAGTTTGGCCAAAAAGTAAGGCTATAACCTTGGTATTTTGCCGAAAAATGACCAAAATTGAAATTGATTGATTTTGATTGCAGATTGAAAAGTGATGAAAATGAGCGATTTTTGGCCAAAAAGTAAGGCTATAACCTTGGTAGTTTGCCGAAAAATGACCAAAATTGAAATTGATTGATTTTGATTGCAGATTGAAAAGTGATGAAAATGAGCGAGTTTTGGTCAAAAAATAAGGCTATAACCTTGGGATTTTGCCGAAAAATGACCAAAATTGAAATTGATTGATTTTGATTGCAGATTGAAAAGTGATGAAAATGAGCGATTTTTGGCCAAAAAGTAAGGCTATAACCTTGGTATTTTGCCGAAAAATGACCAAAATTGAAATTGATTGATTCTGATTGCAGATTGAAAAGTGATGAAAATGAGCGATTGTTGGTCAAAAAATAAGGCTATAACCTTGGGATTTTGCCGAAAAATGACCAAAATTGAAATTGATTGATTTTGATTGCAGATTGAAAAGTGATGAAAATGAGCGATTTTTGGCCAAAAAGTAAGGCTATAACCTTGGTATTTTGCCGAAAAATGACCAAAATTGAAATTGATTGATTTTGATTGCAGATTGAAAAGTGATGAAAATAAGCGATTTTTGGCCAAAAAGTAAGGCTATAACCTTGGTATTTTGCCGAAAAATGACCAAAATTGAAATTGATTGATGTTGATTGCAGATTGAAAAGTGATGAAAATGAAGTTAATATAGGTAGAAGTGGAGGCGATAGCGGTGATACCGTACCGGAAAATGACGTAAATTGTCTACGGATTGAAATTGAATCGTGATTGAAGGGTAATGAAAATTAATGAAGTGTGGGCTTAAAGTAGGGCTATAGTCTTTTCATGTTTCCCTAAAAGTGACCCAAAAGTGACACTGATTAACTAACTTTGGAAGAAATTGTAAGGCTATAACTTTGAAAGTTGAACAGTTTTAGTAACATAAGTAACACAAGTTGTGAAGAAATTGTAAAGCTATATAAGTGTTGAAAATGCAGCAAGTTGAAGCAACATGATTGTGGAAGAAATTGTATGGCTATAGCTTTTGGAAAAGGAACAGTTTTAAGTAACATGATTGTGGAAGAAATTGTAAGGCTATAACTCTCAAAGTTGAACAGTTTTAAGTAGCATAATTGTGGAAGAAATTGTAAGGCTATAACTGTTGAAAATGGAGCAGTTTTAAGCAACATGATTTTGGAAGAAATTGTAAGGCTATAACTTTTGAAAATGGAGCAGTTTTAAGTAATATGATTGTGGAAGAAATTGTAAGGCTATAACCATTGAAAATGGAGCAGTTCTGAGGAATATGAGTGTCGAAGAAGATGTATGACTGTAATCTTTATAAGCTGAATATTTTCTAGCAGTATAGTTGTGGTAGGTATAATAATGGTATAACCTTATGAATGTAGTGTGGTCTTTGAGTAGGGTTTTCTCAACAAGGAAGGTACGGCAATTCCAGTTGAATCCATAGTGGTAGAGAGTAGCACTTTGTTATTGGTTGAAGGAACGTGACTACCGTGAAGAATGGATGAAGTGGTAGTTCTTTGATGCTGCAGGAAAATATAATATTGTATCGCTATCTTTGATTGCAGTAGTTTTGAGCAGATAGTTTTGAGTGGTATGAATGCTGAAGAAAAAGCGTGAATTCAGGGAAGAAACATGGATTCTCTGTTGGTTACATGATACTAGTATAAATTGTAAGGCTATAGTGAACTATCTGCATGTGGCTTGATGGTCGGAGCGAAGTACTGATGTAGCCATTGGAAATTGATCTTCAGTGAGCTGCAGTATTACAATGTCATAGAACCACACCAATAACGTTGGTTTTTGGGAGAAATGCACGCGACGATAGGGAAATGCCACCTGCACGCCAACTTTAAGTATCGCATAGACGAACCAACATTGTTCCAGGGAGACGGGGGTGCGTGTATGTTGTAACGATGACAATATGTAGAGGACTGTGGTTTTTTATCAGTTTGTCTAAGTGTCCCAAGGACTTTTAACGAGTACTGTACGTATTACAAAAATAATAGTGATAAACACAGACAAATCTTGGTACAATTGGCTAATTGAAGACTACCTGAATTAATGTTACTTTGAAGAAAGCAAGCATGATCAAAACGTCCAATGCAAAAGTACAATCTAAGCAATCAATAAATAGCTAATTAAACTTGGGCATGATTTATACATCGTTTATACTGTAACGGATCACCTTTTTCCGGTTCAGAACCTGTTCCAGGCAGCTGCACTTACTGTACCGGAAGCTGCAACGGTTAATCGAACATGGTTTGTACCGAATCACTTGCGCGTGTGTAAACGGCAAGCTATTTGAATATAACTTTTGTAGCGGAACAAAAAGTGATCTGATACAATGCAGACGGGGTCATAGTTTCATTACATGTACTTTTTTATAAGAAACTAAGGTCCGGTGCTGGTAGGCAGTTTCTTAAATTTTCTTGCCATTTTGAATTTCTTAGGTAATGAATTTTCTTGGTGAAGCCCAAGGATAGCAGAGATTTCTGCTTCTTCTCCATCACACTTTTGGCCAAAGAACATACATGTACTTCATTAAGTGGGCACTGCTTGCATTCAAATTCGAGGTTAATAGGATAGACAGACTGCTGAACTGCAAAGAATGTCCTTTCCTGTCTTGTCAACTGTAATCGATTTTCAATTCTGAAATAGAGCCCTAACACAGTGATCAAGGAATTTTGTTTTCCTAGAATGACTAACTCTGTTGAGATCTGTAAACAGTTAAGCTCATTGAACTTTATCAATGTCAAGTTGAAGTCACAACAAATTTTTAAATCGAAACTTCTTGAGTGTGCAATTTACCGAGAATGAATGCAAACTGCATGTCAAATGTAGTGTTGCAATGTACGATGATGTTCAATGTCAAGACTGTTTCGACTGTCAACTCGGAGAAATAAAACTGCAAATTATAAAAGTTTCGTAGCTTAGTTTCCTACCTTTCGAAAAAATTGAGGCTACCGTTTCTTATAACCTGTTTCTTAGAAAAAAATGCGTGCACCTGATATTAGCATAAATATAAAACTATATGGTTTTTGCTTTAAAAATTGAAAACATAGTGAATGCTATTAGCGGATAATGTCTAACTTTCTACACCACAGGTGTCAAACTGTTTCACCGAGGGCCACATCAGCCTTATGGGTGGCCTGAAAGGACCAGGTGGACAGAAAGGGCGAGATGGACAGAAACTACATCTTATAATATTGCTAGATAACTCATTCTGTACTTATTAAAGTTAATAGATGCTTTCTCACCACCCTCATTCACAGGTCACATTGCACATCATCACGAAACATCCTCAGAATCACGCACAAGTTCTCCAGGGCCACACAAAATGATATGGGGGGTAGCATGTGGCCCACGGGCTTTGAGTTTGACACATGTGATCTACACAATCGGTTGCAGGTGCAGGCCCGTAGACACTGGGGGCAGGGGGGCTTTGCCCCCTAATAAATCACCAAGGTTGTATATAGAAGTATGCTACACTCTTCTTTTTAATCATTTTTCAGTTAAGTTCTACCCAATCTTGAACCTAGAAGCACCATAACACAGATATATGGCATGCAGATATCTTGATTTTGTTGACAGACAAACTGTTAACCTTTTTTCAGTGACGATACGAGTGTTGTAAGAGTGTCTAAGAGTTTCTGCTTGTGTAGATGGCAACCCTTTTAGGAAATAGGCATTGTTACTTTTGAGTGCATTCCATGTAGCCCATGCCAGATATCTGAGGGTGCGAAATGCCTTTTCTTCAATGTGTTGGTAAGAGATAGTTTTGCCTCTATCATGGGTGTACATGCAAGTAGTACCAGAGAGAAAAGACGGTTTAGCTTTTTCCTTTGTCGCTTTAAATCTTCAAATTTCGATGAAACTAGGTTCATTCCTTTTTTATAAGAACAATTTTACAAAACCAACAGCCTCAAGATTGTTGGGAAATTAAAAACAAATTGAGGCTGAAGTACTATCGTAAAATGTATTTCTGCACAAAGATGCATACACTGTCCAATAATATATTAACATGAAATGTCATTCCCTCGTAAAAATAATACCTGTTTCATAAGCATCTAATTTTGTCTTGCATATTGTCTAATATCTAAATAGTCTACACCCCACAAATTAAAGAACAAATTTTACGAACAATTCAGCCTCAAAAATCTAGCAAAAAATAAGAACAGCTAGCCTGAACCTCAATTCTACTGGTTCTTATAAAAAGAAGAGTGCAAAGGAGCCAGTTTCTCCATCTTAGCATGAAAATCAATGAGGGAAACTGCTACATTATATTCTGCAAAAGGGCGTTTTCTGACGTTCTGGAGGGCGTTACTTTCAAAAACTTTTTCTGGGGGCAGGCCCCCAGACCCCAATTTTCATCAGAAAGCATATGAAAACCACTATTTTGGAACATACTTATGTTTAACATGTAACGCTCCCCCCCCCGAAGGATTCTAGCTTGACTTCTACATCTGTACCCCCCACATCCGGTTCAGCTGTCTACGGGCCTGAGGTGTGAAAACGGATTGCTGCCAGAAATCGCGTCATATGCGTGAATAGCAAATCTGCGGTATAGCAAATATATGCAATAAAAATATCCTAGAAAAATGTACACAAATTATGCTCTGCTACAAATTATATTTAATTCCTCCAAAAGAGTTTCGTATCGGTAGGAAATTCGTATGTCAGGAACATTAGATCTGGACACATGATTGCCCTCTGGTCCTTCCAAGTGAAATTTTTCACCAATCCAATGGTGTTTGACCTGAATTAAATGTGAAAATCGATGGCTAAAATCAGGATCAACCAGCAGAATAATGTTACTTCTATAAAACTTTATAAAAAGATATCAAGTGTCAAAGTTGTCTGGTGCAGATGAATTTCCTATGTTATATGACCGCCTTTCAGAAAATAACTATAGTACAGTCTAGGTCATCATGTGGAGATTTTAGCACAAAAGCTTCGACATATGACATGTTATAGGTGGTGAACGATAAGAATGACGATATAAAATGATGAAAGATAAGCTGGTCAAGAAGTGGTTCATCATATATGCAATGAACAGACACAGGTCATTATTTGGTCATCCTCTACGGTCACTATTGTTCAGTTTGTATTGTGGACAAATCTTGATTGGCTGCTAGTGCGATGCCCAGTTGAGGAATCCTCCAGAAAAATTGACCAATTGGGATCCTGACTTTCTGATTTGCCCATAACTCAGAGGATTCCCCAATTGGGGATCGCGTTAACACCCATCAAGATTTGTCCACTATCTTCCGTTCAGTTGGCTTGGCTATATTCTGGGCGCACATAAGCCTCAACAGAGTGGGATCACACAGATCTGTACCGTGGTGCTACTCACTATATTACTTTCCAAGAAATAGGCACAAAGATAACATAACAACAATCTGTTCTCAACCAATCAGCAGAATTCAGTACATCAAATTAATAACCAATAAGATACTTCCATTGTTTACATCTCTCATTGAGCCGCCATATTGAAACGGAGTGGCTGTTGAGAAATCACTACTCAATTTTTGGAACGGAAAAAATTTACGTTCATGTACAGAGAGGAGCTTTTACTGGCAACTTCGTAAGTATATTCTACATTTATATCGCGGAGCCCTAACCTGAGAAATAAATAATTCCAAAATATTCAACGTATCAAGCACCCATTGCTTACCTTTTATAAACTCCCCTTACAAAAGTTTGCAGTGGCTGATTCAATATGGCATCCACTGAAACAAAGTTACAACACGTTGATAAAAACCACAGCTACTATCTGAACATCAATGAGCCCTTTGGCCAATGTTTTGGCTGAAAGCATTTACTGCAATGCTTAAGTGATATTTTATGTATAAAAAGCCTGTGTTTTCATTTCTTTCGCTTTTTAAACGGCTCATAAAGAAGTGTACCTAGATCACAAAAATATCAGCCAAAGAGCAACTTGCTACCAAAATATTGAGACGAAAGCAGCACTGACCGTCTATGAATTGCGGTAATTGCTGGATTTTAGTACAGCAGTTTACTACGGATTTACAGGAACTTCAGAAAACCGGTTTCATCCTGTCCACACCTAAAGGTGGTCCCTTAAAAACATTAATCAAAACAAGGGAAAGATAGGAAAGATAAAATTCAGGTTTGCAAAGTTTACAGTAATATTATGAGAATAACCAGCATCGCCTCCAGCAAAAAAATGTATACCCTAGAAAGACCTATATTTCAAAGTCATTGAAGAAAGTCCTACAAAATACAATGAAATGGCTTGTTTCTTTAACTTTTGGTAGTTACCACCTGTAGTGGGTTTGGGTAGTTGGTCACTAGAAGATAGACCACAGGAAAGAGAGGTCTTTTTCAAACGGTTGCTAATTGTGGCTGACAAGGGATGATAGAATGCTCGTTATTTGACGTAGGACAGAAGAAGTCAATAAAACAATTTTTCAGCTCAGTTTCAGTAATTCTGTGTCTGCTACGTTTCGGAGGTATACTAGGCCTACTGGTGAAGGTCATTTGGCAGAATCTAGTCAAAAACTAATGCTCATGTATTAATTATAAGTCTTGACAGTAAGCTCTTTCAGAAGCTAACTATCAAATCAATCAGGAGTAGGGAAGGCCAGCTATTTCTAATCATGACAACAAATCTCCATAGCAAACTAAAAAGACGAAAATTTATCTAAAATTGTATGGGCACTGCTCGATACGTTGAATATTTTGGAAACCATTTATTTCCCAGATTAGGACTCCGCGATATAAATGCAGAATGTACTTATGAGGTTGCCAGTCAAAGCTCATCTCTGTACATGAACGTAAATTTTTCCCGGCGAAAAGTTGTGAGTAGTGATTTCTCCACAGCCACTCCGTTTCAAAATGGCGTGATAGAAGTAAAAAATTGAAGCATCTTATTGGTTAATAATTTGATGTAAACAAGTTCGATCATTGGTTGAGAACAAAATGTGGCTATGTTCACAAAGATAGCGAAGGCTAATAGAGTAAACCAAAAACAGACCTTATCCTCAAAACCACTCATCAGAACGCTGTTTCTCGCCAATTCGCACATGTCAGTAGGACTCAGCTTCCAAACCTGGGCAGCAATGCTATACTCTTCCATCAATGGCTCCTACAAAGCAAAAGACCATCATAAACATAAGATCAAAAACAGCATATAACCACCTCAATTGAATAAAGATATGAACAGACCGTGGTATAACATTGAATGAAACTGGAAACGCACAGTCACTGATTAATAAAATAAAAACGAGCCGTTAAGAGGTGGCATATTGACTGAAAGCGAGAGAGACAACAATAATTACTTTTAACAGATGAATGATAAAAATTGCTACGACTTTTGAAGTAATCGTTTAACATTGTATTTCTTAGTTAACACAGTAAATCCTCCCGGTAGAAATTACTTTATTGTGAGATCTGTACATGGAGATTTTAATACCATATTCATGAAATGAAACTTGAAAATAGAACCAATTTTAGTACTAATATTTTTTACAATCGCAGCATTACCATCTCTTCATAATTCCGGTTGCCTGACTTAAATTACCACTCTTTTTCAAATTAAATGTTACTTTTTCTCATAAGGATCATGCACCAACAACATGGTAGCTGTTCCTTGATATGAAAGCTGCAAGCTACTGAAGATGCTAAATGGCTATCAAGTATGAAAAAGGCCCATTAGGTCTGGATATATCTGCTTTCATTCGTAGTATTTTCATCTACCTTCTGACAATTGTAGTGAAGAATTCAGATAAGCATCTAGTTCAGAAATACTTATCACAAAAATCGAAAATACAAAGCACTAGAAGTGTTAAAAATAAATCCAGGACCTCTAGGCCAATTGGTATACTGCATTAGGATATGTACAAAAGCCTACGAAGGCCTACCTTTGTGAAATGGAATTGCAAAGGATCATCCGTTGATATGGAAACAAGCAGTCCTCTTGCAAGGTATTGTGGGAGTGGGTTGCGCTGGTAGTTAAGAAACAACGAGTTGTTGCTAAGAGGAGACATTGCAATGCCAATCTGTGCAAGGTAGTAAAGGTACTGTAACGCTGGAATCTACGAAATGAGAAATACGAACGATTCATAACTAGACCAGAGAGAAAAATATGCCGAAACATGAATGTAGACTTGATTCTATCTTCAATCTTTATTATACATCTGTGAAACAAAATTTCAAAATAGCAGCATATAATCTGCAAAATCAGTGAAACAAAATTTCTACTATATTATCCAATCGAGCAAGCTCCAAATTTTAATTACAAACAAATGAGCTAGAACAGCCTAAGGTGAAGTAAACAGGGCAATGAGATAGGCCAAACACATGAGCTGATATTACTTTAGAATTATCATCCTTCCATAGCAAATAACAAGGAGCTGAGTAACTAGCTGAAAGAGACAAGTAATTCTATCGCAACAGCAGAATGTGCAAAAAGAGCAGTATTTACGAATGAAAAAACTACGGCAATCTTTAAAGATTCACAAATTTGCAAATAGAAAACATTGCAAACATAATAAAAATAGGACAAACAGTGACTAAGAAGTTTACTAACAAACCTTTCGCAGAAGCAGGCCATGAGAAATGTTCTCAGCCAGCATGAATGCAGAGACCAAATGATGCTCCGGACCAGCTTCACCACAGTGTGGTCGGAGAGTAAATATGTTGAAATTTCTTTCTCTAATTAAAAACGAATACATTTTTAGATGAAATAGAAATATTCCAAAAAGCAAGAAGGGATAGAGAAGGCCACTGACCTAAGCAGTCGTCAATAGCAAAAATGAATACAATCAAAGTAGTTTTTGAGACCACGAAGCTTTTCAATTAAGAGCACTAATCTGATCTCATTATATCTTCTATAAATTCTTCTATTTACTACATAGTATGATCAGTCCCTCTCTTCGGGGGAGAAGCAAACCAATGAAAGTTCTAAAACTGAAAGTCATTCAAGACCGCATCAGTACGAAGACCACGATCTACAAGCCAATAAGAGATCACAGGCAGGTCATGTGATGGATCTATTACCTCAAACACAAGGCGAGACTTTATAAGAATATGAGACAGATCTAACCATAGAATAATTGACTCATGCTCAAGTCACAAAGAGTTAAATTACAACCAAACTGCATACAGTAAGGAAGGTTGACTATAATACATTTGCTGGATATAAGGAACACGGTCCAATTGTCGTCTTTAACAATATTGCATACGAAAAGAAGACAAAAGATGATACAAAGTACCACAAGATATGATGATATTCGGTGACGTGATTCAAGATCGAATACTTCAAGACAAAACTTTCGACTTAATTCTCTTTGATCTATGAACGCTCAGAAAACACATTTTCCACTTGCGATCAAATCGCGATTTGCTACAACAAATTGACTGTCACCTTACCAGCTACATTGACAGTTTGTGCTGTTAATTCAAGAAAAATAAATTACGAATGAACGCAAACTTTCTAAATTCTAAATTATGAACAGCGACTGGGAAGTGGCTTCAGAAAATCAAAAATCAAGGAAGGGAAATTTGAAGTCACAAGATTGAACTCGGAATTCCAAAGATACACTTTTAGCTACAGGGGGACTTTTGTTTAGAATGAAATATCGAACAATGTGAAACAAGTAAATAGTAAAGATATCTTTAGGACAAAACTTAAAGAAGATGCAGACAAATTAAGAAATCTAAATTTTTCCAGAGGAACTGCTTGCGCAAGAAACAGACGTGCCGACTTCGTATATTATTAAGGTTTGACTTCAAAATTTTAAAAAATTGTAAATTTTAAGTTTTCCTTTTATTTTTTTCAATTTTAAGTTGCAGGTCTACATCGTCCATCTAGAGGCCGCCATTTTCTCCTAACCTGCATTATAAAATAAATGATGTATGTATGTACGTATATGTATGTATGTAAATGGCAGACACAAATACTTACTTTCGAAGATGGTTCAATACTACAATATTTGAGTACATGAAATAGAGGTAGTAGGCATATGGCGGATTTTGTTCCTTGGTCCATTCTCGTGGCCTAGGTGTCGACTTTCCAAAAACGACTTCTTCAGGTTTACTTTCATCATCTACACTGTCAAATCCAATAACCTTCGCGAAATAAATGAAGAAAGATCAGAACATCAAATCATCATTTCTGATTGTGAAGAAAATTAGGCTCCTTAGGATGACATACCGATTTGCATGTCATTACTTCCTAATCTGAAAGAGAGACCAAGGTAAAAGACAAAGACAACTTCTTATCAATTACGTAACACAGCTTTTGACCTTGTAAATAAAGGAGTGCAATTAATATAGGTGAGCTAGTCATCCTTCTGATTTGAGACACTTCTTATATGACAATTGACTTTCACTGCTAATAGACCCCTTTTAAGCTGATGCTACTCGAATATCGTCAGCTCTCGCTACAAAATGGGAGATTTTCGAGCTCCACAAGGCCTTCAAATATTCGACTTCAATTTACTTACTCCTAAATGTATATTGGTTGCTTATGTGATTACTCTCCAATTTTCACTTTGAAATTGCTGTATATACAACACGACTCCCCAAAGTATACGGCATCCAAAAGAAAAATGAGCTTCACTAACCTGTTTGAGAAACTGGTGCAGCTCAGGATGAGACTGAGGGTCAATAGAAACTTCAAACAGAGGTCGAAATATGTTGTCTAAAAACTCCTCAAAATTCTTTAACATCTTCTTTGATCGATAAACATCACTGAAACAAAAAGAACCAGATTGATACTTGGAAACTCAACAAGTTGAGCTATAAAGATTAGAGATCAACAAAGTGACACAAACAAAGACAAATAATTGTAAAAATAGAGAATAGCTGTGATTGCTTTGAAAATGGATAAGAGAGAATAAATCTGAATCATTATTTTTCCAAATACAAAAATATGTCATTAAAGAGCTTAAAAGAAGGCAGATAAAGCATATTTTTTGAACAGGCATTTAATTCTTAAGTAATCATCTAAATTGTGAAACATTATAAAATCTGAGGATTTTCATTATAATTTTGACAGCTATTCTAACTAAATGTAACTTACTTGCATCTATAAAAATGCATGCACCGCAGTACTGTATACCACAAGGGTGCTTTGTACAATAAACTATATCATCATTATTCTTATTATTAAGTAAACTTACAACAATCTGGGAATCTGGATCAGCCATCTAAGATTATATGAATAAACATCATGCATCGTTGCCCACTTTGCTAATTTGTCCCATTCATCTTTACTACGGCCGTAAATTGAAACTCTAAGTTCGACCATCTGATACTTGCTAAACTCCAAATCAGACAAAACTTCCTGCAAATAGCAAGCATTTGGTTATCACGGGGATCTGCTGTTAGCTTGATAAAGCCATAATACATATGACATTTAAATTCGTAATACATAACACATAGGTAATTTAAAAATTCTTCGCTCTAAGTGTATGACATTTTATTAAACAGGTGCTTGCAACATGCAAGTAAGAAACCGAAACAACAGTGTTCCATTTACAATATCGGCACAATCAGTCTACTACGTGCTTTCAGATAAGCGACATTCCAAACTATGGATAACAGATCTCGAATGTTCGCACACACTTCTTTTATAGAAACAGACTTTATAAAAACACTGAGGCTAGATTTGGCCCAAAATAAAAATACTGCTAGAACATGCTCATCCTTAGGCGAGAAATGCCACAGTCACTCCAGTACCCACTTTCTTTTGGCAAACGAATTTTGATCAGGTTGTTTATAGACATCAACATTTGTTGCTTTACCTTCAAAGGCAGCCCGGCAGGATGTTTTTAGGAACTTTATACTACATGTAGTTTCTCGAATATTTGCAAAAAATAACATAATAATAATATGATAAATTTTAAGAATATTTGAGTCTAAAATTATCAAAAAATTAAGAACAACGAGCCTCGACAGAAATCAACCTGTATCTTATAAAGAAAAGAGTTCAGTCTCCCAATAATAAAGGAAACATTCTGGATTTTATTCCAAGTTGCTAGATGACTGAATTTACGATCAAATGTCCCATACACTTTATTTTATGTCTGAGGAATCACATCCAATCAAGAACTATGGAGAGAGCGAGCGCCTAATGGCCTAGTACAGTAGTGAACTACTAACATAGTCAGCTATTACCTTGATGAGTTGAGCAAAATATTTGCCTTGCATGTAGTTATCAGTTTTCAAGAAAATATCACGAATTTGACTTTGGCCTAAAACAGATTGAGATTGGATGATTAATAATTTTCAAATATTACAGCGATATAATGACAAATTTCTTGATGTCTACTATTCTGCTTTCAGCGGTAATGGCTCTTTGTTCAAATGGTTTTAAAACACAGACACATTGCAAGAATACGAATAACGAGCCAATCATGAAATTTAATACAGACACATGAATCAAACTCGGGATTTAACATGTTAATAAAAACAGCAAAGTGCCTAAGAGGTGCATAAAAATTGAGATACATAACGCAACAGATAGAAAATTACATGCTAACAATGTGGAAAATAATAACCACAATCAAACATTTCCCGTCAATTTATAGCCTAACTCACCAACAGGGTTGTACTTTAAGTTGAATTTATCAAATCTGTGAAAAGTATTGTTATCCTGGAAATAAGAAGTGATATCAATAGCACTGAATACACGTTTTTTTATAAGAAACAAGTATATAAGAAATATGAGGTTCAAATCAGGCAAAAATTAAAAAACAATTAAGAAACAAAGGAAGGCTGAGTTTCAAAAGTAAACTTGAAAAACCTGTTTTTGCCAGAAAATTGTTCATTGAACTGGAAACAAAATATAAACAACACCCGTCTCTCAAATGTTTTCAACTAAAATTCAATTTCTCGTCTCATAGTTGCCTTGATGCTATAGGAAATTTCAAGAATTGAAGAAACACTTAGGAAACATTTAAGGCTGGATTTGACAAAATATTAAGAAACATCCAGGCTGAAGAAAGTTTGCTTCTTATATAAAAAAAACGTGTAGTACAAACGAAACTTGGTTAGAATAGAACATCACCTAGGTTCTACGGATGCAATCAAATATCTGAAGTGATGAGCAGTACAGACTAGACATGGAATTGCATCCAGATCAGTCAGAGGTAAGTCAATCAAATACGATCGATCAATCAAAAATGCTGAGATAAAATACAAATGAGCATTGACTGATCGAAATAACAGATTAATCAATAAACATAATCAATCAATCAATTTCTCTGAAATCGATCAATGAATTATCAAATAAGCATCAATGGATCTATAAAATCATAAAGTCAAAAGATTAATACTCAGATGATAAATTAGTGAATGCATGAATTAATGAATCAATGAACTGATTAATCAATCAAGTAATAAATAAATCAGTAAAAAAATATACATGGAGCAACCAACAGAGGTTGTAGAACAAAAAAAGGCCTTTAAGAAAAAATTATAAATCTCTTTACTCACAGCATGAACATCCAGTCTGTCGACAGTTAGTTCACGAGCATTAAGTCCAAGGCTTTCAAATACCTGCAAGATTAAGCAATAATTATACAATGTGACAACATGTACTGTGAAAAAAGAGCTAAGATAAGATTCAAATGATATTGACGGGTGACGAAGATAAAACGGTATATAAAATGGGGAAAACGACCTGGAATATATTTCAACTGCTTTATATAAGATCGTACAAAAAAGATAACTTGCTAGATGCATAGGTGTAGTCTTGCTAGATACAGTAAAGTAATAGCCTGTACACAAGAATCTTTATATGCAAATTTAGCCTAAATAAGCTCCTGTACAAATGGTACCTAAAGCAAACTTAGGATGCCAAGGTTCTAAAATAGGTTCTTATATTTTCATAAGAATTTCATCTGAATATACTATATGTACTATACGTATCATAAATATAATCTCAAAATACATACAGAATGGTACTTAAGCCTGAAAGAAAAAACCTATGTCCAGTTACTCTTAAATAGATCATGATACCAATTCTGCAGCCTCCATCTACATACTTTTACAGCAACCCAACTGATAAGAATAACTTAGAATTCTAACCTACATAGGCTCTCTTCTTGGTGCCTACCGTCGTATCCTCTATCATATAGTAATCTAACAAATGATACAAATTTGCCTTCAAAAATCTTTTCCATTCACCAAAGGATCTTAATCTAATGATTAACAACTCTGGATTTAAATCAGCCAAGTCTCCAGCCACAAACCTCATTCAAGGTCTGCTCCTTCCCATCCACTTTAGTGACAATTTCATCACCAGATTTCTTACACTTTTTCTTAATAAATCGCAATAGATGCTTTTGGTTCATACACGATGCAGCATGAACGTGAGTATCAACCTAAAAACACAAAATAAACAAAGGTGCCTGTTAGCAAAGTTTGCTTGCTATTACACAAATACGTAAAACAGATGGTTATACCAAAGTAGACTGAAAACCTGCTGCCATCCTTCCAGGTGATAAAACTAAAAGTATTTCTTTATCAGTAACTGCAGTAAACTTCGCGTAACTTGAGCAACTAGAGACTGAGGAATTTGCTCGAGTTATACGAACATCGAGTTAAGCGAAGTTCCTCAGCTACAATTATAAACCACCCCTAATATTGCAAATCAAATACAATATTGGTATAAAAAAAAACAAATAAGTATTTTTCTTCAGAAATGCTGTATTCATACTACGGTGATGCAATAATTCCCATGAATTACAGAATTTGACCATCAATTTTAAAAGGTCATATATGAAAGTCAAAGTACAGTAAAACATTTATGCCGCTAGATAACGTGGCATAAGCTCAGCCAATTATGTCTAAGTTTTACGCTACGTCGTAATACAGAACGTGTTCTGATAAATGTGCTTTTCTATTCTAGTCCTCGGTGATTTTGTGGACTTCTTTATAAGTGGTCACGAAATTTATTCGAGTTGGTTGCAGGGAATTCTTTGAGAATCTGTACAGTTAGTCATAAAACCCGGTCAAGTTACGCGATATTTAGAATCATTGATTTCGAGTTTCCTGAGGTTTGTTATAAGGAAAACATAAGGATAAAGTTCGTTCCACGAGATGCGCTCGAGTTATACAATAATTCGAGGTATAAAGGGTCGAGTTATGCAGAGTCTACTGTATTTCAATTCGCCATGCATCAACTGACTAATCAATAACCTCTAGGGATATCAAATAAAAAACAGTAATCTGGATTCATAAGCCTATCAAAACCATATAGATTTAAAAGGAATGTAATTCACGATTGAAGAAACAAAATAAGAAGCAACAAAAGCAAATACATACACAAATAAAATAACATAGATAATAAATTGACAAAAAGTAATAATATGTTTTGCTGTGATGGGGTACCTTTCTGACATTATAGAAATCTCTATGTGCAATATCCTTCAAAGCAGCAATTTCCTTCATTTCATTAAGAAGCAAATGCAACTTAAACTTTGACTCCAAAAATTGTAATCTTCTATATGAAAATGATTTCCTGCAAAAGAAAAGATATATGGTATTTACCATAAAGACTTAATGTAACTATGAAATATACTATAGTTCAAAGAGCAAAGTCTTGCCTGGGTAAAACTACAAACATATTGGGTAAGGGGTGTAGTGCCCCAATGCTTTTAAAAAAGAACTTTGTCAGGCAGCATTTGGCTGCTCTATATTGGTCACCATTTCATTGCTGCTTTGCACCATTTAGGTATTATAGCCTGTCAGTACTACAGACTTTCACAACAGGACAAAAAAGTGGAGATATTCTTTGCTAAGGAATGTTCCCACTTTTTGTGCAATAGTGACATCCAGGTTCTATGAAGTCTATGGAAAATGAACAGCATGAAGTGCTTCATAGTTCTGACACACTCAGTTTCCATTCTTTTCAGGCATGCCCTTTCATCAAGCAGGTCACACTGACCAGTTGGGTATCTATACCTCACACCCCACCCCTAGTAAAAACAATCAAGTTTCACCCCTGGGTTTATAAAAGGCAAACAAACAAATAAGGAATGGTAATTCCATTACTCATGATATTTAAGATAATATGAAAACAACTTACACTGGTCCATGTGTTGAAAATGCAAGCATCACATTATGATCTTCAATAAACTCTTCTATACTTGGAAGAGGATGCACAACTGGTTCAGTTTTGGAGTTCACTTCACCATTCACAATTCTCTTGCACCCAGTAATTTTGAATATTCCATCTTCAATATCAAATGTGTATCCTATGTCTATAGGTGTCTCTGAATTAAATGGGTTCCATTGACTACCATCTGCTCTACAGCAATTTAAATCTTCATATGAGCAAAGAGCTTGACATGCAACAAAAGATTAGAAAACTAACTGCAAGCACTATCAAATATATACAGCAGAGGCATACTGCTTTGAAGATAGTTCCTAGCATTTGAGAGGCATGTAAAGACAAGATATTCTCATCAACAAAGACATCAACCACAGAGAATGGTAAAATGAGACAAGGTCATCACTCTCATGAAGAACTAACATCATGAGGCAGTGGCAATTTAATGTAGATAAGTCAAAGGGCAGTGAAATTCTGATGCAGTGATACCATGAGAAAGTGACATCAGCAAACAAATTACATTAGAGAGGTGTTTAATTTGAAACATCATTATATTTGGCACACCTATTAGCAACAAATCATGTACAGCAAAGGAAACATTAGAAGGTAACAAATATGACATTTCCAGTTTATATGCCTCCCTAGCCAATCAATCCACTTCTGAAGGTAAGCAGTTTTTCAAAACTGAAACCTGGGAAATCTCCTACAACTATTAAAACTAGGAATCAACCTCTTTTCCTATTGTACCATGTTTTGGTACTTGGATGCCTCTCAAAGTATTCATCCAAACAGTAATCCTCATTTGCATTTTGGATACATCTGGCTGTAGTTGAACAAAAATGCTGTAAGCTCAAAGCCATATACTTTGATCTTATGAACAATGCTTCACATAGCAACTTTGATGCTTGCATAAGTTCATGGATTGGCACCTGAAAAAAGAAAAGAAACTGAAAGCTGAGAATTATATTAGGTTTGACCACACAATAGCTAATCACACCAGTAAAGGTGTAAAATTTTGTTATCCAAAACTGGGAGTTTTGACATCAGGCCCATAGCCATGGGGGGCCTGGAGGGAAAGGCCCCATGAACTAGTCAGATTTGACTCTGTGCCTCCACTTAAGACATGAATTATATAGATATATGAATTATATATATATATATATATATATATATATATATATATATATATATATATATATATATATATATATATATATATATATATATATATATATATATATATATATATATATATATATATATATATATATATATATATATATATATATATATATATATATATAGGCTATGCCCCCCTTGTGAATTCAAGCTGGCTACAGGCCTGTGCAAAGTTGCACAGGGAAAATGTAAGCCCTTGTTCATAAAGGGGAGGCTTACCAGTGTCAAATGTTGCAGAGATTGATTTAATTGAAAAGTAGAAATATTTCTACAGGGGAAACTTATACATGGGTGTATATCTGCCTGTATAGCAAGCTAGGATTTTCATGGGGCATACACAAAGACCAATATATGGGACACACAGCTAATATTACTTTAAAATGAAGAATGTCACCAAATGAAACCAATAATGTTATTAAATCAAAGAAAATTGACCAAGTGGGACTTAAAAGGTACCTACTGGTGCAAAAATATCAGTAGTGCAGAATTTAACCCTAACTTTGAAGAAGCTTGATAATATTTTGCTTGTTACTATTAACATTATTTAAGATCAGTTTAAAGTTTAAAACCATAACAGAAACATTGTCAACAGAACTCTCACTAAATGTTCCATGATAGGCTGATGTGTAAAATTTTTCACTTTACTTTGTAAGCAAAGTAGATTTAAAAGCTGAGTAAAGCTGCTACATTCTCTTCAACATACACAATTGCATTATTGCAAATGAGAAATCAACAAAACATTTACCCCAGAGCTATTGTCTCCAAGAAGGGAAAGTCGTTGAAAGAGTGGCAAGGATAGAGAAAGTTTATCAGCTTCTTCTTCGATGACATCGTTTTCTGTTTCTTCCAAAATCGTTTCTGGTAACTCTGGATGATTATGTAGTCTGAAACTGTGCGAGGGGGATCTACTGAACTGTTGTTTATCAAATGAACTCTGCCTTTCTAGATTAACTTCATTTCGAAGCATCTCAATTTGCTCAATTGGCTTTTGTGGAAAATTAAATGGACTAGAAAGGGATTGCTTTCTAGGTCTAGTTTCAAACTGATCAATGTCTTGTACACGTCCATCAACGCCATCAGTCTCATCTCCAGAAGCACTGGGTCTAAGATCAGCATCCTTTTGACCATTTGGCGGTTGCGTCGCATTTTCGCCGTTCAGCTCTGTGGGTTCTTCATTAGGGTTTTCAACTTTGCAATACTCAAATAACCGAACTCTTCTTGCAATGTCTTTCCAAGACCTCAACATTTTATTCTCCCTTGGTGCTGTCTTTTCTTCACGTAGCTCGATTTCTCCAAGGCCCAATCCATCAACAACTTTATCATGATGATTGGTATATTCTATACTATGTACTTGTCCCTCACTCTCATCCATTGTGATATCTTTACTCCTTAAGACATGAAAGCTTATCTTCTTAGGAATTAATTCCTGTCCAACCACTTCTAAGTCGACAACTTTACCTTCCCATCTGCAAGCCCTCGTATTGATTGATTGCCTCGAGTATATCCTCTGCGGCGCATAATAAGCGGTCAAATAAACAGGAAGCAGAAGGAATAATATATTGCCCTAATTAGCAAAGTGGATTTAAATGAGTTTTGTTCTGAGAAATGAAACGAATTTTTAAATTAGCTTTTGTATATTTATCCATTCTTGCTTTTTCATAACTGACCAAGATTAGTGTAAGTATATTGGATCGAGTACAATAGACAGTGAACGAAGAGAAATCACAACACTCTAACCATAGAATTTTCTAACAAGCTGAACAAAATGTCAGCAATAACGTTTATCTTAGTAAGGCCCCTTCAAACCAGAAACTGCATGCAGACACGACTTTCAAGCAGGACCTTTTTAACATACAAACTGGGGGGGGGGCAGAAAAATATCCCTTTTGTACAGGTTCTCAACTATGTTGTCAAACAACTAGTTCTGTCTTCATGTTGCAATGAGTGGGACCCCTCCAGTTTCATCGGCAAAAGAATGAACGACAATAGCATTTTGCATAACATTAGGAAACTGTATAATACACGAACAGTACGTTATTGTAACAATTACAAAACTAGAGATTTCATCTCCAAACTTTTTTACATCAAAACTTAACATTTATGAACATTGTTTCAATATTTCACATGTATCAACCTTATTTCAAATTAGGGTTTTTGTCCTAGTATCACGTCCCTTTTTGAGAGTTTGCCCCCCCCGCCCAGTAAAAATATGCTAAAAAGGCTATGCTTTCAAGTAGTCACAAGTCAGAGCTGTTACTTCTCATGTGGCCCAGTAGGTTGACTTCTGGAGTTTTCTATGTGAAGCTGGTCAGCATAACACAGAGTTATGAAAATAATTTGAGGTAGCCAACTCATGATCAATCACATAGCAAACATGGTGCCTAGGCAGAGAATAAGGAGCACACGTTTTTGTATGAGAAAACAGTACTGGGCTGCTCAAGTTAAGAACGTTCAGCACTGGGTCAGACCTACTAAATGTGTATAAGTTGATAAAAGTTTGAAAGTCATCATCTCGTCTGATTTGTATAGACTTCCTATGAAAACCTAAGTATCTCAGTGTTATGTTTGTGTGGTGCCTGTCTGTCTGTGTACAACTGCAATGCTACACAAACTGGAATATCCTCGCTAAGAAAGTCACAAGACAATTTCAGCACTGAATTCATGAAAACGTTATGAAAGTTTCAGTACAGGGCGAAGAAAGTTTCTAATAAAAAAACGAGCAAGAGTATACGCCCAGCAACAAGCTGACCGGTGCTAGCTGAGAAAACTGCGGCAAGTCATCCCGGATTCGTATAAACATTTAAAAAATCCTATGGCAAAACGAGCTGCCCGGAGGGGTGTATCACTCGCAGAAAAGTGTACGAGATGCTTGTGATTCTTCGTGATTTCTGTGACTTTCAATGTGATTTTCGTTATTCTGTTGTGAATTTGTTCTGATTAATTACTTTTTGTGATTTTTTGTCATTGATTTAAGTGCTTCTTGTGACTATGTTTTTGAGTGATATTGCCCCTCGCACTGCCCCGGCTTGGGACCAGCCCGAATTGAGTAAACGGGTCCCAATCTTTGACATTTCCAGAATCTATTTGCAGTTCAATCAGCAATTTTCATGAAGTCGGGATTTGCCTCAAAACAACACAGCTGTCTGTGTTTATATTACACCGTTGAAAATGTTTTTAATTAGATTCATAAAGTGCATGAATCAATACGAGAAACAGCTTATAACTAAGGACGATGTGTTGTTTTACCTAAACAGTCTGCTAGGTACCATTCCTCTGCATGCAGAAAGCATTTACTTCATTAGGGAATATACATTTCAATAAAATTCACGTTGTGACTGAATAAGGAACAAGTATATTCATGCGAACCAAAACAGCTGTACGCTTAAACAAACCATCAAAATGCAACGTTGTGCAGCTTAAAATATGTCAGTGTTGAAAAGTTTACAAATTTCATATATTGCAATCAAAACTACTCGAATATTAAAAATGTTACAACATCACCTTCAAAGACTCAAAAATCTCATTTCCTAACTAAGAATACTTAGGCAAGATAGCATAGCAGCCAAATGTTTGAAACCCATGTGAAGTCTATTTTCTCCCAAACTTATTGACCAATCCTCATGCAGGATTCTGGTCACACATGCTAAGGCTAGGCCCATTCTGCATGATGATTGGTCAATTAGGTTGGGAGAAAATAGGCCTGACAGGGCTCTCAAACATATGGCGGGTGTGCTAGGCAAGATTGCTATGGTATGCATTGCTCTGATTCAAAAATAAAAATATCAGTAAGAGATTTTGTATCAGAGACACGATGAAGGAAACTTATAAAAGTATTGCACTGATGAATGAATCGCGAAACGATGTTTTACTTTGTAGATGTTACTATCTGGCAACAAATTCGAAACAATCGAATCAAAGATTGGGTTTTAAAATCTAACTAGGGATGTGCCGACTGGGGAGCATGGGGGGGGGGGGTCAAGTCACCGCCCAATATCCAAGAAACTTTAAGAAAGTTCGTCATGTAGCAGGGAAGTTAGCATTCATTGGTGGTCATAATCATCTTTCTTTTTTGAGCTTGCAAACATGTTGCTGCCACCAACTTTCAACAACGTTCCCTTGGTTCTTGAAAATACAGTTGGTAAAAAAATGGCTGTGTCAAATTTTCTGAACGCCCCCCTCCTAAGTGAAATTGTTCAGGCATATCTCTGCGAGCAACGTATAAATTGCTAAGAACGAGACGTATAAAAACCTGTCCTTAATAGTTGAAGGGTAGACCTAATAAAGTCCCTTAGAAAGATATCATCTCTACTTAGAAAAAAATTAAATTTAAGACTGAAGGCGCAGGTTACAATTTTCCACGCCTGCAGAGAATTTGATGATGCATCTGTCTTAAATGTCCTCTTAGGAAAATAAATTATTCAGATAGGTAAATACACTTTCATGCAAAGATATAATTAAAGGTTTCTAGCGAAATATTAAACAATTATTCTTATCGATACGTATGCAATCGATTTATAGATGATCATACATACACACATAAATACCTAAAGATATATATATATATATATATATATATATATATATATATATATATATATATATATATATATATATATATATATATATATATATATATATATATATATATATATATATATATATATATATTCATTATTTATTTATGTATGTATGTGTGTATAAATGTATCTGTGGATTAGTGGAAAGCAAGCAACTTGTACACAACGGATAATGATGCAAATATTGAGGAGGGACTTGTTATCATACCGAGAAATCCAAAGTACAAATTGAAATAAAGTACACTTCGATCGATAAAATAGAATGGAACTACCGGAGGATATTTAAGCACTGAAAAACTGATATTCTTGTCATGAAACTTATAAATTTGAAGCAAACGGGATTTCCTTTCCTATCATACGCGCAGTGTTCGCATTTATACCAAAAAATCCCTAGCATCACTACTTGAAACCAAACTTATACGCGTAATGATGTGCTGAACTGAAACAAAAATCTTTTCATGCACAAAAGAACAAAAAGTGCAAAATGATACATTATATGAGCTTAGATGTGCAAAAATCGGAGCTAATCACAAGCTTATGGGGAAAAGCGCTTAAAAAAATCACGGGGCTTTGAAATTGCGAAACTTTTCCAAACAGCATATCAGTGCGGTGAAAGACGCGAACCTAAGATCCAAAAGTGCGCTTGAGTAGAAAATGGTGGCTACAAGCCAGTATGGAAATCCATTCCAGGATATGTAATGATGTTCTGTAACATAAATCATGTTACCGAGAAACTGGCACAGAATTATTGTAATGGGTACATTTCACAATTAAAATCACATGAATTCAGGGGCATAGTGATAGTGTTGGACTTTGGCAATATTGCGAGATGCTACGGAATGATAACACTCATCCCCCAAATCGAAAAATAGATTTAGTTAGTTGTCGATTTGACTTTGTACCTTAAAACCAAGTACGTTATCAACCTGAGGCTGACAAAGAAGCAACCCAACACAAAACAGTCAAAATAGAATTTGGCATTATTGAGGAACAGAGCATCTTCACTCATGTCCATCGATTTCAGTACCTCTTCGCTGCTGCTAAAAATACATCTAGGCTTGTCACAGTCAAGGCTTCCTCTACTATTTCCATATATAGCTACAATGGTACCTTCCCAGCTGTACCTGGCAAATGAAACGTATGTCAACCACTGCATGTACTTAGGTATGGTGTCAAAGTTTACAAAAAATCCACTGAATAGAAGCACGGGTATTCCAGTAACAGGTGCGACAAATACAGCGGTCTGAAATGAAACAAAAAGTTCTTTCTTACAAAAAACAAGGCTTGATTGGGATAAAGATTCAGGAAAATGATAAGAATTATGTTGCTTGGAAACAGAAGGGCCTTATTTCAAGCTCAATTATCAAAAAAATGAATCAAAAACAGTCACATATACTCTTAGATCCCGAACACGAATTTCCTGCGTGCTTTCCGAAGAGATTGTCCACTTTTAAGTTTTATTACGGCTCTCCCCACTAGATAAATTCTCAAATATTTTTATTTTATATATTGTATTTTTATTTTATTTTAATATTTAAAAAAAAAAATATTTTTAGGAGAAATCTGCGAAAATTCAAGTTGCCAAGCTTGCATATTCTTAAACAGAGTATGTAAGCAGTAAAACATTTCCGCAAATGTCGTAAAATTTTTCCATACTGTCTGCTTTTTATGGGGATATTTGTATTTAAATTGGCTAGCACACACTTAGGCAAAATTTCTACCCCTTCACTTATCCTGAAACCCCAGATCATTTCGTTTTGAGAAATTTTGATCCGCACTAATTAGGGACCCCATGAGCATGAATAATTAACAATGCAACTGGAGGCAAAACAAACTCGCAGCCAAGAAACCAAAATGGTTTAGAGAATATATTCTAGGGAATACATTCATTTCAATACATTTCAAATTAATTCCTTTACTTTAAGAAATCAGGGAATACCCTGGGTTTTTTAACGTGTAGTTCTACACAAATTGTGCAGTTCAAAAAACTGTGTGTAGTTCCAGAGAGAGATTTATGCAGGTTGTATTGTATACATTGTAGGATGTTGTCTATGAATTGTCATTTGCAACAAGAACTGCAACAAAATATGCATACTTTCAGAGCTTGCCCGTCTGTTGCATGCTGTTTATGGTTATACGAATCAAGGACTATTTCTCAATATAGTAGCCATGAGAAAAATGTGCAGCTCTAAATTTTGTTTAAAAAACTCTGGAAATACTTTTAACATAAAAAGCGTTCAAGTAGTAAACTCTGGTCATAAACTCATCTCTTAGACTGTTTATACTCCTGTTTTATATAAGAACAATTTCTATAAGAACACTTTCCTAAAAAACTAACGGGGAATTAAAAACAAACTACGAAGAAGCTGGGGCTGAAGCACTGTCGTAAAATGTATTTCTAGACAACAATGCATACACTTTCCAGTAATATATTGACATGAACTGTCACTTCCATGTCAAGAAAAAGCATCTGCTAATGCTATCAAATACAATATCTGTTACATGAACATCCAAAGTTGTCTTGTATAATGTTCAGTGTATAAACTGTCTACACCCGAATAATTTAAGAACAAATTAAGAGCATCTTAGCTTCAAAATTTTGGAAAAATTAAGAATAACCAGCCCGACCCTCAATTTTACTGGCTCTTATAAGAAAAGAGCGTTTATTGGACAAAAAGTTGGCACTACCATAGCAACGTAATTAAGAATAAATTTCAGTTGATGATACATGGTGGTATTGTACGTCTAACTATTTTAGTAGAAAACCTAGTATGTAGTGATATACCCATTCAAAAATAAAAATTGTTGATATAAATAGTTATTTGCTGTAATAGTCAGGTGAAACAAGCTACGAACCATCAACTACTTACAACTAACCTCTAACCTTTAACTTCTACCCACTGACCTCTAGCAACTAACCTCTAACAATTAACCACTAGGCGTGATTTCTAAAATAGCTAACAAGGGAGGGTCTCTACATGCAACGCTGCAAAACGGCGTGGCTTAATCACACCAAACAGCGCAGTCAACAGTTTTACAGCCATAATGGAAACATTTCGAATTATCTACGCTCCTATTAATGAAGTTTTCGGAATGAAAATATTCAGTCGTAAAGGTATCAGAAAATAGGACTTTCACAAGCAATAGACAACAACCTGAGGAGGTCGTAGAAATATGAAAAGAAGTGACGTGCATAGTATATCAAGATCTTTGAAAACAACACGTTCTGAACTTGTAGTGGACAATGGGGAAACTTTGACAGACAAGATCAATGCAATCTATCTTTAACATAAGGGGATCCCTAAAACTATCACCATGTCTAATAAGGGGGTTCTGCCTCATGAGCCCCCGTAAATCACCCCCTGCTAGCCGCTAACAACTAACAACTAACATCTATCCAAAGATGTTGGTTAAAAGCCATAAGAGCATAATGAAAATAATAGAAAAGAGCTGAAGGACTGGTAGAGTACTAGTTGGGCTTCAAAAGGGATACTTACTGGCACACTGGGGGCAACTGCTCCAAGCAAAAGACCAATTGACTGAGATACAAGGCACGTGAGTATCGTGATGATCAAAAATTGGAAAAACCGTTCAGGTTCGTTTGGCTGATCTGTCATAAAATAAATGATTGTGCAATACATGGCAGGTAGAACAATCTGCGGATAAAAAGACAAGCAAATTATATATACAATATAAAAACCTCTCTACTTCTAAACTTTCTCGTGCCTCGATATCAAGGCATTTCAAAATAGAATATAGCCAACCGAAAGAGCAAAGCTTACAACAAAAGGTTAGTAGAGGAATTTCAAACATCTACGCGGTCAGTTAGGGTGCCACGGAGGGACTGAGGGGAAACATGTTCCCCAGTCTTTCAGGCTCATTTATATAATTCGTCTGAATTCAAGGAGACCAGGGTATAAGGAGGAGGGCGATTTCTAGAAAGGGGAAATTCGTTGGTATGTCATATTATTTTTGTCTGTCACTCTTTCGTTGCATATTGAAGGATGTGATCGAAAATTTGGCGCAGTCCGCTAAAATTGCCCTACAACTGTTCAACCAAGGAAAATAAAAGACAAGGTCCTTACTTGAAAAGGCAGATCAGCCATTGTCTTTGCGAGATAGTATGACTTCAGACTGTACCAGTTGTTCAGATGTTCTCTTATGAAAACAAGTTTTTCCATTGGAACTGTAATGTAAAAAGACCATGAAGGATAGTAAATTTTGTGGTTCAATAGGAAAAGACAGGGTTATATAAAATGTTAAGTAAACTTGACACAGATATGAATCAAATCAATTCTAATATCCTGAAATACTGTAATTGTTGACCTCTCTTCTCTATAGCTGCCCCGTTCTGTAATGGCATTTTCAAAGTACAATCGCTCCTTCCCATAAATCCACCAATTTTCGCTATCAAATCCCTAAGCTAACGATGGAATTACTTGTGTAAGCTTTCACAATCTCTTTGAGGTTCTGAGACTTAGCTAAAATCCAATCAAGAAGAGGCCCTGAATCACACTATTGAAATACGCTTAACAGAAAAGTGCTAAGCAGACAGGGACAATCCATGAAGAAATGGCTCGATTACAACATGATTGCAGCAAAATATTCAATTAAAAGACTGAGTTTCTTCATCCCACATGAAGTTCGTATTCCTAATATCCAGCTCTCTTCTATCCCTTTGGCACTTTTCTAACCATAGTTGTTTTCTCTACGCATCTGGTGTCCCCATTTATAAGTAAGAGTGAAAATACCCAATCTATATACGCTGATGATGGATCTGCATATGATCCGAAACGATCGCAAAGATTTAATTTCTTAACTGGGAATGTCTATGTTACAAGAACAATATACGATTTCCTCGTAATTAGCAATAGCAGTAACATTGATTCATACCAAAGAAATTCTGAATTTGCATCAAGCAAATATAGGCTTAGAAAATCAATGCTGTAGATGATGCATTAGAGTGAATATTTCGTTTTTTAAGAAGATGTAAGGTAGTCAAAATATGCTACAACGTCTAGAATAGAAAACCTACCAAAACGAAGTCGAATGACAAACAATAAAAGGAAGAGCAAAACACAACTTACATGTGAGCACTGTAGGCATCAGGGCAATAAACATTAGAAACAGCATCGAGAAGAAAAGACAACCAGTGTTGTTTATTACTTTGTCTCCGTTGTTACCAATGCGATAGTACAGTAAGCCAATGAGAACAGCGACAAAAATAGTGGATATTAATCGTAGATGTGTGAACATACGATCACGTACAATCGACATCATGGAACGTTTCATAAGAACAGAGAACTGAAAGAAAAACAATTCATTTGAATAAACCAGAGCTGAGGTGGATTGACAAAAAATGAAGAAAACAGTGAGTGTGAGAGGTTCAGACATTAGAATTGACATGAGAAGGTATTGAACTTTACTCAAATCCCTTCTGCTGAGGCCTTAACTCCAATTACCTGAGTTGTTTGGCTCACAACTTCAAATATGCTATCAGTACTTGATGTAATGCTGGTACATTTGCCAGGTAAATATGTGACGACAACAGGAGCCACAAAACTTGTGTCGTATGACCCTTCCGGTGCGTTTATTTGCTTCTCCATCTCAGCCAACTCAAATTTCTTCTCTTGAATTTTCCAAGATTTGACCAGGTGAGCAGTAACATCCCCATATTCGCCGGAGGCCACTTCAATAACTATTTTAAAGAGAAAACAATTCGTAAAATTCGTAAATTCATAAATTCGTAAATTCGTAAAATTCGTAAATTCGTAACTGTGAAAGGGAAAGTAATGTGAAAACGTCTGATATAAATCATACTATCGAAATATCTGGTATCAAGTTTATTCACAAAAAGGACACTATATGTAGTGAAAATTCAAAATGTACAGATCTAGAATTCTTTTACGGTATCAAGTGCACCCTTTCAATGCTGACAGCAGTCTTGGCACAATCAAATAATTCCGCAAGGTAATACTCAGACAATAATAAAAATGAAGGGAACAGAAGATATTTTGTCAGAATAACAAATAATAACGTACTGAAATCAGCCGGATTATGATATTTCGGGCATTTGAGATTCTGTGTTTCCATGTATGGTAACAGATTTGTCAACGATCCGCTGTATATGCATCTCCCACTCGTGAGAATGTACAGCTAAAAACATCATCACAAAAATATAAGCTATGTCTTGGCAAGCCGAAATTCATGATTAATATGAAAATTTGGGCACTAACATATAAGTATCACCGTCCATCTTACAAACTGTTACTACAAGTAAAAATGAACTCAGATCTAGAGTCTTCGCTGCAATTGAGGAATAATGCAGAAATAAAGGGCCTAGTAAAAGAGGAAGATCCAATGAAAACGCACTTGCTTGCACTATCAGCAAATCTTGAGCTAATAATGCACAAATTAAATATCTCCGGCTTTGAGGTAGAAATTACGAACCGATGTTTCTCTTTCTGATGGAAAGTTAGAATTGGCAGCCAATCAATTCTTGGGTTGTCTATAGGACTAACCCTGAACATATTTGCATATATCGTACTTAAAGAGTAGTATACGCAACAAATTAAATCACTAGGGATGAAAAATTAACAATCATCAAATTCTTACTTTGTCAAACATTTCAAACAGTTTAGCACTAGGTTGGTGAATCGTACACACAACAGTCCGGCCACCTTTTGCTAAGGTTTTCATCAAGTTGATACACTGAAAAGCTGACAGACTGTCCAAGCCACTGAAAAAGCAAATAAAAATCTCATAAAAATTCCTAGGTCGAGATTAAAGTCGAGATAGCATTCCAAATGCATACTTCTACTTTATTCATAACTTATCCTAGTCACCGAAACAAACGATAACATATCAAGTACGTAGTTGCTTAAAATACGCAAAACAGTTGGATACATAAGTTAAATTATAATAAAATTAACAAATACAAAGAGAGAGGAGATGATCATGAATATTAAACCATGCCTTGTTGGTTCATCAAGAAATAAAACTGGGGGGTTGTTCACCAATTCCAGGGCGATTGCAAGTCGCTTTCTTTGACCCCCAGATATCTCATGCAAATAAGTATCTGCTGTCTCAGCCAACCCAAGAACTCCCAGAATCTCGTCTATCTAAAAACCATTAAAAAATAATGTGAACTTTTACCAATGAGTGTATACTATAAAAATTTGACATCAAAATAAGTTATCAGCTTATCAAATATTTGTACTCTGTTTCCCAATATCTATTGCCTTAATATATCAAGTCTCAAAGAGGCTATGAAGTAAATTTCATTCATTCATACAAACTTTGTAAAAACAATAGTTTCAAAGATAAAAGACGCTACTTTGTTTAACGGAAGCCAAGAAGTCATAGGATAATAAATTTAACCTAGTATTGTATAGCAATGCACTGTAAAACAAAAACTTAATAATTAATCTTACAACTTGTCTTTTCTGCTGCTCTGTGTGATGGCGCTTCAAATGTAAATTAGCAGATACCTGATTAAAGAAAACAGAAAAAGACATGAGTTTGACGGAAAAATTGGTTACTTGAACAGCAAACCAACAAATTTTTGACACTTTCTACACATTCCAAACTCGCTTGGTGTCATACAAAGTCTACTTTGAACGAACTTGAAGCAAAAGTATATCAATGAGACATTCTGTGCCATAGGTCAGGAGAAGCCTATCGTTTACATGGATTACCCTCTTTATCCACATAAAATTCCAGAATTCTGTTACATACTTTCCTTGTATAAGAATATAGTCTATTGATGTTGTAGGCGGGAAACGACGATTTTTGATGAATTGCAGAATAAGATAATTTAGTACATAGTCTATACGAATATCAAGGCTCCAAATCGCTGAAATTTAAGAACAATTTAAGAATAATGACAGGGTGAAGCTTCATCGAGGGTTAGATAATTTGCTTCTTTGAGTTATCTTTAGGCAACAAAACAAGTGTAAGCCTCATTTATCCAGCCTGGCGATCATTGTGCTATGGTGCAACTCAGCAACTCTTCGGTGAAAGTGACTCAGCAACATTTTTATTATAAGAATATAGTCAATATAAACATTAATGCTCAAATTCGTTAAAATTTAAGAATAATTTAAGAATATTCTTAGGCTTAGAATTAAAAAATTCTAAAAATAATGAGGCTCAGCGAAAAACTGGATAGTCTTATAAAAGTGTGCATGACACAAACAACGAAAAGAAGTTAGCTGCAATTAAAGCGATAAGGAATGTATTCACTGCACTGGTCCAAAGTCGCACTCTCTCACTGAAAAGTCTTTGCAACTTTCCAACCAAGATCTTCCAGTCCCCATTCAGTGCCAGTAGCAATTCGCAATATTTGTCAAATGCAGAACATTCGAAATTTCGACAATATGAGAAAATATCCACACAGCAAGTATAACGATTACATATGTTATACAACAATGCATTGCTACCAAGGGGCATCTGCACAAGAAGGGACATGGGTAACAGTTTTTTACAGGGCAGTAAGAGCGTGATTTTAATGCCATATCATAAATGAGAACATTTCTTTGCTGAAGATCTATCTGGCAAGCATTTGAAATGAATACCAACCTATCTGGCAAAACCGTCACGGTACGAATGGCCCATCTGAATGCTCATTGAATTCTTTGAGTAAACTGCATCATCAAAGTTAATATGTCTCCAAAGCAATGCACGCAAGCTGTTAGTTTATAAATGAAATTTTTGAACTAATTCCCTGAAGCATTGCGATGATTATAAATAACTCTATTTAAAAGGACACATCCCACCCCCTGCCCTATGACCTGAGGGCAAGATAGGCGATCGCCATTGCCCCCGTTCTGCAGCAATCACTGATTCTCACAGTATAGGAGCATTATGGTTGTGGAGCAGATCGTGAAGGTACTGAGCACCAACTACTGTGTCATTACTGACTAGCAACCTGATGCTTGCATGTCTGCAGCCCCATTCCATCCTACACTGTACTATGAACTTTCTAAAAATCTCTCAGTCCGGTCCGAGTATACAAGCCCCTACACGATTAGGTTTTGGCAAATTTCCCACTCCTTAAAATAGCTCAATCCCATATAACTGAAGACCAGATAAATATTTCCATCCTCTGCTAGCCGGAGAAAAACATTTGATTCAGGCCTGCACACAATGGTGTGCTGAAGGACATTTGAGAGGGGAGGGTTGGAAACGTTTCAAAAAGGCACGATAATTACCTACATGCTGTGATCGTCATGCCAACATTTATCGACAAGCACAGAAAATAGCGACGGTTTCTGCTAAATGAGGAGAAGGGTGCGACACACCCTAGTTAGGCATGACCCTAGCTGTACATAAGCGTCCGACATCGGATATTTTCTACAAGATAGTTGAATTTGCTGAAAAAAATGCGCTTAACATTAAAGAAAATATCAGATGTTGAGCAAAGATTGCAAATTAGAAGTTGGCCGTGTTATTCAGACCCGATAAACTGTGCGGTTTGAACATTGACAAAAGCTAGGAAAAATGTATGACAATCACAATTCTCGCTATATACAGTCCTGTGACGATTCAAATGAAAATATTTTCCTATCCTGCGGGGATAGATAAAGAAACACGTGAAATATTCTATGGTTTGTATTTATGCAGCTTTATGCGGTTTGTAAAGAATCAGTACTTGTTTGCTACTCCCTGCACTACCCCCAGCCAAGATGCAAACAATTGGCAGCTGATAAGCGTTTGCTATGCCCGTGGACAAGTCCGCTTGCGTGATCAGACTATACGAAAAACCTACACAAATATCATATTATCAAATGAAACAAACTAGCTGGAAATATGAGAAACTTTCTGTAAATCATCTCGTTAGTCTATCTACTTGGAAGGCTCCTTAAAAATCCTACTACTTAATGGTGTTAATATCAAACATGCTTGATGGCATAATTTTGTAGTAGAATTTAATTTCTCTATTTGAATTTGAATTTTAAATTTGAAAATGAGGGCCTATGTTCTTATAAATATAAGATACCAGGGAAGTTGAACAGCATGAACAAGCCCCTATGTGCTTATGAGGTCAGGAATCAATAGTGGTCCATGGCCGATCAACATGAGGATATCCTTCCTCTCGTTCAGTACTATGGCGTCGCCAATATTACGAAACTGTCACGTAACAAAGTGAAAAAATATTTTCGAGTCTATGATACTTTGTCATATACACTATACACAGAACTAAGATTCAGGGCTTAGAATCGCTCTTATATAAAAATTTAATTTAATCATTTATCACGTTGCGTCAACTCTCTAGGTACTACCAAATTTACCGCGAAAAAATCCTTAAAAATACATAGACACTCTTCAAATAAGGGCAAAACTAACTAAACAGCGAAAGCCCATACACGTTTTCGTTATAAGAAAGTGGTATAAGAGAGTAGCATTCGATTGCTGAAAAAGTTTGGAAAATTAAATGCTGCACTTTTTACACATAAGAAAATTGATTAATTCATATACATCTAAAATTCGAATCTTCAAGCAAGCCGATCATAACTTGAATTGAATATATATACATTTCCTGTTTTATCTAAGTATTCCAGTGTTCTATTTGTGTAGGGCCAGTCTATCTGTACAACATTGCAGTCCTACACAAACTGAAACATTCTTGCTAAGAAAGTCTCAAGAACGTTTTGGTACTGAAAATCATAAAAACGCTATGAAACCTTCAATGACCTACCATCATTGATTCGCTGACAGTTAAATTTGGCATCAAAATGTCATCCTGCATAATATAGCATGATATTTTCCTGAAATTTCGTGGCTCTCTCTTGATTCCATTTATCAAAATTTTCCCTTCTGCGAGGCTTGAGCTGGAAAACAAACAAGTTAAAGGACATGAGGATATGAGAGAAATAAATACAAAAATGGTGATTCCCTATAAGACCAATACATATTATAAATAAAGGATAATATATGAATCAACGTTTAATAGCATTCAGAAACAAATACGCTCTCTAAATAGTTACTGGATACAACAACAAGGCCTAATACATTATTCCTCCTTTAACAAAAAACAAATTCATTTTTCGTTTGAAACTTCGATGACATATTCATCGTTAGATCAACTATATACTATTCCGTTTGAGTAAACAGGATCAACAAATGGCTACAATCATTCTCCAACACACGAGATGAAAATGCCAAAAATGATACCCAAAATCACGTGAAATGCCTTGGCAAGTTAAAGCAATGCTATGCGCCACTACAGTGCAGTGGTAAGTTAACGTTGGTTGACAGTCGGCAGGTAAAGAATAGCAAAATAGCAAGCAATCAAGAAGGAGTCCCCAAGGTCAATAAACTCCCATTAATTACCTACTTACTTATTTACATACTTGCCTTGTCTTTGCTCTATTACTTAGAACCGGACTAATTTTATCGTACATACAATTGTAAAATGGAATACGGTATATTCAATATTCAATACTATTATGCTACTTGCATTTTTATCATTTTATCATCTATGTTCTGATACTATGCACTACACGCTTATATTTATAAGGGACTACTTTATAAGGAACCTACGTGTAGAATGCTGAAATATTTAAAGAGCATATACTACTAAAGAAAAATTCCCTAAGGAACTTTTCAATTTGAAAAATTTTTATAACACACACAGTCAAGAATTAGGAAGCTGGTTCCATTCATTTGCAGTCAAAACTCTTATAGACTTGCTATTCTTGTGTTGAGTCTGTCATTTTTCATTGATCTTACGTTACAGCCAAAATCAAAGGTGAAATTCAAGATATCAATGTTTTCCTTGTGTTTGTATCATTTTATCGTACTAATTATGCGCGGAAAATTAAGGATCTGTTAAGTAACTTTTAGAACTGTAATTTGCCAATTTAAATTGTGCGGATGAGTCAAAAATCAGGAAATTCTCTAGTCTCAGGAAACAATAGCTTACTTGTATCCGGCAAGAATGTTCAGTAGAGTTGATTTTCCAGCACCTAGAAAAATGAACATACAAAACTAAAGAGAACAGGAAAATTGTTCAAAATAACTTCAACATACCATATGAACAACGCAAAGATGGAAAGAATGTCTTAAAAAGTGCAAGAGCAGTTTAAGTGACATGAGCAAACAACAAAAGGTCGTTCCTGAATACTACACACTAATCTCTCGCAAGGTGATACTGAAGGAGAAATATGGAAAGATACACTTGAACGAAGCTTCGATCGAATGTGGATTGGGGCCCTCAAATAACAGCACTTTGACTAAATGGAATATAGACTATCTAAGACAGGGTGTGTCCAAAGTTTTCTTAGTAAGGGTCAAACGCAGTAAGACTTACATGTAGCTGGACCACAAACTATATGCAATACGGTAAAAGCCCGCATACCAGAACCCCCCTTTCATAGACCTAGGCTGGAAAGGTTCTTATAAAAGACATATGAATAAATAATTCTGGGTTCATTACAAAAATTTTGTCCTGCTCGGCATGCATTGAGAAATGCTCTTTTTCTCTTGAAAGAAAACCCCAGGTTTTCTTGTTGCTTAACCAGTCAAGGTCAAAATCGTACTTTGTGTGTAGGAATCTGAACAATGTTAGAAAGTTGTGGTCCTTTTACGAGGGTTTTTACTGTATCTTAACACGTGGACAGTGAATACAATATGTATTCCTAAATTTGAAACAAATTAAGTCTACAAATCGAAATGCATGTATTTCTATGGCCTGAATAAAATCGTCTCTATTGATAGTTTGATGATGTGCGTCGGTCTAAGGGATTGCTGACCGTTCTGGAGAAAGCCTAGTGGTTGCCACAGATGTTTTCACAAAAATAGCTTTCTATCACTCTGGTTTTCAGTTAGTCTCCCTTTCAGATTTACGAGAGATTTTTTACAAATGCATGTTGAGCCAGTAAATTTTATTAATCTTTCTGCGTAGCATCTCATCAGAGGAAATTTTTCATTGTCTAAACTCTGATCTTGATGTTATGAAGCGAGAGAAGCCGATGTTGAAACTTCAGAAAAATATTTTACTGCGTTCAATAAGTTCCAACTGCAGAATGTCTTCCACATCTTCTGCATACACCAGGAAGGGGGTAGATAACGGTCTGATTTCTTTTTCAATCGGTCCATACTCGGTCATACTTTCAGAGCTTGCAGCAGGCCAATAAAGCCTGGACTGGCGGGCCGCACTTGATATGCGAAGGGGAGAAGAGTAGTTTCGACACTCTTGGCCTTGAATATCTACATGATTTATACTGCCAAACATTACGTTACTTGCATTGCATTCAACAAATTAGTCCCCTGCCAACAATCGGATCAAAGCAAGGAGAAAAAACTTCGTCCATTCTGCTGCTGCACATATACTACTCAATTTATCTAGATACACCTCTGTTCAAATCCCTTCAATAGGAGAATTCTGAGCCATGCACCAGATATGTTACGGTGGGATCTGTCCTATCATGTATAGAAGTTTTCTGTTTGTTCATCAGCACCTATTGAGTAATGCAAATTCTAGAATAAAAAGCTGCCAATTTCGCTTCATCACCCGCCATCCTCACAAGCAAATTCCCGATATAAACTTGGCACGACATCTTTTCACAATGTCACTACTGGGCCATCAGCCCACCGGGCCCTCTTCCTAGCCCAAAAAAATAAATATCAATAAATTAAAAAAATTTTCCGGCAATTTTATACTACTACTGTATTTCTCAATATGCATATGGTCAGAAATCAATCTAACAGTGGATTGAACACAAAATCGAAGGGCCTCTTGGATAATTTTTCTTTGGGCATAAAAATCGAACTTAGCTAAGATGGGACTGGGGGCCTACAATGCGTCTGACCTACTTGTTAAACTTCATTAAAAAATGCCTTGAGACTTGGCAACAACTGTAATGGGGTACTAGAAGTCAGGCTGAAAGGAGCATACAACTTTTTTGTAAGAAGTTCGTTTATAAGAAACCAGTGCTCGACTGCACACAACCTTAAGAAAGTTCGATACAGGATTTTTGAGACTTTAAGAAAGTTGATAAGTTGATACATATTTTGAAATTCCAATATCTACGCAAGCCCGTCATCTTTTTGCTTAATTTGCATAGATTTGCTCTGATATAGTCTATTTATTTTAGTGTTATGCCTGTATACTCTTGCTAAGAGAGTCGTTTTAGCACTGGAATCACGAAAAAGTTATGAAAGTTTCAATACATACTGGCAGAAAAACCTTTGTTGTAAAAATAACCGTTTAAAGGGGGGAGCAAATACGTTGACCAGAATATGCCAAGGCAGTGGCTCTCCTGAAGCCACCGACCACAACATGGCCTGCATGCTAGTCACACAAGTACAAGTTTCAGCTGGCATGTCAAAAGTTCAACAGTGGTGTTGATTAACAAATGAATAGCGACACCGGCACTAGCAAAAGTCATTGCAGGATTGTTAAAAGAACAGTTAAACTGGTACCCAGTATTCAATTTAAGTAAACACTTAACACATCCAACTACGATATGTCAATCGAGAAGGTTCTTGCATTGACTCAATCAAAGTTCTACTATTGTGTAGTTGATCTTTGTACTGGCTAGATCCACGCAATCAAAAATTGGACTGGGAACAAGAAGATGCCCACGTTGACGCAGGACATGACCAAGGTCCAAACCACGCTATCCAAACAGTTATTTTCTGCTTTCAAATTTCCATGCAAACGGTAAAAGGGTAAACTTTTCAGCCTCTAATACTTCGATACGCCCTTATTAATCTCCCCTCCATCATCAAACAAAAGATCTTACAACAATTTCATTGCTCGTCTCTGCTCGAAATTCTCTCATTCCAAGAATTTCCCTTCACATTCTTTCCATCTCCTCTCCTGGTACCAGAAATAAGTTCACCAAAAGCTTAGCTGATTCGGCCAGCTCGTATTTTACTTTTTCTATTTCGGTTTGCTATTGAGAGGTGAGAGTATCTGCTGTAACACAGGTAAAAAGGATATAATTAGCACTGAGGCCAAAAAAGAAAAACGAGGAAATGACTAGCACATAGGCAAAATCAAGAAATTTTATTGGCGTGTAAACGACAGAGGGTTCTAAGACTGCGGGCCAAGAGTATATAATCAACAGGCCAGAAGCTCTAGGGATGAAGGAAGAAGGGTGTAGGACTGTAGGGACTCTAGGGAGAACTGCCTTGAAGAAGTACAGTCTTATATAAGTACCAATATATCTTTTATAAGAACCAGTAAAATTGAGGTTCAGGTTGGCTGTTCCTAACTTTTTCGAAAATGTTGAGGTTCAATTGTTCTTAGTTCTTGACTTCCCATCATTGTTGAGGCTGGTGTTCTAAAAGAATTGTTCTTATAAAGGACGAGTGTAGATCATGTTGAAAGATGAACATGTATGGGTCGCGCGGCACTATTTCTATGAAATACTGAGATCAATGTCGATTTCACGTAATTTTTACCATCCAGCTAGCAAATGCAGGCATTTCCTTCCTTAAACAACAAACCAATACAGCCCACACGCTGCTTTTGTTCTATGCATTCATCATCGTTATGCAAGCTTCGAATTTGGTTAATTCAAATCTTCGTTTGAAATCAAACGTACTCAAAAGTATTGCTCTATCATTCGTTTCCTTGTTATGAACAGTAACCACAACAGTGAAACTTTCTTCTTTACAAACGCTTGCTATTGTGCCATGATCAAAATACTATATATCATATACTGAAACATTCTACACTAGGTTGACAAATTAACATCAAACATAGATCTTCGTTAGAATGTAAAACATTTACTTGACACTGTCAAGTCACGCCATCTGAGGTTGAAACAAAATAAGCAACATAATGCGAGAGGCCTCTTGTTACGAATCGCCGTTCTCAGTACAACGGGAATAAGCAAGGTACGATAAAGAACTGTTATATAGCATAAAAACAAGCACGACATCCCATCAACGCTTTTATCCTATAAACAATAACTAAATTCACAAGCAAAGACAGAAGTCTCCATAGTTACACAACAATAATTAAGATTTGGGACAAGACATAAGGGTCAAACTACTAGTGGCAAAGATGAAATCCTAGACAAATATCACATGGTGTCTAAACTTCTCAGTTCATATCCTTGACAGTATAAAAAACCTTAAGACCTTAGGATGAAGCGTAGATAACCTCTATTGACCTAAAGGGATATGGCACAGTTTGACAAAAAAGGGATCAACAAACAATTGAAAAGAATAGATAACAAAGAAATCAATAGCAAACAAATACTTATTTACCAGAAGGTCCAATAACTGCCGTAAGCTCCTCACTCTCAAATTTTCCACTAACATTGTTCAGTATAACTTTAGACTCTAAAATACAACAAACCTAATACTTACTACAATTCAATAAAAAATCTGAATATAATTTGCAAATAAATTTGATTTTCTAGTTCTGTGTTATTCTACAGTCCTATTAAATTGCTAAAACACCGCTTTCTTTGAGCACTATACTGCAGCAAATAATAATAGATTGAATTTGAGAGGCTCATTGTTCTCAAAGAATGTGAAGACTTTTAATAGTTTAGGTCATAACCATGGGTCATTTGGTGCAAATTCAAATCAAGTGATGATATATCTTACTTGGTGCATGTAATTAACTAATTTTTAAGGCCCAATGTAAAGGAAAAATTTACTAAAAGTGTCAATCATCAGTTTAATTTATTTGGGGCAGGACTGTAAGACTGTTAGTTCAAGAATTACCTTCTTAGTAAAATACCAGCAAAGACAAAAATTACTAACACAAAGGAGAATGAAGCCTTATGGTTATAAAAATATGTTCAAAGCTGCACAATTCATTATATTGTTAGATGATAAAACATTCAGAAGCCAGAATATAACAGATAGTCTTGGGAACAGAATCAACTTCACAAAATATCTGCAACTGTACAACACCACTTCAACACATAAAAGTAATTCTTATTCAATTGGGAACCAAATGAGCGTACTAGAAGCTCATATTAGAAGTTCCTTTGCAGCAGCTAGCTGACAAATTGTGTCATGTAACCTGGTGGTGTTGAATAACACCCTGCTAGCTATACATTATAGTTCACTTAATACATGCCAATTTCATTGGCAAACTTAACTATCAAATCAAACCAATCAATGAGGGGCTTTTGAGAAAGCTGAGATTAAACTGCCAAAGAAACATTTATTCTATGGCCTGACCAGACCTTTCTCATAATTCTGTCTTAATGTTGACATGCAGTAGCCATGCCATTGCCAATATAACTTCTGGAGAGCTTCCATTCAGTGTGCACAGCTAGTGGAGAGTACTAATCTCAAACTGGAGTCACAAATTCAACCACCAAAAAGCGGAAAATAACACTCTACTCTTTTCTCAACAAAACTAAAGGACTTAATTTATTGACAACAACATCCGCCAATTCCTACTGATTACAAGTACTGGGTAGACTCATTTTCATAGAAATCAAAAGACAGGCATTTGTACAAGTATTCTGTTCAGAGCCATATGGTCCAACAATTTGGCCAATGAGCCAAGCCACATTTGCAGAAATGAACAAGTCATGCTTTGAAAAGGCAAGATTTTACATCAACAGTTGGCAAAACAAGAGTTGTGGGCATAGGAAGAGAGGCTTAAGCTTCTGATCAACCAAAACACAATAAATAAATCAATTAGTCAATGAATCAGCCAATCAATCAAATTAATAATAAAAAGTTAGCAAGTTTAATGCAATTTGTGATTCTGATCAAAATCAAAATTGTGTGGGCTTTTTGATTAAAGCTGATTGAAAGTTTCAGAAGTAATGCTTTGACACTAGAGTCATATGAACAAAGGCATTTAGCATTAAATTTAGAAATTATATACACCTAGTATTAGTTGCAAATCATTTAAAACTTATCAAAATGATTTATGACAGTCGATCATGGACTGAAATTTCACATCCTATCTCTAATTATCAACAAGTATTGGCATTGAGAGGAGCCAAATTGCTGCATTTCAAACTATTCAAAATCTTTATGGGACAATGAAATATTCAAGGTCAGTAGACAACAGCATCTCAGATAATGAAATATGACAGCATGATAAGGCCAGGATATCATCTCCAAAGAAATAACTGGCATGATCATTAACAAGTATCAAAACCAAACTGTCAGGCAGCCTGTTTTGAGATATTTGGTGTAAAACTGCCAACCTAGTTTGTCTTCTGAACTGAATAGCCAGTTTCCTGTAACAACAATCATGAAAGACAGGTTTAAGCATATCTGTTCAAATATGATATGATCTAAGAAATACACACCAGATAAGTGGGTTGGTGGCAATAAAAATAAATCTCCAACAGTAATTATATCCATTCCCAATTATGTCATTAGAGATCATTACATAAGCACCTCCCAAAAAGCAAGCTACAACATGAGACAATGTGGATACTTTCCTGACAAATTAAGTGCTATTTTCAAACATTGGTAAAGATGAATGCCTTTCAGAGATTTGTTCCAGATAATTGGATGGGATTATGCAATTTTCCAAAATACTATTTGCCAATGTTCAAATCTCCTGGCCTTCACATGACAAAGTACCAAAGAGTATTCATAAAAATGCTCTATGATAGTTTACTAGCTTGCATATCCAAAATCAGTCCTGCTGTCAACTCCTACTGTTTAGAAATAGTTTAATACCTGTAATAAAGCCAGAGGGGAGTAACTGGACATGACTCTACATTATAATCCAGTCATAGCTGTGTGGGAGAGGAAGATATGACTGAAAAGTCATATTTTCAGCATGCTATTAGATAAAATGATCCAGTAAATAATCCTACTAGATCAAAGTTGAATGACAAGTAGCCAATTCATACAAATAAGTCACTTTGGTTGTTGGTCAGAATATGAAAGAAATCTGTCTCCAAACACTTCAGTCATTAGTGAGTCAGAGGACTCACCAAGGAGCAACTTGTGGTGTCTCTTAGTTTCCAAACAAGGATTAGTCCAATTCTTCCAAGTCAACAAATCTCAAAGGTTATGTATGGGGACTGTTCATAAAACAGCACAGATCTCCTCTCAGATTACATCATGTGCACCTTCTATTCATTCTTCTCGATGTTTTAAGTTTAAGACTAGATGAGTTCCCTAAGCTGGTTGACCAAGGAAGTTAGACCTGAAAATCCCATTGACCAGATACCAAGTGGCTCTCTATTTCTTGAAGTGTCTGTACACAATGTGGCTACTACTAACACATCTAGACAGTGTTTTTTCTAACAAAAACGAGCTCCCAATCAATCATCTCAAGTAAACTCAAATTTGTAAAAACATGTGCAAATCACGATACAACTTGACAGGCAGACAGATACACTTCTATAACAAGCAGTTACTCTACAGCCGAAAAACCTAAGACAATGAATAAAACAAAATTATATTGATCTCACCACGTCCTTTGATTTTTACAGCGTAGGATACATCTTTAAATTCTATGTCAACGCTAAAGCTTGGTCCGGCAAAGACCGACTTTACTTCAGATTGTTTTGCGGATTGGAGCTTCGGCAAGAAAGTATCGTTACAGCACGATGTTGATTCAATATTGCCACAACAGTTCAGCTCTTGGCTTTTGCCTGCAGCACAAAGTGCCTTCATCCTTGCAATCTATTGCTCAGAACAACAACTTTATCACTACATAAACATCATCTCAAATCTGTTACACAGTCTGCCTTTCGCTTCGCAATGCACAACTTTCTTTCTCTTGTATGCAAATTAACCTAGTTGTGATGTAGCTAATCTCGTATTCATACGAGCCTCTCTTTGCTAGGAAGGCCGTGCGTGCATGCGTCCAACTCACTGGTATAACTTCACTGTCTGTAGAGTCCAACTAACGTAGTTGCCATGTTTCGATAACACTAGTTTTTTCTTATACGCATACGGCTATAAGCATAAATAGGGTAAAATTGAAGAAAAATTAAGCATAATGCTTAGATGCATAATAATGCTGCTCCGTGGTGCAATACAAAGAAAACTTTCAAAATTGTCAACATTGATGTTCAATCATAGTTCTAAAGCTTACTAGGTTGTTCAGCTACAAGGGAAATGTTTGTCGCAACAAGGACAAAAACGCTTGTCAAGATCTATCCTGGACTATAATTTGAGCTGACTGTCGAGTAGAAGCAAGTAAGCAAGTACTTTACCCAAACTTGAAAACCTGACGGCTGATGAATCTTTTTGCTAGGTGGTGCAACACTTTTCGAGCTTAAGTGTATATGCATAGGAATAAGCATTTTTAGAGCAAATTGTTAAAAATAACAAAGCAACATGCTAAGCATAACTACAGTAGAGGTATGCTTATCAAAAAAACTTAAAGAGCCAATATACTAGTGAAGAAATTGACACGACAGATCATAAACCAATATTAATACCTAGATACATCTAAAACCAACATGATAGGTCAAAGTCACATTTGTAGCTGGCTTTTTTAGCATCGTTTGATAGCTTCTATGACAGGGAGTTGACAGATGTAAAAGATGCAGAGACAGAATGGGCAAAAGATGCAAAGAAACAGCTTAAGGCAGAAGACAAATTCAAGAAATCCCAGGAGAGCTTAGGAATTTGTGGAAAAAATGGGATTCTTGTTTGTACTGGAAGATTGGAGCACTCGGATTTGGAGGTAGAAGCTAAGTTTCCTATTATACCCCCGAAGGAAAATAAGTTTACTGAACTTGTTATTAAGGAATGTCACACTAGAGTGCATCATGGTGGAGTTAGGGCAACATTAACTGAATTAAGGTCAAGGTTCTGGGTGGTAAAGGGGACTTGCAGTCGCACTTGGAGTCGCAGTCGCAGACATGTGTAGTTGTAAGAGAGAGAGGATTATATGATTTAAGATTTCAAGCTGAACTTTTCTATGCGTTCATTCTTGGTCGGAGCTAAGAATTAGTGTTTTTTGGGGTTGAATTCTCCATCATAGTTTTACATGCATAGTTTACATGTGGACAGACGACGATTTCTGAATATTCTTCTTCAATAACAAAAAGGACCAGCTGGGGATATGCAACAAAGAAGGTTATTTAACTTTATGAATATTACAGTTTGCTTTTTCTTCTTTGTCATTTTACCACGTATTTAACTGATATAAAAATGCCCAAATGCGAGAGACTTGGTAACTAAGAGAACATTGCCAAGAATCTAGCATTTCAAACGAGGGGCAAATCACTGATTTGTTTTCGTACACTTGGCTAAAAATCACAAAAAAATCACAGAGAAGTAATAAAACTGCAAAAATAACACGAAATAAAATATCACAGGAAAAATCACATATAATAACATATAATAACTAATACCATATAATTACATATAATAACTAAAAATTGCAGGAAAATTGTAAAATCAAAGAATTGTCCGACAATTGATTTGCTTGTAATATAGAGCTGTCCGAAACTTTGTCATGCCAAACGCTTTTTAACTGAAACGATTTATATTGGATGATCATGAGACAAAACCAAAGTGATGGATGCACTTTGGGTTACGTTGAGTGGTATGCAAAGAAATATCTTTCCAAGTGAAATAGGAAGGGGTATTTACGAAGTCCCATTAAATACCTAGATATGCAAGTGACAAAAAGTACGAGGTAATCGCGAAAATGAGTGATTTTCTCTTTACTTTTCAATGTATTTTTTAGATATTTGCTACTGGCAATACACGACGTTTGTATTTAAATAGGCATTTGAGTCAGTTCAATACTGAATGTTTCTAAACATTATGAGATTTTCAGTTCTCAAAGTTTCTTACAAGTTTCTCAAGGGTTCAGGAGCAATATTAGAGTCAATAACCTGATCAACAACCTGTCTAGGCTTCATCATCGAAAAATTTGGCTAACATTTGTCAGAAATTTATTTATCTGAAATATCCAAATTGTTCCGAAAACATTTCCACTGCAGTGAAGTTCTTTGTCTGAAATTTTGTTCCCTGGAAATGTTTGATCTTAATGTGGTAAATCTCTGTCACTCTATAGCTCTCTTGTCCTTGGTCTAAAGGCCGTTTTCCATTTTGAGCTTTGCTTACACTCAAAACTCTACCAAGTAGGAAAATTTGACGGGAAATGGCTTGCTATGTACATGTGACTCGCAGTGGCTTCGCGAATTTTTCCAAGGGGCAAGTCAGTAATTCTTCTCGTACATCTTGCTCAAAATCACAAAAATTCACAGAAAAATTGCAGAAAAATCACAGAAGAATCACAGAATTGTATGATTTTTTGAAATCAAAACATCTCGTACACCTTTTCAGGTTGTGATTTTCCCCTCGATTTCGAACACGTAGATAAGCACTGTGATGCAAGTGCGGATCCAAGGGGGGGGGGGGCATGGCCCCCAAATGATAATATTTCGAATCGTAAAGATTTTTAAGAGACATGCCACATGAATTAGACAAGAAAATGAATAAGGAATTAATTGAGCACTCTACACAACACTCCAAAAGTTTAAGAAGGGCATGGCTGGGAAAATTCTCCTCCCTACAATACTTTTTCCGAAATTGCCCCACCGAAAACTAAACTCTGGATCCGCCTATGCTGTGATGTAACGTGTGATCTGCTGAGGAGTGGTACCTTTGTAAACTTTTCAGCCGCAGGTTCTCGTCAAGATGGGTGTGGTCAGAAAGACAAAACCGTTGCCATTTTCAAAATAGAACTGGTACCAAAAACAACATTTCCATCGAACAGTAACCTATAGAACAGGTTCAAAAGATGATATATTTAGGTCATATGGCAATAGAAAATGGAAAAAGTGAAACAGAAATTAAACGCAGAATAGACATAGCAAGGACTGCCTTTACATCTATGTCCAAAATGCTTACCTCAAGAAGAATTAGTGTAGATACAAGATTAAGACTGTCCAAGTGTTATGTCTGGTCAAACACTGCTTTATGGTTGTGAAACATGGACGTTGTCAAAAACACTAGGAAAATTAAAGGCAAAAGTCAGAAATTCAGTATTTACTTGTGTCAGTACCATATTTATGGCACTAAATGTGTGGTGAAATTAAGGAACCATTAAGGAACTTTTAATACTAAAATTTGAACACGTTTTTCCCCCTCGGATTTAGAAGCGTCCATTACAGTATGTTTTATAGCCAATAAGTCTTATGGGCACCATAAAAGACAGCGTTTTTACGCTTTGCTTTCGTTTTCACTACCATTTCTTTCAGTAAATTAAGAAACGTTTAAGAAACTATTGGAACTAAAATGTGGCCCGAAATTTAGAAACTTGGTACTAGGTCTTGAGCTTGGTTTCTTATAAAAAAACGTGTTGCAACTTTTAGTGGATCATTAGCAGTGCAAAAATAAGGAACGTTTGCAACTAGGTCTTGAGCTAGGTTCCTTATAAAAAACGTATACTCTGTGGTGCGGTATTATTCGATGGGGAGGCTTATTAACAGTTTGAAGTTCTAACATGGGGGCTTATTTTCGTGGGGGCCAATCCGAAGATCTACAGTATCTACTTTACGTAACTCTACTTATAGTCGTATTTTTCCTTAAAACACTCGATGTGATTCTACCAGGGGTCGACTGTATAAACAAATGCTTCTGTGTGCTTTCGATTAATATTCGGTGTTTACAGTTATGGATGGGCGAGAATTCCATATTTTGCTTACTTTCAGCCCATAATAAAAAACAGTTTTGCGTCTCCTATAAAGCCAACAATAACAATTTGCCCACAAAACAGTCTGACTGCAGTTGCTAGTTTCCGATAGGCAGCTACAAGATATTATGGTTTAAGGACATGTGTTTTCTACAAAAAAGAACAGACTTCACACGTACTGAATACTGCATGAGAACAAGGACGCCTACAGAACAGGGGCAGTAGGACAGTAAGTGAAATTGCCCCACTGTCCTCAAACTAGTGGAGCAGGAAGCGAGGTGATTAACTCTGTATAAAGTTATTTATTACGACAGCAAAAACTCAGGAAATTACTTCAACGTTTCATGTATAATGTAACAGCTTGCATGTATCGCTTTGGAAATACTTTACTTTTGATGCTCAAACTTACCCATAGATTTTAGTGGCATTTGTCAGTCCTTTTGCTAATGCATTGATTTTCTAACTATGCTTTGCTTAAGTTTGGTAAGCTCAATATTCATGGCAAACAATCATCACTTGCACTTAATTTGTATAGATTTCATGTGCTACCCTATGTAACATAGTGCTATGTTCATGTAGTGCCTGTCTTGTCTGTGATACACTAGCCTATAGTGTTAAGCAAACTCAACTGTTCGTGCTAAGAAGGTCTTAGGAAAGCTTCAGTACTGAAATCACACAAAGCCTAGAAAGTTTCAGTCCTGGGCAAAAAAACCTTCGTATAAAACAGCGTGTACACCACTCTCTTATAATAATTATGTTCTAACTTTAAAATTGTTCCTTTGTGAAAAATAAATCTATCAACAGATGAGAGCTAGCAGCAGCTGTAGTATGTCACATTAGGTGTTCATAGGGTCCTTCTCAAGCACGTAAATGTTTGCTTTCTAATGGTAATAAGCTACATTTCCGAAATTATACCTTAGTTTTCCACTTGCTTTTCTTGCCTCCTTACTCTTTTGACTTTGTTCTTGTGATCGTTCATTATTTTCTTACATTTACCTATGTCAGGGGTGCCATTATACACAGGTAAGAAGGGGAGGGTATAGAATATACATAAAGCTGATAAAACAGGCTGGCTCATAATACCAAATTAGAAATTCACCAAACAAGCATCTGATCGCTGTACAAGGGACTGAGGCCTCTTCCAAAACGTGCCTCAAACTGACAAAGGGGACTATACCACACTGATCAGTGCCAAGTCACAATACCCTCCTCCACAGCGCCCTGATCTATGTGTGTGGAGTTTGGTTACTACCAGCACACATACCAGCTCAGTCACTTTATGTTCCTTCATACTGTTCTCGACACAAGAACCTTCTATGTTTCTCTATAGCAAAAAGTAATGATGAGAATGATGTTGGCAGCAATGGTAAAACGAATAAAAAACAATCAAAACAGTAATGAATTTTCTCAGTTATTATAAAAATTCATTCATATAAAAAGTTCTAATACAATGCATCAATGACATAATTATTTTCATAAAATTGTGCAAACACCTAAAAATCAGTAGGATCACACTGTACATGGAAACTGCATATACTCTTTAATATGGCTACAGACCTTGAAGTAAAAACAAGACTAATAGCTGATATTCATGATAAAATCTATTCATTTAAACTGAAACTGAACTGAAATTATTCCTAAATGTACCTATGCATAAAAGCTTTTTTCCACTCCATAAGTATAGATCAAGCAAAACAGCATCTTTATAAGATGATTACTAATTCACAGGTTAATAAAAATCCTTGCTAACATGTAAATGTTTGATGATGGAAATATAAACAAGAATATTGGTAATTTTAGAAACTGAAACACTCAGCAAAAGAATTAAAACCATGCAAATTCTTTAAAAAAGAGTCATAGATTGGGCTCAATAAACTAAGACTTAGAGAATTCTATAAAAGCCCCAATTAATAAAATCATGAAGTGAAAATTGGTTTAGAACATAAGATATCATATATAACCTAGAAATAGGTTTTAAACATTCAAGGAATGGGGAAGTAAAGAAAAAGAAACCAACACAACTTAAACTTGGAATAAAAAATACCAATACAAATTGGGGAGAAGCAACATTTGTAGTTAGATTGTAAGCAAAATTATATGGCCAGATAAGATTACAACTAAAATTAAAATGGCTAAAAGAGAGGAATAGTAACAAAAACTAGGAAACTACTGGAAATGACAATAGAATTATCAAAGATATGAAAATGAAAGAGTTTTTCCATCTTAATTTGACCAACTCATGTATAAGCAACATGAGTTGTTCACAAAGAGGGCTCTTAGTCAGATATAGACCACATAATACTCAATGACTTTTCTGTAAGAAACTCCTCGCTCCCTGAGAAGGTATAATCAAACTGTCAAAATGCTTAAATCTGAGAGTCAGGATAATTTCTATCAGACAAAGGCCATTACACCAGAAGGAATTAGCTAAGAGGAAAACAATGCTAGAAATACAAAGAATACCTTGAAAATATTGAATATTGAAGCATACATGATGCAAAAAATATCATTCTAAAATTTACCTTGATAAACTCCTCATCTGATCATTCAACATATGCCAATTACATGGTATTTTCATAATTCAGTGCAATAATTCTTGAAGGATATTCATAGAGGTCTATGAAATCACAGATTGTTATATTTACAGCTTTCTTCTTCTCTTTATCCAAGCTCTGCAACCAGTTGCTGACATGTTCATCACATTTGTTGGCTAATGTACCTTTCAAGCTACCACCTATAATATGCTTTACGATTGTGGACGTTTGTGGTGTCAATATTGCCTGGAAGACATTCAGACAGTCCTGCTTTATTGTACCAAATCGTTTGTTAAGGTCACCAATCAGTGTATCAACATCATCAGTGTTAAACCAAGGAGAAAAGATGCTAGACCGGGGCCAAAAGTTTGGATTCTCTTTTGCACTTTCATTATCCTCATAAAGAGCTATAACACTCTTACCATAGCTCCAGATTTCTTTAAGAGAGCAATTAGCACCTTTTGTGCCTGGACCATATAGCATGCCAGTGAAGCTCTCTTCGATGAGCTTCATGAACTCTTTGTTTTGTTCAGCTTTGAAATCGTATAAGTGATTAAAGTCTAAAATTAAGACCTCTTTTGGATGTTGTTGCAAGAACTTCTTGAATTCCTCAAATAAAGCCGAATAGGTCAAGCCATACAGACCATGCACAACATAAAACTTTTTCGTTGCTTCATTGTAAGCAACTCGCAAATCAAAATATCTGATGCCCATTTTCAACTGCTCAGAGATGTGTAAATCTTGAGTAATTGACCATTTATAAATGATGTTTTTGGCACATCCTCCAAACAACTTTGCTAAGGTTTTAACAGTTGACCCTTCGTCTGGTGCTATGCTTGAATTTTTGTCCAAATAAAAACAACCAGAATCGTGAGATCCCGGTATGGACAGCAGCCTGATTGGCTTTTCTTGCACATTCACAGGAAGCTTCGTCATCCAGTTTGACAAATCTAACTCCATTGTATCACATAGATGGAAATACTGCTTGTTGTTTGCTTACAGTTGGTTTTTCACACGATCATTGTTTAGTCCTAGCTATTTATCGTACCACTTCTTCCTTGAGTGCGCAATCCACTGATCATGTGATACAAACAACATGGCTACTATGGGATGTAGTCACGCCATAGTTATACGGAAGTAAATCACAAAATGGGCTATTCTGGGGCGGCCATGGGGGGGGGGGGTCAAACGCAGTGCGTCTAAAACAGGGGTATCAAACTCACAAAACCTGGTTTTCATTGCGCAATAGAGTTTCATGCAGTAATACATTTACTTTAGACTTGATTTGTGTTTGCCCCTGAAATCTTGAATATGTTACCCAAGCGCACAAGTACTCCTGAGTTCAAAAAACCTCCCCCCACTTATAGATTTTTAAAACAATCCACCTAGGACATCCTTATTCCAGACTGCTATTTTGTGTCTGTATTTCGATCGAGTATTAAGTAACGTGAGAAAATTGTGTATTTCATGTTGTAAAGGATGAAATGTGTTGTAAAACTCATCCCGGTTAATCCAGCTCCCTTCTTTTTACGGTTTTTAGGATATTTCCAGCCCCCTACTATTCCAACCCCCCTATCTATTCGGGACCTAAGAGTATGGTGCCACGAGTTTGCATCTAGGTGGGTGATACGAGCAGTGGCGGATTTTCATAAATCTGTTACGGGTGGCATCGGTGATACATCTGTTGACTTTTGCAAAATGGATTTACACACTATCCATATCATACTCCTTAGAATCGAATCAGTTTATGCCAAGTGCCAACAAATCTACTTCAAGGGGCATATGCCTGCCTCGCTCCCCCGAAATCTGCTACTGAGTTTGATGATCCACCATGCTTGAGTCCTACATGGCAGATAATTTTGAGTTTTACCATCTAAAACGGCCACAAAGTTCAACGAATGATATAGCGCTCAAGCGTGGATCCATGAAAAACCCATAGCGAAAGAAACTTAGTACGTTTCAGAACAGAAAGTTTTATCTAATGTACCAAATAATATTCTTCAAAAAATAACAAGAATTTATTAATTAATTGCCAGTTAGTTATTATTGCCATGTTAGTGCTCTTCACATTGCTGAAAACACTAGGTGGTACCTCAGCTATTCTGCAGTGGCACTTTCTCTATCTACTCAACTTATATAGTCAATAGTTTTAGAGAGGTCGCTAAAACATAGCTGCTGCTATATTTATTACTTAGCCTAATTTTTTTACGGTTGTTGAACAATGTTCAAGGGCGTGCTGTGCAATATGCCCATGCCTAATTCCAAAAAGCAGAGGAATTAGCATAGTTGCCAAGTCTCCCACATTCAGCTGGAGATTCCAGGATTTCAATGTTATCACCAGCCAACCTCCAGCAATGGCAAAATGTTGTAAAATCTTCAGCATTTATTTCATTTAAAAAAAAACACCCAAAAATTGTCTGTCTGAAAATATACTGAAGCTTGGTAAGTCACACTGTTCATTCATCATCAGTCCCTTTCATAAATTAAAAACTGATCATTCTTCAGTGATCTATAAAGTTCTTTAGATATTGATATGTATTGATGGTTTCCTTAATAACTACCGGACAGTGATAACATTGACTCCACCCTACCCCTCTAACTCCACTACGCAGCCACGCCCATTTATCAAACATTTAGATAGCCAAAAATTGGCAACTATGAATTGGATAGGTATTAGCATGTCTTTCCTTCTTTTTCAGTGTCCCAAATATGTTAGACAATGAAAGCAACTTCTCTCCCAGATCAAACCTCCTGGTTTACTCTTGTCCATAAATGCTGTTACCTAGGCCCAACAGCTGTAGCCCCCCCCCCACCTACCGAAAAGTCCTTTAGCATGTTACTGTTGCATACCAGTGCAATTGAGAATCAATAAGCACAGATGACAATCTGCTCTGTTCCATTTTGTCTATAAATCCACACAGCTCCTTAGCTCAAATCCAATCAAAATAAAAAAGCATGCCCATTCCACAGTTAACCTGCAAGCACTTGCTCTCATAGCGAATAAGAGGATGATCCCTCAGTGCTTCCAGAATGAAACTTCGTAGGGTCTTAGAGGTAATACTCTGAGAAAGACATGGGTTTAATTTATTCCTCTATTTAGATAATTGAAATAATCATCCAAATACTACTATTTGCCACAACAAGTCTAATCCAACAGTAATCAAATATCTGAATAACTAGAAATTACTGTGATATGAACTCAAATATCAGCTTACATATCTAAAACCATGCCCCCATAGGTGCAGATATTGCTTAAGTTTGCCCTTTGCTTTAATCATTGAAAGTCTTAACACTAACTCATAAATAATTAAAAAGAAATATGAAATCTGCTTTCAACAAAGATTGGGCTACATAAAATCTTATAAATTTACTAAAAATTCTGGGTCCTTAATACTCTCCCTAATATGTGTATTAATGAATCTGATTCAGGCCAAAAGTACTGAAAACATAGAAGGAAAATTAAGTGAAAGTCAGTAAGGCTAGTTAATCAGAAATATATGTATGCTACAAGTAGTAAGTACAAACACAAGTGTCTACAACACCAATTTGATTAAAAATGATTGTTATATATGCTATCATACATAAAAATCTGAGTTACACCTTTGTGGCAATATGTCAGAGAGATTATTGCATTTGTGCAAAATCATTACAAAATACACAATACATGAATGATCATGGAGTAAAATGAGTATGACCTTCACACCAATGATTTGAAAATTTATATAATAATTGCCAATTATATGATGGTGATGAGGATTAAAAACAAAGTCCAATTTTGGATGATTGCAACATTATAAATAACAAAATTTCTCTTTTTAGATATCTATAGTGAATATCATAAAAATTGAAAGATACTGTTAAAATGCATTGGTTAGAGATTTTAAAAATTGGTCTTGCTATAATTTGCTTTAAGAACACTAATAAATTAGCCTAGATTCCCCAGAGCAAGAACCAAAGTCCTTAATCATCTGAGAACCTATCACTAGGGTTATATAATTTAAATTTTCCAAGAAAACAGATAAGAGCAGCATGTGGTTAGATCAATGCAGCTAACCCAAAGGATAATCCAGCACCTAGTGCAAGTCCACAAGATAAAAACAATGCCATAATAGTTCCAGTAACTTCAGCATACTTTGGATGGACAAGTTTAGGCCCATACATCATGCATAAACTTCCAAGGTATCCATTACTCACTGCAAAGAAAATGTTAATGACAATAGGATATGCATCATGTTTTAACAGAACAGGGAATCTTCGCTGATCAGGCCTGTAATTGCATAGTGCAAAGAGTGGCACAAAAATGACTCGTGAAATGCATAAGACTGGTATCATGTAACTCTTTTCACTGAAGTATGGAATAATGCCAGCTACAGTTCTACCAGTTAGATCACCAAGGTTAAACAACAGGAAACATGATAAAGGTGAGAACAATTCATTTGTCCACTTGGATCCATTTGATTTGTTTACTGATTCTATACCAGATAAAACTGTCGGGAAAAGAGCCAAAGTTGTGGCAAAAACAACACATACTGAAGCAGCCATTGGGGACACTTGCTTAAGAAGTTGCAAGTAAGGCACCGGAATTTGAACTGGATATTGCACAGAACTTGCAGTGCTGCCAAGACTTGTGATGCTTACCACACTACTAGAGCTTGCAGTCAAGGCATTTATAGATGTTTTCAATGATGCTTGACTACCGCGCAGCTCTCTGAATTCATTCTTTTGAAGGCAATAATTAACGTACGTTAACCTGAAAAATATAACATACGTAACGAAACAACAACATATCACAGCAACTGCTGTTAGGAAGTAACCAAATGCACTATCTTCTGGCTCACTGTCACCAATTAAAGAAAGAATACTGGCAACAGCTGCAAATGTTCCTCCAAGGCCTTGTCCACCCATCAAAGCCTGGGTGTACTTTTGGCCAATCATTCCAGCAACCCCAAAAAAGGTTCCTCCGTATATAGCGCACGCCATGTTGATGACTATAACTATACCAATGGTCAACCCAAAAAAGCCTCTCGTCCAACTTGTTGTGTCGATTTTGACGAAGGAGGCCGTGGCAATGAAACAAAGGAGAGTGAGTAAAAGACATGTGATCATTCTTAAATTGCGGTTTACTTGTTTAGTGAGAAAAACATTGATCAGCAAGGCCAGAACGTTTGGTATCATAGCTGCCACAGAGAAAGCGCTCTCAAAACTATTCGTCAAGTCTGGTTCGCTTTTAAACTTCTCTTCAAAATAGCCACGCGCTGTGATAAAGAAGTTCCATGGTAATAACGAGCCAACACCTTGGAGATATAGGATAATATAGGCCATGTTGAACCAGTCAGATATATCACCATTACTTGTCCGGAATACATCGCTATATGCCCGGTCATCAGTGCTTAAGAGGCTTGCATTCTCAGCAGATACCTTTCCACCGTCCATTTCATCGTCGGTATCATTGTCATCTACATCACCAACAGATATTATTGGTCTTTTATCTTCATACATTTTCTGGCTCATCTCCATTCCAGATGCAGAACTTGTTGCCATGCAGTGAAGAGCTCCTAATAAGAGTGCTGCGAAGGCGGAAACTATAAGTAAACTCGTAATAAGCCCCCCCCCCCCCCCTCCATCTGGAATATATAATTTTTTATAATAATATAGTCTATAAAAATGACAAGGCCCAAAATCGCTGAACTTTGGGAATAAGTTAAGAATAATACAGGGCTCAAGTGTCATGAAGATGTAGATCTTTTGTTTATTTCAGCTGTTTTTTAGAAAGCAAAACAAGTGCGAGTTTCACTTATCCGGTCTGGGAGTAAAACAATTTACGAATACTGTATTAGAGCTCAGCGAAAAATTAAGTATCCCTACAAGATTGTGTGTATGATCATGATGATGGACAGATTTCGATCGTTCTTTTTGTAGTATGGAGAAAATGCGAATGTGTTTCTTGAGCCATGTTTCAGATAATTTCCTGAGACATTTTCATGGGGTTTTATCCAAGGGAGATCGTCACTGATATAATAGCCCCTCTCAGGTTTGTATGACCCAAGAATATCACAGGTAAACAAGCCCCTTGAGACTAATTCGGAGATTTACAATGCAAGCCCGTAGATAGTGGGGCAAGGGGGGCAATGCCCCCAATGATTCGCTGAGATTGTATTTTGAGATATTCCAAATAGTCTTTTTAACTCATATCATGATGCAATTCTGCAACTTGATTTGGCAGAAGTACATCAAACAAGTATATACTTATGATTTCATAGCTATTCATTCCCCTATGGCTTCTTCCAGCGAGTACACTTTGTCTGAAATACTTATTGAAAAGGTTGAGCACTTGATATAACAAAACTAAATTATATACCTCAGCACAAATTATTACAAAATTGAATCTAGTTGAGAGTACTCTTGATTCCTGTGGAGATACGCACCTCTCTTGGCTCCACTTCCTATTTGATATCCATGCAGTGGCGGAGTTACGGGGGGAGAATTGGGGATTTTAAATGCCCCAAATTGTTTGAATATATGGAAAGTCCAACTCGTCCAAAAATGTTATAAAAACTAATGATGATGCCATATTGATGCTTACAAATTGTGTCTCCACACAAAAGGAGTGGTTTTCAAAATTTTCCTTGGGACTACTCTTCCAGACCCCCACTTGTTCATACCTCACAATCATTAACACCAAGAGCCTCCATTCCTGTCTCCCAATCCGACTTAGCTACCTACAGGCCTGCAGTGGCATCAATTTATTCTATTTTCTGTATTCAGATACTCATAATAGCTACCACTCCAAAAGTAACCTGGTCTGTCTTTACTCTTTGTGCCTAATTGTCGCCCCCACTAAGTAATTCTTTAACATTTATCCATCTCCTTTGCTTTTATTGAGACCCCATGGAGATTACTCTCATCATATTTTGGAAGATTTAGTGTGTAATGTAGCTGAAACCAGAATAATTCTTGTTGGCAATTAACTGACTGGTGCAAATTTTACTTGAACAGATTGCTACATTATGTTTTGTTTTCGTTGCTGCATAATTGCTCTGTTAATATTTTTCAAACTGATTTTTCACTATTTTTTGCTTGTTACACCGAAATATTCAAGCAATAATTGCTAAGAAAGGTTGCTGCTTAATAGAGAAAGTGAGCCAGCTTAGGATAACTTTTTAAATTCATTCATTAACGTGATTGCATACATCCAACCCCCCAATAACTGAATGTTCCAGAAAATGTCAGCCCCCAGCAATTAGTTACCTAAAAGTATTTATTTTATCGTTTCAAAGCAATGGATAATGAGTGGAGCTTAGGACCCTCTACAACAGGTTTTTTTAACGTGAGGTTCTACCCAAAATGTGCAGTTCAAATAACTGTGTGTAGAGTTCTACACGTTTTTTATAAGAAATCAGTTTATAAGCAACCTAGAACTAGACACGCAAAAAATTAAGAAATTTTTAGAACTACAACGAAAGAGTTAAGAAACTTGAGAAATTTCTATTCTATTTCAAAGTTTGGGGCTTTTGAAATATATTTCCTCCATGGGTGTAATAGGTGTCAACTAAAATAGATTGAGAAAGATGTGAGAAAGATCCTTTGGTTGAGAGGAAGATATACGCATTTTTGTGACAAATGGCACACTGGAACGCAAAACTGAACTTATACCGTATCCTTTTCGAGGACCAAAGTGAAGATTATATAAAGTTTACCGAAATAAGTGATGTGGACATGAGGTTGACTTAGATATAGAGTTGCAATAACATCTTTTGTTTGCTATCATGCTAATAGTCTCCTATATCCACCTGTTTTATATCGTTTTCAATGCAATCTTTTTCATTAAATTAAGAAACTTTTAAGAAACTTTTAGAACTAAAATGTTGCCAAAAATTAACTTATAGTACTAGGCCTTGAGCTAGGTTTCTTATAAAAAAACCGTGTAGAGAGAGATCTGTGCATATTACATTCTATACCTAGTAAGGGAGATTCTAGTGCAAGTACAGTGTTGTCTATACATTGTCATTTCCAATAAGTATGGGAACAAAACATGCATACTTTCAGTTCTAGTTTCTTAAATACACTAGTTTCCTATCAACCGATTCCTTACAAAAAACATGTACTACCAGGATATAGATTCAGTTTACACACGCATAATGCTCAACGAAAGAAAACAAAGAAATATAAGAAAAGATTCAGCAAATGTCTTAAATACAGTATAAGAAAACCACAGTGTTTTAGATGATTTAACTAACGATACTCTCTGCATGTTTGCTAGCTGAACAGAAAACGAAACCCAGTTGAGTCGACTGGTAAATATTATTTTCACATCAGGGATGTCGCCAGTCACCATAGACTGGGGGATGCTTGTGGACCACGCCCCTCAGCTCATCGTACAATAAATATGCAACTAAAAGCCTGAATAAATGTAAGTCTTCAATCCAGTGGGTGAGTTTCAACCCCCCTGATCGTGCTGAAACTCCACTACATCTCTCTATCCAATCCTTATTTAGTCTCAAAACCAATAACATTGATATAAAATGTATCTGTAGAAAAGGGCATCTTTCCACAGATTTGGAAATTGGCCAAAGTAATACGAATTAATAAAACGGGCCTAGGCCTATCTTAGTATTATCAGCTGTGCCGTGGATACTAGAAAAGATTGTACACGAAAAATTAATGGAATATCTAAAAGGATACAACAAACTGTGTTTAAACCAATTCGCATTTCCAAACTACACATGACAACATGTCTATTGAATATTATAGACTCTTGGCTGATGATTGAAATGATGTTTTAGACCAGAGTCCAGAAAAAGCTTCAGCCTTCTTCTGGCTGTAAAATCTTTATCATAAACCTTCCTCTTTTAAGAAAATCAAAACTAGTCAAAGTTCTCGCAGTCTACATTGTGCATATCACAAAAAAATGTACGGTAGAAGGGCTATGCCTTTCATAGTCAATATAACATTAACTGAAAACTCTGCTGAAACTGGATTTTTGATTTAAGTTACCGAACCTTCCTCAAAGACAACATAGAAAGACAAACTTACTCTGGCTCAGAGCCGTAACCTTTTCTGGATTCTGTTATAGACCCTTGGCTGAATAACTCAGTCCAACAAAACTCATAAGAATTTAACATACTTCACCCTGGACATATGCTTTTGGCCTATTTTGATGCAAATACTAGGTGGGATTGAACTTGCAAATGAATGGAAAATAATAAAATTAGTTTTATTTATATTCAGCGAAAGTTCATATGCATCAAACCATCTTTCTATTAACTTTAGTCCTTTGTTGACTTTTTAATTACATCATCAAGCGCTTCTGAATCATAAAGATTTAGAAGATCGTTTATATATAGGAGGAAGAGCAGAGGTTCAAGTACAGATCCCTGGGGTACACCACATGTAATGCCTAATGGGTATGAATATATACCGGAAGTTGAAACAAACTGCGTTCTATCTGTCAAGTAAGATCGAAACCAACTAATTCCGTTGCCTCTAATCCCATAGTGTTCTAGTTTAGAATGCAAGATGTTTAGATTTACAGTGTCAAGTGCATTTTGTAGATCAATAAATACACCGCATCCATATTTTTTGTTGTCTAAACTGTTTCTCATAGTCTCAGTCAGGCTAATCAGTGCAGGATGAATTGAGTGGTTTTCTTGGAAGCCAAATTGCAAGAGATAGATTATGCTATTGCAAGCCATAAAAGAATAAAGCTTCTTATACATTTGTTTTTCAAATATTTACTGAAGACTGGCAATAGTGAAATTGGCCTGTAGTTGGACATAATTTCAGGGTATCCTTTTATGAAAAAGGAGACAACTTTATTAATTGTTAACTTAATTGGGAATACTCCTTTCAGGAATGTTTGGTTAACAAGCTCTGCCAGTGGATGAGAGATGTGATGCTTGAGAATTTTTAGTAACTTTATTGGCACACTTTGGGGACCTGTTGATTTTGATGAGCTAATATTTGATACGATATCTTCCACTTCAAAAGGAGTAACAGGAGACAGAAACAAAGAATTTTCATTAGTGCTGCCAAGATATCTAAGGGGAGAATCTGGCGTTCTCGAAATAGTTTTATTTATGCTGTCGGCAGCATTTACAAAGTATTCATTAAAGATACTCGACATTTGAGAAGGGTCATCTATCATTATCATTATCATCTATCATCTATCATAACATCTTTAACTTTGTCAGTGCTTGAGTGTGTAGAGGTTTTCTGCGCAATTGTTGAGTTAATTCCATTCCCAGCTTTCTCATATTCTTGTCATTCTTTGGAAAATAATTCTAATAGTACTCCAATTTGCTTTTCCTCAATTCAGTTGCTACACGATCTCTGAAGTTTTTGGACTTGAATTGCGTGAGAAAATTTCAACCCCGGGAACGAAATAACACCATGGGTTGAAATTGCATCCCACCTTAAGGGGAGATATCCCCTAACTATACAAAATCATTCAATGTAAAAGATTCCAGAGTTTAGTATGTGGGAACAGCAAGGTATAATTGTCCTCTATGGAAAAATATAAACTGTTCTAAAAATAGATCATTGTTGCCATGGAAACTACCAATAGTGTCCTGGGATTGGTCAATTTGGTAACAAAGATATTGGGAGAATGGTCAATGCTATCAGTATTTGCAATATTTCACCTTATTTGCCTTAAAAAGTACTATGTTTATACAGAAGATCTTTTTCATAAATTTCTCTAGCAATAAATTATTTCAGTTTTATTTTTTGCTGATGCAAGTATTAATATGAACAACGCCCATATTCCTCCCATGACAGCTATCCCAAAATACTTCTGTATAAACATTGTAATATGCTTTACCTAATTGTTGATCAAAATTGATAAGAAAAGAACAAAAAACATAGCCAGAATCCTTTTTTTCCTATGTGTACCCTTAAAAAATCTTATTTTCAGAAAATAACAAAAGAAGTTAATGATATACCAAGTTCACATCAAAATGCACCATACTCATACATAATGCCTTCTTGGTTTAAATTTTCATCTTCCTCTGCATGTCTGTTTTTCCTCTTTGCTTTTCTGATTTTCTTTTGGCACTCAGATGATTTATATTCAGCTTTATAAATTCTTATGTTATCTTTCCTTTTTAACTCCATCAAAGAATTTTTTCCTACGCAGATACCAAGTTCAGTAAGAATGTCACACAACTTACTGTGCCCATCATTGTACAGAACTACAGCTAAGGCTAAACATACTTTGAGTGCAATTGAGCCTACAAATGTAGTCTTTGGACATATATTCCATAAAACACTATTAAAACTTTCTACTGAATTTTGTGTATAGCCATCCAAGCACCGAACTAACAATTTATCCTCTTTCAGCCTGTCAAAAATGGGCTTTATAAAAACAGCAACAGCTTTTGGAAGAGGCCGACTATGCATATACCCAGAAGGGTCTTTATTGTATCCACACCAAGAGGAAGGTCCAGTAGGGCATTCACTGTGGTTTGGCAGTTCATCCGTTGATAGTCTATGCCTCAAAATTGCAGAAATATCTTTTTTCATGGCATCTAAGTTACCCAAATTTCTTCGAATAGCTAGCCCATAGTAAAGCTGCAATTTGTCTATTTCATTAAAAGTCAGCCTTCCTTTTCCACCAAGAGTTTTACCATCATTTAAGATTTTATTGCCACTTTTACTTTTCAATTTTCTAAGATTTGTCCCCATTCTCTTTTGGATGTGCCCGACACATTCCTTCTTTACTATTTCATAGTCTTCTCCATATGGCTTCTCATTTTTTATTGTTTCAAAACTCTTTGTGTCACCATCCCCTACATATCCAGTGATTCGCAGCTTTCTCTTTTTTATTGATCTCATAAAAATCTTTCTTACACCAGAAACCTCCATTGCTGCTGATGAACCAGTGTGGGTAGCCTTGCACTCATGGTCCAAAATCAGTTTTGTCTCCTTCTCCTTGGGCAACTGCAGCTTTTTTATTTCAAGGCATTCTTTGCAATACTTTTGCAAGTCTTCAACATCAATAACTTTGTAGTTTGTGGTTGAAATACAAGTAACCACACCTGTAAGGGAACTAAAGCCACGTTTGTGCCATGTTCCATCAAAGATACATGTGACATCCTGTACAATTTCTTCACCTTGGCCTTGCATTCTAACCTCTCTAGCAGCCTCATCCATGCTTTTTTCAGCAACTCTAGAACTAGCATCCAAAATATTTGCTAAAAGACTACTATATGTTTTTTGCTTCATGCTGTTTGGCAAATTCATCATACCACAAAGCAATCGTAAACCATCGAACCCTCTCCCTAAAAGTCTCATTCCCAACACTGCTCTGTAATTTACTTCAAAAGGAGTAAGTCCACTTGACTCTGGCTTGTCTGTGGTAACTACCCGTGGTGCACATCTCTTTGAAGAGTGAAAGCTCGTCTGATAGTTGCAATAATCATTCGAGCAACCAAGGACTAAACGTGAAGCAAGGCCATATTTTCCACCACAACTCAGGGACAATGTCCCATCTTTACAAACCTTGCATACACTTGACTCAGCAATTACTTGTTGAAGAAGATCAATGTCTACAAGGATAAAGCCCTCGAACTTATCATGATATTCTCCTTGATGCGAATCAAATACTGCCGTTAGCTTTTCACTACTCCGGGATTTTGGTGGCAACAACAATGAATCATTCCCACTTGACAAAGAAGAAGCTATTGAAGTTGTATCAGGGATGTAACGTGGATCACTTTGAAGACACTTCTTTCTTTCCTTCGCAGCTCTAGCAGCCTTAAGTTGATCAACTCTATCCAATTTTCGTTTTCTTTTTGACCGAGCTTTTCCATAGGAATATGTAAGGGAACCTTGTGCATCAGCCATTTTGAAGTTGTTTTATCACAGGGCGTCAAGGAGCAAATGCAAGTTACAGGGAAACAAAGGTCTGAGCCGTGTTGAAAAAGCAGCTTCTGATAGTAACTGGTCGTAGTGATTATCTTACTGAAAATCACTTGATCAGCTGATTCAAATCAATGGGGAAAAATAGTTTTTTGAGCAATATTTTCGCAAGCAAAGTCGCATCCGATAGCAAAATATGAAGGGGCAATAAATTTTGGTCAAGAAAAACACATAAACCGATTTTCAATATTTTTGATGAAATCAGTCATTTTTTAGGGGATATCTCCCCTTAAAGCAAACCGAGGTGAAATTTTCAAGGCAATAATTGCAATTCAGGCCCGTCGGAACGAAATTGATATTGGGGGGGCTGTGAATAAAGCAAACTGCACTGGGCTCCGGGAGAATTTTTGTTCGAACACGCCCTTTAGATTGCTGGAAGCAACCTGGCTATACAAATTGCCATTTTTAATGGATGAATTACTATTTACAGAATTAAGACAATTTTTGAAATGGAAGTTGTAAATTGGCTGGAATCTATGTATTTGCAGTCATCTACTAACATTACCTGTGGCTGAAAAAGCTAACGGAATACTTTGCAGTCATTGACAGCAAAACTTTCCTGCTGTCTCCGTGCAATGCACACCAACAATCAACTTAAGAAATCATAAACACTGCTAAAACAAAATTTAACGATTCTCTTAACACTCTTTTTCAATCACATATGCTTGTGTGCTTTTGTGTGCTACATTAACTTTAATACACAAATCTCTGTTCAAAAATTGTCCAAAAACCTGCTTACCAAATAGTCAAATTACCAAACAATACTATCAACAATGAAGTGTTTTATGGTTGATGGAACATAAAAGTCAGACCCTGACGCCCTCCCAGCATCTTCGCATAACATATTCAGTTTTCAAGACTTCACTTTCTTCGCTCATGCTGTTCTTTGAACACGCAATAAATGATTGAAAGGGATAACTGGTAACTGAACTGGTTAATATTTTTGCGAATTTATAGTATGGCCTTGCAATGTTTTCTCGAAAATTTAAAGAGCAACTCAAATAGTTGCAAAATATTGGGGGGGCTGAAGCCCCCCCAGCCCCCCCGATTCCGACGGGCCTGCAATTGTTCTTGAAGGGGGGGGTGCTAATTGCCATTATTCCAGTGAGAATCAGCTACTGGCAAAGAATCAGTATGCGTTTAGTAAGCTTCATTCAACAACTTAACACCTCAGTAACATTGTGAACAGCTTAACACCTCAAAATACAAGGGAACCTATTCCACCTCTTACACAATCGAAATATCGCCTTCGTAGGCCAAATATAATTGGGCAAATACGAGCAAGAACAACGAGTTTTAGTACAAGTTTTTATCCAAACTATCTGTCAGAATGGAATGAACTTGATTCGGGGGTAAGGCAGTCCCCCACTCTAGGCTGCTTCAAAAAGAAAATTCTATCACTCATCCGCCCTCCACATCAGCCAGTTTTCAGCATTCACGACCCAAAAGGCTTAGCAGTTCTGACACAACTTCGTGTAGGTCTGAGTAAACTAAATCTTCATAAATTTAAGCATAATTTTAAAGACACAGTAAATCCAATGTGTCCGATCAACGATGGTATCGAGGATGCGGAGCACTATTAGTTGCTCTGCCGTAGGTACGATGAACAAAGAAAGGGTCTTCTCTATACTGTTAGCATTCTATTACAACCTCTAGGCTTTCCAAACCTTCCCTGTCAACCTCTACTTAAAATTCTTCTTTATGGTGATGACAGGTTGCCACTGATATCGAGTACTAGGATCCTTGAGGCTACACTAAGTTATATATATGCTACTGAACGTGTCAAATGAACCCATACTATTCGTAAATTTAATTAATAGGTACAGTGATTTCTCCAAGAATTGAAGCCTTTGAAGGTCCATCTCTCCTATAGGCCTATACCCATCTGTCCTATAGGAAACCGAAATCCATTGTCTACCTATTCACTGTTTTAACAAAATTGATTGCATTTGACGAGTGTTTTTTTTGACAAGGTACACCTCGGGGTTCACTTTGTGGAGTGGTCACTGTGATAACTTTTCTGTTAGTAATTGTATTTGTTATCATTTCTTTTGTTTGTAGCGTTTTTTTTCTTGTATTTGTATATGTTAGTAGTATTTTAATGTAATAATTGCAGGGTTGCAATGCATTTCGATGCTCCCTGCATTAACGTCTTGCACAGTTTAAGTGTTCGTAGGGCTTTGTAGAGTTTTAACTGCATTTATAAAAAAAAAGCTTCATTCAACTATCACATCTTTAGTTAAAAGTACTAATGAATAGCTTAAAACATTGATTCTCAAAAAATCAATGTCCCCATGTTTCTAGATCTAAAAAAGTCTTTGATACAGCGAATCACAAAATACTACTTGAAAACCTTTAAAAGCATGATGTACGGGACATGGCGATCAGCTGGTTTCGTTACTACTTTCACTGAACGAAAAATTTTGTAATTTTGCAGAGGAGGGGAAATGGGGGTAGGAAACCTCAGGAGTCTGGAGAAATATTTACAGAACATATACTACTACAGGAAAATTCCCTAAGGAACTTTCAATTTGAAAATTTTTACAACAACAAATAATTAAGAATTAGGAAGTCAGTTTCATTCATCCAAAATCCATATAGATTGTTTGCTATGCTTGTGTGAAAGTGTTTCATTTAGTAAGCTTCATGGTTTTGCAGTTTTAAATTGTGCTTTACCAGCTAAAAAACTCCTTTCCTACCTTCTTTGTGAGTTGGGTTTGTTACAGCCAAAATACAAAGCAGAATTCAGAATTTCACTGTTTTACTTGTGTCTGTATCATTTTGATTGCACTAAATGTGCAGTGAAAACAAAAGAACTATTAAGGAACTTTTAGTAATACATTGTGATCATTGGAGGTTCAAAAATAAGGAACTTTTGGAAATAGACCTTGAGCTAAGATCCTTATAAAATAAAAAGCATGTAGATGAAATCATTGACATATATTTGTGAGAAACTCCACTTAGCCTTTAAACTATATACTTTTCCATAAGAATCAGGCGTACCATAGCTGGGGGCTAGGGGGCTGCAGCACCCCACTTTTCTGCTAATGTATGATGTCAAGATTGAGGCATTCGATCCAAATAGAAAGTAGATTTCCTTTTTCCATGTTAAAGTTCACTCACCTTAAAAATTAACAGTAGCAGAGTCAATTGGGCATATTGGAGGTAAATATCCTACGTTTTTTTGAAAACTTGCAGCTACAGACTTGTCCAAAAGTCTCATAGACATGTAAAATTAGGGTGTGTGTGCTGGGTCACCTAACACTTAAGGTAATCTAGTAGTGAAATGGACAATATTCTATATTTTACAACTGATGCATAGGAAAACCATCATAATAGATGATTCTTATGTGCTGAGCCTAGCTATGAGATCCAAATTTGGATGTGGTCTTTAGTTTCCATGGTAATGTGGAAACAATAATGATTACAGTGCATGCCTCATCTGCTTATTGTTGCATCAAATCTTTGCTAATATAGCTCCATAGGATGCTAATGGCATGAGGTATGTACTAATCTCATTGAAATCTCCATAATTTATCTGCTTTTAAATATTTTACAGGCTTATCACTAAAAGGAGAAATGTGCACTCTGCTTTATCTTTTCTAGCAAATCTATTTCAGTTATGGCAAAGAACAACAAAAAATGGAGCAGATTATTGCACTCTCCATAGAATAAGGAGAAGAGTGATGTATAGAAAGGAGATATTACTTACAATAATACTGAATGAGGCAGTTACTAAATTGTGCAAACAGTTGGAAAATTGTGTTTTGAGAAATTCAATCTTAAAAAATTAAATCATAGAACCAGACTTCACCTTATTATAATTGTTATGGTTACAACTGCAAAGATATTTTTCCAAGTTGTTTAATATGATTGAAATCTGCTTGAATGAATCTTCCAAAATATAACTTTATTGCTGTTAAAATTGAGTCTTTAGACAATAACAAGTGGCTCAGTGAAATCCAGTTGAGTTCAAGGCTGGATTAAAAGTTCCCTACTGCATATGCAACACCTGTGTGCTTTTTGACTTGTCCGGGTTCATTTCCTTGTATTCTAACAGCTTCCTTCTCCTCTTTGCTACATAAATTTTTGCTTTTCAGACAAGTTTTATTCTTGCCAAATCCTTTTCATATGCTGACTTTAGCATGCTAAACATAGGTTTGATGCTCAATATGCTGCATAGAACCTCCTTAAATGAAATTCAAAATTGGCAGGTTACAACTTTCACTGCTGTCTCTATAGTTTTTCTCCCATTGAAGATAGTTTTGGGCAAAACACCCATACGAGTCCATAAAATGACTCATTTGGATTTTGGGTTTTTCCTCTAACAAATCTTTTTCATAAGTTCTCATCAGAAAGCTGTTCAAAGATAGGTACATTGGTACTCCTTGCTGGCATCTCTGATTTTATTACGACTTTGTCTGTATGACTTTTCATTCAAGAAATGAGGAAAATTCATTTTCCCACACCACTCCTTTATTTTTTTTGTTTTTTAGTAAGTAATCTCGGGGAAAAGCCAATAGAGCCTATAACAAAACCCTGACAAAGGAAGAAAGAGAAAGGAAAGTTAATTAGGTAGGGAGATGAGATCCAGTTTGTTGATGTTAGACTTGAAGCAAGATAAGTTGTAGGATTCACGAAAGGAAGTGGAAGGTAAGGTGTTCCAAAGTTGACAGGTTCTTGGAATGAAAGAAGATCTGTGGAAAAGAGTTCGTGGATTAGATAGTATGACTTGGACCGCCTTGGAAAGGGCGTGATTGAGTCGAACATGCCTCAGGGGATCAGGAGCAATATTCTTGATTTCCAGTGAGCAATGTCCATGACAAAATTGATAGCATTGTTCATTGCAGAATATATACAACCTACTCCTCTGAATGCCAATGTCACGAGAATATTTACCTCGAAAGGATTTCAAGAGTCGTGTTCACCGCCAAGGCGGTTTGATAAAAATCCTTCATGGATAACCTTACTGCAATCCTCACATCGCAAAATACCATAGGCAGTAGAGCCAGAAAACTTGCTAGTCTCTAAGTCGAAATGAATTGTCTTCTGAAAGCACTCAGGACAAGATAGGCAGTTGAAAAACTTGCTAAGCGATGACTTGTGAGCAATGATAAAGCAGTCACTATCTTCAGATTTTTCAATCGTATTATTAAGGTTTGGATTTACACCAAGCAAACTACATTTTCGGGCACTTGCTGACTCCAAGGTTGCTTCAGCAGGAGGCTTGCCATCTTGGTCCTGGCTTGCAAGTTTCTCTATTCCAAGCTTTAACTTAGTCCTTCGCTTTGGGTTTCTTCGATGACCAATATATGGATTGCGTGTTCTGAACTTCACTTTTCCCATATCAAAGAGCTAATGAATTAAAAATAGAGCAACTGCAAACGTATTCCTGAAATCACAACAGACTATTCTTCACGATGGTTGGAAAGTTTTATGCTGATTGTCATTTTCACTAGCCAATCAAAAAGGAGGACGTTTTGAATAGACCAATCAAAATCGTATTCTCACAACGAGGTCATCTATATCGTCTGTTTTCTTATTAATCAAAAATGCATACACCTCTTTTTATACGAAAAACACTTTTCCCGAGGCTCACTTTTCTTAACTTTTCACCAATTTGAGGCTGAGATTTTCTTAAGATTTTCCTAACTTTTGCAGGAATAAACTGGCTGAAACAGGCTACTCTGTATTTGTTGGGCCACCATAAGTCTCGATCTTTGTACGAGAGTTTGCAAAAAGAGCCAATATCAATTTCTGGCATGTAAAGTAGATGATTTTCCTAGCATTTTCTTGGACTTGAGCCTTGTGATTTTCTTAGGATTTTCGTAAGATTTTGGCCATTTGAGCCTCATTTTCTTATAAACTTTTTTCTTATAAAAAAAGGTGTAGCTGCAGTTTGCAGGGATAAAGATAGAGGTGAAGCGACAAAACAGTAAGAGAGACAAAGAAACGAGGTTTCGAAGGATACCATAGGCCTACGTTAACTTTGGCCGGGATGAGAGGGGAAACAAAGAGAAAATGTCACATTTTTGTGTCAGAATTTGTCGTTTCAAGCAACTGAAACAAACCTAACCCTACACAAATACCTTTAGTACTGGTAAACAGAAGACATATCGAGGAATCTCTGCTCTTTAGACTGGTTTAACTGATTCAGGATGCAAATAAAGAAATAAAGTTTTCTAGACAATTTTCCCCAACATCTTCTTTTTCGCCACTAGACTACCTTAACATGATCTCACTGCTCTGAAAACTTATGTCTCTATCATTCTACCTGATCGTGCAACAATTTTATATATGAGAATTGATCGAGTGGCACCTAAGCTTCAATCAGTAAGAACTGTATGAAAATATCATTCGATTCAGAATCGTTATAGAGTAGCTAAGAAGTCTATTAGGTTGTCTCACAGACATTTAAATGATTTCATCTGCTGTTTTCTACCTAGACAGGATGTATCTTTCCATTTTTTCAGGCACTTCGCCCCTGACCCCCTTCTTTCTCCCGCTTGTCGCCATTGTTGCATAACTCCCACACGGACTTGCAACTACACGCTTTTTTTATAAGGAACCACTTATAAGGAACCTACATGTAGAAGGCCGAAATATTTAAAGAACTTATACTACTAAAGGAAAAATCCCTAAGGAACTTTTCATTTTCAAATTCCGAGTGCTGTACTCAGATGCAAGAGAAGATTACATTACATTGGGTGATATAAATGGAATAGACATGATACTTCTTGATTGAAATTATGCTTTTGCATATATAAAACTTATTTCCTGTCGCAGTTGTGATTTTGAGGTTGAGTTCTAGCCATAATTAAAGGTAAAATTCAGAATTTCAATGCTTTTCTAATGTCTGTGCCATTTTGTGGCACTCTATGTGCAGTGAAAATTAAGGAACTGTTAAGGAACTTTTAGTACTAGAATTTGATAAAAAGAGGTCCAAAAATAAGGAACTTTTAGAACTAGGCCTCTAGCTAGGTTCCTTATAAAAAAGCGTGTTGTTCCCAAGCCCATGCCCCACTCAAAACTATGCTCCGGCGTCCCTGAGAATGGGCATAATTTTTCGCTGAGCCTTAATAGTCATAACGGTGTTTGATTTTTGAGCCTAGGAATATTCAATCATTCTTAAACTTTAGTAATTTTGAGCATTAATACTCGTATAGACTATATTCTTATTGTAAAAAATGTTTAACTGACACTCATAACTGACACTGCTATATGGGCTCTGATATATTCCTATGAATTATATTCTTATAAAAAGAGTGTGTATCCCAAATCAAATGATACGCTTAATAGAAATTTCAAAAGTTTCATACCAGTCTAGGTTACCATATTTTGAAACAGTGGGAGTTGAAAATACATTTCAACAGCCTTGTAAGTCAAGGGGGGGGGGGTTTGCCGCTCCATTGGCTGCTATGAACTTACACCCCTGTTACAGGTGAAGTATACGACATAGCAGTCAAGTATCAACTAATCTGTCCTACTTTCAAGCTTGAATGAGGAGATGTTGAAAACGGAATACCGGCTTTATTTTGAATATCCTTTGCGCTCTGGGAAAGACGACGAGGAAGAGCTCAGGAGCCAAAGCAGGAACAAACCAAATATGTCAGAAACGCCCATGCATGCCTGCCTGCACCGAGGGCAGGGGGGCAAGGTTCCTATTGAGGGCACATTATAAACACTTTTGCAGTAAAATAATTAAGTCCTTGGAAAGGACAGGAGTGGCAGCTGCCCCCTGCCCCCCAGCGTAGGCGTCCTTGGAAACGCCTGAAGTCCCTTTCCACGAATGATGCATTTTGCTTCATAGCACGTGTGTCCATTGGAGGTCAATGTTCGATAGATACGATTTTTCTACGTACAGCTTAGTACAATTTGCGAGTGCGGGGAACTAACTGAACCGAAGGGCTCAAACTCGCAACCGTCCACATTGTTTGTTCAGTGCTCTACCACTAAGCTATCGGGAACGCTTTCAAGCAAGTCAGTTGCTCGTACTGCCCCTCTCTTTCGCCAGTTTGGATAGGAGGAACCATGACAGCTCCACTGCAATGTACATTGGGCCTGCTATTGAGAGAGGATTCAGTTCATTGGTACTAAAATCTTCCAACCGCGTCGCTGCCCGGATCGCCGACCCGCGTCGTTGAATCTTCGAACCGCGATGTTAACCGAAGCCAACTGACGGGCAAATATCGTTTATAATCCTTCTCACCATAAACTGTTTGACCCCTTTGTTCTATGTGATGTCCTGCTGATAAGCAATACAAAGTAGAAAACACTGTTCTATACATTAGTTCAAGCAATCTGCCTGCGGGACTAGCGGACTTGGCCGAAGAATGAGATTTCAATATCACTTGGTTCTACTTTGCCTCATTTCTCTCTTTGCAAAAGTCTCTATTGCTGGTAAGTTATCAATCGATTCCACAGATAACTGGTAAGTGTAGGCAGTATCTACCAAGTCTGTGATAACTTTTTGAAGCATTGGTGCACACAGATTTTAATAATTTTGACTTAATGAACTTTCATTAGGAAACCAATTTCTAAGAAGGTATGCCACAAAATCGAAAAGTACAATGTAAAGATCCTGCATTTTTGTAGCATCGAAAGTATCTTTAAAGCTCTTTCTATACTTAATTAAATACACGTATTTTTAGAAGAAAGTGGTGTTTAAGAAAGCAGTACTCGGCTGCTCGAAAAGTTGAGAAAGTTCAGTACCTAATTCATAAGACCAAAGGAAGTTGATAAAATGGTACATACTTGAAATTGCAATTTCCATACAAGCCCATAATCTCTTCTGCTTAATTTGTATAGATTTGCTATGAAAATCTATGCATTTCAGTGTTATGTTTATGTAGTGCCTGTCTGTCTAAGACCGCAGTGGTATATACAAACTCAAATATCCTTGATGAGAAAGTGTAAGAAAATTTCAATACTGAAATCATGAACACATCGAGAAAGGTTTGAAAGAGCGCCGACTTATTAGTCATAGTGTATTTTCAAAGTGTTGACAGTATCAGATGTGGTAGGGCCACGGGTGTGTCAATAGAACAGTAGTTAGCTAGGCCTTAGGTTCGCATTGATAGATCATAGATTTAGTAGTGTAAGCGAGTGTTTTGGACAAGAACACTGTAGCAACCTCTTAGCAAAACCTCTCTGGTGAAAAATGAGACCAGATTCGAAAAATGATAGCCTGTTAAAGTTTAAGTTCAGTTGTTGGTACATATGCATGAAAGTAGTAATAAAAGCAGGGGTTGAATGGAATATCCGGGCGCATGAGAGCCAGGCTGCAGAGTTTGATAAGCGAGCACTCTAGATTGTTTCCTGAAATGGTATTGCGCACCCAGAAGTGGGCGTGGCAAGATGTTGAAAGGCGTGACAGTGTGTGGTCGAAGAACTTAATTTGTTTCTATAGCAAAATTTTTCCAGCTGTCAACGATAGTAAGCCATACTTCTCAAAAGGCGTGCAGAAAATAGCTAACCTTGCTTTATTTTGTAAGCCAGAAAGTCAAGTGCACACGTAAAGTACACGCTCGAGATCAAATACACACTTGCTCACCTCACATTTTGCTCGTGCAAACTCAAGATCTCGTCGAAAAAGGCCAGACGCTGCAGTCGGGCAAGAGCAAGATCCCTATCCATCATTTAGCATAGAAGTAACACAACCATACATATAAAGTCCCGAATGAATGAGGTATTCATTGCCCCCCATGAGGAGCATTCCTTGTCGGTGTGAAGCGCAAACCGGAGATCCATTCAGTCACTGTTGCCTTCACGCCAAGAAAACACAAACACGTCACTTTTCTGTCATTTGTCCGTAGTTCAATGTTGAAAACAAAAAAACTCACGGCATTACGACGAGGAAAAGGCGTAGTGTGCGTATCGGACGTAAAGCCTCGTTAAAGATGTAAATCCCCGACTATTTTTCGCCATTGCATAAAAGCCAGCAGACTTCTACGTAAACACACAGGTTTTCTGTAAGTTACCTGGCTTAAGAACTGCTTATTAAAAGTTCCTTAGTGTTGGATCTCTTTCAACCTATTGTAGCACTAAACGTTCCTGAATAGTTCCGTACGTTTAGTTGGACATGTAGTGCAAAAGACATTCTTCAATGTAAAGACAGTGTAATGGTCAATACAAATTTGAACGAAATCACTTTAACCTCCAGGAATCACTTGCTTAAACATTACACAGAATTTTCATGAACCTCGCTAGTAATTCGTAGTTTTTTGGCAGTGATCAAAATAGTCAAGATTGAAAAGTCCTTACGGATATTGTCGTAAGTAGTATAAACCCCTTTTTTGGCTATCGACATGTAGGTTCCTTGTGAAATGGTCCCTGTTGAAAGAAAATACGTGTTTTCTTAGCAACGTATCAATGAATCATTCTTCTTCGAGAAAAACATGTTAGTCAATCGTTCTTTACGAGCTAAATCGAATTATCAAGCTGAATACCAGTTCGCCATAAAACTGATTAAGTAAGAAAATGAGATTATCCCGTTCCAACGTAGTGGCGAAATAAGTGAAACACATGGCCGCAGAAATCGAAACCTGGCTGTGCGAAGTGATGACGTGCAGGTAAGGGAAGTCTGATAAACACGGGTAGGGTTAGTGATTGAATCATCGGATCTCCTTTATTCCTTGACAAGTAATTGTAAAAGGAACAACTGCAGCTGTTACTTGAGAAAGAGAGAGAGAGAGAGCAAGCTATACGGGAAGTGGAGGGAAAGACCTCTTTGTGTTGAGCACAATTTGCTGAGGGACCTTAACAGGTTTAGCATTGAAAGACATTCAAAATTATTTCAATATTTTATCAGAATATTGATTCTGTGTCAGTGTTTGCAAACGGAACAGATTTAAAGTAGGGAATGGGGGGGGGGGGGTGGTACACCATTTCTGACATAAGGTCCTCGAGATTTTCCAAAACGTTATAATGTCAATGGGGTAGGGAGGATAAAGCCTACTTTACACGACAATTTTTCAACCCAGGTTGAATTCTAAGTATCGTGTAAAGTGAACTTGGGTTGAGCCCAGGTTTGATGGAAACCCGGGTTCACCCCAGCTCCATTTTATATGATGAAAAACCAATTTGCCGTGCGAACGTCACAGAGTTTAACCCGGATTATTGTGGCCCGGGGTCAACGCGGGTTGAGAAGTGCCGTGTAAATGGGACTTAAGCAGGTTGCTTTGTTCTACGAGGCGATGTGACCAACATACAAGATGCGCAACACAAATGCATATCTTTAATAACTCAATGTTTCTGCAGTGAATGGTACAGTATCTGAAATGGAAGAGAGAAAATGGAATGGGCTCTGGTATACATATTTGCTCTTATTGTTGAAGAAAGTGATCAAGAAAGCCCCTATCTCAATCTTCATAGTCATGCGAGCATCCCAATCCCAGCAACTCTCCCTGTGATAGCAACATCTTGCGCAATATGTCACAATCTAGTATGAATTGTAAATAGTTGCCTACGAGCAACAATAAATGAAGAAAGACTAGAATATTTTATGGTAATCAGGAGCGAGGGGGACATTGCCTCGTCCATGAAGGTGCAACTTTTGGCAGGCCAGGTCGCAATTGTACTCAGAAAATTTCGTTTATAATTTATTACATATGTTTGTCTAATGGTAAATTTTAGAAATATTTCTCCTTTCTTTCTTTGATACAGATTTACAATATGGAGCATATAAGTATAAATCTGCTTCAAAACTACCAGTGAATATTTCATTGGCGCTAGTATACGGGCACGGCACCACCAAATACAAAGTGGGGAAGCACCAAATACAAAGTGGGGAAGGGGCTGCAATATGAGTAAAATTGGTTGATAGGCTAGCAAAGTTGCTGCCTATAAAAAAGCGAGAGACTGAAGCCCCCCTCAACCTCCTCCAGCGACGACGTGCTTGGTATAAAGTCCTTTGTCTGAAATGCTATGGAAAAGCTTGACCCGTTGGCCTCCATGTCCTAACCTGTTCTATTGTTGCTTTGCTGTTTCCTTTATCACCTCAGTCAGAGTAAGCTCATTTAAGATTAGCCGTCGTTTTGGGTTAATCGTATTCTTTTGGAAGACGTTTCAGCACACGAAGAGTCGAAAATTGAACTTCTTGTTGTTATGCATATCGTCGGCATTTGAATTCAGATTTATTGTCAAGAAAAGGGACTAAATTTTACTTCGTTACAGCTAATCCAAAGGACTTCAATGAGCGTTTAAGGTGACATCGAACATTCATTTGGAGCCAAAGTCTGCATAGATTATTTACTATGCTTGTGTCAAAGTGTTTCATTGCTTTTGCCTCGTGCTGTTTCATTTTGATATTATGGTTTAACATTTTTGAAATTCTTTCCTACCTTCTTTGTGTGTTTGGTCTAAAGTTGCAGCCAAAATTAAAAGCAAAACCCAGAATTTCAATGTTTTACTTACGTCTGTACCATTTTATGGCGCTAAATATGGAGTGAAAATTAAGGAACTATTAGGGAACTTGTAGTACTATAATTTTATCATTGTAAGTCCAAAAATAAGGAACTTTTGGAACTAGGCCTTGAGCCAGGTTCCTTAGAAAATAAAACCGTGTATATGTAAACGCTATATATCCTGTATTTTATAGTATCAATATACAGTCCACTTGAACTGTGCCTTTTCTATTTGAACCACTCAGTTGGTATTCTAGCTTGTACCCTCGGGCCTTTATTACACGCCTGAGATCTGAAGTTGAAACAGGCATAGGTTAAATCCTTGTAAATTCTGCAGTATGCGCTCCTAGCTAATGTAAGTTAAGTATTAGAGGAAAAATTTACAAAAGGGATATACCCTTGCATTTGCGAGGACTTGAACGGCGTGGCTTGCAAACATTTTTGGAGCTACGAGCTCTTGCCCCCTCATTCTCTCCATACTGAAGACGCCACTGGAAGGGGGCAAAAGGGAAATTGCTCCGCCAATGCATACCTATTTTTAGTGCAGTGAAGCATAGAAAAAGTGTGCAGTAAAAAACCACTGAAGTCCACAGAAGCATGGGTGCGTCGAAGAGAAGGTGTAGGGGTGTCACACCCCCACTTTGTGCTGTACACTCGTTTTATAAGAACCAGTAAAATTAAGGTTCAGGCTGGCTATTCTTAATTTTTCCAAATTTTGAGGCTGAATTGTTCTTAATTTGTTCTTAAATTATTGGGGGTGTAGGCAATGTAGACATCAGACATTATACAAGAGAACATTGGATGTTTCGAGCACTTTTGGCAAACACATTGTAGAGCTTTAGAAAGTTTTATATCAGTTTCAAATCATTTAATGATAGTGCTTTAGCCTCAGCTTGTTCTTAATTTGGCCTTAATTTTCCATAAATTTGAGGCTCGTGTTCTTAAAAACTTGTTCGTATAAAAAAGGAGCGTATTATCTTAGTCGTTTGAAGTTGACATAGTGATAATGGCTTGTCTGTAGTTACGTATAGTGACTTTTCAATCCTGTCGGTAAATTTCTTTCGTCTCAAAAGTCCTTCGGCAAGACACTGCACAGAAGGCACATCGTGGATGTTCTCCACTAAAATAAGTAGGTCCTTGGGGGTGCGTAAAATATTTCTTGTACAGGTGTGCTCCCACCGTACCCCATAGATAAGTTTAAGCTTTCAAATTCTCTTCGCTAAGGAACATTTCTGACCAACGTCTCTGAAAGTGACAAACAGTGTGGACAGATACCTGCACAAGGAATATTTTATGTACTCTTAGGGCTTAATAATTTTAATGGAAAATTTTCATGATTCGCCAAGTGAAAACCTTGTCCCCTGTCTTAAACACTTACATGTGTTACTGACTGAGACATCGGGAACAAAGTGTTCGCTACTGCACTCGACGTGGAAAGTCGAGGGTCACTAGTTCGAATCCTGCTCGGGTCATTGATGTTCTCGTACTTTCACTTCAAAATGATCTATTTCCCTTATAATATGTATGCTGCATTATCAGCATAGATGGCCCAACTAATTCGATCGCGTATTGTAAGAATATACAGCTGGAGGGGAGAAGTGGTGTAGAAGAAAAAAAGAGCATATATACCGAAAACCTAGTGAAGAGGCTTTTTGACTAGGTTGGCACTCTTATTGAAATGATGTGCCCTGTATCTTACGCTTATTCACCTATTTTTTGCCTTTCCCCCTAAAATTATAACAGATGCCACTAATTATGTATGTTTTAACAGTGATAGCAGAGACATACAGAGTCAATATGATTATAGCAGTGGTTATGCTTACGATAGTGCAGGCCTTTCAATGAGTAAATTCGACGCGCGCTGCCAATCGCGCACGTGGGATCGCTTGCGCGCGCTAAATAGTCAATTGTGAAAGCTTTCCTTAGTACTTGGTTGTATATTTTTCATAAAGCTGGCGCGAGCAATAAATCGAGCGCGTGAACTGAGCTGGGCGTGTGCCTGCGCGCTTGTGCGCGATCGCGCGCGTCTCATGGAAAGACCTGTAATGTGGTGATGATACCGGTCATGATGATGGTCGGTGTGGGTGGTGGTTAGTATGTATGACTATCATGATGACAGCGATGTTTCGTATGACCATTAAAAATGCTAGCTTTGATAAGGTTCTGTCTTTTGTGATGACGATTTTACCTGTTGATAAAACTTATTTCTCTATGAAAAGTCAAGGAAAACAAGACAAGCCTCAAAATATGAATGACTGATAATGAAGAATGTTCTAAAAACAGTTTTCTTCCTAGCATCATCGATAGTTGAGGAACGTAGTCAACAAAAGAGAGGTTACTTAGTATTATACTTAGTATTATACTTAGTAATTTACAAAGTTTTAGGTTCTACTTAATCAAAATGAAGCTCAGTGTTGTTTTCGTACTGAAAACACAACCGAGGCATTGGTTTTCTAACCGTTGCCTAAGTTCCGAGCATAAATACATATTTATCTTATAAGTAATGCTTTCATACGACTGTAGGGTAGGTCTTGTATGAAAACGTTTCAATAAGATCAATATCAAAGTCACAGGATTTGTTTGTAGTGCTAAGAACAGAATTGACCTGTTTAACAGTTCTGCTTGTCTCATTGGATAAACAGACCGAATAAAAGAGTTGACGAATCAATAAAGAATTGCACAATTATTGATAATTGTGAAAAGGACTGTAAACGTCGTAAAATGATACCATATAATTTCTTAACCTGAGATTGTTGCCCAATCAAGTCTGGTTTCCTTATCGTTGTAAGCGACAGGGATGCGTCCCAGTTATGGAGGAAAAAAGGGTGGTGCCTAAGGGACATTGTCAAGAGTTGAACTCATCGTAGCTTTTTCTATCTCCCGACAGGCGAGGTCAGCGACATCATCAAAAAACATTCCCATAGTATTGTAAGTGTCCGAGTCGCTTAGCGACCCAGTGACTAGGACTGTTTACATCGCACCCTGAAACCAGGCTTAATGGGAACTAGCTTAGAGCATAGACTATGTCCTACATCAGGCCACAGAAATATACGTTCTTCTCTTGATTGTTTTCTTATTGGTGTTTCAGGGGATTGCAAGACGACTAATGCAGGTAAAGACTACAGAGGGAAAGTAAGCAAAACACGAAGAGGGCTAGAGTGTCAAAGATGGAGCACCAAGGTTCCCCATAAACATATGTTTTCAAATAAATCACATCCCGAAGCTGGCTTAGATGAGAATTATTGTAGGAATCCAGACGGTGAACCTGACGGCCCTTGGTGTTACACAACATCAAAACAAAAACGATGGGATTATTGTTATATACCATTGTGCGAACCAGGTTTGTGACTATTTACTCGATGATAGTATGTATTTGGAAACTGAATTCCCATGAATTTCATTCTGTTAATTACAGTTACTTTAGACGCGAGCTTGTTTGTTTAAACACAGGCTATCGTTGCTGTAATGACTGACATAGGATTTTACATAAGATGGTCAACGTTGTGCTTTGGGAGAGAACCCCAGCTGCTAGATGCGTATTTTTTATATGGAGCCACTTTATAGGGAACCTTAATGGAGAACGTCAAACAGAATTTAGGAACATGTACTACTAAAGATAAAGCCCCAGAAGAACTTTTCAATTTCGAGCATTTTTGCCGCTGAAAACAATCGGAAATTAGGAAACCAGTTCCAATTATTGCAGTCAAACTCGCATGAACTTTGTGTAAGGTAGAAAATTAGGATTTTCTATCTTCTAAGTTTTTCTGAACAGTATACATCTAAGCTGTTAATGAGAGGCCATAGGATTTTGGTGTAGTCCTTGGCATCTGTATTTTCTGTATTGTTTTTTTTAAATGGCCATTTGGGTCGTTATGCCTATCATACTCCCAGTGGCATTGTTTTTTTGTAAAAGTTTAGTATTGTATTGCTTAAAGGTGTAAAAAAAACTTTGTGTAGCCCACACTGCAAGGGAGCGCACATTCAAAACTTGTATGGGGCTATATCATCGATGCTTGGGACCATTTTGATATGTGGAATACAAATATGACAGGCCGAAGATATATGACGTATGAAAAACGACGGAGAAAAACATATTACTTACCATGATAATTGGAACAGATATAGTTAATCGCACAGGTGATATTATAATGGGCTGCTGTGAGTGAGCGAAACGAGGAGTACACTGTTTTTTACAAGCATTACATAATTCTGACCTGAGCCTTGTGATTGGCATAAAACGCCAAAATCAGCCACAAATATTATTAAATGGTACTTATAATATCTTTGTCACAGTCGGCCTCAGTAGTTATTTGAGTAATAATCCGCATCAGTGATGCTGAAGTACATAATTCTTAGCTTGAAAACACAAGATTCATACATTTACGTTTGGCCTCAATTGACCCATGATATTGCAATATCTATACCAATGTATATATAACTATAGGTTTATACAAACATACATACATGTACAGTACATGTATATAATATATATATATATATTTCATTTCATACATCCATATTTAAAGTTGGTTAGTAAAATAGTAAATAAATACTAATTAGAACCAAAGTTTTAGCGCATATATATATATATATATATATATATATATATATATATATATATATATATATATATATACACACACACATATATATATACATATATATATATATACATATATATATATATATATATATATATATATATATATGGTATATAAGCTGATGTCTCAGGGTGGCATAAATTTTACTGAGGACCTCCGGTCACTCTGCCCATGAATATGTAGGGTTGCCCTGTGAATACTTCACTATGAAATTGACGGAAGTAACCCCTTAGCCCCCTATTTGGTAAAGTCCTTAAATGCAAGCTAACCTTCTTGTATGAAACTTTAGATTTATGCAAAAAGACAGTTGAAGGAAAAGAATATCGTGGTCTAGTGTCCAAGACGAGGAATGGAGTGGTGTGTCAAAGATGGGACTCACAGAAACCCCACTCGCATGGAATCACACCAGATACGCATCGCAATTTCGGATTAAATAAAAACTTTTGCAGAAATCCAGATGGAGAGCCAGGTGGCCCATGGTGTTATACAACATCAGCTGATGAAAGATGGGATTATTGCGACATACCATTGTGCGGTAAGCACTTTTACATGTTCTTATATGTTTGTGATTTTGTATCGTGTTTAAATAATTTAGCCGTGAGATTGTGAGCCTAAAAATATGAGTGAAATGGCTGCCATCAACAAAGGAATGTTGGGGAAACTTTTTGATTGTTATTTTAAACAGTTATTTTATGCCATGAGAGGCATGTTTGTTTCAGGAATGTTACCGTATTTCCTCGAAAAGTGCGCGGGGTATTCATATAAAAGTCAGCCTTGGCATGCATTACGGAAAACTGACACAGTGATAAGAACGTGAAATGAAACTATAGGTTGTGTTCATTGCAAAAAGAGGGGACGGCCATTCAAGGGGCGCTCATTTATAAGAATGTTTTTGAGGGGACCCCCGTTCAAGGGGGTGATCTTTCAAGGAAATACAGTACTGTCCTTCGTCTCTTCATTCGAATGCATGAAATTGTCCATAGAAACATTATATTTCAATGTTTTTCAGTCTTCTTTTCCATGCGTGGTAAACGCTACCCCAGTTCTCATGTAGTGATGTCATGGTTTTGTACTCAATGCACGTTTTTCTTATAAAATAGTTCTATTGGCTCAGTTCTATGCTACGACTTTTTGGGTATCAACGACATTTGAGTGAGAAAACCAAGTGTAGAAAAACAACAGTTTTTTTGTGTTTTAATAGCATTTTCCAATAGCTAGGAGGTCAAAATATGGAAAATAGGAAGAAACCGCGTCAACACCATCATAATAGTATTTTAATGATAACTTATCATAATGCAAATATATGCAGCGTTATAAAAATATATCATTGGAGTCCCACTTTATCAGCTTTATATACCTTGAGAATGCAACAAAGAATTAGAACATGTATATAAATAAATTTATAGTTATATTTGTATGTATATATATATATTTATATATATATATATTTGAAAGATTTTTCTGATGAAGCTATACGCGAAACGTTAAACAGTTGTTTTTATTATGAGAGTCTATATATATATATATATATATATATATATATATATATATATATATATATATATATATATATATATATATATATATATATATATATATATTCATATGTATATTTGTATGTTTGTATATGCTTGTATATCCGCTTTGTTACAGAGGAACGCTTTCTGAGAAGAGGTACTAATCATGCATACTTGTTGAAGATATCATCAAATACGTAGTGCATCACGACTAAAAAGTTTAATTTCACCCTATATATAATATATAAAAGATGAAAGAACTACTATTTTATTGTATCATACATATTTAGATTGATAATGTTTAACTGGTAAGAAGACATATTGACATATTTCATATATATATATATATATATATATATATATATATATATATATATATATATATATATATATATATATATATATATATATATATATATATATATATATATATATATATATATATATATATATATATATATATATATATATATATATATATATATATATATATATATATTAAGGAAATAGTCAACCCTGTATTGATTTTTTGAAACCACCCAGGGAGGATGCCGACTTAGACTCAGCAGGAAGGCTATTCCATAGTTTAGCTCCCCGGAAAGTAAAACATTTTCGTCCATTTGCTGAACTTTTCTTTGGCAACCTTAAATCAGTCTCAGTGTTCCGGAGGCTGCGGGAGGAGCATGCTGAATTTTTGGTGAAGAGGTTACACAAGTATTGAGGAGCCAGATCATTGAGCGACTTGAAGACCATTGTTTTGGTTTCATTACCAATGTGTTCTTCAATGGTCTTCCAGCCCATCTCTGCAATAAGTGGTCTGCTTGGGATGTCGAAGCATAGCAAACATATAGCACACACATTTAACTTCTGGGCTTTACAAATAACTGTTTGTTACTTTTTGCTGTTTTTAGATCCTTGTAGCAGTATGAAGTGTGGTTTATATGAGAGATGTGTTGTATCGGGCGATGGCAATGCAGAATGCGTATGCAACAAAGCATGCCCATTAATATACAAACCAGTTTGTGGCAGCGACGGCAAAACATATCCAAATAAATGTGTTTTGGAATTCCAAGCATGCGAAAAAGGAGTAAAGGTTGATATAGTAAAAAGTGGAAAATGTGAAGATGGTGGTAAACACTTGTATTTATATTGGGTTTAAGTTTTTTCTCATTAGAGATATATCATTAAGCAAGTGATATTTGAAGCTGTATCAGTAGGGATATTGTACCAATCAGGAAAGTGATATGAGACATGAAACATGACTTTTTAAGGAAGTTTTTATGTGTACATTTGCACGAAAAAGCCTTCAGTTACATTAAAGTAAAATAAATAATACAAACATGAATGGTCTAATTTAGAACCTATATTAGTAAATGAAAATTAACATAGAACGACTGCTTATCTTCCAACGGTTCGTGTGTTAATTTGTTCTAAGCTCATCAAATTTCTTTTCAAATGCGTTTTGTAGTGGTTCGGAGTAGAAAGTTTCTGTAGGCTTTGAATGAATTCATTCCACACCACAAGAGCTCTATAGGAAAACCCTTTATCGGCATCTAACAGATTGTACTGTAGAATCTGGATTTTTTCTGCAGAATTGTGTGTTGTGTCCGGTATACTGGGATACTTGTTGGAATTTGTTCCAAAGTCTTTTTGGATAGAGCCTGTTAATGACCTTATAAACCATAGCGGCGCGATCAAACGTACCAATTTGTCACTCGTAGGAAGTTTGGTAACCAATTGTCTTTATCTTGGACGTATCAATCATAAATCTTAAAGCGTTTTCTATTTTGAAAATCAAATGCAAACGCGTTTTGATAACACAGATGCCCCACCCATAGCTGAAGATAGGTGTCGTGGACACGATTGCATATAAAAAAATGAAATAGTGTACAAAAGAGACAAAAGGGTATTCCCACTAGCGAGTGGCAATGGGGCCGAGACCAATCAGATAGGGAGCATGAAAATATGAAGTATGCATTTGTGAATATGAGATTGAAGTATGAAGCAAAGGTAGAGGGAAACCCTCCATCTGAGTGGTGAACGATAATGGAAACAATGACATTACGTGTAAACAAAGGAATATACTGTGTGTATGCAAGTGGAATGTGAGAAGAGAGAAGAAAAGTGAGAAATAGAATGATTCATCGGTTGTCAACATGCAATAAGCTTTTCGATGGTTTAATGATAGCACTACGCCCAATGATCGTAGCACTTCTCCCCCAGTATCTTAGTGGGACATAATCTGACCAGATGAGCAGTAGAGGCAGTGTTGAAGCATAGTTTAATGATATAGTGAGGTGAGGAATTAATATATTAGTAATTGAGATTGATAACCAGAAGCTTAACTCACACGATATATGATATTTGAAAGATGAGAAAATTTGTAGTTTATTGCATCATACATATTTAGATTGATAGTGTTTAACTGGTAAGAAGACATAGCACAAACGTTTAACTACTGGGATTTACGAATAGCTGATTGTCACTTATTTGCTGTTTTTAGATCCTTGTAGCAGTATGAAGTGTGGTTTATATGAGAGATGTGTTGTATCGGGCGATGGCAATGCAGAATGCGTATGCAACAAAGCATGCCCATTCATATACAAACCAGTCTGTGGCAGTGATGGAGAAACATACCCAAATAAATGTGTTTTGGAATTCCAAGCATGTGAAAAAGGAGTAAAGGTTGATATAGTAAAAAATGGAAAATGTGAAGATGGTGGTAAACACTTAGATTTATATTGGCTTTAAGTTTTTTCTCATTAGAGATATATATGATTAACCAAGTGATATTTGAAACTGCATTAGAAGAGATATTGTACTTCTCAGGAAAATCATGTAAGACCGAAAACAGTTTTTTATTTTGCTAAGCAAGTAATAATTCAAATATTTAGGTTTTTCGGTTAATAATCGAGATTCTTTTCACAATTTGTTAAGTTCCTCTTTGGCATCGGGTCGCTAATATAAATGATGGTATAGCTGGATAGCCTCGATTCAATATTCAGTTCTTTCAAACGTGAATTACAGAATCGCCTATTGTAAAATCGCCATAGCAACTGGTCATCGTCAAAGAATGAAAATGTAACTGAAACACCCTCAAGAAATACCGACATGGATGCGAGTACCTCATTTCGCAGACCCTGGGTAGGAATTAAAAACCACTGAAGAAGTATTTCCATAGCTATGATAAGCATCGTTATTCTTTGTCTTTAGAGACAGGTGCAGCTGCTGGAATTAAAAAGCCAACCATAATTAAAGGGCATATCAAAGTGAACAAGGAGATTTCTATCGATTCAAAATCGTGCCTCGTCATCACTTTAAGGGAAGCCATTTACTGCGCTAAGTTTGAAGAGTGCCCTGATAAGACAATAGCAACGCACGTCATCAGAGACCTCATGGTATCGCCTGACAACGGGATTCCATACAACCTCACAGTCGCATCAAAACTCAAACCGAACCGGTACCTTATCGAGGCTACTTTAAATCGAGGATGGTGTCATATTGACGATAAAGATGATAAGAAATGGCTACGAGATGGAGACCTTTTCAACAATATTGAGCACTCAATTGAAATTGACAGACCTGGCGATTATAATGAAGACATTGTGGTTATTGAATTGAAAGAGGAAGAAACTACGTCAGGTGATGGTAAGTCAAGTCTTATTTCAAAAAGTGTGGTAAGCTTGAGTAACTTCGCAAAGGTTTTTCACAGTGTGTCCGAGTGCTTGGTAGTAAATTCATCGAACTTGCCGGGGCTAGGAAAAATTCGAGGACTAGTACCTAATTGAAATCCATACACTGGCTTGTACGTACTGTACAGTGCTTACCAGGCGCATTTGGCTGATAACTACAGGTCTTAATGGTCTCATGAAAAGACATGTTGAGAAGTAAATAAGTATGCTTCATAATTCATTTACAATTAGCATTTCTGTACAATAAAATAAACCAACCGGCCTCAAACCTCGAGACAAGATTGATTATTAGATGTCAAAACTAATTTTGCAGTAAGCCTAAAAACGGCACAGTTTGCTCAAATCAAAGCTAATTTTTTATTGGTGGAGTTCGAATACTTTAAGAGTGTTTTACAGATTTCAACTGTTCCACTAGTTACAATTGCTTGCTTTTTGTGAATGTGCCTCAAAGCTTCTTTCTTTTTAAATGGGAGGTCATTCATGTAATTGAAGAGGCACGACCGTACGTATCCAAGTGCTCCAACTATTGTAGCCATCATTTCAAAGCGAAAATCAGGATAAAGTATTTGCATGTTTCGTAGTAATGGTGCATTATTGTTCATTTTTTCTTGGATCTTATTGGAAATGTTGATGTCAGATGGGCAACTGAACTCGATGGCAGTACATATTTTCTTCGGTTTGTCCTGTATGATTCAGTCAGGCTAATAGTGAGGTTATTATAGGCAGATTCCACCAGTATTCATTATGATCTATTTTTTTTTATATACTTAGGTTCTATTGAGTGATGGTAATGGTGCTTCTTTATAATTATGGCTCTCAGTACATATTTTGCTAAAGCTTAATTTCGTAATGGCAAATAATACCTTGCTGACATGTGTGGACAATTACTGATCGCATACGTATTACATCTTCTACACTAGCATAGCATAACCTGCAATGTTATCAGTGGTTGGTTCAAGGCCTTGTCAACTTGATGTTTATGTTGCAAATACCTTGTAGTAAATAAGTTTCATTTCAGTATACATGATTATTGGGAATCCCGCTCGGGTCGGTTATTTTCTCGCACTTTCACTTTTCATATACGTATGTATATATTATATATATATATATATATATATATATATATATATATATATATATATATATATATATATATATATATATATATATATATATATATATATATATATATATATATATATATATATATATATATATATATACACATGATTATTGGGGGGTGGACAGACCATGGGAGCCTGGGGTGAAGCTCCAAGGACAATCATGCCCTTGAATTTCATTGGTTTTGAATATTTTTTGAGCGTAGGACGATCGCCCCCCTGTATCCCAGTGTCAGCCACTGTTTGACAGCATTTCGGGGTACAATTTGAACTGTGCACACCCTGGTTGTGAAATAGAGGCAGAAATTACTTCACTGTTGCAGTAAGAATAATGCTGTTTATAACCAACTCAATGTAATAGTTGCCGAAATATTTACATTGCTAGGAAGCGAATCCGAATGTGAGAAGGAGCGTCAAAGAATATTTGACTCATTCCCAGTGATTGATGGTGAGAAACAGCCATTGGCTGGAGCTTTCATTCCACAATGCAACAAGGACGGCACATACAAGCAAGTACAATGTCATGGTTCTACAGGTTATTGCTGGTGTGTTCATGACAATGGAAAGAAAAGGAAAGAAACTGAGGTCAGATTCAAGCAACCAAACTGTACAACGGGTAGGTTATATGAAGTTGTCAAGTCATCAACAAATAAAGTTTTGAGTTTGTCTAGAGCTGAATAACGAATTAAACACACACACTCAAATAGCTTCGGCACTAGCCTTCGTCAGTTATCAACTGATCAAGGCCTGTACCGAAACGTTTTAAAAGTTGGAGTTTTTTCTTGAGCCTATATATATATATATATATATATATATATATATATATATATATATATATATATATATATATATATATATATATATATATATATATATATATATATATAGACAAGTGGCGATAGATTCCAATATATCTTATACCATACCAAAGTCCTCAACAACGTAATGGAGCGATACGATAAGATAAAAGAGAAGAAAATTAAAACATACTTGCATACGCGACCGGCGTCTGTTTCATACCAACACAATCATCAGGCGTATCTGTACGCCTGATGATTGTGTTGGCATGAAACCGACGGTCGCGTATACAAGTATATTTTAATTTTTCTTCTCTTATATATTTTATATATATATATATATATATATATATATATATATATATATATATATATATATATATATATATATATATATATATATATATATATATATATATATATATATATATATATATATATATATATATATGTGGTCTAGTGGTTACGATGCTTGCCCGGAAAGTGAGAGACCCTGGTTCGATCCCAGGTGGTGGCAAATTTTAATTTTCTCCTGATTTTTCTGAGCATTATATCAACCTTTCTGTTTGCACCGAAAAAGGATAAATCCTGGTTACTCACGAGCTACTGATTGCATATATATGTATATATATATATATATATATATATATATATATATATATATATATATATATATATATATATATATATATATATATATATATATATATATATATATATATATATATATATATATATATATATATAGAATGAGTTCATCCTGTTCATTTTCACTAGTCAGGACGCAACAAACCGAAGAAATAACTTCCTTTGGCTATTGATAGTATATTACGACTTATTAAAATTTGAATTAGAAATTATCACAGCTTACCTCTTTTATAATCAAGTATACCTTAATCACTCATATCCATTTACTTGTTATTAAAGCACTCGTAGATCTCGAATAAGTAGGGGAGCTGTAATAAACGTCGTGGAGGGGGGCTGGAAATTTCTCAGCATGAAATAAGGGGGATGGCATAACCGATGGGGGATGTAAATTTGTCTAAGTTTATACTGATCAGTGTTCATACCAGCAAACAAGTTACCAAATAAATAGCACGGCAAGTAATTCTCGTTCATTTTTTGGGAATGATAACGTCATTCCAAATCTGAAGTACTGCCTACACACTCCGACTAAGACAATTCAAATTCAGTAAACGTTTCGCAGATCTCTCTAAGAAAAGCGAGAATTTAATAAGGAAGGAAGGCCCTAATAAGAGCGGGGAATGTGGGAATTTCTTCCAACAAAAGTAAGGGGAGGGTTACTTTTCGGGACCAAAGAAAAGATGCCAAGGATAGATTGAGCTTGAGAATTTTTTTCACTTTTATCTACTCAAAGTTTGATCTTGCAAAGATTTACCTTTATCACGGAATGTAAAAGAAGTTGGCCCCTTTTCTTAAATCTTCATAGGATTATTGTTGTGCTCAATATGCGAATGCAGAGGGTAGCATCAGAGGTGATTACTATTGCGAAGTTACTATTTCAGGGCTAAGTTCTTGGATTTAGATCCTTCTTAGTAACATGCGAGCGAGTCTCCTAGAATGCTTAACCTGTATCCGTTGCAGCTTGTGAAATAGACTATGTATCGACATGCATAGAGTGAAGACCGGAGAGTCTGTTTAGATATGATCGTTTACAATTTTATGTTCTGTACCTAACGGCTCAATCGGTGTGATCGTACACGCGTAACTGATGGCTCGTTTTAAGTTGACTAAGAAGAAAGACACAGAGGCCGAAGAGTCCTTAAATGCATTCAAGCTAACAAAACTTATTTTGGAAGCAATTGAAATCATCCGAGAACGAAGAAAACGCCCAGATAAGGACTCCGTGACAGATTTCATCTGCTCGAAGCATGGCCTAGACCAGCCTGGCCTAGACAAAGGCGAAGTCATTGATACTATAGATGGCCTGTTACTTTCTGGAATGATTTTTGCGAGAACAACTAAAGGTAAAGAGTCCTATTTTATTAGTGAAGAAGCCAAATTAAAAATGACATCTGATATAGGGAATACTGGTCCACCTGTAGAGTCTGGAGTGCAACTGCCAACTACAGACTGTACATCTTCTAACGGTACAGCTTCTCCCTCAATTGCTCCTAAAAAGACCAATGACTGCAGTATTATTGAGATCAGTGAAGTTAGTAAGCCAAACTATTCAAATATCACCCACTCTCATGCAAATTCATCGAAGATTTTAGAAAGGAATAGTTTTATTACTCGCTTAAGTGAAATAAGCTCATGCGATGATGTTGATTATGAAGCTATTCCGCGTATGGATATAAATGAATTTGCACATGTGATCTTGCAATTAAATAACCAACTACAACTGGAAAGACAGCGATGCGATGATCTCAAATATGAGAATTTGAGCTTAAAAACTAAATTACTTCAGTACAAACACACATCGACAAGAGGGGAAGGTAGCGAGATGGTAGCTGACACCTCTGGGAGTACTAAACTGAAAGCAATTGAAAAGATTCAAGAGCAATGGGTCACTTGCTTAGAGGAAAGGAGAAAGAAGTATGAGCAGCATAAAATTGCCAGCAAACTAAACAGCGTAAACAATAAAAATCAAATTTCAAAGGGAAGCTTATCATCACAGTTACCCAACAGACCTGCAACCACTGAAGAAAAGGTTGATAAATTCACATGTGCTGCTAGGGAAATTCGAATTACAAAAGTCGATCAGCCTGTCAAACGATGCTCTGAAGTTAAGTTAAACAGTTTGAAAGAATCTCGTCTAACCAATCCTGATGGGCAAATGAATGGAAATATAAAACAAACATACGTAGAGCAGGAATCCCATGCATGGAAAAAAGGGACTGTCCTTATCCTGGGGGATAGCATGCTGCACGGAATAGATGAAAAGAAACTGAGCAAAAATGGTTTGGTGACAGTTCGTTGTTTCCCGGGTTCCACTATTAATGAAATGAAGACTTTTTATATGCAGCCGCTCTTATGCAAAAAGCCTAGCAAAGTGATTTTACATGTAGGAACAAACGATGCTGCTATTAAAGAATCCACTGCGGACAGTATTCTTGATGGACTATTGGAGACAAAGAAGGAAATTGAATCAAAATTGCCGAAGGCAACCGTGGTGCTTTCTACCCCAGTGTACAGAACAGATCAAGTGCGGGCAGGAAAGATTGTTGCTGCTTTAAACAAGAAAATTCGCTGTCTTGGGCTGAACATCGTGGACAATAATAACTTAGGCTTAAAGGAAATTGGTCGCAAAGGACTGCACCTGAATGGTAATGGAGTAAGTAAACTCGCTTCCAATCTAGCTGCAAAACTACGTAGTTTTTAATACAAAAAATATTATTTGCTCTGACTCGTTACACCAGCATCTAGGCTTTAAAAAAGGACTTACAATTGCTTCTCTAAATGTGAATGGGCTCCGTAGCAATCTTGATGAGATTCAGTTGCTACTTAGGGATCACAATATACAAATTATCGCCATAAATGAGACTAAACTAGATCCTAGCTATTCCACACAACTCACTAAAATTAATGGTTTCCAGCATGAGCGTAAGGATAGGACGTTCCATGGAGGAGGAGTAGCGATCTATATTAAGGATTCCGTTAAGTACAAGCAGCGAAATGATATTCCTGATTGTAACCTTGAATTGATCTGCGTAGAAATTTTACCTCCCAAAGCTAAGTCCTATTTTCTCGTAGCTTGGTACCGACCACCTAGTGATCCAGTTGAATCTTTCAACAAGCTGGAACAAATTCTATCTTTCTTAGACAAGGAAGAAAAGGAAGTAATTCTACTTGGCGATACAAATTGTGATTTTACAGTGAAAGAAAATATCACATTGGATAGCAACGCTAAACATCTTACAGATATTTACGATCTTTTCACTTATAAGCAGCTCATTACAGAACCAACTCGCGTCACCCCAAATTCATCTTCTATTATTGATCATATTGCTACCACATCTCCAAAGAACATAGTAAAATCTGGGGTATTCCAAATTTCTTTGAGTGATCATTTCATGGTCTATTGTGTTCGTAAGTTCGAGGGCGGCGTGCTGAAGGACCATAAAACGATCAAAACACGGAGGATGAAAAAATTTAATGAACAAATGTTCCTAATGGATGTTGCTAGTATTAATTGGGTAAAGGCTCTTGGTCAAACTGATGACATCAACGTACTAGTGAGCAACTGGTCCAAACTCTTTTCATCGGTCATCGAGAAACATGCCCCTGTTCAAAAGATGCGGGTCTCGGACAAGTATTGCCCCTGGGTCAATGCTGATCTTAGGGCACTTATAAAGTCCAGAGATAAGCTAAAGCTAGCTGCTTGCAAAAGTAAGTCAACATTATTAATAAGCTCTTACCGACAACTAAGAAATAAAGTCAATAGTCTTAACACAAAACTCAAGAGACAGTACTTTTCAACTAGAGTTTCAATGTTTAAAGATAATATGAAGGAGACTTGGAGAACTATGAACCTGCTTCTCAATAAAAGATCTAAATCCACTAACATAGAGATTCTTCGAGACCAAAATAAGACTATTTCCAATAAGGGAGAAATATCCCAGTCTATGAATAGTTTCTTTTGTTCAATCGGTAAAGACTTGGCAAGTAATAAAGACGGTGGATATGATCCTCTGCTTTTGTGTGACTACTTCCAAAATAGCAATGCTGCAAAATTTACCTTTAAATCAATATATGCTAAACAAATTAGAGAAGCAATTAGTAAGCTCAAAACGTCGAAGAACTTTGGGGACGACGGCATCTCTAGTTACTTCCTCAAACTGGTGATGCCTTATATTGAAGATTCTCTTGTATATTTATTCAACACTTCACTCGAAACAAGTCTATTTCCTGACCCTTGGAAAATTGCTCGAGTTCCACCGATTTTCAAAGATGGTGACAGGACCGAAAAGTCTAATTACAGGCCTATATCAGTACTACCCGTTGTCTCTAGGCTCTTCGAAAAACTTGTGTTCAACCAGTTGTACCAGTATCTGAATGATAATTGTTTCATCAACTCTAACCAGTCTGGTTTTAGAAAATTTCATTCCACTATTACATGCTTGCTTAAGAACACGGATGACTGGTACAACGGGATGGATACAGGTAATCTGGTGGGTATGGTCTTTGTAGATCTGAAAAAGGCTTTCGACACTGTCGATCATCAAATTCTGTGTAGGAAACTGGAATCATATGGCATTCTCCATAGGGAACTGGCCTGGTTTGGATCCTACTTATTAGATAGAACCCAATACTGCAGTGTAAATGGTATCGACTCGCAAATTGAAAATATCGAAGTTGGAGTGCCTCAAGGTTCGTGCCTTGGTCCACTCCTTTTTCTTGTTTACATTAATGATCTACCTAGAGCAGTAAATAATTCCACCACTTCTATGTATGCTGATGACACGAGTCTGTGCTTGCAATCAAAGGATTTATCCCGGCTAAATGAGGCTTTAAATGAAGATCTCGAGCACCTAGATACTTGGTTGACTAGCAATAAATTGTCCCTTAATGTAGCAAAAACTCAATCAATGTTGGTTTCTACTAAAGCTAAAAGGAACGTTCTTAATATGTCGAACCAGAATCTACAAATAAAAATACATGGAACGGAGCTTGAGGTTGTGAACAAAATTAAGTACCTTGGAGTTCAGGTAGACAACAGCCTTGATTGGAAGTCTCAAGTCCAGGCTGTGTCTTTAAAAGTTTCTAGAGGGCTTGGACTCCTAAAACATGCTAAGAAATTTTTACCTTTCTCAGCCCAAACAAATCTCTATACTAGCATAATAGAGCCCCATTTCCGATATTGCTGTTCTGTATGGGGCTGTGCAGGTACAACTCAGATTAATCGTTTGCAAAAGCTACAAAACAGGGCTGCTAGAATTGTAACAAACAGTAGTTTTGACACTCCCAGCAATCTATTGATTGAAACACTTGGGTGGAAAACTATCAATGAGCTGATTGATACCGAAGCCAAAACTATGGTTTTTAAGAGCTTGAACGAACTTGCTCCTCCATATTTACGCAGTTTGTTTATGAAAAATTCTCAAATTACTTCATATAGGCTGCGCAATACGTCAACAGATCTTAGGTTACCAAAAAAAAGCACGGAAAACGGTAAGAAATCTTTTTCGTTTAGAGGTGCGAAACTCTGGAACAGCCTCCCAGCCAACTGCAAGCAAGCAACCTCCCTTAGAGCTTTTAAGCATGATAGTTTTTAATTCGTATTTCTTTTGTATTTTCTAATGTTTGTTTTTAAAGCTACTATTTGTATTTTGTATTTAAATTTTTAACCTTTTAAACTTCTTTAACTTTTATTTTCTATTGTATTATTGTATTTTAGATGGAGGGACCCTTGAAAATCAGCATCTTTGCTGAAGGGCCCCCCTCCGTAAAGAATTCAAAATGAAATGAAAATGAAGTGAAACGGATTGCTTTATTTGGAGCATTCTTTCACTACTCAGCTTTGCTTCCATAATATTTCATTCCACTTTTCAGATCCTTGTGATGGCATGAAATGTGACTTCTACTCGTATTGTAAAGTTATGGCAAATGGTACAGCTACTTGCCAATGCAAGCTGGGATGCCCTTTGATATACAAGCCAGTTTGTGCAAGCGATGGGAAGGAGTATGCGAATAAATGTGTAATGAAGTTTGAAGCATGCATAAGTCGCCGGATGATTTATATTTCAAACCAAGGGAAATGCAAACAGAACAGTGAGAATCCACATTTATTTCTATATAAGTATAATTCTCAATCACCAACAGCCATCGTATCAATCGCTAGCAATCATCCCCGATCACCATCAATCATTTTCATCATCATCACTTACTATTGTAGAGTATCATCACCAGCACTAGTAATCATCACTAGCACCTATCATCATTCAGTATCAATCCTTACTATTTGCCATCAATCAATCAGTCAATCAATCAGTCAATCAATCAGTCAATCAATCAGTCAATCAAGCAGTCAATCAAGCCACCAGCACCTATCATCATTCATTATCAACCCTTACTAATCGCTATCAATCTGTGAATTAAGCAGTCAATCAAGCAGTCATTCACGCAGTCAATCACACAGTCAATCAAGCAGTCCATCAAGCAGTCAATCAAGCAGTCAATCAAGCAGTCAATCAAGCAGTCAATCACACAGTCAATCACACAGTCAATCACGCAGTCAGTCACGGTCATGACCACAGAATAGAGTTCTGTATCATGATCAACCATCCCCGGTCACCGTTCCCTAGCACCATACGTTGTAACAGTGTATAGTAATGACGCGAATGTAATCGGGTGGCTCCCATCTCTTCCTCAAAGAAATAACATCGATCAAACTGGTTGAATTGATATCAACGCCATGTATCACTAAGCATTGTTGAATGCTGAATTCTTCCTATATGTTGAATCAAAATATGAATGAAGCTGATCTTTCAAACGACAGAACGCTGAATGTCTCTTCATACATGAAGCTGAGTGGGAAAGAAACGACAGGATTTTCCTTCGAATTCTGTGATATTTGAAAATGATTTTTACGTAGCAATGATATATTTTACACATAGAGTATTGTAAACAGGAGTTTTGGTATATTATGCAACCCATTTCTTTTCTTTTTTGCAAGAAACACTCATTGCTGGTGCTATTCGAAAACAAACTACTACAATCTCAGGCCTCGTAGTCTTGGTATCAGAAGATAGTACACCGATATCTTCTCTTAAGGACCTACGCCCGGAAATAGAGCGTAAATCATGCCTCGTTATCACTCTGAGAAAAGCAATTTATTGCAAGAAGTTTGAAGATTGTCCAGATACTACTGTAGCAACGCATGTAATCAGAAATATCACTGTATCATCCGACAACTGGATTCCTTATAGTATCGTGGTGACAGCACAACTCAAACCGAGCAGATACCTTATTGAGGGTACTTTAAATCGAGGATGGTGTTATATCGATCACAAAGATGATAAGAAGTGGATTCGAGATGGAGACTTTTTCAATGATGTTGAGCACTCAGTTGAAATAGATAGAACTGGGAAATACGATAAAGACATTACCATTAGATATTTCAAAGAGAAGAAACTAAAGCTACAAAATAGACATGGTGGTAAGTATAAATACTATCGAATATTGCTATATATCAACATATATTACTAAATATTATCGAATACCAGCAAATATCACTGAAGGTTGTCAAATATTACCAGATATTATTCGTATTATAAATTAGAATCAAATATCACTTTATGTTATCCAAACAAAGAGAAGTAGCATGGAAATTTATGTACTCTCTAATCACTGATAAAGGTATGCAAATGTAAACTCTCATTTCTCCTATTATAAGAAAAGAAGGAAATAGGACAATGAGACAGCCAGTTTGCATAATTTTCACCAACAGTATCATAGTATTATGGGGAAATGTGTGTAGTTTGCTGCAAGTATTTCAAGACTTATAATATTCCTGCACATAGAGCTCTCATTTCTTCGTGGAAATAACCCATGTATTCACAAATGAGCATCATGTGAACATCATATAATACTGTATGGAATGTCGTAACTGACATAGGCTGAGGTTCGATCAAATCATAAAGGGTCTCAAAGTTTTGAGGCTCCAAAGGGACCCCTCAGAATTGTTTGAAGGATTGTTTTTGCACTTATTGATGCGAAAAGAATTTAATAAGTTCATATTCCCCTAGTGTACAGGCTACTTATTGCTTCTTTTCTACCTTATTATAGAAATCCTTTTTGTGTTCTATAGATTCGAGAAATTTTTAAGTGTGAAAAGGCCCCCTAGCAGAATATTTCTAAAGGCCCCAGACCTTTCGGTTACTCCACTGAACGTTTTCATTATTAAAAAGTTCGTCTACTCCGTTGCTTGTGTGTCTTTGAAATTAATCATAAGAAGCTTTGATCGATTCAGCTTTGATATGAACTCACTAAGGCGTTACCTTCTGAGTTCTTCCAAAAAATAATAAATTACGGGATACTTGTTACTAATAATCAGTATGTACTCCACCAAAGGGAAAGACAACAAATCTGAATGTGAGAAAGAACGCCAAAGTGTATTTGATTCATTCCCTGTAATTCATGGGAAAAAGAGACCCTTGGTAGGAGCATTCATGCCACAGTGCAACGAGGATGGCTCATACAAAAAGGTTCAATGCCATGGTTCTACAGGACACTGTTGGTGTGTCGATGAAAGTGGAACAAAAAGGAAAGAAACAGAAGTTAGATTCAAGCAACCAGATTGTGATGAAGGTATAAACATACTAGCTAAATATGATTACCAATTTGTAAACAATTTAGGTAAAGGTAATACTCCAGCATTACAATATCCTTGGTAAAGATTACTCCTTCCAGTGTACGACTTTCGGTATACATTCCAATCATCCACTCACCAGCCCACCAACCAACTATCCCGCCCACCCATCCTATCTATCCATCCATTCATCCCATCCATCCATCCCATCCATCCATCTATCCATCCATCCATCTATCCATCCATCCATCAATCTATCCATCCATCCATCCATCTATCCATCCATCCCATCCATCCATCCATCCATCCATCCATCCATCCATCCATCCATCCATCCATCCATCCATCCATCCATCAATCCGTCAGTCCATCCGTCCATCCGTCCATCCGTCCATCCGTCCACCCATCCATCCATCCGTTCGCCCATCCATCCATCCCTTCCCATCCCTTCCCATCCCATCCCATCCCTTCCCATCCCATCCCATCCCATCCCATCCCATCCCATCCCATCCCATCCCATCCCATCCCATCCCATCCCATCCCATCCCATCCCATCCATCGTCTCGAGTTATTTTAATACACGCTAAATTATGCGATAAGGTATCATCTGAATATATCCCTGACAGTTATCTTCCCATCAGAGAGATTAGCAGGAGGAATCTTAGGTAGTGCACCTCAAGGAAATTCATAATACTTGATATTATAAATATTTGATCTATTAAATATGTCTCAAAATAAAATTTCATTCAATCTACAAGGGGAACACAACAGATCTGAATGTGAGAAGGAACGCCAAAGTGTACTCGATTCATTTCCACTAATCGAGGGAAAAAAGAGACCCTTATTAGGAGCATTTATACCACAGTGCAACGAGGATGGCTCATACAAAAAAGTTCAATGCCATGGTTCTACAGGATACTGTTGGTGTGTTGATGAAAGTGGAACAAAAAGGAAAGGAACAGAAGTCAGATTCAGGCAACCAGATTGTGAAAAAGGTACTATTATGCTAGCTAAATATGGTTACCAGTTTCTGACCATTATTAGGCACAGATGATGCCCAACATTGTAATATCTGTACTAAAGATTGTTATTCCCAGCATAGATCAACCATCCATCTATCCATCCCATCCATCTATCCATCCATCCATCCATCCATCCATCCATCCATCCATCCATCCATCCATCCATCCATCCATCCATCCATCCATCCATCCCATCCCATCCCATCCATCCCATCCATCCCATCCATCCCATCCATCCCATCCATCCCATCCATCCCATCCATCCCATCCATCCATCCCATCCATCCCATCCATCCCATCCATCCCATCCATCCCATCCATGCCATGCATCCCATCCATCCCATCCATCCCATCCATCCCATCCATCCCATCCATCCATCCCATCCATCCCATCCATCCATCTATCCCATCCATCCATCCCATCCATCCCATCCATCCCATCCATCCATCTATCCCATCCATCCATCCCATCCATCCCATCCATCCCATCCATCCATCTATCCCATCCATCCATCCTATCCATCCCATCCATCCATCTATCCCATCCATCCATCCCATCCATCCCATCCATCCATCTATCCATGCATCCATCTATCCATGCATCCATCTATCCATGCATCCATCCATCCCATCCATCCCATCCATCCCATCCACCCATCCATCCCATCCATCCCATCCATCCATCCATCCATCCATCCATCCATCCATCCATCCATCCATCCATCCATCCATCCATCCATCCATCCATCCATCCATCCATCCATCCATAGTTCCGGCTTTCTGGCTTATTTTGATACACGCTGAATTATAAGATCAAATATCATCTGAATATATATCCTCGTTCAATTGAATGCCAAATATGGTGAATACTTTATGACATGGAGACAATTATCATCCCTGTGAGAGAGGTTACCAAGAGGAATTGAACTCTATGCCAGTGCACCTCAAGGAAATTCATAATACTTGATATTATAAATATGTCTCAAAATAAAATTTCATTCAATCTACAAGGGGAACACAACAGATCTGAATGTGAGAAGGAACGCCAAAGTGTACTCGATTCATTTCCACTAATCGAGGGAAAAAAGAGACCCTTATTAGGAGCATTTATACCACAGTGCAACGAGGATGGCTCATACAAAAAAGTTCAATGCCATGGTTCTACAGGATACTGTTGGTGTGTTGATGAAAGTGGAACAAAAAGGAAAGGAACAGAAGTCAGATTCAGGCAACCAGATTGTGAAAAAGGTACTGTTATGCTAGCTAAATATGGTTACCAGTTTCTGACCATTATTAGGCACAGATGATACCCAACATTGTAGTATCTGTACTAAAGATTGTTATTCCCAGCATAGATCAACCATCCATCTATCCATCCATCTATCCATCCTTCCATCCATCCATCCCATCCATCCCATCCCATCCATCCATCCATCCATCCATCCATCCATCCATCTATCTATCCTTCCTTCCTTCCATCCTTCCTTCCATCCTTCCTCTCATCCTTCCTTCCTTCCACCCATCCCGTCTATCCCGTCCATCCCATCCATCCATAGTTCCGGCTTTCTGGCTTATTTTGATACACGCTGAATTATAAGATCAAATATCATCTGAATATATATCCTCGTTCAGTTGAATGCCAAATATGGTGAATACTTTATGACATGGAGACAGTTATCATCCCTGTGAGAGAGGTTACCAAGAGGAATCGAACTTTATGCCAGTGCACCACAAGGAAATTCATAATACTTGATATTGTAAATATTTGATCTATTAAATATGTCTCAAAATAACATTTCATTCAATCTACAAGGGAAACACAACAGATCTGAATGTGAGAAGGAACGTCAAAGTGTATTTGACTCATTTCCACTAATTCAAGGGGAAAGGAAGCCCCCATTAGGAGCATTTATACCACAATGCAACGAGGATGGCTCATACAAAAAAGTTCAATGCCATGGTTCTACAGGACACTGTTGGTGTGTCGATGAAAGTGGAACAAAGCAGAAAGAAACAGAAGTTAGATTCAAGCAACCAGACTGTGAAAAAGGTATAGACATGCTAATTAACTATGTTAGGCAGTTATTAACCACGTTTAGGTAAACATAATACTGAACCATTACAACGTAAAGGAGGTATCTATTGGTCCACCCACTTATCTATCCCGTCCATCCCGTCCGTCCCCATCTCGTCCGTCCCCATCTCGTCCCATCACGTCCCATCTCGTCCCATCACGTCCCATCTCGTCCCATCACATCCCACCCATCCATCCCATCCATCCATCCCATCCATCCATCCCATCCATCCCATCCATCCATCCCATCCACCCCATCCATCCCATCCATCCCATCCATCCCATCCATCCCATCCATCCCATCCATCCCATCCATCCCATCCATCCATCCATCCATCCATCCATCCATCCATCCATCCATCCATCCATCCATCCATCCATCCATCCATCCATCCATCCATCCATCCAATTGAAGGCAAATACCCCAGTAACCACCATGGCTCAGGCAGGCTCAGGCTTGCGGGGTGAGTGGCCAAGCGGTTCAGTTGGCTTCCGTTAGCTAGCTGAAGTTAAGCTTGGCTGTGCTAGGTCAGCAGCTGGATGGGCGACTATCCAGATAAACGACCAAAGCAACTCACTCTGCCGTCCTTCGGAAGGGACGTTAAACTAGGGGTCCCATGCCTGGATGCGGCATGCACAGTAGGCCTAAATTAGCTGAAAACGCTAGATATAACAGCCTACTCAAAATAAAGTAAACAACAAAAAAAAGGCTTCCTCTCTGAAGGAGACATGTTGCATCCTCATCTTATGTTATTTAGTTTCATAGCGCAAGCTATCTGTGAAATAGTGTTGTACTGTAGTCCAGAGTGGTTTCTTAATTATTAGTTTGTGTGATAGGAATTTCCTAAAATTACTGTTTACTTCAAAGTTACTCTCTATGTATATTGTTAGGAAACAAATCAAAATGCGAGAAACATCGACAGAGTGTATTTGACACATTCCCTGTTATCAATGGCAAGAAACAGCCAATGCCAGGAGCTTACATTCCACAGTGCAACGAGGATGGTTCATACAAGAAAGTGCAATGTCATAGCTCTACAGGATACTGTTGGTGTGTTGATGAAGATGGAAAAAAACAGGAAGGAACACAACTCAGATTCAAGCAACCAACTTGTTGAAGTCAAGTGTCATCTTGATTTCTATTCTAAGCGCATATTTTTTATGTATCGAGTTGCTTATATTTTCTTTCTGTTGTTCTATATAAACATATCTGAGATACTCTGATATTAAATGATATCACTATACATTGTTCACATTACTTTTCTCCAACTCGATGCGCTGTTCGTGGCACGTAGGAGTTGATTTGCTCTATGTTAGGCCACCAACTAATATTTTCATTGGTGACTAGACCCTCACTGTACAATATTTCCCTTGTTGTACTCAAATCGTGCAGGGTAAATGATTTTTTAAACCAACCTATCGAACAGATTATAGCTAGACACTTAAAAAGCTGAGACTACAGCCCAGTTTACACAAGCCCGGGTTGGCTTCAACCCGAAGAAGAGCATCAGCCCCTCTCCCGTCCAATCTCCTAAATCGTTTACATGAACGCAGTAGCCAAATTTGGTCAATCCACCTGAGTGGGTAGTCCTCGACAGTAGGGCTGGCCCGTTGAGGCGAGTTGGCTTCCCGCAAAGTCTTGTGAAGGCGGGTCAGCTCAACGGGGGTCGCTCCGTACACAACCCATAGGCCTCGAAGTACACGTTCATTGGCAAGTTGACCCGGGCTGTGTCAAGAAGTTGCGACAGAAGTTAGCCCGGATTCGTGTGAACATAAACAATTTTGTTTGATAGTAAAACGAGTTGCCCCGGATTGGTAGCAAAGAACGTTTCGTGTAAACTGGATCTAAGAATCGAAGTAAAATAGAAACTCACCACTTCTGAAATTAGCCATCTATCAAGTTCACCGGTACATACTAATGCAATGATGCATTACTTTCCATCTGTTCCTGAAACCAAAAAATCTACCATTAGTGAACTATTTCCAACGTTGCTTGATCTCAATCAATTTCGAATATTAGTGCATTATGATTAAATGGAAATTTTGAATAATTTTGTTTTTACGAGCACTTTTACTCGTATCATACTTAATAACAAGGAAAATTTATCACAGCGCATTTGGCTGAAAATTGGGAGTATTGAGCGGAGCAATTAGGAAATGTTTCTAATCACGCTTTTGATTGTCGTTTCTAATGTGAGTAACACCAGTTCTGCATGAAGTTTCATTGAATAAACATTGATTAGTGATTGATGTTGATTGATCATTGATAAGTGATTGTTATTGATTGAGGATTGATTAGTGATTGTTATTGATATCGCAATTGATATCTCAATCAAAGGAACTATTGATTGAGATCAAGCAAACTTGAAGATACGAAACCACTGCACACTTCTATTGTTCATCACTGCACAAAGCCACTTTATTACTGCAAAAATTACCTATCAGTGGGCACTAAGATCAGGTTTGATTGGTACCTCCAATGCTGTGGGTCGTTTTCAGCCCTAAATTTGAATTTCAGGTGCAGGCTCATTGTCCCCAGTCTACATCCGAACGCTCATAATCACCGAAATGCCTGGACAAAAATGAAAGGATCAAGATCAGCATAAGACAACCCTACCCTAAATATCTTAATTTGCTCTTCATTGACTGAGAACCTTCAAAATAAAAAGGAAATGAGTCGAGATGAAATACATGGCAAGCTATTAACAGTAATACCACGGCAGACTGGTTTTAATATCAATTGGTGACAACATACAAATATTGCTTTCCAGTTAAAATTAAAACACACTGTTCACACATTTATGTTCAGTTGGATATTGTTGTCTTCTAACCCGAATCCCTCCATGGGCAGAACTTTCCCTTAAATTCAAGATTAACTACCGCTACACTTGCACTTGGGATGCTATTTAAGTACGTTCTTAATTTTTCACAATCTCCTGGCAAGAAGTTAACCAAACTGTTAGATATTGTTGTTTGTTTTATCTGTTTGTTGTCTTGTTTTGCATGGTGTCATGTTTCACGGACTATTTTTGATAGGTCCCGAAAGGACTGCACAGTATATAGATGCTAACATAAACTTGCCTTTCATTCCTATAACCTGGTGCATGAATTCTTGAAATTTTACGGAACTGTTCAATTTCAGCTTCTAGATCCATTCATCTCCAAGTCATTTCATCTGCGCTAAAATCGTTATCCTAAAATCTCCTTCGATATCCATGTATTCCTTAGAGAATTTAGAAATTTGATCTAAAATAAATGAAGAGTATTTTTATTGTTCAAAAGTAAGTACAGTCAAATTCGCGTAAGTCGGATCGATTCGGACCAGGCAAAATAGTCCGACTTATGCGAAGTCCGACTTACACGTAAGCCGGATATTTCTGACTTTCATATAGTCAGGTATTTTCCGATGTAGCAGAGGACATAAAGAGTAAAAAGCTAAAGATTTTAATGACAACTTTCACTTCAAAAACAACAATAATAATATTTATTATAGCGTAATAATATTTATTTGAAATAGCCACTTATTGTTGCATGGTTCAAACGTTTTGTCATTTCCCTAATTAGCAGTGTTTCTATCCTGGTTGCCAGAGCCATTATTTCTTCTGCACAGGAGGAGCTACCAGATGCCAAGGCTTGCATGATTTTTTCTTTTGCTTTAATCACAACAGAAAGTTTTTGGTTGAAATTGTGAATTTTCTGCGACATCTTTCTTCTTTACGCCAGGGTGCTCTTCAATATATTTCAAAATCTCAAACTTTCTTCGTACGTTCTTGTTCTTAATTTTCGCTTCTCCATCTTCTACCCCTCTACTCCAGTTGATATTGGAATTGGGTGACATAACATGTATCATTCTGCATATTTCTCTCAACTCTTTTGACATCAAAATCAAAATCGGACTTACACGATGCGATATAAGATACAAATGCTCCGACTTACGCAAATATCCGACTTAGAAAATCTGACTTACGCACAGAAAAAGTATAGGATTTGTAGCAAGCGGACCGGGACCGCGCAAATTTATCCGACTTGTAAAAAGTCCGACTTATGCGACTCCGACTTATGCGAGTTTGTTTGAGTTTGAGTTTTAGGCCCATCTGTTTCGCTCCTCGGAGCTTAAATTCGCTCCTAAGAATGAAATCTACAGTTATCTTATTACAGTACTATGATTTGGTGCTGATAATGTTGACTGACGATGATTAATGATCATGATGGTGGTGATTCATGGCGGGGAGGATTGAAGATGATAACTGATGGTGGTGTTGGCTGATGATTTATGGTGGTGGTGACTGAAGATGATAACTGATAATGGTGATTAATGCTGATGATAATTAAACTAGTTGAATTTGAAAGCAAGCAAGAGTACTGATTTTGAAATTTCTGCTTCTGACTTGGAATTTGATTTCCTGAAACCAAAGAACAGCATAACTGCCTAGGACTACAGTGCAATTAAACGAAACGTAATACGCAATTCTAGATAACAAAATGCATTATTCGATAATTCTGCGGCAATACATATATTTTCAGTTTACAGATGTTGGATATTCTCCAGGCGACGACCTAGGAGTGAAATTTAAAATAAATAGAGATTATAATGGGTATCATTTTGCGAAAAGCAATGCGAAAAGCTATGCGAAAAACTATGCGAAAAGCTATGCGAAAAGCAATGCGAAAAACTCCTGTCCAAAAAGCTAGATCACACAAAAGATATTCACTGTTTCACTTCGGTCAACGAAATATTTTTTGTATTAACTGTTCAGTTTCAATTTGACTATTGTAAATACAGTCGTTAAGTCCAACAGCTTTGTAAGACGAGCCTACAACAGTTAAAGGTAAATTTTTATCGTCTATTTCTCTGTAAATTGAATCGATCGTCTTTAGGTGTCCTACTTGGTATTGAGGTATGCAGTTCTTCTGCACACTAACCAGATACTTTAAAGGGTCTACATTTATACCAAGTATTTCTTGAACATTTTTCAAAGCAACATGAAGAATGTAATCCTGATCGGAATAATCTGGATTTCCAAATAATCTGCAGAAGTTGCTTCCACCCATCATAACCTGAAAGAGAAAGAGACTTAGTAAAGCACTAGCAATATACTGCTGATCTATATCAAACATCCATACTTAATACATCAGGTTCTATGGGCGGAATACAAAACCCCTAAATAGGACATACTCATTCGTGAAAAGCGAATGCAAAAATGCATACAAGGAAAGAGAAATCAGAAAATAGAGCTGACATCATTATAGGTTAGCAAGTATAAAAATCAAAGTGCAGTAACGGAACTAACATACTCGGTGCAAGCAACTTGCTAAATTACTATAACAAGAGCCATAGACTTAGAGCGAGGGATTACCAGAAGGCCCAGGGGCCAGAACCTTCCATACGAGCTATAGTTCGCCAAATGGATCACTACTGTGAGTCCAAACGGCAATAAACGTGCCAGAGCTACCCACAGTATTTGTTACTGGCCTAACGAATTATTTGTGAAAATGGTAGTCTATGCATGCTTATGCTTGTTGATGTTTACGTTGCAAAGTTTGAAATACAATTCTACTTACTTTTTTCCATTTTTCATAGGCGTATATTTATGACTGTTGTCAAAGTAAGTCATTATTATGTTCATTAGTATGGAGTGCGTCTATATAGCCGTTCTAAGTGTTCCCATCATATCAAGCTACAGAATCGCATCTTGCTATAGGTTAAAACAGCAATTAAGAACATCTCCAAATACAACCTCAGCGAATTATTATTGGGGGGCAAGGCACCAACGGGCCTGACTTATGATGAAGATGGCCCAGAAGTACTGCTTTTACAAAATACGTGGTGATAAAGGAACTTCAAAAGGATAAAACCAAACAAGCAATAATTATGACAAATGTGAATTACTAATGTAGTGACCAGTGGAAGCCATCATGCTTTCCAGCGTATACATCTTTCTACATTGCAGAATCTTCCTACTTATGGATCCAAAACGGAAAATGAAAAAGCTATAGGCAGTGTTTTCTCACCGTTATTTTTGTGTTTTCTCTCCCACCATCATAAACACAGGAATCAAAAACAACGCCAAGAATATCTTTTGACTCGCAAGAAGGAACCAAGAACCCAAATCCCTCCATGGGCAGAACCTTTCCCTTAAATTCAAGATTAACTACCGCTACACTGACACTTGGGATGCTATTTAAGTACGTTTTTAATTTTTCACAATCTCCTGGCAAGAGACTAGCCAGGCATGGTGATGACAAAGAAGATATAATGTGATCTGCCTCTATTATCCCATTTTCTGTATGACATAATACTTTCTTGTCAGGTGTGGTTTCTAACAATGTGCACCGTGTATCCAATTTCAAATTGACACCACATTTCTTTACGTGTGCTGCCCATTTGTCAGTCAGTTCTTGGAGCCCATTCTGTAATGTCCATGACCTCCATCTTTCTTTCTGACTTTTATCAAACAGTGGGCAACCTGGAATGTCCTTTTTCTCTAGATACAAAGGAAAGAAGAAACTAAGACAACTATACAAACTTTCCCAAGATAACTAGTAACATTTCCTCTAAAGCTAAAAACATGCCATGTAAGCTTCCAAAAACAGCACCAGTAAAACAGGACCATAGCCAAGGGGGGCCTGGGGGGCAAGGCCCCTGGGCTTGTAAAATTTGACTCTGTGCCTACATTACAAAAAAATGAACTATATATATATATATATATATATATATATATATATATATATATATATATATATATATATATATATATATATATATATATATATATATATATATATATATATATATATATATATATATATATATATATATATATATATATATATATATAATTCATTTCTTTAAGGGAGGAATATATATGTATTACAGTTAAATCCCATTAAGTAATACCCTGGATAAGTAGGACTTTCACTTAGTCGGACTGATGTCTTATTCCCCTTGGATTCCCTCCAACTTATTGAAAGACTTCATTAACTTGGAGATTCGTTAACTCAGACCAATTTTCAATCTCCTTTGAGAGTCTGATATAACGGGATTCTACTGTATATATATTGGCTGTGACCCCCTTGCAAATTCAAAATGGCTAGAGGCCTGTAAAGAACTGTGAAACATCATCACAGATGATACCTTTTTACTCTGTAAAACAAGATACCAAAGATGATGAGGTTCATTGCTGAAATCTGACATAGATTTCACTGATGCTGGCCAAACTATGACCAATATGATCAGAAAAATAGCAACTAGCTATAACATTTGAGAATTGGTCACATTGTGAGATTGCAAAGGCCAAATTTATCATTCTTTCTGCAAACCATTTTCAAAACTCCTTTTAGGCCACAACCATTCCCATCATCAAGTAAGTGGAAATCTTAGTATCAGTGAAAACATGACTAGAATAACTTTGATGTAAAATCATATTAATTTTCCTAAATTAGATTTTGAAATACTTTGTAGAAATTGATTTGCTATAAGCCTATCAGCATTTCAAGCATCAATTTTGAACCTAAATTCTTATTTTGAAATATTCATTATACTGAACCTTTTCTGGATTGCAGAGCACCCATCAATAATGATCCACTTTCTTTTTCATATTTAACAAATGAGGGGAAGCAAGTTGCCATACTGAGTTCTTTTGCACCACTGGCATAAATTCCATAGCAAAATGCATCAACAAAATAATCAGCAATCTGAAATTAGATATTAGTCCTTTATACTAAATTGCTATAAACCCAAAATAGAACATAAATGCAAATATGAAAAAGATAATGGAACTGCCACCAATATTGAATGCAAAAGAAGTGAGTGACTGACAAATTTCAATACCCATTGAATAAATGTTCACTATGAAGTGTCAACCTACAGCTAAAATTTACTTAAGCCTACATCCTAAACATATATGATTCCTGCTTGAAAACAGAATCTAGCAAGTTAGCCTATGACACCAACAAAGGAGATTCTATTATGATATGAGGGTAGAGCTACTATACATTGAGTGTGCAAATGAAACACTTGCTTTGGATTGCCATATAGATGGCCTACAATAGTAGCCAAAAGTCCTGGGACACTTTGTACTCTTTGCATTCGGCAGTTAACATTCATCCCCCTCTCCCCCCGAAAAAATGTTAGCTTTGGAGAAGTACATGCAACAATGGGAAAATTTCATGTGCACACCAACTTCAAGTGTCCACACATGACCCAAAATTGCTCTAGGGGGAAGGGGGTCCATGTAAAGCAACAATGACAATATGTAGAGGAAAGTGGTTTTATATCAGTTTTTGTAAGATTCCAAAGGACCTTTGATGAGTATTGTAGCAGCTCCCAAACATCAGCACATAAAAAGAAGCTGTCAAGGAGCCTAATGTACAATGATCTAATCTCACACAAACAATTACCTCTGCTCCCATCCTCCTTTTGAAGAAATCATATACACTTTCATCATCTTGCAAAGAAGCAGGTTGAAAAGGTTCCCTAAGAATTGTAGATAATATTGATTTTCTAAGTGGTGGCTGATGAGTACATACAGTCCACAAACTGTTTGGCATTAGGTTGATTTTCCCTTTGGCATAAATGTACCTTCTTGATACAATTGAGTGCTTATAATTTACAGGAATGATCTTATGCTCCAAACCAAGTTCTGAAACCTGGAAAAGATCAGGTAAATACTTGTAAATGAATGATCCATATCAGAACAAAGAGGATAAAAAGAATATACAAAGGATAAATTTGATTCTGATATCTGATTCTGATAATACTTGCTGGCCATAAGAGCTGAAACATGTTGTGAAGTCATAGTTCATAAGAACTCTCAGCAGTTAATTATCTTTTGAAGTACTTAAATAAAATACTTCATTTGGCATGTCTTGGATGGAAGATCAATTTCATTGAAGAGATTGATAATTGAATGAGGAATTTCTTACTTGAATCAAATTTGAAACTCAGAATATGTCATAACTTTACTCATCATATAATAATGGTGTAAAGTTAACAATTATCAAAATTGAACATGCAGCTTGACTCTGCATTCAATTGTTACAGATACCCAAGAACACTGAGTCTAAGCTTTTAGAGTTCTGATAAGCTGCATAACTAGTTCTATACAGATCCAAAATTGAAATTTCCAATGAAAAGCAGAAAAGTTAGTATTGTGGCAAAAACAATTTTAGATCCCATTTATGCAACATTGGGGTGATACAATGTGCGAAACTACACCAGTGTGGGTATCTTTTAATCTTTTACACAGCACTGATATCATGCAAGTCACATTGGCAAGACAATAGCTGTAATGTCAAGACAACATCAGTGTTAGTGAATAGAGGCCTCAGTTCCTGACATAAAATGCTTCTTTAGGGTCTAAAGTTTTCTGCCCATTCTTCAGATACTAGGAACTTGTCCAAAAAGAAGCTGCCACAACTTGCCAGTTATCCTAGCTTAACCAAACAATATTTTTGAATATGATTACTTTTTTTCTTTGAAGATGTTTTGCAAATCTACCAGTTTGTGTGTGTGTCTCTTATATACATTTGTTTGAAAAAAGAAATCAAATGTTAACTAGTAAACAAGTGCTCTACATCAATGTACAGTTAGCTGCATACCCAAAGTGCAATCAGAACTGCAATTAATTTTCACAACAGCAGCTCAGTGCCAAAATACAGACAGTGTAGTAGACATACAAGATATCCTTTTAGCATATGGCCATTGCACACCAAAATGGGGCATGGATTGATACCATAACATGTACACATACCCACAAAATGTCCCAATATTGCAAGAAACAAGAAATATAGGAAGCATTTGAATGGGGGGAGGTGGTAGAGGTATAGGGCACCTATACCATAATTTAAATTTTAAAAATATATCTATTTATTGAAAACTAAGAAGGGCAGGGAGGGTAACAGTAAGATAATATAGGGAGTAGGGAATGAATGATCTTTATTTGTGTCAAAACGAATGAAGAGAGATACTCTGTGATCTCGAAAGGGCCACACTCATAGATTTTTCTCCAGATGAAGGGCATATCTTCACCACCTGCAAAATTTTCGGGGGATGCACATGACTCCAATACCCTTCCAGGGTGGTTCCTACAGCTCTGCCCAATACTGAAAATCGATCTTTACCATACTTACCAACATCAAAGTTCTTCTTCCAGGAATACCAACTGGGCGCACAGTTCTGGGTCCTAGTTCAAAGAAACACCCATCTTGATATGTTTTAGTGTTAACCCAACCACCAAATTTAGAATCTGACTCCAGGAGTGTGACTGATAGTTGATTACTCCTACGTGAACCTATCAAGGAATGGGCTGCAGCAAGTCCAGACACTCCTCCACCTAGAACAACAACACGGATTGGCGATCGAGAAAATGCACTATGCACAGTGGATACCATCCTAAAGTAGTCTAGAATCTTCTTCTACTGTTTTCCTTCGTTCTCAGTTACATTGTGCTATTTCATCACGATTTCTGACGCTCCAAAACAAACGTCTATCCTTACAGACTACACATGGTGGTACGAATGCAATAAGCTAAATCTACCACCTTCACTCACTAACCACCTTTGCAATGCAACTTCTATCCATGTCTGGTGTTTACACTCCGCATTGGCCACTTTCTTTCATACACAATTTCTCAAAGAAACTATGAAGTAAGCAATAATATCAAACACAATATACCTCATCGGTAAATGCAATCAGAATTAGATCTGTTACCGAAAATATTAAAAAAAAAAAAATTAAAATCAAAGATGGGATTTGTAGGACGAGGTGAGGGTGCACTCTTTCACCTAACATTCTACTAGTATTTCTACATATTATCCAAATCAAAGCCTCGCGAGTGATCGAAAGAAGCATATTGTTACTCAAGTTTCAAAGCTTTTATACTTTTCTAGTACTCATGCTAAATCAGGTTGTGCAGATTAAAGGTTCTCCTAGAATAGAGTGATATCTTTAATGGAATCTTTCAGTAATTTTTGGTACTTCAATCCTTCTGACCGAAGATACCGAATTTAGCATGGGCCATCTTGAGAGTTGAATCAAAAATAACTATTGATAAATTGATAGCTTATTTTGAGTTATTAACAAATGGATCTATTTATGGTATTGATATAATTGAAAGAATAGGCTCGGCAGTTTTGTGGTATTTTGTATTTTGCCTATTTCCCTAGCAAATACCACTATGTGTGCTTCGGCGTATATATTAGAGAGCGGCGTAAATTTAAAATCTATAGCATAAAATGCTGTATGTATTAGAGGGCAGCGTTTATTTGAGGCTAGGCGTAAATTAGTGGAAATACAGTATGAAAACAGCAGAGTACCTTGAAATGAACCTTGTAGTACACCATACGTGGTAGTGCAAAAGTGAAAGTTACAATTACTATCAATTGACACTAGATAACAATCTAAAAGAAGATAATTTGAAATAATTACGGGCTTTACCTCAGATGACATAAAATTTTAGTAATCGCAGCATATTTTTTATTAAAAATATCACACGTCTTTGGTTATCGTTGATTTTGAATGGGACAAGGACTATGTGAATGATCTTTATAAAACACGACTGATTTAATAAATTTGATACATTAGAAAATACGTCCATATTTGTATTCGAGACTGGAGCAATGAAATTATGGCGTAACTGAATTGAATGGTGGCATTATGTGAAGGGCTAGAAAAAGTTCCCCTGTAATTCAAAATTGGACTGAATGTATATGCTAAAATATTAGAACAACAGCAGTAAAACATTGAGAACATTAATCACACTTTAGCAATAGCCAATCAGATGATAATTAATCTTAATCAAGATGTGAAAGGTGTTGAGAATGATTGCTACAAGCAATGACCAAGGAATGAATTCAAAGTAACAATATTTCTCCGATACCATGAGCGATTTGAATATTTACTACAGTTGCTCAAAATTAGCTGGAACTTGAATATTCTTAGCTAATATTTTTTATCTATACTCATAATCATTGACAACTAAAATACAAAAACGATACCACGAGGAGTAAGTTGATAATTATCTACCACGTGGCCATTACGAAAAATATCATCAAGTAGGAAGCTGGAGGAAAGACATTTTTAGACGAAATAAAGTTATCTTGAAATAGAACAATTAGTTGGTTCCGTTTTGTTTCCGTAGAAAATATTTCGTTTTTAGTTTTCATTGTAAAGTTAACAACAGTGAGATGCATTTATGAGATACTCCCTACTGCTGTGCACTATCCAACTGTTTCTCTTTCAACTTCAATATTAACAAAGTGACAAGGTAAGAAATTGAAAAAGTAGAAAATTAGTAAATATCCCAAAGATAAGGATAAAGTTATAGTTGTAATAACGTCTGTTTATATTAAGGTGAGGCCAAGGTATTAAATGTGTACGAGAATTAACCAACAACCACATGTACTGTAAGCTTCATTTTCCTCTTGTGGTCAGGTGATTGTTCACGGGAGATCATTTTCAGCTGGTTTTGGTGCAACGATCTTCTTTGGCGACATCCCATGGAGCATGCCGGGTCGTCTTGATCACATGTGACAGTATCGCAATGCAGGTAGAAGCCTGGCACCTTTGTTTTTGTGAAAACAAGAGCTCTAAATGAGAAATGCTGACCATTGCCCGTTGATTTTTGAAATTCAACAGTCGAATCAACTGCACAACTAGAAAGAAAAAGAAAATCGAATTATAAACATAAAGAGATACTAAAGAGTCTTCAGTATATGCAACAAAACTGTGATCCGCCTCTAGAGATATCTCATATAAACCAAACCATTACATTATTCTGATGCCTAGCTGGCAAAGAATACAGACACTGTATAAGTACTGATATAGAGGAATCTGCTATGAGTTTTACTACATACTATGGGACAGGCAGCAGTTACCTCCAAGCAAGGGTAATTTTGTACCTACCAGCTAACATTTTCAATGCAAGATTTTCAATTCAATACCAGCTAACATTTTCAATGAATGCAGAAAGAAAAATCGATGTATACTGAAATATAGGGAGCAAAAAGAGCGAAGAGAATAGAAGCAAAGACAAATCAAACATAACAAAAAATATGGCATGAAAAAGAAGAAAACTATCAAATGAAAGAATTTTCTCTTGACGATATGCAACGCGATGAAGAAGCATACCTACCCATTTTCGATCAAAGTGTAATTCACAACACTTTTTGGTCCTGGTGTCGGAGTTAAATAACAATAATCGGCCTGTACTTTGATTTTGTTTTCAATTAGACCTGTGCCATCGATCTCAACGAACACTTTCTTACCGGGATCAAACTTCATCGGCTTTCCTGCGTCTAGTTCAACCCCCCTTTCATCGATAATCTTCATAAACACATCAAAAGCTTTCACTGGTCCTGTATCCTTAGGGATGGGGGAAACAACAGAAATTCCACGATTCCTCTTGATGAATTCTTGAGAGAGAATGCGTTGCGTATTGGCTGGATACATGCAAACAACGGGAATTTCCACAAGCTGTACTCGCGAAATCACTGCGTTTTCATCTTCCCGCGTGTATGCCATATTGGAGTACTTCATGAGATCTCCTTCGATGCTTCTCTTCACACCACACTGATTGAAAGCAGCTGTCAAAATGAAATGAGTTGCATTGCCAGAAGAGGTGCAGTTGCTAAAAGCAAGCTCTGTCGTCCTAGTGTAGGGCAGGAAGATCTTTGGCACAATAAGTATTAACGAGTCACTGGTGCAAAGTAGTTTGGGAAGACCTACAACAGAATCAGTAAAAAAGTTATCAACATAGAAAAGTGAAAAGTAAGACAAAGTCATTTAATTCCAAGTTTATCCTTCTTCATAAATTCGTGAGGTGAAGCTCCTCCGTATAGTTGTTACAGTTTTAGCCAAGGAAATAGAAATAGTCTTTCTGGTAGGTATTTCCCGATTGATGAACACAGGAAATATAGAATTGGAAATATCAGTAAGAAAAAGCAGACTTTTACTAAATCTAGGATTTTCTTTATAAAGATATGTCCATGCAAAAGATTGATATTGATGATGGTCTGGAAACGTTCACAAATAGATCCATAGTTTCAAAAGAGTTATTGTTTCTCCTTCTCGTCCTCATTCTTAGATGTAGAATTATCAGCATTATGATCATTTATTCTGCATATCAATCCCATTTCTGTAACCCAAACTTCAATAGGCTCCTGATTTAGTTCAAAAGCAAACGTACAGTCAAACCATTGGGATGTCATTCGACAGACGTTCTTTTACTTATCAACGGAATCGAGAATAGCCCGAAACTTTTTAATTTAAGATCTTTTGCAGAATGAATTGGAGAATAAAACAGAACAAGACATACATTCTGCGCTACATGACGGGCAACAGTCTCCAGGTTTTTTCACATGGTATTTTAAAGGGCATGTCAAATAAGGACATGTCTTTGCTCTCGACTCTATCCCAGATCTCTTGCATTCATAGTTCGTGCAGCTGCGGCTCCATTTTTCTCCTTCAACATATATTTTGCCATTTGTTTCATCTGAACAGGAAACCTCAGACGAGACAACTTCATTAAATATGAGAGCTTGTAAATAACTGACATCCTTCTCTTTAAAGGGACCGTTTGCATCCTCTTTTAAGCAAATCGGACAGCAATAGCCTGCAATTGAGGTGAGTTAAGTCAGAATTAGGTGCTTCTGCATTCGTATACGGAAATAAATGAAAATGTGTACAAAGCGAAGAATGCAAATTGTTTAAACTAAGCATATCTATTTGGTAAAAATGTCACTATGCAATATTGGAATAAGATCAAATCCTCTTCCTTTCGACGTGTCCTGTTATCATGAAAGGATTTCTTTGAATGTTATTGGGTGTATGCCTAGTTCTGAATGAAAGTTGACGAAAATTAGAGAGGTTTGAATAAAAGCTTATTTAAATAGCAAGTGTACCTTTTGGGTAAATTTGCTGAATACAATTCAACCGTGGACAACTTGGTTTTATGCATTCTATAAACCCAAGTGATTTACTTCCAGGTTTTGTGACACATTTGCATTTTGAGCAACCATTTATCTCTCCATTTACCCATGCTTCACCAGCTTTATACAACATTCCTGGAAAACAATACAGAGAATTGCTTGAAACTGGTTTTCCTTTGCAATGGCGATTCATAAGCAAATGGATTATTCTTTAACCTATAAGCCAAATAAATGCTTGTCTCAGTGTTCGATTGATTGATTGATTGATTGATTCATTGATTGATTGATCGATGTATTCAACGATTGAAAGATGATATATTGACGTATTGAATAGTTGATGGATCATTTCACTGACTGAATAACTCAGTGCCTAGTTATTTGATTCCATAAAGTTGAAATACTGACTATTGTAAAATTAATTGATTAATTAATTTATTAATTGGCTGATTGACTGATTGATTAAGAAGCTGATCAAGTGATACAGGGAATGAAGTTGGTGCGTTGGGTGACTCTGAATGATTGTTAAGTTGATAATGTGTAAATCAAAATCACGATTTGATCATAAAACACATGATGCTCAAATTGCATGCTGGATACTTTATTTACGTGCCTGATTGATGATCTTTGCATCTAACATCTGAAGCACACACAGGGCAACATGAGCTCTCAATGTAAATCCCTTTCTTACAATCAAGCTTCGGACAAGCTTCTTTTGAACAACTGAACTTTCCAGTCATATTGCACGAGCATGTCTCACAATAATCCTTTTCACGATAGAAGAATTCTTCTCTGTTCTTGTAGGTTCTACCAGATTGCGGATGTTGGCATTTGGAATACTTGATACAAGAAGGACAACAGTCGCCATCTTCAATTGCAAGGAAGCCATTACTACATTCTAATGATGGGCATACTGTTGGGTTACATACAATGCTCCCGTTGTTACATTTACATCCATGACAACCATTCCCATTGTCAGTTATTTCCACTCCATTTGGTACCTTGGCATGGTCCTTTCTTATACAAGGCATTCCTAGGATAAAATGTTCACAATTCTGTATCATAGCATAATGAAAAACAACATTCAAGTATGCGGGACGACAGCAAATAAAATTACGTAAATCCAACACGAGAAAGTAAGGCCTGATTCAGACATCGTGCCAGACTTTAGCTCTAGCTGAAATCTTGGCACGACCTACTTTGCCGTGCCGCACGACACTAGCACGGCGTCGATTCAGACGTCGAGCCAGTGCCGTGTCAGAATTTGATTACTGTATTCACGAACAGTCGCTGCCTACCCATCTCGTTTCCAAGATTGATAGATAGAATTTACAACTGAGGCCAAAGATATACAGACCATGTGCATGACAAGTACAGCATGATGTCTGAACCAATCGGTAAGCTAAGTGCCGAGCCCGTGCCGTACCACCAGATTGCTGGCATGGCACGGCCATGGCACGACGTCTAAACTAGGCCTAAGCAATTTAAGAAAAAAAGCTTTGGTTAAATAATACGTCTGTATAGCTCTAAATAAGTTCATCTTCTATGATTGATTTTCGAGTAATATTGTCGCTTGAAATATGCAGGTTCTGCTTTAAGAAATATAATGGCTTTTAAAAAGTTTTGCTTCATCTTATTGCTAATTGGATACCCTGACTAAAAGGATAAATCTATTCGGAGTTACCTTCGTATTATTTCATCTCAAGGTATCAGCTCGTGATGGCTTCTTAAAAAGCCAAAGCGAGAGCAGATATAAACCTTGAAGGGCAGAAATGCAGAGCGTAGACAAAATGGGAATCCTAAATAATGAATCCGTAAAAACTCACCAGGTGGGTAGTATTTTGTTACTTTAACTTCTTTATAAACATCACCAGCCAAACCGATTTCCAATTCTTGTCCTTCATTGATAAATAGGTCTCCCTCTCTTATCAATTCGCTGGAACCCTCTGAGCACCAGCCCTGATTCAACACAACGGACAGGACATAGCGTCCGGGCTTTGGTCTCGGCTTGATAACAGTCCGGTATGGAATGTTCTTACCTGAGAACATTGAAAGATTTTTTACGTAATATCGAAGGACTGGTTGGCTCTCACAGTTTCCATTACAAGTTTCATTTTGCTGGTGAAGGCTTATTGACATACAGGATCCATTAGAAATTTTGAAATCTGTTCCATCAAGTAGAGCTTCTCCTTCCACGATGACATAATTCTTATCATCTGAAATGAAAGGAAAGGAGAATCATAATATTTGGAAAGGGGTATATACTGCTAATGTATAATACTCCGATCAAAGAATTAGTCCAGGCGAATACAAATCACTTGCGTACTTTTATTTTTGCCACCTCCTTATCATGTATGTTTGATAACTACAACAAACTGAAGAAGGTAAAACAGGGAAGTATAATGGCTAGCCCTATGTTTCCCAACCTGCGAGGAAATCCCTAGGGGGATTTAGCTTTTAAGACAGGGAACAGCAAGGTGCATCATTGATGATAAAATGTCGTATTTATGTTGTAGGCGCTAACTTTCACGGCCTGCTGTATCGAATTACTACTACCCTTTTTTGATCACTCGGATAGTAAAATAGGTGATATAATGGCATTGTTTTTGGATTGAATGCTAAAATCATATGAAATCAGCTAGTGTCGATCCAAAAATAGTTGAAATATATTTTGGCAAGCAGGAATATCTTCCATTGCATTTCATAAAAGGGGGAAGCAGCACAAAAACGTTTACAAGCGAGGAATCGAAGACTTACGGAAAATAGCGTTCATAGTTACACATGATTCACTATAAATTCAATTGAATCAAGCCAACATAATTAGCACAATTAGCATAATTGGAATAATTAGAATAATAAACAGAATTAGAATCTTTTCACCCGAGAAACAATAATTTTGAAATAATGCCTAGAAAATCGTTTTGTTAAAATTACTATGTAAGGTTAACTTGAGATAGTTATACCGTCTTCTGGCACAAATGTCGCAATTATTACATCCTTCTCGATATTTCCAGTTTCAGATATTTCAATTTCTTTCCAGAAATAGTTAACATAATCCCCAATTCTAATCCACTCCGTGCTGCCTGGACTAACCGGACACCAGCCTCGATTAAGAACAGCTGATATTATATAAATACCAGGCAGTGGTCTGGGTGTGATGACTGTTTGGTAATACATTCTGTTGCTTGGTGGAATAAGAACATCCTTCTGCCTTATCTCAGCCAACGTTTCAATATCGCATTTTCTTTTCGATTCATTACACTTTTTCCGAATGTTTATGTTGAGACACGAACCAGCAGGAATTCTTGGTATCAAGTGGTCTATTAAAATGTCTCCACTTATTTTCAGGGCATTTTCTGTGTAAGAATAATCTAGCTTTAATGATTAAAGGATTTGTTTCTCTCTTTCAATTATGCTAGTTATCAGTACTGTAGGAATTGGTCTATGGAAATTTTCTGATCTTATAACAGAAGGGATCGAATTCCGTAAGCACAGCCGCCAAATTTTACAGAGGCTGATCAGATCCATTTTCTCCCAACCTAATTGACCAATCATCATGCAGGATTCTCATCACATATGCGCACCACAGCTACATTTTGATCCATTTTGCATGCTGATTGGTTAGCCAGGTTGGGAGAAAACAGACCTGATTAGAGGTCTCAATCATTTGGCGGCTATGCTAGTTCCGTATGAATGTAAAGTCATATCATGGATGTGGCAACGAATGATTCCGTTTAAAAATTCGCCAAAAATATTTGCTAGTCAAACCTATTGGAGAAACCATGAACCATGAAGCCAAAGACCACTGACTTTCTAAGTAAAGTGTTAGCGTGTAAGGTGCACAACTAGGAACTTTCGAGGGCAGGGCTTTAATTCACTGAAAGGCATTAGAAAGTTTGCAAAGATGATGTAACTTGAAAGAGTATTTTTCAGATTTAGAAACGGAAGAAATACTACAGGAGTGTTCCTAATTTGGCTACTTTCAAACTCACATAAACTAATTAAGTTTGTAGCTGATAGGTTTTTCGTTGAAAAATATGATATATACATGCATACATACATACATACATACATATATATATATATATATATATATATATATATATATATATATATATATATATATATATATATATATATATATATATATATATATATATATATATATACATATATATACACACACACAAATACAATAAACAGTTTTAAAATTTTCTAATGCAAGGGACATTTTTATCCTCAAGAGGAGAATGGCAGGAATCTAAATCTCCATTTCAATCGTGGGTGTGTCAGCTCTTTAGTATATTATCGATGTGGTTCTGCTGTCACTTTTTAAGACACACCTTATCATTTACGAGAACACCATACTTGATCTGCCCATATTTAATATAAATAGTTGCCAGTAGCGCAAAATCATTTTCATCCATATTTTCCCTATTGAGTGTCCTACACAAATGAAACAATTGCCAGGAAACATACCACAGGATCCTTTGTGTTTGACTTCAATGAATTTCTTTGACAAACAAGATTCGCTTTTCATTATACATTCATTCGCATATGTTTCACCATCACTTCCACAAACTGGTTCTGAATCTACACGACACACCAATTTGCAACGGCAAACAGCTTTCCCATTTACGGCGTGACATGTACCATGATAAGGGCAATCGATTAGAGAGCATGGATCACGAATTGCACTTGGAATCGTCCCTTAGATAGATGTGTCAGATTCAATGTATCATCAATAAAAGAACTGGTAATATTGAAAAGGGGCTCGCATGCACTCTTTTGTATGGCATAACATTGCATTCCCCTGATTTCATATAAGGTGGACCATCCAACAAGATGCATATGCACTAGCGTAGCTGCCAGATGTTTGAGAACCCTGTCAGGTCTATTTTCTCCCAACCTTATCGACCAATCATCATGCAAAATGAGCCTGGTTTTAGCACCTGTGGTCAGAATCCTACATGATAATTGGTCAGATAGGTTGGGAGAAAATAGGCCTGACAGAGCTCTTAAACATTTGACGACCATGCTATATGCACTTGAATAGCTCCGAGATATGTTGAATAAACACTCAGAAATATGCACAATTTACATAAATGAAGGGATACATTTGGAGTAAATTAAAGGGAAATCACAACAAAGCATTGGATTAAAATTTGTTTTTTCAGGTAATTTATACACAATTGATTCATTATCAAAAATAGAAATAACATAAAAAATACGTGTAGCATTTGATGACAGCACAGCTGACAAATGTTTGAGAACTCTGTCAGGTCTATTTTCTCCCAACCTAATTGGCCAATCATCATGCAGGATTCTGACCACAGATGCTAAGACCAGGCCATTTTGCATGATGATTGGTCAATTAAGTTGGGAGAAAGTAGATCTGACAGAGTTCTCAAACATTTGACGGCTATACTTTTATAATATTTATAATACTTTACTTTATAATATTATATTATTTATAATATATAATAGAACACGTCATCGTCACAGCCAATGCCGATTGGTGGTATATTACCCATACAAATTTGCTAATTCACTGATGCCGTGAGTGATATTGGAGCAAAATATGTCAACGGTTTATGTGACTGCCATAACACAGCACAAGAATCCCCAATTTATCAATGTCATATTAGCAAATGCCGAAAGAAAGTGCATCTGCATCATACAATAAAAACACGTAATATTCATACCTTTGTCAACGACTTTCAAGTTTACCAATTTGGTAACTGGTATGTCTTTATATATCTCCTCAGATCCTTGTACAGCAAAAGGCTGTTCTTTAACATTAAAATAATCTTCGTTTCTAATCCATTCCTTACTATTAGATTCTGCAGAACACCATCCCCGATTTAGTACAGCTTCTACAAGGTACACACTTGACATAGGCCTCGGGTTCATTATGATCTCATATGGAATTTTTCCATCTGGTGGAACAATAACATCTTTCAAGACAATCTCTGCTAATTCAAAATCGGGACATTTCTCCGGGAATTTGCAGTACACTGCTTTGCGAGTCTTGATAACGAGGCATGAGCCAGCATCGATCTCAGAAAGGGGCTGATCGAGAGAAAATCGAACATCTCCTCGCATTGTAACGGATCCTGTCGAATGAGAATTCTCAATTTTAATAGTCATTTTTCTAAGGATAATTAACTAAAGAAGGGAGTAAAACATTTCAATTACTAATATCACCTACTACATAAATTACATTCTTAAAACCTGAAAGAGCAATGGGGAGTATATACATTTCATAAGGATGGAGAGTTGAAAGAATGGATTGTAGGCATGTTTCGTGTCTGCTATATAAGAATGGCCTATCGAAATCTATAGCAATGTAGAATCTCAACAAATGCAAAGGCTCAAAGAAAAATATTCTTTTTGGAAGGAATCATGGGAAAATGTTTTATAAAAATCATTCAGGGAAATGTTTTATAAAAATCATTCAACATTGAAGAATAAAAGACGTTGCTGAGTCCTGAGAAGGCTTACGAAAAAAGGGGAAAAACTGTACCACTAACCGCATTTGCCGTAATGTCTGAATGCCAAGAAGGAATCCTCAAAGCAAGCTTCCCTTTCCATAATGCACAAATTATCATAAGTTTTACCATTTCGAGCACAAATTGGTTCAATTTGCGTAGAGCAGCCAAGTTTGCACCGTTCTATAAAAAAAGTTTACTTAAAAAATCTGCATTCAGTAAAGTAACTGATATTTACTGCAATTACTTATTATCTGTGAAGGAAAATATAAAAACATGATATAACAGAAGATATAACTCTTTATACTCGAGCAAAAATGAAGAGAGTACAGTATCGTACTTATTTAATAATATTGTTACAATCATTTTTGGCACGTTTTTGTTGTTATTAATCAAGGCTGGCCTATAGCGCTTAAGGGCAAATTCAGTTTTCTACCTGTTTTTGTAACCAAGTATCTCCTCTCTTGGTGTGTGGGTGTGGCTGACATTTTATGGAATAAACCCATTTGCTGCGTCTTATAATAATCGAGGGTGACCTATGAACAAGGGCGGCATATAGTCCAAATGTGCTATATTCATTCTGTGATTTATTATAAAACTGCACCTCCCATCTGACGTTTCAAGATAAGCTAACCTCATGGGTTTATGATTTACTTCCTTTAGCATTAAATTCTGTCTCCACTCAAGCATCTGGTTAATTATCAGTAAGGAGCACAAAAGTAACAAGGAAGACGCCGATTAAATAGCTGATGAGTAGCAAAACAGAAAATTTCAAGATAAAGGAAAAGGTCGATGAAAGTGCCAGAAAAATTTCAGATCGTATTTAAGTAAAACTAACTTTATCCAATTAAAGATTGCTGCAAACTTAATCGATTTTCAAGAATCAAGCTTCAATCACAGAGAAGGAGGTTTACAATAGAAGGAGGCTCTGAAGAGCACTCACCACATTCCCCTTTGTGCAAAAGTGTGACACCAGATTCAAAAATGCACGCCTCTCTCTTCAAAACGCAAAGACTGTTATATGTTCTGTTGTCACTTCCACAAACGGGGTCGAGGATCCTCGGGCATTTTATGCTGCATTTCTCTACGAATGAAGCAATATGAGTTAAATCTTATATTTGTAATATCCCTTTTGTCGAATAATTAACAGATCGATGCAAATATCAAAAAATTTGTTTTTATTCGTAATATGAAATAAATTAGAATCGCTCAAATATTTGAGATAGACGCTCGCCAAGAAAATTTAATGAATACAGAAGCACTATACGAAGTAAAAACTAAGTTAGAAAGCTAAGAAGGGATGAAATGCTCAAATTGGTGATAAGACTAACGAAAGAAAAGTTAGCATTTAGTTCCTTCAAAGAATCGGTGAAAATTATTTTTAAGACATTATGCTGTGGTCTGGATGGAAACTAACGATTTAAATGTATTATTTAAGAAACTAGAGCTTACTTCCATAAATCGTCTTCAAGAACTAAAGTTATTCTAGCAAACTCGAGACCATTTCAAAAAAATGCCGACAATATAAGACACTGAAGTGAAACATAGCAAAAAGTTTTGGCGCAAATTACGACAGCTCTTTTTCCTACTAAATAGTCTGTTTTTCAATGGTAAAGATTATTAAATCCTTTTGAGCACTGCATATGGGCACTCTGCTTGAAGAAGTGAGAACTGATTTGCTATATTAAACCATATATCACCAGGTGTGGACTGAGAGACTCATGGGGCCCCAGTCCACACGCTAGACGTGCCCCTTCATTATGTCAAAGTGAGCGATACTAGGAAAATTAAGTGTTTTTATAACAAGAAATTTACTATAGAAATATGAAAGGATTTACCATCGCTTTTACAAGCTAATGTCTTAGGGTGGCATGAATCTTTTTGTCAAAAGCAGAGCCAAACCCATTTAGAAATCTACCCTTGGTCCACATCCAGCTTTTCCGCTTTCCTGTCACTCCACCCCAGTATATTATACAATCAAAATTAGCAACTTATCTTCATCAATGAATGTTCCAGTGCTAGAGTGCTGGCTACGTATATACAAATCCTGGATCTCAGAATAAAGAATGTTTATGATTCACAGCAAATACTGCTCTTAAATTATTTTCCAAAAGCACTCTTACCTGTCTTCTGATCATTGTCCTTGAAAACCCTAAAAGCAACATTTTCGATTATATCAGGTGAAGTCGTGCTATTTTTGAATTTCTCCTCGACAGAGTTGAATAGATCGCCATCTTTGATCCAGCTGCTATTCGTTGCACCTTCGGAACACCAGCCTTGGTTCAATACAATATCAAACTGGTATTTAACATTTCGCTCCAAACCCGGATTTAACATCATGTCAATCAAAACAGAGTTGTTTCTTGATTTTACGACACCTCTGAAAACTTTCTTCACCACATTTTCATCAGGACAAGTCAAATCATTCTGGCAGGATTTTTCTTCACGAATGGTGAGAACCATACATGAAGATGATGGAATTTTGGGACCAAACTCTGATGGGAGACTTAGAGAGATCTGCAATTGTGATGAACCTTGAGAGAAAATGATTAAGACTAGTTGTAAGACGACTGAACCGTGAATCGATAATATTTAGCAAAATAACTACTTATTTTGGATATACTTTGAAATAACAGTTTCAAGTCTATCGTCCAGGAAAAATACATGCTAAGTAAAGAGGAAAACTTCAGGGTTTAACATTTTAGCATCAAAATTACGAAAATGATAACAAAACCATAACAAATTGCGATAAAATAACACATTTTTAAAAGTGATAATCACAAATAAATGATAATTTACATAACTGATAAGTCTATGATATGAGTCAGATTATAGGATACTTCTGTGTAGAACTACAAAACCAGATATAGAAACTGCACAGATATAGAAATTATAAAATGAAAATGGGAGAAAATCAATGACTGACCCAAGCTGAATTGACTGACCCTGACCCGGGATTTGAGCTCACAACCCTCTACTTCGTGCATCGAGTACTCACTAGTGGCACACTTAACTTTCAAAGCCGAAGGTCACAAATGCGAGTTCCCATCGGGGCTTACACATTGACTTTACTATTGTCCCTAAACCCTGGTGCCATTACAAAGATATAGAAAAGTCAGATCATGTTCTACCTCGATCAAGGTCAGCCTTCTTAAATGGTGTATCAATAAATTTAAATTGATTTTGTCTCTTCAGTTTGATCGTAACAAAACTGCTCTCTCTTTTCATTTCTATCGACCCAACCAAATCACCAGGCCTAAGCGACTTTGCTTCATTGCTCCCTTCACCGCACCAGCCAACGTTCATAACAGCATACAAACTAAATTTTGCCTTTTTCTTTTGGCTTCGGTAGTTAATTTTGAATGGAATGATGTTTGCTGCATTTGCTAAGAAACCTCTAAGTGTTTTTACAATGAATGGAATCTTTCTGCATTCTTCGTCCGAATTGCAAACGGTTTCCACTAGGATCAACCGCAGGCAGGAGTTCTCAGCCACTTTCATAGACAACCTTGACTCGTATTGAATTATCCCCTCGACTGTCTTCTTCCTCAAACCTAAAATGAAAAAAGGTATTTTCCAAAATTATCAAACCATTCCGTTGTTTGAGTTAAAAACAGAGGAATCCTAAGGTGAAAAACTTATCGTGGCTATATTGATTTGCATCCTATAGTCTCTTACTCTTGAAGCAATGAAGTAAAAGAGAATAGAAAAGAAAATTAAGGTAAGCCTGATTATTGTTCGGGAGAAGAGAGACTTAATATGAATAGAATATGAAAGAAAAGTGCTACATAAAGTTATTTCATATGTAGCAAAAGATAATGGTTAATAGCTTTGATAAATTCCTGAGCAGTTTTATCTAAGAGAGTTATTATATTATTCAATCAGCATTCTTCTCCAAGCCTTTTATTCCTTATAAGTAAATCCATGATCTATCTGAAATATCACAGTTCAATCTAGTTAAATAATTCTTTAAACTTCAATCTTATAACTGATATATTTCTATGCTATACTTCACACCTTTTTTAAAAGAATACAAAATTTTTCGCTGAACCATAATATTTTGAAAGCTTTTGAATTTAAACCTAAGAATATACTAAAATTACTCCTAAAATTATTCTTAATTCTCAACGATTTTGGGCATTAATACTCGCATAGACTATATTCTTATAAAAAAATGTGCGTACAATACCAGACCCTACTACCAAAGGTAATTTGAATTGGCTAATCTATTCAGAAGCAAGGAACAAAAACGATATATGTAGCTTAGCTACTACAATTAACTAGAATAAAATCCAATCAGGATAGGTGAAAGGTTGCTTCTGTGGTAACAAAAATATAACGCCATGTTGATGGCATGGCTTCTTGGAAGCCTTTTTAATGATGAAATGAAGATGGTTTTTGCTGACATCTAAAATAATAATAATAATAACAACGATAATCATATACGAATATTTTCATCACAAGAAAGGCTGTCAATATTTACATTACTGTTATCATTATCACTAGGGTTCTGCTGTGTAAAGGTAAATGTAATAGCGTACACTTAGAACTTGGAAAACTAGAGGGAAATTGAGGTTAAAAAGATAGGCTTACAAAGTTAGATGTTATTGAATAGTTGTTCATTCGTATTCTCCTTCGAGTTCATTTGAACTTCGTATCGAAATTTAATTTAACAATCTGTGGCAGCTTATCAATTTCAGAGTGTTCATTCTATAACGTACGCTACACATATGCAGTTATTGGAAATAGGTGTCCTAATACTTCCATGGTTTTTATTTCTTAGTTTAATGGCATGCAGTATGATTGGTTGGCTTACCATAATTAGAGACCACTTTTGACATTATTAAGTCAACATGGAAATCACTCTTGCCACGGTCAATATTCACTTCGTGTGATTGAACAGAGAAGTAGTCATTCACTCTTGTCCTCCTCTTTCCTTTGACAAAATCTTTACACCAACCGACATTAAGAAGCCCATTCACTTCAAACTTGGATCCAATTACATTCCTGAAAATCACCTTGTAAGGTACGCCAGATCTCTCTTTGAATTTCCAAAAGGCGGTGTTGGTCAGTTCAACTCTTTTTTCACTGATATACGGTCGTCTGCAGCCCTCGGTTTCATTGCATTTGTAAACTTCCCGAATCTCGACAGTGAAACAAGAATCTGGCGATATCACTTGCTCAGCGTAATCTTGTAGCCGTATAACACCAGACAGTGCTACATCTACCATGTCAAAACAATAATGATTAATCGATTAACGCTATTAAGTTCTCTGTCCTATACATGTTAACAATAAAATGCCATTAAGCCAATGAGCAGTTGTGGTAGATACGAAAGAAACAGTGTCACAATTCTCCTAAGAAGTAGATAATCGACTGTTCCAAGAACATTCACTATCAGAGTACAATCGAAACATTCAGTTTTTTAGAAAAAGCTGTGAAATCTTTTCTTTATCTTTCACACTAAAATTTCTTGTTAGATTACATATCAGCATGTTAATTAACTTTACTAGCTGTAGCACTTGTGGACTTTCTACAAATATATTATTTTCTTCGTCATGAGAAAAGTTTGCTCTAAACATTATTGAAAAGGTTTGCGGTTGACAATATTCACATCGCATTCCCATTGATTACTTTCATAAAAGAGAGACAGCTAAACATAAATAAGACCTTTGTTCCAGAAATTATTCAGCTGCTCCAAAGATACATAAACAAAATTCATTAATAGGTCCAATGACATCGGTTAGAATGCAAATTAAAACACTGCAAGGTATTTCAAAACAAATACTAGAGAGAGCCTAGTTTCTTGAATACTAATCATCTCCGACAAAAATAAAAAGACAGAAGGCGCATTTGTACCAAAAAGCAATCGATTTTCCTACCAGTCAGTAGCACTGTTTTCAAATCACTTCTCTTGTTCATAGCCCAGCACAACACAGTTGGTATAATCTCCAGGCTTTAAATACTCCCAAGAAAACAAAAAAAAGATCAAAATCCAACACAAACCTATTTTCTTCTCACTTTCCTTTATCATATCGATCGTCAAGCCAATCTTGTAGTGTGTGACAAATCGATCCACAAACAAATGTTTCTTTTTCAGGCTGACGTAATCGCCGAGCTTGACATTTTGTTGTATCTTTGAAACATTTGCACACCAACCGATATTCAAAACTCCTTCAACTAGATATGGGCCAGGGCGTAATGAACTTGGAAAAGGGGTATTTACTTCTACTTGCCAATCTTTGATTGCTGGTCTTGAAATCTGAAATGTGTGTACGGGTCGACAATCTATTGGTCCATGGCATATGACATCATCCCACAGCAAAATCTGCAAACAAGATTCTGGCGGTACCTTTGCGATCTTGGGCCTGAATTTGACAACACTTTTTAAAAGTTTGGATTTATCTGCAAAATGGGCATTTAAATTAAGAAGAGCTCTTGATGAGCCAGGTGAAAACTTTATTGCATTGGTGACAGGCCCTGCATAATCTTTAAACAGCTCATACGAGCTTAGCCTCTCTTGGCAATGTCCCAGTTGGACCAAGGCTGCAAACTTGAATTCTCCATTCAAATTTCCAGGCAACTTTATACTGTAATTTATGTAATTAGGAAGAAAGAATCTTCCTCGATGAATTCTCAAGTCCCGTAGTGTTATCACTGATGAAGGCTGGCAATCTTTCTTATTTTTGCAATCATTGGCTGGAGCATATCCAATGTGTAAACAAGATCCTTTCAATAGATCTGTTTTCTTCATGTTGTCAACATTTACCTTGCCATACACTTCTGCGAACAAATTTTCAGAAAGGTAATGATCAGCTTTCATACAATGCTAAGACGTTTTTAGTGTATTCTGCAACAAAATATTGCTACTTTCGATATAATAAACAATTGCAAATTGCCCTTGATCAACATAGTTTAAAACTTCGATGATGATTTGGTTGCACATAATTTTGTTTACAAAATCTAACTCCTTAAGTAAGGTAGAATATAGCAAGATCTTAACTGAATTCTGCATTTCAACTTAATCATAATAATTTAACAAGAAATTTGACATGTACGATCCTTCACTGGGGACAAACAGGGAGAGTTAATGCTAGTTATGTTGTTTGTGCCTAGCATTAAGATATCTCTTACGAGATGTGGTGATCAGTCATTTCTGAGTTAAGAAAACATTTCGACACAGGATCAAAAGTTGATTTGCATAGAAATAAAACTACGTATTCACAACCTGGGATGAAGAAGAAAAGTATGTGTTTTTGAAAATTTTTTCACGTAATTAGGAGTGGTCTAAACGTTTAGCGCAAAGCTGTTCGTTCAGGGCCTTTCAAGCAATTTATTGTACGTCTTATATGCAAAGTAAATCATAATATCTTAAACAATTTTCTGCACGTAGCTGCAGACAACTCGATATTACAGTAAGAACACCATTAAGAACACTCAACTTCACGTTGTCCAAAAAACGCGAATAAAATGACTTGGCAAAAATACTTCGTTGTGATTGAGAGAAAGAACCAAGTCAAGCTTTAACAATATGGAAAAATGAACAAAAATTAATATTGAATGGATAAGTTTTGTTGCAAACTTAAGCAGTATTGTTTGATCATGTTGCAGATAACAATAACCAAAATAATAAGAAAAGAACAATTTTGAATCACACCTTTGTGGCACTCGATTAGATTGCATTCAATAAGTTTTTCTGTTGGCCCCAAACAATCCGTTCCGCCATTTTTAGGAGATGGGCACGCACATTCCCTCCTGAAATGCAAATATCCCCCACAGCTGGCATTACATTTCTCTGATACCTGTTTCCATCCACACCAGCCACCTTTAACTGGCAAACCTAAGGATTAAAAAGAACTAAAGAATTATTACTTGCTAATCAATACAAGTTATATTTATAAGAAAGTGGTTTATAAGAAAGTAGTACTCGATTGATCAAAAAGTTAAGAAAGAAGTTCAGTGCTTGATTTTTGAGAACTAAGAAAGTTGATAAGCCATATGCCTTTGAAATGCCAATATTCATCGTCGATTTCATATAATTTGTGTTAATTTCTTGTGGTAACCTATGTAGAGTGCTATTGTTGTGTAAAGCCTGTCTATCTGTGTACAACATATAGAGTAATGCAGAAATGATTATTTCTGCTAAGGGCACCTTCAGATAGTTTTAGTACTGATATTATGAAAAATCTAAGAAAGTTTCAGCAAGTAGACGAAAAAACTTTCTCATAACAACGCTTTTTAGCTCAACATCTATAAATATTGATTATTCGCAGTCTTCTCCAGGTTAAAGTAAATAACGACAAGAAACCTCCACCAGAATAAAATAGGAAAAATTGCAAAGGGCAATCTCTAAGTAAGAATAATATGCCCAGATCTGTACAACTGTTTATCACTTGAACATTATAACATCTATCGATTTATGGTCAAGTCATGTCAATGGGTAACATAAAAAATATCTCTTTAAAAATTGTAATTATTTGCTCTGGAAAAATTACAGTAGAAATCCAAAGTACGTGAAATTCAGCTAGGGGTTGTAAAGGATCGCCAATTGAATTCTAGAGCAATTGCAAATACCTTTATTGATAACGAGTTGCGTCGCCCGTGATGATATGGCAGCACCAATGGCGTTTGTTGCCATGCATTCATACAAACCAGAATCGGATTTGTCAGGTGCAGGTATCATCAAGGTGCCATCTGGGGTGACGATCCATTTTGATGGGTTGTCACTGTGTAGTGGTACACGAAACTTGAACCAAGTGATTTGCATCGGTTGACTTCCATCGGCATCACATCGAAGGTTTACGCCATAATTCGGGGATGTTTCAACAGTTCCTGGTTGTGGTGCAATTCTTGGTGTACCAGTTGGCTGACTAGGAACTAAAAGCCAAAAGTTATAGTATCAGAACTCACTGGTATTAGCATCAAACAGTCATTTACTTCTGCATTGTTTAACATAAGACTAAATTATTCAGGTATTCAAAGCGACCTAAAACTAAGTTAGACACACCAATGTAAACAAACATACCATCAGCAAGTGACACTTTGATTCTCTTTGGTGCAAAAGGTGGGACAAAACACGTGACATATGTAATCTTCCGTTTAAAATCACGTGCTTCTAACTGCAGCACACTCTCGCTGTATTCAAGAATTGAGGATATTTTTGATGACGACGTCAAGTGATGACCATTTACAAACCACATGAAGCGAGATCTTTTTCGTTCACTCTTGCAAATGACGTAAAGCTTGTTACCACGGGGTATCGTGACATCATTACTTGGAGTCAACAGAATTCCTGGGAATTTTGAATAACAATAAGAAGGTGATACTGCATGAAGGAGAATAGAGGATGGAATTCAAAATGGAGAAGAGACCGTCTCTCTGTCATTTTGAACTCTATTCTCTATTGATAGAGATGGAAGACGTGCTATAGCACGACAGGAATACACTATTGATCGTCTTCTAAGGCGCAGATAGTTGTATAGTTGTAAATTGAATGTAGGATAGTCCAGAAGAAACTTCACGACTCAAGGATGCAATGGTGTTAATAATAATTAATAAGAGTTTCTCTTATATTAAAAAGCAGAAATGGTGTAAATGTTTTCTTAGAGATTACATTAAGGCAACTCTGTGAACAAGCCATTCGGGGCAATACTGCGAGAAGTTAAAGTCTAATAATAAAACCATTATATCTTTTTACTTTGAAAAATCACGGATACCGTTCAAAACCTTGGCTTTCACTTAAATCTTTAAAAGATGAAGAATCTAAAGCAAAAGCGTTTAAATGTGCGAATTGGACAAAAATAAAAATAACAAAATCTAGGAAAAATATGAAAGACCTCTAGCACTAACCTCTAAAATCTGTCAGTCTGCAGGTTCTTTGTGTGCACAGCCAATTGCCTTGCTGGAGGCAATAACTTTGGCAAAAATGAAATCAGTATATTAACATTTTCAAGCAAGGAATTCATACTTGTAGGATGACTAGCAAGGCAATAGGGTTCGTATCAGGGTGTGGCAGAGAAAGTGTTAGCAACACCCGATTATGGAGGACATGTAATGATGCAAAATCAGCAGACCCAGGGAGGCGATCATCACTTCTGCCACACTGGCCAGACCACCCCTAGTTTCAAGTAAATCTTTGATAGCAAATAATTTGTTTACATTTATCACATGAACAAAACCAACACATCCATGATATACAGTACTGCAAACTAATGATTCCCCGACTGTTATGTTTCTTTGAATCAATTTGGTTACATCCTTCCTTGGATTAGATTTCAAATCCTAAGATTATCATGTCAACTGTCCTATCGAATAAAGAATCTAGCAGATCCTGTCCTATCGAATAAAGAATCTAGCAGATCCAAGACCGGAGCTGTTGTGCTTTCTGCGTATTGGGTGAAGCTCTCTACAATCTATAATGAAGTCGGTAAATGACACGTCCAGTTTTGTTTTCTGATATTTGGGTGTGCAGTTTTATGATGCAAAGTTACCAGAAAGCCAGTCTGTTCCAACAATACCTCTTTCAAAACTCGAACAGAAGAAGCTCAGGACATGGTGACTAAGAACATGACGAAGCTTGGAGTGATTTTTCAGAAAATAAACACCGTTCAGACCGGCATCAACCTCCTAACAGTGTCCCTTGTTAGCTTGCAGTTTACCCCTCACCAAATAGTAGTCAGGGTACATTTTTGGTATTAAGCCTAGCATTTGCTGACAAGAACACAATTCCCATCGGGACAGGGTCTGCCGGGGTAAAATGGGTATATTAATATTTTCATCATTATTAGTGACTTATGGCCCTGAAAGAGCAAAGCGCCTTTTTTAACTTGGTACAATACCTCTCTATAAGAAATCGCATAAATTAGGCATGGAAGAGAAACAATAAGTCATTTATTTGCAAAATAGTAATTTACCCATTTTACCCCTGGTTACCCACTTTACCCCCAACAGATCCTTAATAATATTGTGATGTAATTGTGAACAACAGACCAAAACAACTGTCATATTTCTACATATGTTCATACTAGCGAACATCCCTTGGGGATCAAATAAGTCAATAATATCAAAGAGGAAAGAATCAAGTAAATGTACTACCATTTATTGCAATCTCTGGGAATTTGTTCACCAGGATGATACTCTTTTCCATTATAAATGCACTTCACTTTGAAGACAAAACAAGATAAAAATTATTCAAAAGTAATAAAAAGTAGCTTTCATTGCTTTGAAAGAGCAAGTATGATTGAAATTCTCTGGAAAATTTTCTATTAACGGCTCGACGATATTCGGAGATAACGTTGATGGTCGGAGTGAACCTACCTAGATATACACGAAGGATTAATTTAACGTGCCTTCACAGACAAATGTGTGCTTGTCGGGCAAAATAGAATCCATGTCTCCTTGAACAAACACCATGTTTTCTGATTAAAAGGTATGGAAAAAGTTTGCACTTGAGCATCCTGTTTCAAAACATGTTTGTGTGAAGTTCTATATCAGGTTGCTTTTAATGTTACTTTATTTGCAATGTGCTCGTAAGATCGTGAATACTTTGTGTGGTTAAAAGTAAATTTACAGCATTCATTTAGCTCCGCTTTGCTTGTCCAGAATATCTTTAAGCTAATCCTTGTTGTACATCGGTACTGTTACACATCCACAATTTTCGCCCAGATAAGTCAAAAGGGTAACAGGTAGCTCTTTCTTAACATCAACCTGGTTCATAAGTAAAGTCAAGGCAGAAATCCTCGTAATTCAACACTGTGCCAGAGGGGGGTGTGGATGAGGGAAAACGCTGATGAATGGTAGTGGGGTGCTCTAACTGGTTTGATAAGTTTGGAAATTGTGGATTCTATGATATTTTTCAGGATTAGATAATTGTTGTCCTGAATAGGACAGTCTATTTGAGGAATTTCAGAGTGAGAACAAACTCCATTTGCACACATAGCAGCAGTTTCCAGCTTTGAAACAGCTTTCAAAACTGTAGATAGATGGCAATATGACCTGTCTCTGCCAGTTACTCCAACCATACCACCGCTGTAGTGTTTTGACACAATCTAGGTTTTTGATCAAAGCATGACCGATGGCAGGGCTGCAACCATTTCACTGCATTTTTGGTTTTTAAAACCCAGATAGGCTGTTCTATTGGAGACATAGATAATTTGTCGAACGCTAAGAGCGAACGTAATGTTCCCTATTGTGTTGAATGTTGTTGAAAATCTGTGCGTGTTACATGTAATGTTTTTCATCTCGGTATATGTTTTCGACTCTTGCTTCCATCAAAGCTGGAAGACCGCTGTTATAGATGTAAACAGGAGGAATTCATTTTTGGAATTTCGAATCTAGAAAAATTAGAATGTGTTAAGATTTTGGCTTACATTCACATGGCATTTGCAAGTAAACTTTTGGCTTACTTTTAACCAAGAATTTTGAGGTAGAGTTTTTAGTCTCTAAAGGGAAATCATTCTAGGGTTCTGAATCTGGAATTATTTATATTGAGAGGTTAGCAACTCTATCTTAAAATCATCCCCGGGGTTATTGAAAAATGGTAGGTGATCAGTCTTAGTGGTCTTCCTACAATGCAACTTCAAGTTACCACAAGCACTGCTAAAAGTCCTTGCAACATCCTCTGAATAATACAGTTTAGTAGACAATAGCAAATTTCCGATCAAATTTGACGGCTAGTGACCCCCTTCCACCTTAAAAGGTTAGTTGCTTGGGTGTTACTCGACAAGTTCGACCTGTCTGCTGTGAAAAATTCCTGATTAATGCAACTGTGTTCTGAGGGGGGAGTGGGTGGGGGATTTTGGTCTATGAGTCAAAGAGTTATGTAAATGCTCCAAAACGTTTGGGAAAGATTGCATATTCCATTCAGACCCGCCTCTTGAAATGTACTAATGACTGATAGCTCAGTTCAGAGAACAGCGAACGTACCACTGTCAACCTTTGTAGATTTAAAACTTTGAAGCATTACTGGGTTAGAAGTAAAGATTTACGCTGGTTCTACTCATCCCTAACAAATAGGAAACAATGCAGTATGGCAAATAGGTAGCTGTCAGATCTGGGGCAAATAACAACTGGAGCTCCACAAGACTCTTGTCTAGGCTCTCTACTTTTTGTTATATATGTGAACAATCTCTTCTTCTCTTTAAGTCTACCCAGAGGTTAACGTTACACCGGTGGTATTAGGGTTTCTTTTCTTCAAAATCCTTTCTATTCATAAATGACTATGTGATAGAGGGCCTTGGGAACTTAAATCCTCGCTGAATGAAGAACTAATTGTCTCTGCAATGTGACCAAGGCACAATGTCTGATGTTGGGTGGTAGCAAGCGTTTGAAGGATATAGAGGAAGTAAGGCTGCTAAGTCTTGTTTTACGGTAGGTAAAGAAAATGTTTCCAGCATAGAACAGACTAAAATACTTGGGTGCAATAGTCAGTCAATACTTGAACTATGAACCAGAGTCCAGAAAAAGTCACGGCTCCACGGCTCTGAACCGGAGGAAAATTTTGCTCTTTATGACGTATTTGAGGAAGGTTTAGAAATTTGTATCAACAATCCAGTTTCAACAAAGTTTTTATATAACGCGACATCGACTCTGAAGGGCACAACTCATTTACAGTAAAAGCTTCCGAGACACACCCAATGCAGAGTTCAAAAACTTTCGCCAGTTTTGATACATAAAAGAGGAAGGTTTATGATGAAGATTTGACAGCCGGAGGAAGGTTGGGCATTTGTCTGAACTCTGCTATGAACTACAAGTTTCTGTCAACAAGAACAGAAGTTCCGAAGGAATAGGGATGTTGAAATGCTCCTGAATGTATCTCCCTCTTTCTATAATACAAAGCATGAACAATAGTCTTGTAGGACCGTCTTTTAGATATTGCAGTACAGTTTAAGGAAGCTGTGGCTCCATTGCAATTAATGAATTAAGAATTTCAAAATTGGGCCGCAAGAATAGTTATTATAAGCAGATCTGATGCTTCTGCAATGTCTGTCATGAGGAGATTCAGTGGCAAACTGTTACTAAAATCATTCAAATGGAGACTTTGCGTATGGCATACAAATCTATCTACGTTCTGACGCTACTTATCTTACAGAAACATTCTCTAGATTCTCTGATACATGTAAGGGAAAATTATGGAATTCTAAAACTGATGTAGAACTTCCATACAAAACTGTTCCCTAAGCTAAAAGCATTCAAAAATACATACTTCGCGTCTGATGTCCCTTTTTCTTTAATTAACTTATATATTCTGCAATCAATTCATTTTGTATGCGTTTTTGTATCAATTTTATAACAGGGTACCTTAGAAAACACCAGAGTCTTACAATAAGCGTGGACGTGACTCATAGTTATATATCTATATATCAAGACTGTGGACCTGTCATTAGTAAATAATGGACTGTGGACTGTGAACTAGTGAAGATTTCTAATTAAGGTCATCAGAAACAAACAGTAAGTAATATATGTGCTTCTAATATGCATCAATATTTATTACTTTTTAGGTATCAATAAGGCGAGTTGTTTCACCTTTAACATTATTTATAGTTTTTAGCTTCTAAGACAACTTTTGTATAACTTCAAAAGAATTCCCAGATCCATTTTATATAAATGTGGATCTGCAAACGTGTTGCTGAATGTTTTTACCCTGTATAAATATTACAAATTCAAATCAGATCAGGAACTCACTCAGTGTATTTTTCCAGAGGCACCTACTCATAGCATAAAACGCAGTTATGTCTGGACACCAGGTCACTTTTCGATTCGACAGAGCAAATAACCCACAAGCACATTATCTTCCAGTGTAGGTGTATATTGATTATTTTGAAAACTAGATTTATTTCAGTTCCTTTAAGGAAACAGCCCACCTTTAGCGCCATCGAGGGTCTTTCGACTTACACGGGGGTTGCAGATGCATGCAATATAGAAAGATCAGGTTGGACTTTCCTTGGAATTACACAAAGGATGTAACAGAAACTAAAACCTAGCAATTTACATTATACGCAGAGCAAATTTAGTTTATTGCCATCAGAAAATTATTAGATCTTAGTATACATACTACCTTGTGTTCGTTTTGATGACCAACTTTCAATAAAGAGATATGCCTTGTTTACTTAACAACATTTCCCCAAACTACTGATTCACGGTTTTGATCTACAATTCCACAAAGTGTGTGAGATCCACAGTTATATTTGGTCCTGGCTCATACTAGCTAGACCTTTGCTGCATGGCAAATTATCGCCAATGAAAGCGTGCTTAGCAGGGACTCAAGTATACGTGGAAAAGATTGAGCATTTTTCGTTGCTTGTGAAGACGAATACAAGGGGTGACACCCCTTGTGTAGTCATGAATTAACCACTAAAAGCCGTAAATGCTGGACCTGGACTCCTTTCAGAACCCCCTGGAATAAGCTCCAATCATAGAACTACAAACAGTTAATAAGCCCCTTACCTCTAAAAAGAGCCACGTCAAAGATGATGAAAACATCATTAAAGGCGAAAGGTGCACTTACACTATTCCTTCCCTATTACGTACGAGTGGAGTAATGAAAATTTGTCTTCATGCGGCGAGTTTCATACTATTTTATAAGCCACATCCAAAAAGTTCCCCTTCAAATAAGCCCCCGTCCCAAAACATAAGAGATAAATGACCCCCCAGGGGGCTAATTCTAAGATTTACGAGACACCTTGTATTTCTCAAGCATTGGTTCACCTACATATAACGAATTTGAAGACAATGCAAGTTTACCTGAAAGAGCACAGGGACAACTGCAGACAGTACCTCTAGAGAATTCAAAAACTGCAAGGCATCGTTGCTGGTGCCTCTGGGACTTTTGAGCAAAAAACTGTGACGCGAATTATTTAACATTTCTTATCCAAACTTTGGCTAGCCACCAAAACTGCAAACTCGTGTCCTTAGTCTTAATTACTGATCTGTATCTGTACCTATGATTCTGAAAACTTTTGAGCAAAAAGCTGTGAAGCGAATTATTTAACATTTCTTATCCAAAATTGGCTAGCCACCAAAACTGCAAAATCGTGTCCTTAGTCTTAATTACTGACCTGTCTCTGTACCTATGATTCTGAAACGTCCCCTGCCCCATTCTGCAGGCATACCAAATTAAAATGAGATAGCGTTAGTACCAGTGGTCCGTACAAAAAGGAATTCTGTATTTTCACTTAACAACTGTCAGAGTATCATTGCTCGTGGGCCCTCTTTTCGTGTAAATTGTCTACGTGCAGTTGTCATACGCTGCAAGACGCTCCTGCTACTGGGTTTTTCTTGATGATGCCCTCGAAATCTTGGTGAGACTGTCAAACTCCGCTAGGCGGATCATTTCATATTTCCTTTTTAATACGCAAAAAAAACACGTGCCTCGTAGACTATCTCTAATCGTACAAATACAAAAAGCCAGATCAGGTATACAGCCATGACAGAAAAAAATGAAAAGAAATAACGAAACGGCAAAGTTATTTCTTACCGGTGGCTGTAATCTGGCTACAAGTGGTGACGAGGACAATCAGCGCCAACCATTTAGCTGCCATCTTTAAGTTCACGATACGACAACGAAATCCGAAAACTGCCAGTCAGCTCAAGGCAGTTCGTATCTCGCAGAGATCGCCCACTGCAATGCTGTTTAATGCTGCGGAATCCCATCTTTATACTTGCGATAATTGTTGCTAAAGACAATCGGGGAAAACTTTATTTAGTAGACAAGGCTTATCTCAGTAGAGATCGTGACGGTACGGAAAGAGACGGGGGTGTGAATTCAAATATACGGTTCTACTGCATGGTATGGCTCAGAATGGAAATACGATGGAATCTCTATAAGATGGACACACCACAATGCAGACACATCTATTATCAAAGGAACGGAAAATTCTCTTATACAGATGTCCTTCTCTTTAAAAAGCGTACACTTCTATAAGGCGGACAATATTTAATTCGGACGGAATGGTGTCCGCTTTCAAGAGACCACTGTACCGTACAAAAACCTAAAGGCATTGTGCTTACAAAACTAGATTGACGGGAGTGTTTTTTGCAGCATCAATAAGGTGACGACAATGATATGCATACTTGGCTTTGAAATATACTAAAGAAACTGATTTCACTTCTGTACCTCTTCCAAACTTACTACGGTTACTCCATTGAATTATAAGCTGTTTTCTTTGTAAATCGAAGCAACCTCCGCTGAGGTTCCCACTTCTCTCAGTTGTCGGTAGGGCACGAAGCTGGTTATATAAATAAGCAATCCTTATATCAGCAACTATATAAAGCTCTGCACAAAGAATTTCCACGCAAGAAAAATGTCATCTCAACTACACTAGAGCTCTGCGAACCCCCTTGAAATCATAATCCTGGAATAGCAATAAACCATAATAGAGATAAAACAAAGATAAGATTTCAGTAGTAGCTGACCTGCTATATCCTGAAACTCTTAACGGCTGAAGTTCTCTTTGTAAGGATCAGTGCCTGTCAAACATCCCAGAAAAATAAATAAAGACGACCAACTTGGAAATTGAATGAACAAGAGGTCTATTTACGACTTGTGAGATCAGCTGTGCTCTCAGTTAAATTTGGAGGGGTACAAAAATGTAACTGGATAAAACTGATCGAGCAAAAATGCCCCCTAACGTCTGATGCACGCCGTTTGAGAAGACGATATGTGGGGTGAACAATGGGGGTTAAAAGAGGTGGATTCCACGCTCCTTAATGCATGTATTCATTTAGCAACTGTAATTCGAATTTTTGAAAGAATTCAATACATGAAGTTCATTCTTTGTATTCGAAATACCGTGTGGTTCATCAAGAAATGTTGGAAGCTAGCATGCTGCTATCTTTTGGTAATATAGCTGCTATAGTTGACAAATGATTCTGTTTGTGGTTTCGTAAAGGCTCTTAAAAATGTCCAGAAAACATGGCATCTTAATTAAGTCTGGGACTTCGTTTGGTAATTTCTAACCATAAAACCTACATATGGAAAGGGGGTAGTACTGTTGAACGAGAAGGGAGAATAACCAAAACTATATAAAGAGGGAGAAGGGAGATGGAAAAAAATCCCGAAATGTTTGAAAATGGGAAAATCGCTAAATTTCTAACGGGAAGGGAGGTTTAACCTCTGTCCAGACCGCTGTATAGATATATTGAGAGCTGAGATTCAAAGATGCATTGAAATTCGGCAGTGAATTGAATTTGAAGATAACATGACGGTCTGGAGTAACAATATCACATTTTAACAACAAAAAGGTATCGTTGATTAACTGACAGCGAGAGAGCGGTACGTAGTAAGTTAGATAGAGGTTAATTGTAAAGCAGCTTCAGTTGAAGGCTACCCTCCTTAAATATATTTAAAACCATGCGATAGTAATAATAATGATGATGACAGTCATTAATGTACGGTGTCTTCAAGGGGCTACAGGTGCAACACTGCACTGTATTGGTTTCTCCTAAGCGCAAAGAGTATTGTATCTCACTACTAGGAAGGTAATTGATTAAAGAGGACTGAGGATTTTTCGGTGAGAGCCTAGGGCAATTTTATATTTCCATGGCAAGGAAGGCTTAGTCTCTGAGAATATATCGATGGCCTGGGGGAAATGCAAGGCTTTATATGGTTCGGGATTGTAAATACCAAGCGATCGTGTCAACTAATTCTCTGCATCTTTTCAACACGAAAGAAAACATAAAGTAAATAAAGTTATATAAGATTTAAGAAAATTCTCGCATGACAATAAGATACAAAAAAAAGCTCTGTTTAGCAGAGGAAACCTTGATTCTATTCCTAACATACACGATTCTTTTTATAAGAAACGGGGTTATTAGAAACCTAGTAGTAGACACGGTAAAATTTAAGAAATTTTAGAACTACAAGGAAAGAACTAGGGAATTCTACAAATTTCTGTGCTTGTGCCATCTTTCAGCTTCCGAAACCCCCTTTTCCTTCTACGGATTTAGCAAGTTTCCACTATTTCATTTTCATATAATTTAAAAAGGGTTCGCTACTACACTTTGTCTTGTGTGCTCAGGCTTAGGGCACTATAAAAAACAATACTTTTTGTCTTGTTTTCGTTTTCAATGCCTTTTCAATGCAATTTCTTCATTACATTAAGAAACTGCTACCAATAAACTGTGGCCAAAAATTAAGAAACTTTTACTTCTGGGCCATGAGCCAAGTTTCTTATAAAAATCGTGTATATATATATAAATGAGTGGGGGTAATAAGATATTGGTCAGAATGGATTCAAATGAATCTATTAAATAGGCACGTAATTCAACATCAAGTAACTCTACAAAGCAAATGTCCGGCGACGAGATTTATGAGAAATCATGGATAATCCTTAATGTAGGATCTTCTACTATGTCACTCAATCAAATAAAAATGCTACATGCATTCGGATCAAATAGATCAAAGATATATACTCACAATGTTGCTCTCACCACATGCAAGGGTACTCAAATGATCATCAGCGCAAACTAGCTAGAAAGCATGAAATAGTTAAATATAGTTAAGGTGTCTACATAGTTCGTGTGATCTACGTATACAATAAACATACAGAAGAAGCAGGAGTTGGAATCAATACTCCTCTGTCCACATCATAACACACAAAGGCTTCTGTTGCTCATAAAGCCGTAGCATTCGGAAATAGCTAAAATGCATGATATGATCCTACAGTCTCATCTCTGTTTTTAAATTAGAGTAATGTCCCTGCCGCTCACGAGCCTCCCACAATCGTCGAATCCAAAAACGACGTTAGCTTTGTTTCTTCTTGAGTAAAACAGCTGTAATTCACTGGTTTGTAAAGCCAACGCAACAAGTATGTCATTTCGATTACACGCTTTTTTTTAAAGGAACCTACATGTAGAAGGCCGAAATATTTAAAGAACTTATACTACTAAAGGAAAAATCCCTAAGGAACTTTTCATTTTCAAATTCCGAGTGCTGTACTCAGATGCATGTGAAGATTACATTACATTGGATGATATCAACGGAATAGGCAGGATACTTCTTGATTGAAATTATGCTTTTGCATAAATAGAACTTATTTCCTGTCACATTTGTGCTTTTGAGGTCGAGTTCTAGCCATAATTAAAGGTAAAATTCAGAATTTCAATGCTTTTCTAGTGTCTGTGCCATTTTGTGGCACTCTATGTGCAGTGAAAATTAAGGAACTATTAAGGAACTTTTAGTACTAGAATTTTGATAAAACGAAGTCCGAAAATAAGGAACTTTAGAACTAGGCCTTTAGCTAGGTTCCTTATAAAAAAAAGCGTGTACACGCCATCTTAAATTTCTTTTCATAAAAACGCTTGATGACGGACTATATGTGAACATGCGTTTTTGACGCACAGTGACGCAACGCGCCGCATCGTGACACATCAAGTGCGAATTCAGCTTTAGAATTGGCCTAAAGAAGATCAATACAATGGCCCAAAGAAGAACAAATTTGAAGGAAGATCTGTTACGTAAAGGAAAATCTGAAGCATTGGATAAAGGCGTTAGGGTTAAAATTTACAAAAATGAGCGAACTTAACTTCTTCTGTTACGTTGGCAAGAAACTAATTTGCATAGTTTATCGTCTAGGTGCATAATTAATTTAATCTTTTCCTCTCTTCTCTTTCTGAGTTTCTCAGCAAGCGCTTTTCTGAGTGCCAGTGTGCAGGGAGCTATCTGGAGCCCATTTACGGAGTGTGAAAGAGCAAGTGTTAGCAGTATACAATGAAGGAAGCCCTGTAACGACGCAATATCAGAGGAAATTGGTTACGATCGTCACTTTCTCATCTGGACCAGACTGCACTTGCAGTGTATCCTCTCTTCTAAGCATCAATGCATCTCCTTCCCGAATAGCAGAGCGCCCCCTTCCCTTTTCTGAGTTTTTGAGTAAATTTGTCTTAACCCAGCTATAAAAATACCAAGTTTTACTACAACAATGATGACTGAAGCGGTACTTTCAAAAACCAAGACCGAAATGACCGAAATGACGATAATACAAACGTGCGTGTAATTTGGAATCCGTTTAAAAGCAGCTGTCGGGCATGAGAAGCAGGAAATGGAAATCAGTTTGAAATCCCGTCATGATAAGGATACATTGTCCGCTGATCTGCCTCTATTTCAGGCTGGGGCTAAACCTCATTTGAAGAAAGTTACTAGGAGAGAATAACAGAGGGTTTTTACATTATCCACCATACACAAATCATCATCTGAAAATAATGACATATCAATCTGAATCTGTTCTAAATTCATTTAACAGATCAAAGTCATTTGCCATTCAGTGCTAAAGCCAATTATTATGATGACCCATGATCCATGGTGGAAGTAATAAGTCCGTAGTTGGTACAGCAATACATAAAAAGGCTATAAACCTAAATTTGGTTTCGACTTTGCATCAGGCTTCTATATAGGATCACAACGTACTCATGGGCATCACAATTCAAACTAGTAGACGTCAGCTGCTGATAGCATGTGATACGATGCCTCAGCTAAGCAATACTGTGACAAAACAGAACTAGACAATATTCAACTCAAATCTGTAGACAACCAAAGTTAATACTATTGAAAGTAATCACTCAACAAACAAATTTTTAAATATCCATCGCTACTGCACATATATCAAATATGTTTTCTGCAAACAGACTAAAGAATCAATTGATTTGAATAAAATATGAACATAACTGATTGTCTAATCTATCTCGCTATGGGTCACCGCCTCGTTCGATTTTTGTGCAAAAATATCATGACAACTAAGAAATAAAGTAATGTTTCGTTGGTTATTTACAAATTAATATATGAAACACTAATGTTAATATATACAAAAAATAAAAAATACCAAATAAAACAACATAATTTTTACACTATGCAAATAGATATATCAGACCATTTAATCATTTACACTGACAATGAGGGAAAATGAACAAAAATTTGTCTCACAGAAATCCTAAGATCATATTCACCACCCTTTCTCAACAGCCTCGGTCTCAAAAAACTACCCATGATGGGTGTATTAAATGCAGGCCGAATTCTAAAGCAAGAATGCCCTAGAAAATCCAGACTAAAAGCAGAGATCGGTCAAAAGATCATTTGTTTTCATGGAAAGTATTCCTGCATTTTGTTCTTTCTAAAATACTCCATTTCCATCTCTCAATCCGTGATAGCATGTGATTGCAAATATCTAGTTCTCATTTATTTTTTTGAATTCTCTTATCAGTTTCATAAAGCGACTGCTTTTCAGAAGGTAGACATTCCTCTTTTTAAAGGCTTGCTTGAACAATTCTATGCAACAGCTGGGGAATATCTATGGACTATAGCTCTAATAATCTTCTGTACAGTATCAAACAAAAAACACTTCGGATTATCCCCAAAATGACTTAGCCTTCTGGACTTTGGTTTGGATTTAGCAGTCCCTTCTGCAAAATATTCGTCAAGGTCTGTTGTGGGAAACTCTGATCAGCTGGCATGAACTTCTGTAACTGCTGTTGGCATAACATGATCACTGTTTGCTGAAGTTGGATGATTAGGGAATCTTTCTGTTGCGCCGATTTCATATTGTCCTTTACTAATTTATTTATTTCATCTTTAACCTGAGCTAAAGTAAACAAAAAACAGACAGTTCAGAGATTAATAAATTAAGATCTACCGAAGGTCATAAAACTTCTAAGCATTTTAAACAAACAAACTCGGTAAAGCATACTCCATGACCATTGCGCAATCTATGCTCTTCACATTGGATATTTCTCAAATATTTAGACTGGTCGACTCTATTTTCATTTACCTTAATGACCGCACCGGTTGATAACTTTGGTCACTGCTTTCTGACCTGCATGCATTTGCTATATGTCCCGCTAACTACGAAGGAGTTACTCTATTTCTCTACTCGTCTCACATCACTGTGCATGAGTCTCGAGAAGTTATGCAAAAACTACGCATCTGGCTGCTACAAACTCAATTATGAAGTATGGAAGCCTAAATTACTTTCTGTTCACAAAGCTATTGGTATGGCTTTCAATCAATGGTATATTCACAGTCGATCTCTCTCACAATATATTCTCTAAACTTGCCGATGCAAGTCCTAACGCCCATTTCCAACTAATTCGGTTTTCGGAAGTGAACGAATTGTTTCCAGTCCGTATGCAATCGTTTTGCGATGTGCAAAAGCTCGGATGTGGACTGAGAGTATTTTAGCATGCGAAATCCGAAAGTAACTGGAAATGGGCCTCTACCCAGCAATCAAAATAACATTTACGCCAGTCCAAAAATCATAAAGAATCCCAAATTTTGATAGGCAGCAGCTGCTGCGAAACAAATATTAACCGATTCTCAAATAGTAGATATTGTATTTTGCATAGGCCTGTTTCCTCTGTCTCGCGACGATGCTTTGACTTATCCACTGCAGTGCACTGCTTACGGATTTCATCCTGGTCATCAACGCACTGTTCAGAAATAGACCAAACACTTGCATTTAGCCAGATATCTAAGCATCTGAATCTGCCCTGACGTGGACAAATCCAGAAACCTTTTCAGACCGGATAAGGAATTGTTCCACAAGCTATAATCTAGTTCACATACAGATTAACAATTTCCAACCTTTAATTGCCATTCACCTCTATCATGAGACAAATCTGAATTTGATTGAAGTTATTGTCGTAAGTAATTCACTACACTACTTCATAAAGGAAAGGCCGATACAAAACAGCTTTGAAATATTCAAAAAATAATTGGTGTGCTAAGCAATATTTAATCATCATTATCCCTAGAAGAGGAAATATGGAATGAAACATAAAATGTAATTCTATCAGCCATGAACTTGTGCAGCTCAGTATGGAGATGAATGAGGCAAAGATCCGCTATAAAAGGCATAACGGTTTCAACAAAACGCATTACAGCTATTTGACTTTAAGACGGAGAACAGTGAAAGGAGTAGTGTTAAGATACAAATCATTGATGAAACAAATCCAAAAGACAAAACTAAATAAGAGATTATGGTGCCGAAAAGTAAATCATGCTATATGTTATGAAAACAGCACAATCAAAGGCGTTTGTTATCTGTCGTTCAAGTGTCCTGGACTTGTTGTGGGCCTGAAGCGCCTGAATAAACAACTCTAACAAAATATAATGGAATTCATGAAAATTCTCTTTGATCATAGGGCTTAGGGCAGAAGAAGGAAATGAACACAAAGCAGAAAGATAACGGTTTGAAGACAAGGCCATGTCACACTGGACAATGAAGTGGTCTGTGCAAATGGTTCATATGAGAAGATAACAGATAATCGGACATGATGATACTGGCGGTGAAGGTGATGATGATGATGATGGCGATAACGGTAGTGGCGATGGCAACTGCAAAAACAACGAATATAACTATGGCTGTATGCAATCCAATACTTACACATATCTCTTAACAACGAAACCATATTCTCTTCCAATTGTGCAACTTTTGTGTTTACATTGTCAATGCCGTCTTTCATTGAGTTACTGATCGCTGTCAGATTGTGGTTCAAGTTGTTCATCTTCTCATCTAATGTTCTCAAAGGTAAATCTGAAAGGGAACGATACCCTAACTATTGTTGCCACAAATGAAAACAGAACTGAATCGAAACTAATTGTATTCCCATTCATAGCATTGTGCACATATCTACTTCATACCCAGAGTAACAGCAGACAATTTATCCATTAAATGTGTCATAAATCAAAGGCAAGGGTAATTCACATGTATTATCTTATGGGTATGATAGGGAGTGTTCTGTAAAGAGGACACATATCCTAGGCATTCGGCTACGTGAATTGAGATGGCAAGTTCCTTTCCATGCAGCTTTCCCCTCAATGGTGCTGCCAGGTACCTATTTGCTGCTAGGTAGACTGTAAGTGAGAACACAAAGTAGGTCCTGAATTGTGCAAAAAGCCAGCGACCTTAGCATCACTGGTGGACTTTTGCAAAGCATTAGCGGGAGGTATCACAGGTAGATTTGCCGATTATTGTAAAATAGACTTGACAACTACCCGTATAGTATTCCCAAGAATCGCACCATCATATACCAAAATGCTAACTAATCCACTTGAGGGGGCTTATACTTCCCTAGCCCCCCAAAAATGGCCACTACTAAGCATTCAATGCCAGTGCTCTAAGCTTTCGGCTTCTCGTCCATTTATGAGAAGTAGGAATAAGGAAACAACATAGTAAACCAATTGCAACGAAATCAGCAAAGCCTGCGTTTGAAGGGCACATATTGCATGTCTAATCACCAAGATGCAAAGCTATTGTGTGAAGCGACTCTAGACAAAGCCCGTAGGGGGCACAATAAATATTGAAACAAAATGGTCGGGTCTTCCAAGAACTGATGGTGACTTCATCTTCTAAATAATGGTTTGTATCTCGTAAGCTTTGAAATGGTATATGATCTAGTCTGATAAAAATAAGCTTTGGCAAGAAATCAATAATTAGGATGGTCACCTCGAGCTTGCGTTGCGGATGAAGAGACCATAAGAGGGCCTAGGAATACAACATATATAAAGAAACATTTGAGACATTTCCCATATGAAAATGAGGCAATTAGTAATGAGGTATAAACACTGAGGAGGAGTGAAAGGAGTAACTGCTACGATGTATCGACCACCGCTTGCAGAGTGTGACAATAAATGATGTCACAAGATTACCTGTTGATGATGTAATAGCTGTTCCAGCAGGAGTGTAGACCATTGATGGTTCAGCAAAGGGTTTGTCGTCAGTTATCAAGGAGTTATTATCCAAAAAGTGCATGAGATCATCATTGTGTGACTGTTCTTCGTCAGTAAAAACGGGAAGGTCCACTTGTTCAAAATTCTGTTTCTGTTTGATCCCAAATACCATTTGATAATCTATAACCTCTTTCATTTCAACAGTAGGGAATGCTTCATGCAACAAAGCCAAGCATTGCGTATGCTTTTCGATGCCAAATTTTTGCGTCAACAAGTCAAAAAGTGACAAAACATTTTCACAACAAGAAGGATCGGCAGGCTCGTAGATCTCACGTAACCTTGGTAAATAAACAAAAAAACTTTAACAAGGAGCATCAAAGGCTAATGCAGCCAAATACAATTTCATAGAACAAATCTAGTCAGGAAGTAATACAGACTCTGAAAGGTATCAAATTTCCTAAAAGAAAGAGTTGTCAGGAAAAATTTGTCATCACCAAGTATCAAAGAACAATTATTTTTGAGAGAAAGTAGTTCTTATAATCAAAATCATGATTCTATATATCAATGGTTCCCAAACTTAGGTTCAAGGTCCTTTGGGGGACCGCAAGTGGTACTTGGGGGACCGTGAAGAACTTCAGGAGACCTCGAGAGGCTGCTTTCATTTGTTCGACTCGTTGTTTTAGTAACCTACCAACTGTTTATGTCTATTGCCCGTGAAAGCATATTAACCATAGCATCTATTTATCCTTCCAAGCAGACCATGATTCGAAAAAGTAAAAAAGTATACAGCAGACCGCCACTCAAAATAATTTGAAAAGCTTGGGAACAACTATAATATAGGGTAGGATTTGTCTACATTTTTTGTATCATCCATTTTCTTAAAAAATTTATTCAAAAGGTGTTTTTTGCAGAACAAGGGGAACGACGACGAGAATCATAGTCGGTATACATTTTCTTCTTCATCACATTCATATATCAGACACTGCCATTAATTAGACAAATCTATTAGATGCTACCATTGAATCCATTGAGCAAATCATTTACTACCACTGACAAATCCTTAACGTTTGTCTGTATTGCAGCTACATTTGGAGCATATAAGTAAGACGGAAACTATATAAATAAACCACTATAAACGTTATAATTATCCCTATGATGTATCTAAAGTACTTAAGATGCATATTGCTGATATTTCTAGCTAAAACATATAACAATCTTAACGAGATTCTTGTTTGTATATTGCCTGCCTCTTGTAGATAATATGTAAGACCTGCACTCAATCCTCACTAAAACATTATCTTTCCAACATCTTTCTACACTCACATTGGAAATAATGGATGTAACAACATTACCAATTCTAAGAAAAAGATAGAAGAAAAATGAGAATACCATGAGATGGCCTTCTGCAACCAAGCACTTGCAGGATGATAGGAAATATCTATTCGAACACCCCAAATGACACCATAAATTGAGCCTTTCAGTTTAATTATCACATTTGGAAATACTCTCTTTATCAATCGCCCAACTTTGGCTTGAGGGATAGATCTTCCGAACTTCTTTTTAATCATCTGACAAATGGTTTTTATTCTCTCTCTGCTTGTTTCGTCAACAATGAGGGCTTGTTGAAGCCTATCAAAAAAGCCATCTGACATCAATTAAAGCAAATACACAGGTATACTGAGGCTTCAATGATCCAAGGGTGCAAATGCCATAAAACCATGCTTTTCATAGAAACAAAATACCCCCGTAAGACACAATGTTAGTTATAAACAAAGAATGATTGTCCTCTTATTACAAAAAAAAAATGGCACTAAAGCTAGTCGAAATTGACATTATGAAGATTCAGTTAGTTTAGGTCTTGCACAGCAAGTTTGTCTTTCTTTAATCACGAAAGTTACGCAAAAACACTAAACAGATTAACTACCCTAATACAAAATTCACTCTGCTACTAACAGTGAACATAGACACAGGGTCATCAGGTTCCCACTGAGAATAGCACTTACAATGTGAATAGTCAATTGGTACTGCAAAGCTTCACTATTGCATGAAAAACAGAAACATTGTTTGGCACACTGAAAGCACTTTCTTTGACCGACACTCGTCAGAGCAAGACATTTCCGACGTTTTATATTCTGATGAATGTTGGGAGAAAGTGCTTTTCAGTATGCCACAAAAATGTTCGCACTTTTTCATGCAAAAAGACGACCTACAATGTCTGCCATGACACAGTAATTTATTAGCAAATCTATATGAAAACATTACAATCACCAATCCTATGCCAGCCTTTTTCTCCTTGCTCATTGAAAATGCATGCCATGCAAGTGAGTTGGGATGATGTGTTAGTCATTCCAAGGCTAATTTGCCAATTCATTTTGATGGCCATAGGGGGAGCCCGCATGTAGCATGTTATACTAATTACAACACTATTAATGAAAAGTAGTAAGTTCAGCAATTTGCCTAGAAGCTGCAGAAGACTCTACCTCCCAGTGTCACAAGTCTGGCAAACAAGTCCCCAGGGGAGACCCCCAAAAAGGACACTCCTCACTCACTGGAGCAGAAATCACAGCCACCCATCCAGTAGAGGACACATAGTAAGTATAATGCCTTGTATGATTGACTATAATAGATCATACAAAAATTAGAGACTCCATTCATTTCAGATCTAACAGAACTAAAAACTATGATCATTTGTTTACAGCAGGGTATGCTATTATTCTACAATATGGGACATTACATGCCTCCCTTACTATGAAATGATTACATAAATATATAAGCAAAATGAACAAAATATGAAGATAACTGAAGTTAAAAATATGTCTTTCTTCAGCCTACAGTTCACCCTTTATGCATAAGAAATGTTCTGGTATTATTTTACATATGAGGCATTACAGTAAGGAGAGCAACAAGTCCCCTAACTGAAAACAACAAGAAATTGAGTAACCTCTTCATAAAAACCTACATAGAAATATATATTTGAACTTAAAATCCATTCTGCCCCTGCAATGAAGACTTGATGTTACTTCACAGCCATATAATTTTGACAAACTATTTATCATAGCCTGGAAAACACCCCAAAACTGTGGAGGTTTCTTCAAAAAATAAGGCATTTAATCAACTAAATGTACACTTATGCCTTCAACTGAATCAAAAAGAATAATTTTAACTGCTGCTAGTAAATTTGAAATCAAATATACAGCCTACCTTCCACATACTTGGTGATCATCTCATTTGTCAAATCTAACTCAGTGTCATTAGAACAATTATTTTACATCCAGAACTTAAATATGTAATATAATGGTCTAGATGTGCTATTCTCAAAACTGTCCTTGATAATTCAGAAAGTTATCATAGACTGTCCTTTTGAAACTTATTTTGTTAATCAAAAAGCTAATTTTTCCCTATTTCCATCCTTAAGGCACTGTGCATCAGGTATGATAGAAATGAGGATAAAGAGAGCTTTAAGGAAAAGACTTACCAAGAAGTAACCAGTTTATTAGCAGCTGAATCACTGTATTCTGTTTTGATGTCACTCAGTGAATTGAAAGTTGCTGCAACTGACTGTGATGATGGATGCCCTAATGATGGGTCTCGAAACCTTATGCCAACATAAAAAGCAATCCTTGAGAAAGTCTTCCGTGGTATATTTGGGAAAACCATTTTCACTGCTGATATGGCCATATGGACTGCTGCTTGACCAGCATATTGAGTCAAGGCATGGTGGACATCTGAACAGCGCTCTTTTGCAGTTGGGCACATCTCCATAGTTGACTGAAGCCTTGAAGCAACATCAAATTATAATGTCATAACAATGAATCTAGTAGATTTCATTTACTGTATTCTATTGCAGAAGTGGCACTGCAGATGGGGACTGGGGGATATGTCCTGCAAGCTTTCTCCACCCTCTAGTTTTCCCCAGGATAAATTGTTTAACTTGTGCAAATTCATACACAGAATGTTTGAATTTGTCACAAAATTGGTACACACCCACCCACCTCCACCATTATGTACTTTATGAATGGTCCCTAATGATATGTCATATCATTCCTCTTTGCACATAGTTGTTTGTCATCCTTTACTTTAATATATATTGTATGCTGTACTAAATGGCCCAACATGGTGTGGTCCTCCATAGTCTTCTCCCCCCAAGTCTGTGATGGCTAGCACCATTCTTGTTCAGCAGACAAGTTTATAAACAGCAAGCAAGAGAAAGGTACAGACTGAGCATTAAAAGGTTTACTAGATCCTAAGAGCAAGATATATTATTTATGATAACATACACATTCTATGCTTATATGGAAAATGACCAAATGGCATTCAATAAAACTATCTGTATGTCTTGGGCCCTTTCTGTAAAGTAAGGAAAAGGCTGCCACAATCAGCCAAGGTATGTATTACCAACTAATATAGACATTCTACTATTTTTCAATATTTGAAGAAATTCATTTGCTACTTGCTATCAGTCTTATATACACACCATGAAACTGCCCTGTCAATCCATTCTTTGTCTTTATTGCTAATCACAGACTTGCCTTGATCTGATCTTAATGATACTCCACAAAACCATCTGTTACGATCAGAACGTCTTAAGTATGACTTTGGGAATGCTCGTTTTAACCATGCTCTTGTCTTTCTCTTCTTGCTTCCAAACTCTTTTTGTATCAAAGTGATCATCACCTTGCAGTCAACTTTCCCATAGTCATCTTCCACAAGTATATCCTGAAGCCTAGGAGTATTCATACATTTTCATCAATCATATGGCTTTCCTTTTGCTTATGGAAATGATAGTTAAATGCTGTAAAGAGATTTCTTACACATTTGATAGGTTGCAAAACTTAATGCCACCAATACAATGTAATTGTTCTTAACTAGAGCCATGTCAAAATATTCTAGTTTCTACATTTTGCAATAAATTGAATTGAATTTTGTGTAATTCTCCTTTCCTTCAACTTGCAATGAAATGCTTTTAATGGTACTCCATTTTATTTTATCAACGAGAGCTAGAGAACATTACGTTGAGACTTGAACAAATGACTTGATAGTAATATCAGCTTTACAACATAAATATAAACAAGGCTGAACAAACACGGATCAGCATTTTCACAAACAATTCATAAAGTCGATCTTGGCATCTACCGGATGATCTGTTCCTAAGAAAACGTCTACAGGGTTTGGCCCCCTAGATCCTTTGTTCTATAACACCTCATAAGTGGCCTACATCCAGCATTTATTTTATGGAGGCTACGCCGGAGATATCCGGTGTTGATTATGTCTTGGCCTCAACACACTGGCGTGAGACTTGCTTCTTCCCGGGTACATTAATATGATAGCACTTTCGCCCAATCGTTCGTTTTTCTTTGTGTTAACTTAGAGTAAAGGCAAAAGTAACGAAAAAATGTCCGCCAAGAGTGTTGCACTGAATGTACACTGGGCCTATGTAGACCGGATTTTGCTAGACAATCTCACTTGTCCTACACCAACTGCTGGAGATGAGATCTCCGCAGTCTTCCTTCACAATATGGACAAGAACTACCAAAAAAAATTGTAAAGTAGTAGAATGATAAAAAATATTGATTCTACCACTGCACAATTGCAGCATCATCAACGCGGTCCGAGTCGTCCAGGTGTCCACCCATCTGGGATAAGTTCTGCACGTGGCTTTGCACCATTGACGCTCCATGATCTTCGACAGTAAACTTAAAATCAACATCATCACAGTCAACTTCATCTTCGTGTTTGCCACTGGTAAGACTCCCGTCATGGTCAAGCGTTTGGCTTGCACTTAATTGGGAATGAAGCTCGATAGGTACGGATTCATTTGATATGATGACCAAGCCTGGAGGCAACCCGTCCGAGGATACAACTGAGACTGGTCCATGCTTGGACGCCATTTTTCGACTTGACCTGGAAGAAAACCTGATACGGTTGATAGTATTGGCGGGAACATCCGGGACCTTTTACTCATCTGTCAAAACAATAAAGAAACCAAACGTGAGCTCTAGATATTCTGGGGGATGGACGAGGAGGAGGGGGGCAAGGTAAGACTACGCATTTTAAGGAGTGTAACCGACCTCTTTTCTGCCTGACTAACGAATGATATTTTACCATGCGGAATACTAACTAACGAGGAAAAGTTAGTGAATGAAGCTGAAAGTGCAGAATGGTTAAAAAATATTGGTGGGATTGCGCCATAGCACTTGCGCGCACATAAGAGGTCCATAGGAGCCCGGATCCCTACTATCTTCCTTAAAAGGATAAAAGTAGCCTTTTTCCTAGAAAATTTTGAAGCTGTTTCTTGTATATTTGTAAAGTACTATTGTTAAGTGGATCTGTTAATAATAGTCAACTTTGAAAGAAGTAAATGAGGAAAATTCCTGTAAAATTTCTTCCATTTCTAAACCTGAAAGTGTTAGTAGTACTTTCAGATTTATAGCAAATGCACTTCTGTATCTGTTTTAGCACCTACATCCCTGCATTTTTAGTCTGTCCACTGAAAGACCACTGACCAAAAATATTGCTCCACACCCCGAGATCCTTTTCTTCAGTAAAACTTTTGAGTATTCTTCTGTGGATTTAGACCTCTGTCCTTCGCACACCTACACACTTTTTTATAAGAATATAGTCTATAGGAATATCATGCTTCATCTAGGTTTAGATTTTATGCTGATATTAGCTTTTTAGGAGACAAAACAAACTGAGCTTCACTTTTCCTATGATGCGACTCAGCAACACTTCAGGGAGTGTCAATTGCTCACTTTTTGTAGTCTATGCGAGAATCAATGCTCAAAATCGCTAAAGTTTAACAACAATTTAGGAATATTCGTACGCTCAGAGTAAAACAAATTTAAGAATATTGGAGCTCAGTAAAAAATTAGGTATTCCTACACAAAAAGCGTGTACGACACCTCCGTTAAGACTGTCGGTTGTTGTGCCCCACCAGCAAGCTATGATCTATGCATAAAAAAATCTCTTCACATCCGACTGCGGAACAGTGAAGTCCATATATTAGTTAACCAAACGAAATTAAATAATGACTATAGATTGGGACAACTCAGTTTATTGCAAATCAGTATGGTAATCACTGTGCAAACAAAAGTTTGAAAATTATTAATATCCTGTTTTCTCATATTCAATACACTCCATTCTTACATATAAACTAAAGCATACTGCAACGGTGACAAAATTGCGGTTAATTATGCATTTTCTTGAGACTAAAATCCTATACATGATAAAACCTGGGTACATCAAAAGCCAACATTTTATTTATGGAGTGAAACGAGGTAGTAGGAGTGAATCGAGGTAGTAGGCTTTCAAAAGGACATGCCATGACAACTGGATGAGGCAAACTACTTGGAATAACGTTTGAATACGAGGCACTAGCTCGAGGCGAGTAGCACCAGTTCTGGAGTACTATCATGAGTAGAGGACTTGAGAACAAAGATCCAAAAGGTGATTACAAATACTGGTTGATTCCATCAAACTTAAGACTAAAAACTTAAGAGATATGATTACGTCAAACATATAAATATTATCTTTCATTAACTTTCATTTTTCTTACACTCGAAACATATGCCTCCAATTTGACAAATATTTCTAGGTACTAAGGTAGCTTTATCCTTGAGAATAGAAAAACATTCAGTTACTAAGTGTCTCTTGTTAATAATATTACAGGATTTTATGGCCAAATTCAATCTGAACAAAAAGATATTGAATCAAAATACACGCAGCGAGAACACGTGATCGATTCAGGCTGATTCTGTTACAATGATATCGACACGCGTTCATCGATCAAATTGTTAGTCGATCTGCTATAGGCTTGCTGCATCCAAGTAACTGGAACTGAGCTACCTCTCAAGGATTGATAATGTGTATTGGAGTTATGACTCAGACAGCTGTGACCCCATATTGTTCTGCTTCATCCTTGATCAAGGAATTAGTGGTCGTACGAATTCTATAACTGAAAAAGAAGAAAAATTCAATCAAATAATACAACAAAATCAGACTTAACAAAGAACATTGGTTCATTTAGTGTCCATGTCTGTTAATGAGTGGGAAATAGATAAACTTGCATGAAAAATGTTGGCTAAGTTGCCTCAGCGCAGATACTAGGCCATCATCCCAGAGGTGGAGGGGCGGGAATGTATAGGGGAGGAGGCAAATACTCCACAAAAATTTAATGAAAACTGTTGAGATTTCTCACACGTTTATCAATGATTTCATCTGTTCACTTTCAACTAGAATGGTCGCGTCTCTATATTTATAAAGGACATTTCCCTAACATCTAAAGGTAGTGGTCCTTAAAACTTGTCCCATAGCCCCCCTTCACTTTTGAGAAACTGGCACCGCCACTGGAGCATCCAAAGCATATTCTGACGTTTGCATCTAACCATCAACTTTTCGTGGACGAACGCTCTGGCCTACTGCCTATCTGCTCAATAGCTTCAGGGTTATATGATATTACATATTACAAACTTTCTTGCTATATCAAGACCCCATTTATACTTTGTAGGATCATTTCTGATCTACAACAAAATGTTCTATCGGAATAGCTCCCAAATTATAAACAAGCAAATGTGACGGTACAATGCCTATTCAGCTAACCAATGCAAACTTCGTACATACTACAAAAGCTGCGCCAGTATAGAGTAAAAACCTCTTGAAGGTACAGCTTCCGTTACATGTTGAAATGGAATCAAGAATGGTTCTAGACAGCCAAGAAGGTTTATACACATAAATTTGTCTTCTACAGAGAAAACCTTGCATGCTCTTATCCTATCGAATAGGCGGCTACGTGTTGCTGCTGGTCTAAATCATAGTACAATAAGATGTAACTAGTGTAGTCTCCTTTTAAATGCAGCTAGTATTTCTATCCTATATAGTTTTCTCGTGGTATATTTACTTTTGAAAAGCTTATCCAATAGTGGTAGCACTGCAATAACAATGAATAACAGAATTTTCTCATTTTGAGCCTTAGAACATTAATAGATAATTATATTCTTATAATACAAAGTGATCAGCTGACACTCCGTGAAGAGCTGCTGAGTCACACCATAGCGTAATGGTTCCCAGGCCGGCTAAGTGAACTCACACTTGTCTTGCTTTGCAAAGAAAATGCAAACAACCAAAAGGTCTAAGCTGCGATATAAATCTTGAGCCATGCAATATTCGTATATTATTCTTAAATTTCATCGAATCTGAGCCTTGATACTCTTACAGGCTATATTTTTATAAAAGAATAGTGTGTGACCGCAGACAATGATCGATCAATGCCGGCTAACCTAAATAAAAACCCGTGTGTATAATATATGGCTAAGAATGTACTAACAAATTAAAAATATTTTTTACATAATCTAAAATTTCAGTTAAGTTCAGTCTGTTCTATCTTATCCATAAAGATATTCAGTGTTGGAGACTCCTTCAATTCATCAGGAAGCTTTTGCAATAATCCTTGGCCAATGAATCTGATGTTTCCTGCATCAGATTTAGACCTTCTAGTCGGTGGTGGGAACATAATGCAATTGCTTTTCCGGAGATTGTGTTGAGGCGTTTTATGAGTGAAAACGTCTGTCATGAAAACAGGATTTAAATCCCGAAAATTTTATAGATCTCAAGTCTTGAGCAGATGTAGATTTTCTAGAGAACAGACACTGAGTTAATCTTATGGAGTAGCAACTGAGGAGCACTCTAAGTGAGGGGCTACCATGCCTAAAAATTTGAAAATGAAAAAAATGAAAATGAAACCGAAAAATTAAAAGAATGAAAATTGCATGAAGAATGAAAATCAAAATCAAATTTAATGTCTCTCTGAGCTTGAATCTGAGATTCCTCTTGGTTACCTAGTGATTCGGTACAGTGCATATGTGGCTGCTAGGAGCAATTTTTGAGCTGGACCAACAACTTATCTGATACAGTACAAATTAGGTCCAAATTACTTCATCCGAATCATCAAACTTTCGATAAGGCATTATTATAGCGATGAATAGATACATAAATAAAAGAATAATGACATAAATTGACAAATAATGATAAAATACTATATACAACAATCAAGAGAAGAATTTAAATTTAAGGCTAAAACTAAATTCTGAGCTTTAGAAAATTCAAAAAACAAAACGGTACCTTCTTTACTACCCATTTTGCTTATCTTCATTTTCAATAAAACCAATTAGATTGTTGTATCTTTTTAAAAGATCAAAACCAGAAATCGGTCCTTGTATAGAAGGGAATCTAATTGTCACTTTTACACTGCTATCAACCAAGCCCAAGATAACTTCTTCTAAAAGTTCGCTCTTTCGTCCTGAAATAGAACCATAGATTCACAACCAGTACAGTACATTCAATCCTAATTTTACTTTAATCATACCACAAATTGCTCGGGTTTTCACTGCCTGGCCAACAGGATCCTGCTATATTACACAAAACATCAGTGTTCAACGGGGTCTTCTCCGTAGGCAGTAGACATACGCCTATACTTATGAATTCATTTACGGCAATGTGATCCCCACGTAATTGCCAATGGACAATTATAATTAAGGTGTGCTTTTTGGGCATTCGGATCTCAGTCAATGCCCCGTTTTGGCGAAAGTGAACATATATTCTCAATGATCAGGCCATAAATACAGCAGATTGTACATGAGATGCAGGGTTTTTTACAAATAGGACCTTGGCTGCAGTCCATAGACTCAGTTTTCTTTTCCTTCATTTATTCGCTACTATATTCATGAAGTCAATATTTGTTTACTCTCCTATGCGACTCTATGCTCATACAGCTACTCATTGGCTCTTGGTTTAGAAGTATTCATTTGCTGACTACTCGTAGGGTACTAATAAACAGGGGGACGCTTACTAAATTTTCCAGCTTTTCTCCAAACCGCCAGAGCATATCAGTACCAGCCATTTATTAAGTTCAGGGGGAATGGCAAATAGTTTAAAAGATTTTTCCTTGAGAAAAGAAATTTTTCTTTCGCCAAATGATAGTGTATCTTTCACCAAATGAAGGCAATTTGCCACTTGTCGGAGGCGCAATAGACAGTTTAATTGTCAACAGACTCTAGAAATACTTCCGACCCTTTCCCTCCCGTTTACTAGGACCACCCGTTTATGAGGAACCTTACAGTAGCTCATCAAAATGCCAACACAACACTGCTAGTAACTTTAACTAATTTTCAAATTAAGTTAACCAAATCTACTTGTAAATGAGAACATATACATACCTTCAATATCTGCTAGGCCGACGTAAGTACACCACTTTTCTCGTAAACTTTCAGCAAGCAAAAGATCTGCTTCTAGCTCACTTTCAAAAATACTTGGGAGACTTGGGATGACAAGCTCCTTCATGAGGGTACATCCTTCTTCAACTTCAAACAGGTTTTCACTTTCAAATAATTTGCATGCATCGTCATTCACACGCTGCAAAGAATACAATGTATTTTATGTGACCTCTCATTATCACACAAGGATCATCTACAGCTGCAATCTTACAACGTTCTCTTAGAATTTGTGCAGGAATACTTCCTATATCATCACCAAATCAGAGTTCTGAAGGTTTCTAGGGGTCGTTCACAGATCACGTCATCAGGGAAACGGTGGGAAGTTCTCAGAAATGCTTATGCTTGCCTATGGAGGATGGGGAGAGGACGAGGAGGGTGGTATCATGGCATATACAAACAATCATGCCTTTCTAAATCATCTTCGAATACCTCTAAATATCATTTAATTATTTCTGTTGTCACATTCAATTTTTCTTCCTGTGTGCTTTGGGATTCACACTTAATTAACTTCTTTATGTAAGACATTGTGAAAAAGTTTAGTCTGGTATAAACATAACTTTCTGTCGTATCTTGAATATCAACACTATATTGCATTATGAATTATCTTTAGGAAGGGGAGATTGAAGCCAATGATGACATATTTCAGGAGGGAGTTGGACCAATTATTACAACTGATTTAAGGGGGAGCGGCGTCCAAAATGGCGAAGAATGGCGACACAATACGTGAACGATCCCTAAGTGCATAAGGTGTTTGAACAGAGGCAATCAAAATGAAATTTAGGGGTGGGAGTTCAAGATGAGACAACAAATGTTACAACACGACCGTTCCGCAAGAGTTAATGTTGTTGCTACTATTTGGTACGGAATTGACCAACCTACAAGCAAATTTCGTAAAAACGTACCAAAGTGCAATATTTGATATCAAATAGTAACAAACAATTACAAACAACAATTGCAAAAACAGAAATAATGAACAAATCTGTAAACACACTGATATTGACAAACCTGCAAACATCCCTTTCTAAAATATGACAGAGTATGTTTATTGATTGACGCTGGCTGACAGTCGCTAACCAGAAGTTGATTGTTGATATCTAATGCATGGAAGAAACAAGGAAGGCTTTCTCTGTACCTGAGAATGATAAGAGATTGACAAGAGGATATAGCCCAACTCTGACAGATGATTGGCCGAAAAGCTAAAAGAGAGAACTGCAATAGAAAAACTTTGGAACCATTCATCAATGCTCCGATGTCTTTGACGGCAGCATTTTACGAATGAAATCAAATTCAAGTTTGAAATAGCAACTAAAAACAATTAGGTGAATTGAAATGATTTAGAATCTGATACAATGCTGGACGAGGATTTGTAAGATATAATATTTTCTCTGCTATTAAGCAAACCTCGACGTCTATAGGATTTCTAACATATAAAATGTTCTGTAAATAGCAAGCACAGGGCATCAATATCATGTCACGAATAGATTTACCTTTTATCATAATATGCTTCAAGACCAGCGATAAAGCAAGCGCAGCATTTGATATATGTGTTATAAAAATTTTTCCATTTCTAAATAGAAAAATATCAGTGTTTAGTTATCAGTCCTTTCTTTAGAAAAAGACCAAACATATGTGAATTCTCAAACCAATAAGATAAAATGGGCTTATCTCCTTATACGCAATTTAAAACAGTACAATTACCAAAATATATTTACAGTGATGATACCATTGGGAGCACGATAGGCATCGCTATCCTAAATGAGCTTCTAACATATAAGAATACAGATACTAAAGGCTATACCAAAGTTCTGGTGGTCCCTCCTAAATGGAGAAGTAGCTTGTATCAACAGAGTTGTAAATGGGCTAACTGTTGGTATTGAGGAACGGTAGCGAGATCTCATAGGAAAATCACGGAGAAAAGAGAACAAAGTCAATGCAAAACATGATAAAACACACAAACCAAATATTCTGCATTTCTAAATTGATCTTCTTCTATTTTTGTCAGTTTCCATTTTGCATGACGCTGCAATAAAGCCACCCTATTGGACAATAAAAATAAAACAAAAATATATTGCGATTGAAGCGTGCTTACGTCTCCAAATTTGAGTGAAAAGAAACGCAAAAGATAAACGGCAAGAAAAAAGGAAGAACACTCTTTTTGTGTAGTATGCGAAAGAATTCTCCCGCTTTTTCAAGCAATAGTGAAGTTCTGTAATACCAGCATACTATTCATAGAAAAAGACGAAAAAGATGAACATGTCAAAAAGAAACGGCAATTCCAATACAGACGCAGACAATAAAGGTCCAAGAATAACTATCACTAAGAAAATATCACCTTTCGATTTGGTTCGACACACATTCAACAAAATACTCCAGGAAACCACGATAGATAACATGACTTGGAGCTTTTGAGTCATAAAAATACGCGGCGATGCTTTCCAATCTCGTGGCGAAACGGGCAATCTCACTATTCGTTTTACTGACTGCAATTTTTGCACACTGATTTGCATACAATGTATTTAATTGATCATCTAATGATGGTTCGGATGATTGTGCAGAACTTTGTCTCTCACTTAATGCAATCGGGATATTCTCTTTATCGGAAATGTTGTCACCTGTCAAGTCAGCAAAAGAAACGAATGAACAACTCGGGAAATTTAAAAGGTCTTGCCTCCGCAAGAGGTTCATGATTCTGAGTCGACACTAAGCATTTTATTCCCTGGCATTTCTTCAGAACTGTCGGTTTATCCCAGACTAATTTCCCAAAAATTATGTATTTTTCCTTGACAATGACAAACAAATTTAGCCTTCCTTCATTGCAGCAACAAGAATATAAAAACATTAAGTTTCATATTCTACTCCTGAAAAACAACAAACTTGCAAAACATTGCTTTCTCAGATAACAAATTCCAAACGAAACACAAAACAGACCTATACTATAACTGATTTTACAGGGGGTAACAACAGAAAATACAGTAATGATGAGATTAGAACTCAATTACGTAAGCTCAGAAAAATCTCCAAATAAAACAGTGACCGAACTAACATAGGATATTTAAATAAGTGGCTACTCAAAATTTACGTACACAGCTACATATAAATAATTTTCCCCGACTCTTCCGTGACAAAACGAATTTATTAGAAAGGTCCCAGATTTATTCAGGTCTCGCTGTATAAATGCATCCTTCTTTCCCACATTTTCTTAGTCCACTCTGAACCCTGAGATTGTATACTTAAACGTTAATGACGAAAAATTAAAATAAAGATCAGAAAATAGATGACGATCTGTATCATTCATGCCACGTTTATGGACAAGTCATAAAGAACTAACCACTGTCAGTAGCCATATCCATCCTTCTTTGTTTTGCTTCCCAATCCTCAATTTCCTTCCTAAACAATTCATTATCTGAGTCAACATATGCTTGAATATTGCGGGGGATCTCCTCCTCCATGGCATCAAGTTCAAATAAATCACTCCTACCAGCATCTACGTAAACAAGACAATAGGCGCTTGTGTTGCGATATCCACCGATTGATTCCCTGTGAACTTCATCCCATGTGGTCTCCGTGACAGTTACGTCATTAAATTTCCTCCAGACTTTCTTGGAGGAATCGAAGATGTATGACCAATAATGGCCGCCATTCGCTTGGCCTTCGTGTACAAGAATAGCATGAAGCTTGTAAGGAACCTAACCGAAAAAAAGCAAGAAGTAATGAAAAATCCATTAATACAACATAGAGATTTTTACTTTTCTTAAAAGTCATAAGTAATTTTTTCACAAGAATGAAAGCTACGAGGTGTTTTGAAAACGTTTTCAGGTATCAAAAATGAAGACAAGCAATCTAAGAGTTTTTGTCATCATCCTTTCAAGGTATTCTATAGCATTTTTAAAACTTTGCGTGCACCGAAACCACGTCTGGAACACGCCAGTCCACTCTGACATATCCTATGGCCTAGTTCTACTGCCGACTTCGATCACTCCCGAGGTCGTAGAATATCATTGCTCGAAAATGAGTGCGTTGAAGACAAATGTCTGAAGGTTAACAAATTCCAACTACTTACGTGTAGCACTCAAGTTTACTTTGGTTCTTATAGTTAAATTCACACAACCCTCAAAAAGGCTTTATTTAGAATGTATTATCCAATTCGCACTTTAAATTTACATGTCGGCATTATAAAATATCTACATTGGAAACTCTTTGAACGCCCTTAGTAAACAGGCACTATAATCTCTGTATATCTCTGTAAAATCACTCCAATCGCTATAAAACGAAACAAACACTCTTATCTAATAAGCAGACTCTCAATGAAATGATGAATATTCTAGGAGATGTTGTTCAATTTACTAGTTGATGGCGAACAATCTGCTTACATCGGAATATTTTAACTCCAACCATCAGATTTGTAAGTAGTATCTATAACTTTTAAGAAAATTGGCATGCTGCTGCTCTTTCAAAAAAGAAAAATTAAGCTTCAAAAATTAATCATCAAAAACAACCTGAACTATGAAATCGTTTATCATCGAAGTGGAAATTAGAGTTATTTCAACTAAAAAACAAAGCATATTTCAAAATGACGAGCATGCAGTGGTAAAGCAAAACGAAAAATATAACTACACACTTTCTGTAAGATATCTTCATCGTACGCATGTGTTACTTCTTTGTCAATACATTCAATCGCTCGCCTCAAAGCTACAACAAAAAATATCATCCCAGGTTTATTCCATAATATTTGAAGAGCAAATCTACAACAAAAGAGTCAATGAGTAGTCTCTCACTATGCTTCTGACTCAATCCAACAAGATGCGTTGAAGGTACGCACATCAAATATTGCAATGATATTTACAAGAAGCAATTGGAATCCCTCGAAGGAAACAAGTAACAATGAAACATAGCTTTTCACATTCTACTGAACGGTAAAATCCCTAAAATTAAATAAACATAATTTCGAGAAAATTTTATGGATTACAACTATTGCAGGGTTCCCATAAGATTCTACAAATGAAATACCCTGACTTTTCTCTGGGTTCTCTTTACAAACCTACGATTGTCCCCGACGTTCTTTCTGACTATTCACTTAGCAATGATGCAATCCTAGTAGATTCTAGCTAGCTCGATCGCTTTGCAAAGCTTAACAGTTCAGTTTCAGATTTTTTTCAGTTCAGTGTTACGTTACATGAAAATCCAGACAATAGTACAACCGAACAATACATATCAGAGAGTTTCTTTAGTGTCAATGGAAGCTTTTTGAGGATCGGGTACCTGCAGAAAATTCTCTGCACAAGCCCAAAAATCAGAATTACCTGACTTTTCCCTGACGTTCCAACAACCAAAATAAAATTCCTGTCTATTCCAGGTTTTCCTGGCTTTAGGCAAAATTAAGGAATTTTCTAGGATTTCCAGGTTTTCCAGGCGCTATACGAACCCTGTTATAAAAATGTTGTAAGGGCCTGATAGTACGAGTTTCAGTACAATGAGATTGATCACCGTAAAAAAATTCGCAAAGTAAGATAAAACCGAAATCCAAATATCTAGTCGATAGCCACCTTGGACAACAATTTGAAAGTGTGACCCGATAGCTCAGTGGGTAGAGCCCTTGAAGTACAAGTCAGGGGTCGCGAGTTCAATTCCCGTTCGGGTCCGTTATTTTCTAGCATTTCACTTTTTCGTTTCTACCAAATCCTGTTGTCTTTATATAAATATAAATTCAAACGATTCTTTCTTTTCTTCAATATATCGCAAAGAAAACAACTCCTAAATAAGAGCAACAAGGTAACAGTAATAGCTAACAGACCAAAGGAAACAGCTAATAGGCAATATTTACTTTCAGTTTCTCTTTCCACCTCTCCACGCCATCTTTGCAAACAATCAATCATAAGGTTGCCTTCTTCTGATGTCATATTTTTTGGCGATGGTCCCTCTATGCACTCTGCTGCATCCAAAAGAGAGTTTGCAGATTCCTGCATCATGCTGGAACTTGGAGACGAGCCTGGTGAGATAGTCATTGGTGTTTCACGATCCGTATCGGTAATTCCTTTTCGGATAAACTCTAAGGTTGCGTCCAATGTCGTCATTATTGAGTTTCTTTTTGCTCCAGATCCAAAACAAAGATACCTAGAAGGGAGAGAACGATTTCGAAAAAACGTGAAAATGAATAAATTCATAAGGAAGTATCAATAGGTCATATTTTCAACATTTAAAAATGACACTTATGAGAATATACAATATTTATAGGAAAATGTAAGAAATAGGCAACTAAAAGGGTTGTTTTAATTCTATGGATATGCAGAATGCGCTATTACAACTTAATCAAAATCTACAATTTAGGCACAAAGACACTCATAAGACAGTGCACAAGTATATGCATAGGTGGGCATACTTCATATGTTAAGCAAAGTCGGAAACCCTACTCACAATTCAACAAATGAGAATAGCTTTAAGTCACACTATGAATAACTTCAACCTAAGGCCATGCCAATCTCCCTTTAAATTCGAATTTAGGCTGCGAAACCATTGCTTCTAGTCAATATCCGAATTTCTTGCCAACTGGGAGCATTCGAATATGTATAAGCAATGAGTTCATACCCGAAACCCGAATTCATATTAAAACGCGTTCACTTACTTCTCTAACTTCAATAACAGCTCTCTTCTTTTCTTTTTCGCTCCTTCAACCAACCGTCGTTTTTCTCTCGTCAGTTCTCTGTTATGCTCCATGTACCTAAAAAGAAGCACGGCCATTGATATCAATGATTGTAAAAACTCATCCGAACTACGTCTTTAGTTCTAAATCAACTACAAAAAAGAAACGGGTACTGAAAGCTCAATAAGACATCTCATAATCACTTTGCTTTGGTAGATAGTAAGCGCCCTTCAATAAAATCATAGAGCTATTTGAATACATGTCCAGGCCCGTCAAGAGTTTCTGTGGGATCATAGCAAATAAAAAGGGCATCCTGATGATGAGATAATGAAGCTTGAAAGCCATTGCAATCACCAAAGGGTCACTTAATAACTCTTGGGGGTCTCCTCCGGTATGGAGTCCAAAGCAATCTGCACATCTGCTCCTATCTTGGCACCTCTCAGTAAGTTCACATATAATTCGAAAACAAATTGACAATAAACACAATTGAGGATTGCACCTTTAGTTGAAGAAAGGGCAAATTAGGGTTCTGCAGTTCCATTTTCCAATTAGAAATACTGATTCTGACTGCTATGGTGGTTCATCTAGTCCTTGTACTTGGAATCATAATAGTACTTATGAAAGCAAACAACTACCTTGCCAAATGAATCGTTTGTTCAATATGAAAAGGATCGTGAATCTTCTCAGCTTTAGAAAACTGATGATTGAAAATGAATCTTGATAACTCAAATGTGAGAACTGCTGGCAAATGAGTGAACCAATGCTGAAAAAAGGAGATAATGGTCATTAGTTCAAGTAAGAAAATCGAAGGGCACAGTAATAAATGATGGAAAGAGTAATGAAAGATGAAAGAAAAGAAAGATGGAAGAGGAATAAAAAGGGTAAAAGAAGGATGGAAGGATAGAAAAGCGGAAGACAGAAGGGAGAAAGATATAAGTATGGAAAATGAATGGAAGGATGGAAGAAGAACGAAAAAGACACGGAAGAAGGGTGTGAGAAGGATGGAAAGATGACATAAGGACAGAAAAAAGATTGGAAGAGAGATAGAAGGAGTATAACAGAAGGGTGGGGAAGGATGAAACGATGAGAGGAGGGTGAAAAAGGATGAAAGAGGGATTGACGATGAAAAAAACTGAAATAGAATTGAAAGAAGATGAAAGAAGGCTGGAGAAGGATTGGAAACGATTATTTGACTTAAATTTGAAGATAAAAATTAAGATCAGTTGACCAATTGCTTAATTGAATCATAATCTTAATCATAATCATAATGATAATCATAAACTTAATTTATCATTAGAACAATTGCTTAATCAAAAAGATCACTGTTAGTTTATTTACATGGTAGAACTGTGGCTAAGATCAGTGCACAAACTTTGAGTAGCATATCATAGCAAAAGTGAACAATCATCGTATGAATCGCATTTTGTTGGTGGAGGGCTAATCCCTTCAGTTATTTCTGAGATACTTCAACAAATGCAAATTGCAAAAGCATAGAATGTGATGTGAGGTATTGAGTCACGACATATCACATCAAAAGTATACCTTGGCCAATCTTACGCATTGAGCTAAGAATGATTCATGGGGGATGGGGGGGGGGGCGTATAATGATCTACAAGAAATCTACCTCTTGAGTTGAATTTGCAGAAGGATCGTGATCATTCGTTTTGATTTGATTGTTAACCATGGCATCATCAAGGCCGTCGTATATATGATCATGTCCCCGCACGTGCAAAGGCAACGAACCGAACATTTCTTCACTTTTCACTTCTTTCCCTATGGAGTAACTAACTATTGTAAGAATAACTCATTACTCAAAAAAACAAACACGTATAAGGTAAAAATAAAAGTCGACGCAACAGAACCGGTATCGAGTATGACCCAATAAAATCAATACAACTAACCATTGTAACACCCGTTCACAGTGTATCGACCATAAAACAGCTCTGCTATTGGATTTCTTCTGACTGAACTAGTCAAAAAACAAATCAAGTCCACAATATAAACATTGAAACATATCAACAATTGCTTCTTGCTATTAAAATACCCCTGTAAAAACATTGGACAGGTAAACAGTGCCCGTGCAGAATATGCATATAACCAGAACAAGGTATGAGTTTTTCCTTTTTGTCATTTTTAGATATTTTTTCTCTTTTATGAATAATGTAGTTAAGTTGGCTTTAATTAGTGTTTTAATACTATTGAAAAAACCAACATTAAAAAATGAATATATGAAAATGAAAATGAATACGATTAGCAAACAAACCTATGAGGATGCGATTTGAATGCATCTTCCAACCAATCCAGCAATACATGATTGAATTCACTCACATCCTACCAAAAGCAAACGATCAAATATTTAGCTACTTACACGTGTAATTGAATTCTGAACGATAACTTACCAGTCAAGGTCTATAGATATAATCTACACTTCATCATTTAATTCCTTAAATAATTCATTCTTTAGGGTACCCTTCACTACCTTCACTATCTCTCTTCACTATTTACATTAATGTCTGTCTCCATTATGTGTCCTGAACAAAAGGTGGATATGGGGGTATATATGGTTCCAACACCAAACCCCCATCGTTATGGTACTAGTCCATAAATCACTATTCAGTTGGACAGAACAGTATGCTGGTTATGTAATACAAGGAAAGATGGAATTTTCGCAAGAATTGTTTATGCAAGTCTACCAACATGTACTTATAGGGAATAAACCGAGCTCTGTCTGCCTGGTCCTAAGGCTCAATCATAAAACTATTGTCATGTTTTCTATCATTTTAATGAAAGATTTTCAGATCAACTTATTCCATTGCAATATAGTAACCTACAACTGAGTTGCAATCTTTAACGAACAGTTTCCAAATGAAATAGAATACATACAAATCGAAATCCTAAAGGTGAAGATAATAGAAAAATCACCTGCTGATCTCCAGGGTTTTCCTTTCCAGTTCCTCTAACAGCATCTTCGAGAATCTAGTCAAAAGAGTTGAAATTCAATGAAGACCGAGCAACTTCCTTTACATATCTCATCTTGCACCGGAGACGTTAGAATCGGGAAGGGGGACATTGGGGGCAAGTATCCCCAATAATAGCAAATGCCAAAAAGTGCCTTCGAAAAGTTAAAATATCACCATTACCTGGAGACCAAACTACCAGTGATTCCCCAGTAAAATCTTAGGGAGAGCCCTTCTTCATTTGTTTTGAAATAGGTCATGCATTTCGCACACTCTATATCATTCTACCTGCACTCCAACTGCTCCTTCCCTATCTTTCTCCGTTTGCAATGACAAGAGAAGTATAACATGTAATTTTGTAAATGTATAGGTATGGCTCTTAGAGTTAAGGGTATGGTACAAATGCCCTTCAACTCCTGCGCCCTTCCATTTTTAAAAAAGCTCCTACGTTTGTGTCGTGCACTATACGAAGGCGGTGGTGACGCAAATAGGCTATGATTGGACGGAAAGCAGTCACCAAGGGTCCCTCGTGCACTTGGGATCCCGAGGGGCATAATTCAGAATAAAAACACTTCTCCATAGTCATCAAGAGCAAAAAAGAAAAGCCTAGAATCCAAGGGTCACATTTCAATTTATGAAAACTTGAGAAACACAGTCTAGTCCAAGCTAGCGATTTATTGAAGAAATATTCAAAATAGAACATGGTAAGAACCTCGATAGCTTTGGCTGGATCGACGTACTTCCTGTTGCTGTGAAGGAGTAATGAGAGAAGCTTTTGTAGCTCTAGTAGAAAGGCCAGTTTTGGTTGATCCTAGAGGAATGGGAAAATGACTGATCAATAAAGCACAAAATAAATGTATGTACATATCAGTTAAACATATCGTACTTTCTCGAAAGAGCACAACTCAAAAAGTGATTTTTGAAATGAGCGTCCCCTCGAGTGAGCGCACCCTCTTTTGCAATGAGTTTTCACCCTCTTTTGTAACGAGTTTTCATTGTCTCTGTAATTACAATAATAGTTCATCTTGGTGCTCGTCCTTGATGAATTTTACCACCCTTATTGCATTGTTCTTTGCTACGCTATGTTACCATACTATGCTATGTTGTCAGCACCTTGTTGGCGTAATGTAACTTATACATATTACGTTTTTCCAATCTATATACTCAATTCTGTGAATTCAAGAAGTCAAAAATATATATAAATATGGAAACATAATCTGGTTACTCGCAAACTACTGAGTTCATATGTAGAGAGCTGCTTGAAAAAGGCCAAAGCCGAAAGTTACCTTAAAGGTGCTAAAATCGGGAAAGTTAAGACAAGTCACTGTGGTTTAGTGACAAAGAAGCTTGCAAGTAAAGTAGGAGATCTGGGTTCGATTCCCGGTGGTGGAAAGTTATAATTTTCTCCTGATTTGTCTGATAATAATAATGCTCCTGGTTACTATATATATAACCAAATATATTGACTTTCTATGACTTCCACTTTCAAGTTTGCGTACTTGTCAGAGAGACAATACTCTGATTGAGAATATCAACATACATTGTCGGAAAGAGTACAATTAGATATGTCCCCGATGAAAAAGTTGAATTCAAAAAATAAGAGCTAATGGAATATCTACCTTTATGTTTTCAATGTCTTCTGAAAGTTCGCAGTTCAAGACAAGGTTTCGAAATTTTGGAATATGAAAGAGAGACTACGATGGAAGCAAATGGTAAGTGAAACTAACATGGTGTATGTTCATTTCGATTGAATGAAAATAAAACAAGTTGAAAAAACAACACAATAGCATATTCAAGAAGACCGAATAAAGTCTATTTGACTACCAAAAGCTAAGTGGAGTACCTCAACATATAAACTCATTCATGTCATAGGATTGTCTACAGCTCTGACGTATGCGACTATCTTACCTACAAGCTCAATCGAGTTAAACGTTATCTCAATTTTTACCGCACTTAATCAAATTAAACACTGCTACATAATAGTATTACCGTGGGTGGTGTCTTTGGCTAAATTTCTTGCACATGATAAAAGCAAATGAAAAAGAAAGCTCTAATTCTCAAACCTGGACGACAGCACTGAACCAACATGTGTTACCAATATTTTTGAGCCCAACGGGGACATCTTGCTTCCTCTCCCTATCATGAGGATTTTCAGGGTCAATAAAAGACATCCATATATTCCCACGCTTTCTTTTATTTCCGCTGCGATTGTCAACCAAACTTGCTTCCAACGCTCTGCAGTATCGAAATATGCAAACGTTAAGTATTTCTGCCTTAAAATGCATTATGCTCAGCGCAGTGATTCTCCAGTCCTTAAATGTGGATGAATACATGTTAGTAAGAATTGATTCTTTCAAGAGCACTATTTTGGCGAGCGCTTCAAGAGATTAGGCGATAGAGAAAACTGTACAATAAGAAGCTGCACAGAATATTTACTTGCTGAGTTCTTTTTCTTCCTCGGAGATCGAAGGACCACAGATTGAAGGACCAGCCTTGAATAAAATATGAAAAGTTCACATAACTATACACTTACAGAAAAAGTAAAGTCTACAAAAAACAATGTGGTGAAGTTCCAAAGACTAAGTCAAAATCTAGAAACAATTACAGTAAGTCCAAGAAAATGAGAGATGATCATCACTTTGTACTAGAGCAGGTTAAAACTTCATATATAATTATGACTATCATGCAAGTGTATGGTACTCTGAACAGATAAGTCAAAAACTCCAGGGTAATGCCATTACAAGCACTTTCTTAAAAGCAATACTCCTACTTCGTGGCAACATGAAATTTCTTATATTATGCTAATGATTGAGTGACCATGTATTGCGGTTAAATTCCCAGCAAAAGATACAAGAAACAGACACAGAACACTGAATAAGATTATATCAGAAAACAATACAAACAACATCAACATTAAAAAAACAATACAAACTTTAAAATGATAGAATTATCAAAACCTGATTTTCTCTAAGACTCATTTCAATTGCTTTCGCAAGGTCTTCATCTCTATCATCAGCTATCTCTATCACTTCTTCTGTAAACACAAAGTATAACCAACATAATCATTGGTACTATCACAAAGATGGTCTCATATCATCAATAAAAAAGTAGAAAAAAAAATAACAAAATTCAAAATTATTTGTAATCATTTATTATCATAAATCATATTAGCTATTTATTATCAAAAGTTATATTAGACATATATTATCATAAATTATCATAATTCATAGTCACAAATTATCACTAATATAATTTTTGATTTTAAATAAGCATTAGTCATACATTACCATAAAATATCAGCAATAATTTAGAATCAACAATCAGTATTAGTCCTTTATTTTAAGACCAGGACGACAACAAGAGGAAAACGTACTTATTTACAGTAGAATATTACTCCCAATATGAATAAACAATGTCCTTTCTCTATAACGTCGTTCTAGTCACAACGTTTTTCACAAGCAATATTTTCCAAGCTATGCTTTCCAACCGTAGACATTTAGTGTCGTGAATCACTACTAATCACTTATTGTCATCCATTGTCAACTAATAATTCACTATTTCAATAAGCATAATCACAGCGGTAACGAACTACAAACTTACAATACCACAATAACATCAACAACAGCAACAGAATAAAATAACGAATTTGGTATGCCTCACTGTAAGCTTTAGATAATTTGCAAAAGCTTGTGACTCTTTTGAACTAATAGCTACAGTTTGCTTTTTCAATCTAAATGAAATCTATGCTCCTAAATTGCATTTTACGATAGAGCTAACTGATGACGTATGAATTCTGCCAATGAAAAGCTTGCGGTATGCCAATGCTATCAACCAATTGAAGATGAATTACGCGATGTGCCTTAAGTACCAGCATGTATATAATGCTCCAAGAGTAAGGATAACATAAATCGGTACGGGAAATCACTGAAACTTCAGGAAGATTAAATGACACAAAAATGCGACACCCTGGCTGTGCCAGTTTTCGTGGCTTTTTGGTTGAAATCGATGAAGTGATGTTGTGGGAAGCAGCTCTAACTAAGAAAACATAGAACCTACTCTGACCACCAACTCTTGAGCCCGAATCTGGAAGAAAGGACAAATAATCCACTTAATATTGTTAGAAATTGGGTCTAAAACTTAAGGAGAAAATTGAAAATGACTTCTGTTGAAGATTGAAAGCTAAATTCCTGATGAAAGAATCAAGATTTCTGTTGAAATAGGCAGCGTATAAAATGAAAATAACCAGATAAAAACTATATACCTTCAGTAGCATTCATGTCACCAGCTGGCTGATAATAAGAGAAACAATGCATAAAAAAATATCTCAAATGGAAAAACTATTGAATCAACAGTTTGCAAAGAAATGTATGAAATCTCGATTCTCAAATAAATTCCTCATAACACATAATTTTACAACTACACGGAAAAGCTGCAACAGCTGCTAGCATATTGAAAGTACCTTTTCGCTCCACAATCATCAGATGATGAAACTTCTTCTAGTAGCTACAAGCTGTGCATTATATACAGTGTGAATAAAGCTGATAAAATGACTTTGTTTCTCATCGTCCTCATCTTGTGATTCAGTGTATTAAAAATATTCCAATTATTCCATGCAGTTTTACCAGCATGAAGCTGAGGGAGCATGGCAGGGTACTACCCGGCCAACTGTAAGATGTTACCCTTCCTTACCCATCAAGCAACTTCAAGATGAAAACATGTTTTGCTTAAAAACCTAGACAAAATAGATATGATGACACAAAACAACCAGCTGCAGCAAATGTAAAAGTAGTTATCTATTAATCAGTCTGTGAAGCTTCAGGGATACTGGTCTACATGATAACTAAAATTAACAAAAACGTTATCCCTGGTTATATGCTAATCTATGGCAAAGGTGGCCAACCCATTGCTCAAGAGCCACATGCCACTCCTTGACATGCAATCTGTGGCTCAAGAAATGTATTGAGTTAAGCTGATAGATACATAAGGAAAAGTTCTCTCTAGAACTCGAAGGGAGCCAATTTCCCATTGGCTACCTGCATTCTACTTCAATGTGAATTTACACACTATTTATAGAGTTTCTTATAGTTTGCTAAAGTATTGAGTGATATACTACAACTGAATGGATCACTTTTACAAATCCCTTGCAGCTCCCATCCATCTGAATTTATTGTATTTAACTTCCCCCTCTCTGATGGCCTGAGTAGAATAGCAGTGAAGCTAGAACTAACCGTGTTTGTTCCAATCGTACTATTTCCAGTCAAAAGTTCAACAGCTTGCTTCAAGTCACCATTTGTTGCCTAGAAATACAAAAAGAAACTCTAAAAATATCTTGCCTCCAGTTCACTCACCTCTGAAGAGACCACAGAGTCCAGAAAAAATCAGAACATCAAGTTTCTTGTTGACTGAATACAGTGTTATCTTAGATACTTAGTGTAACTGTAATACAACAAAGAGACTATGAAAAGATTAAATAGAAAAATACTCTTAACTCTGATAACTTAATTCATCAGTACTAGTGACATAATATGTGATGTAAGCTGTAAAAGTATATTGTGTGTTCATATATAAAAAATCTCCAGCTATCTCCAAGAGAAAGTTGATCAAATTACTTTGTGTTTAGAAATAGGGCCAACACTGCCCAAGGACTATATAATCAAACTAGTTGTGGTAATAAACAATGAGAAAGTACAAGTCAACTTCTCAATCTAGAAAAAACCAAAATTTCCATACCAAATAAGCATCCCTGACTTGTTCTGGTGACTTCCCTGTAATTTCCCTCAACTTGAATATAACTTCTTTTGATGGATTGATACTCTGCTGAAAAATGGAATGCAGTAGGTCATATATATAAGGCTACCTATATCCAAGTAGCTTGGAGACAAGTCTTGGTCATCTAATTGGACTAATTCACTACCTGAGTTTTGAAAATCATATATTCCAAATTATCTCATGGCCTTATTCCAAATTCTTACAAAAAAGAGTAAAAATAAAATTAAAAATAGACTAAAATATTGCCTATAAAAGAAATGTGATAAAACACAATTCTACAAGCGTGGCCAAAGTTCTCCAGTGCAAGAGCCATATAAAATAGTTTTCAAATGACTGACAGCTACAAGAAAGCAATGAAATTTGATGTAGCCTTTCTTCCTACATCATCAATCATGGTAATAACATATTATGAGAACTTAGACAAAAATTAACATGCAAATTAGGTATGCAAATAATAAAACTGCTCTATTCTTATTTGTGAAAAATATTTCCTTACTATCTGTTCACTTCAATACGTTCCTATAGCCACAGATTAAGTGTCAAAGAACTGTGTATAGTTTGCAAGGGCTTGGCTACCCATACAGGCATTACCTCATTGCTTGGGCGATAAAATCTTGCCATGAACTAGGTATCATTACATTGGTGCAGCACATAATCAAAATCCACTATTCATCATTATACACTAGCAATCACACAAGAAAGAACTTTAATATAATTCCAAAAAGGTTGATGCTACAAAATGACAAAAAAAACTATTGGCAATCCTCACAATTACATAAATGTGCTGCAGCAAAGTGGTAGGAAATCATCAGACCTGCCAAGTATCAGACATGTTAAAGAGAAGCACTGCAAGCATAGTTCTCTCTTTACAAGTAAACCTGAACAAAATGCAGGATCCATATAACTACATAACTTGCTTTCCAACTTGGTGCACTACCCAATGAAAATCAGCATTCCTACAGATTTGACCGAGAATTGACCAAGAATTATAAAAACTTCTTTAAGAATCAGCTTGAAATCAAATAGGAACAAAAATCAAACAGGATGATGACTGGTGGATATTCTCTAGATTTCCTAGTGTTCAAATGTGCTGTTTTAAACCTAGAAAGACTATAATAATTCTTTTGACTGATAATGTACAAATTTTCTATTTCCAACATTCCTTCTCTTGTAAAATGGCAGGTCTGAGTATAAGCATATTTCTACATTGAAAGCTATACTGTATGGAAGCAGATTTTATGCTTATCAGTTTCATTACCTTACACTTCCTTTTCATTTCACGTATTGATCGTTCACTCATAAAATGTCTTTTCCTCTTCCGCCAAAAACTATCCTCATTCTCATCTTCTTCTTTCATTAAACTTAGCTGAATTTCTTTAATAGCCATTCCTTGGGAAATTTTATCCATGATATCTAATTTAATATCCTTTGGAGTTGGATGGTATTGTGTGTCCTCAAACCTGATTGCATGGCTGTGTGTTTTGATATATTTGACAATTACACCCCCAGAGCTTAATGCTTTCACTTGCAACCTGGCAGGGCATAATGTTCCTAATTTCACTACTCCCTTCCTACTTTTATGTGCTCCTTCTCTGCAAGGCTCTGAAGATTTCACATATTTTCTTGATTCCCCATCTCTCTGACATACGAAATAGCTGTAACTGGCATTCTTTCCTTCTGCAGTTCCACTACATTTACTAAAATAAATATAATTGCTTGCTTCCTCCTGTTCTTTCCATTTTTCAAAATCTTTCATTGATTTAAACACAATATTTTCAGTTTGACAGGGAACAAAATGATCATGTTCAATATGGCCAATAAGTTTTGTTTTATGATAAAATGACCTTGTACAGCCAGGATATATACAAACTGATTTCTTGTTTACATCTTCATCTTCATATCTTTCCTCATTATGCTTCTTTCGCATATGCCTTTTTAGATTGTCTTTACGACTAAATTTGGTGTCACACTTTTTGCAACTGTAAACAATTGTCTTGGCATGTTGAGCGGATATGATAGGGCACTGAGTTTCAGTTAGGTTTATGTCTGATACTTGCATGTCTATATCAATCATGATTTCCTAATACAGCATGGACGAGAAGGCCAGCCAGTCGAATTCGCGTGTGTACATAAATATGTTTCTCTACAACAGTGACTGTGTAGTGAGTACTTTCAGGGTCCACGGAGGTATAACAATGCTATGACCTACCTAGGCCTAGTAGTAGTAAATCGAAGATTAAAGGACTCCACAGAAACTTACCGACGGCCTGAGGAGCTTGCCTGTTCCAGCCGTCATTGTAAGTGAATGCTACCGAATCGTCTCTGATTGTCTAAGTTTCATTAATACTTGTTATTTCACATTTATCTCTCACAATTTATGCTTCACAACAACGGCATTTCTTTCACTTTTAAAGTCCCATAATGCAGTTTGAGTTCTGATGACCCTTTTTGACACGCTCTTGGCATGAAGTGAATTGATTATTGCGGTGGGTACTTTCGAGTACCGAATGAAGAATAATCGCCCCCCTCCACTTTAAGCTTTTAACTTTTTCCATTCCCATTTATTAAGTGTGAGGATTCTATCAGTGACACTGTATTTCTTCCCAAAGACTGTTTTCATTTAGTTAGAGGCCAACAAAGCACTATAACTACAAATGGTCAGTCTTCTAATGTTACTCCTGGAAATATCCATGTTTTTATTTCCAATCCCATCTCCCATTTGTCTCAGCCCATCAATTATTGCTTTTCAGAGCATTCTCAAATCCCCCAGTTATTCCAACTCCCCACTCCCCTGTACTCAGTAAATGAAACGTTTAGTTGCCCAATTTCTTCTGTGTACTGATTCATTTCTCACACTTCACACCCAGTGAAAAGCATAGTGATTTTCTAGATTACACGCTTTGTTCTTATGAGAAGCAAGTATAAAAGAAACATGAGACTCAAATCAGGCAAAAATTAAAACACAGGCAGGCTGAGTTTCAAAAGTAAACTTGAAAAATCTGTTTTTGCGAGAAAAATTTTAATTGAACTGAAAGCAACATAAAAACAACATCCGTCTCTCAAATGTTTATAACTAAAACTTCAATTTCTCGCCTCAGAGGTGCCCTATTGCTATGGGAAATTTCAAGAATTTTAAGAAACATTTAAGGTTGGATTTGACAAAATTTAAAGAAACATCAAGGCTGAAGGGAGAAAGTTTCTTTCTTAAATTAAAAAAGGTGTAATTTGTGTGCATTCCTCATACTTTTACGTAAATAGTAACGAGTCAATTTTCTTCATATAAGCTAGCTTTAGTTCACTTCCAGTTAGTTCTTCTTAGTCCTAAGTTCTTACAGGGACTTTTTATACAGACAGCGTAGGTAGGGGGCTGGGGGCTGAAGCCCCCACTTTTTGCCAGCTAGTGATTTTTCTAGCCTTTATCAAGCAATTTATAGTTTGTAGCCCCCACTTTTTATGTGTAGCTCCACATTTTATTTGGCAATGCCGTTCCTGTTATATGAATTAATGAAGATCAACATAGCGTTTGAAAAACTACATCTAGTTTGATTTTTGAAAGAGTTCTTGTAGTTTACAAGACACAAAACCTCTGTTTTCTACAAGCAGAAGCTTCTGCTGCCATCACCATCCTTGATTTTTCCGTCCCCATCCTCGCAAACATGGCTAGCTTTTGACGAAATTCCCTCAAGTATAGTTTGCTATGAGCAATTTTAGTATCATAACGTCAGAATCTCCAGTTTTTGAAACAAATTAACATGTATCGTTATGCCAAACAACCAAACGTATATTTCATCGAGCTTTCGATCTACATTTCACCTATCTTTGCCCTGGAACCCACCACAACATGCAAAAGGAGTTCATGAAAAGTACTGCGGACATACCCTCAATGGCTCCTTCCAGCATAGATTTTCGAAGTCGTTCAGTTTGACGAGACAGATTCGGGCTGGGGCTGAAAATTTCTGTCACACTGCTATTTCATACCATAGTCACTATAAGGGTGTAACCAGCGGGTGTAATCCTTAAAAGGGTCTGGTCCTTTTGTTCCGCTTTATTTTGGATTAACTTGGCAGGCCTGTTGATAATGTAATACGAAGTATCATGTGACTTTGAAGCTGCCACGATTAGCCAACTATGGGTGACCGTCAATCAACTGCATCCACGACATGATAAGGAACTCTGGGGGCAACTGTTGGACAAAGAAGGCCAATAGGGATGAAAGGGCACTCAAGTACACAAGTGAGTGAAATGAGCCGAAAAATTTTGCTCTCTATTCACTTCTGGGAAATTTTGGTATCATCCTTTGACGTGCTGTAAATATCATAACTGACTTTGTCAAGGAGGGTGACGTCTGTCCCCGTTGCTCCTCAGGAGAAGGAAAAGGTGAGACTTCCCACAGCCCCCTCTCTATGGTCCCTGAACATTGCTTGATTGTGCGGTATTGTAATGTCGCTGCGAGGGCGAGTCGTTGTTGAGAATGCCAACTTCCGTTATGATAACATGCTTTGAACTGTTGAAATCACTTCAACAGAGAGTGGGCACGAACACCGAAATCTTAATTGAGAAGAGTCATATCATGTTACAAGCAATAAAGTGGCTATTGGTTTGGATATTTTTGGTTCTAAAACCGTCTATGCACGAGAGCCCTTTCAACAATAGTGGGGTGTGTGTATGCAAAAACTTATGGCTATCCGAAAGAGTCTTGACAAGTAGAGGAGATGCTGACAGTTGCGAGGACAGATGTAAGAACTTAGCTGATCAGATTAAAGACCCTTTGACTTTAAATAACCAAGGTACGTTGTGGAATAGTCTAATTGAATAGTAACACACAGGTCCATTGATAATCGGTTTCGTGACCCCACCATGCGTAGAGGAACTACAATGACAAGAGGGTAAGTTCATAATCATGTGTGTTCCCCTCTTCTCAAACGGCTGCCCAGGGATCTCAGTTTGCTGGCTGTCCAACATCAGCGGAGTATTGTTCTCAAAATCATCATATCTACTGCTCCGCCTTGGAAGGACCGAGTCACTATCTTATGTATGTAGAAGAAACATAATTAAGGACGGACTGACTATTTATTTAGGGTCCGGGGAGAAATACGTATGGCGGAATTTGGGAGGCTTTTGTAATGCAAAGTGTGTTAGAAATCACTTCTCCGTCCAGAATATAATTAGAATATATCCGTCTTCTCTGCCCCTTTATAATACATCATTTTATAGAATAGTCAATAGACCTTTGCGGAAAAGGGGTCCTAGAGACAGAAAATTGAAGGGGGCCTTCGGCCAAGTCCGTTACTCAGCACAACACATCTAATAGTTGCGATGAAGTGCACAATGTATCTTGCGATTTTCAAACAAGCTATTGTTAGTAGTTGTGTTCGCAGTAGCATTGAATAAATAAAAACAATTTCATGCACAATGGATACCGTTCTCAGCTCCAAAGTGCTTCGAATCACAAGATTATGCCCTGTAACGTAAATGTGAGGTGATCAAAACAGTCCCCACGTGGCATCTGCAATTTCTTGGATGTAACCAAAACATATATTCAAAAAATCTCCATCATCATTCTCGCACAATAGGACTCATTATAACCTTGATTGGAGTTATCCAGCTTGGACTTGAAACCCAGTATAAAAATTTTCTTGTTTTTTCATGATTTCAGTGCTAAAACTCTTTTAAGACTCACTTGCAGTGTTATACTGGCAGGCACTACACAAAAAATACTGGAATGCATGGATTAACACAAGAAATCTATAAACATTACATAATAGCGATGTTGGGCATGTGTGAAATTTGGAACATTAAATGTTTATGAACTTAGCAACTTTCGTATTTCTCATAAAGTCAATGTTGAACTTTCCTAATTTTTGAGTAGTTGAGTGCCCACACTACTTTACGAAACGCAATTTTCGTATAAAAACATGTACCCTATTGGTGTTTATATGCCATGTGGTTCAGCATTGCAGTTGTATTTATATCGTAAAAGTTATATGGATAGTGTAACTCTACACTAACTGTACGGCAAGTAGTATGTGAAGTAGTAATTTTGGTTTAAAGTCCTTTAAACGAAACCGTTATCCAGCATTCATCGAAACGAACAAGTGTTCCATTCATCTTAGGAAGGCTGTATTTGACCTCCTTATTTAATTGAGGATTTGAGTGTGTGAAGGGAAAAGAGTGGCTCGCTGCGGCATTCGTGTTGTGAACACCAATAGGTTGTTATGTTCTTGATAGTTTATTGAATAATAGGCGCCCATTCGTGTCGCTTCCTGTGTAAAACAATGCATTGACAATCAGAAAACTGTCCAACACTTCAGAGGTAACTGCCAGGGCTGTCGTGGGCCTGATTATGGCCTGGGGGGCCATAGGTTACCCACCTCTGTTCTAGGGGGATGTGAAGCAAAACTTTGCCGATGACATGGAAGCGGCACGCAAGGACTGGATGTGGTTTCTCAAAGCAAGCCGGCACTTGTCAGTACGATAAGCATACTAGTTACCTGTTTGGGATATCTGTAGAATGTTGCAATATTTTCCGATGAGCTGCATTATTTTGCGAAAAATCGTAGGGTTTGCCGATAAAAGGCAAGTTTTGCCGACGAAGTGCTTTACCATGCATTGTGACGCTTCTAACGCTCCTCGTGACGGGCTTGGCAATGGCACATGACTACACGTTTCTTCAAAAAAAAAATGTTTTCCTCCCGGTACTGAAACATCTTAGCTTTTTCATGATTTCAGTGCTGAAACTTCTTAACACGTTCGTAGCAGGAATAGCCGAGTATGCATAACATTATGTTACAAAGAGAGACAGGCACTACATAGACAGCACACTACGACATAGATTACTACAAGAAGGCGATGATCGTCGCGCGTCAATATTGGAGTTTTAGATGTATATAAAGCCTAGTTCAGACGTCGAACTTTTCATGCGCCGAACTAAATGTAGCGAATAAAGCTCATGAAAAGATCGACGTCTGAATCAAATTGGTTCTGCGCTTAATATTAAGGTCGACCCAAATAATAAGTTCGACCGGCCCAGTCGTACTTAATGCATTAAGTACGGTTTCAGTTCAGACGTCGAACTTTTCATGCGCCGTTCTTAATGCATAATTTAATCTAACATGAAATCTCGGATTAATCCTGACGTAAGCTATTGTTCCAGCTATTGTTCTCAACTGCACGTGCGCAATTACCATAGAAATAGAAGTCTTTGGCAATTACTGAGAAAGCCCGCGAAAAATTCCATCTCAGACTCGAAAATGGCGTCTGCACGTAAAAGTGATATCGAAACTACAGTTTGTATAGTCTGCTTTACACCAACTAAATATTCTTGCATCGGATGTCCCAACGTAATATGTGCAAGGTGCTCCTATTTCGAAAGTGACGAGGAAACGGAAGGTTGGATCGCTGGTAAATCAGTTGGGTACTGCAGGAATTGCTATGAGGAGAGGGTAGACGTTGATCCACTCGATTATAGACACATAGCGTCTGACGAGCTGTGGTCACCAGCAGCTACAACAGCATTAAAGACAAGGTAGTGTGTTTCGTCTATCTAATTTTTTGGTTGATTACAACTTTCTGTACAGTCATTCTGCCAAAAATGGCTCAGAAATCTCCTCTCTAGTGTAGTGTTTTATGCTGGATAAGTATGTCAAGGTACCATGAAGGAAATTCAATAGAATATTTTTTCTCCATAATTTCCCACTATAACTAATGAAGAGCCTTTTATATAGAATTTAATTGATTTAATGTTCTATTCTATTTGCTACAAGAAAATATATTCAATTCTGCCACTCTCCCGCCTTTCTTCAAAGTAAAATTATACTGCAACATTGGAGTGATTCCCTGATTTTCAAATCGAGGCTGTCATCCTGTACTATTTAGTTCGATTCATGAAAAGTACGACGTCTGAACCAAATGCGGATTAAATTCATTTGGGTCGACCTAAATTTGCAATAAGTTCGGCGCATGAAAAGTTCGACGTTTGAACTAGGCTTAATTTATCAAATTTCTTAGGTCGCAGAAATCCTGCACTGAACTTTCTAAACGTTTTGAACGGCCGGATACTGCTTTCGTATAAACCACTTTCTTATACAGAAAGGACGTGTATACCAACCAGTGTCGCTTTGATGCTCACTTCAAAGCATATCGCGAACTACATGTCCGCCCTGCATGTCCACTCCTGTTGCAGAGGGGCTCACACCACTGATTGTCTCTTAGGAGCCAGTCAACTGTAGTCCTACACATGGAGTGGATAGAACTAACAGTTTTAGCTGATTGACTCTAAGGGGTGCTCACATTATAATGTCCAGGCCTAGTGTAATACAGTAGACTTTCCTGTATCCCAGTGGTTCACATACGGGCCCAATTACTTTGCACGACGATCCCCTACAACATACTTTCCAAATCAGGATACTTTCACGGGAAACAAATATCAACAGTGGTGCAGGATAATAAAACAAGGAGTCGAACAAGTGACGACACGAGCGACGCAAAACTCACAACGCATCATTTATGAAATCATATCGAACAAAATCAATTATATACGAACTAAATGCTCACCAGAGAGAGCTAGAATCACCCTGTAGCTGATCGTGCAGTGATAGGCAACAATTAACTTACCAGTAAGGAACGGTTTGGAAACTGCAAGGAAATGAGAATTAGGACTGGACCGATGAAGTACGAAAATAGAGGGAACTGAGTAGCCTAAGTGGCGTTAGTCTTTTCTGATGATTATGCATGCAGTTTATGAAGTAGCGTCTCATTACAAACTGAGCTCCTTCTATGATTTGCAGGGCTTGCTTAAATTTGCCCAAATTGCACGTAATTTTGGTTTGGAAGTGCTGCTCGCTGCCGTACTGCAGAATAGTTGAGACTCTTTGGATTTAGAAATAGTATGGAATTCGTTGTATCATGCATCTTTAGGAATAGTAACTCTGCATTGTCTTGCAATCCTTGGATTTGATAAAGATCACCACCAAATGAAATACATTCAAGTAACCTGATCAACGGTTTATAATTTTAGACCACGAACCTATGGTATTCAGAGTTCTATTATTTTTGGATACGTGAAAGAGGTGTGAGTATCTGGAATGTGAGAGGACAGAGGGTCGTGAGAGGATGAGACATGAGAGGGGTTTAAAAAGCGTTAAAAATCCTCTGCGCATGACCATAATATGGTATAGCAGCCCTAGATAATCCTAATGCAAAAATACAGTACTGCGGAATTGAAGTATGGAACGTTTTATGGTGTTAGGATGCTTCCTAATTGCCCATATTTCCTTAAAAATAATTGGCCCCGCTCAGCTTCTTTTCTGCAGTACACGCTTTTTTTTATAAGGAACCACTTTATAAGGAACCTACTTGTAGAAGGTCGAAATACTCAGGGAACTTATACTACTAAAGGAAAAATCCCTAAGGAACTTTTCATTTTCAAATTCCGAGTGCTGCACTCAGATGCAAGTGAAGATTACATTACATTGGATGATATCAATGGAATAGACATAATACTTCTTGATTGAAATTATGCTTTTGCATATATAAAACTTATTTCCTGTCGCATTTGTGCTTTTGAGCTTGAGTTCTAGCCATAATTAAAGGTAAAATTGAGAATTTCAATGCTTTTCTAGTGCCTGTGCCATTCTTGTGGCACTCTATGTACAGTGAAAATTAAGGAACTATTAAGGAACTTTTAGTACTAGAATTTGATAAAAAGAGGTCCGAACATAAGGAACTTTTTGAACTAGGCCTTTAGCTAGGTTCCTTATAAAAAAAGCGTGTATCAGGATTTCCTCAAGGTTAAGAAGCGTTCCATTTCACGACCAAATAATGTTTTCAGTGTTTCTTGGGAAGTAAACAGGTCAGACTTTTTCTTATTGCGGTTCAGGTTATTGCCACCTTTCCAAGTACAGCTAATAAATAAATGATTTTCGATGATTCAAGCCACATTAAAACTTTAATCAAAGGCCTTTGTTGAAAGCACTGTTGTCCAGTACCTCGGGCCTCAAACTTGTATCACTCTAGTTGATAAATATCATTGATACTCCCCAAAGATAGAACAACTTCATTCACTTGTACAGGGATTTGCATGTGACAGCCTTTCCGGGATTTATCATCCTTTTTGTAATAAGAATAGATTAAATGAAAAGAGGACTGATATAATGGGATGTGAAAGCTGATCTTTTAATGATTGATTAATAATCTCTTTTTCCTGCTTAGGATTACTCTTTGTAGAGTAGCATGATATCTAAAGATGTTCCATGCAAAAGGAAGCCCTTTTATCCCGAGATAAAGTTACAGTTAAAAGACCTTGGTGAATGGTACCTTGGATATTTATCGTATTTGTGGCATTTCTGTCCTACTTATCGGGTCGTCTGTGCACTTGACCGGCCTTTTTAAATAACGATACAAGTGCATCCATCTCAATTCAAGCGAGTTAGTCTGGGTGGCAGGTCCTTTATTCACCAGTACTTACAGATTACGCGAATTTTTGCTATACATGTGTGCTTTGTAATTTAGGTGCTTCTAGGATTGGCAAACACTCAAGAAATGTATCTACCGTTGGATGCTAGGTGGGAGACTGCTAAGACAATTAGGAGATAAAATTTCTAACGGGAAATATGAGACTCATACCATTTGTAGTACCATGTATTTCAATTACACATATTTTTTTATAAGAAACAGGTTAAAAGAAACGGTAGGCTCAATTTTTCGAAAGTTAAGACACAACCCTACCCAAATTGAATAAAGCTAAGAAACTTTTATAAGTACGTCAAATGAGAATCTTGAATTTTTTAGGGAGGATAGCAGCTTTGTCTCAGCCGAGAGGCTGTTCCATACTTTTGCACCTCTGTAAGAGAACGATAATTGCCCGTTTGAAGTATTCTTCTGTGAGTGGAATAGTAAGAACTTTTGGAAAACATTGCTTACTAGTTGTGTGGAGCAAGGTTGTCGAGAGACTTACAGTAATACACCTTCGTTTGTCATTCTTTGAATTAGCACATTAAATTAGTTTGTCTGTGAATGTGAGTGAACTGTTTACTTTACCTTGGAAGCACGTTTAAAAAATTCATTACCTAAGACTTTTAAGAAGCATGCAAGAAACTTTTGATAGCAAAATGGCCAGAAAATTTAAAAAAAGCTGCCTACCAGCACCGGACCTTAGTTTCATATAAAAAAAATACGTGTACATGGGTCTCTTTATACCAAACTGGTTTATAATAAATCTAGTAATAGAGGAACTTTTAGAACTACAAGGAAAGAGTTATTTAACTCGCGCTGATGGCTTTTGTTTGTTATAATACTAATAGACCGTCTCACATAAGGTGTCAGATAAATTAGATAATTTTGGTTAAAAAAGAAAGAGACAGGCGCAGTAGATTCCTACGATGTTATTGTTGAATTTGCATTGATTTCCTACGAAAATTTATTATGTCAGTGTTGTGTTTGTGTAATGACTTTCTGTATTTGTAACACTGCAGCGGTACACGAACTCAAGTATTTTTGCTAAGAAAGTCTTAGGGAAGTTTCAGATACTGGACGAAAAAAGACACTTTCTTACAAAAAACGCGTAGTGATCTTCTTGGGCGTTGTGATTTGGCAAAAGGCCCAGTCATTTGATTTAATGGCTATGTTTGATTTAGAACAAATCCTTAATGGTTGTTTCTGATGAAAATTAGAATCCGACCAGACACAAGAATCAATGAAACCCGACCCCGGGAAGTTCTATACTCAACCTTTTATGGGCTAGTTAACATTTAAACTGGTTATTTTTTCCTGTCCATTAACATTGTTTTAGATCCCTTTCCTTATTACTTATATGAAATAGATCAAAGGAGCAACGGTTGTTAAATAAGGAAACGATCTACTATAGTCAATAAGAAAGTTCATCCGCAAAAATGTTTGATGTTAACATTTCGGAAAAATGCTCCTCTTATTCTCTTCTATCGCTGTCAGGTGCAGTATCAATATATCTAACAGGACGTTTGGCCATTTGAAATTTCCCAGGGAAGTGCGGAGACTTACTTCGTGTTGTCTTTTTCTAGCATTAAATTTCTGTGCTCTATGTATCAATGAGTTGTAACGACCACCTCAGTTCATAAGCGTAATTTCACTAGACCTATATCTTTGCTTTTAGATCAAAGGAGAGTGGTACGCTGCATAGATGACGGCATAGAATACAGTGTAGGAGCTGTCTGGAGAAAGAAATGTGCTGATCTAAGATGCAATGAGCGTGGACAGGTGATCATAAAGAAGACCGCTTGTCAGCAGATCTGTGTTCTTAAGCAAAATACGAATTCTGCTTGCTGCCCCATTTGTAAAAGAAAAATTACTTGCAACTCAAGAGAGATAAAACTTGAAATACCTAGACCGATGTTGCAGGCCAAAAGTCTTGGAAAATTGACTCTTTCTGATCATAGATGCAAACCAATAATTAATGAAACACACGTAACATTTAGAACCAAACCAGAATCTTGTGGAACAAAGCTTAGGAAAGCAAGAAAAGGTCTTATATACACAAACACTGTCCAGAAATCATACATCTTTATAGCAAGACCTTTGTTTAAGTTTTCGTGTTTGTTCAAGGTGAAGAATTTTGATTTTGATTCCAACTTGGCACCTAGTTTTAAAGTAGATATTCCAAAGCCTTATACCATTGAAATGATATATACAGATGCAGTTGGAAATTCTGACGTGCAAAATCCATCTGATAAACGAGTGATGGAAGGAAAACACGTATACGTACAAATAAAAGTACGTGAAAAACTTAAACGAGATCAATTCTTGGTGGTGGAAAGATGTAACATTATGTCACTGAACCGGAGGAAAACATACACTCTGTTGGAATCTGGGTAAGAAATGTAATTTAGAATCAATTCTTGAAGGGAAATAAAGTTGAACATCCCCCCTTTTTATCAGGTGAATTGCCATATCCAGTCGCAATGGTCTTTGTTTATAAAAGTTACGAATGGGGGGGGGGGGTATTGCCTCATAGATTAGATCATGACTTCAAAGTATACTCTGCCCACCAGAGCATTTCACTTAACAGCCTATACAAATCAATGGGAACTGTACTCCATTCATACAGTTTCTCTTGATCGAAAGAGTATACTTCCAGATCACGATCATATCCATATGGCAGCATCCCCCCCACCCAAAAATATGCACTTTAATTAAGAAAGGCTTTTATCCCTAGTTATTGTATCTCTCAATCCACCTAAGGGAGCATTTGTTAAGTATCAGGAGGAGAGGGGTGGAGGCAAATGACAAAATAGCTCCTAAGATTTTGTCCCCAGTGATACATGCAAAGATTATTTGAAGCCCCAGTCTAAGGATTCAAAATAATTTGATATCCCAGCTATGCAAACAGGATTGAATGCAAATGTATAAATTACTACACTCTTCAATAATTGGTCGATATCTTCCAGGTACCCTCCACCTTGTCACTGCTAGTGTTTCCTGTTATTCTGCTTCTTACCCCAGCTTGAAAGTTATAAATTACATACCTCAGTACCAACATGCATAAAAATTTCAGACCCGAGCTCATCTCCCTCCCCCCCGGTCTCCCCGATACTTAATGACTGCTCCCTAATAGACTTGCTAGACAGTAAACCGGTTTCCATTTTGTGTTTGGTTCTTTGTTCACTATTCTTGCAGATTGCCAAGCAAAAAGCCTTACTATGATTTTTCAAAACATGCATATATTATGGGGATGGCCATTAGTTGCTGTCACTCACTAGCGATAAGACACACCTGTATGATGTATTGAATTTCAGACATATTAGAAACTACACTTCTCCTCATCTTTCCAGATGTCCAGTGGACTCAACATTTAAAATTATAACGAAAACACCAGCAAAGATATGGTTCACTTTTCAAGCCAAGGTATTTGCCAAGACGGGCTCGCTTTACAGTGAATGGTTCAGATTCAGACATACCCGCTTACACCCAAAGGACAGAGAATATGTAGATGTATCGTGCCAAGCGGCGGTTTGCTCTTTAAAATCAGTTATTAGCATTTGCAATAGAAAATGTTAGGCATAAGGGCATATGGCTATGTTCTTAGAAGTAAAACTCGGGGCCAGGCCCCAGATCAATTTGAACTGTAACATCTTTTGCGCAAACAGCTACACGTTTTCGGCAAGGAAGGACTTAATAAGAGAAGTACATATAGAAGGCCAAAAAAGCAAGGAACTTCCAATTCTAAAGACAAAATCGTTAAGGAAATCTTCAGTTTCGAGCATTTTGATCATTTGGAAAAGATCCAAAGATCTGTGACTGGCTCCAGTGATTGCAGTCAAATTTGCATGAATTATGTGCAACCTATGGAGCAGTATTTCATAGAGATGTTTCCGTCAAAAATTTAGTAACCTGCCTTGCTGTTTGCAAGTTCGAATATTTATCTGGCTTTTGTACTATATTCAGGATGCTAAATGTTCGATTACAATCAAGAAACTACTAAGGAACTGTGAGTGCAACAGTGTGGTCAAAAGAGGGGTTCAAAAGTAAGGAACTTTAAGAGCTAGGCCTTGAGTAAGGTTCTTTATAAAAAAAACGTGTAAGTACTTGTGCCCGGGTTTACAACACAAAGAAGTGCAAAGTATTCTCTAATACCCTCCAAGTCATTTCACGTATATACGCGTGAACGAGTGCAGAGCATGTTCTTACCGGTTCTAGAGTTTAGGACAAATTCGTTGTTCTGCGGACGTCGTCTTGGGAATATAGGAAGAGAAATGGTACAGTATCAATGAATTTGCCCCATTAGTAGTTTTTATTGAGTACCAAATTCATTAATGAAGTAACTTATAAGTTAGGGCTATGTTGAAGGGGGACGTCAAGCGCCACCTGAATAATATAATACTGGAAATATGAGATTTACTCCTTATAATTTCATTTATATTTCATCCAGATTTTTGTCAGATCAAGAAAGATTTTAACGAACGTCTTATGTTCATACTTAGGTTCAGCGTTTTTGCTATTATCTTTATTTCAAAATTGACTTTTCTATGAGGGATAGGGGTGCTCAAAATTGATATATTCAACATACACAAGTTTTCATTTTGAACCCCCACCTTCCATATAGCGGATCTTTGTTACGTAACATTCTTGCAAAAGATGGCCCTTCTTGACATCAGTCCACCAGCTTTGATAAGAATGTAGAAAATAAACTGGTAATGAAATATTGCTGACGAAAAAGTTAATTGAGAAAGTGACTAAATATAATTATTATTCAGTATAATCATAAATCAACATGCTTTTGCTACTCTGGAGATCAAAAACTAGAAATATAGCTACAAAATGTGTTTTTGGCGTCATGCAACTGAAGTAACCTGACACACAACTCCACATAAATATATTTAACAATAACTTGTCATAAAAGTGGTGCACAACACTCGCTCCTCCTTTCTTACATGCTTTTTGAATGATCCCCAACTGCTTACTAAAAGTTTGTGAAAGAGCACCAAACAGCAGTTTCGTATGTCATTTTAGTCATATGGTCAGTTACCGTAGCAAAATTTTCAAAAATATACCATTCTTTGTCTTGCAGTCGTCCATCTAATACTACGTATGTTCTTTTATTGTTCTTATTGTTTATGCTGATCTTACAAAGCTTGTTTTTATAGAAGACAGAGTTTACTTTGAGTACATGTTTTTTCTTTTATAAGAAACTTGGCTTAATTCCTAGTAGTAAAAGTTTCTTACAATTTGGGCACAGTTTTGTTCTAAAAGTTTCTTAAAAAAGTTTCTTAAGTCAATGAAAAAATTGCAGTGGTAACGATAGCAAAACGGAAAACATTGTCTGTTGTAGTGCCTATAAGGCTTACCACATAAGACATGTAGTGGAAACTTGCTAAATCCGTGGAGGAAAAAAGGGGCTTCTGAAACTGCAAAAGTTGGCACAGACATCTCTAAAGTTCCCTAAGTCTTTCCTTGGTTATAAAAGTCTCTTAAATTTTAGGATATCTAGTGCTAGGTTTCTTTGGTAAAAAATTCGTGTATCTATACAGAAGGTAAATTGGGTGTTCTAACGCTCTTATGTTCATTCAATTTTTTCGGTTTTGTTTTTCGGTTTTGTGTTCTGTTTCCTCGTTCTGTAAGACACAGCAATGCTTTTTGAGGTATACATAATTCATAAACATGGCATATATTTATACATATTCCAGAAATTTTATTATTAAGCCTTTTTATGATTAGCAGAGCGTGTTATGAAAATGGTATTTTGCAAAGAGTGTCAATTTTGTCATTACTCCTTTCCATTAGTGGTCATGCTTTAGAATAGAGATCTGTCGGAACAGGGATGGGCAACTGTTCTTTCCAGGGGATCACATGGGAAACAACATATTGTAGATGACCCGGCCATAAAGGTGGACTCATTTCTACATAATGGTAATTGTATTTTATTTACGTGAATAAAAACGGCATCAAATCTAGAGCGGTACAGACTTGGTTTGCGACGGTCATTTTGTAAGTCCAGGTCTGTTTTAGAATGTAGCATATTTAATCCTGTCAATCTCAATAGAATATAGCTAAATAGCAGAATTTCTAAATTACAGCATTATCAATTTCCTATAGAGAATTTTTTAAGTAATTTCCTGAACGGAGAGGTTTGCAAAAGGGGGCTTACAATCATTAAAAATATTTAACATGCCAGGTCAGCATCTTTGCTGCACTACAGAAAAATGACCCAAATTGCGGAGGATTTTGTTTCATTTTGACATTAGCTATAGGGGATAGCATCAAGCCTAAGGGGGAGCGTTCCCCTGTAGTTACAATGTTAGCAAATGTCCTGGTTTCCTATATCAAGGAGATATTTAATGAAGAAGTGCACACATTTGAGCCTAGCAGTATTTCACCGACATTTGATATCAGGTTAGCAAGAGTTCAAAATTAATTGATTTTCTTCAGATCAAATAAAGGGATAATATTGCAATATCTAAACTGGAATATGATAGGGTGGAATGAAGTCTTAATTTATCATACCTTTCATGCGATATTAATACCGTTTTATCCTCCATTGTATTGAATTATATATCATAATAGAACTTTGACGTGAGTCGCAGAGGAACTCCTAGAAGTCCCAACATTGCTTACCTTGAACCAAATGTCTCATAGACAACATGATCACCAGCCAGGTCATCTATAACTATTTGGCACATTATATACATGAATTGGCACATTTGGTACTTTTGGATCTCTTTAAACACATGATGATGTCACAGTGTAGGTACATTTTTCCTCTCATAGTAGCTGGTGCTCCAATTGTCTCGTAGGAAAACCAAATTGCATGGCCTTTTCTGAATCTGATTTTCACCTTCTTGTCAACGATGCACCTGAGAAATTTACTTTAGATTAAGTATAAAGACACTATCAGGATAGCTAATAAGACTAAATTTAAGTTTGGATTGTCTTGATCCAGGTAAAATTACCTGCCATCGTGAAGGAGCATGTCCATTTCAAGAGGCTACCGAGAGAGTGGTAAATACATACATATACGTCCCCCTAGTATCCGCCACAGGACTTAAGCACAGTAGTTCATTCCTATATGCACTTTCTGGCTGATCTAGGTAACAAATAGTAATGGGCAATGTTAAACATTGACTGAAATATTCTTAAAAAGTCTGCAACGTCCTACTGAATTTAAAATGGAGACAGAATTGAATCCAAGATCATACTTTGTGACGTTATTGAATAATGGTATAGATCTTAACTCGTGACTAGTAAAAGAAGATATTTGAGAAACCCAACTACTCCTAGAAAGGACATCAACACGCATATTTGAGAAAGCAATTTAGAGGCAGAGCATTTGATAACAAAATATAGTAGCATAACTCTTTGACAGGCAAGATATTGTAAACAATTTCAAAGACATAAGCCCAAAGTTTCTTAATGAAGACTTCTTATAAGAGAATGTGTGTACAACCGCAAAATTTGGTGAATACGGTTGAGAATTTGGAGCATCTTAACATATAGAATGGGATTAAACTGATTGGGGGTATGGCCTTAATGCTTCCATAGCAAGGACTTTCAGTAATTCGATATAGTGCAATATCATTTGGCTAGAGCCTTCAAATTTTAAGCTATCCGCATTGGAGCAAAAGTCTAAATGTAAAAGTCCTTTTACTAGTTTCATAAAGTTGCCTAGAGTGTAAACAACTGCTATACATTTGCTTCAGTGACGTATCGAAGCACTATTTAGTGAGGGGTGTAGCAGAAGAACTTTACCGACAGATTAGAACAAGGTCCCGTACTTATCGACAAACCACCATTATTGTCGACAATCCATGATTGTTAATCAACTTTTACCGACAAGTCAAGAAATTACCGACAACTTCTGCTAACATCAGAGAAGAGGCTGATACATCCACACCTCCTACTTCAGTACGTCCCTGATTTGCATTGTGGGTTGATAGGCGATAGAAATACAATACCTTAGGCTGAAGAATGTGTCGAAATAACAGCATTCTGCCCTAACAAATAGTCTGGAGATATGATGCAAAGATGAAAGAAGCGAGGGGCGTTTCATTCGTAGAAAAGTGTAAGCGATTTTTGTTATTTGGTTGGAGTTTTTTGATGAATTTTGCTATTGTTGTGACTTAATATGACTTCTGTTATTATTCTGTGATTTTGTTGCGATTTTTGTGATTTTTGTGTGATTTTGTATGATTTCATCCCAGAGTGTACGAGGTTTTTCTGAGGTGTATGCCCATTGGAAAGAAAGCTACTATCATGTACAGTGGGGGGGGGGGGAAGGGGGGTTGCAAACTTTCTATGTGAATAGGCAATAAGACAGGTTAGGGCGAACAACGGTTTCCTAAGTTAACTGTAATCTAGCCGTATTGAACTGTAGCCATATTTCGTAAAACTACTACTTTTCCGAAGAAATTCCCCGAATAATGCTGATTTTTGTCCAACTCCTGCACCTATGGACCAATACTATTTCATGACCAATTAATCAGACCATTTCTATTGAGCATACTACAAACTTCCAATAAGGAACCATCACCTTTCAGGAAACATACACGCTTTGTTTTATAAGGAACCACTTTATAAGGAACCTACATGTAGAAGGCCAAAATGTATAAAGAACTTATACTACTAAAGGAAAAGTCCCTAAGGAACTTTTCATTTTCAAATTACGAGTGCTGTACTAAGATGCAAGTGAAGATTATATTACAATGGATGATATCAATGGAATATACATGATACTTCTTCATTGAAATTATGCTTTTGCATATATAAAGCTTATTTCCTGTCCCATTTGTGCTTTTGAGGTTGAGTTCTAGCAATAATTAAAGGTAAACTTCAGAACTTCAATGCTTTTCTAGTGTCTGTGCCATTTTGTGGCACTCTATGTACAGTGAAAATTAAGGAACTATTAAGGAACTTTTAGTACTAGAATTTGATAAAAAGAGGTCCGAAAATAAGGAACTTTTAGAACTAGACCTTTAGTTAGGTTCCTTATAAAAAAGCGTGTACATGCAGATGGCCAAAAACTTACGGAACTTGCGGTACTAAGTGCAAAATCACAAGGGAACTCCTCAATTTTGACCATTTTTATTACTTGAAAAAATCCAGAATTAGATAACTGGGTTTACTGATTGCTGTCAAATTCAACTCAATTGTTTGCAATCCATGTGAGCGAATGGTTCAAAGAGGGGGTTCCGTTGAGACTTTAACAGGCTGCCTAAGCACGCACTATTTCTGCTATTTCCAATATTTTCTTGCATCTGTACTTTTTTCACAGCTCTGTATATGCAGCTAAAAGTATGGTCAAAAGAGGTCCACAAGGAAAGAAACTTTGAAATACTCTTAGGTCCCGAATAATCGTCCCTCTGCATATTTGGATATTTTCTTCAGAAGAAATTTCCGACCCCCAGCTCTTACTAGACACCCGCTCTTACTAGACACCCGCCTATTGAATTTTCACGTTTTCTTAGGTAAGTATGCAAAAATTGAATTACCGAGTTTTGAGTTTCCATAACCGTAATGTACAAGCAATACTTACTTTAATTTTACGACTGTTGTATTCATGACCAAACAATGATTGAGAATTATTTACTGAGGTTTTTATTCAGGTTTTTGTACGAAAACAGATTAGTACCACTTTAAGCCAATTTCCCACCCCCCGCTTATTCCTACAAACCCTCCGTTTACTTCATTTTGAGAGTTTTCCAAACCCACGCTTATTATGACCCCCTGCATATTGGGGACCTAGGAGCTAGGCCCTTGGTTATTTACTAGAAAACGTGTAGTGTGACACTTGCTAAATCTGAGATTTAGATGTGGACATAGCTTTAATGGCAAAAGGTGAAGACTACCTTACCCTTTCCTTATAAGATAGTGCTCTTTTCCATTAGTCAATGCAATCGATTTCGACGCTGATAAACGGCACCAATCGATGACAATTCGCAAGTTATATTTTTTCGCTATACTGTTGCTGATAGCAACATCCATCCTCTTCTCTGATTCGATGAACCTCTCCTTTTTGTGCAAAATACGGCCTCCTATTGATGCAAAAATGAGTTTGATGCCCGTAATATCACTCGATGTTATTTTTTGCTTCACTTTGTAAAATGTCTGCACTGATGTTTTGGATTCAAACGTGCAAAGGAATTTATAGAACAACTTTTTGACTATAGAGGCATCACTTTCTCTGTATGTCGTCTGAACTGAGTTGGAAAAACTCTGCACACCTTTATTTTGCTTAAGAAGCATTGTTCCACACTTATGAATATTCGTTGTAAAAATATAGTGCTGCTTGCCCTCAAAACCTTGGCAACTTATATCAATGAGCGTGGATCGTGAAAACAGGTCTTTAGACATCGTTGATTTCGGTATCAAGATCTTCATTTGGCCGGAGTTGCAAAGTACTCTGGGTTTGTCTCGCTTGCACATCAAACAACAAACACTGTCCAATGACTTTTCAATTCCACATCCAATTTCAAGGCAACTCAAAGGGACCTTGTGGATTAATTTGATTTTCCCACACGCCTCTTCATAACAACGATTTACATGATCTTTGCCTACTCGCTTATCAATGTAACGCTTCTTGGGACAAGATATCGATGTGGCATTTGCAGAGCCTGAAGTGAGAAAATTCTTAATACTGCGTTTCAGGGGACTAGAGAGAGTTTATCAGCACATAATCAATATTAGCAACAAAAATCTAAAAGAACTCGCGTATTGCACGTAGAAATCAATGATTGACAAGCTATTGTAGGGATAAGTTGAGAAAATGGATAATGTGGGTTATAGATACATTACTAACTGAGCGAATAGCAGTCACACTCATAACCACACCCAATAGTTCAGTTAAACTGTTGAAGCTTAAATACATACAGAGTTATGGTTCGTACTACCCAGATAGGAACTCATATGACTAACATTGTAAAGCTGGGGTATCAAAATATTTCGAGTCTCCAGACTCAAGGTCCGGATATTAGTTGCATATTTCACTGTGGGGACAAGATTTTTAAACCTATTTTTGTCACTTTCTTCCACTCCTTCCCCCTGATACTTAATGACTGCTCCCCCTAAAGGGTAATGAATGAATGAATTCATAAGAGGCGATCAAAATTTGATTGGATAAGCAACAACGATTGGCTGGTTAACAATGTCGACATAGACAAATCTTTCAATTCATTGACAGCAGTAACAGAGTCAAAAAAAAAGAAAGTGAGTTGTCATTTTGACACGTTCTACTAATTGAATCCTCTTCAATGAATTCCGGAATGTTTTTTTTATAATCGCTAGAACAAAAATAAAACCTGAGTTTCCAAATCTTGAGCACATCAATAAACGCGAAATCAAAGTGGACTGCGCCCTAAATGGTTCGTGTAAGGTCTACAAGAGGGGCACATCTTCCCTTGAACGGGCCTGCCTTAGACCTCATCGCAGTGCTTTCGCTTCGATTGTAGACATTAAATAGAAACTACTAATTCAATGGCAAAGTATCAGTTTCTGACCAGACATTAGATGAGGTACGTATTAAGTTAAAATCATTCACTAAAGATATTACACATATTCTAAAGTTTGACTATTTACAGCACTTTCGCTGTTGCTGGCTGTTACTTGCTGTTGCTCACTGCTGCAGCAGCTCAAAAACTCTCAAGTTCCATCCAATAGAAGAGTCAACGCGATGTTGTCTAGCAGATTTCAATATCCTCGATTAGCTGGGACAAAAAAAGAGACTTCATCAATAGTGGGGTGTTTTGGTGGATACTGTCATAGTCCTCATGAGTTATAAAGATAACAGAACTGGATTAAAAAGGAATGAATATTTTCGCTTTGTTATCTATACTTTGCTATCTGATTTTGACGCGATGTGTTAATAATAGGCAATCTTCCATTGCGTAACACACAGTCCAGGGAATTCTGTATCTATTCAGAATTCCCTGGACCTAATACTTGCATATGGGTACGGCATAAGACATATTTTAAAGAAATTTCACCAAGTCAAATCTAGATCTGGGCCCCCTTCACAGCTAAGTTAGCTCTGCATGCCCAAAGTAGAGCTATCGAACAGGTCCGCCTTGTGTGGAACCTACGAACTGACTTGTTACCAACTTACCATATACACATTTAGAAATGACAGTACAAATTTTCACAAACGGGGCCAAAAACCTTCAATTCTGCTCTTTTACTGGACTAGGATGAGAACTCAATGGGCCATTAGCGACAATGTTAAAAGAAGCCCTGGTAAGGCAGTTATTGAGTGAGGGAAGCCCTCTTGGAAGCTTTTTCTCCTAGATGAGAGACTTGTATCATAACTCATTGGGAGTATCTCGTGGAGGCTAATCCAATGATAAATTTCCAAATACCCCATAAATCGCTATACATTAAACCTTTCATTGAAGGTATTGTGTACCCACCAGTTGGAAGGCGAGACGGATGTCTTCAGTCAGTTCATGAGTGACTCTAATGAATGCATGTACCGTGCGACTCTCGAGTGTTAACTTGCAGTTTGCTTAGCTGCCCTAGACCTAAAAATTCCGGTAAACCTAGCCGTATCCGCTTGCAAATATGTATACTTCAAAGTAATCTCACGTTTCCTTTTGAAGGCTTCATTGATAGCAACTAACTATTGGACATATCATTTGTATTGCATTCAATAGGATTTCTCGGCCTTGCTCCAGCCCAAATAGCACATAAATAAGTACACAACATATTGGTGCTTACCAGTGGGATATTCACAAAAGCCAATCTTCAATTTAGACTCCAATTTAAATCTCTCGTAAGCACATCGAAGATCTGATTCGCATTTGCCAAGTATACTGTGTTTGCCTCCACACACTTCGTTTGCTCTCCGCACGCACACCGAGCAGCATCCACAATCACCTAAAATTCGTCCATTCGGACAGAATGTCCCCATTGTAGGACAAATGGCATCTGTGCAATTGCAGCTCGACGCTTCGCTTAAATTGCAACCTAGAACTGCTAGCAAAACACAAAGACATAAATTCCTGACCATGGTAACAATCACCCGTGGCCTTAAACGTTGCTCTCAGTTTTCTGCCGTCTGGCCAAAATAACACAGCGTGGAGAGATCATTTACTCCACAGCCGTATTAGTTTGGATAATACTGGCGCAGCCAAATGCATTGGTCAATCTCGTGGATTTAATAGGTCATGGAGAGTAACTATAGTAGGCTTTCTACCCGCAATTAGTTATTCCTAAGTAATAAAGAGAGCATGGCTTCTAGACCAAAAGGAACTGGGGGCAAAAGACAGACTTTGAGTTACAAATGTTCTAGTGGATCAAAAATATCTCAAAATATTCCTCGAAAGCTCAGATGGAAAAAACACAAGATGGAATACTTCAAATAACTGACAGAACTTTGTGATCTATCTATAAGCCTATGTTTTGAAGTCTGCCTCCATTTAACCAAGACAACCGCGACTAAAGCAGTTTGTACGAACACTAGAAATTATTTGAGTTCTTAGTTCTTTCGCGGTATCGATTGGTTACTGCAAAACAGCACTATTGATGCTGGTTTTCGGGATTGGTGCATTTCCATCCGCAACTGGGTATATAAGTTGGCAGGCTCATTTTCATCATTGGAATGATGCACTGCGTATACGCAGATGTGATACGTGTTTAAATGCTTTGACAACCTGCAGAAAAGTCTAGAGCTAAAGGTGTAAGAACTTAGTTGCATATTTTGGAAGAAACCATATCGTCCGTCGCTAATTCCAAATCTATAACAGGGAGTTTCATAACTTCAAGCAGAGTTTGTAGAGGCAATTCAGAAGTTTCCCCAAATTAAACGTGCTACTATCGTCAGGGTATATTACCAAAACAAATGCACTATATACTTATCTACCTTAGAGAACTGAGCCGAAAAAGAACAAATATTATTGCGAAAAGCATGTAATTCTCAACAAATAATTGATTACGCAATTGATAATTGACCTGGCCAGTTGCGTTGACAGTACAGACTGTTGGTTGACTTTCATTTACTGAAAATTAAGAAATAAAGAACTATGAGAAGTCCTGTTATTTATTCCTTCTTGAAACATAAACAATCTAGCAAGAGCTGGAATTCATTTCTTTTACTACTTTACCAGCAGAACAGCCCTAGATTTCTTCGCAAGACACGTCACATACCAGACATATTGCATGGCACCACTGTCCGTGCACATCTGCTGTTTAAAATAACTACATACTTAAAAGGTGGCTTTGAACTCAAAAGGTATCCATTCGAAAGGCCTAAATATAAATGAGCACATGTTACTTGATTCAAACCAAATATCTACTACAATTCAAAGTTATCTTCATCTGTTCTTCATCTATTCATCTAGTCACTCCTAGGGACAGGTGATGAGTGTGGGAAGAAGGGTTGATTACGAAAATTATATAACAGCTTCGATACTCCCAGGGCTATTGCTGACAAGGAATTTACATTGACACCAATTTGCAATAAAAAAATGAAAACTGATTTTCCGCATAAAATTCCTAAATAAACAGTAGAGAGAAGCTTTACTTTCTGCATTCTCCACATGCTAACAATGATCCAAAGATTGGAAATTTTCCTTTATAATTATTGGTTATTTTCACAATATTTTGGTGTACTAAACTTGAAGTTGTTGTAATGTATTAGTCAAGTTAATTCACAACACTGCTTGATCTTTAGGAAATTGTGAAACTGAAAATCTGACAAATTATCATATGTCGGCTTCAGAAAAGAGCATTAAGCTTCATTGGTGCAAGTTGTATAAACAGCTCCACCTACTCTAGCTCTACCTACAAATCCCAGAGTTTGCAGTGAGATTGATAATGATATAACATATCGTACCGATAGATCATCCTGGTCAAAAATACTTCAGATAGTACTTCTTCGATTGTCCGGCTTCTGTGGATTTTCCAGGGCAGGTACGGATAACCAAAAGGCCGGTTAATTTGAACGGTAAGGATTTTGCACAAAATAAAATTATGTCGCAAAAAGTGATAAATTATATACAAAAACTGCCATATGCGTGACAGTATTTTGTAACTGCCCTGACCATTCAGAAATTGCGTTAAATTTCACACAAGCATACGGATACAGTATGTCCTCTTATAAACAAAGCCTCAAAAAAACGCCTTCCTCTACTAAACGCCACCCTCATAAAACATACAGATCCATCTTCCTAGTTTCGTCCTGAAGAGTCATTGCCAAAGGCATATTCTGTATAAGTGAAATTAACAACACACACGTTGGTGATATGACAAGGCCAATTTCTCAGTTGGGGTATTCTGCGACATGCGTTATGGCTTGAATTTCTTCAAGTTACCTTCTATCAGCAACGAAGTAATGCTTGGTTTTAAATAAACGAAAACTGAATAAACGATAATGGGATAACTGGGTGGGTGATAGTAAGTCGTGACCTCAGAAGCAGTCAGTTAATCGAGGGATGGTGAATTGAAAGATGGATAATCAAGGATCTAATGTATCCTTGATTAGGTCCACTATCCGTCAATCAAATAACCGGCCGCTCCAGAGGTCACCATTAATCATCACCCGCAATGACATTTTATTATCCGTATGCGAGTGCGTAAAAAATTTCGACGCAACTCGGACTGGCTGGCACCGTTCAAACCGCACAACAACATCATTATCAAAAGACACGAATTTGCCAAGTACCCTTTCCGAAATGAAAACAAAGATTAACTGTTAATTTTGCACGATGCACCACATTCTAGGCCATACATTATTTTGGGGCAATATTTGTAGATTAAAAGTAACAGCTTTTATTGAATATCCTCACCTGTCCTGGAAATCCACATGCTTACTTACTACGTAAATCTTGACTTCTGTCACATAAAAGGTGCAGTGGCTATTGACCTCTGACAGTCCATAACTCAAATAATAGTATGAGAGTACGGTCTGACATGCTTAGAAATTTCTCCCCTTTAATATGGTTTAACCAAATGCTATATGACGAAAATCTCAGGAGATGACCTGGGAAACCTTTAAAAAATTTGCTAAATAGAGGAACAGTCTAATGCTTCCTCACAGTCGTTGTTGTCCAAATATCATATCTCCCGCATGTATCTGGCAAAATTTTTAATAAGCTACATATCGTCACGATGGCATTTTGAGTGATGGGTGAATACCCATCCTGAGAATGACAAGAAGATTGAAAGAATTAGCATCCTAAATCAGTCATGTTTCCAACCATTTCGTAGGTATAAGTTTATATGTGACAACTGCAAACTTACACATTTCTCTTCTTCAACTGCATCCTTTAGAATAAACACATCAATCTTGCTTCCAATGGGGCAATCTCCTTCAGGGTATTTGCACAAGACATATGTTCCTGCATCATCCATGCTCTCTCCCCTGTACGTAGTCATGTTATCGAACCCTTGGATCCACTCTGTAATTGTTTTCTGAAGGTTTTCTTTCAAGAATTTTGCCCTATCTGGATTACTTTCACCAATCTTGGTCATTAGGGTTTTTACATAAGCTTTTATGTCTTTTTTATACTGAGCCTTACTTGTTGATACTTCCACAAGACGTTGTGCCAAAGCAACATTGACCCCAGTTGTTACATTAGCATCTGTAGCTTCAGCCTCTTCCTCAGCAGAAGGATTTGCACCAGTGTCATAGTTAGCATCATCCCTTTCTTCAACAAGCTAAAAATAATTTATATGTTCTGTTGCTTTCTGTTTTACTTAAAACAAACTGTCAAAGCATAAAACAGAAATGAAGTACTCCTGGAGTGGGGCAACTTGAAAAATAATATCTAGCTAAGGGTCCATGGACAGCACACCTTCCACTACCCACAACCTCAAAAACCTCATTTCTTGAGCTTGGTACTCACTGCGACCTAAAGTGATATTACGTGATCTTAAGTGTGCTTATTGCTTCGAGTGAAACTAAAATAAGTTAAAAATGTTAATCTAAAACACTTAAGATTGCAAAGAAAGTCAGACTCACATATCAAAACCTTCTTAATCTGTGAGTATAAAGATCTGAACTGCCAAAATATGTTGATGATCATGATTGATCCAATAGAGCTTGACACTAGGAACCCATTTTATGATGTCAAAGCTAAAGCTCCTTCTTTCCAGGATGACAAAATGAATGAGAACATTAAATCTACCTTTTCATGAGGAGGAAAACTAAGTTGATAAGATGGTCAAACCTCTCTGGCGTCATTCACTTAAAACACAAATATACTCTTGGCCCTGTTTCAGTTCTTCAAACAATATATTACACATGCCAAAGTTTTCCCTATGCAGTCCTATCAAAACAGCCAATCTCTTCATGATCCTTTCCCTGTCCATGGTTATCATAATTAACTAGTCCCATGAGTGGCAACCTTTATATGCTTTTTCTCAACAGAGATAAGGTCCCTTCAAAACAACTAAACCCAAAGTGGTATGAGCTTGGCCCTTATCCTACAAATTTAAGAACACTTAACTCGTGTAGATAAACACACTTAAGATCACTTAAGGCCACTTAAGATCATTTAAGATCTCAGTGATTACCAAGCTTTACTATTTTCTTGTTTTTCTCCAGCACGTATTTGACAGGTCTAAACTCATTTATTTTACATATAGGATATCCTCTTTTACCAACAAAAGGGATAAAGGAATTGTTTTCAAAAGCACTGTGAGGCTGTCCCAAAGGAAGCTAGGAACTCTGAAACACAATTGAGCAAGTAAAAATAAGAAAAAGGAGCCGAAATTACAAGGTATGGCTACAGAAGTAATGGTCAAGTGTCAACTGAATTGGCGCTATGAAAACCAAATGAAAACCAAATAACTACAAGCTGACCAACCAGCAGATGACAGTGGTTGTGAAAGTAAGTACCTCTGAACAGTAACGAGTGACAAATATGGAAGGAAAAAGTTGACAAGTGTTAAGTGAACAAATAAAAAGTACATCAGTAAGACTACATCCTGCCACATTTTAAGCTATATTTTACTCTCAGTAAAGAGTATAAAAATTAACTGTACCAGTGCTGTGCAGTTTGTTGAAATTCTCTATGAATGGTCAAAGAAAAATGAATTCTCTCATCAATCTAATGAGAAGCTTCAAGGAAGTAGTCAATTCCAAATATTTTTGACACATTAAAGTGCACAAAACAGAGAGAATAAAGAGAAATCGCATAAAATAAGTTCACACCTTGCCTTCAATGTGATAGTACAAGTCATCAACTACTTTGAACTTGTATGCATCTGAGAACAGTTCATCACCTGAAAGCAAATGTTGCTAACATTTAGAATGCTATATTAACTAAAATTCTACCTGTAACAAAAGCACAGTGACGAATATGAATGTAAAATAGGAATTTTCAGCATAATTGGAATGCTTTTAGTAAAGAAACACACAGGACTAAGAAAACCAGACTACTATTCATAGTAATCAACAACAATTCAAGTAAATGCAAAAACAAAAACAGATGACAGAATACTAAAGTATGGTTCACCATTTTCCCTTTTGCATATATACAATAGATAATTAGTGATAATGTATGATAATGATGCACTGCAATACTTCATTAACAAACAAACGTATTTATAATTTAAGTACCACACTTTGTGTCAACAACAACAAAAATGTCTTTTGAACCAGGCCTCCTCTCATGCTGGCAATTCCATGTGAAAGTGGACCACATCTTTTTTTACTTCTCACTCACCATATTAGATTTAAGCAAAATATAGTGAAAGCAAACTTAGTACAGAGGTGTGAAACTTGGTCAAGTAGTTCTTAAAAATTGCTGGTATTTTACTGGACATGGCCTGTCAAAAATTATGGTCTTCCCTTAAGTATTATATTCATACAGTACATCAGAATGCCTTTACTAAAATAAATTTCCCAATATCCTTTGTCACATTCATATGTCATTTGCAACATTTGACATATACCTGACCTTACTATAGGGCAAGAAACTCAAGAATGAAGTCAAAACTGGTGCTTTCTACATCATTTCCTGTTAAATAAAAACAAACCAAAGGCTGCCAGAAATTCACATTTGAATACTCTGACTAACATAACTCAGATTTTCTAGAGTTGCTCCAGTTTCATTTGAAATTCCATCTAGTTGATTCCAAGTACTCTATTTTAAATTTCTTACATACAAAAATTAGTTGCATGCCAAATTTCAAACCAATGGGATAACTAATGCCAAAGTTATTATAAAATCTTTGCCAATAAGAATTTCAAGACTGGTCGCTTAAATTTGACCAGGTTACTAAACTGCGCATTGGCTTTTATATTTCTGCAAAAATTGAGAAATAAAGCAAATGAATGCTGATGTTTATTCACAGCCTCATCAGAATATGTTTGTGGAAAGAAAGAATGTGGACAGTGGAGTGCTTTTGAGGATTTCCCCCTGCAGCTCAGCATGTTCTAGCAGTGGTTTTATGTTATTGGCAAATTGAGCCTTGGTTTTCTTATAAAGTTTGTTCTAATAAAAAAGTGTAGTATTACATAAAATAGTACAAAAGTCTCCTAAGGATACTAATAGCAAAATCACAAAATGCAGTGAATTACAAGAATTCCCGAAATCCATGAAAAGTTCCAACAGGTAATCAACAGAGCTGGGGAATATCTGCAAGATTAAACTGCACTGTGACCCTCTCAAGATCACTTAATTGAATTTAACAACAACGTGACTTAAGTGCTATTGGTATGTCTCAGCTTCATATAATCAAGCTAAATTTCAAGTAGATCAAAGCACAGTTCTGGGAACCAACCATCTGGTCTGCTAAGGGTTTTTTCTCAGTTGAAAATATAGCTCAAGCCCAAGCTGAACTTACAATATCACATCAAAAGTGGACACATTCTACAGCATGCTAAAGGTCTTTTTCCTCTGACACTCATCACACTATGAAATGTCGAAAAAATGACCAAAAAGTAAAGCTGGATATATAACAATGTGAAATTCCATAGTAAAAACAGATTGCTCTGAAATCAGGTTGTTAACTTGACAAAGTATACACACACTGCTCTTTTATAAGAATACCTAACTTTTCACTGAGCCTCAATATTCCTAATGTTTTTAATTTTGAGCTAAAGAATATTCTTAAATTATTCTTGCATCTTAGTGATTTTGAGCATTAATTCTTTCATAGACTATCCTCCTGTAATAAAAAGTGTGTAACTGACACTCCCTTAAGAGAGGTGCCGAGTCACATCATAGTGTAACTAGTTTCAGATAGGATAAGCAAACTGTACTCCTCTTCTATTTTCTAAAAAATAACTCAATTCAACAAAAAATCTAAACCTTGATGAAGCTTGAGCCTTGCGCTAGTCTTAAATTACTACTTAACTTCAGAGAATATGAGCCTTGATATTCTTATAGATTATATTCTTATAAAAAGTGCGTATTGGATGTGTCATAACTGGAATAGTCATGTCTGGTCAACATCATGGAATTAGTCATGTCTGGCATTCACATATAACAGTTCTAATATAAGATGGCTTTCTCCACCTCGGTTGTCTTCTACATTTCACAATTATTTTCTACCAAACCTACACTTTGTAAAATGGCTTAAATGATATTCTATAGCATGAACTATACATGAATGTGCACTAATTGACAAGGTAAAGCCTACTTTCCAAATAACCCATTATGACTGTTTAGGTCACTGTGATCAACTCAAGTGATCTAAGCAATCATAGTGGAAAGACACAAAAATAAGGACTGGGAAGTCATTCCATCCCAATTTAACAAGTCAATGTAACCATGAAACTTAGCATAGGCTGAAAATTTCTAATCAAAATTCCAACAGGTTCCCAAGATGTCACAAATTGACATTCATTGAAATTTGGCTAACAATTTACTTACTGCCACATTTGATCTACAAGAACAGTTGCTACAAAATAACTAGTAGCAAATGTGTCAAAACATTTTGGACCTAGGTATTATTAGATATGAGGAATTCAAATTTACCACTAAAACAGTCATAAGAAATGGTAACTAGCGATTAATGTTTCCCCAGAAATTCCCACCAAAATCTGATCTTGTTGCAAACAACAACAATGACAACAACCATTTTTAACAATTCAATATCTGGGCTATGAAAAGTCTGATGAATCTGTTTTTCTGGTGATAGTTGTAGTAAATATATTCCATCTCAAAAAAAATGGGCTAAGTACTCCTCTTCAATTCAAAGTAATATGCAATTAATTAATTTGTAAATTATGCTATGTCCTATCCCATGAAATTATAGAGTCAGGTGAAATGAACAATAGGTTACTGGGATAGAGCACATTTCCATTCCCACATTCCTAAGCTCTACAATCATCAAAATCATTAGTGTGTGTTTCCACAAGGTTGCTGGGACTATTATTTGAGTCTTCTACAGTGATCCAAATGATTTATGGACACCAGGGCTAAGAATCACATCAATGCACAAATGCATACAGTATATATCATAATCATTCTGTCCATGATTATTTCTTTTATTTCTCTAGCTCCAAAAGAAACATCCTGGAAGAGTATCAGATAATCATTACGTATTCTCTGTTTCAATTTACTTTTCATCAATTCCATGGGATTTTCACTTTATTCAACATGATTTTTCAGACTCAGCATAACTTTGAGTATATCACTTGAGGAGTACGTAATGGCTTGCTGTTTTACCAAACATATTTAGCTGCACTTCTATGGACCCATAATAAAATCTTGATGATGCATGACATCACAGAAATAATCCCAAGCATGACATTTTTAAAGGGTTGCTACAACTCACTCTTTACAGAAACAAAAAACAATCATTTCTTAGGATTTTGCAATATCGACATCAAATGCCAAGGTGGGCCTTTCCTAAATAAACGATTGTTGTACCTCAATATACTTGAGTAGATAAGTAACATTTGATCGCGCCATCTCATTTATACCATCAAACCCCCCCCCCCGAAATAATACAAATAAATCTGCTCTTATTACACAAAAATTAAAATTCCTGTAAGAAATCAGAGGCTCCTACTACACTTAAGATTTTCTACACTTGGCAGAAAAGATTATTCGTTACGAAAGATTTACACATTTGTAATTTTGATACTGGCAACATGTTTGAAACAATCTGCAATGTTAGATAATGGGACAATGACAACACTGACATTCCCAGCTCGTCATAGAGTTGGCCTTTTCTATCTATAGGCAACAACATCAGTTATACAGAAGGCTTGTAATAAGCAGATAGCAGGAGTTCTGGATTCATATGAAGCTTAACAAACCTGTGAATATATCCTTAAAGATAATCATTTTGGCCAAGCAAGGAGGATCTGACAGATTCCACTGGATTTGAAATTCTCTGTTGTCAACTTCTTGACTAGTCCTTGATCATTTGAAAAGGAACCTACTCATGCAACTCAATCTGAGTTATCGCCATAGAGATAAAAATAAACACTAGAGTGCGAGCTTCCTATTCGCGCCAGTGAATAAGAATGAGGCCGCTATGGGCACGGCTACCATTTTGAATGCATGGCAAAACAACTAGAGTGGGTTGTGTTGAGTACGTGTTTTGCTGCAAGATTTACCAAAGATAACTGGTATTGGGATTATTTTTGGAAAGTGCAGTACACGCCGACGTGCAGCAAGCTCTTGCACTCTCATTTTGAAAGATATAAAGTTGAGGTATAGTATTTATTTTCGTTTTTGAACACGCCTAAGAAATGTTAGGCCTTAGCAGCTAAAACCTAACATTTCTTAGGTTAACTTGCTTAAACATTTGTCGAGAAAACTAAAGTTATTACCTACCTTTGAGAGTCTTTCGATTGCCCATTATACATTTTTAAATAAAACTAGTTTATTCATCTGGTGTCTTACACTTGGGGTGTTTTTTAGCACTATCTGCCTTGTGTACTGCTTTGCATATGTTTGCATACGTAACAATAAGTATTTTTCACAAATCTTTTTTACAATTTGAGTGAGATGATCATCCTCAAACACAGGATCGTTCTCGTGAGCATGTTCAGCAAACGACGGAAAATAGGTTCTTAGACTTTCACCACGAGCTCTTAGTATATCATTAGTCATTTTCCGTATTAAAAATTCTTTCGAATTTATCCTCATATCATCTTTTCTCGTTCCTTTCACTTTTTCCCGAAATATCTTTTCACACAATGTTATTATTTTTTGTACTCCATATGAGGCCTCCACTAACCCTCCGTTATTTTTTCTAATTAAGAAAAGCGAGAAAGGTGCTGGTACATAGTCATGTTCATCAGCTGTGCAATCGAGAGTCAGTGCTTCAGAGCATTGAGAGCAGTCAAGGTTCTTCATTACATTACGTACAATAAATCCTGCAATGTAGTAAATAATATTTTCAGTGAAGTCTGACAAGGCAATTTTATCAAGATTCTCAGAGAGGGCCTTGGCCTCTTCGTCACTTACTTCATCATCCTGTGGATCCTCCTGGATAGGGGACCTGTGCTTTGTCCATTTTAAGCTGAACAAAGAACCTGTACAGTACTCATTAAATGACATTACATTAGCTTTGCTTGATGCAACAATTGAGTTTTTTAGTAAAAGGTTTCGCATTGCATATTTGAATTGTAATGTATTTGGGTTGTTGTTACTGCCTCCTCTTCCTCTAATACAAGCAAACAGTAATTCTATGTGATCCTGCGAAAATTTATATGTCAAGATATAATTAAATGGTCTTTCTGTAGCAACTAGGAGCTCCTTTGCAATTAATATAATGGATTTCATTGTCATTACAAAACCCAATATAAATGTTTTGCGTCTACCGTACACTAGCAATTGTCTTTCAGTAGATTTTAATGCCAAAAGGTACTCAGAAGTGGCTATAAATGTCTTTTCAATCCCTTCCAGGTTTTGAATCCTTATTGGATGTTTAAACCCTCTTGCATAAGCATAGCGTGAGTTGAGAATGTCAAATAACTTATCAATGGTATTGATAAAATCTACTGTTGGCCCACAGTTTTGAAAATCAGGATGTTTCAAATCACATTGGAGGAATGTTAGTGCCTTAGCAACTGAAGAACTAAGTGTCTGTACTGCATACTTCACTTTCATTTTGTGTTGCTGCCATTTGGTGTGGTTTATGCCTATCTTATTTGCTAAAGTCAAGCCCTCATCATCTTGGAGTTTGCACAGCTTTTCTATATACTCCCAAGAGATAACATGCCCAGAACCAGAGTGGAATTTTCCATAATCACCCAAAGTGTTCCTGGCTAGCTTAACCATATGACATGCATCAAGGATGCTTGTCACATTATATGGTCTAGTGGGATGCTTAAAGGACACAACCATCTTGTCATAATTAGGAGTAAAGGAACAACCAAGCAGCCGAAGTGTTTCAAAATTAGTGGCTGTCCCATCACAAGTTAATGACCAAACTCTGAAGCCAGAATCAGCAACCAAAGACAATGCAGATTTCACAAGTGATGCTTGTATTGCAGCATTTGTCTTGTTTGTAAGAAAATAACCAATAGGGGCCTTCCAGTGACTTCTCAGACCAACAAGAAGAAAACCTAATGCTTCAGAAGCTTGTTCTTCACTGTGCTCAGGGATGCAACCCCCATAATCAACAAAGCCTGTAAACTTTGCTTTTGTTTTGTCATAAATCACTTGCTTTCTGATGGCCATTGCATCCATCATCAAGGCACAATCAGACATATTTATGTTATTTGCAACCTGAAGAGCAAGATTCTCAAGGACATCTTTGAGAAATCCTGGCTCACATTCCACAGATGACTGCCAGTTTCTTAATGATGCAGGATGTGGGAGACAAAGAACTTTTCTCACAAACAAATATGCTTTGGGAGAGTAGAAGTGAAGAGTCAAAGCAAATTTTTTAATCTCCTCATTGTACCTCCTACCCCCTGGTTTTCGCACTGAGTTTTTTATTTGGTTCTGAAACATTTCCAATGTTAAACCAGAGAACTGATCTTGTAAAAGGTCAGCTGGTGCATTCTCCAAAAGTTTCCTGTTTCTCATATTTTTAATGAGGCCTGTCAAGGAAGATATTTTTAGGTTTTGCCTTCTAAGTTTCCGTTGAAGATTTTTAATTTTTTTCCTCAATTTTGCTTTTGTTGGAGATTGTGTAGCTCTCTTATCTTTCATACAATAAGAATGGTCCTTGACATTAAAGGCTTCCTTTCTATTTGACACTGAAGTATTAGCTACATTAGAAGGTAGTTTCACATAAGCAATTGGCCTTCGTGCTGGTTTTGTTTTAGGCATCAAGTGACAGGGAAAATTGAATTTTGATGGGACTGCCGATTTCTTTAGCTTTGTGTAGGGCTGTCCTGGGGGGACAGCATAATCAGTAACATTGAAATGTGCACTGCAAATGTAGCTATATATTGAAGGGATCCACTTATCTCGCCTCATAGCTCGTACCCATTTTAAACGCAGATCTTCATTAGCTGGAAACCTGCAGTAAAATGCAATAACATAACATTAGGACTATTAATATTTAGTTGCTTGTGTGTTAGAGGATAAAGGTTTAGTGCTTTCAGAGCTAATATCAATATTTCATAAGGTAGGATCACACATATGAAGACTTGCTACTCCAAAACATTCAGCAACTATTACAATTGCGGCATCAAGCCTTAGTTTTTACGGCATTTATCATTCTAAGCAAAAAAAATTGCTATTTGTGTACCGATGAAAAGCGATAGCTGTCCCGTTTCCCGAAGATTCTGTTGCTGGAACCCTTACTGATAATGCCTTTCCATACCTATTTTGGCATCCGTAAGCAGAGCAAGAAATTACCATCACGAAGAAGCTATAGAAACACAACTAGAAGCATGTTTTGTTGGGTCAGTCAGTACTGCCATGCAGCTTTTTGCCATGCATTCAAGATGGTAGCATTGCGCATGGTTGCTTCAGGCCTCGGTTCGGAGTTCGCACTCTAGTGTTTATTTTTATCTCTATGGTTATCGCTAGTTGGCCTCGATATCATGGTGTTGCCTTCATGGAACCACTGTCAATCCTTTATTGTTGACGCTATGGTGGAGGAGGGACGGCCCGGTTTCTTTCAAGAACAATTAGATATTTAGGGCGTGGTCACTAAGGCTTTGCTCAGAAGTTCATCCACAAGTATTATTTTGTTTTGGTGACAAGTATATTCAAGCGCTCTTGACTTTTTGAGCAACCGAGCACTGCTTCTTGTAAGCCACTCGCTTACAATGAATTCACACTGGTTAATTACAAAAAGGTATGTTCAATTCTCAACCATTTTTAACTTGACTTGTCTTTGTACTAAATTTGACTATTAAACAAATATATGGCATAAATTCCAACCAATTTGTCTTTAAAAAGCGGGAGTTTCACATATTTTCATTACGAGAAACGGGAGAAAACAGCTTCTTCTTCGCACTTTGCTGAGGTTTATTAAAAGTGAATTTGTGCAACTATAATCTCACTAACGTAAAATACTTCAAAGACACGACCAACAAAACTCTTTACAACAGACCCATACAATATTAAAATGATCAAAATTTTATTCAATAGCAGATTTTTTGCACTTCATAGGCAGCTCTTTGACGGCTGCCATGTTCGACACTCCATAAAAACCTGCCTAGATTTCTCTGCTTCAATCATCCTGTTTCAAAGGCAATTTCTATCAAAGCATGTTTTCAGTTTTCGCTCAAAAAAGTTGATTTTAAATTTATACTTCACCAACGACTATTATCAATTGCAATGTGCTGTGTTCTAAATAATAAGCAATTAGAAGCATGCACAAACGTCCAAAATTTATAGCTCAAAATACATAATGTTGCCTTTCAATAAAAGCACTAAAAACCAGCAGAATTTGATCGAAAACGGGGGAAGGGAGATTTACGACAGGAAATTTATGATATGAGCTTTAAGGCATTGAAAAATTATAAACAGAATAAAAACATGTTCTTGATTTTTGGTGAACAGCTACGCATCGAATATCTGCGGTAAAACTGGCATTATCATTGTAAACGTGACAAGAAACTAAATTCATTCGAACCACTGAATATTTACTAACGGAATGAACACCCCACTAGAATTCTGTGACCTGCTTGAAATGCAAGTCTAATATCCCTTGAATACCCATAATCAGCATCAATTTCCGTAAGTTCCTACATGATGCAACACGGTAAGTTCTGCAATTCATTGAATTAGAATCCAAAGCAATCCAAAGCAATCCGAAGCAATCCAAAAGCAATCGATTCAAGATCAGCAAATCAGCATGAGCTTTTAAGCAGTTATGGTCTATTACAACTTATCTATGGTGTCATTTCGATTGTAAATTAGATATGATCTTCCTGTTTTATTTGAACATGTATTACCAGTGAATAACTGAAGGCCTTCTAAAGAACAAAAATTTAGTCGAAACGAAATGACTGTTTATCATCTAATTGATAAACATGAAAGACAAGGTGGCAAAAACGTATGACAGATCAAAAAGTAAACTCTATAGTTTATACATGATATACGACAATCGGATAAAATAACATGTTATATGGCTTTGAGGACAAATAATTAGCGAAACAACTTTACAATAGTTGCAAAATCAAAACTCGACTAGTGCGAGATTAAATTTCGTATTCCAGTATTCCAAATACTTGTAAACAGTAAAATTTGACAAATGCTCCAACCTGAAAAATTCATTCTTAGAATGAATTTTCGTGATCTAAATTGCATGAAACAGAAAGCTTAACAAAATAGTTTCTAACAAAATAAAATATCTAAGATAGAATGACAATATCAAAAAGGAAGCTCCCTTTATAGGGTAATTGGGGGGGGGGGGATAAAATGGGTCGTAAATGTACCTTTTAGCAAAAATGAAAAGAAGTTATTATACCAAAAGCCATTTACGAAGAATTACCAACCAGTTCTAAATGAAAAGGGGTTCCTTCATTTCACTGAATGAAAAACACCTTTATAATGAGATATTCATCTCCTGCTAATCACATGATCCAATCAAAGCTGATGTACATCAATCAAGAGAATGAAGGGAGCCCTCTCTTATAAGCAACACCCAAGCCTCCTACATTTTATTGGTATAATGCAGTATAACTGCCAAATATAACCATATGAAACATAAAAAAGAAAAACAACTAAGCTTACAGCTCATTCTAATTTCTGAAAATGCAAAGAAATAATATCAATCTTGTATTTAAATCTAATTTAACGTTAATTTCATCCCAAAATCTACACATCAAGGGATAATCTAGCTATGTGATATAATACATTTATAAGAAAGCAAATAAGTTCTCTGTTTTAGTATCCTAGACCTTCATTAACTATATAATCTAAATATTTCACATACATTTATCAGCGGTCAAGATCAACCGGCCATTGATGTCATTACTATATCCTTTTAATCACTATGAGGTCGCTATTTGGGACTCGTAGCAGCTTTCGCTCCAGACTCTAGAATTCTCAGCTCCTCAAGGAGAGTTTCATGTCGAAAAGAGACTCTGATATCAGGGACATTTGTCTTGGCAATGTCATTACCAGCATGCCCTTCCTCCTGGTAATTCTCCCCAAGCCAATGCTGTTTAACCTGGAGCAGAAGGAATTTCGAAATTAATAAAAAGTCTTATAAAAATATGTAAGATTATAACTGAGAATTATTTCTTTAATAATGATCACTAGGAAACTTGCTTAGAAATTGTGCATATTCTAAGACAAACAACTTAACAACACTTTATACATGCCAAATACAAAACTGCTATTTTTGAAAAAAATCGCACTCAACTCGAAACGAAATATAAGAAAACACAACGAAAAATGACACAAGAGGAAAACTTGCAAAACTCTCTTTATTTATCACGGAACAGAAAACTTAACATATGTTCTCTGATGGCTGCTGGCAAATTCTAAAAAGTAACCGAGACTTCCTTCAAGAACTCTAAGACAAAAATCTAACAGACCAACGGAGACAAAGGCCAGAGAGTAGCTAAAGAAAGGCCAGAGAGTAGCTAAAGAAAGGCCAGAGAGTAGCTATAGCAAAGGCAAGAGAGTAGCTATAGCAAAGGCCAGAGAGTAGCTATAGAAAGGCCAGAGAGTAGCTATAGAAAGGCCAGAGAGTAGCTATAGCAAAGACCAGAGAGTAGCTATAGAAAGGCCAGAGAGTAGCTATAGAAAGGCCAGAGAGTAGCTATAGCAAAGACCAGAGAGTAGCTATAGAAAGGCCAGAGAGTAGCTATAGAAAGGCCAGAGAGTAGCTATAGAAAGGCCAGAGAGTAGCTATAGAAAGGCCAGAGAGTAGCTATAGCAAAGACCAGAGAGTAGCTATAGAAAGGCCAGAGAGTAGCTATAGCAAAGGCCAGAGAGTAGCTATAGAAAGGCCAGAGAGTAGCTATAGAAAGGCCAGAGAGTAGCTATAGCAAAGACCAGAGAGTAGCTATAGAAAGGCCAGAGAGTAGCTATAGAAAGGCCAGAGAGTAGCTATAGCAAAGGCCAGAGAGTAGCTATAGAAAGGCCAGAGAGTAGCTATAGCAAAGGCAAGAGAGTAGCTATAGCAAAGACCAGAGAGTAGCTATAGAAAGGCCAGAGAGTAGCTATAGAAAGGCCAGAGAGTAGCTATAGCAAAGGCCACAGAGTAGCTATAGAAAGGCCAGAGAGTAGCTATAGCAAAGGCCAGAGAGTAGCTATAGAAAGGCCAGAGAGTAGTTATAGCAAAGGCCAGAGAGTAGCTATAGAAAGGCCAGAGAGTAGCTATAGAAAGGCAAGAGAGTAGCTATAGCAAAGACCAGAGAGTAGCTATAGAAAGGCCAGAGAGTAGCTATAGCAAAGGCAAGAGAGTAGCTATAGCAAAGACCAGAGAGTAGCTATAGAAAGGCCAGAGAGTAGCTATAGAAAGGCCAGAGAGTAGCTATAGCAAAGGCCAGAGAGTAGCTATAGAAAGGCCAGAGAGTAGCTATAGCAAAGGCCAGAGAGTAGCTATAGCAAAGGCCAGAGAGTAGCTATAGAAAGGCCAGAGAGTAGTTATAGCAAAGGCCAGAGAGTAGCTATAGAAAGGCCAGAGAGTAGCTATAGAAAGGCAAGAGAGTAGCTATAGCAAAGGCAAGAGAGTAGCTATAGCAAAGACCAGAGAGTAGCTATAGAAAGGCCAGAGAGTAGCTATAGAAAGGCCAGAGAGTAGCTATAGCAAAGGCCAGAGAGTAGCTATAGAAAGGCCAGAGAGTAGCTATAGCAAAGGCCAGAGAGTAGCTATAGCAAAGGCCAGAGAGTAGCTATAGAAAGGCCAGAGAGTAGTTATAGCAAAGGCCAGAGAGTAGCTATAGAAAGGCCAGAGAGTAGCTATAGAAAGGCAAGAGAGTAGCTATAGCAAAGGCCAGAGAGTAGCTATAGAAAGGCCAGTATTTTTAATTGAAAACAATTGAAGGCCATGCTTGAAAAAAGCCAACAAGCCGCCAGAATGTAGTTGAAAAGCAGTCAAATTCTATGCAAGATAACCGAACACAGGAAAGTGTCCACTCAATATAATTCATGATGTAAAACAACCAACGCAATAAAATGTAACTAACTGCATGAATCAAGGCAGAACAATAAAAAACCATCAGAACAATTCGACTATTTACCTTTTGTTCAAATCCACTCATAAGAACACTATTGCGAGCAAGCTCACACATGTCTGTTTGACTTAACTTCCAAACCTGAGCTGCGATGCTATACTCTTCCATTAAAGGTTCCTGAAGAGAAGAGATATCACTAGAGTAGCCAGACAGGATGGGAACACAGAGCATTTACTACTATTACATTTGCGAAAGACAGCTCTACTTCAATGTAATTGGAGTCTCAAATCTTAAATTGACATCTGTTTTCAATATTGATATCATTCAGATTCCCCAAAAATGGGAGACCTGAAATAACCTAACACCAATCTCCTCGCCTCCTCAGGGAACTTTAATTTGGCAAAATGATATCAGTTACGAGAGCGAAATAAAAAGAGAAAACAACAAAAACTGTGGTAATTGAAACTTGATGAGTACAGTACATGGTCACATACTTTCTTTGGCATTTCAAAAACAAAACAACAAACAAGAGCTAAACAACGAACTACAAACAAAGAAGTTTTGAGTTGCATCTTGACTTTAATTTTTCTTGAGAAAACTCAGTCTAGAGCCTATCATAGTCAAAAATACCTTTGTGAAATGAAATTGCAGTGGGTCGTCAGTTGACAAGGAAACAAGCAGTCCTCTCGCAAGGTACTCTGGGAGCGGGTTACGATGGTAATTAAGAAACAGTGAATTGTTGCTTAGAGGAGACATTGCGATCCCGATCTGTGCAAGGTAGTAGAGGTACTGTAATGCCGGAATCTATGAAAGGAAGGATGAATGAAATAAAGCTATTAAAGGATCAAAGCAAACTTTCAGGATGTAAAATATCTGTTAAATATCTAAAGAATGCAGTAAAACCAATTGATGGGAAGAAAAAGAATAAGCAAAGCAATTTGAAAAGTAAGGCAAAAAGTATATTTTAACTGTTGGACAAAATTCAGAAAAATACAAGCGATAGCTGTTAGAAATATTTGATAGTTAGCTCCTAAAAAACTGTGAAGCATCGGGCAGTGACAAGAGATGAAACAAAACTTCCCACAGAAAGAAAGGTGTTCATTGGAATCAGTGGTCAACGTACTAGCATCATATCTCTCATTGGCAATTCAAAAATGCCTATGCAAATAAATTCAAATGGTTTCAAACTATCAAGTGACAGCAATGAGCTCACATGAAAGGAAATCTCATACCAAAGCAATGAACTACCAGCTCTGCCTAACGAAACACGTTGTTTAAATTGAAATTGAATTCATATTGTTAATGAATCGGTAAGACAACACACTTAAAAAAACCGAGAAAGAATTACAAGCAAAAAAGATACCTATTTCTTACGAAATGGATTCAACGAAAAATTTACCTTGCGAAGCTGCAATCCGTGAGAAATGTTTTCGGCTAACATAAAGGCAGTTACAAGGTGATGGACTGGTCCTGCTTCACCACAATGAGGCCGAAGGTTCAAGGTATTAAAACCTCTCTCTCTATAACAATAGCATATATTATTGTGTCAGCTATCAAACGATGATAGAGGAAGATACTAAAATACTGCTGCAAACCAACATGCTCAGAGAGGAGAGGCTGCAAGAGAACAAAACAGTGAAGCGAACACTCAAACTACTTTACTTCGAAATGTAAAGAACTTGATCTAAGGTAACTTCACAAATAAGTAACCTATGGATGCCTGGACTATCAACTATAAAGGTAAAAAGATAAAAAAGAAAAATAAATAGTGCTGCAATAGTCTTAAGACTATACGCTGCATCTTTACTCTCACAATGTCAACATGCTGCTGATTTATCATCTCGAAGTTAGTATGAGAAGAGAGAAGAGAGTAAACAAGTCCAAGCAAACGACAATCTGACATGTCACGGTAAGTGTTAAGTAGTAATGAACAATCAACAACGGTAATTAAGGAATCAGCAAAACAGCAATGTCAAGGATTGCTACATGAAACTGTTGAGTTCTTTGGAAACACACTTTTGACGTACATAGTGGTAAAGTTTTGTAGGTTAATAATATGGTATAATCTTAATTCTATAGAGAAGTAACTTTATTCCTTGCATAATCTTTTTGTTCTAACAGTAGAGTTTCTTCTTGGACAGCACAACATTTTATCAAGTATCTTTCAAACAAGTTGCAGTCGTACTGAAGGAATACAACTTAGAACCAATTGCACTTAACTAGAAAGTTTAAAAGCAAATGTGTATGGTTGTCAAAAATGCAACTCAATCATGAAATATACAATATGGTATGATTATATTTTGAGTCAAGTATTATCATCAAATCGGGCATATAGATGAAAGACATAAGGGCATCACTTTCAACACAAAAGCTATCCATGGCCAGAGGAAGCAAAACTGAATGATTTACAAGCTGTCAATATTCTACTGTACTTTGTATTTGTGTATACAAGCATTGGGGTTTCCCAAACAAACTCAAAGGACATTAAATAACTTCACAAGATCACGTAACTTCCTATTACACTGCCATAGTATTGTTTGCAATCTCAAGACACAACGAAAATTCACTCAGTAGTTCAGCTGAGTTGAACAACTGAGCGAACGCGAAGCCAGTCGTAGCCAAAAGGATTCATGCTCATTATGCATGCACAGAGGGCCAGTCACTCATTTGCGTGACAAAAGCGACTAAGTGGAAACTGGCCTTTAAACTCTTCCAGGGTAAATAAAACAACACGTATTGTCATAAGGAACTGCTTTATAAGGAACCTACGACGTCTGAAAGGCCAAAAAATCTAAGGAACTTTACAGCTAAAAACAAAATGCCTAAGGAACTTTTTAATTTGCAATATTTCTATCGCAGCAAACAATCAAGAATTATGAAGCCAAATTCTCATAAAGTAGTGTGTAATCCTCATAGCAAGTGGTTAACAGGCGAGATTCTGTTGAAACTGGCAGTGTCCAAAGCACCCTGTCCCAAAACTGAACACTTGTAACTTCTACTGCACTAAATGACCTATAAAAATTAACAAATTATCAAGGAACATTTAGTGCTAAAACGTGGTGTGATAGAAGAATCAACAAACCTCCTCAGATGATTGAGCACGACCATATTAGAGTATATGAAATACAGATAGTAAGCGTAAGGCGGATTCGTTTCTGTAACCCAGGCACCTGGCTTGGGACAGAATTTATTAAACATATACTCCTCGGGTTTACTTTCATCGTCCACACTATCAAATCCAATTACCTAGAAGACGAAACAAAAGAGATTGGCAATACTCTGAGCAATTCATGCGAATTCTCACTATCCAGTAATACAAACACTAGCCAGTGGATAAACTTTATGACAAGGACATATTGACCAATCATCATTAAGGGTTCTGACCACACATGCGTTCCACAACTATCTTTAGACTCATGCTGCACCATGATTGGTCAATTAGGTAGGGAGAAAACAGACCTGATCAGAGCTCTAAGCGATTAAAATATTTGGCGGCTATGCATGAGTCTAAGTGCATACTATGGAAAACATAGGCACATCATTTACTTTGAATCCATTGACAGAATGTAAGAAATCTACTGACCAGCTAAAGCATCTTGGCTAATCGAATTAACCAACACAAAATGTTAATATTGCTTAGTACCTGAGCTAAAAATCGGTGCAAATTTGCATGCGATTGGGGGTTTACAGACACTTCAAATAGCGGACGGAAGATGTTATCCAGCATCATCTCGAAATTCTCTAATAGGTTTCTTGATTTGTAGACGTCACTGGAAAATCACAATAGATATTATAAGGACGGTGACAAAGGTAATTAATGAAGATTCCAAGTAATAAACCCACGAAATAGCATTAACTGATGGCGGAACGGACGAAAAGGGCATGATTTGGTAGCGAGCTACTACGTATGAACGAGTGTATGAGTGTGTGAGTGTGTGAGTGTGTGTGCAAACGTGCATTCGTGCGCGTGACTGTTTGTGAGAGTGAGTGGAGTGTGGCTGGGTAAGTGAACAGCTCCGAAGTATATAAAAACCCATTTATTACATTAGCATATGGGTAGCCGGGTGATAAAACAGTTCGACATTTCAATTGTAATCAAATCAAAGTTCTACGAAGCACAACGCACTCCTTAGATAATTCGCTAGGTCACTAAATCTTATAACCTGAAAAGTCCGTTGGTACTACATAACTTCACTATAGCACGAAAAAACGGGAACATTCTTTAAGCAGTATACTGAAAAGCTTTGTTCGCCTGACATGGAAATAGCTTTTCAGTATGGGCAAAGAATGTTCCCGCATTTTCGTGCTATAGTGAAATCTTATAACATACGAAGTAGGAATTGAAGCATTAACAAATTTAAACGAGGTAACGAAACATAATTTAAGATTATCGTGCAACGCTACTTATGTCTGAGGTAGTACAAAAATAGAAAAATTAAACTTACAATAATCTCGGAATCTGAATCAACCATCGGATGTTATACGAATAAACGTTATGTTTTACAGCCCAGTTTGCAAGTCTGTCCCATTCATCTGCACTTCGGCCATAAATTGAAATCCTCAGCTCAGCCATCTGATATTTACTCTCTTCCAAATCAGAACCAACCTCCTGTAGTAGGATGAATAAAATAGAAAAACTAGTCATCAATTTCTCATCATGAACTTTATCCATTGCTGAAAAATCAGAAACACTCTTAAGCATACCGAAATCACCCTTTTCTTCTGACACTCATCAGAACACTAAACGTCAGGTAACAATTATACTCTGATGAGTATCAGACGAAAATAGTACTTTTAAGTATGCACAGAAAGAATTCTGCTTTTTTGTGTTTTAGTGAAAATCTGTATTGCCAAAAGGCCGTGCACGAAATTATCTACTTCGAAACAAGAGCTAATTGCTTTAGTAAATGGTCCTAGCGTAATGTAGTTGGGCTTTTCTATAGAAGCTTGGTACTATGAGGTCTAAAGGTTCAATTATTTCAAATAGATCTAAATTTCCGAGTACTGGAAAGTTATATATGAAATGTTGAATATTGCAAAGATTGAAAAGGCCTAAACGAGTCTCTCACAATTAAAACCTTCCAATTCTGACTTCGAGGTATGATACTCAACCAAGTTGACGTACTGTATATATAAAACACACACCATAAATATGACTTAATGACTAGTCAGCATATTCCTATCACCTTGATGAGCTCCGCAAAATATCTTCCTTCAATATCATTATCCGTTTTCAAAAATACCTCTCGCAGATGACTTTGACCTGAATGTCAAAACAAACATTGATATAGTACAATTTATAAGACTCATGGGATACAAAGACACGAAGAAATCTTAAGAACATGTTATGAAATGTGCAATTCCCGAACAATTGCAAGGCAGTTGAAGCTACCAGAAAACCACATGAGACAGCAAAATTTGAGTAGAGAGAAAGTTGAAAATGTTGCTCACCAATAGGATTGTACTTTGAATTGAATTTATCAAATCGATGGAATGTGTTCCGATCCTACAAAGCAACTTAATCACATCACAATAGAGTTTTATATTGTGGTTATCAAGAAAGTCGACTACACTCCACAAGATCGTACGTGTTCTTAAGTCTCAATTTGCCAAATGGGGAGGGGGGCAACCTTTTATGAGGCTGGGCCAGATCAGTCAAATCTTTCCATCAAGATGGCCAAAAGTACACTGAACTCAACAAAGTTTGCAATAGTCAGAGCCCAGTAAACCTAAGCTATTCTATGCTACAAAGAAGGTAACAAAGAATAGGACTATCTACTGCAGACCACATGTGGCTATAGACTAATGCTTATATTAGACCAATCTTTCTACAATAAAGAGAAAAAGAGTTTTGAAACCTAATATCTGTATGTGGCATGTGTCAGATAATTCTACAAGCCTCCTCAAATAAGCCCTCCAACTGAACAAGGCCTGATCTAAAGATATAAAAAGTAAATTAGCCCCCTCCCCCAGGTGTCAAACTTGAGGATTTATAATATGCATGAAATTTCCTCAGACATGTGATTAGCCCGTGAGCCTTCTTCTTATTGACAAATTGAAGGTGGAGGGGTCTACTGTTATTCTGAAGCTGTTGGAAGTTACTTGGTGGGAAACTATAAGAGCATGGCAATGCTAGCTTCAACAGTTTTGGGAAAGTCCAGTTATGGATAGTTCTGGGGTACATGGTTCAAACACCAAACTGCAAGCAAAAATACTTGGGTGTCATGAAAAACTATACCCACATAATTGAGACATTAATAAGAAGAAACTGACTCCATGCAAGTAAAGTACCTATGATAGCATGTTGGGAGGAAACTAGACTCATAATCCAAAAAGCTTCTAAGAAAAGTTCAGGAGGCAAAATAGGGAACTAAAAATTTTAAAAAGGGATTAGCCTCCTTAGAAATGCCCCTTTATGCATCAATCAAGATAGGAGTCTTGCTATATATTGACATCTATATGGATAGAAATTCTAACTTCAATACATATAAATGGCATCAGTTGTCAGGAAATCACTTACAGCATGAACATCCAATCTGTCAACACTGAGGTCATAAGGTGTAAGGTCTAATTCTTTAAAAACCTGCAAAAGTAATGACTTGGAATTGATATCTATACAAAGCCTATTACAAAAAAAATTAAAACAAATATAGAAATTAAACGAACAGCATCAAAATTGAATAAAAAGAATACCAATTTGGTATTCATGCAAATTGAAGCTCAAAAATTTAATGCGATGGTCCTTCTGACAGTGATATAGTGCTATTCTTATGACTCAGATACTGTGATAGACCTGGTGGGCTCTCATGGTCATGGGAGGTGAAGGTAGATAAAAATATCCCCAGCTCATGCCTAACTTAACTGCAAAATGTACAAGATTCTACAAAGCAAGCTTTCAGCATTGTTGACTTAAACAATTTGGTCAACATAGAATACAATAACTTTAATCTTGCAGCTGGTCAAAGTCATATTCAAAATAAAATAATACACTCATTGGCTGTGCTGGGAAATTTTTCAGTCAGTCTATATATTTCCCAATAACTGATTTACTTTGTGTTAAGATTCTAACCCTAATTCACGTATGAACAATTACAACAGTTCAGATATAAGGAACCACTTGGGAGTCAACATACCCCATTTAATGACTCTGTTTCATTTCCTTTCTTGATTACAATTTCATCTCCATGTATTTTGGCTTTCTTCTTGATAAATCGAAGAAGATGCTTCTGGTTCATACAAGATGCAGCATGGACGTGAGTATCAACCTAAGAAAGTCACAGGCTCATTGCAAAACATCACATTATTTTGGAAAAGTCACAAGAATAATATAAGAATGATAAAATTCACAGAAGCAACTTGAAAACACAAATGCAATAAATTCTAAAACACAGAGAGAGGGAGTAAGGAATAACTAATTGAAAACAAATGGTTTCAAGTAATTAGCATATTTATGGCTTTGATCATTCTACAAATTCTTTCCATACTCACTTTCTACATATATGGCAAAGTTGAATCCACAGCTGGATAAATGTTTAGCATGCTCAATTCAATCACTGAGCACACTGTTTCAAACTCTAAAGAGTGTCAACCAAGAAACTGTTTAGAGAAACTTTGGTAATGGTTCCTTTTGTAAAGCTATTGGTCTATGTTATACTAAAAAGACCTTGAACAGTGAGAATATAAAAAAGTTATAATATGACAATAATGGGTACTCACTTTCCTGACATTGTAGAAATCTCTGTGTGGAATATCCTTCTGAGCTGCTAGTTCTTTCATTTCATTGAGTAAAATATGCAATTTGAACTTTGATTCCAAAAACTGAAGTCTTCGATAAGAAAATGATTTTCTAGAATAAATAAGAAATTATGGAATATCAAATTCAATCTTCAGGGGCCTTATTGAGTGTCCCTTAAAATGAACAAAATTTAGATTATGATTGCAGTCTTCAGGAATGTGTGGTATGCAACCCCACTAATCCTGTCTGCAAATAATTTAATTCTTTCAAATCCAACCTTCATAAGTCTTCCTCACTTTCCAAGAATCTGAAGGTCATGATAATGTGACTTTCCCTTAGAAGCAAAGCTTAAATGCCCCACTCTTTCAGCAATTTTAAATATGCACTCCTCTAGGATGACTGCTAGGGATAGCATGAAAGCTAACACACAAATTGAACATCATCTGGTATATTGCAAAATAATCAGATTGGTTCAACATCACCTTTAACTCCCATCAATTGCACTTGACAGAATAAGACCTACCAAAATATTATACAACATTTTACTACTTAACAAAGAAATAAAACATACACTGGTCCATGTGTAGATAGTGCTAGGAGAACATTTTGATCTTCCATAAATTCATCAATAGAAGGAAATGGATGAACAATTGGCTTTCTTTTAGTGCTCGGCTCCCCATTTACATTACGTGTACACTCTATAAGCTGGAAAACACCATCAACAATTTCAAAGGTATATCCACAGTCACCAGGTATATTGCCAGCTTCAAATGGCTGCCATGTTGACCCATCTGCTTTTACATGTTCAGATTCTTCAAATGTACAGAAGACTGTAAGTGGAAATATAGTACAGGCTAAGTGCACAAATCTATTTTACAACATGGTATAAGTTTTGAACATATAATAAGTTTCTCAAAGTGATAGGACTGCTTTCAATTGTGGCAAACCTAATATTTGCATGTACAAAATAAATTTACATAAGGGTAAATCACAAAGAAAAGATCAAAATACATCATGGGACACCATTATGACCAAATATGAGGTATATATTAAAACTAAAGTTCAGATTTTAGGAGAAAAGTTTGATATATAATACAGTTTGGTGATTCCACTTTTATAGGATACAAAATGACCCATTTTGGGGTGACTAAGTGGAGACTTGCTAAAATGACAAAAAATTTAATTGACAGGTAAGAGTCTGTACCTCTATGGTTGATCCAGTCTACCTCTGTATGGTCTTTTGAGAAATTAGAAAGACTATACTCTTTGCTAACTCTTTGGATAGAGTTTGCAGTTGTTGGACAAATACTCTGCATGCTAAGTGCCATGTATTTGGCTCTAATAAATAGAGCTTCACAAAGAAGCTGAGATGCTTGGCGTAACTCATCTGCAGGCACCTAAAAGAGTTTGAACAATTATCAATAACCATGCATAGCACATAAAGTCTACAACATGGGGCAAAAACTCAAACATGAAGAGTTCAGCATGGCAGATAGAGCTCCTTCAGGGGCTGTTTCCTTCATGTATCTAGTCTCTCTGAAATATCTCTCTATCTAGCTAGGTAATACAGTACATGATAAACTATCTATTATTACCTACATCATGGCTAGTATAGGTAGTGAAACAACGGCATGAACAATCCAGTCCTATTACTGAACTGAGTTGTGAAGCCAAATTATATGCAAGGATGTATCTGCTATCACACAAGTAAACAAAGTAACAGTACAAGCATTCATGAACTTTGTCATGGTAGTTTTACTTGCTCATTTTACTCATGAAGACTTCCAAATAGTCAGTAATTCTGTCATTCATTGACAACTAAAATAAATAAAAAGCACAGTTGAATTTCAAGGCTTTGTTTCTGAAGTTTCTTTCAGAAGACAACAACATCCCATCTTATAACACAGCATATACCTTTGTGCTTAATTTTGTCAAACAAAAATTCTGCTTTTACCCAGGCCTTGCCCTGAGCAAAACAAAGGTGCTCTGAAAACAAGAGTTCCATTAATAATTTAGGAGCTCTGTTTTGCATCCCTTATAAGAATGCATACCTTTGACTTCACAAATTTGGATGCTCGACATATTGCACTCCATGCATAATTTTAGGCGTGCTTTAGGTGTCTGTGCTCAATCAAGTGCCTTCCCAAGCAAGGCCTGTATCACCCCTAAACAGAGACACAATGGTTATCTATTTAGGGCCTAGGGTGAATGTGCATAACAGGGTTTGGAGGCTTTTATAATATACAATGCACTAAAAAATCATCTCTCTGTCCAGAATATTAATGAGGATATTTATTGATATTTCATGCCACATATTATTTCATAAAACAGACCTTGCAGAAAAGGGATCATAGAGAAAGAAAATTGAAGGGGGCCTTTCAGGCACTGCCTAATTGCCGAATTGGCCAGTCCACCCGTCCATGACTGGTTAGAGGGACCAGAACCACTATGTTAAGCTTAGGAGTGATCCAATTTCCAAAATTGTTCCAATGCTTTGTAGGGGCCTTTTGTTGCACAATAATTGATTTCAATATGAGTCAAACAGAACTGTTATGCAACAAAGGATCTCAAAACTATCTGCATTTTGAACCTATGAAGTGGGAAAGGGAATCAAAAGCTAGGCCATAGCTACAGTAAAGAATGAAAAGCATAGCTAATGTGATATTTCGATTTTCATAATCATTTGGTCAATATTGCATGGATCTCAGTACCCCTGAAACATTGTCTCCCTCGAAATTCAGTTTGTCGAACTCCGGTGGTGACAGCCGTCGTTTCTTTTCACTATTTGATTCCCTTTCAGTTGTAAATGAGTCAGTAACACTATCCGAACTTGACTTTGATTTCAATGTCTGCTTTCTTTTCGCCGATTGTCTTTCCAATTCAACTTCACAATTCAACAGCGTCATCTGCTCAATTGGCCTATGTGGGAATTGGAATGGGTCAGGAATTGTTCTTTGCTGGCTCGTTAACGAGCTAAATTTGTCTCCATTTTCTTTCTTCATTTCTTCCAATGTTTCTGATATGGAAGGATAATACAGTTTGTTACCAGCCATGCTGCCAGGACTTTCAATCACTAATAATGGACTTTTCACTTTGCAGCTGTCAAATATTTTTGCCCTACGATTTGCATTGTCGAACTTTTTCACCGGTGATTTATTTCCACATGATCGCGATACCTCTTCGTTATCATCCCGTAAGCACGATGAAATATCAATTGTCATGTGGGCGGATCGCGAGTTTTGTTGATTTTCCTCAGGTATGTGATTACACTGATTCAGAGACTGGGAAGCTTCTCCTACGATTAGCATGCGATCAGCATCACAATCACTCAATGAACTCTTAGCTTCTTCTTGCGCGCAGCTACCTCTACCATCATTCCTTACATTGCAGCCCATGTCTGAAGACTTAACCTTACGTTGGTAATTGATCTTTAATTCATCCATACCAAGGATCACATTTAGAAAGCCTGCTTTCCTTCTAACACCTAACAAAATTCAATCTGAATCAAACTAAACACCAAGTGCTCCTTCGCTGCGTTCTCTCGAGAAAGCTAAATGGAGTCACAGTGGAGTTAGCTAAATCACCAAATACACAGAATAAAGTCTAGATAAGAACTCTTAACACTTTCTTCCTTCCAGATAGTTTGGTTGCAAATTCACAGCAATGGAAGTTCATACGCTATATGATTTCAAAGTATCAACAACTAATAAAACAAAAGATCCCGTAAAATGGGGGAGATGATATCTTTCTGGATATATAATTTGATATGGTGTGCACCAAGGTCATGTTCGGTCAATTACTTTGAAAGAATATCGGATGTAAAAGTCATGACATGTTCCTTTTTTGCAAGTTCACTTATGCTCCGACTAAATTGTTTCATTAATATATGCTAGGAAAAAACCCCTTACCCCAGTTGCGTCGCAAACAATGCGATGAAAATGTACGAAGCTTTCTGCTTTCTCCTTTGACGACGCAGACTCTGTATCCTTATTTTTACGTTCTTTTCTCTCCAAGTCAGCTTCACCGTCTAGCAAACTATTCTGCTCAATTGGTGAATGGGGATATTGAAATTGTCGGGCAACAAGTGCATTTGATCGTCCGACTTCAGTTTCGTTTCCAACTGTTTCATACACGAATGCAAAATCTGGAAAATTATCAAGGTGGGATGTCTGTTGAGAAATCTCTTGAAATATATTATGACAATTTTCAAAAATTCTTGCTCTCCTTGCAACACCAGTAAATTTCAAGCGGGCAGGTTTGTTGTCTCGTTGCTCCATTCTTCAGGTTTTTTCCAGCACTTCAGTATTTTCAAGGCAATCCGAGTTTCACCGAACATATGTCCAAGTTCAGCTCATTCAAGAATCCTACCTGAAAACAGAGCATAAGCCAGCTTACGGTATGCTATAATAGCGCAGATACATTGAAAGGAAGCAAATATCTTTTCTTTCGAATAGGGATTAAATTGCGAATTTTACTTAAGCATCCAGAACAAGAAAAGACAAAGGTCTTACAGAGCAAATCGGTTTGAACACACAATTCGTTGTTTAGTATTAATTCAACTAAATTAGTCTAGTGTAACTGAAGTTTATGCCAATGTCTATGCTTACCACTCAATTTCGTATATCTGGCTTCCATAGCTGTGTCTTTAAATGCTTGTAGAATTCTTCTGGCAACATATGGCTATCGAAACTGCGATTCTAAATTCGCATCTACGTCAAATTACACAAGTAGGGAAAACGCCTTTGAAAATTCCGTTGTAGTACCAAGAAAATAAGAGTTTCAAAACTATTTACTCCATATGAGTCTTCACACTCTTTCGACACACTGATATTAATGTATCGAAAGAGTGTGAAGACTCATATGGAGTAAATAGTTTTGAATGCATTCAAACTCTTTTCTTGCTGCGGCAACAAGATTAGCTTCACGAGGAAAGAAGAGTAAAATTCCGATAACAATTTGACTGAATGTGTTGATAATCAGACGTTTCTTCGAGAGAGTGCGAATGGAAATAACTACGCAAAACTCGCATGACTGACCGGTACATGCCCAACGATCAGGTGGAAGAAGATTATTACAAACCGAGAATCTAACTTAAAGACAGATCTTCTTTTTTATGTGTCTTGCCCGAGAGCGTCGACGGCCATGCGTTTCCATACTTCTCTGCCTTGACAAGCATGAATAAGGTGATTTCCATTTATGATGTTTGTCCAATATTTAACATTATCTATATAAGTCATCCTCTGTCTCCCTCTGGCTCTTTTTCCATTCATTTTTCCTGTTAGCGATAGATTTTCTACGTTGTCTCTTCTCATCACATGCCCTAAAAACGTCATTTTCCTTGTTTTAACTGTCTGCATTAGTTCACATTTTAAGTTGGCGATTCTCAGTACTCGCTCATTTGATATTTTGTCAATCCATGAAAACTTCAACATTCTTCTTATGAACCACATTTCGGTTGCCTCTAAGCGCTTTTGCAAACAAGACGAGATGCTCCATGTTTCAAAACCATATAAAAGAATAGACCAGATATAGCATTTCAAGATTCTCTGTTTTGTTCGCATGGTGATATTGGAACTTATAAAAATAGATCTCCTTTTGTTAAATGCTGCTTTACTTAACACAATTCTTCGCTTTATTTCACAATCAGATTTGCCAGTAGATGTTAGAAAACTTCCTACAGGTTTGTTGAAAAATTAACAAGTGAGCTTAAAAATGTAGTTGCTGTAAATACGACCATTCGATCAACCTGTAAAGATATCATCACAAATGCTACATCTCAGACAGTATGGAATTTAAAGCCAGACATTGTTACTAAGCATAATAATGAAGTAACTATAATTGATATAGCTTGCCCCCTATGAGCTATTTATCGCAAACATGTATAAAGAGTAACTTGAAAAGTACTGTTGTATCAAATCTGCACTCGTAAATCTAGGCCTCAAATGCAAAATAGAAGTCATAGTAATAGGTCCCCTTGGTACAGTAGACGTCCTGTTAAATTGTGGAATGTCTAAGGTGTCTGCAAAAAGCCTTTCAAATGGTGTGCAACATCAAACTGTACTTCTGCAAAGAACGTCATCAAGTTGCGTTGCAAGACAGTAAATAGAGGCTCTTCAAGTAAAGAACTGTGTGAAAGTTTTGCTGAAGGATTGCAGTGGACATTCACGTTTGTTTAAAGCATATTGAACTATATTAGGCTTTACATCTACAACTGCTCAATACTGTAATAACAATCTATGTACACATTTTTTACAAGAAAGTCTTTTGGGCCGGAAACTTTCATAACTTGATCCTGATTTCAATACTGAAACTGTCTTAAGACTTTCTAAGCAAGAATGCTTGAGTTTGTTACACTATAGTATGACACAGATAAACAGACACTACTAAAACATAACACTTGAATAGGCCTACATAGATTGACACAATAAATCTACACAAATTTAGTAAAAGAGATCACAATCTTTCGCGGAATTTTAAAGGTATATAACTTATCAACTTTCTTAAGTAGGTCTCAAAAATCCAGTACTGAACTTTCTTAACTTTTTGAGCAATCGAGTGCTATTTCTTATAAACCATTTTCTCATAGAAAGAGCAGGTGCAGTCAAGAGCTGTCCCTTACAACTTTGCAGTGTAAACAATCTCTGGGAATCTATTGCGCACAAAAAAGAATTGCTCACAAAGAAGCCAACTTTATTTTGCTATCTCGTTTCCACGTGACAAACTGCTTGCCTGCTAGCCGCATTTCGTTTCAATTTATATCACATACTTTATTGTGGTTGAGAAAACAGGACTGCAAAAGTAATACCGACAGTAATATATGCAATAGCAGTATGGGGTACATGCAGTGAAAGGCTGTTTGAAAAATTAGATAACATGCATGTACAAGCTGCAAGAGTAAATGTGACAGACAGTGAAGTAATGAATTCATCAAAATGGAACTTTTTAAGCTACCAATATAAAAGACGAATTCTCATACCTATGTAAAAGTACAAACTAAAAAGCCTGCCTGCTTCATTCGATGCGCTTGTTACATCAAAACCGGAAAGACACAGTAGTCGGTTGAATCACACACTCAGGATTCCTAGATACCGATCAGGACTTGGCAGAATTTCCCTTTTGTAGATCCCTTCAAGGGACCTGTGTTGCGGAATGCGTTAAGCGAAGAATTAAAAAATTCATCTATTGAAAGGTTTAACAGTCATCTTAAATATGAATGAAAGGAGATAAATTTACAATCACTCACTAATGGAACTGGACAAATTTTAGATAAAAGCTCATTTTAGCTCACTCATTTTATATACTTTTAATTTTATTCGAACAACTGGAAATAGCCTAAATTTTATCATTTTTTTCCATCAGCTGGAAATATTTTATATGTTTCTTAGATAGGAGGCCACATCATTTTATTCAGCTGCCAGTAAGCTAACCCTCTTTATAAAATAAGTTTGCATGTATGTAGTTATGTATGTAGTTATGTATGTATGTATGTATGTATGTATGTATGTATGTATGTATGTATGTATGTATGTATGTATGTATGTATGTATGTATGTATGTATGTATGTATGTATGTATGTATGTATGTATGTATAGTATGTGTTTTCTGGTATAAAGCTACAATAAACCAAATCAAAGGATTGGACTCATGAATTGGATTCGAATGCTCGGGTCTAAAATTGGAAAAATACACCGAAAGGCATTTCCTATTTTTTATTTCTTAGATTAAATGTAAGTAACAATGTAGTTGCAATATGCAGAAGTTTCTTGCAGAATTTCCGAAATGTAAGGGTAACTTGTACGATAAATTACTAATTGCTGCTCGCATATTACTAGCAAGCTATCTATGTCAAAAGTAGTAAGAAATCTCAAGGAGCTCAAATTTTTTATTTTAAAAGTTTTACTACTTAACTATAAAGAAAAACTAGTCTCTTTGTGTAAAGTTTCGTGTGTGTCGTATGATCTGCTATAACTTTTGAAGTCACCAGGCCATTACGTGACGCAGTGAAGTTTATAAACAATATATTTACATAGCATTTGTTTTTAGTTTGTTAGTTTTTAGTTTGCTTATTTGTTTTTAGTACTCTGAAGCAGTTGGAATTTTTTATAAAGGTTTTCATTAAAGCAGTTATAATGAAAGAACAATCTCTTTGCTTCTCAGGTTGTGAGCATCTTTATGATCGTCATCAGAAAATTAAGTGACGCAGTGGAGCTATTATAAATAAGCAAAATATTTACTTAGCCTTGGATAGTTTTTAGTTTGTTGATTTCAAACACAATACCTGATGGTATGTATAATATGAACCAGAATTTTGTGCATTTTTTAGTGATAAATACCTTCTGTTAATTTCTGAACTTTTCAATGGCCTTATGCAAAATTAATGAATGTGCCAGATAAATCGAATTGATCATAATTCTAGTAAGAGATTGCAGCTGACATTTTAACAAACAATCAGTGTATTTTAAGTAGAGAGAACATGCATGCAAGTAAGGTCATGAGCTGTGACGCCTGCGTGATTAGAGATAGTACAGACACCAGCTAAGATCAAATCCGGATGCGTCTCTAACTTGAGTTATGATGGCCTAGTATATCAAACAGTAACCTCAACAGTTCCGCAACTAATGAAAAATGCCGATATCAGATCGCAAGATCAATAAAGTATGACCAGTCGTAGTATTACAAGGCAAAATTAAAGCATTAATCTAGCTGAAAATAGTAGATATTCAAAATGGCATTTCGTCTGAATCAAGCGAAAGGGAATTTCATATATTTGCTAATCACAGCTTCAATATACCTATTTTGCACAATTGAAGCTAGAAGAAGAAGCACATTGGTGAAAGGCAATGCAAAAGTCTGCGAGTCTAAAAAATGTCACAAAATTGCTAAGAAGATCATAGAGAATATGAATCAGGATGGAAACCCGTGCGACGATTTCTACAATTACGCATGCGGCGGTTGGATAAAGCAACATGAAATACCGAAAGGAAAAGATGAATATTCCGCGATTGTTGAGTTATCAGAAAGAAATGATAAAAGACTAAAGAAAATATTAAAAATTCAAAATTCAAGTGATATAGTAACTATAAAAAAAGTGAAAGACTTTTACAAATCTTGTTTGAATACAAAAATAGTTGACGAGAGAGCTGAAAAACCGTTGAAAAAGTTTATTAAAAATTTAGGATCATGGGATATGTTTTCCGATTTTGACGAGGAAAAATGGGATTTCAATAAGACGCTGCAGCTATTTCATAAGGAATATCCAGCAGAAATATTTTTCACCGTTGATGTCGATGTGGACCCTAAAGATAGGAAAAATAATATCATAACAGTAAGTCGATTTCCTTTTTCATATCCTACGTTAATTTATATAAATATATCTATATGCATTTTTTATAAGGAGCTACTGTATTAAGAAACAACTTACACCACAAATAACAAGGCCCCAAAGCAACTTTTGATTTTGAATTCATTTATCACTACAAACAGTTCGAAGTTAGGAAACCAAGTTCGCATGAACTGCTTGCAATCTTCGTAGTATACACCTAAAAGAGAGGAGTTTCTGCGGAATCGTACTGTCTACACGCTGCTTTTTTATAAGGAACCCATTTATAAGGAACCTACATGTAGAATGCCGAAATATTTAAAGAATTTATACTACTAAAGGAAAATTCCCTAAGGAACGTTCAATTTGAAAAGGTTTTATTAGGAATCCCGTTCCATTCGTTGCGGCCATAACCCGTACAGATTGTTTGCTATGCTTGTGCTAAGTCTATCATTTTTTCATTGATCTTACGTTATAGCTAAAATTAAAGGCAAAATTCAAGACTTCAATGTTTCACATGTGTCTATGCCATTTCTATACACAAATTGCGGGCTAAAAATTAAGGAACTGTTAAAGAACGTTTCGTAATACAATGTGATCATTGAAGGTCCAAAATAAGGAACTTTTGGAACTAGGCCTGGATCTAGGTTCCTTATAAAAAAGCGTATATAGTACCCTGTTTAAACACATGCTATCTAAAAATGTCTATATGAATATATTGATACAAAATGTAATATAGCACTAAATATGTAGCTAAAAGGAACAGTTAAGAAATTCTTAGTACTACACTTTGGTCAAAGCAAGTCTACAATAAAGAGCTATACGAAATAAGCCTTGAGCTAGGTTTCTTATAAACGAACGTGCGATCCTGGAAACGCACAATCGCGGTATGCACGTTCGTTCGTTCAATCGTGGCGTGGTAAGTTCGATGTCACCATATTTCTGCTGGAAGCAAAGGAAACTGTACTTGTGTGATGCTATGAATACGGAACATTCCAAGAATCTATTGATTGCTATTTGATATTCATTAAATACAGGTTTAATGGCGTAATTAAAAATATGTGACTTTGATCTGCTGTCCCAAATTTCATGTTATGCCACTCATGTATGATCCCACTTCAATGGTAGAGCTCAGTGAAATAGTCACTATGCACAAAATGCTAAATATCCACATTCTATAGCAAGAAGGATTTTAAACTCCGAGAATGTATGATGTATATTATTTAGTTGAGTATCCAGCAGAAAGCAATGCCAAGGTAAATGTTTTTTTGACCAATATAAAAGCAATCTAAAAAATTGTAATTTGTTGCCTTAGATTGACCAAGCCAAGCTCTGCTTACCACAGATTGTCTACTACGTAAACAAAAGGGTGAGGTATTCTACACAATATGATACTTGAATTACTTACCTTTCTTTCCAGTAATATTACTCGCTAAATACAGCAAAATATTTTTGAATAATTGATGTGTAGGTGCTCGTCTTGGTAATCTAGAATTAAAGCGATGTTGTACTCAAATTAACTGAACCAGCTCAATAGGAGGCCATGGAAGTTCCAACAAGAAATACTTGATAGAAAAATAAGCGAAAAGGCAAAAAATTTGTAAATCATTGATTTATCAATCTTGCAAACTGGTACAAAAAGCTACGAATATTCTAAAGTCATGTTGATAGTAAGAGCGTTGTCTCATTTGAATAATGAAGTATCTATGCAGATATTACAAATTGATCAATAGTACGGAAAATTGATACAGCCACATAATATGTAACCATGCATATGAAAGCCTAGCTAAAAAACTGAAGAAATAATCAAATGATGAAATTGAAACAAATAGATAATGAAAAATAGTGTATTCCTGTAGCAATTAGATTCCAAAGTTCTGGCCGAGTTGTCGATTTAATAGAAGTGTTTTTCTCGCTTTTCCAAACAGGCAGTTAATGAGTTGGCCAAATATGCTGCTAGGATTGCTCTTTACACTGGCGTGCCATACAAAGAGGCAAAGAGAAAAATGAAAGAAGTTATTGAGTTTGAATATAAATTGGCAAAGGTTGGTGATGAATGAGTCGTCATAGAATATCAATAAGTTATGGAATAAATTAGCATTCATTTTAAATTCGTTGTTGATTCAATAGATAACATGAAATGTTGCGATATGACGTTACAATAAATCAGCAGATACTCTGAATTCGTAGGGGGGTATCTTTGTTATTTTTTCAAGCCTAGAGAGCTCGTCGGTTATACCTTGTTTTTATGCACTGATGTTGTTCAAAATATACTTCTAGATAAATGTCCCGAAGGCTGCAAAGAAGTATGCGAGGACTACAATACGAAGTCTGGTCGCAGCAATTCCTACGGTTTGCAAACACCCTTATTTTGAAGACTCGTATTTTTCTATTTTATTTATTGATCACAATAAATTTGTCGTCCCTTCTTTTTTCATGATCGTTTCTATTCAGCATTTGTTCTTTTGCCACCATTCCATTACTTTTCAGTTCTAAGTAATTAATTGGCAATAATTTGACGTAGAAACTGCAACACTTATTATACAGCATTCCTTAATTATTATATTTGTTAACTAGTCCTGAGTGGAAGCTTGCAAGGCGCTGAAATTTATGTAGCTTTAAATTAGTACTCAAGGGTTATATCGCTCAAATTAAGCTTAAATTTGAACAGCACGTCATTTGCTACAATTTGCTTGTAACTTTGTAATTGCATTGTAGTTTCCTTGGCTAGAGCATATCAGATACGTTCTTAGCCCAAGAAATATTACAGAGAACGACCATATTGTCGTCCTTTGTAACGACTACCTTGCGGATCTGATTAGTCTTCTGAACATTACTCCAAAGAGGTGAGGACCTTGATTGATTACTGTAAGGTAAAGAGAGCCAACGCAAATAGGGAGGGACTTATTGAAGTGGTTCAATTAGTGCTGTAGAAAATTCTGCATCAAATATTACTCGTTAAAGACGAATACAATCTTTTGTTTTATAAGAACCAGTAAAATTCAGGTTCAGGCTGGCTGCTCTTAATTTTTCCAAAATATTGAGGCTGAATTGTTCTTAATTTGTTCTTAAATTATTGAGGTGTATGCAATGTAGACATTAGACAATATACAAGAGAACATTGGGTGTTTATGAAACAGGTATTATTTTCAATAACAGCAGAAGACAAAGGATATACGTTCTTACAGATGAATAATCCTTGCTAAAAGTCTTGATGCATTTATGGCCTTTTACACATTGATGATTTGGGTATTTCGAAGACTTTTAGCAAATATTGTAGAGCTCAAAAAGTTTTATATTAATTTCAAATCACTTTACGATAGTGCTTCAGCCTCAGCTTGTTCTTAATTTGCTCTTAATTTTCCGTAAATTTTGAGGCATGCGTTCTTATAAAATTGTTCTGATAAAGAAAGAGTGTAGCCATTAAGCTTTTGAATAAACGAATGGATGAGGTTATGAAAAATCAAGGAGTAAATGAGCTGTAAAAATACGTGCATGGGAAGGGAGAAATGCTAATAAGTGTTACAGAATGGGATTGGTTGTAAATGATTTACCTAACTCATACCATTCATTTGGAATCTAATCCATAGCTTCTTTCTTTAGGTTCAGAACCAACTGTAATTAAATTTTTTATCCAAGTTATGTAGACATCTTTATTTATTTGACAAGACCTCGAGTTATTTCATCAAGTTATTTCCTTCTTTCAGCTTGTTGAAGTAGCTTTTTATTCATTACAGGATATTATCAAACTACATGATGTGGAGAATGGTGAAAGACATGGTCCCCTTTCTATCACATAATTTTACAAATGCATACAAGTCTTTTAAAGATAAGTTGACAGGGAAAGGACAAAACAAAACAAGAGAAGAGATTTGCTTCCGGTACACAGATGAAATCTTAGGCCCCCTCGTTGGCGGTCTCTTCATACGGCACGAGTTCACAGTCGCCGACAAAAAGGAGGTCGAAGAAATGATGCAGTTGATAATAAAAGCATTTGAAAAAAATTCAGAATCTGTTCCATGGATTAGTGGACAAACGATAAAAGCTGTGAAGGAGAAGGTAGACCAATCAGCTTGCAAACAAGGGACATCAGATTGCATTTGAAATCCGTGGGCAGAGAAAAAATTAATCTATGATAGCTCAAAATATCCATGAACTTAAAATCTGACTATATTTCTTGTAAAAGTCATGTTGGGGAAACAAAACGATTCTTGGAAACATCATAGTACCTCAAACAATGCAATTTAAAAATGATGTAGCTTACAATATTTTTGAGCTAACTCTGATAAACTTTAGCATTTGATTCTAGCTGACACCCTATAAGAGGGCTACTGTTCTTTTCATCACAAGTAATGCCAATGGTACATCATGTATAACTTTGTATATTGCAGGCTGATGCTGCTGTAGTCAAAGTTGGATACCCCGACTACCTGTATAATGACACTGTGTTCAATAACAGATACAAAGAGGTATGTTTTACCTATTGCACTTTGCAATCCAATTGCCAGTGAAAGTGGTATTGAACTAAAAACGGGAGACAGTACCAGAAGTAAATTTACTGGAATTGTTCAGTCAGCATAAGCTAGTCGGCAAGGTTGGGGGCTGACTTCCTTGCAGTGGTAGAAGTAATGACAATCTGGTTCTACTGATTCGCTGTCTTTTATGTTCTAGCTTCTGGCGTTATTTCTTTTGCTTCTAGATTAATTGATATATGTAGCATAACCTAGGTTACGTTATATAGTTTTTCTGATTAAGATTTTTTGAATTCAAGCTTAATCTAGATTAGGTAATCTAGACTGTCTCTAGATCATAGATTTATCATTATTTTTCAGATTGAGATCCATCCTGATAAATTCTTCGAAAACGTTGTCAGCATCGATAAATTCTCAAATCGAAGGACATTCAGAAAACTCGATCAGCCAGTTGACCCTCATCAGTCAGTTGTTTTTATTTCTTTATTTTTTCGCTCAAATTTCAAATATAATTTCGTTAGATAAGTAAGAAAAAAGAGCTTTTTATGCTAAATATAATGAGGCATAAAGACACCAGCTATTACAATTCACTCTTTGCAATCGCCAGATGAAAAATAGGTTATTATAAAAAAGTACCTAATCTTTGGTTGATTAATGAGATGGAGACTTCTCAATATATTCTAGCTACTTCCAAACGCTGATATTGTCAATGAATTTCCATCAAGACAGGAACATATCTGGAATTTCACTTCGTAACGAAGTTTTTGATAGGAATAGAATGTGTTCTTTTCAAAATATGTTGCCCAGAATCAGTTGCAATCAAGAGTTAAACTATGTCTACCTTTCAGATGGGTAAGTGTTCCACATATGGCAAATGCATTTTATGTTGTCACGAAGAACGAAATTGTGATTCCAGCTGGAATTTTGCAAGCTCCTTTCTTTTATGGGGAACCAATTCCAAGGTATGTGTTAAACAAAAGTTAAGAAGCAATGAAAAACATTGATAGCCACAGAGTCTTAAATCATCTTTTGTGCGATCCATGCCTCATGGTTGTCTATGAACAGACCTCTTCCAAGAAACGTTCTTTTGAACACATAGGATCTATCATTTACAAATAAGTGAGCATGGCTCCCATGATTAAAGAGAATGTCTAAGAAATCATGAGCTGCCTGCTGCGCTGAATAACCAAGTTCTTCATCTTAAGCTCATAGTTAAAGTAGTTTGTTGAACTGTTTCCTGGATCGGGTGTGACACCCTTCCATCCCAATATAGAGGCGAACCTTTTTCCCTGAATCCAATTGCCTCTATTTACGTTCAGGTCTTCATGGTCTAGAGTGCTCTTTTGCAGTAGTTTTGATTTCCTTCTCAGATCTGTAAGTTATGGAGCAGTTGGGCATGTACTTGGCCATGAATTGACACACGGCTTTGATACATTAGGTATGGCATACTCAGATTTCGCACATATACACTATGCTTTGCATAAATTTCATTTGTCATGCATTCAATTTCTCATATTTTCAAGGACATTATTTCTCTTATCATAACATTCATGGACTCTAATATCAACTTCATTAGTGTCAAAGGTCTGTAAAAAGAGCGTTCCTAAGTTTTTGAAAAATTACATAGTCAGTATAGCCAAACAGTTATGATAATCAACTTGCGTTTCAGGAAGGAAATTCAACTTATATGGAGAACTAATCCAACGACGGACAAAGTGGAGCGATCCTTCAATTGAAAATTTTGAGAAAAGAACGAAATGCTTGGTGAAGCAATTTAACCAGTACAAGATCGGACAAAATTTGCATGTAAGCAGTGCATACGCAATGAAATTTGAACTGTAGCACTCTATCAAATTTTTAGCGTGTGATTTCTCATTTGTTGGTTCACTCTAAGTTCAAGCAACAACAAAATGTTGATATTGCTCTAACTTATAGCATTCTGCTATAAAATAAAGGATGCTTGCAAATCACATTGGATCCAAAATATGATCGTCTCCGAGGGAGAGGATGTTCGTGGGGTTTCGAAAACATTACTTATCAATGCATGCAACTACTGCACAATTTTTAAATTAAAATATTGCTATTTTATTTTTGTAAAAGATTGATGGGAAAAACACGTTGGGAGAGAATATTGCTGATGCAGGTGGATTGAAAATCGCCTATGAGGTAAGAAAGTATAAATTACTTCATTTAAATGGAATTAGGCCACTGAGTACATAAAAACTCCACCGAATCAGGAACTCTCAAAAAGGCTATTAGGAAAGCACCTATAATACCTCATAATATAAGTACTTTTCAAGCTCTGCAATCCAAGTTGAGCTCACAATTAGAACATCGCATTGACGTTTTGCATCGATGTAATTAAATATTCTAGAAAGACTTATGAGGAGGAGCAGGGAATTCCCCATCACTGTAACTACAGGACAACGTTTTTTGTATGCTTACTGATCTACCATAGCTGATGGCAAAGTACAAAACTTTTCCAGTAATTTGGGTCCTTTTCCATAATGCGATAAAGGAGGTGATCCTTGGTGCAACATATCTTTCACCATCTTAGGTCTCTCAACGAATTTTTTCAAAATTTCTTAGAAATTGACCGGATAGATGCTCCGATGGGGAGGAGAAAGTGAACAAGCATCCATGGTGTAGGTCTACAGACTACTAAACAGTAATAAAGCCCCTGTTTGGAATTTTGAAGTAAACCATCACAAAGCATTGTAATTCTTGCAGAACGTAAAATGTGTAGAATAATGAAAATTGGTGAAACTGTTTAAACCGTTTGAGTATGCATACAACAGGGTATTCACATTACCTGGCTAATTTATAACTGGCTTTTAGGCGTATGAAAGCTGGGTTAAAGAGCATGGACAAGAGTATACGCTACCAAATTTGGATTTGACCAATGAGCAATTGTTTTTTGTTGGCTATGCGCAAGTAAGTGCTGTTCTGTTAAGTCATTCATACATTATTAAAGGAAAGTTCCAAATGTTAACAATTAAATGGCTGATAAACCTTTCATTATTAATTTCATTTTGCTAATAATTTAGACTGAAAGAACGAAAAGGCATCAGGTGATTTTATCCCTATGTAAATAAGGTGGCGCTAGTCACCGGAAATGGTAATTGCCGTGAGTTTTGTACGTGTTCGATTTTCCTTATTTTTTTCATTTAGAAAGAATGTCATAATTCTACTCACCAAGCACTTGTTGATGCTATCAAAGATGATGTACATGCGCCTTCTATGTTTCGGTAAGTGACCCGCATTTCCCTTAGGACAAATGGTGGCACATTTAGTTCGATAAATACAATTAAGGTTCTCAGGACCGTTTTTGAAAAATCCCCTGACTTTTCTAGGGTATTCAGACTCCGGAGAACCCTAAGAATAGTATGGATATATGCGTATTGATTGCATATGTAAATGTATGCGCAAAAATTAGCATAAATTAGCATTGGTATAAATTCATAAGAAGAAAAATTACTTTTTAATCACCATTAACTTGAATGCAGTAGATAAACATGCCGATTGTGCCATTCTTGGATCAGCATATTGTAACAAGCATCAAAACGATTAAAATCTAACATCAATATAAGTAGCAGGCATAGCACATATTTCTCCTCTCATTTATGTGTGACGTGCACGGTCTCTCCTCGGTGACCGGCAAGTCTTCAATCTTTAAGTTCTCAGCCATAGGCCTAGTCCTGAGTTAGGTACAGCACAAAGAAACTACTATTTTTCTGTGATATATAGTTGTAACGGCAAGAACTGAACTGAACTAACTGAATTAAACAATAATATACACAAAATATAACGCCAAGCACCAAAAAGGACTCGGGAACACACGTCAGAGGACAATACACATTGACAAAGACAAAGACACTGCCCTGAAAGGGTGATTCTGACACTACAGAGGAAGCAACTAACAATATGACTTTACGCAAACATGTGATTTTAACATGCAACAACAAAAGTAATGCAACACGACATACAACACAGATTAGGCCAAAACATTGAATACCAGTACGTTAAATATACTTACTGTGTAAGCGGCTAGTTTTCACCTTCAACGGTGCTAATCCTATTCCCATCTACAGTGTATTGTTTCATTACCAGTAATAAATGAAATCAGATTCGTACTCTGATGCGAAAAGTTTTAATAAATTACCAGTAGAAGTTTCATGTAAGTGATAATCTAAAGATATGTCATAAAATCGCATGCATGGCAAAGCAGAGCAGATCCATATGTGGTCATCTCACTAGCAGAAGACAGAGAAGGAACAGGACTAGGAGTGCCACAAGGCTCAATTCATGGCCCTTTTCAGTTAACAATGTCTATGACAGTTTATTGTTCCTAGTGGAAATAAATCTATGGAATTTTTTAATGCCACATGAACATATGTGCATGACTCTACCACTGAATGCATATTTAGAGCGTTATTCTCGTTAGCAAACTGATTAGCTCCCAAACAGTTTCATGAAACCTAATGGAACCAGATGTCATTTAATGGTTTTGACTGATAATCCAGTAAATGAAATATCTATCAAAAACTCCTGAAGATTTTGTGAAAGAACATAAAGACGAAAACGTTCTCGGTTTAGCAATCTATCTTTTACACAGTGTGTCAAAATCCATGTTACAATGGCTGCCTGCCAAAAAATCAATGTTCTTGCTCTTTGTATCCATAGACATGAATATCTGAAAAGCTATAGCATTTAATCGGAGCATTTGTATCACTTCACTTTAGTAACTAACCGGTTGTATAGATGTTTCATGATAGAAATTTAAGCCAAATGATAAATCATGTTCACTGAAAGGTATTTCGCAGTGTTTACTAACTTGTTTTGATATTCTATTGAAGCATACTTATTCAGTATCTATTCATGTATAAAATCCAATTTACTGATCACCGAACGAAACCTTAGCTACAATTCAATGATGGGTGTGACACTCAACCTTAGATCGTGAGAGCCCCATCCTTCGGAATTGAGATCATACCCTACCTTGTTTGAAGCTGTGGAACTCCTTCCAAGTCAAGTAAAACAGTCAACCATCCTTCCTATTTAGAAAAACTAAGTAGACATCGGTATTGTGATAAACGCGACAATAGTCTTTGCAAAAGATATACTCTAATGCTTAGATTTAAAACAGGATAAAAATGAATAATTTGACTTCATCTACTGCTTCTATTTTTTCTTTCAAAGTATCTCTTTTGCAAATAACAAGCACTGTACTACGACCTACGTAGAATAAATGCAGAAATGAATGATGATGATGATAATGGTGGTGGTGATGATGATGATGATGAATGATGATGGTGATGATGATGATGGTCATGAATGATGATGATAATGATAATGGTGGTGGTGATGATGATGGTGATGAATGATGATGGTGGTGATGATGATGATGAATGATGATAATGATGATGATGATTATGATGATAATGATGAATGATGATAATGATGATGATGATTCTGATGATGCTGATGATGATAATGATGAATGATGATGATGGTGATGATGATGGTGATGATGAATGCTGATGATTATGATGATAATTATTAATGATCATGGTGGTGATAATGATGGTGATGCTAAACATTGAACACACACTCCTCTTGAATTTCAGCATTATTGGAACATTGAGCAACACTGAAGCATTTTCAAATGCGTTCAAATGTAAACTTGGATCTCCAATGAACCCAAAGGAGAAGTGTCACGTGTGGTGAATGGATCCAATCATTCGCTTTCGAAAGATCATAAAAAGAGAACTTACACATTAGAATTAATTCAAGAGACTCATTCATTGCCTTCTAAATATTTAGTTCCTTCAATACTTTTTAACTCTCATAGGTCATTATTTAACATAATTCATTCATGATTTATATGCTACTCTTCATATTTCAACTTTTGGTAAGAATATTTGTCGAGTTCTTTTGTACACAGCTCATTCTTTTTCCCGTATAAATCTGCAATGTTACTTCGCAGAGGTAGAGTGCATGTACAGCATCTGTAGGATTTATAAGAAATGCTCTATCTGCAATGACAGAATGGAGTAGCAAGAAATAACAAGTATTGAGAATTGATTTTATTACTGGCTGTCCTATGGAATGACTAGTACATGTAAGCATTCGACGTGAATGAATCAAAGCACACCAAGCACACACAAAGAGAGTAGAGGCGTAGCTACTGAGGGGTATGGGGTGTCACACTCAACCAATATTTCCAAACAGTGAGAAAATTCTGGAGAGCATTCGAAACTGCTGCATATTCATGGTGAATTTATCGCACTTGAAGATCTTCTTCACCGCTAGATATAATACAAACGATTATAACTGCTATGAGGAGAAATCTGGTAACAAATCTCGTATGCGCAAATCCATATTCACTGGAATTGATTTTGTACCTAAGATGTGTTGACGAAAAATGGTGAAAAAAAAATTTGAAACCCTCCATAATTAAAGTATTGATACATCCCTGAATGAGAGAAGTGGTTACTGACTACGAAACCTAATCCTGTAAAATCTTTTTCATGTAGAGAGACTTGACAGCATTGCTATAGAACTTTAAACTGAGATCCATTCTGCTATCAATGTCCTTAGTGACAAAATTCTTGATAAGAATGACTATTGGCATTTGACATTCAAGTCTATAGTATATGACCAACAAAACTGCCGATTCTTATTCAAATTTGGTAAATGGATAGTTTTAATTAATGAGCTTTTGATGCCTCAATTGGTTGAATAATATCCAATAGCTACGTCTGGTTCCCATTCAGCTTAAATATTATAACCATGAATAAGCTATTTTGATATTGCTTGTTGCCTCCGTATTTTATATGAGCTATCTGAGAAATGGCATTACAAAATTTACTTGAACACAGGAATGGTTCCTGAACTACACCCGAAGAATATTGCAAATAGTACGAAATGTCTTAAAATCTGATCATGACAACACACTTGTTAAGGTAAGGGTTCTATTCCTACAGCACGATATTGAAGTTCTGTAGTACCAACAGGCTTTTCACGGATTCTGTTCCTCTTTAATCACTGGATTTTCATTGAGCAAATACCCTTCTGGTAATCAACGACAAGTTCCCATGAAACTAGAGTTTTGAAAATTTCAGCCATCTATCTTCAAGGACGCTAGCAATGGCAATGGTTCAAGCCTGGAAAATCAAATGGCTAAGACTGCTGGTACCGATGGATTAAATTCATCTCAGTCTTGACATTTAATTTATAGTCTTGCTCAGTGGCACTATGGGAGCACTGGGGGTAATTTTCGTTCCATTTTTGGCAAAAGGTTTTCCTCTATGGCCTCAGTTTTATAGAATAGCTACCACAAAATTATCAACGTTCCATGTTGCTAGTGGCATGTATTATAGTGGGAGATACACTTTAAGCCAACGGGTCATACATATATGTCTCTTGTCGACGTCGTCATAAGAATTCTCAAAATTTGTACAAAGTCTTGATAGATTTAAGAATATACCATCTATAGGTTGCTTTAATGTTAATAAGTTCTGTTGTTCTAGGATGAGTGATTGGCAAAAAAGACCTAAAACTGGATTAAAATTGCTAATCTTCTTTATAGAAGATTCAAATTCTGTCCAGGAGAAAGCATCAACAGTAGCTGCTGCCTTTAAAGTTGGTCTTCTCTCCACTTTACATACATTACTTGCGTGAATTGGGGGGGGGGGGGGAGGGGGGTTATCAAAATTCGACGTCGTTCATTGCTTGATATAGGGAGGGGGACTGTTGAGACGACGTTGCTCGATTAGCGGGAGGTAGGTGGTAAAAATGGCTCAAATATTGACGACGTCATAAATGTATGGTCCTTAAAATAAAAAGTGTGGTCTCACAAAATTCATTGGTTTGCAGTCTTCAGACCCCTGGATCTCTTGCCCTTACCCCCTACTTCAGTGACTATGGCCACGCTGCTGGCATGCTGCACACATGGCTTTGACTAATAGTCAGTTAGAATATTACTTATATAAATACAAGCAGATCAAAAGGTACTATTTTGAAGGGGACATGCACAGTAAATGGTATTGAACTTTCTCGCGCAGTAGTATAAAATGTGAGACAAACATATAGGGCACAAAAAGTCACTCAAAGTTCTTGAAAATCAGAATTCTGTCAACTAATACTGTTATATCTACTAATACGTCTTAGTCACAATCTTTGGTGTCATTTGTAGAGGTTAGCTCTCTTCTTACAGGTCGATCATAGTTCTTGTATCATTCTGGCTGGGGAATTGTTTCATCCTCCGATTACCATGCATTACATTGGCAGACTTTTTCGTGATTCAGAGAGAAAGAGTTTTAAGTGGCCACATGATAAGTGAAATATCAAATACTGATGATGTAGAATGTACAACACGATGTGCGAAGGATTATCGTTGTCGATCCTATAATATTCACATTACCCTGAAGATATGCCAATTAAATGACAAAACAGCTGAAGACGCTGGAGGACAATTGACATTTAAAGAAGGATGGGTTTACAAGTCTACAGATTACAATCAAAGACAGGTAACACACATAAACATAAATAAACGACAAGCTTACAAAATCAATAGCCCAATAGCCACACAGACACAGACACACAGACACACAGACACACAGACACACAGACACATAGACACACACAGACACACAAACACAAACACACACAAACACAAACACACACACAGACACACACACACAGACACACACACACACACACACACACACACACACACACACACACACACACACACACACACACACACACACACACACACACACACACACACACACACACACACACACACACACACACACACACATGTATATATATATATATATATATATATATATATATATATATATATATATATATATATATATATATATATTGAGTACTGATGAAGATTCTGATCGAAACGTTTACTTAAAGGATAGTATATTTGTGGTTTATTCTATTTATGTAATTTATATACGTTGTGGATGCGGCTTAGGTTTAGTTTGTATATATATATATATATATATATATATATATATATATATATATATATATATATATATATATATATATATATATATATATATATATATAAATATTTATATATATATACATATAATAATAGTTCTAAAATATACTTTCTTCTCTCGTAGACGTTTCCATTGATATGTTCTTAAGTACTGAAGAAGATATCAATCGAAGCGTCTACGAATGAAGAAAGTATATTTTTGAATAATTCTATGTTGTGTTTGTATACCTAGTTAATGTGGCTGTGAACTAGCATAAATAAATATATGTACATATATAATAATATATATATATATATATATATATATATATATATATATATATATATATATATATATATATATATATATATATATATATATATATATATATATATATATATATTGTACTTAATAAAAGTAACTGTTGCAGTGCAGAAGAATTTAGAACTGAACCTATACCATAAAATTTTAACGTATGAATCTCAATACACAAGTATCCTTCTGTAAATTAATCCTCAGATTGGCCCAACCTGCAAAAGTTTAAATCCTTGTGGGAAGAACATGCTATGCAAGGAGAAATGCACTGCACCGTATTTTGAATGTGTCCGTTGCAAGGAGGGCTATCAAGGATTGCATTGTCAACTTCATGCAGGTACCATTGTATTTTAGACTTGGAAGTGCTTAGACCAACTACTTGTATATAAATACTCGGAAAAGATCATGTGCATGTCCAGAATGTCTAGTAATTCAAAAATCCCAAGCAACAAGAGATGAAACTATTTCAATTTATGCTGTGGCAAAACTTTTGGTACAGAATCCTAACAAAAAGGAAATACGTACACACGTCTATTGTTGTTCCTTGCTAATGTTTTGCATTTTTGCTTCACTTCGCTTTGAAAGACCAACCAATTTTCTAGATACACTTCGTCTATGGCCTTAAAAATGAGAGAAAATGGAGAATTGTTCTTGGTTTTTGAGTTAGCATCCGTTCACTCAAAAATGATTTGCACACTTGATATTTAGGTAAAAAAGCTTGAGCGGAGTTCTCTGGTAGATTTCAATCACTTATTAGTTTAGTATGACGTGGAGTACTAGTTAAGAATCTTCGCATACCAGGTACTACCCAGCAAAACATGTACCGGAAACAGGATAGGAAGCTCTGTACAAAATGCAAATAAAATGGCTTCTGAGAAGTGAAACTGAATTGTGAAAATATAACCGTTATGTGGAAAAACCATCTATGAGACCCTTGCAAAATCATAGAGTATCGTTCATTATTTGTTATGGCACAAATAAAATTCTTTTGCTCTCGATATTATTTTGCATAGATTCTCACAATTCTTCTCTGTCTTCATTAAATATTTGAGTATAATATTTAAATTTGCATGATTGGGTGTGGCTCTTAAAAACTGTAGAGTGTGTTATAAGTGCCTATAGAGTGTGTAATAAGTGTCCTTCAATTCGTGTACCCCTCCACTTTCCAAATGCCTCCTCCTCAGCATATAGCAATTTACATATAACGAAATATAAAACTAATAAAGAGCAGCTGAACCTCATTGCTAAATCTAATGTAAGGAACAAGTTCTAACGGAGTCTCTCTTTCGTAGCAATCAATGGAAGTTGGAGCACCTGGGGAGCATTTGGAGAATGCGACAGACAGTGTGAAGGAGGGAGTCAAACAAGATACAGATCCTGTAATAACCCCGTTCCTGCATTTGGAGGCTATAGGTGTCCTGGAGACGAGATGGAAAGGAAGTCATGTAATACTGAACCATGTCCAGGTAAATTGCTATGTTATAACGTTTAGTTGTCAAAAGAGGATCAAGTGATCAATTGATAAATCAGCCAAAAAATCAATTAATGAGTCGATAAATAACTAACTAAATAAATAAATAAATAAATAAATAACTAAATAACTAAATAAATAAATAAGTAAATAAATAAATGAATAAGTCACCAAACCAGGCAATCGTTCCGTCAGCCAGCTAAATACTGCAGACGTTAAATCAGCGAAACCAGTTATAGCAGTCATTCAAAGTTATTAACTTCCAGGGGTACCTAGACTCTAGGCTAGAGGGGACATGGGTCGATTGCTCCAGGCCCCTTACATGAAGGGGACATCCAGTAGTTATGAAATGACTCTTTTGTGATTGCAATAACTTTCAAACTTAAAAATGATATCATCAAGGGGCTGCTCTTTATATTAGTCTAGGACCCCACATGAGCTCTGGGTGAGACTTTCGATATCACCAGGATCGACAGTCTTCAACCATCTTTGAATGCAATGAGTAAAGTTAAATTTATTTCCTTCCAACAGAACACATTCGCTGTAATCAGTTTCAAAGCAATAAAACAGCAGAAGGATTGTCTCTTCAGTATTTACTAGATGATGTCATAGAATGTCCTGGCCAAAGTGCAGTGTTAACTAGCTTTCAGTACCAACGAGCTGATGGGGGTTTAAATGGCCGCTATAATATCAAGTGCTGTGAGTTCAATGCCAGTATACCATACACAATAGATGAAAAAAGCACTGATTTCGTGCAGTTTGGAAGCGATGTGAGACTTCTGGCTAAGCACAAATTAAACTGTGACAATGTGGGCCTAATTCGCAACATGAAACTCGAACAAGATTCAGCTCAGCAAAAGTTCCGCTACAGATATGGATGCTATGTGTTGTCCAACTTGCAGTACCAGACACAGTCGATATGTTACAATGACGTCACAACATGGAATGAAAATAACAATGGAGATGTCATATATCTGGATAGGCATATCGTGCGTTGCAGCAAAAGTGGGTACAGTATCAATGAGGTAGAACTGAAGATCAAGCCAGACAATGATAGACAATGGAGATACGAATTCAAATGCTGCAAATTTTTATTTTGGTAATATGGCTTAAGCTCCGAAAGGCGTTGTATTACTCACTTGAGAATGCACCTTGTGATATGGTTGCTTATGTCATGATGGATCATGTGGCTATTTTAGAACAGAGAATAGAACAACATTCAAACTGAAATTAAAAAGTTTCCATGAATTGCAACTTTCGACCGAAAACAATAAATAGCAACATACACATTTCCCTGCCTTTACCTTCATATACCCGGGGCGGTTCTATGCACACAGCAATCAAACTAAACCCATAATACCTACCAGAAGTGCTTAAGACACTTACAAAAATGATGTAAAAATCAAATTCCTCTAAGATTTCTCATTCTTGCACCTAATACGTACTCCCAACCCCCCTCCCCCGAGAGCAATGTTGTTTCATTTAGGCGATACTTGAAATTGTTGTGCAAGTGAAATTTTTCCATTGTCTCAAGTATTTCTCCCCAAAACAACATTGTCTGGAGGAAGGAGGGGAATGAAAGCTAAGTGTAGAATAAAAAGGGGCAAAGTGCCCATGGGCTTCTGTGACTTATTTAAATACTGCCACTATGCTGCCACAAATTTTTGAGGCATTATTATAAATATTTGCTGTTCGGTGAAAGAGCTTACACAGCTAATGCATGAAGAGAACCCAGTGATCAAGTCGCCAAAAACCATCAACTGCTCTTGTTGAGGCAGGTTTTCTCCCAGGTTTCTCCCTTTCAGTGTAGATAGTCAATGTAACCACAAAACCATTAAAGCGAAATCCTTTGTTTTTTATTATTGGTTAATCATCTTGCAAGAGCAGCATTCAACACGTTACAGTGAAATTACTAGTGGGCTACAGCTAGGAAAAAAGTCTGAGGATTTAAGCACTGATTTTATGACAAATTCGTAGTTACTTTCCAGTACATAAAAGAGTTGTTGCATGTGGCAAGATTTCTCTCTTCAACCACGAAAATTACGGACTGAATTTGCAAAAAAGGATTTCATTACTCAGCCCTGAAGGCGTGGAATGATATACCTGCTGAACTACATGAGTTACCTACCCTAAATAGTTTCAAAAAACAACTGAAAACATATTTGAAAGGCTAGACTCAGAAGTTAAAACACATATACCTGGAAGATCAGCGCTCGTTTATAGGGTAAAGGTTTTATTTCATATTTTGACCCATCTGTCATGATAATATTCAAATCATGCCGCATCATAGCCGATTATTAACTACACTGAATTTTCAGTTTTAAAACTACACTGAATTCAGGGAATAGCTCAGAGGGGCCAGAGAGCGCTTTTGCTATTTCTAATTAGTATATACTTGACGAAACCTGCAGTCAGAATTTTTTAAATTAAGACGAGGTTGCGTTTTGATAAACAATACTGTCTCTATTTCTTTAAAATCTGTAACATGCTTGTATTTTAATTTTGAAATTATTGATGAAGATCAAAATGAAGTAAAGTTGTCCTTTTGAGGAGTTGTGAAGTTCACACAGACCTCTTAAGACTGTAAGTTTTTTTCAGAAAAAAAGAGCCTTTAAAAATGGACCTTTCTTCCTTCCTTCTGTCATTGTTCTTCAGTGGGTACCAATCCTTCTGTAAATAATGAACATTCCCTAATTCGCATTAGGATTTTATTGATATAAGCTGTAGTCAGTTAGTTAAATCCTTGGTGTATGCTTCCACGTTGTAAAGATCTTCACGGCGAGGAAAGGTAAAAGAAAGAGGAAAAAGTTGGAGAAATGTGAAATTAGCTAATTCCAGCTGAAAAACATGAACGACATATTTCTTTGCATCAGATACATTGGATGGACTTAAGAGAAGTTTTAGTCTAAATGTGTTACGGGATTCTCGAAATCGAACAAGCCTCGTGTACAAGCGATATATCCTTGAAATGGAGGTTGAGGAACGATACTAACCAGTGAAATGACATTTGACGAAAATTGCCATGTACGACTCCGAGTGCACTCGTCGTAAATGTAACGATGCACTCCGGAATTCGTCGTTTTTCTCAGGAAAAGTCACATGATATGCAATAGTTGTAGTTGTAGTTGAAAACTATTGAATTTAGCGGGAAAATCATAGCTATAACCGGAACTTGTGATGTTACTAATACCGCTCAGAAGTGTGGATGAAGTAAATGTGAAGTATCATGGAAAAACTGCTATGCATCGATCCCAGTATGCTAGTAAGTTTTCACAAAGTTAAAAGAAGGCAAAATGACATTTGAAAGGGTTTGTATTCTCAATATCAAAAGGTTACATTAACATATCACATGGGTTCCATTGAGCTTTGAGACAAAAAGTGACTCTGTTCTTTTGTAGATTTGACTGAATTAGCAATGTCTGTGCACTGCACAACAACACTTCAAGAAGCCCTTGAAATTATCCGAAGGCATGAGATAGAGTATACACTACGATTCTCGTGCTACAAATCAACAAAAGGGTTTGGGAACTCGGGTAAGGTTCTCTTATGGAATGATGAATTCTTGAATCCATATTTGTATTGTCTTTACTAACTGCTGAATGTAGAGTAGACTGTATCACTACGTGATCAAGCTTACATCTCCTTTTTGAAATGGTATTGAGCATGCCCTCATAAAGGAAGGAAGATATGAAAATAGTATGCATAGCTGCTTGCAAACTTTTATGTACCTTCTAACTTCTAGATCCGAAAACTTCTAAACATAGACTGCAATGGAAGGATAAGGCAATTGATTTTCATGGGGTGCCTTTCTTTCTTGTGGGAAGTAAAAAGCTGCAATGTCAGCATGGAAAAGATTTCCAAGCCAGAATGAAGCAGATACGAAAAAACAGAAGGAAAGAAAATCTTGTAAGTCACTTTTGCAGATGACTTTTATGTCATTATGGCATTTCACAATGTGGGCAAATGACAACTGCATAGACTATACGGTTCCTCCTCCTAGATGGGAGGTAACGACAATCTTTTCTACCAGCCCCCTCGCGGTGGCCCTGTTCATTGCATGAGATAACGATTCCATTTGCAATTTTCTAACTTTTGTTTAATGAAGAAAAAACCCATGCATACATCAGATATCCTCTTGCAACATTTCCACTTAGGGTAATGATCATTTGTACCGCCGCAAGTATACGCTGGTGCAAGATACAAAGAAGTTCGGATGCCCTGCTGAGATAACCATACAAGAAATTATTCAATTTCCCGATTACCGAGTGAGTTATCACATCCATGGCAATTGTTTGTTACACTGCAGGTAGAATAGAGGTTAACTCTTCCTGTTATATTTGGCTATAGCATATAGCAGGGTGCAGCTCTTTTCATTTTTGATTGTACAGTATTACAGACAAAATTAAATATAATGTTTCGTCTATATTATCTACTAAGGATGATGTACTGCTCACTCTTTATTACCCATTTTTTCACAGTTCGTTTCTTAATGCTCGGTGCGATTCAAGCGGCTTATTTCATAAATATTTTTTTTGGCAGATGACAAATGGTACGGAGAGAAAATGCAGAAGCGCATCACAGGAGATTAAAGATGCACTTGCATCTTGCAGGAGCATAAAATTTGAACGAAAATTTCTACTCACAATCCCCGATCTCGCACGTCATATGGATCATATGACAGGAATTGTAATTATACAACATACGCATTTGTTCCATGTTTGCAAATTCATGATTTCATTCTTCTGCTATTCCATAGCTAGTGATGAATTGTCATGGAAGTTACATATTATTTCTTACTCTATATGCAGGTACTGAAGTAGACATCTATGTCATTTTTCAGGTAGCGGGTATATCCCAAGAAATAGATGCTCGCTTGGTGAAGAAAATTGACGAGCTTGTGCGAGAGGGTGTCTCTAATGTGCATGAGATGAAGAGGCACTTGAAGATTTTCGTTAAAAGTACAATTTTCACTAGTGACCAACTACCGGACGTATCAAATAGACGCTTTTTCCCACACCACAAGGTTATACGGACCCATATGGCGAATTTCAAACGAAAGCTTCGTCATTCTTTGATAGACCAGGATTGTTTACAGGAAAAAATCGATCAGTGGAAGCAGCGCGATAAGGAAGTGAAAATCTACTTTCGTCAAAGATCTTGCGACCAGCAAGCTTCTGCAAATAGTTCCGCGAATGATGTGGTTGAAGATGGTTATGACTCTGAGGATTCTCTACCTTGTGACGTAACGGGGAATTGCACAAAGAAGCTGCTCTTTGTCTATCAAAACGCTTGGCAGCATAGGCTGTTAAATCGGTATGGCAATGAGCTTGTATTACTTGATGCAACGTACCGCACAACAAGATATGCTCTGCCTCTCTTCTTCTTAGTTGTTAGAACAAATGTTGATTATCAAGTGGTTGGTGCCTTCATTTGTGAAACGGAAACGTCTGAAAGCATAGAAGAAGCTCTAAGAATTTTTCGGACGTGGAATCCGCAGTTAAAGCCGAAATACTGTATGACAGATTATTCAAATGAGGAGATAGCAGCTACTGAAAATGTTTTCAAAGGTATACATTGTTTTAAACAATCAGTCCTATAATACAACTAAATAGTCGAATCATATCATGTGTCCTACCGATATTGCTAAAATGCTGATACCTACATACATTTGTTAAATGGCGATCTTCCTTTGTACCCAATAGGTTGCTGTACACTCATATGCGATTTTCACCGTGAGCAAGCTTGGGACCGTTGGCTTCGGAAAGCAGCAAATGGCTGTTCACAAATTCGAGAGAGTGCATTGGAAATGCTACGACGTATTGCCCGTTCGGAGACAGAGGAAGCATGTGCACGTGCAGAGAGAGACTTGCGGCAATCATCTATTTGGAGCAAAGCGGAATATGCAAAATTCGTACAATACATCGTGTCACATTGGTTGCCTATAAAAAAGGTTTAGACATATTTTTAGAACTTATCAAACTTGCAATGACGAACATGATAATCATTCATCACACCTATTTACGCTGGATGAACTAATACTGCCAATCCAGCGAACATAAGTGGACGTGTAATATTGTTGTCGAATGAAAAACTATTTACTGTAGTGCATGGAGTGTCTCTCACACTACAAAGGATATCATTCGTGTTGCATTCAGGTTGTTTTTGCTTCAGATTATGATCATTAGAAATGGCCCGTCGTATTAAAAGTAACATTTTCTTCTTCTTCCATCTTCTATACAATGCATTTACTATCTCCTGATATCAACTGCAGCGCTGTTTCGTACGTGCGATAAAGGTGGCATTTGGAATACATCACTGACGCAATTAAATTTTTCTTGTAGAGATGGGTGCTAGCATATCGCTTGGACAGGGTTTTGGTGGATTGCAATACGAATAATGGGACCGAGAGACAGAATGAGACCTTGAAATATCAATATCTTCAACGAAATCGCAAGACATCATTGACTGGCATGCTGGAAATACTTGTTGAACAGTTTTTTGTGGAGAAATATGAACGGTTAGCTATTACCCTGAGTACAATCAGATTATGTCTATATAGCAGTAAATGACAATGCATTGTAAGGCCTAGTATCTAACATGCCATCCTCATTGTCTATACAAATGACAACTTCTGTGCAAGGTATCAAGAGTAGGTCGCCATCTACAACTATCTACAAATGACAATTTCCTCTATGTTTGTATATATGTATCTGTATGTATATGTATGTATCTGTATGTATCTGTATGTATCTGTATGTACCTGTATGTATCTGTGTGTGTGTCTGAGGATGTAGACATTGGCATTAACTTGCTTTCCTATCTCAATCTCTGCATTAGATACTGCGATGCTAACATAAAGCAAAGTTCCACTTATCGATTGCATTCACAAAATGTACCTGATAACATCAAACATCGCCCACATAATTTTATAAAGCATTGGATGGAGAAGCAAGATATAGCAGACAGTATCCCAAAGTCCCATATCACTATTACTGGTTATGGAACATTTGCAGTCCAAAACCTGTCGCGCAATACTTCTAGAAAAGACTATGAAGTCGTCTTTGGTGATGAAAACACCCTGCCAAGTTGCTCATGCCACGAGTGGAGAAAGTCTCCATATCTCTGTAGACATTTCTTCGCTGTTTTCCGTTCATTCCCCGTTTGGCCATGGGATGCATTGTCACCAATGTACAGAGAATCCCCCTTCTTTAAGTTGGACGAGGTTTGCAACACAATCGTTTCTGGGCAGAATACGACTGTGGCGATGGAAAATGTAGGAGAAGGGAAGATACACACAAGTATTGAAACATACAATAGTGGTGCATTGATTTGTGACGGTAAAGCAATGAGCATGTCGAGTACTTCAGGAGTGGATAGTAAGATATATGCCAACTGTGCCAGTCTTTGTAGAGAGGCCATTAATGAAATAAGATCCATAACGTTTCTTTTGGAAGGGAAGCCTGATGTATTGCAGAAACTGCAAACAGATCTGGAGAGCATAAAAGAATATTTGTATCGCTCTTGTCCTTCAGAGAAAGGGCTACCCCTACTTCCCAAAGATGACAGTAGAGCAGCAAGGAAATGTGGGAGAAACCTACTTTCACTACCCGCGAGAAAACGAAAATGGCAGTATTCATCACGAGTTGGTGAAAAACGTGAAAAGATGGAACATGCAAAGAGTATAGACTTAACTGTTCTACAGGAAAACGAATTGCTGGAACAAGAGGTGGAAGTAATTCAAGACTTCATCAGTGGCAATGATGCTTCATCAACAGTGAGCATTGGAGGCAAAGGCACGGGTGAAACTGTCAATGGGAAACATGACAAGGAGTATGACAATCCTTATACAGACTGCACATCAAGAAATGAGACCCTTGATGATAAAATGAACTATGAAGTTACTACTCCATCAAATGTATCAAGGCAGGATTTGGCAGCTATTGAAAAAGGGAGAATGCTCGATGATACTGTCATAAATAAATTCCAGTCCATGCTGAAGGAGGAATTTCCAAATGCAGCAGGGCTACAAGACACAGTACTAGGACAGAAACTGCAATTTAAGGCTCTTCCACATGTCCCTTTCGTTCAAATTTTGCATGATGGGAGTCTTCATTGGGCAGCTGTAAGCACATATGGTTGTGATGATGACGAAGTCTTGTACATGGACAGTTTGTTTACTGGCATGTTGACAAGGAAAATGAAGCAGCAAATATGTAACATTGCTATGTGCAAAAAAGATAAAATGAAAATAATTGTCTTGCCTGTACAACAACAGTCAAATGGTGTTGATTGTGGTGTGTATGCCATTGCATTTATAACATCGATATTACATGGGAAATTGGACTTTAGTCTGATAAACTATGATGAGACGAAGATGAGGTCACACATGATGAACATGCTTGTGAAGAACAGAATAAAGGAGTTTCCCAATACAGATATTAAGACAAGGAAAGCACGCAGGAAAATTCTTGAAATCGATCTGTATTGCAGCTGTCGTCAGATCTGGTTGAACTCAGATGGCAAACTTTATTCCAAGTAAGTCGATCACATAATGCCTCTCACTTGCATTTAAAATAACAGAGATATTGCAGTAAGCATAGCAGCAGAATCCCATGATGAAATTGGACAGTTTTGTGCTTGAACTTCCATAAGTAGCCAAAAATACATAGCTATTCTAAATTCATTTACATTCATCTCCCTTCTCACCAAAAGGCAAATGGCAGAGTGTGATACATGCAAGAAATGGTACCACAGGATGTGTCAAAGAATACCAGCAGAGGTATTCAGTAGAAAGGGCCTTGCATGGGAATGCTCACAATGTCAACCATAGTCAGAGAAGTATGATGATTGTGAGTAGCAAGTTTTCATTTGCTTGCAAAATTAGCCTCACATCATTTATCAAATTTAGAATCTTAACTATGCCAGAAAGATACAAGGTTGCATTACTAATAATAATATACATATTATCAACTCTATGTCTTGACAGGAGGACATCATATAGGCAATAATTTGATGCATGTCACTGCACAAAGGACACAACAAGATTGAATACAAGGGAACTTTGTTAATATTGAATATACTGCTGTTTCTAATTGTCCAGCTTTAAAGTATAAAAATGAAATCACTATAACACAATGTAAAGAAAAAAAAAGTTCCAAGTGTCCAAAACTAGTGATCCCAGCTCCAAAACATGCCCTACTGGGCAAGTAGCTTCTGCAATTTTAGATGTTCTTCCTAATGTGTTTAAGACTAATAATGGAATCTAGCCTTTCAACCTCTATTGCAATTTTTCATTGTTGTCTATATCGGCCATCTTTTATGCATCAGAAACAATACAAGTGTGGTATCTAGGTATAGCTATCTGCATTTTATAAACATATCCTGTATCAGTAAGGATACACTTTGGTAGCATCTCTCTTCTCTGCTGTATTCATCATGGACATTAAGTAAATGATGGGCCTAAAGCTTTACTACTGCTTAATAGCTGGCAGCATTACTTTGGTCATTTAAAAATACAACCAGCAGGAAACCTTGTATACTCTAGAACAGTAAACAATAATGCAATTGTCATATGTTAGTTAGGTATTGTCATTTAATAATGATATTACCACATTTTCTTATATCAATCTTGTTTAATCACTCTTTGCAAGTTGCCCATTTCAACCCATGCCAACCCATTGCCTGATTCCTAATACAATCCATAGATGGATATGATCTGGAATTACTATACATGATATGTACAGCGTGTACACACAAAATCAGATGACATCTGTTGCTACGACTTACATTCCAAATCCAACATGTTACAGCTATATACTGTCGAAAACCAGGGAGATCCATCCAACGCTAGTAGAGTACGAAGAGTTGAATAACTTCCTCGTTCAATGTAGGTAAATTTTATTGAAAACAACAGCAGCAGCTTTCCGCCATTATATTTTTGTGTCTAGCTGACTCTGTTCTCTGTTTGCAATATCTTATCGTCCGGAAACGACCGAAGAACTGGTCGGTATTCACGACAGTATCGGCCGATCGGCCGAATTAAAAAATCTCGTCAAATGTCATTTCACTGGTTAGTATCGTTCCTCAACCTGAAATGGATGGAATACAAAGAGAAAGTAAAGCTATGTCTTCACATGATAAAATTCACTGAAGTGGGAAACAGAACTGCTTAGCTGATAGACCTTGGAGCATTAAAGTAGACTAATACCAATATTAGTATAGGGGTTTTCTTTATTCTTAACGTCAGCAAAAAGTGCAGATCCAGCTATGCCAAGGAATACATACGGTGGATGGTAGATAGGCCGAACTGATCTGGGAAGTGAGATATAATCTTTTTGAGAGCGACATCATAGTCTGATTTCAATGGATGTGAGCATCGAAGAAAAGCCACAGCATTTCTCAAGATATGGTTTTGGTATATAAGAGTTTATTGCCGTTGTCTTGGCTATTCGTAGCATTCTCTAGCATTTGACAATTGCTTTAGAATTATGCATCGTATCTGATCTTTTTGTTGGTTTATGCCCAAGAGTATTCTAAATTCCTACATATTATGCAGAACTGTAGTCTGATTTGAAGCAGTAAACATTTTTACAAGTATTAGCCTCTTTAGTGGACCAAGTCAATCAGAATTATGCCATTGTGAATATACCTAGATGTGCAAAGCATAACTCCATAAAGTCAATTTTGTTGTGATAGTTATTGCTCTGTTTTAGAAAGCGCTCCATTGAGTAAGTTCATAATTTTGGCCAGTGGAGCAGCAACGACTTCTTTACTTTTGATACCAGATAATTATTCATCTATTTTCCATCTTCATTGGCCATTTATTGTCGAAAATAAAGAGGTAAGTGTGATAGTGCTTTACGAAAACTTTGCTCTATTCATCAGATCATAAAAGTAGATTATTTTCATTTTTTGTGCAAAATAGTAGTAGTTTGGTTACAGTATTACCTCTGTGGTGTAGCATGTTCTGACCCCTTAATTACATACTGTACTACGATAAAGTACTTACTTTGCAATCCTGACTTCCTGCCATCTAGTGCATTAGTTTCTAGCACTTTTTCAAGGACTTCGATGGCGTATTTTTCTGCACAGAATCCAAAGATCCAAATAATCTCATTCTTCTCAAATGAAATGAAAACCATGCATTAGAAACTAGTCACAACTCAGAAAGATTATTAGTACAGCAAGGAGGTATAATATGTGAAGGTGGTAATGGAGTTTTGCACAATGCCACATTTTGTTTATACGTATAATGTGATGATTTTCTATTTTGTTTTGAAATCAACATTATGTTTTGAATAGATATTGAATGCAGCATTTAGTAGATAGTTAGTTTACGTAATACAATGTGCATTATTTTTAAGGTGTGGAGACTGGTTACAAGCCAATTTGTGTATGACAGTACAGCTGAACTTTTGTATGGGTCTGTTCTCCTCTACCATATGAGGGTTCTTGAAAGACAGTGGGGAACAAGGAAATTTGCGGTAATGATGTGCTCAATATGTATGACTGTGCTCAGAATGTATGATTAGTCTTTAAGTGAGATATGAAAAAATTTAAGACTTATCAAATATGATGACCATAGACAAATGTAGCTGCCAGTTTTGCAAACAGCGATATATACCTTTGATTCAGATATGTCTAATCTTAACTGATTTTACACTATGACCAACAATATTTTTCTGGATTGTAGTATTTTAATTTCTTTATTTGTCATCTTATGTACTTATATATTTATTTCATGTTCCAAATCAGTAATCATGCTCAATGTATTTCACACATTAATAAAGTTTATGATACATAGTGAACCTAATTTATTGAGATGATGCATTTACTTCAGAGGTCACCAGCATTTGATATCCTTTTGGAGTCAATCATCTATTTTGTTATTTCTTTCTAAATGTGCCCCTGTAGTTGTTAGACCTCTTCTGTTTTGTTGTAGTTCCAAAAAGAGCCATATCTTAAATATGTCTTTGATTATATGTTACTTTTCATTTTAGTCATTCATATTTGCAACATATACTTTGACATTGGGATCACATTTTTTGGGGTGCTACTTTGATTTTGCAAAAAGCCTTTTGCCTATTAAAGACACGATGGCTAGTGGACTGTATCTTTTCATATCATTTCATTGAGTATTCTTATCCAGTCTTCAAGATTTTCTCTGGCTTTTATCTGTACTATGATTTATTCTCGAAATAATTTTGCCTCTTATATTGCATTCAGTTCCTTTACTACTTATCAGGTATGGTCCTATTTTTGCATTGATTATGTTTTTCATGAGAGATGTGCATTCTTCCTCAGTAATTAGCCAACAAAGTTTCTCAATCAGCAACAAATGGTTTACGTACTTCATTGCATTCAGGGTACTTTTCATTACATGTCTTGACATGTTAACACAGACCACTGCCTATAGGTTGTAATGGTATTTAATTATAGTATATAGGCAATGTCATTACATTGGACAAACAGCAAGTTACTTCCAACTTTCTTTTGGTAAAATTGATGGTTTCCTACATGTTACTTTTTGAATGGGAACCCTTATATAAATAAGTACACAACAACCTAAAGATAGATAATCACTTATTACTTTTTTTATTACTAATCAGAATATTTATTTTCACCAATATAAAACATATTTTATATAAATTGTCATTCTCTTTCTTTCTGTGATTTATTGTCAGACTTCATTTTGTTTTGATATTCAGATAAATGTATTTAATAGTATGTAATGTGTCTTTTTCACTTTTGAGGATTTAGTAGTCAGATTTGCAAAATCTAAGGTAAAGCATAAGCAATTGATTTTAGCATGTTTCAATATGTAATTCATTCTTTAAATTTTATATATAATGAAGGCATAGTTTCGTCTTTGTTTTTGCATCGGTGTATTTGTTTGCAGATGATGATGGTGAGCAAGAAGTCCTATGTTGCAGCTATTCTTGGATTTGTAAGTTTAAGTATGAATTTTAGTCAAAATCAAAGTGCACATATATTATTATTCCTTCAAAACAAGATTAGCATAAATTCAAATTTTTCTCTTGTCTGTTGCAACTTGTCTTTTATTTTTATTTAAATAAGGCAAACATTGTGATTAGGAACATAGTAAGTTATTTAAAGTTTTTTCAAAGATAAGTGGATTTGAGTAGGTTGTTTACCTTCATTTCACCTGTTTGGCTTGATCATCACAATCTTCCTGCATTTTTGTAGTGTATAAATCTGTAGAAGTTGCAGATACATGTAGCCAAGAAGTATGTCTCTAAAACAGTAAAACTTGTCATGAATTTTCTTAAATGTAGTTTAGGGTATCAGCAAATTTATACATTTTGCTCAAATTTATGGTTTGAAGGGGGTTTCTCATTTGTTTGTTTTAACTTCTGCCTTGACGTTTTCAACATCAATCATTCAGTTGTACTTGAGGCTATATCAATCATTCATGTCAATAAGCCAGTCATTAATAATTATCATTTTGAATTCTTTTCATCCAGCTGTCTGGTGTCACATGGAGTTCTAACTTGTTCTACCTAAAAAGTTGGCTAGTTATCCCAAATGTTATATCAAATATGGCCCAATCTGTTTATGATTGGTTCCAAGTGGATGATGATAAGCCAGGCCATAGGAAGACATTTTATGGAGCAACAGAAAGCATACAAGATGACATGATGTATGACTTTATGTCAAAGATACAAGCAACTTCTGCACAGAATGTATGAATCAGTAATATTTTGAAGTTCATATATATTGTATTGGCCTCATGACACATCACTCATCTACTTATTGGTTATTTAGAAAATCAGTTTTGCAATGCCTGTGTCTTAGGACACAAGAAAATTTATCTCAGAACAGTTATTTAACTTCAGGTTGCACCACCTTACAGAGTTTATGAGGTTTCAAATTGGAAATGAAAGAAAATAGAAGTGATGGATTAAAAGTACTAGATTTTGTAATAGGCAATGGGAATAGAGAGATAGTTGATCTATATTGTATGTTGCTTTAACTCAGCTGTTTGTGGTACAGTGATGGTTATAATGGCAAATATTTGTTGCTTTGATATCAAGTTGCTGGCCAAAAAGGCCTGAGTTGATTCAGAGTCCTTATCAGGATGCATACACAATGAAGCTGTAATTGGCAGGAACTGTTTAAATGTGAAGAAATACTGTTTCTGTGCTCAATTGTGAATCAAGCATTCTTTTTTTTATAATTCTTAAGGGTTCTCGATTACAAATGGGACAAGGCTACTCTGATACACTGCAACCCAGAGGTGGGCCAATGCAAGAGTTCTTAGATAGTGTTAGGATGTTTAATAGACAGAGAGAGCATCAGCAACAGTTGAATAACTTTGGGAATGGAAGGGGTGAGAATGTTAGAGCTACTTCACATGAGAATGCCTTAGAACACAGTGCTGCATCTCAAGAAGACAAGGTATGTTGATATGATACTGAATTTGCAGTCACATGTCTGCATAAAATTTTAGATATGTAACAGTTAGTAAGTAGAAATTGATTTTGCTTACCTGTTCTGGTTGGTAAATGACTCTGAACAGTTTTGGGACATTTGTACTCTCTGCATTTTGAACAGCAATGGCATATGTGGGTGATATGTACTGATTGCATTTGGAGCCAATCTTGAACCAACTATATTTGGGACCAATATTGTGGTAGCTGCATCATGGACTGATTTCACACAAGCTTCATTTGAGAGCTCTGCAATATATTAGCAGCATTCAGGATTGGCTTTGCTCTTACTGCATTTGGGGCCCATTTGTGCACTGAGGAAAATGCTTTTATCTTCTGCAATGATCAGCCTCACATAAACAGTACATTGTCTTGTACAAGTTTGTTAGTTCCATTTGATAATGCAAACAGTGAAAATTAGACACATAAAGCAATAAGTATACTGTGTTGTGAAGTAAGACATGAAGAGGGTAAAATGGTTAAATTGTAAACCTAGGGAGTATCACTCTGTCAAGTTTATATTAAGTCCTCAAAGGTTAGTGACACTTTGCTTCTCTTTCATAAGTAGAAAGGATGACATTTTCTAGGATAGCAAACATAGCATAGGCTTATTTGATATTGGGATATCTTCTATCTTTATCAGAAATGAATTGGTTCTGTTTTGTTCCTGAGGCTAAGTGCGTAAGTGTATATTGGCGTGAGTCTATTCTCATGTATTCTTGCATTATAGTTTTTTTGTTTTCTTTCTACATCCCAACAGAATATGTCACATTATTTTCAGATTCAAAGATTAATGGAAATGGGATTCACACGAGATGCTGTTGTGGAGGCATTACAGAATTCAGGACATGATGTCCAATCAGCAACAAATGCTTTACTGTCTCAGTGAAATCATTCGTTATTTAGTGTCCACCACGAGTTTTATTTCGAATTGGGTACCCCCTGCCACAGAAGGGTCCAGATATCATATGACTGTTTACTTGAAATGGTGATTTCCTATTGGACATGATCATTGTATATATCTTGACTTGAAGTTCCAGGTCACCATCTCGATTGTAACGAATTTCCTTGGTTGTTTAAGAAAACAACAAATGTCATTTATTGGTCAGAATGAAATATAATGACCTATCCATATAGTTTGCTAACCCTTACGTTTTGCGCCTGAAACTCGCGAATTTTGTATGGTCTATTTCCTCACTTCCCAGAAAGTTTCACCCACAGCTATGAGTAGCCTTTCGTAAGTAATGAAAAATGAGATAACTTTGGTTAGTTTTCGATCAAAAGTAGGTTACTTGCCACAAGCTCTGCATGTGTTCTTAGAGCAAATTTGAAATGTGATGACAGAGTTTGGCCCATCAAGGTTGAATTTCAGCTTCGTTTGTCTGTTCATTCTAGGGAGAAATAACCCAAAGATGGCGGTTTCCTTCCATCTGGGAGCTCCATTTTCAAAAACTTAATCCTTGGACCGAACCATAGTAGTCCACACAGGAAGATTTGGAAAAGAGTAAATTTCTCACACATGAGAATTTTAAACGGTTGGCAACTTAAGCATAGGAGATGGGGAGCTGGGGGAGGGGGGCTGCAGCTCCTTCTAGTTGGATAGAAATCCATTTCATTCGGGCAATTTCTTCTGAAAGAAAAATAGTTTTTCCCGAAAAAAGTTGTAGTTCAATACGGCTAGGCAACAACCCATTCGGGCAACAGATGAGTGATTTGGGCAGACAGTTTACAGCCCCCTAAATTTGAATCACCCCTACACCCATGATTGGCAACTATGCTTATCAGGTTTACAGCCAGAATCCTATTCTCATATATCCTTAGACATATTGAGGAGATCTAAGTAGAATATTATTTCTAAATGCCATGGCTCACACAGTGGTCGTGTCGTTGCGCATCTAACAGTTACTGATTATAGTACTATTCGAGAATTTGTCCTATATCAAGAGATATGTTGTGGCTAAGACTTCAATCATATGACTGGGAGACAGCCTCTCCTAGAATTATCCTGTCATTCCTATCAATCAGTGTATTGTCATGAAAGTTGAATTTTTATGTTAGTTTCAAGGGTGGACAATTGATTTGAAACATAGAGTATAGTAAGTGTATTAAAACTAATACATCTGATGTCAAGCTGTGTTTTTGAATAGTTATGTACAGCAGTTACCCAATTCACGTTCATGATGTTTTTCTCTTTACTTTTATCATGATAAACATAACCAAAGTTTTAAAAGTTTTGTCGTTCATTGCTATGTTATTAATTTTTATTCAAAGAGCATTAATTTGAAATTACTTAGTTCATATATTTACAGAACTTTTTACTGCGATAGTTGAATACGAATAACGCAACCGTAGCTAGCGGCAGACGATGGTTTTTTGGTGCTTAACGAGCTGCTGGGGTTGCGTTGGAAACACGTGCCTGAGACGGGGGTAATATGTGACCTCCTTTTCTTGATAAAAGCGCAATTTCATCTTTCAGTGCTTCAATCTCTTGTGACTGGAGTTGGACTAACTGGATTAGTCTCTGTCTTTCTTGATAATCAGCTTGCCTGTTACCTTGGAATTCACCTCCCTACGATACAAGCAGATATTGTGAAACTAGATTGCCCATTCTAATTATTTGCTATGTTCTATTAGTGGCCAGATTGCATAGATATAGAAGTGAGCCGTGGAAGGAAACTGGTAATCACTTGTCCTTCGTCATGGAATGTGTGTTGTCTTTATTCATATTTGATTTTCAATGTCAGGCTTGATATAGGGACATATCCAGTAGCGGTTTTTAGGAGGGTTAGCGAACAAAACCCCCCTGAAGTAGATAAGTTGGCATTTTGGTATATTATGGGACGTATGTAGGAACTAAAACTTTCTTGGTCAGCAAATTTTTATTACAAAAAGTTACCAAATTTATCAACGTTGCCCCTCTATAGATTTAAAAAATTCCACCACTGGACAAAAGCGAACAAGGAGGGAAATTCATTCGCAGGCGAAGCTTCTTTATGAAAGATCAAAAACTATAATTGGCAAGGAAAATAACCCTTACTAAAGAAAGGAATAGATAATAAAAAGAACCAGCCTTGCAAAAGTTATAAAGGTGGTGGATGAACTATAAGAGAGATTTACTACGCAATTTTCTCTCAGTTAAATAATTAAGTTATGATCTGTCATTAGAGCATTGTTCTACCTCTCAAATATAGGGATACCATAGGGATACCATGTTGGATATATTGGTGAACTGAGCCTTAGCATCACATTCAAAACTTACCAAACTTTTCTGACGTGAGTCTAATGTTTGCTCTAGCTCTTTCTTCTCCTGCAGAAGTAGAGTAAACGTGTCCAATCTCTGGGTGTTCTCTCTTGTCACTTGCGTAAGCTTAGCCTTTGCGTCATCAATGCGCTTCTACAAGGGAAGAATCATCGTTCTCTACTTAACTCACGAAATAATAAGGACGGAATACAAGGATATATTGCTATTGTATGTTCGCAAGATGCACGAGTATATTAGGAACGTAGATAGGATCAGGGACCATCGCCACTTCAACCATAAATCGAATTCGACATGCTCCAGTTTGCACGTAATCTGCAACCGTTTGCTTATCACTAGACAGTACTTGCATGCGATTGGCTAATATTTTCGTGTATTTGTTCTAACTAGTCAGTGTGATAGACAAGCGCCTTAATGCGAACGTTAAGCAGTGGACTCGGGCACTTTGCAAATGAAATGGAAACGGAGCTTCAAGTGCAGCGGCTTTTTTTTAATTTCTTCCTAATATGAACAAACTTTGTTTTTTGAAAAGTTTACGGCATTGCACGTATAAAGTAATGCTATATGATGAAATAAGACCACAATATAGTAAGAGATTCGGAGAATTAGTGACACATACGCCCACTTTGAATAGGGTATTTAAAACCAAGGACCATAAACCGCATCCAAATCAAGTAAAGAAACATGCATTGTGGAAGATGATGCATATTCTAAGGTGAATTTCTAATTGCTTTCTGCATGTTTTAAATCTTGCAGAATCAGATGATAATTCATAAAAAGTGTCGTCAATGCAGATAATATTTCGCACCTCCCATGCTGCAATTTCTTTAGCATTTGAAAATTCTTGTGAACGCAGTTGCTCTTTCAACTCTTCTGCTGCTCTGTTTACCGATACCGTTTCAAGCTTTTCTAAGTCTACTAATCTTCCAAACTTTAAAAGCTGCATCTGCTGGACTTTTTCTTCCAATTGACTAATCTACAAACGAACAATAAAGATCAAAACATTGTGTCATTAATTCTCATACAATGAAATGAAGCAAAGATCTTTCTTAGAATCCATAGTTCAATATGAAAAGGGAGAAATTATCTCACATTTGTAGCGAAAAGCTCGAGCTAAAACAAATTAGAACGATGATTACAACAGATGCAAATATAATATGAAAATATAGGTGTACACTTCAAACTGATGGAATTAGTCCAGTAACGAAATAAAAAGCAACGGAAGACAAACCTTCTGTTCCATACTTTTTTTGTCTCGAATCAACTGAACGTGTTGCTGCCTGAGTTTCCTGTTGAAGAATTGTCATTTCAAAAATTGGTCATCTCTTGTGAACGAAAGAAACGTAAAAGTTAAGGAGATAATTTCTCACTCCATGACAATATCACGCTTTTATTTGACGATTAACACTCTAATGCAACTGATTTGAGAATAAAGTCACCAAAAAGAGCTTTTGTAAGCAAATCAAGATCTAGAAACAAAAATCAATTCTACTTTGAGGTAGTGCCTAGCGACCTCGTATTCAACCCACCAATAATGTTTCTTCTGATCGGCTTTCTCTTTATCCAATTCAAGAATCCTCCTTTGCAGTCTTTCGAGTGCCGTACTTGTGAACACAAGGGATTGGGACAAATCTTGTGGGAGGGCACTGTTGTTCAAATATTGCACCTGGTTCAATTTCAACGTAACAACAATGTCCAACTCATTCAACTTTTGCTGTTTTTCTCGCTAGGAAAATGGATAGTTACTTTACTAAATTTACTCTTATATTATATATTGATGCAATAATCACTAAAACTATAAACATGGTCATTACATTGGACTGAGAAAAAACACGATCTTTTGCTAAAAGAAAATCAGATATCTGCGAAAGAGAGAAAACAGGCCAAGTGAACAATAAGAGAGGACTTCTTGGGTCTAATATCGTGATGATGATAGAGGCAACAATACAAAAATAGTTTCATGAATCCGTTCTGCTTATTTACGCCTTTAAAACGTCATAGTGCAGCATGTGAAATTGCGACTGAAATCTAATATGAGGTCGAAATTAAGGCGAATAGATTTTCACCACATTTCAAAACAGATGAGTAATTGTGTTAAAGGGAAACTTAGAATGGCTCATAAATGTATCTTTGAATACCTGGAAGGCTTCAAGGTCTGCTTCAGCAGAAACTAGATTACTTTCGATAACTTTCGCTTTCTTTTTTAAAGCATCGAGCTCTTTCTTCAAAGTATCCGCCGCTTTCTTCTCCTCAACCATTGCTTCTTCTAAATCTAAACGCCTCTCGCGTAGCTGGCAAACTTGATCAAACATAGCCTAGAATTGAAGCAAGTTCATAGATTTCTTAAGCAACAAGAAGTGAGAGCAACCGATTCTGTTCAGAGACACAAGACCATGTGATTTAAGAGATAATAAAGTGCAACTCTTTTCTTGGAAAGTATAATCAATGAATAAAAAACGAAGAGCCATCTCTAAGTTTGGGCTTCAGTTTACATCATAAAGAAACTGATTTTTCATTAATCAATTATTTGTTAAGCAAATCTATTCTTATACACATATTTTAGATCATACGGTTTCATTAATATTATAGAAAGTTGAATTGTTTTAGGTTAACCTAGATTATAAACGCATGTAAATTTTCTTGCAAATGTTGTAAAGAATGGTTTCTTGAAAATCCTACTTGATCGCATCCAGGAGGACAGACGCTATCATCAAGTTCTTCCGCATCAGAATCTTCATCTTCTTCACTATCATAATCATCATCACTTAATTCTTCATCACTATCTTCATCTGATCCATCATCTTTCTCTGTCTTTTTTACTCTTTTTACCTTTTTCTTATAAACTTTTGTTAGGAAAGCCTCAAATTTGTTGCTTTCCAAAAACAAACTACTGAACATAGAGCTAAGTGATTTTTCTTTCTCATGCAGTTTTTCAATGTCTCCTTTTTTCACCTGCAGCTTCATTTCACAGTCATCAACCTATGTAAAATAAGAAGTGAAAATATGATGGCAATTTGAATCAAAGTTTTACTACAAAAATACCAGAGAATCAAGTGTGCAGAATTAGGGTTCCAAGAGCAGAGGGAGGCTTGGTTAGAAAAGACTACAGTCAGTGACAGAAGAATCCTTGGTCATTGCAGTACTTTTGTCTTAGTTGAATAACACTAAATGCAACACACGCTGAAAAATATCTCAGTAGATATTCTGTACGGCGAACATTGAGTAAAGAGTGATGATGTGAAGCAGCCAGTTGCATGGCGGTAACTATGAAATGTGGCTTTCAATAAGCTCTCAAAAATAAGAATCATATTAGTTTCTTATCGGTTCCATATGGGGTTTCAATCATAGACTGACGAAAAACACCTGAGATGGCTGAGGCACAATTTGGGACTGAATGTGGGTCTAAAGAAAGCAATTAAACTATAACTGCAGAACAAGACCATTGATAATAGTTTCAATCCAGATGAATCAAACCAGAGTTGCCATGCTACAAACCTTCTCTTCCATTTCAGATTTTTCTTGCATTTTCAGAGACACTTTTCCCATTAATAAATTCTCACGCTTTTCAAACTCTTTGAGTAACACAAATTCTTCAAACAGAGTTATCATCCTTCAAAAAAAGAGCAAATATTACACTTAAGTGCTTAACAAACATCTAAACTATCCCAGCATTCGAAAGTCAGTGTAGACAAGTATTTATGTATGCTTATGATATGTATATGTTTACACCGGATATGTAAACATGTAAATATGAATAAACATACAGAAATTCATATAAATAATAAATTTATATTTAAATACAAACGTACATACAAGAAATATTTAGTGTTAAAAAGGACTCAGTAATGTATATAAATGTGTATGTGTGGGAACATATATTTATATAAATATATATATATATATATATATATATATATATATATATATATATATATATATATATATATATATATATATATATATATATATATATATATATATATATATATATATATATCCCGTCCTAAACCTAATGCTAAGATAAATAAATAATTAAATATATATATATATATATATATATATATATATATATATATATATATATATATATATATATATATATATATATATATATATATATATATATATGTATATACATATATATATATTTATATATTTATATGTATATATATATATATATATATATATATATATATATATATATATATATATATATATATATATATATATATATTTAATACATATATATTATCATTACAATTCCTGAAAACGTTCGCTCCAAATGCACTCTGTTTCAAAACACTACGCTGATAATCCTGCATGGCATAGGAAGGTATAGAGCAAAAAGATTAGACCATCTGCTTCCAGAAGCATCCATGAAATACGTAGGCAGATAGAGATCAAACGTGAAAAGACAACAATGCATACCTCAGGTCAGCATTTTTCAAGTCAACATCCAAGTGGATCTTTTCATGACGTAACAATCGCAACTCTGCATCAAATGCCTTCAATAAATCTTTTATTTTCTGCAGCAACATATCCCGTCGATAAATAAGTCTAGAAATAAAATGCATTGCTTGAACGATTATCCTCATCATAAAGTCATCAGGATTTGAGATACAGGCATTAAGTGGTAGGATAGTGGTTCATGGCAAACTGTCTTCATAAATACTCTAAATTTTTTTGAAATAAGAAGAATGTACTGCAATTAATGATGAAAAACTATGTGTTATGAGAAGCAAACGCATTAGAAAAAACCTTGATATTTATATTTCTCACAGTATTTGCAGACACTAAACAGTCTTACTTTGGATGCATTTTCAGCAATTAGCCCTAATAAATCAACTCAACTTTTGCCTTAGCACAAGACTCTTGATATTTATTCAATCAGCTACCAGTCATTCTCTCGCTTCTATATTGCCTTGCTATTATTTGCTACCAAAACATTGAAAAATTTTTGCATAAGAAAAGTACTCATGTATTCATATTTCCGATGTATTGCTGCTGCAGTGTCACTTTATCTTGGCCTAATTTAAATCTTGACGCTTCTGTGGGAGCGGCATTGGTTTGAATACTACAAGGGAATATGCGTCTGGCCCTAAACTGCAAGCTAGTTTTGTCTACAAAGGGTAAAATACATCATTAAGTAAAAAACAAAAATTACAAATCAAACAAATCAATGTACCTGACTCTTTGTTCATGTCGGACTTTTAATTCCATATCCGAAGGTACATCATCGATAATAACTTCCTCACTGATCGTCTCAGGTGATCCATGATCAACTGCAGCACTTGAGCTTGATCGCGGTTGACTGGACAGCGTTGATAGGATCGAGGTTGATCGACCTCGCGCATCTGTTTTTATTGATGTTAGTTGTGATGTCAGTTTTGTGCTTGGTTGATGAGTTTGCTTAAAATAAATCCAGCATCACAATTTTTCGGGAATCATACATAAATTCAATTTCTATACAGAAATTGGTGGCTTGAAATTTTAACATGGCACTATTACAAGTAATAGGCTTATACTAAGTGGCGCTATATTCTTGTCCACTACAAAAAGGCGGAGAAGCATCAAATATGTGAATACTTGTCTTCTAATAAGGCATACGCTTATCTTCATCCAAGTTTTTGATGAAAATTTCTAGCTAAATGAATATCAATGATCTTCCAGGACGGCAAGATTCAAAACGAGGACTTGGAATCTGAAGGCAATTACGGTATTGTCCAAAAAATATTGGTAAGCCTCTCACAACGCAGTTTCACACAGTTGTACTATAACATTTACTTACTTTTGTATAGCTACAAGGCTTGCAAGAAACGTCTAGTCTTCTACTCATGACATTAATGACAATCAAGAGTCGCTGACGGCAAAGTTACAAGTAGATCCACCTTAACACTAATAAAAAAGCAAACATAGAGACGAAATATGGTGGTAGTTACCTCTCCAGTCCCAAAACCACCAAAACCTCCACCAAAGGAGTTGGGGTTTTCAATTTTAATAGTCTGCTCGCCATCATCCATTTCTTTTTTGAACCTCTCCAAAATTTCTGGTGTGTATTCAAAGCGCCTAAACCAAAACAAGATTCGCACAGTCGTAATATGCACTTTAAATAACGAATGACCATTAATAAGAAAAAGATAGGTCAGATATAAAACAACGATGGAATCTGTACCAAAAAGCACCAGACAATAAAATACAATCGGAAATGTAAAGAATTATATAAAAGATCACGGAAAATTCAAGGGACATACGCTTCTGGTTGCTCCTCCGGATGCATCATCGGAACGGGGGGTAATGTAGCGTGCTGCGATAATGGCAAGTCATTTTGTACATTTTCAAGCAGATCAATCAAACATTTTACCTTCAATGTAACCAAGATATCAAGTAAATCATAGCGATCTAATGACCAAGAAACGACTTATATAACTGATTTGTAAAATTGAATAATTGCCTAATAGTATGAAACAAATATTTAGCTCTAGATGAAACAACAATAACTATACCTGTTAGAGTGAATTTGGGCATAAAAGTATTGGGAATAATGGCAATAAAAGTTCAAACTTTCCAGCAGACATCTATACGTTTTTAAATACAAATGTTGTTTGGAAATAATGTGTATCCTCGTCTACCGAAGAGAGAAAATATCCAACTTCATCTTATGAAAACATGTGCGTGCAACTGTAAACTTAGCTGATGGCAAGATTAAAAGTGCAAATGCATACAGCAAACAACAGCAAAGTTGGACTAACAATGGAGACTACAGGTCTCTTCAAAAAGAGCAGCAAAGATAAGATATAAATACAAAGAAAAGAACATGAGGTCACCTCTGCTATTATGGCAATCTTTCCATTCCTTAAGTTTAGCAGCTTTTCATTGAAATTCGCTTTAAGTTGGTGAATCTGAGAATCAAATGTTAATCTTTTACTAACAAGATTCTTTTGTACCTGGAAATCGGAGCTTTTTCATAAAATTGATAATTTAGATGACGACAAAATAATGCCTAAACGGTATTGTGATTTCGACGTTTCAACTCTGGCTAGAGTCATCATCAACAATATTAGAAAAGAACGCGAAGTACAACTTTTGTAAGTATAGAATCAGTACAATAAGACTATGATCTCAAAGCTTGCTTGATCAAGCTTCCCAATGGCAAAACTATTATACTGATCGTAAACAATGCAGTGTAGTATACACTTCAACAATAATATTATTCCTATAATGATAATAAGAATTTAAAAACAAGAAAACATATCCAGTAAGTAATTGAATACCTGTTCTTTTAGTTGCATAATCTGGGCTCTTTTCTTATCAGCATTAACTCTCTCTTTTTCAGGCACAATGTAATCATCAGCTGATTTCAATTTAAAATCGCCCATATTTTCTTGTGCTTCCTTTATAGCCGCTACAATGGCAGGGTCTTCATAATCAGCATCAGGCTTTGATTGGTATAACTCATCCCACTATTCAAAGATCACAAGATATTAACGTATTTGTACCAGAGAGTCATGATTTACGATATAAATATTATGCAATACCTCTAGGTATACATTCGGCAGCTAAGAATTATGTCAAAAGGCTATATATCGATTGTCCCAAGGACAAGGTAGATAAACAATATCTGAGTAATACATATATGGGCTTCAAGGCATCATACAAACAATGTTAACAAGAATGACGTAAAAAGGAGTTTAGTCAAAAGACTAACGTAAAAGCAATAAAGTAGAAAAGAACAACATGTTTTCAGTGAGACTCGTATGATAGAAGGGAACAGAATTGGTTACTGATCTTCATGTGCTTCATGTGTTCACAAAACATCCCCTGTTCGCTACTAGAAATGATTTTGAGTAGAATCTAAAAAAGCCATAAAGAATAATTCATTACAAATTTTCTGCTAAAATGCTTATACAAGTACAAGATCACCTTAGCTTTTCTCTCCATTCTTCGCTTTCTTTTCTGCTCGGCTTTCTCGATGGCCTTAGCTATTTTCCCATCCAATTTCTGAGCAGGCTTACTTTTCACTGATTGAAGTGTACTATCTCCTCCTATCTCTTCATGAGCTGGATCCTCAACACTAGTTGGCCTCACTTTCCTAGCGAGAGTGGACGACCTTTTCACCATAACATGAGTTCCGATTCCCTCATTTTCCAATGATTTCAGTCCTTTCCTATTTCCTTCTAACGCCTCGTTAAATTCAGGAGGTAAGACTGTAGCACGATACGAAGACACGCAATGCTCGGATTTGAACGAATGCAGTCGAAACAGTTCACATTCAATCGTATCCTTGAACCTAATGGTGCAAACCGAGAATTAATTTTCGCAAACGTGTAATTCGAATTAAAAAAATGGAGTTCAGAAAAGGTTATCATGAACGCTTGTTAGTTATCAAGGGATTATTTCTATTTATTTATTGAACTATAATTATTTCAACAATCTCACCTTGTTTTTAATTTTTGCAACGAAAGCAACTGCTTCTCTGATTCCCAGGCCAGTTCTTGTTCTACTAATTTAAGTTTAGCTTTAGTTTCTGCATCAACATCATCCTTCATCTTTGGATCAATTTCAAATTCCTAGCATAGATAAAATAAATTAAAAAGTGATTAATCGCAAAAAGTTACAAATGATACTGAATAATCGCCTGAAAAAATTTAGAAAATGATCTTTGGCATTATAATTAATAGAAATTGCAATTCCTACAACAGTGGTTGCAATTCTCCGTCGGGCTCCGCCTATAAGATCTATAATGCCTACTAAACAGTGGCCTTGTAACTGCCCCTTATTCCAAGGTCCTGTTCTTCAACTGACTTCAAAACACTCTCTATCTTGCCAAATACTTTGATACTTCTGTGGTATGTCTATCTGGTTCGGTACAACTCTTGTTTCAACTAAAATAACCCCTATATGACCATAGTATAATGACACTATTGTTTGATTGTAAAATATGTAGCACAATGCTACAATTTCTGGAGTATAATCCAACGTCTCATAGCGTTAACGTAAAAATAGGTGCATTGTACATTGATGAAGGGAGAAGGGTCACTGTCATTGCTGTTCGGAAAACGGGGAACACCACAAAAGTTTGGAAATGGAGCTATACGATATCTGACTTCCATATCGTAATATACTGTATTTATGCGCTACCAGTGTACTCAAAAATTCAAAAAAATTACGATTGAAAATGTGTACAGATACAACAGCAATAGCACTGCCGCTTCAGTGTAAAATTTTGAAAGGATATCTAACTAGCTTGTTGATGACTTTGATTCTTTGGAAGAAAATTTCAGAATACTAATATGAACTAACCGAACGCAAGAATTCTTATATAATATATAAAGGAAGAACAGAGGAAACAAAGAACAATTATATGTTACATACGGTTGGGGGTAACTGCAAATACGGTGGCATTTCTTGATTCCTCGATAAAAGGCGTTTAAAGTCGATGCGGAGGAGGTTAATTGTCTGCCTTGTCTGTTGTTTCTTCTCCTCTGCTAATCGTAGCATTCGATCGTATTCGGCTTTCTGCTTTTCCAGTTCAATGCTAAAACCGGCGAAATTAATGTTTAGTCTAACAAAGCAAATAAAGAGTACAACTGCAAAAATGCCCTGCTACTAAAGATTTTAGGCAGTACTGATTTTAACACTCTTCGAGTAATGACTTCCCTGTCAGTCGTCGTAATAGTTACAAAGTACTCACATAACATCTCTGGTAACCAACAAAACTAAAAACTTACTCAAGTAGGCAAAATAAGGGTGAGACTAATTAAGAGTTAGTCTAATCACAAACTCTCAATACAACTGGCATTCCAAAGTGAAAGCTACGCTTTAATCAAATGAAAATAATGAAAATAACAGCAACCTGTAGTGGTTAGGATCTTCTATGTCATCTATCCGTGAAATCTTTGTGCTGTCAAGCTGATTGACAAAAGATACAATTGAAGTTGAAAACGTGCATTCTGCCTACTTGAGTGGAATGGCATTGATTATAATCAAATGTAGCTTTTTCAAAAATTTCACTCTCAACATATCATATATGCAGTATGAAGTAAGAGCTTGAATAAGGAATTTATTACTAGGAAAATCTTAAAGTTCGTTGCTAAGAAAAAAGTCGAACAAAGATAGTAGTGAAGGTCTTCCTCTATAGCAAAATCTAGAATATATGTTAGGTACAATAGTTCCACGTGAATAGCTTTTTAACATATAAGTTACTTCAGAAACAACCGAGATTCAAAAGTAGACTCCCAAAGTAACTCCTAAGAGACTAGAATTCTAACAAAATAAGAATTCCCTTTTTCTTAAATATTGACTGAAACGTTTCACTTAATAGTAAAGGACTGAAAGAATCAGCAATGAAAAACATAATACTGATCGTACTAACATTGTTCACGATATCTGCCATTTGCTTTCCAAGCAGCACTTTCAGCTTCTCTTCTTCCATGAATGAATATACAAAGAAATTACCGTCACTTCCAACTGACAGCAAGAACCTCTCATCAAAACTCAAGGAGACGTTCGTCACGGCACCATAATGGTTATCGTGCATGTTTTGACTCCAATAGCTGTTCAGCTTACTGATATCTCGTGATTCAAGGAGCTGAACTCTGATCGATCCATTATCGAGACCAAGGGCCATGTATTGCCTAGCTTTACTGCAAAAACATAATAGACAATGAAGAAATCTAACTCACCTGAGATAACGAAGAGCAGTATGATGGACAAAACTGATGCAGATCTTTGTAATACTATAATCAGACTTTAGCAATATGACTTTTAAGCTTTACCAAAGTTTAGATTCTAAAGGAAGGTATCTACAGGAAGAAAATGGAGCTTTAGCTTAGATGGCAAATTAATGCGAAGAGCCACTTCAGACAAAGGAATATTTTCATAGTTCTTTTTCCTACTTATTGGTGAATTAATACTTGTAGCAGGATTTAAAAAAAAGATTCTTTCGTATTTTTCAGCGACAAAAACATGCTGTTAAGTATATTAGTTAAGTTAGAAATTCAGAATAATCTCATTCACAATACCTGAAGCAATATGATCTCACTGGTATATCATCATTTTCTTCAAATTTTATTGCTTTCAATGGTTCTGCAGCTACTTCATTATTAAACGCACATTCGTATATGTAACCAGCATCCCATCCATCCTATTAAAGCAATGACCATATGCAGACCGGTACTTAAAACAATTACAAGGACTCCATGACTTCCTCTTTTATTGTCATTGGCTAAATAGATTTTTTTCTAAAAATTGATTCACCGAAAAAATTATGCTTGAGTCTTCAGTCTGGCAAGTCATGACTTAATGTCAAAAGCCTATGAAACTGAAGTATACCTATAATACGTATAATTTATCAAATATGATGATCGTACAATTTCCATTAATAGATTAAAAACTTACCAATAACAGCCAAAAATTTCCAGTTTCTCCCTTATAAAACCCACTCACAATTTGACCTTGCTCATGAATTTCCTCTTCTTTTTGAGGGATTTCCCCCTCTTCCTCTTTACCTTCTCCTTCTTCATTTTCTTCTTCTTCCTCTTCCTCTTCTTCTTCCACAATGCCTCTTTCTTTCCTTTTCCGTCGCTCCTCCTCCCTCTTTTTTCGACGCTCTTCCTCTTCTTTTGCCTTTCGCAAATCATCTTCTTCTTTCTAAAAGACAAACACAAATTAACTCAAAAGCTAAAGAGAGGGATGAAAATAAGTTATACATTCTTCTTTTGGTCAACTCTTCCTCCAAAATGCTAACTGCCCGTCTTTACATGCCATATTTAGCTAAAGAATACAGAAATCAGCATGAGAAACAATAATCAAAGAGATAAGAGAACGATATTTTAATTCAACGTTCATTTTAATTCACATAACAGTATCGCTATGTCCAAATAAAATCCTCTAGAATAAACTAACAAAAACAAATTAACAGACTTACAACAAGCTTGTCCTTGATACTTTTGAATTTGAATTCAGATCTTTTTAAGCCCACAAGCGGGATAAGATATGTTTTACTTGTGTCATAATCATCCGCAGAAGGACAGGCGACCTCGAGCACACAGCCATCTTTACCGCAAACCAATAACGTACTTTTCTGTATAAAGATTAGTTCAGGAAAGTATGAACAATATGAATGATGGATATTATGAATAAGTGAATAAGAAATTATCAATGCTCAGGAATAACAATCAATCAAAATGTTACTGCAACGTGGTACTCGATTTCAAGTTGTATTTGCTGATACTAATCATGTATTGTAAGGGTACAAGGTGCAATAGCACACACGAAAGGCAATTGATAACTACAGTACAATGCTGATAATCTCAACACTTGCCTCTTGTGAATTTGACCAGTCAAGTGATGCAACAGCTCCCTCAGTTTCTATAAATCCAATTGGTTTATATTTCTTACCAATGCTGAAGAAAAATACGGTTGCATCGTCGCTCTGGCGAACAAAACAATTTGAATTATTAAACACCAAGTAGTGGAATAATATCAAAAGAAGCACTAATGGAGATGAATGCGTTTTTGCAATCATTATACAAATAATCGTGAGGAAGATAATGGAATTTATGGGATGTTTGATAATTAAGTCATAGTAAGCTTAAAAGTCCTGCAAATAACATGTTGAATACTAAAACAAAAATAAACAACAAAAACAAGGAGTCCAGAGGGCAAATACCTCGTAAAATAGATCAGTCAGTATATTGACACATAATGGGATAATTCTAAGAACTCAAATATGAGCAGCCGGAAAATGTATTTTAGACAAGTTGGCACATTTACCACTGATGCTCACCCTAGGGATTTACAAGAGGATCCGCAACTGAACTTAGATCAAATCAAATATTAGAATACACAGAAAAAGGAAGAGGAATAGAATAAAGAATATCTCAAATAAGCATAAACAGACAGTAAAGCCAGGAGACTGGAGCAATGAAGGAAAAGGGGACAGTTTTGTTATTGTACTCATAGAATAGAATTGAAGCTATACGGATGCTACATAATGCAGGCTATAGGGTGACAAGAAGTTCAGTCGGAGGGCAAGAGTGGAAAACATGATTTAGGGAGACATGAAATATTTGCACTTACTCCAGTCGCGAGGAATTTGCCGTCGTGACTAACGGCCAATGCTGTAACAGGTTTCACATGTGGCTTAAAAACCTGAGTCAGCTTTAGTTCATACGCGATGGTATCCTTTTTTGTCGCAACAGAGTTCTTGTCCTTTTTTACAACAGTCAATTGGCGAATGACTCCATCTTGAAAGCCAGCCAGAATTGACAGCCCATTAGGGTCAGCCTAAAAACAGGACAAGCAAAATGGTTTGAGAATTATCAAGTTCTCAAAAAATTTTTATAAGTAATAATCAGTCAAGCAATTCTTATCGACGAAACCAAATTGGACTCTGGGAAGGATAGCTGGGAAGGAAGAACTGACAAACAACGCTTCGGAATAGAATAAAGATTCTATCATTCACAAGCAAAACTGATTTTAGTGAAAATACAAAAAAGATAGCTATCTTGGTATTGGGAATTCTCGGATTTAAAGTGGATCAAAATGACATTACTTGGGAAAAATACACAGATCACTGTAAAGCAACCAACAATACCAGCCTAGCAGAGCTGCAGCCTTGTGAGTTCCATAAATTATCAGTTTGCAGCATCGTTCACTAACACAGCGATCATCATAGGTTTTTTAAAAAACATATAAAATACCGTCGTAGGCATCCAGATTATGCTTGTACCAGGAGCTGTGTATCTTGAATAACATACTTGAGTCTTCGCGAGGTAATCATATAACCGAACAGTATCTGAAAGAAATTTCCAACGAAATTGTTAATTGAGACTACAATCAAATTTAGAAACAAATGCATTTTCATTAAAAAAGGATATTGATAGCTCTATGCCAGTTTAAATTCTATAAGCCGATTGTATAATGGAAAGACCCGAGATATCTTTATCATAAAACCAATAAGGATACATACAAACATATAAATGAAAGCTATAGAAGTAATACTTTGGCAATACATTTAGAACGTGCACGTGGAGTAATTTACAATATACTTTCAGTAAAGCTACTAAAAAAGATCCATACATATGTTAGAATAAAGAAACTTTTTAACTATCAGCAGTGGAAAGCAAGGGTTAGTCTTTGGTAACAATCTAACTGAATAAGACGAAACACGCCTAGTAAGAGCTTGATTAATTTTATCAACTTACGATCAGCGCCGACTGTTGCTGATAAATGTGTCAAGTTTGAAACAGCCAGTCCTTCGATTGAACCAGCATGGAATGAATAGAGCCGTTTTGGTGCTTGGCTCTGAAATACAGAATTCAATCAATTCAAATCTAACAATTCAAATTAAGCAATGGAATGAAGCAATTGCAGATAGGCACGGCTTATATAATGTTTATAATGTGTCTTAAGATTCAATTCTTTCAACAGAGAAGCACTGCTAAGAAGAATATCTGAAAAAATTTTAAAAATTGAAAGGATGACAAGCTACTCACGGTATGAGAAAATGATAAATCAAGTTTCCAAATACCACCAGATCCATCCTGAAGAGAAAAAAGCAATACTTTGCTAAGTGGGCAAATGAGAAAACCAAACCCCATGGTTAACGTGTTTTATCATTCCCCATATCCACGTTTCTCGATGTCATTGAAATTCCATTTGCTATTAATACGGTCATTATTTTTTCATTCATATGGAAAAAGGCAGTCACAATGGATAACTGTGACAGCACCACAATATCAAATAAAATTTCCTTTCAAACTGAAATGTGTATATTTACCTGGGCATACCAGATGCTGGCTTCGGATGGATTCACACTTTTAACCATGGAAACGAGCTTAACATCAGAGCCAACCTAGAAGAAATCGAGCATCAGACAATGATTAATACACTACGGTCCCTGTTAATAATTATAATACGTAAGACAGGTATGGCATTTATTGGTTGCAAACTAAGCTCCATAGAGCCAGGGAAGGCATCTTGCTAAGTTAGCAATATACATGGGCATCAGCCACTGTGATTTATATGCCGAATTTTACAAAGTTTATACCCTAGAGAAATAGGCACAATGGCTTGTGTGTCTATCAAAACTTCTGCTCCTAAGATAAATACACAGAACAAAAATGATTCGGAGAATGCATACAATATCAAAGATGTAACAAGTAGAATGCAAACTTAATCTTAATCTGAAGTGAGCAAGGTTTAACTAACAAGACAGAATAGTCTAAAGCAAGCAAACCTCGTCAAAAATCAGTGCTTAAATGACGAACAAGTGAATCTTGGAACTGAAGATGTAGATTTCAAAATATGCACCACAAAGTGAAACTTACCTTTAACTCTGACATTGGTTCCATCTCAAAAATTTTTGATTCCTCTGAAGCTTCAGCTGTATCGATGCTCTCAAAATCCCAAACCTATTAGATATGTGGCGACTCGTAATTATAATTAACACTATTATCAAATCCACTATTCATACAAATGTACATCTAGCGCAAAATTACTGCTAAACGAATTAAACTTCAAGGATATGATTTCACTTATATCAAAGTAAAATCCACCTTAAAAAGCAAAAAATAAAATTGAAACAGTAATTATCCAACTGTTTCTTTTTGTATCTCACTTGTTCAAATCTTCGGTGAGGAGAACCAAATGAAAAATTGACAAAAGTTTTTCATTGTCGTGCTGTAGAAATGTCTTCCAAGTTGTGTAAATTTCTAGATTCAATTTTCATGATTCAGATTAGCAAATATTGTTGAACGGGTGATTTCATCGAAATGGCTTGAATTATTAAGTTCAATACAACTCTTATGATACAAGAGATTTCCGCTATCCAATTGAACACAGAACAATAGCAAAACCGTCCTTTTTCCATCAAGTATATTTCAAAGTAAAGATACAATCACCTTGACATATCCATCCACCCCAATGGTAATCAACTCTCCTTCGTCTAAGAAAAACTCCATGATCATCCCATGATGACATGTTTTCTTTCCTTTTCTAGCAATTTCTGCCTTGATCAATCCTCCGTCCCATAGTAACATGTTCCCCCATTCAGAACCCGATAAGACTTTGCCATCAGGGAGCTCAACAAATCCTAAAATTACAGAATCTCCGTTTTCATCTGTGGAGTGAAAAACCAACAAGAAGCAGAGTAGGAACAAACAAAAGCCAAATAACGTAATGTTTCGCGACTTTTCCTTTATTTTTGCAGCCAGGGATAATTGATATAAATCAAAAGATGCACGAAGAAAGAAGAGCAGCTAACCAGACAAACAAATCTACTCGACATTTATATAAATTGGCAGAAACACCATAAACGGAAAACTGTAATAGAAATGCAAGACTGTAAGAGAAAAACTACAAAGAAGGATGAGACAAAACCAAAGTACGTCTCACTACCTAGGATAGACATACAGAAATATGCCATGATGCTTACAATCAAAACTCTATATCAAAGTAGTGAAACCATCCTCTACCGTGTAACCAAATAAATCTCGTAAACTGTTTTTAGACTATGCTGTAATGCCTCACATTTCAATGATACAACAATATACGATTATCTGGCAGCTGGATATATGCATCTTTTAAAACAAAATTTGAGCTGAACAATAAAACGAATTGTTTTGCAGTGCAAGCATACCAGCAATGTCACTCAATTCTGTTGTCCCGAATCTTCCCAGCTCTCCTTGCAACTTTAGACCAGTGAACGTGTCAGCCATTATCCAAAACCTGCGTTCAAGATGATGATGATGCAATTAGTAGGGTTGTTCAAAATCCTACTAAGCAGTAAGATAAGAATCAAACAATAATGAATTTGCATTGAACAACAATGTTACATGGAGATGTATTGTATTCAAAATAGATATCTTGCTGCGACTGCAATAATCCTCTCATATGCTATTAGAATATTCGCATTTGCATCATCAAAAGTTAATTATATATTCAACAGCTTTTCAGGTTTTAATAATACGACTAATCCTTAATAATGACAATTTCAAACGACCGACAAACAGGACCGGTTTTAGTTCGTACTTCAGTTACCGTATAGTGAAAGAAAACGAGAGCCGATCACTCAATAACTGTCTCCAATGGAGTTGATTCTTCTTTAATTAGCACAAATCTCATATAATCAATACAAATGTACAAAAGAGGAAGGTATTCTTGTGTCTAAGCATCCATATCACAGATTGAATAAGCAGCTCCATCACTATTGGCAATCAAATAATTCATTATTATTCGCTACTGGCTACAAGATGTCTGTTTTTCTACGGCTATATAAGGTGCAATTTCAGGAAATGGGACAGTTTACGCCCAGTACTTGAGTGGTTAGCATCTTATGAGTCACCCAGGTGATCCCGCTTCAGACCATATAATTGACACTGATATATTTCATCTAAAGCAAAACATGCTTGAAAACGGTGGAATGGAGCAACCGGAAATAGCCTACTATGGAAAACTGTAACTTCAATGTGCGGAGACTCAAACATGTAGAAGTTTACAGGGGAAAACGAAGAAGAACAGACCTTATGTGCCCAGTGCCACTTGTGCACAAATGTCCCTCATTTTCAGGAGAAAAAGCCACTTTGTAAATATCTTGGGAAAAGGCTTTAGATCTCAATTCAATATTCTCATTGATCCAGTCCCAGACTGTCAGCATGTAATCTGGTGAACTTCCAACTGATGCCAACTTGTCACCGTTTGGTGAAAAATCAAGATTGGCATAGGCCAATTCAGTTCCATCACGAAGAATTCTGTAAACTCGAAGTGAAGGATACTCGTAAATCAATATTTTTGGTTTGATTCCCTTTTCAGCAACAGCAAAATATTTCCTGGATGGATGAACCTATTGGGAGATTACGAGAAAAAGTACTTAAACATTTGCTTCAGCAAAATTTGAAGATCCCAAATTTAATTAGCATACCGCAAATGATCGGTTAAGCACCGCTACTCGATTAAGCACTGTAGTCATATAAGCGCCGCACTTTTTGATAGATATAAGTAAATAAGTGCTGCAGCCGAATAAGCGCCGTGGTGCCTATTTGACGACTTACTATAAACACACTAAGAATAATTTTCAGCGGCAACTCATCAAAACAGTAAATAACAATAAGGGTATTTCTTCGCGAAGGTGAAATGTGATCTTTTATTCTTATACTGACATTTACTGATTGACTGACATTTAATAAGTGTACCGTAGTTACATTTCTATTCTGTGTCACGTTTCAGAAATTGAGTTCCTTCCCTCAATATGAGCAGAACAGCCTTGATAAAAACAAATCTCATGTAGGCAAATTTCGCTAAAGTACAAGTTATTGCGATCACTTTTAAACATTATCTAGTTCTTGTTACATACTGGAATGTTTAATCGCTCTTTGAAATAATATGTGAAATGAACGCCGCGCCTACAAACCTAAGAACTGTATTAAGAGATATGGTGTTAAATCGATCATTTAAAGTAGATATAAATGCATGAGAGTGCAACAACAGATTATGTAGGGGGCCATCAATAAAGCATGTGGACAGTAAATTTACCAATTGATGAAATTTTATATATGAATGATGAAATTTCTTACAGCAATAGCACCAATACCCCCAGCACCAATTGTTCGGATGTACTTCATTTCATTTGACTTTATGTTGAGAATCTGAACAACATTACCAGCTGCAAATATGATATTTTCTTCATCTAACATATGCATGTTTGACCTTTTGATACATTCAAAGCCAAATGAATGGCTGATGTTAGTTAAGGGATTCAAATAAAACCTGCATACATTCAATACAAGGGATAATTAGAGGAAACTGAAAATATAAGAGAATATAAGAGAGAAGTAATCAGGATCAATTCACATTCACCAAAAACACTGATATAAACAGGAAAGGTGGCAAATGAGTATGAGGAAAAAGTGGAACAAATGAATCACAAGCAAAAGTAGATATTTCTCCTTGGTGCACACTACTATTGTGTCAGAAATTAGGCATAATAAAAGCAATTAAATATAAATCAAATATTTAACATATCTTATGTTGCTTTTATAGTCCATTTATTACAATGGGCTAATTTTCAAATATTGTACAGCATGCTCAAACAAATACAAAAGGATACTATAGGTTAAACATGTCTTTTGGAACTCCATCTGTCGTCTTTGGTTTGGAAACTATGTCATCATAATTGTAATAGAAGTCCTTGGGCAATGTGTGGTCAACTTCCTTTAGACTGTCATTATCACCTAGTTGAAGGTATTATCATATGTAAAAAATACATAATCTAGAAACAATTGCTTTACAAAGATATATGGCTCTTTCAAAAAGTTAATCAGATAGCTTGTTACTACCCCTAAAGCAGCATTAGACACAACTGAAATGAATATAAGAAAAACTGTATTGAAAATTCAAATAATGACTGAAGAAAAGCTACAAAGTATGCAAAGTAAATGCACCAATCACAGGGGGCAAACAAAAAAGATATTGATAGTGAATAGCCAATAAATGCCACAATCAAACTAAAAACTTGCTAGTACTTGTAGCTGGCTATATGACTGCAAATCATTAAATTATTTGCTACAATGGAATTACAAACTCACATACCTTCTTCAGCATCTTCATTTGTTTTCTGGAGAGGATCATTTTCATCACTATTCATTGTCTCATCATCAACTTCACCCTTTCCTCCTAGTTCATTTTCTTTCTCTCCATTTGCTATCAAATTACCTCTACCATTCTCTTCATTGCTCTGCTTATCATAATTAGTACTGTCTTTTGAATTATCTTTCACAACATCATCTTTCACTTCATCTCTTTGATCATCTTTTCCACCATTTTTGCCAGAAACATTATCACCATTTGCTTGGCTACTCTCTCCAATATTATTTTGATGACCATTGCTATTAACATTCTCAATGCCATCCTCACCATTTATTTGACTACCCTTTTGTTCACCACTTTGACTGCCACTCCCAACATCAAAACCATCTTTATCATCTTTTTGACTATCTTTCATGCCATCTGCATCATTCCCCTTTCCATCATCAATTTTATCTCCTTGGCCATCATTACTTTTATTACTTGTTCCTGAATCTGCTATTCCATCAGTTCCATCATTTTCCTTAACATTTATTACATTCGTACTTTCAGCATCATTTGTGCTTGGATCTAACACCTCACCACCCTTAGAATTTGATTTCTCTGTCATATCAATATCTGTGGCACTATCTTTTGATATAGATTGTTCTTTAACACTATCATCAGCAATTCCACTTTTCTTCTTCTGCTCAATCAATGATGATTTATGAGGATCTTGACTATCCTCTATGCTATCAAGGTCAGCTGAAAAATGCAATGTGCCTTAAAAGCCAGGTCATTATCTTAATATGGCTACCATGTAGAGCAAGGGGGAAATATCTGTACTAATAGGCCAACTATAATGTGGTATCCATTTAGATTAATTGACTGCTATACAGAACTAGTAGAGGGTAGATAAAAAGAGAGAGTTGTTGGACAAAATTGCCAGAGTCAGAAAGAGATGGAATGGATGCACTACTTGTGTCAGTGGCCTGTTGAATGATGTGATTGAAGACAGAGTACATGAGAAGAACCCACAGGAAGGAAAAGGACTGGAATGCTCCAAGACATGAAAGGGGATTAGTATAATAATATCAAAAAAGTGCTGAGAACATAGAGGTATGGAGTTACCAGATGCTAAAAGGATGTAACTTATTTATTTGTTTGATAAATTTGTTGCTTGTTATAATTGTATTTTGTTATATTCATACTGTATATGAAAAAGATTAATGAAACATCAAAAAATTGAAAAATGAAAAAGAAAGAACCTGTTGACAACAGAGCACTAGAGATGGAATAGTGCTAGGAGCTTGTAAAGTCAAGCTCCATGAGCTGCATAACAGTACTTAACAAAACTCAACTCTTTATTTTCTTAAAGTTATTCAGGTAAAATCCAAGATTTAAACTATAGATGCAACCTCAAATCAGGTTAATAGCAATCTTTAACCAATGATATTCACAAATGAAATATTGTGTGCACATGCATATTAGGTCTATATACCATCTTGACAAGCAAAAGACTAAAAATACCCTACTAAAGAATCAATTTGGCTGACAATGAAAATAATTAACATACCTTTTTCCTTTATGACATCTTTGCTTTCTTGAGTGGTCTCATCAATAACATCCTTATGGCTTTCTTTTTCCTCATGAGTTGCTTCATTGCTTTCTAAGTTGTCATCTCTGCTTCCTATCAATGTCCCTTCATCTACTTCCTTTGCGGACTCAGGAGCATCACCTCTAGACAAAAGCTTGCCTACTCCCTCTTCATTTCTGGCATCACTAGTCTTTGCTAAAGTGTCCTCATCACCTACGCTCATTTTATCCTCTTCACTTACAGTCTCATCTTGCTGTCTACTCATTTCAGAATCTACTTTTGTAACTCCATTTAATTCTTGTGGGGCAGTACCTTCATGTACATGACTGCTTATTTCATTCAATCTTTTAGCACTGTCATCCTCAATTTCATCTGAAGCAGTAAAGCTTCCAGTTGCCCCTTCTACATTCATATTATCACCAGTTCCATGCCCAATATTTGTGCCATCTTCCGATTTGGTTTCAACTACTAAATTTCCATCGGGATTATCTTTCTGCAGTGCATTTGAACCAGTCCCATTGGTAGTATGTCTGTCTTCATCAATGTCATGATCATTTGTTTGTTGTGTATCACTACTAAGTTTTGACATATCTAAAGATTTTGGCGAGCTCATTTGCTCCTTCCTTCCATTTATCACTGATTCCAAATTTTCCTTATCCTCATCCATATTTGAGGCAGGAATATCTGCAGATTCCTTTTCTGTCACCAAATCTGAGCTATCAAAATTCCCCTTTCTTTCTTCACTCATTGGCAAAGTCTCTTGTTCTTCTAACAGATTAGATGTTTGATCTTGTGCAGGTTTATGAGAATCTAAGTCATTTGCTGCAGTATCAGTCTTGTTTCTAGTTTCTATATCTGCCTTATCAGCGCTGTTTTTATCCACATAAGAGGCTTGCATACCATTTGGCTTTGTGATAGTATCTCTGTCTAGGTCAGTTGTAAAATCAGGTTCTTTATTCGCTTTATTCGGCGATAATTGACCTGTTTCCTTGCTTTCAGATTTGTCTCCTTTTTCCATTATTGCATCGTCTCCAAGGCCACTAGCCCGCTTACCTGAATTATTCATTACTTCATGAAGTTGGTCTCTACTCTGACTAGCTGATTCGTTTACGAATGAATCCCTATTTGCTATTGAGACAGCTTCTCCAGACCTCTCAGTATCAGAAGTAGATTTATCCAAAACAATCCTCTCTGCTGACCCCTCTTCTTTGGCATCTACTTCTCCCTTTCCACGAAGTCTAGCAGCTTCATTTTGGTCTTTCTCCACTTCTCCCCCTTCAGTTTCAAAATCAGTATCCCCTAAATCGAGCCGCCGGATTGCTTCTGCCTTTAAAATATGTGTAGCATCAGCAAGCGTTACCTTTTTCTTTCCTGACTCAGAAGTTTTGCCATTTTGTTGACTATTATCGTTTCCTTCGTTGTGCGACATTTTGTCGAATCTCGGATTCGTATTTGCAAGCGTTTCCATGTCTACGGTTAGCAACTACTACAGGGGACAGAAGGAGAACAAATTCGTTTCATCTCAATGGTTCTTTTGCATGATTCTTGTTCTTGTTCTTGGGGATGGCAGATATAGCTGCACTTAGTGAGGTATGCTAACTTACCATTACTTCCAACTGATTGAACATGGAAAGGGAACAAGACACAACAATCACACCCTACGGGTACCAAACATTATGAGAGAATATGCTTGAAAATCTTTGTAGTATAGAGAAACTGGGTACCAAAGTGTACGTACTATGATCTGCTATTGAATGTGTGCCGAGAAAAATACGGCGATTTCGCTGCAGAACTCAGACGTCTCTTTCAAGGCAGGTCATAAATGCAACTTGTGAATGGTATAATAATTAACGATTCCAAATGCACAGCAAATTCAATGAATGACTACCTTTGTTCTGTAGGTGACAATTCAAGTAGGGAAATTCCCTACATAGAAAATCATTTTCGAAAAGGTTAATATGATATTAATACAACAACTGCGCGTTTCTCATTCTCACCAATGCACCCTCAAATGGTAAGTAATGCACTGAACAAATTTAAGACTTCAGATGGTTCTGGCCTGGATGTAATTTCAAGTTTTATCCTAAAAGCGGGTATACCAATCTTACCTCAATCCGTGAGTCAACTTTTTAACTCCTCTTTGTCTGCAGGTCTGTTCTCTGACAGTTGGAAGATAGCCAGGGTTGAAATGCTATCAATAAATTGCGAAAGCTCCAAAACAGAGAGGCAAGAATTGTCACGAACAGTGCCTATGATGCCTCTGCTCTTCCCATATGTAAACTTAGCTTCTTTATTTATGCATCATCATTTAACTTTTTACTGATAAGCATTTTAGGTTTTGATTATTTGCCAGAAAAGCTAGGACACAGGACACAATGATAATAGCAATATCTACATTGTTGAAGTGTATATCCTGTATAAATATTCCGTTTATTATTAATAGGTTCGACGAAGGAAAAATTTTATAAATTTTACCCTCTGAAATAGTTATAGAGACTATATTCAAGGCTACATCCAAGACTAAACTTTGAATGGGCAATATGGTGCTCAAGGGCGCGCATCCATTAAATATCTACAGTAAAAATTCAACTAGAATTGAAATAAACACATATTGGACAGTAATAGGGCTAAAGCCCTGAAACCCCAGTGGCTCCCTGCCAGAGTAATGAATGCGACATATCTACACGGTAAATGCCATTATCTCCCCCAAACAAAGGATAGCTCCACAAGGCTTCCCTGAGAGACTCGACAACACTGAAGTACCAATTTTTGTATCTCATTTAAAATTTATTTAGTACTTCAAATTGAAAGAAAGCATTTGCGTCATAGATCAGTGTCAATGAGCGTCAATGAGTCAATTTCCAAAGAAAATTAACAATGTTAACAATACCATTCAGTTAATTAGATACATGTATTTTTTACTATTGTTCCTCATTTTAAGATGCTCCTTGAAGTTACCTCATGCCACCATTATGGCAAAATCTAAAATAAAGCAATCAGATGCATAATATAGCAAATGTGAAAAGTCTGTTGGTACTACAGAACTTCACTATAGCACGAAAAAACGGGAATATTGCTTTAGCATACTGACAGCTTTTTTGTCCGACATTCGTCAGAGTATGAAACGTCGGATAGCGACCGAAAGGTGAACCGAAATATATAGCCAGATGCGGGTACACGTGATATGATGAATAAAGCGTCTATTTGGCCCTATGATTGGCCAATTAGCACCTATTCACCATTGTTTACTTGAAGAGTCCAATTGAGAAAATGAGCTCTTTTTGTTTACACAAGACTGGGTTTTGAGTCTTGCACTTTGGAATCAGTTTACTTTAAGACAGTTTACGTTACATGACGAAATCAAAGATAAAAATAAAACTAGTACTATAACAGTACTATCAGTCCAGATATTGTGCATCCTGCATGTCATGGACCAACTTCGAATCATAAAATTTTATTTACCGTGTTATATATGTACCTTCATAAGGACATGGCGAACAACCAGTCGTATATCTTTTATGGCGAAGTGTGTGATTGCACATGCAAAACAATTTTCAATTAAATCAAGTTTCAAAGAAATTACTAGAAGCATCAATACCTGAATTGGTTCCTCTCCTTCAAATTCAACAGTGAAATTAGTAATACCGAAGAACCCATCAGCAAGAGTATTTGGCAGATCTTTATATGGTTTCGAGGTTGGGGCACTTTGCACTTTCTCTACTTCAGTGTTACGTATTCTTGTTAGAGTTGAATTCTGGACATCTCTCTTGACAGCCTGGGTGACAATAATAGTCAATAAATCACAAAAATCTAGCTGTGCACAATGGAAAATAAAATAATTATAAGGAAGTAAATATGGAGCAGCTGAATGTAATCATTATTAATTCATACATTTATAAGTATTTCTTGTTACTTGTCATTGCTATATAGTAAATATATCGAACTTTTATCTATTACCTCAGTCAATTATGGTAACACTGTCGGTAAGCTCCCTAAAAGTGGGAAGTTTATACTCATGCAGACGTTTGTGTTCAAAGAAGTCGGCTGGAAATGCTAGGAGCGTTTGCCTATCTTGTGTTGCCATAATTTTCAATGGTAACAAATACATACTCTATTTATGTATAATAATGAACAAAAGTAAAGAAGATCAAGAATCATTTTCTATGTTATCTATATATAAATTCTGGACTGGTTTCGACTTGCAGTCATAACTAGGAGAATCGACTAGTTTCTGGCATTTCTAGTAACATTGTATGGCAACGATAAGTAAAAGAAGTCAAGAAATACTTATAAATGCATGAAGCAAAAGAGATTTCAATGGTAACAAATAAATACCCTCTTTATGCATAATAATGAACAAAAGTAAAGACGATCAAGAATCAATTTCTATGTTATCTTGATATCAATTCTCGGCTGGTTTCGACTTGCAGTCATAATTAGGAAAATCGACTAGTTTCTAGCAATATTATATTGCAATGACAAGTAAAACAAGACAAGAAATACTTATAAATGCATGAAGCAATAGAGATGTTATATAGCTGCAGACATGTAGCACCTGTTTAGTATGGGAGACTAGCTCGGCTTTAGGTTAAAGTCATTTGAAGACTGAAACCATATTCAAACAGCACATAGATTAACATACTTTATCACAAATCAAATTAACATAAATCAGAGGCAATTTGTGACTCTGATTATTCAAATTTCAATCTTATCAACAAAGAAAGGAAAGCAACTGAATCTGTTGTTCTTACATTTATATCTCGTGTATTGATTTTATGAATATCACTATTAATTTTCTTTGCTGTCGACTCGGCAGCACTGCCAGTTGATGAGTTAGTTACCATTAATGCTTCATTGTTTACTGGTAATAGACCATCCGACACAAACAAGTTGCTGTTCTTTTCATCTGAAAGACATGTAAGTATTATTGCTTATAAAAACCGCAGTTTATTATAAACTGTACAAATTTGAATACATAATAGGTGACAAAAAGTTATAAGTAACTGATGCAAAATTGTAGGTATCCTTATAGGTAAATGAGGCTCATACTTACAAAATAGGTATTTTTCAAACTGGCATACGTTCATGGGAAGATAGACCGAGCCCCCAAAACACTTCACTTGAACATAAATTGCTGAGCCCCCCGAGCTCTCTCCACGGCACCCTGTGGTAAATCATTGCATTGCTGCGTGAGCCAAGGGTAAAATGAACTCGTTTGAACTTAGCAATGCCCAACATCTCTCTCAAGTGCATAATTTAGCATTAAAGAGTTATCTCTCAATATTTTCTCACTGACGCATAGACTCATTAACTAACATTTGACATTTCACTCCCACAAATGTCAATAATCAAGGATTAAAATGGAGCATTACTTACCCAACAACATATGATCTGTCTTATTTCTATCAACGTTATTCGTACTTTTAGAACCACCCAAATTGCAAGTCTTGTTACCAAACACGAATCTTGCAAGGTCTGTCACTTTCAATGCATTTTCAATTTGTCCCAATGTCATATTTCTTTCACTCATACATCCCTTTAATATCATTCCTATTTGATCCAACACTCTCTGTATTCTAAGTGCAGCATAAACGAGAGAAGAAATACTCTTTGGCTTAAATTGAAACATTTTCTTCCTTACGGCGTCAAGGGTGAGTATGATCTTAGCACTTTTACGTAGCCATTTTAAATCAGCCTGGTTTTCATGACTGCGATTGGTCATGCCTGTCTGTAGTTCTCTCTTGTGTCTCTGTGTACCTTTGGGTTGAAAGCGTATGCAAATGTTAGAATTAATGACTGAAATGAAGCTTGGTGCAATATAATGGCATCAATGTTACTCGAAGAGGCTTATACTTCCTGTCCAGAAATTCATAATGTGATCTGATGCTAATGAATGCAAATCGTTAAAATGTGTACAATTGACAAATATCTTGGTACGGAAGCTCAGCTCCATGCTTTACCAGTAAAATGTTAGCTCTAAATACTGTATCATCTACGTATGGCTGGTACATTTATGAATACCAGCTAGCTCAATCTATAAATTGTCTTGAATAATTGGCTAAAGTATAGCAATATTTACCCAATAACACATGATCCGTCTTGTTACTGTCAACATTATTCTTACTTTTAGAACCATCCAAATTGCAAGTCTTGTTACCAAACACGAATCTAGCAAGGTCTGTTACTTTCAATCTATCTTCAACTTGTTCCAATGTCATATTTTTCTCTTTTATGCATCCTTTTAATATCATTCCTATTTCATCCAACACTTTCTGTATTCCTAATGCAGCATAAACGATTGAAGAAACACTCTTTGGTTTTACTTGATAAACTTTCTTTCTTGCGGCGTCAAGGGCGAGTATGATGTTAGCAGTGTCATGAAGCCATTTCAAATTAGCCAGCTTGTCATGACTGCGATTGCTGATGCCTGTTTGTAGTTCTCTCTTTCGTCTCTGTGCACCTTTGACTAAAAATTTATGCAAATGCTAGAACTAATCATTAGAGTGAATGCTGCTACAATACAAAGCTATTAATGCATCCATGGTTTCGCAACAGATGGTCTTAAAGTTCTTGATGCTTAAGGAAAGTAACGATCATCAAAGCAGAAACACAGGAAACAGTGTGAAAGCTGAAGGACACTTATACCACACCATAAATTGTAAGAAATAAACCCAGGGAACACAGACCATAAATTTCAAGAGCTAAACCCAAGTGCACAAAGATTGCGTGATATTTCTATATATTAAATGCAAAGTGAGAAAGACAGCGAAGATCAGGTAGAATAATATAGTGTGAGAAAGGTAGATTTACTTCAAGCAAATTAAGAGGTACACTCTGATTTGGTGGGATCTTCCTCTTAGCAAGATCTTCGACATCACATTAGAGAAAATGACTAAAATTGTATCGAGTAGATAAAATTAAATTCAACTACCAAGATTTAAATGACATCGACAGGTAAAATAATAAATTAACGTGTTCTTCTTTCTAACGACATAGCCGAAAACGATTTCTCGTTAGAGGTATATACTTTCTACAGAAAAAGGCATATTTTGGCATTCTGAAGGCACTTTTTCACCATTGCGATCATTTAATAATATGGCAATAATAACGACAATAACTTTATTTACAGTAGGAAGAAGATTTTACAAATATCGTAGCTATAAGCTAACTTAAGCCTACTAAAGTAAGATGCAAATAAATTGCTGATAAAGGAATAAGCATATACAACCATCCTACAAAATAGTATAAAATATTTGAAGCTACAGCCATTGTCCCTTTCGAGTGTCAAAATGAAAAATTGTAAGGTGTTATGATAGAGGATCTTGATTTCCATGACTATTTTACGGCTAGGAAATGCTTTTCTTCTAGAAATGTTGAACCATAAGTGTTGTGGTTGACTAGTTAGTGGCGAAGAGCTGTGGTTGTCTCTCATAAGAAGACCAAGGGTGTGCAGCCAATAAAAGGCTATGCAATTTGCGCAAGTACTTATGTGTGTAAGAGCTATGCACCGTTAACGAAGCCAGCACAAAATCTATAGGAACGTATGAAGTGGGAGAAGAGCCCAAGGTGGCTCGTAACACGAAGGTGGTTTCGAAGTTGCATGTGGCTCGGAAGCCGTAATGTTCCTGGGCGTGAACTATGATATTGGTAGAACTATTTGCCGTTGTTAGTTGGGAATACAAAAAAACTTACATTAAACAAGTTTGCTGTAACTAACCTTTATTCTTTTCGTTTTGCACCCACTTATCAAATCCATTCTGGTAGTCAAGATCTGAGTTATATGGGATGCTTCTCTCTTCTACAGCACTCTCATCATCATTTTCCTTTGGCCTTAGGTTCTCCATGTCATCATCCTCCAACTCTTCTTGGCGCTCTGAATCATATTCATTCCATTTTGCTCTAGCAGAGTTAGAGTCATCAGATTCCTCAGCATATTCATGCTTAGCTCCTCCTTCAGAGCCATGTAATTTCCTCATTTCTGATGAATGCTGGTCTATGTTCTCTTCTATACTAGACTGTGATTCCTTATCTAGACCGTATAACTCCTCAGTTAATCTGTCACTAGCACTTGGTCGTCTCTGGTGACTTTGCGTACTTTCATCTTCATCCTCGTATCCATCACTTTCATCAGTATATTCTTTATTCTTATTTGCTTGTTTATTCCTATGTGTTTCATCTCGATTATTCAGCTCATCGTACTGGTCTGCATATTTGTTATTATGGGAATATCCTCCATCTTCATCTTCACCATCAAGGTCACCTTCATTATTCCGTTCATCGATTGCTTGGCCATTTCCGTCATCATACCCACTATCATCTTCAACCGCATTTTCACCCAACATCTGGTGCGATTTACTGTGCCCTTGACGGTGCCCGTGATGCTGTTTGTGATGATATCCTTGATGATATCTACGATTATGCCCGTGATGTTGTTCGTGATGATGTCCTTGACGATGTCTACTATGATGCCCGTGTTTGCGATGATGCCTAGTTAAGGATTCATTTTTGTGACTTTTTCCACCACGGTAAAATTTTCGTCCAGGTTTCTTGGCTTTAATGCTTCTTGTCTGCCTACGTGATTCTGCTATTCCACTGATACCTTTGTTTTGACGTATCTTTGTCATACTGCTGCTCAGATGGCCCCTATCAATATGTCTTCTCTTTATCCGTAATGGTCCGTCTAGTCATCAAGCACATTCAGTATAATTATTTACCTCATTATATCATAGCCATAAAACAAGTACTTCTATTGCCATAAACCTTATCAAAAATTCCAATGGAATGACATGAATTTGTTAAAAAACTTCTTGTAAGACTATGAGTAATTAGAGTTACAAATAACATATATTATAACTAATAACAAAGTATTTACCTGGAGAAGCGTCATTTTCATCGATGACTGCACCCATATTATTCGTCAAAAAGACATTGTTTCCTTGAGCTGTAGCAGCATTCTGTTTTTCTCCTTGAATAACAGATAAATTCTTCAAGAATCCCGTTTTATATGCTATAGGAGCATTGAAAACAGTCACTTTAGCACTTTCTGTACAATAGCTATGTTATGGCATAAAACAAAATAATGATACTGATATAGGCAAAAGTAGTAGATGTTATATCGGGCAGGCGGTACGAAGAAAAAATGAGATTACTCAAAGAAAAGCTCTGTTAGTAATAGGTTGAAGTATTCGCTTATCATCGTAAATTAGTTAGCAGTTCATTGATTGTACCATTGATCTACAAACGGTCATGTAATGAACAAATTCGAACTTTCAACATGACATCATTATAGAAGAGGCATACTATTAATAGTATTTATTTAGAATTTCGATTAGGTGACTGAGTCTAGTAACCTTCCTTTACGAATTCTAGATTGTAAGAATCCTTGCACAAAGTAAAAGGCTTTTAATGGCTGTTGTTAGAGTGGATACTATAAGCCATAGTCAGTACGATATATCCACACTTTACATAAAAAACCTACACATTCTCTACATTACATATCTCTACATGTGCACTACATGCTATGATACATATGCATACAAACATACATATGTGCTTATATACTAAGCACATATTTATGTATGTATGTATGTGTGCGCGCGCGCGCACATACACGCGCGCGCGCGCACACACACACACACACACACACACACACACACGCACACGCACGCACACACACACACACACACACACACACACACACACACACACACACACACACACACACACACACACACACACACACACACACACACACACACACACACAGAGGATTTGGGAGCAACGAAGAGTGAAAGTAGCCGACCTGAGAGGTATTAAAACTCTCGACCCCTGACTTTGAATGTTAAGTCAGTAGGGATTGCGAGTTCGAATGCCGCTTGGGTCGGCTATTCTCGTACATTATTTTTCATATATCTATATATTCAGATGTGTAAATATTTGCAAATACATTTATATATGGTAAGCAGAGTAGTACAGAGCTATGCAACAAAGACAGGGGATAACAGACAGGCAACAAAATGCATAAATATGAATATTGATCATCATACCATTTCCACTGGTGATTGCTCTTCTGAACACCTATAACATAGTAAAATACAAGTCATTCTTATCATAAACTTGATTCTTGATACAGCTTTTGACTTCTTCATAACAATAAGAAGTTATGGCAGCATTATCATGGTACTGCTAATAAGTATATGAATGACTAAGAAGCATATATGGAGCATACATCTATTGGGACTGAGGTGCAGATCTGCAGTGATGCCAGAAAGATGCATAGAAATGTCACTTTGATTCTTGGTTTGAACATTTCCTAAGCTTTCCAGTAACTTTTATGTCTTCGGATACCCTTTAAATAGCCGGTTAATATCTAGTCAACTTCTTCGATGCAATTGAAAGGAGTTCTGCTCCGTGATTTATAGTAGTAAAGTTGCGGTGATTGATATGACGTCATTACAGTTTTATTAAAGCTTTGAAAACGAGGTAGCATCGCTTTCCAAAGGTAGCCTGTTTATCGTAAACGATGTGATGTCTTCTTCGTAACGTATCCTCGGTATCTTGACTACAGCACAAGAGAAAATCGTGTGTTTTTTCTTGAGAATCTTCGTGCCGTTTAGAGGATAATACATTCTAGTCGTATTAGTTTTCTTAGGCTAATCCTACTGTAACACTACCAGTTATCAGCATTGTTAAGTAATCATGTTTCAATCAGCTTAAAGTGAATAAAGCCAGAATAATCAGACAGAAACAAATCATTTTCGATGAAACAGTGGTACATTTTTGTGCTTGACAATAAGATTTTCGACGAGCTTTGAAAGTGCAGAAAGATTTGAGGGAGCATGTTTGCTGCTTTGAATGGAAGTCAAGTTCAAAGAAGCAAGGAGTTTTTCAAGAACAGATATAGCGACAATTTTTCCTTTTTTGCTCGTATGCTGTACTCAAGACAGCAAGGTACCGTTACGAAAATTATGTTACCTCAGAATCATCAAAGTACAAATATACAGTCATGACATCACATCAATCGTTCAATATTGTAAAGACTTTCTGTTGTAAGCAAACAAAGGAGCTAAGGAAATTAAAAAACCTAGCACTAGTTACATGCAGCATTAAGAGTCACGCTCATTATCAAATGATGTGAATTTCACTTTAGGTATAGAGAAAAACAATGACAAATGGATATGGTGTGTGACGATCAATGTTCCAATTTACGCATCTGTTTACCGGTCTGTCATTCACTGTCCTTGTCATTTCAACCTCTACCAACCTGTTAAATGAGGTATAAATATAATTATATATATATTTAAAGTTATAAGTACATATATAGATACGCACGCACGCAATCCACATAGTTAACTATTAGACCTCAAATATATGAACATCAAGAGATAATGTTAAATTTGTATACTATAAAGTGAAGATATTTATTTAATAGAATGTGTAAGTTTTCTATGTAAGATGAGAATATAACGTACTAACCATAGCTTGAAGTATTCACTCTAAAGACAGCTTTTTCCGTAACCTTCGTAGAGGAGCTGACACACTTTTACTTGCTGTCAAAATAATGACATATGGAATTGACACGGCCAGATTCATTGGTAATGAACTATGGCAAATCTTGCCAACGACATTAAACGGCATCCAAACGCATGCGACTGCAGAACTTTTACGATTTTTATTCATAACTTAAGTCTTCTATCAATGTGTAAATAGTTGGCATTAATTTTCTTGCAATTTAGCTATGCATTTTTATGATTATGATATCACTATTATCATGATGACATATTATAGGCTTGACTTTGTTCACTAAATGACAGTTTGTAGATCAATGATATAATAACTACTAACTTACCATGATAAGCGAACACTTCCAGGCTATTATAGGAAGATATTTTCTCTGCTCATACTTCCCTGGTATCGTTTGTACGAGATATTCTCTACTACCACTGTTTATAGCTAAGAGGATGCTGCTAGAACTCATGGAAACAAAGTCCTTTTGACGTGTAGTGAGAATACAGAAATGGATGGAAAGAATGCACTATCAGGTCATACTTTGCTAGTAAAGTGCAAAGTACGTCCAATTCCTATTACTAACAGTCTTATGAAGAGATTTTTCACAACTTTAGAATACTACATAGGAAATTACAAAAATCTCAGGACGACAAAATGAAATGTTTTGTTCAGAGTCCAGGGCTATGAGATGATGGAGTAAAGAGGATAAAGGGTGCTTTTATCATATAGGTAGACCATTGTGGACGATGTGAAACCACGAGAACCATGTAAGCAACACAACAAAGATACAGGATCCATGGTAAAGGAAAGATCACATAGGATTAAAAGAAATATTAAAGGCAAGAAAGTGGGACGAAAAATCAATAATGATAGACAAAGCCACGAAAAGAGTTCATACGTAACGACAATCACGGGCACCATCTCGGATATCACACCACAATATGGATGAAATTGGAGTTGAAGATGATGGTGGATATGATGGCGGAAATGGTCAAGTAATCGATGTTTGAGTAGGCTAACAAGACCTCGATGGTGAATGTGAAGATGAGGAGAATTCCCACATGAACAGTGATGCAGACCAGGACAATGAGCTGGATAATCTGTACGAAAGTCATTGACTTTAAAGTAAGAGAATAAAAGACACACTCTAGCTTGGTTAATTGAGTACTTTTAAATGTTCTCTTGTCCGAGTCACGTTCCTTCTAGAAATACACAGTCTTTAATCAGGGCTACTTTTCAACACCATAATACTTTCCAATAATAGTTAATAATGCGTATGTATGTTAAGGTTGCGGGCCAAATTAGGAAACATTTGTTCAAGACACTTGTTGCTAAAACTTACAAAATATGCAGGAAAGATATATAGAAATGATATTGATGCACAATACATCATCATGTTGCTTGTCCTTGAAGTGTTGTCTGTTCCCAATACATACACTGTTCTTTATTTTTTCTAAAACATTCTATTACCTCTCTAACCGGTGGTGTAGAGCTTAATTGCTTACAAGGGGGTTCTTCTAGAGTGAAGGGCAACATAAAACAAATTTTGACGAGACCATATGTATCAACGCCAATCATAGCTTTCCAACACTCTCGAAGTATCAATGCTTAGTTGCAAACCTTCTCTTAAAGCTCTTGTTACAGCCCTGCCCCCCCCCCCACTCATTTTATGTTGTCATCAGATTATTGAATTTGCATAATGTACGTTATTCGTTCTACAATAAATAAACCGTGCAATGCTAAGGGCAATGTGGTGAGAGAAGTTGTGCTGCCCTCCTTAACAGTCCTGCCTTTGCTCTATGTCTATACTTTAAAAAATAAATCTAACCTCTCTAATAATTCTGCTTAAAAATTAACCTCGCCTCTCTAACACCACCGTTTACGTTGTATTGAACCACTCGATTCTACAAAAGTTGTATCGGAACACACGCAAGTGGTATGAGGCAAATTTATTCGGCTAATAGATACAACATTTGAACCTGCTATGAAAACGGAGCTCTGTTGCACCTGTATGAATAAAAAAACTGTACCCGTACAGCGTGAATGCAGTTACTTGGAGTAGTTTTTGTAGCGGGTCAAAAAGTGTTCCAGTGCTGTGTAAACGGCGTCTATTGACCCGGGTTGAAAAATCACTTCTGCCTCTCTAATAATCCCACAAGCAAAATTAATGAAATAAGGCGCCCACTATAGTAAAAAGGCACAGAAATATAAGATAGAATAGTAGCAGATTTTCGAATGGCCAATGTGGGGCAAATAGATGTAGATTAGTCGGAATTTTGGCATACAAAGGGATGACTCTAGGAACTAATACATGGAAATTCGGACAATCTATTTTACAAAAAAAGAAAAATATACCATCGACGCCCCCTAAAAAGTTTTGAAAATCCGCCTATGCGGTTAAGTGCAAAGAAGTTATCAAGTATTGATGTTTTTCGAAATTGCCATGTTCAATGTTCCGAGAAACAAAGTCCAATGTTTCAAGAAAAAAGGTCAAATTAAAAGAAAAAACTTATTCTAGCAGGTTGAGCTACTGTTCCCGCCTCCCGAATAATTCCACACTAAATTAGGAGATTGGATCAGTAATCCCACAGCGGGAATGCACTAGAGAATATACAGTGTATGGATGAGGCGATTTAAGGGATTAATACGACAAGAAATTGGGCTATCGATTGTACTTAGTCCTTACGACATCGCTGTTCAACAAAATCATATTGAAATTTAAGATCAACAACCATACAACATAGAACCATTCAAATCACATTCAATAAAAACTTCGCAAATGCTTGTATCTGAGATTCAACACAAAATATCTGTAAAATCATAATATATTTTAAGAGCTATATTACTTTAACAAAACAAAATAGAATCAATTAAAATGTATCATTTGAGGCAGCTTTGTAAGCAAAATGCAATGAGGGTCCTCTTTTAATGGTAAGGACAACCCTCTCTGAAAACTAACATAACTGATTTACGACGAAAATGGCTTTGAAATCAAACAGTAAAAGAATTCATTAAATTGTAATTTTAAGAATGCCTTGATGCGATGCGAAAATGTAATGAAAAAATGTGAGCAGAATGAGACGTCTCATTTAAAGTGTTCCCTCATTCAATCTTCGTAAGTATCATTTCGTAAGTAAATTTTGAATTCAGTTCTGAGTTAGGACAATATCATCCTATCAAAATGTAATTGCTTGAGCAACAATGAAAAATCTATACCAGTACAAAGTTACAATGCTGGAACTTGAGAAGCAGTTACACTCCCACATAATCTAACTACTATTGAGTGTGGGTCCTGAAAGGCAAATTCAGAGGCAAATAAATTTGCAAAGATTAGTCAACTATGGTGCAACAATGTGAAAATTACTAAACGCCATATAATATTGAGCGTGTTTCAGTGTGTGTAGCTTGCATAAAGGATGAAGTCAACATTTCATATCAAAACGTCTGTAGAGCAGTATGGCCCTGAATTCACTCACTGAATACGTGAATAGGAAAATTAAGCTGACATACTGTATGACTTCCAATACTATGAAAATCATGCTTTTCTCATTGCATTGTAAGAAACTCGAGAGAACAAATCCTGATTGCATTTGTATCATACACTATTTTGGAGGAGAAAACCGAGTATTGACAAGATTGATGAACTCATCCCATTTCTTTGACCACATGGCAAGTAGCTTTGCTTGCTTGTCTTTGCTTAATGACGAATATCTAAAAGAAATATAGGGAAGAAATGCTTTCTAGAAACAAGACAAAGCTATAAATTCACTTTTATATATTGTTTATTTTCCAACAAGAATAATGTTGTGTAAATATTGTCTATAATTACTTATATTTCATGAACGGTATGTGTTTAAATGGAGGTCCTTAGAAAATCAGCTTCACGGCGGAAGTTTGTCCATCCGCAAAAGTTTGAAATCAAATAGAACAGAAACTCAAAAAGAGTTACAACATTGCGGATAAAAGAAAAGTAAATAGAACAATTTTGAATATGAAAGTTTTGTAAAAAGACAAAACCTCGCAAGGAGTTGGAATCATCTGTGAATATGCAAATGTTTATCAAAACCGGATGCGTTGAATATTGAACCAACACTAATATAACGCGAATATTGCAGGACGTCCCCTTCACGGCAGTGGCATGCCAAAGGACTTTCGAGTGGTGGGTGTAGCAAAAAAATTTATCGACAGGTTTCAACAAGGAGCCCCCTAACTACCTACAAGGCACCATAATTACAGACAAGCCACCGTCGTTAAGGCGTTTTTACCCAAAAGCAAAAGGATTACCAACGTATATGTGAAAAGTGGGGGGGGGGAGGGGGTGTCATATCCCACATCCCTATTTCGTACTGTCAATGTTTCCATTATGATTGGGCATGAGAGACATGAGGTAGCTCATTGGCAAGTGACTTGATTGTTCTGATTGTTACATTCTGATACATTCTGATTGATCGATTTTACTGAAGCTGACCTGTGTTGGAGCCAGGCACGTCTACACCTGGCCTGGATCTCTAGCGGAACATCTCGATGGGAAAATTTCGGGATTAAACAAAATTCACTATATATGAGGATAAGTCGCATGTAAAGATACGTTATTGCTCACCTAATAGAGTTGATTGCTAGTTGCTTGAGAACTCTGATGTCATCATCATATCTTGTCATTCCCATAAATATTTCGTAAAAATCATGTGACAAACCAATTGCGCCCCAGATTGGAGGAGTGTCTGAATTAACAGTGATGGGGAAATCTCGATCAATAAAGACAGCGCCTGGATGGTTTCGCATGTCATTTACAAGCCCTAGAACCTATAAAGCAATTATAAGAAAGTAATGCGTACAAAATAAAGCAAAAGTAACTGCATTAAACTATCATCTCCAAACTGCAAAGCGTGTGTAAGTAGAGATGCAGAAAAAGTTTCAATAACATGAATAGTGGTTCATACCTAAAATGATGCAAATATAATCATTCAAAAATAATGATGTAAAAATAATGACGTAAAAATAATGATATAAAGACAACGGGTGTAATTTTTAAGCCCGCACAAATTTCCTGCAATTTCTAGGTGGTAGGTAGTGCAGTGCATATTTTTCGCTATGTTGAGATGAGAGAAACGTCTCAAATTCAAGAATTATTCTGTATGTTTTCATCTAGCTCCTTAATATTGGAAGTGGAGCTACACATTTCCCCAAAGCATCGCTACATCATTGGTTGCATTTTAATTTCGTTGTGGAAGAGATTTTTGATACATTAGCCTTGACTATCGCTCCGTAATCACAATGCTCTTCGTAACCCCATGTTCTCTATGCTGTGGATAGTGTCTCATATCAAATATAGTACACTGTGTTTACACCTAGAAGGTATTTTGAAGCATGGCATCAACTGACGGTGGATTGCAAAGAGTCACAAAAGTCTCCTTGCATTTAAAGTCTATTCAAACAACTGAATAGGAACAGAATGCAATTGACAACTATGCGAAAGCTATGCGACTCTGATTGCATTCGATGGTTAGAAACTATTAGCAGAATCCTCTTCAAGCATTTTGACATAGTACTGAACAATGTCTGAGCTCTCTCCTAGCACAAGAATGTAATATTTTTCTTGCATTTATTAGAAGTGCTTGAAAATGCCAATTTCATCTGGATTTCTTAGCATACCCATTGAATTTTCATATTCTAAAGAATCCATGAACAATACGTTTCGGACAGTTAACTTGTTCTGTTACCTCCTAGGAAACATATCCAGCATCTTTCAAAAACTGCATTAGGTTCACCCTTTTCTGCTTGAACGCCAGCCTTTCACAGTTGTTCCTTCATCAAAATTACGTTAGTAACTGTGCTGATGAAAATAGCAACTATGCACACTGAGGGGAGAAACACATACTGCTAATATTTCAATTTATAACATTTCAAGTATAAATGTGTACCTGATTCGCAATTGGGCAGACTTCAGCTGCTACTCCCATTGATTTTGCATTCTTCATGAACTCCTCATGCTTTGTAAATGCATATCCATGTCCAATCCTTCTTGTTTTCAAGAGCAATGCATCAGCAAGGTTATAATCAACAGCCTGACCTTCCCAGTTTGTCTCACCAGCGTGAAAAAAATATGGCAGATCAGCTCCTGTATGACTTGGAATCAATAGCTCATTTATATAATACAGCAGTGGATTCCCTGTATCTTCTTGTCCAACCAAATCAAAACCGGCCAAAATCTCTGGGTACTTCTTTTTCAAGTAAATACCTTTATTAACTGCCTTTTCAACGTCACCCTTGCCAACATATCTTCGCTTTGTATAGATCATCCTAGCACCATAGAAATCATCCTGGTATTTTTTAACAAATTGGTCAGTAATTGTCTTATAAACATTCAATGTATGTTCAGGATCATGATTTACATTTCCTAGTGCATCGTACAATGGAAGCAGCAATGCACGCACTTCTGCATACTGAATGTTATCGTCTTTAAACTCCTCTAATGCTTCTGCGTAATAACCAGAAAATGCATCCTCAAACCTGAGTAATGTGACAATAATAACTTGAAATCAAACAACGAATGCTGGTAAATTGAGAATCATTTATTTATTACTATAAGATATGAAGTATACTACTAACTACAATCATTAGAAAATATGGGCTAACCCAACTGTTATCTACACATAACAAACATTCAACCCACTGCTATGTATTTAACGGAAGATAGCTGCAATGGTTGCCAAAATAGTTGGAACGTTTTGCAGATTTCTCGCAAAAATTTCTTTGTCTTTCTCCCCCTCTCTCAAACAATGTTATGTAACTGTGATGTACAAGGGGTATCTCTTACAACCGATTCTTTTTAGGATGCAGCAATGTCCTATCTATAAAACCCAACATTGTTTAAGGGGGTGAGGGGGGTTTTGCTACATTCAAGAGCTAATTTAATAACAGCACCTTCTCGAGGAGTATATTGTAGTAGAATAGCAAAAGTATGCGGTGTTCCAAGTATTTTTGGCAACGATTGCACATGCAAAAGTAAGTAAGTGCAGGACCTTTTATCAGTGGTGTTTTGGAGGGAGGACCGAAGAAGGGGGCTCAGGCTACGTTGCTAAAGTGAGAAGAGTATTTTGGGCAATCTGTCCCTATCTACTAAGAGTAAACCAGGTTGGTGAGTTCATAATTAGGTAGTATTATTCGTCAGTTACTTTTAACATGTGCATAAGTTTATATGTGAATGAATTCGAGCAGTCTGAATGGAATGCTGGGTATGGTAACTGGCGAGATCCAAAGAAATGTCTGTAGCACAGCCCTTCTTCTTAACTTTTAAAGATGATAATTCTGACCTATATGTCAAAATACGAGCCTATCTTTTCCACAAAAGGTATTCGGTTTGGGACATAATTCAGAATGGCTTCCTGATGACTTCTTCTGGCCACCAAGTAGTAATATGGACCAGGTAGAAGTACTAGGAAAGAAATCTTCGTTGCCCACTAAAACAAAGGTCCAAAAAAGCATCCTCTAATGTAGGAACTGTCACTTATGTGTATAAAATAAGATAGTATTCCTTAAATGTTTAATGGGAATGAATCATAACCTCCATTAAAACGATAACATAATATAATACCTTGCTACTAAACATCGACTTTTTGAAAAAAGACTAATTCAGAGAAACATACATGAGTAACGTACATTACTTCTCCTTGTGCTTTCACATATTTACTTCCTACGTTACGAAATAAGGAAACTAACTTATCAATACAAAAATTCATACCCTAGTAATCCTGTAACGATTGTAAATATTTTTTCATATTTCTTCCACAATGCATTCTGTGTTGGATACAACTTTTGTGGGTCTCCACGAGTCATAGTAAGATTGTAATAAAGATCAAGGTCAAACTGTTTGGGATCACCAGACTGTTTCCTGGCAACTGGTGTTGAGATCCAGTTGCAGTCAGTTGTTGAATTGGGCTTTGTAGCTGATATCTTGAACTGAATTAACTGTGACGTGGCATTATAGCAAAAATAACAAATACTCATTGTTGTTACATTTTTAATCAACCAGTTGAAATCAGCCAGTGCCAAATCATGAATATGCAGGACAGCTCCTAGTGGTAAAGAGAGAAGGCATTAGCAATGAACAATCAAATCAGACAAAAGTATGATTTTACCAATGTTCACAAATTGTGGTATCCTCCTGCTTGCAACACAAGAACTCAATTAGATAAGTTAGGTTCTTTTCACTATAGAGCCAAGGTCCATTATCAACAGAAACTCTATCAAACAAATTTACACTGATAGTCTGTGTATAAGAAACGAGAAACGGCCAAAGGAAACGTGCTTGTATCTTTGTCAGATCATGTCTAGATAACAGTCATTGAGCCGTTGAAGAATCATTTCTTGTATATAAGGCACTAGACGTGGACGAGAAATAGCTAAAAAATAATACATCTCTGAAAAATAAAAAAGTAGAGTACGCGGAATAAGCTTTTTGCCCATGGGTGCAAAAGGGTGCATGCCTCCATTAGAAGCTCTTGAAATGACAGTGTCGTTTTTGACCCTATTTTCAGAGAAACGGTTTAGCTGAAACGCGTCCACACTCTAATTGGGAAATTTGTTAAGTTAAAATGTTTATCAGTATTTACTCTACGCTAGTCGTGAAGATAAACTTGTCGCTGAGGCAAGAAGAGTTTGCATACAAAACTTTTTTCAAAAGAAACGGGTTTATAAGAAACCTAGCACTAAATATTAAAAATTTAAGAAACTTTTAGAACTACAAGGAAAGAGCTAAGCAACTTTAGAACTTTCTGTGCAATCTTTCACAGTTTCGGAAAATCCTTGTTTTCTTCCAAGGATTTAACAATTTCCCATTACAGTATGTATTATTTGCTAAGCCTTATGAACACTACAGAAGACAATATTTTACGTACTGTTTTCGCTATTACCTGCAATTATTCTCATGAAATTAAAAGAGCTTTCAAGTAACATTCAGAATCAAAATGAAGTCAAAAATTAAGAAACTCTTACTATCAGGCTTTCAGCCAAGTATCTTATAAAAGAAAAAACATGTAACGCATGATGAAAAAACATATGCACGTTTAAACTATACAAGGCACCAAATGTCCTGCTATACTCTTTCAACACGCTAAAAAGTTAAAACTCTAGGTTAGGTTTTCGTTCTAAGTTCTTCTTTCATTTCACTGGGTATACGTTGACAGCAGCTCCTCTTTCGTTGAAGTGTTCTATCCAGTATGAATATTCGATATTACTACTAATTGGACGCAACTAACTAACGTCGAGGGCAAGGGGACTAATCAAAAAGAGGGCACACAAATCATTTCCTAAAGAGAATGTATCTTCAGAGTATATTTTTCAGATTTAGAAACAAAAGAAATCGTGAGGGAAGTTTCCGAATTTCGTTACATTCATGTGTTACAAAGTTTATAAGCAGGGCTACTAAAACAAGCATACAATAAGTAGTGTAAAAATTCTCAAAGAAAACCGGTAGTTTTACCCTTTTGAGAAAAGGGCAGGGATCTAGATCTGTTGTAGAATTTAAGGTTTCATGATAAGCCTCGTTTTGGGGACTTGAGAAGGAAGGAGAATGGAATCTTGCGGAATGACCTCAGATTTACAGATAACAGTTGGAAAAATAATTTTATGATTGAGACTGCAAATCTTACAGAGAAGAACTTCACGGAACTTGAATCTTTAATAGAATATCAACATTTTGGCTACGATAGTTTGAGTTTGTGCATTGACATATGGTGATAATCTGTTATAGAAAATAAGAGAGTTTAGTTTACTGTTGAGGCCTTCAGATCATGAAAGGATTTATATGTTGCTGCTCGCTAACGTCCATGAAGAGTTTAGTTTGATAAATGAGCTTATTATAACTTCTATATCAAGACCTTAGGACCCATCCTGTAGTTGCAAGCCTGCGAATAGACCACATTGGCTCCAACAATTATAAATTATTGAAAAACATCCACACCAACAGACTGTTGCGACTCATTAGTACCATCAAAACAAATCAAGGTTACTCTTTGGTCCCTACTGAAAGGTGGGGGGGGGGGCGTTTAGTAATTTTTGGGAGTTTTCCAATCCCCAGAGCTTATTAGAACCACACGCTTATTAATGTTGGGAACCAGGGCGTGAAAGACAACGAAAATGACGTAGACAGCCATCTTCACGGTTTATTATGGTGACTGGTAAATGATGCTAAAACTCCTCAATACAATAAGTACATTGTGATGATACAATTTCTGTTCTATTCTCATTTTACAACTAATTAAACATTACTTACAGAATGTTTCAGCTGCCCTATTTCCTCCAACCCCTCATTACTAAATTCTCCAGCTTTTGTTTGCCCCCCCCCCCGGTTATTCCACCTCCTCCGTTTATTGCAGTGCATCGACAAAAACAAAAATCGTTGGACCATAATTTATAGCTTTATGTTTGGCACGCAATAGCATTGAAACGAGGCTCTCTGGAAGGGAAAAGTCGAGTGAGCAGTTAAGCCAAAAATCCAATCGTACGGCCAGATATACTCGATTACGCTCGACTTTCGGGGTGAATTTTTCCCGGAAACGCCCTGGTAAATTGCTTGGAGTGTTGTGTAGGGTTTTCAAATTATGTATATTATAAAATTTCTTGTCAATCTCATGTGGCAAGTCCCTGAACACAACTTTCTGCGATACAAAATATTACTACATGGGGGTCATAGCCCCCTGGCTCCCAATGGATCAGCGCTTGTCTGAGCCTAAGTTTATTCTTAAATTACACTTAAATCCAGAAATGTAACCGACATAGGTTGAGGCTAGAGCAACTCCTAAGGGTCCTCAAACTTGCTCTGCTGTCTAAAAACTCAAAGTAACAAAAAATCCAAGTCTTCACGAAGTCTGGGCCTTGTATTTGTTAACTCCAGAGCTTAGGGTTCTCAGACAGAGAGAGACGAAGAAAACAACACTCTTTCTTTGGCTAGATCTCAACTGAGACTCCCACAATGCATTCATTCCATTAAATTGAGCAGCAACAACACAATCAAATAGTAACACTTTGACAATTATAACATATTATTCTTAAACTATGCGTAAACTTCAGCTGTTTGCGCCTTAAATAATATTCCTATACACTATGTTCTTTTAAAAAGTGCAGTTCATTGCTATTGCAATGATCACTTCGCGCAAATGCAGTAGTGTCAGAAAGTATATAAGTCAAGAGGAGTTGGACAGCCCAGATTCTTCACTTCCACCTTCCACCCTCGGCAAATCCGCCCACAGCAATAAAATATACAAGACTACATATTAAAATAATGCTAACCTTTGGGCATGTTCTTGATTATCTTGAAAACTTGACTCTGTTCAATTTTCGGCTTTGCAGTTATAAAACTCTCTGCACCAATAAATTCTGCAGTTGCAAATGCTGCACTTAATTCTTTGTGCTTCCAGGCCATTAATATCTTATTTGCTTTCTTTTCATTATCCGACAAGACAAGGCGGTTACCAGTCCTATTCACTGTATCTTTCTTTAGCAAACTCTTTCTATCGGACATGTAATCATTTGCTCTATCACGGAAGCTTTTGGAGTTAACGACAGATTCGATATAGACTGCAAGAGGCGTAACAACTGCAATTACAAGAAAAAGTGCAGCGAAAAGTGCAATTCTTTTCCTTGAGATCGCCATGCCAAGCTTGTTCACTATTCTGCAAGTGCCCAGCGTCCTGATAGCAAAGTGAGTGACCGCTGCAGTGTCCTACTTACAAGCTACCTTTATTTAATCTTTGGTTGCGTCATGCTGAGTAACAGGCAACCATTCACATTTCGCTTTATTGCATCAGTCACCTCCACATGTGCTATCATCGTCTCTTTATTTTAGTTATTATCGAGTCAGGTGTCCGTGTCGTCAGGTGTCAGTGTCACATAGCTCTATTGGCCTTGTTTATGTGATTTAGTACCGTGCCTGTTGTTCTTTCTGTTTGTTCTGTCAGTCGTGTTTCAGGGCCATGTTATGCGATCCCGGCTTGCTCTGTCTCGGCCAGGAGAGGCCCCGCATACGTCGAAATCTTGCTTGTTCCTACATCATCATCATCATCATCATCATCATCATCATCATCATCATCATCATCATCATCATCATCATCATCATCATCATCATCATCATCATCATCATCATCATCATCATCATCATCAGTAGCATATACTTTTCAGGACGTGGCTGCATAAATGGCTGCCCTGTATGCTGTCCTGCATTGTGCATATTGTTCCTACAATTATGGTTAAAACACTCTAAATACAATCTCAAATGTTAATATGAGCCAGAGCTATCACCGAGGTCTCCGCTAGCTGGGACAAAAAATCTCTCATATAAACATACCAGCCTGAGGTTGATATTTACATTTGTCTCAAATAAACGCTAAAATGAAATAGATAACGCCTAGATGTGATGATTACTTAAGCAGCGTGAGGCCAAGCTGTAGCAGGCTTAAGAGCACGATTGTCATGGCGATCTCCTCGGCGATCTCAAGGAAGAGAATTGCACTTTTCGCTGCACTTTTTCTTGTAATTGCAGTTGTTACGCCTCTTGCAGTCTATATCGAATCTGTCGTTAACTCCAAAAGCTTTCGTAAACGAGCAAATGATTACATGTCCGATAGAAAGAGTTTGCTAAAGAAAGATACAGTGAATAGGACTGGTAACCGCCTTGTCTTGTCGGATAATGAAAAGAAAGCAAATAAGATATTAATGGCCTGGAAGCACAAAGAATTAAGTGCAGCATTTGCAACTGCAGAATTTATTGGTGCAGAGAGTTTTATAACTGCAAAGCCGAAAATTGAACAGAGTCAAGTTTTCAAGATAATCAAGAAAATGCCCAAAGGTTAGCATTATTTTGATGTGTACCTAGTTTTATTTGTTTTGTTGTTGTCGTCTCTTTCTCAACGACTGGTTTTTATTGCCACGTGGATAGTGTAGTATAGAAGCAGGCACGTGGTGCAAAACATAACATTAAGCTCTTTAGGCATCTCAGTACGTTCTCTCACTGTTATGGCAGGCAACACTAGTGAGTATTCCGTGCATTCTACAAAAGAACACTTGAGACGAAAAGTAAGCGAAGCGAGTCAAAAAATTGTGCCGTTTGATTCCAGCTTGAGAAAATCTCATTTTTATATATATCAAAAGGATACTTCTGACCCCTTGCCCCCTTTGAAAACGGCAGGGTGAGATCTGTTTTGTGTTGCTTTATGAACCTCGAGCTTGAGAGTTACACACATGATCCTTGGAACAACGATGCTATGGAGGGTTCTTTGGTTGGGGGTCAGCCCCCTTGATAGCATGAGGAGACTTTTTGGAAGGCGCAGCCAATTTTCACCTATAGTGTGCTGGTCTTTGGAGTTCCTAGCTTGCTGTATGAACCAACCCATTTGTACGGCTTTATGGCAACTCTACGCCAATTACATTTACCGTAAATCCTCGAATTAGCCCCCCCCTCGAATAAGCCCCATGCTAGAACTTCAAATTGTTAATAAGCCCCCCTCGAATAAGCCCCCACCCTAGGTGATGATGAAGACTGTAATAAAGACTAATGCTTAAATATAGACTGTTCTTGTATGTAATAGTATGGAGAAAAGGAGCTTTGGCAATGAGCTTTTTATACAACATTTGTCAAATAATTTTATAGGCCCCCCTCGAATAAGCCCCCACCCAAAAAGGATCAAAAATAAATAAGCCCCCAGGGGGCTAATTCGAGGATTTACGGTAATCTATGTATGTAAATTTGAACAGCCTGAACGAAATAGTCTTCCTGATAGCACGGCCTTTCATGTGTTTTCCAATGTTTACGGGTGAGTGATCCAGTTATTTAGGTATTTATTTGTGTTTGTTTGTCTTCTTTTAGTTGTTTATGTGTAATGGCCACAGGGTTGCTATGTAATTCCATGCCCCCTGTGGTATCGTGTTTGTGTTTGTATGTGTTGTATGTATCTATGCGAATAGAAAAAATAATGGGTGATATTACGGGAGTTGTTCAAATAAGTAACGTACATTACAATACCTACTCTCAATCTTTCGAACCCGGTTGTGGATGTGAACTACTATACCGTATGTAGCCGTTTTCATGATTTTCTGCGAAACACCAACCAGAAAGCTCCTGCAAGCTTCTTCGGATATAGACTTCCAGCTGCTCGCTACATTGCATAGGCACAGAATCCATTCCGGTGCACTCTTAGTCATTCTCTGCTTCCCTGAACTCTTGGCGAAGGATGATCATCAGGATTCCTTAAAATCAAAATAACGGAATTTTCATCGGATGATTTTCTTCAAAGCACTGAGAATAACTTCACAAAGATAGTAAAGTTCTTCAATATAGCTCGAATAAGTGGGAACATTCCTTTAGCATACTGAAAAGCTTGTTTTGTCCGACACTCGTCAAAAACGCTCTCCAATATGCGAAAATAACTCTGCCGACTTTGCGAACTACAGTGAAGTTCTGTAGGAGTAAATGACTCTTCACATAACAAAGTTCCTTATCCTAGTGGCAAGCATGATATTTATGCTAGGCGAAGTCCAGGCTTAGGTGCATGGCAAAGTCCCAGGAATTTTCTGGGACTATGCCCCCAGACAATCTCAAGTTCTTATCCCCTCACTTTATTTGTATTGGCTACACCACTGTTGCTGGTACATCACCCTATTGTATTGTTAAAAATGACTCCTGAAAACTCCTAAAATAAGGACCCCCTTGTTTGTACTGGCTTATGTTGTGGTCCTTTTTACAAGGCGGTCACCAACCAGTGATAGACTTGATCAACTTACTAGAAATATGGCTGATGCACACGGGAACAGATTTACCAAACGATATACCGTACATCCTCGAATTAACCCCCTGGGGGCTTATTTGTTTTTGGTGCTTTTTGGGTGGGGGCTTATTCGAGGGGGGCTTATAAACTTATTTGACAAATGCCATATAAAAAGCTCATTGTCAAAGCTCCTTTTCTCCATACTAGTACAAGAACAGTATAAATTTGAGCATTAGTCTTTATGAAAGTCTTCATCATCATCAGGGGTGGGGGCTTATTCGAGGGGGGCTTATTAACAATTTGAAGTTCTAGCATGGGGGCTTTTTCGAGGGGGCTTATTCGAGGGGGGCTAATTCGAGGATTTACGGTAGTTTGGACACCCCACCAATGCTTTGTAAATCACTTGTGTGAGGCGAAATAGTATGTTGGTCAGGTAATGCTGCTTACTGAGTAAAGGCAGGATTATCAGGGGAGTGTTGCAGCCCACACCTTCACTAAATTCGCCCCTGTACCAGCAGATTCTTCTTGGTATTCATAGGAATTTTAAGGAGTCAGTTATGTAAAATGAAATATGCGTGTAGCAAATACAGCGTAATTTTAATTCATTATGCATGATTGTGAATATCATTGTTTTATTTCTGATACTTTTCAACAGGGGCTGTGTTACATATTCATGATATGGCACTGGCTGATTTCAACTGGTTGATTAAAAATGTAACAACAATGAGTATTTGTTATTTTTGCTATAATGCCACGTCACAGTTAGTTCAGTTCAAGATATCAGCTACAAAGCCCAATTCAACAACTGACTGCAACTGGATCTCAACACCAATTGCTAGGAGGCAGTCTGGTGATCCCAGGCAGTTTGATCTTGATCTTTATTACAATCTTACTATGACTCGTGGAGACCCACAAAAGTTGTATCCAACACAGAATGCATTGTGGAAGAAATTTGAAGGAATATTTGGAATTCTTTCAGGAATGTTAGGGTACGAATTTTTTGTATAATTCCGATCTCTTTGGTTGGGTTTTTGCATTGATGATGGATGCCAGGAATTGACTTCGAAACGTTTGTAGGACTGTGTGAAACATTGAAGTATCGTAGTATTATGGAAGTGTCTTTTTGTTATGGAAATGTCAATAAATTGAAATTGATAAGATAGAGAGTAAATATGGGGAGGCACAAAGAGAAGTAGTGGTCATGTGCTTCACTCATTGATGTTCCCCTGAATTGGGTTCCTCTTGTCCAAATGTTGATGTTCACTTGTAAGATGTTATATTGCAGTTTGTCAAAAATCCGTTCTAATTGATCATTTACCGGTTAGTAGCTCAGATAATGCCCATATATATGGGAGGATCCTTTTTCTGGACCCTTACTCTAGAAGGTGAAAACAATACCTGTCTCAGTGCTTCCACAAGGTCTATACTTGCTACTAATGGTCAGATAGGCATCGCCCAGAAGCTTTTCTGAAGCATATCCTATATCGAATACGTTTTGCAGAATAATAGGTTCCTACTAGGACACATTGGATCCTATCAATCATTTCTGCATAGAGTTATATGCCATAAGAACACAGCAGTGTTTTTAATGACTGTGGGCTGAACATCTTATATATATATTGAATAGTTGGGTTAGTTAGGGCTCTTTACTGATTGCACCTAACGTATTTTACTGTGTATAAGACACAGTCTTGTATAGGACGCATTCTTAAGTCCATGTTAGATTTCCAAGAATATTGGTGTTACCCTCTTTGCCGAGTATAAGATACATCCCCTTTTCTCGATATTTGCAGAGCATGTACATTTCAGTGCAAGAAAAAGTAACATACTCAGGAATACTAAACAAGCTAACTCTTCAGAGAAAAACTGATGTTAGCCCGTAATGTGTATGAGTTTGTTTTTCCTCATCGTGTCAATCATCGTTTTCTCAATCGTTTTCTTCACCGTTTCTTCATCGGTTTTTTAATCGTTTTCTTCATCGGTTTTTGTCATTTTCTTCACTGTAGTCTTTATAATTTTCTTCTTCGTTTTGTTCATCGTTTTCCCCATTTTTTCTTCATCCTTTTCTTCTTCGTTTTATTCATTGTTTTCTCCATAGTTTTCTTCGTCTTTTCCTCCATATTTTTTATCATTTTTCTTCCTTTTCTTCGTAGTGTTCTTTATCATGTTCTTCATCATTTTCAATCACATAAATGCATGAATTTAAAAAATTTTCCTAAGCTGGTTCGTTTCCTCTATTAATATTCTCTAGCAATTATGGCTTCACTATTTCGGTGCAACAAGTAGTGCAAAATGAAAATTCAGTTTGAAGCATTATCAACAGGACAATTATTTTGCTATGAAGACAGAACCGAGTGTAGCGGTCTGTTTAGCTTAAATTTGCAACAGTCAGTTAGGAAAACTGATGAAACAAACGGTTCTTGCTAAAAGGAATTGTTCTTGTTTCCGCAACTTTACACACTAAGTCCTACAACAGTTATTTCCGGGAGTCTTTGTAAGAGTGGCGGGTGGGGTTTGAGAAATTTTTACAAAACTAATTAGCGGGTGGGGAAAGTAATTGGGCACCATAGGGTAGTGGAAGGCAAGTACTAGCATTGCCAGTATTTTCAACAGGATGAAGGTAAGTTCAGTAAGATTTTAAGCTACATAGAGCCAGCTATAAAAAAGCAGGATACAAGTAACAATGAGGTTTCTAGCTAGAGATAAATAGACCTCGTTGTTTACTCCCTGTTATATTTGCTCATTATAAGAGATAAAATACTCTAGCATAGTTCAATAAATGTTATTGGTTGTTGTGAAATGCTCTAATTTCTGGAGTTTTACGGACGAAACTATGAAATGTGGTCTTTCCCAGAGTTCACCCAGGTACCTTGGTTTTGCTTTTGCTCGAAATTCTACCATCTTTATTCTTGACATGTGATGTGTTCAGACCAAGCGATTGGCTCTTTAATAAGCCGGATTTATGTTTTTGTGTTTTGAGAGCGTACACGAAGTATTTTTGTGTTTGTGTCGAAAACAGTTTTTCAGATTAGACAAGTTTGATCTCGTCAACAATCTTTGAAACACATTGTGTATGAGCAGCGCACGCGGACAACTGTTTGTGAAATACAAGAATATTGATCTTTAATACTCGGAAGTTGCCTGTGTTCGCTAGGGTTAACATAACTCACTAAAAAGTAGCGGATCACGTCGTCTTCCCTCCTTTGTAAAAGTTTGGCGATCCTTCTTGCTTTTCTGTGATTCTGTGATTGTCAAATAAGTTTCTTATCAGGTACCTGTCTCTGTAAAGTTTATGGATTTGATAGCTTTTACGAAAATTGTTTAGAATTACGGTTTTTCGAATTAAGAGACCAGGTGCTTTGAATATCACAATATTTCTTAATAGAATAGCACTTTCCCTACGGAGTAAAGTACTCGAAAATCAACGTAGCCATGTATAAGACACGCCCTCAAAGCAAAGTCTATGGTACTTTTTTAAAAATGGTGCGTCTTATTCACTGCAAAATACGATAGTAAAATACTTATGGTCTTATCATCATAGACATTAGATTCTCGATTAAGATTATCTCCTAAGTTATGGATAATGTAATAGTTGTGTTTTTGGTTAATATTCGCATGTGTGTATGCAGTTCTAGAGTGTGGTATAAATTATGACCTGCCTTGTTTGATTTGAAGTTATTATTGTTACACTACTCAGATTTGAGGATGCATTTTCCGGTTATTACACAAAAGGACTGGAAGAGTTTAGAGACGACAACATTCAGTATTCAGAGGTGCGTTCATTGCTGCTTCCGCTGTATGATGCATTTGGAAATACTCATTATGATCCTGAATATACATTGAATGTTTATAAGAAAATAACTGAAAGATTTGTTAAAACATACCAGGATGATTTCTATGGTGCTAGGATGATATACACAAAGCGAAGAGCTATTAGCAAGGGTGAAGTTGAGAAGGCAGTTAATGAAGGTATTTACTTGAAAAAGAAGTACCCAGAGATTTTGGCCGGTTTTGATTTGGTTGGACAGGAAGATACAGGGAATCCACTGCTGTATTATATAATTGAGCTATTGATTCCAAGTCATACAGGAGCTGATCTGCCATATTTTTTTCATGCTGGTGAAACAAGCTGGGAAGGTCAGACTGTTGATTATAACCTTGCTGATGCATTGCTCTTGAAAACAAGAAGGATTGGACATGGATATGCATTTACAAAGCATGAGGAGTTCATGAAGAATGCAAAATCAATGGGAGTAGCAGCTGAAGTTTGCCCAATCTCAAATCAGGTTTGCATTTATCTTTAGAATTTCAGATATTAGCAGATTAAGAATAAGTTACACTCACTTACTTTTACCTTCATTCTGCATACTAACTCTGACTATCTCGACTACTCTCTATCTCGAACTCCACTTGATTTTGAGCTACAATGTCGGTTTGTTCGAAATATCCATTGACCACTTCCCGCTTCCTCTCCATACCTTGAAGTTGTCTGTCTCAAACTTTGCATCCACTTCCCGCTTCCTCTCCACACCTTGAAGTTGTCTGTCTCAAACTTTGCATATCGCTCTCCAAATATCGAACTTTTCCGCTTTTCTTGTGGAAAAAAGCGATGGAGACTATTGATAGGAAATATTTTGAGTTAGCAAGGCATATGGAAAGATGTGGATAGCACGAAATATGCACGAAAAATGCACAGAAGCTCACGAGAAAATATGCAATATTCTATATGTGTAGTAAATTATATACTAAGCAAATTTTTCCTATAATATGATCAATAGGGGAGGAGAAATATCATTAGTAATTGTAGGACGGTAGTCCTCTCAACAAAGCTGGCATAGGATGGGTCATCCATTGACAATTGAGGTTAAAAAGCTACAGTAGATAAATGCAAATGTATAAAAATCTAGATATAAGTAGCTGATCTCTAAAATGTAATTTAATCCTTATACTTTGTTATCTAAAAGCGGTATTTCATACAGAAAAGTAGAGGTGTAGAATTATAGATAGAGACTGAAAAAGTTTGAGGTGGGAAGTTTTAGCTTCAGATTAAAAGTACATTCTGTGTTATCTCTTCTGTAAAAGAAAATCGTTTGTCCCCTCTAGCCCTTTTGTTCAGTTGCAAAGGTAGTTCACTTTTAGTGTTTCTTAGGGCCTAGCCGGAAAACTGAGAGCTTAGATTGGAAGTGTCTTTTGGGTAACCTGGAGTATATTCATTTGTGGATTTGTGTGTAGTAATTTTTGACAATGGCGGGGATCCTGTTTATGTCAGTCAACCAACAATAACCCTAAAGGAACAGCAATAGTGGTAATGAAGCTTGATTGTGCGTAAATACAGGCTCTTGTTTCCAAATATTCGGAATATTCATGTCTCTTATTTTAGGCTCCAGTTTACCTGATGACATTTGCTCCTGTTGATAAGTTGATATTTTCATTGATGCAGTTCTAACTACATTGAATGGTAGTTTGTTTCTCTTAAGCCACTAATGTTCATATTACATCCTTTGCCAACGCAAACTGATTTATGTATATTTTATAACAAGAGGTTGCTGAATCATTGTTGACTCAGGTTTGAAGGAATCTACGTTTTCTTCCTCTTCAAGCAGTTATATAAAATCTTTCCCTAGTTGCATTTGTTGCTATAGCATCATATTTGTGTCATTATATTTGTATCAGTGCGTTTGTATCATTCTTTTATTTGTTTTATTTAATTATTTCATGTATCAGTAGTTTTGTATTCAGCTGTATTATTAATTTTGCATCAATAATTTATCATTGATTTTTGTCATTGTCTTTGTATCATTTTTTTGTATCATTAGGCTTTTATATCATTAGTCTTATAAGGTTTGTTTTGCATCATTATATTTATACCATTATATTTGTGTCATTGTATCTGTGTGATTAGTTTCGTGTCATCATCATAAAATTTTCTGCATTTAACATACGACACAAAAGCCAATGCGAATGCTATAAATATAACGTTAATTCATAATCACACCCTCTGGTTATTTTTATACCACTTTACGTATGGATGATCTCAGGGGCGGATCCAGAAAATATCATGACATTCGCAAAACCATCAAGAATAAGAACCACGCCCACAAACCACGCCCACTTCCGTTTCTTACAAATTAAAGTCTCCAATGCATCGTAGACAATAGATCGTGATGTGAACTTTCAAGGGTCGTTGCAGGGTAATTGTTTCTGATAAGGCATAACAGTCATATTCTGAATCTACTGTTGCAAGACAAGGGGTATTTGTTCCCTAATGAGGCAATCTGTGACTTAATCAGTGAGAAAAGAGAAGGATTTATTTTTCTTAATGTCACTGACTATATCTTCAGTAATTACTTCAACGCAACATGATAGTACTTCATTCTGAGTTGCTTTTCATCTCAATGTTGCATTTTGGGGTAGCTGTTTCAAAATGATCTTCAAAACTTCATATCCACTATCCACCCTCAAGTTTAATATTGCCTGGAAATTACCAAAGTCTATTGACACATTATGATAAGTCAGCTCTATGGCCTCTTATAGGGATGTTTTGTCTTCTACACAACAGCATTGTCTTTACTATTGGTGCTGGTTTGGTTCAATTCACTGACACTGTCTGGCTTAAAATCTTATAATGAATCGAATCAGTAGATATCTCTTTATTTTCAAGAGTGCTTAAAAAGTCCTGTGTTGTCAATATAGAAGTTTTATGAAGTTCTGACTTACTTTCATGGTCCTGAATTACATCTGGAGCCACAAGACCAGTCAGAAAAAGATTCTGTGTGTTTAGCCTGTTCACTCTTTAGGTATTTGAATGAATTGGATGCCCAAATAATGCACATGTAAGGCAACAGGTACTGCAATAAGACATTTGGACCTTTTAAATGATTGAAATGTTTCTAATCACCTCTTGTCAACCACCCATAATCAAACTTGATTTAAACCAGAACTCTTCTGATTTGAAAATTGAAAACTTGAATTTGGCTTCCATACATTTTTGACAATATCAAATTGTTGCAAAATACTGAGTTAATCAGTTTCATGATAAAAGGAGGCAATGTTAGAACCAAAATTGGCAAAAAGGGGCTTTTTCATCCAGCTTTTCTTTACCATTACTTTCCTGAACAACTCCCTTAATTTCTGGTGTCTTCATTTTATGAAAGGCAGCTATGCATATGCTGGAGTTTGTAGATATTGATTCCACTTTTCTTGTTTTGGTGGAAAGATTATCAATATGTGACTTTGTATATAATATATTTGATTTTCATCATTGATAATAAATACAGGAACTATATGATCAAGCTTGTATAATGCCTTTTTGCCTTTTGGGTGTCCACATACTATGCACATTGGTTTGATGGAATGCAATTAACACTTCGCCTCTCCTCAATGGACCTGTGCATTCCCTGGAGAAATGGCATGTCTATTGCCAGTTTCGGGATAAAGGGACTAAGTTGGCAATCCTAAAGTACTTGTTGATTCCATAAGGCATGTTGAGGGGCTCTATCTTCTGCTTTGAGAATTTAATTCAAGCTTGACACAACCTGCATAGTATTGCAGAGACTTATCAAAATGATCACTTGCTTGGAATGTTATTAATAGGGAAAAAATTTTTTCAAGAAAGCAAGAAGTTCTCTCTTTTGCCAGAATGGTAATAAAATTTGGATGAGAGGCATAAAAATCTGCATAAAAACAAAGTTCTGCAGAATAAAGAGCTTGGAGCAGATTGTATGAATTTTCATGTCCAGTTACCATTAAAGAAACAGCAATATAACAGCAATTTTCATCCGCAATAAACTTACGTGTGAACCAGAATAAGAAAATACTTAAGGCATTAACATTAGTAAAACTTGGCAATTTGTTCAACTTGCCGAATCCATTTCATACTCTTGTTTCCATATTGCATTTTGCAGGTACAAAATGCACAAAGATGCTCGGTCCAGGAAGCATTGATTTGAATGTCCACATACAACATACACTACGGGCACTGCAGTCTGACCTTTTTCAATGTATACCTGTCATGCCTTGGTACTCCTAGTACAGACTAGCAACCTCATCTGGTTTATAGGAAATAACTTTGTTAAGGCTCCTTTAATTGTCCACGTCCAGAGAGCTACGGTATTCTAAGAGACTTCTTCTATGCCAAAAGAATCTTCCTGTTTCATCAACTTTGATATTTGATGCAAGAATTCCACAATGCGTTGCTGAGACTTTTCCAATTTCAAGTTTTCAGTATGTCAATATATGTAAACCTTCCACTCCGGCATGTCAACAGAGCAGCCACAGCACTAAAGCGAGGTTTTGATTCTCCCAAGTTCTTGTGGCTATCCCCATTCTCTAGCTTTGCATCATGATCTCACTTCCTTTCGCCACATTCGCAAGACCATTTCTCCCATAGCTTTTTCCTATTCGTTTTTTACCCTGGACATCTCCTTTGACGTCAGACATTCGCAAACATTCTTGTGGGTACTTTTTACCTTTGATCTCATAAGCGCACGCAGCCATAATTTATTATAAAAAATTTTGACATTCGCCACGAATCTTATTGGCTCCTGAAAGTAGTCTAGTTTGGAGATCACCCTGGGGGAGGGGAATGCATCGAAGTTTTAAATGAAAACGAGGTGGGTGTCTGAAGCAAGTGTTCGGATAGATGCCATGGGAAAGGTGATTCGGGTTACGAAGGGTACCTACGAGCTTTAACTAACAGTTGCAACAACGTAAAAGTTCAATGCATATATTAAAGATATCTAAGCATTAAAATGTTTCAATAGACCTTTAGAGAGTTTTCAGAAAGATCTACATTCTGACATTCGCCAGTGCGAATGTGGCGAATGCCTAGATCCGCCACTGGATGATCTGCTGTATTGAGAATTTTTCTGCGTCTCGAACTAATTTACAGATCCTTACAAATTCACAAGTTGAGTATAGTCAATTTTTGTTTATTTTGTAAACAATGTTTTCTTATAATTATGTTGTAGGTTCTTGGGCTTGTTTCTGACATGAGAAATCACCCAGCCACTGTTTTTATTGCTAGAGATTTTCCGATGACTGTCAATTCAGATGGTCCGCCAATCTGGGGTGCAACCGGTTTATCGCATGATTTTTATGAACTGTTTATGGGAATGACAAGATATGATGACGATATCAGAGTTCTCAAGCAGCTAGCAATCAACTCTATTAGGTGAGCAATAACGTATCTTTACGTGCGCCTTATTTTGACATATCGTGAATGTTTTGGTTCCATAGCTCTTTCAAATGCTCCTTCACTGGTCGTGAATTTGATCGCACGCAGTTAGAATGATTGATATTCGAATCAGGCCGAATGGAGAGAGGTCTGTGTAGTTAGTACTATTTCTGGCATAAAATATGCAAATTATGAAATGAGAAAGGAATGGCGATTGATTTCAAAGCGCATACCAGTAAATGATAGGCTTAAGCCTAACCTTGATCTCTTCATGATATGCAATATGGCATCATGTTTGTATATTTCATATTATGATATGAATAAATATTCCCTGGTAACTAGTAAGTGATGTTATGATTCAGTTTAAGTCAATTCATATCAGTTCAATGCAGGTTCTACTACAGACAACAAATAACGTAAATTATTTGCACACTATCGAAATGTGAATAATGCGGTAGAGCTTTTCAGGAGGAGCTTTCAAAGTAGGTAGACTAGTGGGATGAGAGCCCCCCTCTTAGTTATTGTGCATAGCCAGTTCATGTGTTAATCGCTTGTTAGAAGCCGTTCTTAGTTGCTTTGTTGTTAGGTAGAGATGATTGGTCCCAGATTTGAAAACACCGATATAGGTCTTGCTTCTGTCATATATGAAATTTATACCGGCTTTGGAGAGAACTACAAACATTTATACATGTATGCACAGTGAATTCCCTAAGGAGAATACAAAATCATGGCATGTGAAGAATATCACATAGCACAAAAATAAGAGAACACCACTTCACTACTCCCTTAGGTACTCAAAACGTGTGAACATAAACAATAAGTTCCAAAGTACAAAATAAAAGATTCGGCTTGTAAATGCTTTTGAATAGAAACAATGAAATGGAGCGAATAACTTGAAAACCCTAGGCTAAGATTACAGTTTTTCTCATTCTAATTATCTTTTCAAGCTTTGAATACTTGATGAAAAAGAAACCTAAAGTAAGCAAAATATTGCTGCACCAACTATCCAGTTTTGCGTCCATGCCCAAAGTGCAAAGTAACGATTGACAGTTTTTGCAGAACACAAGTAATGCTTGCTTTAGTCTAACGCCATGACTCATCACGTTGGAAAATCACTGTCGTTTACAAATTACAATTTCTCATATGATATGATTGATAATTAAAAATTGTTACCTGGGTGCTTGTTAATATTGCAGTCATTCAGTTTTGAATCTGTGAAGATTTGCTGTATATCTAAACTGCACCTTTCCTGTCACTTCTCAAGTTCTCTCTTGATGCTCTTTAAAGCTTTGTCACGCATGCACCTCTCCTTTCTGTAGACACATTATTTGTAAAAGTATAACCGCAGGTTTTCATTTTATTTATGATAGCTCCAGATGTTGCTGCAGTCTTTGGCCTATGCAAGAATTATTGTATAAATTTAGGCCTATTGTTGAAGCCAAGACGAAAACGTGTCTACCGATACTACTACAGAAATACGGTCGCACGCATTCCAATGGAAGTTGTTTACATTCTGCAGAAATCCTGCAAGAATTGAGCACTAGTGGCACTTCATTGTCATTAGATGATGCCACTACCGATTCTACTAAGAAATAAGGTCGCACGCATCCCATCTGTTCAGAATCCACGAATACTCCCGACAGAAGTGAGCACAACTGGCACTTATCTCATTTATGATCAAGGTATTTTACAGACCCAATAGTGCTGACTGGTGCTGGGAATATCGGAACTTTCACGAATATAATTGGAAGCTTAAACAAAAGTATAGCAGAGTGCGAGGAAACGATTGGGCAGAGTCTCGTGTGGAATGTTTATTATATTCTGCCGAATAAACAATAGGGACTGGATACATTCTAGACAACGAGAAAAGTCTACTTATAGGCCCATTATAAAGAAACTGTATTAGAGCAAATCAAGAAATTTAACTGATGCTTGAGGAGTAGTAGAACTAGTCTGCGCCTTTCCTTGGGCACGGTACATTATGAATTTGACGTTTGACCTTAATACCCTCGTTCGACACAGTATACCACTGAACCGATTGAATTCCACTTTGCGTAATTGGCAAAAATACACTTCTATGCACTTTTGGCTCGATTCGATACCTGGGGGCCAAGCTATGAAATGAGTTACCAAGAGAATTAAAAGATTCATCTTCAAGATTTTCGTTCAGAAAAAATTATGGAGGTCTCTTTTATATCATATGTGAACCTTTTGTGATCTTAGTTTTTTTCAAACATATCACCAAATTAGACATAGGGAGACTCTCTCTCCTTAGTAATACTACTTTGGGAGCTCCTCCTCAAGATTCTGCTACAACATGTCATAATTGTATAATAATAGCTATCGAATGCAATAATGATAAGTGTTGATTACAACATTGTTCTTGGTATTGAGCAATTTTCATTAATTTCAAGTAATTTGTGCTATCAGTGTAGCATAGTAGTAGTAGCAGAATTGAATTGAATTGAATTGAATTGAATACTCAAAGTTGACTACAATAAGTGCTTTGAGTAGAACGATACATTTACAATCAGAGCATGACGTATGATAAAGGCATTTACTGCAGTTCTTGTTGGCTCTTTATATATATGATTGTATGGAAGCTGTTGCTTACAGTCATACCTCGTAATCACTCTCCTTTGTGAATGATGCAGTTGTTTGATACTGAGTGCCATTCAATTCTCAAGTTTAATCTTGCTGTCAATTTACTCCTGCACACGTGCAGAATCTGAGTACTCCTTCCTCCTGTACTGAAAAGCTGCTCGCCAAGGTATATTGTTATTCGCTGGCATTTGTACATTATGCCAAACAGAGTATGTGTAATATATTTGGTCTGGTCTATGGGATCGCGAACCCACTGGGGGAAAGATTGGGCAAAAGAGTGAACAGATTTTGGAATAGAAAATTTTTCAGAAATGATTGGAGAATAATATGCCGTGCGTACTAGTTGTTTATTTAAGGTTCGGTTGACTTAAATTAGCACGTGAGCTAGCAATAAGAGCCAACCTTAAACAAAGAAATAATAATAATTATTATTATTATTCATTTGCAGTCTTAGTTTGCCTCATGCGAATTCCTGTATGTACACCTGCTTTATGAGATAGTGGCTACACACATTGAAGGCAACTGTCCGCAGTACCTTTATTCCAATTCTCACCGCATCTAATTTTGAATAGTCTGCATATTGTTTTAAGTCTCCAACTCCTTGCGTTTTGTATTAATAGAAGTTTCATTTGCAATATTATTTTATTTACTAGTTTTTTATTCGCAGTAGTTTTTACTCCTTTTAGCTTTTTTCTTATATTCAATAATAAAGGAGGGGCACCCTTCAACCTAGAGGCAGATTTCAAGGTTCCCTTTGCTGAAATAGATATGACTAATGAAATGTAAATATGAAATGTATACTATTTCTTCCTTATATTTTCTTCAGATATTCATCATTGGACAAAGGCGAACAGGCAAAGTTACATACTATGTGGTCAAAGAAATGGGATGAGTTCATCAATCTTGTCAATACTCAGTTTTCTCTTCCACAATAGTATATCATATAAATACAATCAAGGTTTTCCTCCCGAGTTTCCTACAGTATAATGAGAGCAAGATATCGTTGGCACTGCATCTCTCTTTGCCTGTAGACTACATTCCAAGTAATGACCACAATTATTACGCATATAGACATATCTTTTAGTACATTATACTAGCAATCCTCCCCTTAGCAACTCCTACAATATACCAGCTTAATTCTGATATTCTATTATTCTCTAAATGTATTCAGCACCTCACTGCTCATCATGATGTGCAGGCTACATTCTGAAATGCATTGACTTTCAATATTATATGGCATTTTAACATTGTCATAATGTTGCTGTATTGAGGAAACGTTTTCCTACTTGCCCTTCTACCATAACGCATTGCAGTTAAAATTTGCAGATTTACCTGCTTTTTAGTTTGCCTTTTAAGGTCGAAATTGAATAATTAAAGTATATTGGGAGAGAGTTGTGGCTGTTTTTAGATCTTCCACTTTTTTGCTTATGTGATGTACGTTCTCAAATTCCCAGTACTTCACAAATCGTGCTTGTGTAGATAGATTGTTCAATTTTGCTTAAATAAACGAATATGATAAGATAAAATTGTCCTGAATTAGCAGCTCAGTCATGCTGCAATCAGAAGTGATTATTCAAACAATTACCAAACTTACAATTATTTAGCGATTGTTCCTGAAATGCGAACTCTCTCCAGATTCGATTTACAGATGGTTTTCAGTGGCAAAGCATGCTTAATATTGCCATTTCGTGAAATCTCTTACCGGTTGATTTCGAAGTCTTGGTTTCCTAATCATTGCCGTCCTATCTCAGTTATATCCATTTTCGATTTCACATTGCATAATTTAATTCCAATTAATTTGTTATTATCAAGAGTGTTTATGCAGATGGGCCCTTCACCATTAACAGAAGATCCTCACCCTTACTGTACGTTGTAATTTTACAGAGCTTTTTCATTCTGTATGTTATAATTTTACATTCTAATTCACTGTAGTTTGTTTTGATATAATCATTGACTTATTCTGAAGATGTAAAAATATTTTGTGCTAAATATAAAATACCAACATTTACCAAATGTTTATTTGACTGTAAGTAGAATACACTATATCTCAATATAATTTCATTGCTCTAAATGTACTTACAGTTCATTACTCTCTTTTCCTGTGAGGGTTTTAATCGGCATATTACCTCTGTCATACTTGAACACCTTGTAGTCTTGAATATTATGTTACCTTGAAGTTCGAACCAAACTGGGAAAGTTTGTCATCCAACAATGACACTTGTGTACACCTGTTGAACAATTTTCAATCGAAGATACTGTTTAATGCATGGAAGCATCCCCATACCTTCGGAAATTTATTGGTTGTAAGCAACGCATGTTGATTCCAATTTAGCTGTTGATTGATTAGTACTCCTAGATATTTATTTTTGTCACTAGTGAAACAAATTCATCTCCACTACATTCATCTTCATCTTTATTATACAAACATGAAATCTTATTTTTGTGGAAAGCTGTCTTTCACTTTATTGTTGTCATTCAATTCTCTGATTATTACGTAACGTAAAATCATAAAGCAGTATTGGAGGGGCAGGTTATAATTGAAAAATACTTCAAATCAACTTTTAAAAAGATGAAAATGATGGAAAATATTTCACTGATATATTCACATCACTTTCCAAATTGAATATGCGAAGGTGATAACCACCAATTTTCAAAACATTAGTGCAGAAAAAGCTAGAAATCATTGGGCAGTTGATTTTAGCAATAACGTTGACTATGAATATGAAGATGTGGTGCGTTTCTCAAACGTTTCACTTCTTCATTAGTGCTCCCTCATACGCCCTTTAAAATAATGTGACTTTGATTCACATTAGTTTTCTTACTCCTTATGTACCTATTGAACACTTCCCTTACTAACTGACGACGATCAAGTACGAATCGAAAGGCATTAACGGGGAAGTCCTACCGTATGTTATCCAGTATATGCTCAGGGCGTTTATAAAGGTCTTAAAAGTAAAATCACCTACATGTCGATAGTTTTCGAGCAAAGAACAAAACAACATATTTACTTCTTTCAAGGTACCAAGTGCCGTCAATTTTGTATCCGACGGGTACCATCTGGAGTTTTTGGAAGGAGAAGCTTACTTCCTATTACACCTCATAGCATCATAGTTGAGTCTTCATTCAATGGGAAATAACTTCAGTCTGTTTACCAATTAACCCCTTTAGTATATGCTTCAAAAACATTACATGCATAATTCTAATACACAGGATCTGAAAGGATAAGACAACACGTTTTTGTATGTAAGAAATAAACTCTTTCCCTTCAGCCTGGATGTTTGTCAATATTTTGTCACATCCAACCTTACATGTTTCTTAAGTGTTTCATAAAATTTTTTGAAATTTTCTTTAGCAATAAGGCCACTATGAGGCGAGAAATTGAATTTTAGTTATAAACATTTGAGAGACGGATGTTGTTTGTACTTTGTTGCCAGTTCAATTGAAGATTTTCGCGCAGAAACAGATTTTTCAAATTTACTTTTGAAACTCAGCCTGAATGTGTTTCTTGTCTTAATTTTTGACTGATTTGAGCCTTATGTTTCGTACAAATAACGTGTAGTGTTAAGAGGCTGCACCCATCACTGCTGAAGGTAAATCCTCACATAACGCGGACTGGCTCATTTCCATATCATAGGCTCTTATGTGTGGGTTTTCAATGCCTAGTACCTGGATTTCACATGGTTCACTGCATTGTGTATCGACTCGATTCCACATCTCGTATTGATAATCTTGCACCACTCGTATTAAAAAATCAGCCCTTTTTCATATTATATACAACGGGCAAGTTTTTGCTTTAAAGTTAACAGTAATGGTAACATCTATGATGCCCACAGTATGGACATATCCAGGTGTGTTGCCAGCGAACTCAACAAAGGATGGGTACAAAGTCAAAGTTTGCCGACGAAAGGGTGTGGTTGTCGAATAAGCATAAACTAAAAATGGGTTGGCACAAATGGTTATTGGCTACGTTTGTTACTGAGAAAAGATTTTCAACTTGTAACAATCTCAATTGAGGAGCTTCCTCTGGTTTCTTAGTGTTATTGAAGGAAGGACAAGACAGGAGGCTAGTTACAAAAAGACGCGTATTGTATTATTCCTAAAGTTCTTTTGTGCTAAAAATTTTGAACGGAAAAACTCAAAGTCTAATAGACCTGGATTTGAATTAAAACCACAGTTCTGCAACGTTAGTTTAGTGTGAATTTGCAGCAGAAGCAGCAGAAAAGCCCTCTAAGCGTTCGTTATTCAACATTGCTTCAAGGTAAATCAGGAACGGAGCCAAAAGTTCATACTTGGGGTGCTCACAGCGGAAGGGTCCGACGAGGCGGAAATATTCCAAATGTTGTTCTCTAGAATGGTTAAAAAGGCATCCCTCAAAGTAAAATTGGAAGTAATACCAACGTACTCTGGAGTAGACCAAAGGAAAATCTGTGATGAACATCAAAAATAGAGAGGAAAAGAAAATTCCTAGGACGCACTTGTTTCACTTATCTATGAGTTAACGTTTTTGCAATTGTACAGTTTTACAGGTTTGATTACTTTTAAACTGAAACAAAATATTTCTAGATACGTCGACAAAAGATCATATTCTGCAAATATGCCGACATACTCTGGCGTCAGGGGGTGCTGCACCGTTCTATAACGACGCCATTGGACATATCTAAATTCTATATTGAGCTACTTCCATTGCTACATTATTGATTCCAGCCTTCTGACTGTGCTATGATTTACAATTTGCTCTTCTAAGTCGTTTCGTTGCTATACCACATGAGTATTGTTATTGACTACTGAGTTATGAGAATACTGAGTTACAAGTACAGAATAACCCAACAAATGGTACATTTCAGAGAAATTAAATCATATTGAGATCTAGAGTTAACAATGATATAACACAAAATTACAGTGCTCTCCAACTACACTCAATTAAAATCTTTGTAAACGCTTGTGTTTGATATTAAACAAAAATTATCTGTACAATCTTCAAAATACTTTTAAAAATTATATATATTACATTAACAAAATAAAATGGAATTAGTCATAATGTATAATTCGGAAAATCTTTGTAAAACTATAACATATAATAAGGGTCTTCTGCTAATGGTGAAGGGTCAATTTGTGTAAACAATATGAAAAGAGAAATCTACTAAGAAATAATCTATGCAATGCAAAATCAAAAACGGATATAACTGAGTTAGGATAGCTAATCAAATAGCAGGGATTCATCAAATGATAACATACTTTGATGCGAAATCTTCTGAAAGGAGAGAGTTTTTAAAATGTTCCCAATAAAATGCTATAAGTTATTGTTAGAACCAAATTGCTACTGTTCTTAGAAAAATTGTGTAGTCAGTTCTAATTGCTTCATGATTCAAATGTTAAAACAGGAAGATAGTATGTTATCATATTCATTTCTTTACGCAATAATGAACAAGCTACACTACTATAAAAGTTAAAGTGTTGGAATTTGATAATGTACCTCAAACAACCAGGAGAGTGGGATATATCAAAACAGCTACCATTCCCTGTTAATATGACATAATTATCCAATTTCGCCTTTGAAAGGCAAACACAGAAGCAAGTGAATCTGCAAAGACTAATTGCAATGCAACAGGGAACACGGGGAAATAGTCAAACATTCCCTCAATATAGCAACAGTATGAAAACGTTTAAATACCATATAGTGTGGAACGCCTTTGAAAGTGTGGCCTACACAGAATGATGAAGCTGTCATTTCTTATAGAAACATCTATAAAGTAGCATATATATAGTGCAGTGAGGTGCTGAGTTCAACTAATGAATAAATGAACTTGAAAATTAAGCTGGCATATTATAAGATATCCTATAGGAGAACTGACAGCATAATTTAGCAAAAAGGTATGTTTGAAATGGTATTAATTGCGTTCATTTGGAATTTAATCTATAAAACAGGACAAACCTTTTGTAAAAAACTCTAGAGAACAAATCCTGATTGCACTTATATAATATACTATCGTGGAGGAGAGAACTGAGTATTAACAAGATTGATGAACTCATCCCATTTCTTTGACCACATGGCAAGTAACTTTGCCTGCTCGTCTTTGTTTAATGATGAATATCTAAAAGAAATACAAGGGAAGAGATGTTTCTTCAAAATGCACAAAACTCCATATCTACTTTTCATCTAGCATTTGTGTCTAAGAAGAAGTACATTTACTAGCGTTTGCTATAGTATATATTATATATCTAGACTTCATTACTTATACGTAATGAAACAAAGGGGCCTTTGACAATCAGCCGTAAGACAGAAGGACAACTCTCCTTTAAACATCTCAAATTGAGCAAAGAAACCTAAAAGCAGTAAAAACCATTGCGGACAAAAGAAAATTAAATAAAATAACGTTTCACATGAAACTTCCACTATGACAAAACGTTTGCAGTGGAATAACGGTACTGCAGTAAGTTTCCTTCAATGTGTGTAGTCACGAGCGCATAAAGTCCGTGTAAATGCACTTGTAAGCACAGGGTACTATACTATGAGCGCAATAAAAAGAGGAAAATTTTGTAATAGCCAATCAAAAGGCATTCTCAACAACCAACCAGAATTAACTGCTGTTGATAAAGAGTTCCCTTGAGGAATGTTTCGGTACTGATGGTGAATTATGATCAGTTCTATCGGGTTGGGAGCCACTTTTCCTCGGTGCCTAGACCTATTTGATATACAATCTAGGAAGGATGAAATTTGACAGTTGCTATAGAAAAATAACATGAAACTGTTGCTTTGGGCCGCGAGGAATTCATTTATTTCCTTAGAAAATGCTACCAAAAACTGGGAGAGTTTCAAGCAAGTATGTATTGATGACGGGCTTTTTTGTATGACTAAGTTTTCCCCAGTGCTAAAAGTGAGTGGCAAGTAAAATGTAAGCAAAGTGACACCACCGCTCAGGCTTCTGATTGGTTGTTGAGTATGCCCTATGATTGGCTATTACAAAATATGCCTTTGCTGGTGCAATAAATAACTCGCAAGTACGGCATTTTCTTTCTCTATTATTTTCTGAGAAGTGATCTATTGAGATATTTAATATTGGCATACACGTCCATGATAAGGTCATGATCTCATAGATACAACTGAATATATGTCACATTTTCTGCGCAATGTGCAAAGCCCAGCAACATCAATGTACCCTGGCGCTGGCCACTAGCTCCTCAGTACAAGAGGACGGCGAACTCAAATTCTACACCTGTGCAGAAATAATTTCACAAGAGGATAAATTCGATAGTTGAATGGCACTCAGTGTATCCTAAAGTTGCTTTCGTCACGGAGTAGACTGAGGATGAAGCATAAATGTATGGAACAGCTGCTATACAATCATATAAACCACCAACCGAAGTTGTAATAAAGGACTCTATCATAGGTCATGGTTTGGTTGCTCGGTTCAATAAGTATACTTGGTGCTACCAAAACGTGACAATGGGCTCAAAGTAATTACGGTAATCAACTGTAGGTATTAAATTCGACTGGTTCAGTGGCATTATACAATGTGCGAGCGTCTAAGGTCAAATGTCCATTCTAAGATGTATCGAATGACATTGCGAAACCATTTCATCTTCCCAAGCATATACATATCCTTTAAAATACAGATAGCCCTCAAAACAATTTGCGGGAATGGATTGGGGACTTGCAAAAGTTGCTATACTCCATGCTTGATCTCAGGCCAGTCTTGATTTGATCTGATTCGAATGTAAATCAAAATAACTGTGTGCGATCAACAAAGAAAAGGGAGTACTACAAAGAGCTGTTTAAATAAACCTCTAGATATGTCCAAAGAAGCAAAAGGCTTACTGCCAAAAGAACTACTTACAAAGAAATGGAGGGCGCAAGACAACTCGCTAGAAGAAGATGTTATCCGATGGTTATTTGCAACTATTAATCCCACATATTGAAAGTGACGGTGAAGATAACAGCAATTGAGAACTTGGGAGGAGAAAGTGCGAAAAAAAATGAAACGAGCGGGACATTCACGTTTGTTCCGAATTGCATAGATGTTTTTCAGTTTAAATTTATTTCTTTTCAATGATTATCACGATTACTGTATGTTCATTCTCTGCTGCTGCCCTACTCATCAACAAATTAGAAGCTAAAGTTATGGCAACCTGAGTGCTATTTGATTGTTTTTCTTCAAGGAGCATTTTGAAGAAGCAAGAAATATTGTTCTAGCTCGTGTTCCACTCTTGAAATCTACCTAAAGTTAGCTTGACACTATGTTGAAACATTTTAAGTGTCTAAATGTGAGGTATGAGTGAAAGTGAGGCGAGAGAGCAAAGGAAGATCAATTGGAATGGACGCGAGAGAAGCGATAATTAGTGAATGAATTAGCCTATTGTTAACTAACTTTACTCCTCTAATTGCAAGGTCGGTCGACTCTGTTACAGTTGATCTAATTTGAAGTTGGGCAAGTCTAAAACTGGCCTAGATCTCTAACGGAACATCATTATGAGAAAACTGTGCCATTAAACTGAATTCACGATATTTCAAGTTAAGCCACATGTAAAGATAATCTGTTGCTCACCTAATAGAGTTAATTGCTAGTTGTTTGAGAACTCTGATGTCATCATCATATCTTGTCATTCCCATAAATATTTCGTAAAAATCATGTGACAAACCAGTTGAGCCCCAGATTGCAGGATCATCTGAATTGACAGTCATCGGAAAATCTCGATCAATAAAAACAGTGGCTGGATGGTTTCTCATGTCAGATACAAGTCCAAGAATCTGCAAGCCAATTAACACACAGAAACTGTTACAAAATAAGCAAAGTAAACTAACTGAACAATCTCTGTTTCGAGATGAGGGAAAATTCTCAATAGAAAGGAAAGCAATCAGAGTAATGAGACAATCATATCATGCTGAAGATAATGACGCAAAAAGAAGTAGCTACAGGGAAATCACTACGCTAGTCTGGGCCACGATGGAGAAGTTTTCATTTTAGTTTCATTGCAAATATTAGTCCTGCAGCATTTACTTTGGTTATAATAATAATAACGATGTGTTATAATATGTGTACCATACAAATTTCGCCTACTGACTGAGAGGATGTTTTTCAAACTCTCTATTATTGTGATGTTATATGAGTGAGGCCATAGAAAGTTTACTCTTCCTGCAAATTAATTTGTGGCCAAATTCAGTAAAGTCAACAAGGCACTAAGGCCTTGTTTGCGGACCAGAGGTAACCCATCCCTGTTATGGATGATGCCTATTCATCTAATGCAGCAAATAACTTTCATAATTCGCAAATTCTTCCTTGGCTAATAGCATTAGTCTTACAAGGTTTGTGATAGCACACGATGTTCCTTACTCCTTTATTGGGAAAAACCTGCTTCAGGTTTTAGTGCATATTTGTTGTGCCTAACGTCTATTGTCAAGGCGCCTGATATCTCAATAAGTTTCAAGAATGAGGTGCGTGATCACATGCGCACGTCATGGTACTGAGGAGTGTGTCGAGGCCCGCGTTCATGATCACGCGCCTTAAATGGAGAGACCTGACTGTGTAATGTAAAAGTATGAGGAATTGAGAGAAAAGTGGGTAGCAGCCGTTGGATATTTCCACAGAGACAGGAATTGCAATTCAAGATGGAGTGGGGTATAAGGTACAGGGTAGTTGAGATAGAGGGAAATAACTATATCTCCTTGAAAATATTGCATCGTTACAAAGAAAGCTATGCAGAATATCTAGGTAAGGGAAATTAAGTGTTATTCACCATCAATCTATTGATAGATAAAATATCAGGAGTAAAATGTCTACCTGATTTGAGATTGGGCAGACTTCAGCTGCTACTCCCATTGATTTTGCATTCTTCATGAACTCCTCATGCTTTGTAAATGCATATCCATGTCCAATCCTTCTTGTTTTCAAGAGCAATGCATCAGCAAGGTTATAATCAACAGTCTGACCTTCCCAGTTTGTCTCACCAGCGTGAAAAAAATATGGCAGATCAGCTCCTGTATGACTTGGAATCAATAGTTCATTTATATAATACAGCAGTGAATTCCCTGTATCTTCTTGTCCAACCAAATCAAAACCAGCAAAAATTTCCGGGTACTTCTTTTTCAAGTAAATACCTTCATTAACTGCTTTCTCAATATCACCCTTGTTGGCAGTTCTTCGCTGTACATATATCATCTTGGCACCATAAAAATCATTCTGATATGTTTTAACAAATCTATCAGTTATTTTCTTATAAACATTCAATGTATATTCAGGATCATGAGTATTTCCAAGTGCATCATACAGCGGCAGCAGCAATGAACGCACCTCTGCATACTGAATGTTATCTTCTCTAAACTCTTCCAGTCCTTTTGTGTAATAACCAGTAAATGCATCCTCAAACCTGAGTAATGTAGCAATAATAGTATGAAATCAAATGAGGAATGTCAGAGTCTACAGTATATCATACTTTTGAACTAAATAAACGCATCAGAACATTAACCAACAACACAAGGATTACATTATCCACAGCTTAGGAGATAAAGATTTAGAGGTCTAAATTGGGACTTTGGCTTCTACCATGATGAGGCAGTGGACATATTTACAATTATGATTATCAATTGACAAAGCCAATAATTCCCTAAATACAATTACAATTCAGTCCCAGGGTGAATCTGAGTGCCTATTTCCGGAGGGTCTTCGGCGCAAAGCGACAAGTCGGAGATATTTTGACGCAAAGTCTGGACGTAGAACTACGCTGTGAGCATTTCTTCCGGAAATATGGCGCAACAATAATTAAAGTCACCACAGCGAAGTACTGGCTTGTAAACTTGATCGGTAACTCCCGTAGCATGAAATATATTGTGGACGGACAATCTTTGGCGAATGCTGAATGTCAGATTCACTCTGTATTGAGCACACAGTTAATAAAAATGTTGCCTTTTTATCAGAATTAAGATATGAGCCTAAACGAATGGCAAGACCCTATATGCCATAATTAAAGTCCATCTACTCTGCAAAAGCCTTTTAGAGACATTTGATTTGAAATATATATTTACAAAGTTTGAGAGAAAAATAAAATCAATTACGCTCATGTACAAATGGAAAATAGTTTGTGAAAAGCTCATTCTATCTTACTATAATCACTTGCAACTAAGTAATATTTTTTAACAATTTTTGTGTGGTAGCCATGGTATTTTGCTCCTCCTAGGTTCCGTCTTTGCATTGTAGTCCAGTAGTTTGTAGTGTTTAGGTATTTTGTCTCTGCAAAATTTTATATTTAACAAAAAAAACTTGTGTAATAGTGAAGTCCCAGTTTATTAGCCTATTGCTCGAACCTCTGGGCACCGTTGAAGAGGAAATTTTGCCAACTTTCCATAAATTGATCCAAGATGTTTGGGGCGAAAAGTACTAAAATCTGGTTATTTTTGACATGCTGTAACTATGGAGCCAATTGAGATATTGAGCTCAAATCTGAAGAAATACCTATTTTCTTAAATGGTAGCAATACAACCATCTCAATGAGGAAAATGGTGACATGTGATGCATTCCAAACCATAGGAGCTGCTGCATACAGAATGGCTTGCGATCTGTAAACATCACGTTTGGGGAAAAGTATAGACCATTAATTCATTTAAGGTGACAATTATGGCAACTGTAAGTTGTCAATCAACCTATATGAACTTCTTACATTTCTTCTCATGAGTCATGACTATGAATAGCCCAGCTCACATTTTGTGCTGCATAAACACAGTTGCGTTCTGAACATTTATGTCAAAACAAGGTCCTGTGTTTGATTTTCAGTGAGTGACTTCCTTTGGTGAATGTCTGACAGCTACTTTGTGTTTAAGTCAAGGTGTCCTATTTGAATGAGTTTATAAAGGTATCAAAAGTCAGAAAATTATCCCATGTTAAGAACAATGAGGCACAAAACTGTGGAAACTTCTGTTTGAGATTCTTGAATATTTACCTAATACAACTCAACTTAGCCTATATTGGCAAGTATTCAACTGAAACAAATATTTAATTTTAAGACAGAAAACTCTTTTCAGCTTGAAATGCTTAAAGTATCATATGCAAATGTCATGATTCTCTTGGACGCCATCACCACCTCCATCAAATGGTGTGTGCAATTGTGTATGTGTGCAATCACACTTGCTTCAAGGAGGTTAGTAATGTAGCAAAAATTTGGCCAATGCTGAGATGTTGGGTTACAAAATCAATACTTTTCAGGTAATTTGATATGAAATGATGCTATTTAATGCATAAAAGCAGACCTGAGAATCACATGGTCCTCACGTTGACTCTGACCATGAATGATCAAATAGAAACTAACAAATAAAATGCTTTGTAATTTAATCCCATGCATAGACTACGGCTGCGTGCACACTGAGCGAAGCGAAGAAAACGAGCGAATTAGCGTAGAGATAGTTTGTATTGAAAACAATACGTCTGTTCACACTGAGGCAGAGCGAAAGCGAAACGGAGCGAGAATATTACTTCGCATGTATTTGGTCGCAGCGAAATGAAGCGAAGAGCATCATTGGACATGGTTTATTTGATAAAATGAGTAAATACCATTTGTATTATGAGCAATAACTTACTGAAATCGTTCACTTAGGGAATGGAGTATATGGAAGTTTAACTTGAACGCAATTATAAGTCTTTTTCTGCTGATACCAGGTTTGGAGATTTAGTACCTTGGTCCGCATAGTCACATCAAGTTTGCTGTATCCCAATAGCGAATCCGAAGTAGATGAACTCATTCCAAAGAAATTGTCCTTTAATTTTACTAACTCATTCAGCAATTGTGGTATCAACGGATGATATTCGCCAAAATCTGGTCTGTCTCTTTAATAAGTTTGTGAAACCCAAAATCGTTTTATTTTCAAAAGCAAAGAATAGTTAAGAAATATTCTCTTTAAAAGCATTCTTTTTCATGTTAAGTACACAATTGTCGTGGGAAAGTTCAAACTACATCAAGGTCGGATTCACGGCTTTTTCGCTCTCTGCATGATGTTCCGTTCGCTTCAGTTCGCTTCTGCTCATTCGCTTTGCTTTGCTTCGCTATTTTGAAGCAATTTTTAATTCACCTACAATGAACTACAATTAATATTAAGAAGAAGTCAACTCAGCCTATATTCCAAGGCCTTCCATAACCTTTTGCTTTTCAAGTGATCCCATAGTAAAAATAATTGCCCTCCCCTGAATTAGAGCATATATCAATATAACATCCTATAATTAAAAACCAACTTTTAGAAAATGAAACAAAGTCAGGGAAAAATAATTGAGTGGAGTATGTCACTTCTCCATGTACTTTTCCATGTTTACTTCATATACTGCTAAATTAGAAAACTGACTTATCAATCAGAAATTCATACCCTAACATTCCTGCAAGAATTCCAAATATGCCTTCAAATTTTACCCAGAGTGCATTCTGTGTTGGATACAACTTTTGTGGGTCTCCACGAGTCATAGTAAGATTGTAATAAAGATCAAGATCAAACTGTTTGGGATCACCAGACTGTTTCCTGGCAACTGGTGTTGAGATCCAGTTGCAGTCAGTTGTTGAATTGGGCTTTGTAGCTGATATCTTGAACTGAATTAACTGTAAGGTGGTATTATAACAGAAATAACAAATATTCATTGTTGTTACATTTTTAATCAACCAGTTGAAATCAGCTAGTGCCAAATCATGGATATGCAGGACAGCCCCTAGTGGTAAAGAGAAGGACAATGAGTAATGAATGATGAATCAAAAAATTCAATAGTACTTACATAGGGAAAAACTGCAGTAGAGTTACTAATTATTGCAAACAAATTACAGTAAGATATTTGACAAGCGACTATCTAGGCTTAATGCCCTGTTCAAACTTCAAGAGGAAGGAATGAAAGCTGATGGTACATTGAAAGAAGTAAGATTCATTTCACTTAATTTCCCAACATTTCAACTTCCCTATACAGATTTCCTACTTTGTCAAAACAGTCAGGGGTTTCAGTGGGGGGCGAGCGATAGCGCGCGCGCACGCAGGCACGCGCCCATGTTTACATTTGAGAGCGATTAATCGCGCGTCCAGTAATAAACATTGTGGTGAGCGACATCCGAATCCGGCAATCATTAAGATCCATTCTTGAGTCGTAGGCTCGCCCACTTGAGAAACTCCTTTTCGAAATGGACACTTTGGCATTGACTTTTAATGGACTGACACATGTTTGTCATTTCCTATTTGTTGGTAAGGCAGGGGTGCTTCTTCGTTTCCATTTTCTAACGCTCTCTTCGCTCGTTTGTCTTTCACTTTTCTGAACAGCATTGAAACTTCCCTCCGCATTTTCAACTCACTGAAACCCTTCATATGCTCGAATTCAAAGGTTGCGAGAGAGCGTTTAGCACAGTGAGCAACATACTCTTTGTCAAACGCCTCTCTTTGTCACATAGTACCCTCAATGGCAATTTGATAGTATATGGAAATCACTCTCTTTAGAGTAAAGATGAGAGGGAAGAAATGATAGAGAGAGCTCTCGATATGTACCTCAAATCGAAAAGACGAATGAAAATAAATAATCTTCCAGGCATCCAAACTTTAACAGAATTCGATGCTCCCTTACCAGACGATTCATCAGAGTCAGACAGCAATATTGATGAAATTGCAGAACTTAGCATTTTTGAAGCCGAACTTGAACTTTATTAGGCAAGAAAACGTGGAAATATGTTACTTCTGTTTGAAGCACTTAACATGGGCTGATAACATTATTTTGATTAAGTAAATTTATCGTTTTGAAATAAGAGTCAGCTGTTTCTATCAGTGCCAGGTCCCGTTATTATTTGAAGTTGAATGCTTGCAGGATATAGAGCGAAAACGATTGTAGGTCCTTTGAAGCCACGTAATATTTTTCAAACTAAATAATTAAAGGAAATCTTTAGGATATTAAGCGCTCTAGGCCATGGCTTGCTTGTAGAAAAATGAAAGAGAAACGCTGTTGAGTTCAATTATTAAACAAAGAACTTCGCTATGTCCTTTTCTCAAATAATTGTCAGTCGCTCGCCCCACTCTGGTCACGCGAGTTTTTGGGCGCGCGCCTCAATTTCAGAGCGTGAAAGCCCTGTACAGTGTGGTGGTACTGACCCCTATACACACCTGTGGCTCCACCACTGCTCTCTACACTACATACATATCATTTGAAAATTTCATGAGAATGAAACATGGGTTTGGGCATCTTACATGCTATGCCTCTTTATATGCAATGATTCATCATCACAAAGAGTGGTGTATGGCAAAAATCTACACATAAGACTCTCAAATTACTATGAAAATATAGCCTAAAACTGCATATATCTTGATTCAAGTACTTAGAACTGTGTCACCCTGATACTGTGAATGTATGATCTTGAAAATGGTGTCATTCTTTACTCATTGATAAATAAATTGGGCCAATTAGCTCCTTTCACAGATAATCCAAAAAACATTAATTGCACAACTGTAAAAGGCAGGCTCTGCAGGGAACAGACTAGTGTACGAACCTACAACCTAATTGCTTGAATTACATTATTACATAAGAGCCATTGCCACACTGCAGAGCATGGACTTTCTTGATGAGATCTCAAATGTGCATGAGCAAAAAGGTTAGGTGTGTAAGTGTGCCAGCAGTTTCAGGTGTGCACTTTTAATATGAAAAACATGAAAATGAAAAAGTCTATATCAACCAGCATGCACAACAGATCAATCTTTACTATATTATCATCATTGTGACAACTGGAAAATATATGCTATGAAGTTCAAATTAAACAATTACACCACATCATGCCACACCTATTTTGGGCATGTAGCATCATTTGAGAAAAAAATCTCAAGTGTGTACTTTCCAAACTCTACAGTCTGGCATATGAGAGTGAACAGGCTCATTTCAGTATCTCAGGTTCTTGTGTGTGGGTTTCTTCTGTATGGTGTACTTATGGTGAACTCTGTCTAATTTGAACTCTGTAGGGGAGTCTCAAATTGTTTAAATTACATAAAGTTCAAATTATATGAGTTTCCCAAAGGTACCAGATATTACTTCAGTTACCCCCCAAATATATGTTCTATAGCTTTTAACCATATTTTTAAACCAAGGAACAGTTTGAAATATAATAATAGTTTTATAAAGGAGTTTAGTAAAGAAGAAATAATAACAAGCAGTCCAATATACAGTGTTTCAGAGATGTTTACAAATGTTCCTGTATTGTGCTCTGCTTCTCTGGGCCAGAAGATTCTTTCTTTGCCAGCATGTTGATATTTTCTACCATTTCACACATTTCTACCCCGATTTTGCTCAAAAGGGGGGGGTAAAAGGTCACAAAGAAGTTGAGAGAAAACACTCTCATTTCTTTTGAATATCATTTGCAGATTCTGTTTCAAAAAATCTAAAATTTCCACTGGCTCTAGGACCTGACTGGCCCTCAAGTTCAAGGAGATATGGAACATAAATTGTGTCAGTCACCAAGACTCAATGGATTTCCTATAGTTCTATATGAGACTTTGCAAAGGCATCACTTCTTACAATGTAGAAAATTGTTTTTGCAAAATGCCCATTGCTACGTTTATGCAAATATCCAACAACTTAAGCATCTTTTAGCATTCCCACAGCATATTTGTCTGCAGGGTTCTCTAGTTGTCTTTCATCCATCAAAGTTTCATTCATAACAGGTTTCCATATTGAATAGAATGTACTATTTGATAGTCATGATAACAGTTAACATGAGATGTAATTTTCCAATGTTTTGTTATGATGAATGGCAATTGAGCATCATAGGGGATAGAGATTTGGTTTAATAGCCTTGTTACCTCTTTTTATCTTCCATTGCTGAACTGTTTCTTAGCATGCATTTATCAAGTAGGCAGCACATAACCAGAACCTTGAGCCCACAGAGCAAACATTGAGCTAAAGCACTTATAGCACAAGTGTATTTCTTGGTACAGCACAAAGTTTGAGTTAGAGAAGTACAAACGTTCGAATTATAGAGGATTGTTATAAGGTTTTGATCATGGTTTGATAAAACATTCATAATGGACCAGAGAGTTTTGATCAAATTAGTAATTTAAGTTCGAATTACGCAAGATCGAACTAGACACAATTCGGCAGTTATAAGTTGTTAATAACACCCAGTGTTCATCTGCCAACGTTTTAGTCAGTTGATCAAGTCTAAAGCTTGTTGGCTACCTCTATTGAAGCAGAGCACAGTACTGTCTTGTGCAGAATGTTCCTATTTTTAGATCTAAATTAACAATAAGTCAGGATAGTGCACCAATGTGGATTTTGTGAGAGGGCCCCTCCTCAAGAAATTCCCCTACATACAATTCTCCTTTTGCTTAAATTGTTTATATTTAGATACTTGTGTTGTAATTTTAGAAATTTTAGCTCTTGTTGTTATTTAGGTATCTTTCTAATTGTATGTATGCGGAATTTTAAAATTAATGAAAATTAATGAAAATCCCATGCAATATAGTAGGGGGCTAGCTGCTACAAGTCATTTCCGGATGATGCATCACAGAAAAACGATGAAAAAAGCAGCCAGGTCAGACGTATTTCCCCTCTGCATAAGACAAGATATGTTGCATAAGGGACTCGAGAAAATGTATTGTGAAACTCAAAGATTTTATTTTCCATTTAGTTGCTGTTTCCATACTTTGTATCTGCACAACAATAAAAACGATAGTAGCAAGAGAACTCAAAAATGTACAAAAAGCATACAACTACAAGACTAAATATCAAAATAATGCTAACCTTTGGGCATTTTCTTGATTATCTTGAAGACTTGACTCTGTTCAATTTTCGGCTTTGCAGTTATAAAACTCTCTGCACCAATAAATTCTGCAGTTGCAAATGCTGAACTTAATTCTTTGTGCTTCCAGGCCATTAATATCTTATTTGCTTTCTTTTCATTATCCGACAAGACAAGGCGGTTACCAGTCCTATTCACTGTATCTTTCTTTAGCAAACTCTTTCTATCGGACATGTAATCATTTGCTCTATTACGGAAGCTTGTGGTGTTAAGGACAGATTCGATATAGATTGCAAAAGGCGTAACAGATGCAACTAGAAGAAAAAGTGCTGCAAAAACTGCAATTCGCTTCTTTGAGAACGCCATGTTCAGTTTATTCGCTATTCTGCCACAGCTTGGCTTCACGCTGCTAAAGTAATCATCACATTTCGGCGTCATCTTTCACTTTATGTTTCCAATGTTTAGAAACTGTGTTGAATAAACAGTCTCGTTATCAATGGGTAATCGAGGCTGGTTGACAATACAAGCAATTTGGCTCCAACTTTTGAAAATACTGGGTGCCACTGTGTGTTCCCTGTGTGCGTTGTAGAAATCCATGGTAACTACAGATATGATAAAGCATTTATTGCAATAAAGCAAAACAATGAAGATTTTTGCTTTATAAGCTATATGTTTGCTCTCTGAATGGATATCACGTATTGCGATATGAGGTGATATATCGGTCAACTCGAGGCTGCCACTGTTTCAAGCCTGCTGTACAAATAAATGACGTACGTACGCATGTGTCTAGGTAATGTAGTCAAGATTTAATCATTGTGGTATATGTGCTAGCATTGATTTTTCACAAACTGCTTTTGTTAATTTGGCAGGGACTTGGACTATATTGTCAGAATCTAACCTTGCTAGGTGAAAGACAATGGTTAACGGCTGGATTTTGTGCACTTGTGAGTAAGCGTTCGCACGTTCTGTTCTGAGAATAAACAATGTCTAGGTCTCTATGACATTTTTTAAGGCAAATATGGTGGTGTTATAAGTCTTGCAATAAATGCATAGGACATAAAATTGCAGGATAAACTTGCTTTCTCTATTTCATATAATGCTTTGATTATATCTGATAAATTTTTTAAACATGAACGAGGCAAATAGACAATCACAATTTACAGTGCCTTTTATTTTGAAAATTGTTTGAAAGTTGAGAGGTAGAGTCAGTATAAGAGCTGAAAAGTTGTAGGATGAGTGTTTCATACAAGACCATAATAGAAAGCCCATTGCATGGCATAGAGGATGGTTTTAATGTTTTTACAGCACATATGAATCAGATACATTAAACAAATCACTGTGATTAATGAAATTACCTTTACTTACCATAAAGATTTAAGCAAATAAAAGCAATTATATATGAAAGGAGTTATGGCCAAAGTGTGCATATCATTTGCCAACATATCTGCTACTTTTATATTTCAAAATTTCAGTGGCTATAGCTGTACATCTTCTGATTGCTGATGCAGATAGTTGCCTTAAAATGGATGGTCAATTATGTGAACAAAGTGAGTAATTTCCACCCATGATTTTAAACTACCACAGCACTCACAGGTGCCTAATCATAAGAAAGTATGTTTATTTATCAAAATAGGCTATCAGTGTCTTGTGGGGAATGCAATGGAACATGATAGTGTAGCTTCTTTTGAAGACAGATCCCTTGTTAATTAAAAAATGGTGAATAGTAACCAAAGTCAGAATGAAAATTGTTCCCAATGATTTTTTTTATAGGTTCCCCATGTTTAAAGTGTGTTGACGTATTGGTGGCTAGATCTTGTTAGCAGATATTTTACATTTGGTTTAAAAGTCATGTTGTTGTAGTGACCCTAAACACCATAGATAAACCTTCATATTAGGCCATCTACCGTCAGTCTTTAACCAATGGCCTTTACATTTTCCCCATGTCATCCACAGTCATTCCTTTGCTTTTGTTTCTCTCATCTAGACATTTCTCTTACTCAGCCAACCACCTTCTTTTTAAAGTTATTCACTAATGTGTATATACTGTTCTGTCATCAGTATTTGTGTGTGTGTGTTTGTGTGTTTGTGTGTTTGTGTATTTGTGTGTTTGTGTGTTTGCGTGTTTGTGTGTGTATATAAATAAGACACCACTCAAACAACTCAACAATGAGGACATGCAAGGTCACCACCATTGACCTCATTGTTTCTTAATTGTTCCTTTCAGAAGATGAAAAGCCTATTACCATTCAAAAGCCAGCTCCAACTTTACTCTGGTGGCATGAGGATTTTATGCCCCATGGCATTAATGAGAAAAGATTTCATAGGATAGACTGTGCCAGTGGCAGGACTTGTTACTCCACATGTGATCGAAGTTTGAAGGATGATGCAGCAACTAGTGCTATTATCTTTTATGGGACAGCATTTTTAGCAAATGATCTGCCACTACCAAGGAATCATAACCATGTATGGGCATTGTTTCATGAGGAATCACCTAAGAACAATTGGTTGTTTTGCCATGATGATGGAATAAGGTAAACAGTGAATAGATATATCTATGATAATATGTTGTCATTATTTTGTATTCATTGAAAGTTATGTATGTCATGGACAGATTACTACCTTATATTGCCATGTTATTCTTATTATTACCAGAAAATCAACTCCATTGGAAATTTATGTCTTGAAATTCTGGAATTAGCCAGCTGGGAGCTTATTTATTATTAAATTTTTTGAATGTGGGCTTATTTGAAGAGAAGGGTTATGTGAGATAGGACCTGTAAGATTTTGTGACATATGCCACATAAAATGTTTATCTTCAAAAACTCTTCTCAATTATTTCAAAAGATTTAATTGTCAGGGACTTATCCAAAGGGTTTTTTGTCAATGGGAGGAAATTTGAAGATTTATTGTATAATAAAGTATGGATTGATACTCCATACTGCCATTTTGTCCTTGATAGTCAATGTAGTAATGACCAGAGTGAACAAAATATTCATAAATTAGAATTGGCAGATATAGATCTACTTTTGTAATTTTTGGAAGTTGCCACTTTGTCCATCCATCTAAACTATCGATTTAATAATACACATATTACGACGTTCACCTTCATGTTCAACCTTCCTAACCATCGTACCCAACTGCGATCAGATTATCAATAGGGACTGTCTTCTTTTGCAGCATCTTCAATCATACAGCAACATTCAGCAGAGAATCAGATTACCCATTAACCACGCAATTTATTGTTGATTTGAATGATTGGGTAACATCGAAATTTTTTGTATCAACTGAGGAGAAGAGCAGGTAATGGTAATAGCGTCAAAATATTTTCTTGAATTCTTTCTGCATGAATAATCATTGTTTGTGCGTTAAGACTTGAAGTTATGCTAGTTATACTTCATGGCATAACGGAATGTACACATTGCAGATTGAAAGTACTCTTGACTCCTGAATATACGGCCCCCGTGTATTAATATTTTTCAAAACAGTCTACCCATGGCATCCGCATTCCAGACACCCTGTGTATTATTTTTGTGTCTGAAATTCGATCAAGTTTAAGTAACATGAGAATTTTTGCTTTTCATGTTGTTTACAGTTGAAATGAGTTGTGAAACTTATCCATAGCTATTATAATTAGAGAAATTTTCGACTCACCTCTGTTATTCTAACCCCCTTACTATTACAGCCCCCCGTCTATTTGGGACTTAAGAGTACATTGCTCATCCAATACTCATCAGAGTCATAATGGAAAAGTGAATAGGGATATCTATCATTATGATTCCCCCCTATTTCTAGCTTTATTACAAGACGAAAGCTGTACCCGCCTCCTTTATTCCTCGTGTTCTGGATTCATATCCTCGCATGTACGATATCTTTGCGTACATACCTCATCTACCGCCCCCGTAGCCTTTCTTGTGGTCTTCTATCTCCAATCTCGATTGTCTATGTCAGGTCTTCTATCGGTCAACTTTTATCCGGCCCGCGGGCCAAATCCGGCCCTCGGTCAAATTTTATCCGGCTTGTAGCCTAGTCATGAAATATACAACGCTCGTATACTGTTATTTTATCGTTGCTATATGTAAAAATTTTCTTAAATTCTTCTTAATAGCTTTTCCGTCTTCTTCAGGACATTAGCCTTGCCACTGTTTTCTTCCATTCCTTTCGCTCATAATCGTTTTCAGTTAATTCGTCTACTGTTTTGTTTATTGCCTTCAGATCTTTATTTATTTGTTTTATCCACGTATGTTTTGGTCTTCCTCGGTTACCTTTCGCTTTTTTAAAATGTTCTTTGAAAGCTAGTTTTGCTGGTGTTCCTTCTGGTAGCCTTAGCATGTGCCCAAGCCAGTTTAATCGGCGTTTCTTTATTTCGGTTGTGATGGGTATTTGATGTGATCTTTTATATATTTCTTCATTTCTTATTTTATCCGTTAATTTGATGTTTAGCATTCTACGTAGCAGTTGTCTTTGGAAGATATCGATACTTTCTTCCAATTTCTTGGTTAAGGCCCAGATCTCGCAGTTGTAAAGCAGCATCGGATATATAAATGTTGTTAGCGTTCTAACTTTTAGCTTCATGGATGCTTGTCTGTTACATAGAATTTTTTCATATTTATTGAAGGCATCAATCGATAGTCCTTTCCTTCTTTTTATGTCTTTTTCAGTGTCTAGAATGCTTCCTAGATATTTTATGGTTTTCCATTCTTCGTTCCCATCTGTGCCAACACAAAATTCTTCAGTTTTTTCAACATTGACGTTCAGGTTTCTTTGTTTGACTTTTAGAGGGAGCTCTTGCTTTATGAAATCTTTCTTAAATTATCGTTGCTATATGTAAAAAAGGTTGGCCCCCACCACTTTTACAATAGAAAATCTGGCCCCCGTCGCAAAAAGTTTGGACACCCCTGGTCTATGCTGTCTTCACTGCATTCCATTCGTGCATCCGTAAGAGATGAATATACCACCTCAGACATGATTTGGGCGCCTGGTTCTTTATGTTGATAACATCAATGTCTTTCTAGATAACATCATTCCTCGATTTCACTATTTAGATCACTTTCTCATTCTCCACAATGTTTTCATTTCTTTTTTCTTGAAAATTCTCTTCTCCTTTTTGGCACACTTCACTTAGCTCTATATAGCAACATTGGTCGTACAATAGTTCTATATATGTTTACTTTCAACCGTCTTGGCATACGCGTATCATTAACACGAGGAATTTAATACTGATGGTATCACCATATAAAACTGCATTATACAAATAAAATTGGCTAATTTTGCAATTAACTATAGCACAGAAATTGGAATATTTTTACTCAGAACATCTCTGTATTCCATATCAAGAAGACTTGATTCTTGAATTGTTCTTCAGTCATAGATTGTCTAGTAGGAGACAGAAGCTCTTCAGAGCATCTGAAATGTCTATCAAAGTTCTACTGAAGTAGGGGGTATGTTTAAACTTTGAAACTCTATGTAGGCTGTAATGCATGGTGCGTTAGATCGGTTTCCTTTGAGCACCCCGAAAGAGTTAGAGAATTTTAATCAAAAGACTTGTAGAGAGCACATCAAGCAGCTTTTAATGTTAGAATTCATGGCTGAGCTTTAAAAGTTTCTATGATCTCAAAGGTCTGTGACAGACTCAGTTCTGCTTCTAATTTGGATCAGTGAAGACCTTGAACTTTGCGTGAATGATAGCTGGCTGTTGACGTAATCCAGACTTTTAGGAGAGACATAAGTACCTCTTGTTGCCCAACTTTCAGGTCTATGCTCGGCTGAAGCCTTTCCTTGGTCCAAATTCTCAGTATAGCGAAGTACTACCACAAGTCTGGTATTTTACTGGGCGAGAGCTGTTCTAGGGAAGAAGTAGGCGTATCTTGGACGTGAGCTCCAGTCGTCGTCTGCTTGACTTCACAGTAGCCTTTGTTTCAACAATCATTTTATCTACGTCAGGGCAGGAAAATCTGAAAAGCAGAGGAATCCTATTGAAACCCTAATCTAAGCAGGTGAGATGAATTCATTTAAGCTGTAGACTCAGCAAAGCTTTGTCTGTCTTGATAAAATATGGAGCTGCAACACTAAGCAACAACCTGACCATGTTATAATGCCACTGGATCCAGAAGATGTGGTCTTAAATTGAAGTCTCCAAATTAAAAGTCATGTCAGAACTGCAAATACTACCCTTCGAAAAACATCATCTGTTTCGTCAGTAGTAACAAAGATTTAATGATCTTTGTTGGCAACTTTGATCTTCTCAAGAAATTACCCACCAGATGATCAATGGTTGTGAAGGTTGTTTTCTGTCTAGGTAGCAATTTCTTTGTGTAAATCGGGCGTTAAAGTGCCCATTTTCCACTTTCCTTTTAATGGAATGTTACTTGCAGCCAGGGCCTCACACAAGTCTTCATTGATTTCAGTGTACTATTTCACATTTGAGTTGAGGCGGGACGGCAGAAGTTGCTGCTTTGGTTGAACTTCTTCCTTTTCTTTCAATGAAGCATACTTTTTGTCTCCTACTGATTCTACACGATTCTGAATTGCACACTTTCTATTGATAGAAGATGATACACTGCACACATAGCAGAAGAGAGTCTTAGTATTTTCACTGCACGCCTATACATAGGTGTAGCAAAATTCTTTGACGAATCCCTGAGAATCAATGACCGTTGACATGATGAATTTCTCTGCAAAGTTCTTTAAATTGTCACCTGGAAATATCAGTTACTTTACTGTTATTCAAATTGGACATGTCATGAAAGCGTAATTTATTTGTGGAAGAGCCAAGTGTTCTGTCTTGAAAGCGTATTGACATCTGTAGAGTATGCAAATGGAGATTTATTCATTAAATCATACACATGTTGCAGATATATTCCTAATTATGCAAATTATGCAAAAGACATTTATTGGCAATAAATTGTGTAGAATGTAAAGTTAAAGATTTTTTTTAAACTATGCGAATCCAATTCCCCAATCTACCTCTGTTGAGCTTTTACGAGAAATGTTACCTTTTAAAACTAGGCTACGAGAAAAAGGAGAACTTGCACCAGTTGTGTATTTGCAAAGAGACTGTAATCCTCCGTCAGATCGTGACCGTTATGTGAAGGAGCTTATGAAGCATATAGACGTTGACTCTTATGGGCCTTGTGTGAACAACAAGAAAATTCCAGCGAACATCGATGGATTCCACAGACTGAATGATGAAGAATATTTCCATTTCCTCGCCAGATACAAATTTCATCTTTCTTTTGAAAATGCAATTTGCAAGGATTACATGACAGAGAAATTGTTCAGGCCACTGCAAATTGGCGTTGTTCCTGTTTACATGGGCTCCAGCCACGCCCACCAGTTTATGCCAAATAATCATTCGGCTATATTTGTTGAGGATTTCAAAAGCCCAAAGGAGCTTGCACAGTTTCTCTTGGAACTTGATGGAAATGATTCAAAATACAACGAATATCTGCGTCATCATAGCAATGGAATCGAAAATGAGTGGCTAATTAAAACATTAGAAACTCGAAAATGGAAGTACTATGGTCCATCTGATAAAGTCAATTTTATTCACAGGATGTTTGCTGGGTACGAATGTGATTTGTGTGATTTTATATCTGACCGTAAAGCTGGATTGCATCAGAAATCATCAGAAAAGTCAACAATATTAAAAAGTGATACTTCAGAGCGAAGAGGAAATATGAGATGCCCTGAACCAATGGCATCAATAGCTGAATTGAGACCACATGTCAACATAAGTGGCGTCTACTGGGAAGGTTTATTTGAAGCGCAGTCACTCAAAAACATGCTGTTGAACAATGAAGTTGATTCAACGACTTTTGAGTCAAAGTATTTGAAAAGGCAAACAGATAATTACCCATGAAGGATGGTATTACATTGCACCTCTCTTAAGAAGAGTAGGAGCACTAATTAATATCCATGCTGGTATATTTATCTTAGTAGACGCGAGAAGATATGGTTTTAAGTGCCTGTCATTATTAGCATCGTATTCAAATCTCCTACTCACTCTTCTTGAAAACCTGACAGTATGATCTTGAGATGAAAGTTACACTAAGTGATGAATGGTCGTATTAGCATTTGCAAAACCTCATTTCTAAGGATACTTGTCTTCTCCGGTGTTTTTAATTTCCATTTCATTTTTATTTCATAAATTTTTATACACGAAATATCCTTCAGCATATTACAGCAACTAATAAAACTAAATTTATTTTTAAAATGAGAATAAAGCTATAAACGTATTTAGCCTAGTAACGCAGGACAATTCTTCCAGGGGAGTCGTATTCATTTAAGCCTTGCTCTTCGGATACGTTTTCAGTTGCCTTTTAAATATAATTAGTGTCGGCAACTCAAGTATATTGACTGGTGTATTATTTCATCCCTTAAGAGTAACGGAAGCTCTTTTTATGGTGTTCAGTTCTGTACTGTCTCGGCAAAGCTTGTGCCTGACTTCATAGGTCACAATATTCCTATCCATGTATATTATGTTTTCTACATTCACCCCAGGACATGACCGAGTATCTTTAAATTTGCGTTCTTAATTATTGCGAATGCCCGAGTTTGGAGGCGCTGAGGGGTAGCCAGTTTTGGTTTTCGACAAACTACCCCTAACAACATCACCATAACGCAAGTGACTCCCTGCCAATGCGTAGTAGACCGTGCATAACTGTGATTGGGACATTATGTGTTGTAATCGCTCTAATGCCCAAATTCCAGAGTTAATTTTGCCCTTTGTGCGATTGAATTGCTCTTCCCGTGAAAGGTTTTCATTTGATCAACGATCAACCCAAGGGACTTTGTTTTCGTCACCCTTTTTTTGTTATGGCTATTAAGCAGCAGGCACTCAGGGATGTTGGGTTGGGTATCATCAGCATAAATGCTAGCTCTTTAATGCTAGAGGCTTTTTCAAAAGTCATTCAAGTAAATTAAAAATAGTAGCGGGCCTAGGCAATAGCCCAAAGTGTTCCACATTTGATTTTTCTGGTTCTTCATTTGTTCTCATTCAAAGTGCAGAATTTGGGTCTATTTATCAAATAAGAATTCTCAATGTTAGAACTGCAGTTGATTACAAATGAACTATCTCGAAAAACCATCCTGGTACTGCTGGCTGACCAGTTCTGCTGCAATGAAAGCTAGCACAAAAACCTGACAATGCTTTTCTCAAGTCATTAAGCCCCTCCAATAACTTACTAAACAAAAACTCGGCAATGCATAGCAACTTGTCGAAAAGACGAAACAGAATTAGAGTTTTATCAGTTATTGTAGCACAGAGATTAAAACCATGGAAAGCGTTAAAAGATTCACTCAATGGGTTTTATGAGACTGCGCTTCTCAAGATGATAAAGCACCTAGAAGTGCATGAATAAGTTCTTTACACAAAGGCGAATTATCCAGTGATATGGGTTTCGAACTATGAGTAGCCATTCTGCAGAGAGAAATTATTATCTTTTGAAGTTATTAGCCTAATAATCTTTCCTGTACAGGAAAGTTTTAACCAGCCAACATTACACAGCAAAAAGTGCCTGAAGGGAAAGACTGCTTTCCGTTGCAAGAAGAATGAATACATGGCAGTGATAAACCATGATGCAATACCGATTCCATTATCTTGCAAATTTGAAAACACTATTGAAAATCCAACAGCATTAGAGTCTAGAGGAAATCTGATACCATATAATAAGATAGAAGCTACGTCGGTAACTCAGCATGTATTAGCATTTATTCGGTAAATCTACTCGGTCAAGTTTTAGTCTGGGAGATCCTTTTACGCCATTCTAGAAGGGCAGAATTTCAAAGTTTGTCTTCTACATTAGACACAACCATGGTGGGACCTCCTATGTCACTATGCAATAATATCTACCCCCCCCCCAGGTATTATCAGTACTCATAGTAGTTTAGTGTCCATTGGCTTATGATTCATAATTCTACATGTCTACGCAAGTTGCCACTTTAATTGGGGATCCTGTCAGTAAATTACCAATTTTGCTAAAGTTTTTGTTAGCACATTTTATAATAGTTTGCAATTTAAAGTACAAGTGGCTTTTTCAACGATCTCTAAATCTACATATTTGGTCTTGCCACTAGAGCCCCTCACTAAAAACATCGCTCCTCCGCCCAGTGAATCAACTTCCCTGCAAATTCCCTTACCCGTCCCTAGTTTCAAGCATTATTCCCGGGGATTCTCTTTGGCCAAACCTTGTACTCGTTACTAATTTTGTCTTTATATCTTTGATCTTGCTTTTGGGTTTGAACAAAATATATACTTTAATACTGATCGAAAGAACGGGAAGTACCATTCTCTCATATCTGATCTCATTCCTACCTTTTCACACATTACATTTATCAATCTCTCCTTGAGTACTCTGGGACTTTTGGGTAAATGATCTGACACCCTCTTATCTTTGATGGAAAATCTTAAATTTGACAAGCCCTCATAAAGATACACTGTCAAGAAAATTATGAACATAGCGATCAGATGCAGCTGCTATGTTTTCTGCTTTCGAAACGAGCCTTGGACCAACAATTTGCTATTAGAATATGAATCACTGTTGTTTTTCTTTATATATATATATATATATATATATATATATATATATATATATATATATATATATATATATATATATATATATATATATATATATATATATATATATATATATATATATATATATATGTATACAAAACATATACTCATCGTGCCATTCTCTCATATCTGATCTCACTCCTATATAATATATTTTGTATATATATTTTGTATATATTGTTTGGGCCAATAGCCAATTATACACTAGTTAGAGTTAAAGAGGAGTATGATTGTATTGCAAAATATGCTCAATTGACACTTTCTCAAGTAAGTACATGTTGGGAAGTGTAGAATTTCTCATCAGTTGCTACTCTACAGCTCATTCGTTTATCCATCAAATGATGATGACAACAATAAGTAGTTAGATTTCCAAAGAGGCAAGCACTAGAACTTAAAAGTTGCCTTTCTTAACACCGATTATGTCATAGTTTAAATAGTATATGCCGTTAACATGAAACAGCTCTCAACACGACGGAACATCTCTGTTATTTGTCGCAATTCCGGCTCTAACATTCACCCCGAAGCTGCGGGTTCCTATAACCAGATCAATAGCGCTGAGATATACTCATCTATAGAACTGGCTTTTACGTAAGCTTATTCCATAGTCTTGTAAGCAGAGGACACAACTAAATTGCATAGCCTGGAATGTCCTTATCTCAATTCAATATGTCTGGTTTCTCATTGCAATATAGGAAAAGATTCCTCTAAGTTGGATCGAATAGGAGTTAGCAATGCTCACTTTGTACTTTCATGCCCATTCCTGTTTTTAAGTATTCGAGTATATCAGTGTAAGAAGTTTGGAAATAGAATAATCAGCTAAAGATTCCATATATAGATTATCTTTGAATTGAATTGGGTGATATTTGGCAGGCTATCTTCAGGAATCGAAAGTATTCGCAGAATCCCTTAGGAAAATGACAAAAATTGTTGCTGGTGATACCATCTAATGTTGCACTTCGTCTTAGCTTATTGCTTTAGCTATTGTAAAAATCGAAATATCTAGAGTTGATGCGTAGAGGCCCTGTGAGTGAAAAAAGTGTTTTGATGTAACTGAGGAATTTCGAAAAGCAACTTTATGCTAAACTAACATCCCCAACCACCTGTTAGAAGTGAGAATTGAAGTTCGAAGACTCACGATATGTTCACCTATACATATTGACACCTATGCACGAAATATACGTCTATTGCAAGTTGAAATAAGAAAGTAATCATATGATGTTTAAAATCAAATAGATTATAACTCGACCGCAGATGGTAAGCTTCATGCATCGCTCCCTTCCTATTCAATTGAAAGCAGACAACTCAGCTTGCTTGATCATACCATAATGTGCAGTGCATATGACGATTGCAATGTACAAATTAGACACTGATACACCTAAGTCAGTGGAAAATATGAGACGCCTTAAACAAATGGCATCAATAGCTGAAATGAGATTATATATTAAAAGTAGTAAGATATCAAATAAGTAGTAAGATTTCCAACGAGACAAGCACTATTGCTAATAAGTTCACTTTTAGAATTGAAAGAAATCCAGATATACCTTTCTCAGTTACCCATACCCCATCTAGAAATTCACAATATCTTTATTATCGATTGGTTTAACTTATAAATATAATTCGAGGAGGAGAGATGGGAGGGCAGGACAGGGGAAGGGAGAGCAAGGAAGGGAAAAGGTAGTGATAACTTTTCAAGGGTAAGCTACCTAGCACAAATGTGGTCATGCATCTACTTTTGAGAATGTGAGAGAAGCTTATGCTCGATGACAAGATTGGAAAACTTTCATCATTCAATGCTAGTCTAACACAGGCTCTACATTGGATAGGGTACAGCGAATAATTGTTTACTTAGTGTCATCCGTGTCCCTATTTGTTCTCATTCGAAATTTCAAGTGATTGAGAGCAAGATTTATTGCACACAACGCATTAAAGATGTACAGGTGCACTTGGGTATGCACTTTGTAGCGCTGAGTTATAATCATATGTAGAATTGGCTTTTACGTAAGCTCATTCCATAGTCTTGTAAGCAGAGGACACACCTGAATTGCAGGGCTTGGAATGTCCTTATCTCAATTCAATATGTCTGGTTTCTCATTGCAATATAGGAAAAGATTCCTTTAAGTTGGATCGAATAGGAGTTAGCAATGCTCATTTTGTACTTTCATGCCCATTCCTGTGTTTAAGTATTCGAGTATATCAGTGTAAGAAGTTTGGAAATAGAATAATCAGCTAAAGATTCCATATATAGATTATCTTTGAATTGAATTGGGTGATATTTGGCAGGCTATCTTCAGGAATCGAAAGTATTCACAGAATCCCTTAGGAAAATAACTAAAATTGTTGCTGGTGATACCATCTAATGTTGTACTTTGTCTTAGCTTATTGCTTTAGCTATTGTAAAAATCGAAATATCTAGAGTTGATACGTAGAGGCCCTGTGAGTGAAAAAGGTGCTTTGATGTAACTGAGGAATTTCGAAAAGCAACTTTATGCTAAACTAACATCCCCAACCACCTGTTAGAAGTGAGAATTGAAATTCGAAGACTCACGATATGTTCACCTATACATATTGACACTTATGCACGAAATATACGTCTATTGCAAGTTGAAATAAGAAAGTAATCATATGGCGTTTAAAATCAAATAGATTATAACTCGACTATCACTAACCAATTCCAGTCACACGCTATCATTCAATACCCAGGCGAAGAGCTCCTGCTCGCTCGCTTGGCTTTGCTTCGGTTTGCTTTGGTTTCCTTCGGTTTGCTTTGTTTTGCTTCGCTATTTTGCTCTGTGTGCACGCAGCCTTAAACAAATGGCATCAATAGCTGAGCTGAGATCATATTTTTGGAGTGGAATCTTGTAAGAAAGTTTAATTGAAGCAAAGTCACTCACTTATAGATATTTTGCAGAGAAATGAAGTTGATTCAACGACTTTGGTCGAAATATTTGAAGTGCCAAACAGATTTTTTTTTTATATATCAAAGAAGACCTAAATACATACAACAAATATAACTGCTGCGCCACTCACTGCAGGAAAGGACACGAAGTCGGCGAGTTCCCACAATGATTGACACTTGCAATTAATTAAGAGATTAAATCCAAAGAAACATTACAATAAAAAGAAAACAAAACGAAAAGCCTGATCGCTGCACAGAACTGCCGCTGTTTGATAAAATGGTCGACCAACCGCCAGCCCGACATAGGGCCCCTGTACTATAGAAAATGAATTCGTCCTGCGTGCTATTTCAGTTACCAAATAGCAACTGCCGGTTGGATGGCATGTTTATCAAGCAAGACCAACTACCCGATTATACGTTTCAGGGTTAAGAAACTCCACTCCAGGTCGGACGGACAATTAACCTGACCATTCCACAAACAGCCTAATTGTACTTAAAACGTTCGGAATTCTCGATATATTGAATGTTTGCTTCTATTATCATTCTATTATCTATCATTGAAAGGGATGGGCTTCCATACAACATTAGATGACATAGTTCCCTGGGATCTAGACTCAATGCATCCATATTCAATATCTGAGAGAGCTGACCGAGGAGATCCCGATGCAACTCATTAAAACATGGGCAGTGCAGGAAGAAGTGCTCATTATCCTCTTTAGCCATGCCACAATTACAAAATGGGTTAAGACAATTAAAATTATGCTGAAATTTGTGTTCGTTAAGGGAGCTAAATTCGAGACGACATTTAGTTAATAATGGAATTCCCTGCAAATTAGCAATGCCATAAATAGGATTTCCCTCTGCCCTTACACGCGCAATTAACTTACGCTTAAACTCTGTAATCGTCGAAGAATTTCTCAGTTCTTCATTAAGGGAGTTCCATTCAAATAGTGTATTGTAAAAATATGTGTTTGAAAAACGCACAGTTCTGGGTGCACTTTGGGCATATGTGTGCGAGTGTCTCAAGTTATGTAACACAGGCCTGGCAGGTGGTATCCAAACAGATAATCATCCATGGAGGATATGGCAATGATTAAGAGCGAGTTTATTTCACGGATGAAGTATGCAAGAATAGACAGCCTGTTGATGCTAAGAGTCTATCGTGAGCGTATCAGTTACATTGATTTTGATCACGTAGCAGACAGGTTAAAACACGGTTCCCCAACAGGTGAATATCATTGTAAACCGTGGAGCCAGTTTATGTTAATATAGGATGGGTCACTCAAATTTCTAAATAGAATGTCAAATGATAGAGAATTCTAGAGGTTGAGCAGCAGTTGTTGTGAAGTAAATATTAGTTGCAAAAGTCTTTGAGTTTCCTTGATACGAGAAACAGCTACAGTAACCAAAACTAAGGGTGGCAAAATCTCTACATATCCCCGCTCCTGTTGGCATTTAACTGAAGCAGTCGAGGAGTTGTAATGGCTATAGACCTAAGAAGATGTGGCTTTAACTTAGAGTAAAGGACACGTCATTCAGTGGCTTTGGAATCAAGCTTTGATTAAAATTTTAGTATTAACCAACAAAACTAAAATATTCATTCGTTGTGAAAACCTGGCAGTAAAATCTTCAAAAGGTAGTTACACTAAGTGGTGGATGGTCAAATGAACATTTTGAAAACTTCACTTCTGAAGATGAGTATCTTCTCAAACCATCAATGCTTGGAAAGCAACATCAATGATAGATTCTAAATCTTGAGTCTTCTCAAGTAGCCACTAAAACACATTGCTAGTAAGGTGCTAGGCCGTGGCACATGCAAGGTAAATTCTCTACTATTCAATCATGAGCGTATTCCGATAATTTGTGGCTATTCAAAAGTCAAATATGTTTCTGATAAATATTCCAATATTAACTCAAAGTAAATTGAATTTTAATGCACGTTCCCCACAATCATCAAAATAAATCGCCCGTCTTCATTTACAGTCAAGGCCATCAAAACCTCAGCAGTATAAATAAACTAGAGAAAAAAAACGAGTCGTAACTGACTATTGGCCTCAGTGCGAAGGGGCAAATTGGGAATGGCGACTTATTGGTTGGTAATGAATGATGCAGGATGGAAACAGAAATGCGCAAGTGCCACGTTAATGGTGGCCATGATCGCCAAAGCTCACCAGGGATACTCCTAAGACTACCACCTGCAAGGATATCTGAGTTCTGTGTATAGGGGTTGGTCCTTGGAAGTGCTCTATGAAATTCGTGAATGAACCCCAGAATATGAAAAGTACTAGTATATCCTGGCAACTAATCTTGACTACTAAGCGATGTCAAGGATAACGATGCCGACTGCTTGTCCCAAAAGTAGACAATATGACAAATTGTGTTCGATGCTCGGCTGAAAGCTTGTTACGACATATTCTCTACATAATTGGTTTCTTTTATATTAACTTTAGATGCAAGCGCTGACATGTCCTGTGCAATTCCCTTAGCTGAATTGCCGAACAATATCTATGCATTCAATTGACTGGATTAGAAGCATGGGATTTGTCTTCATGATCATGATTGGGTCTACTTGTCTTTTGTTTTCTACATGTTTAAAATGAGTGAATGTGTGCACAGACAGCACTTTGGTGAATACATTGGTAGGCACCAAGTTTCGCTCTTGGAAAAAGCGTACGAGGTAGGTGCATATGTGGTCCTCACTGTGTATAGTTCAATCGCTAGATGACCTATTAACTTATTTTAAGAGTTGGGTCTGTATTGACATGCACTATAGCATAGTGTTTTTGCTTTGAAGTTTATCATGATGATTGAAACCAGGAAATTTGATGTAGTTAGGATAAGTATTACATGCATCGCGTAGTTATCTAACACGTCTATTGTGAGGGTTGCTGAATAAAAAAAGAAGTAAATAGTCATCTAGTTTTTAATATACAACCAAGCTAGTGAAGTAAAGGGGTGCTTTAACAGCAAGAAATTGTTCAGTATCATACTAGATATTAAAGCAGTCCACTACTGTAAGAGAGCCATTGCTGTTGCTTGTGCTGTTGATAACTGACAGTATCTCTGGTTAATCCCTATGGCTATTTGAATTTAAAGAGAACTAGTAGACAGAGACACTTTTTCAATTTGGAGGAACCTCGTATCAAGCCTACAACTCTTCCATGTATTGGTTTGCTCATATGATGGTGATGTTGGCAATGATTAGTAGGACTTTCCGGGAGCTGAAACTGATATAAACTTAGAATTAGAGAGAGAGAAAAGATGCCTAAAAATAGAGTAAAATCAAGGCATGCTCGTTTTCATTTATCACACCTGGAAATTCCGAATATCATTAGTTCTAGCTGGTGTAGTGTATGAACATGCGCTGGGAAAGGATCGTCTTGTCTTGTTTTGAGTGGTAAGCTATCTAGCAAAAATTTGATTATATATCTACATTTGCAAATTGGAGAGAAGCTTACGTACGACCAGGTTGAGTAGATTTCAGTACTCTTTGCGTTTATTACATATATTCGATATTATGTAGGGTACTACCAATACTTGTGCACCTATTTTCAAAACTTTCCTCACGTTTTGTCTTCCTAAAAATGTACAGAGATGAAGCAAGATTTATTGCATACGTAGCATTACAGATGTAAAAGTGATCACTGGGGCATTTAAGTTATTGTACCGAAATACCATCATTTGCAGAGCTAGTTTTCTCGCTCTCGTTCTATAAACTTGTATTAGATGGAAGAACTGAATTGCTGGGATTTGAAAATCATAAAGTCCAATTGAGGCGTATTTGTTATTGCTTTAAAGGAAATTTCGTCCAGATTGGACCTAATGAGAGCTTGCAATATTTATTGTTAAATCTAACCTCCATTGTAGATCTTATTGTTGGAGTATCTCAAACAGTATTCTTCCGAGTTGTTGGCTACCTAATAGAGATTTGGTGGTAAGGTAAGGATTCCATCTTAGATCACATATCATTGCATGGGGTGATATTCAGTGGCGTATTGTCAGGGTATTCAAGGTCATTGACTGGAATCGTTGTTTGTGATAGCATGAAATGTCTAAGTTTGCTGTAGTTTAGCTATTGCGGACATTGAAAGTATCTTGAGTTGGTCTTCAGAGGTCCTGCGAGGCAGAAGGCTCCGCACTAGTAAGAAAGGTTGAATAGCAACTTCATATTAAAATGAAATTCCAACAGCTTGCCGGGGGAATGGAGGCAATTCGAGGATTTACAACGCGCTTACCTATATCTTTGGAAATCATGCAAAAAAACAAACAGCTATTGCTAGCTAATATAAGAAACTCTTCATTAAAATAAAACAATGTCAAAAATCGTTTCGCTGAAGTTTCTTGTACAACACTAAAAATACAGATGTTTTCGTTGCGTATGCCTTCTTCTGGGAAAGTCATATGACCCAAAGTCACTCAAACATTCGTTGTTGAACAATGAAATTGATTCAATGACTTTTGAATAAAATGTTTCAACATGCAAATAGTTACCCAGTAAGTATAGGCATTGATAAAGAGCGAGTTTCATTCATAGATATATGATGAAACAATAGACTGCCCTGTGATATCAGGAACTCATAGTGACCTTATCAGCTATCATGACTTTAATTAAGTTGCATATAAGATCAGGGAAGGGCTCCGGACAACAGAATATTCTTGTAGATCGCGGACTCAGTGTTAATACAAGTAGGGGGGAATGCAGCATAGAATCTGACTGAGCTCTAAAGACTTCGGTGGCCTTTGGGCAAAGTGCTCATAGACAATTGTTCGTAACCTCTTTCTTTTACCACAACGTAAGACAAGGAGACGCCTATTTCAAGGTTACTGATTTGAGGAGAAATCTAATGGTTTCATGTCCCCAAATGCTACCACTTATGATATCTACTCAAAACAGGGGTACCATGGGTTGTTGCAAAGCTCGGAGCAAAACTGGCAGCGCAGAAGTTGTTGAATATAAAACATTGAAGATATCTGGACGTCCGATGAAATACTGTAGTTTAGGTACAGGACAGAATAAGACAAGGAACTTCCTACTACACCAGTGGGAAATCATAAGATTTAGGGAAAATACTTCATTTCCATTCTAGCAGGCAGTCATTCATATGGTGTCCTAGTATGCTTCAGATTGAGGCTTCCCTTTAAGTCTAAGCTCCACGAGCAATTTTTGTGGCAATTTTTCCTATGACTATATTTATTTGCTCGTGTCGATGGAACATGAAGTATACATGTTCAAAAACTTGCATGCCAACTTTTGGACAACCATGATTGTCGTATGAAAACGTGTAATATGTGAAATTCCTCGTGCAAATGGCCTGGGAAATAAAGTTGAAAAGTTTTACCGAATCCCAGACCTCCAAGCCTTCGCATCTAGCAGGGTCGGGCTCCTCGTGCCAATCGTTGCTCATCCTGATGGCTGCCACTAGGAGGTTTGGGAGTAGCTATGCCACATCTATAGTTTTGGAAGCTATTCAAAGTCGCAAAAATCCGTGGAACTCAAAGTCAGAGAGGCACAAAGAAAGAGATTGGCCTGCAAATACCGCTGGTCTCTATGACAGCAAAAAGTGTCAAAGAACGTAAACGATAAATATACTTGAATTATGAAAAAATCGTCGATTGAAACTGGTTGGCCATCTACACGAGCAAGGAAACTTGTCATAGGAAATTGATCGTAGAGCTTAGACTTAAGGGTCTTCAATGTCCTAAAGGAATGTTACAGATCTCTGTCTAATAGTGGTCAGTGGCGGGTACAGATAATCTCAACCATCTTAGTTGAGAACATTAGGTCCTGAAAATGTACGTAGACGTACTATTGTTGTACACTAGACTCTGCAGAACTCGACCCTTTATAACTCGAATTACAGTATAGCTCGATCACATCTCATGGAACCGATCTTATCTTTTTCTTACAGAAAACTTCGTACAACTCGTAATCAGTAACTCGAAATATTGCATAACTTTAACAGATTCTATGATTTTGTGTACAGAATCTGAAAGAAATTCCTACGGCCATCTTGAACAGACTTGGTGACTACTTGTGAAGAAGTCCGCAAAATCACCATGCGTATTCCTTCCGTGATAAGAAGTGGTGTTAAACTCGGATGGATGATATTTAAGACATATTGTATTACTGTATGGCAAATGAACAGCTACTTCAGCTCAGTTGGCAAATACCGTGCTAATCAAATCCCCTTCTATGCGGTAACTTCAAAATGAAAAAAGTTAAGGAAAGGTTCCTTTCGGAGCAATTCAAGTTCAGAAATCTGACATGCATCTGTCAAGTTTAAAGAAGCAGAAAGATTCTGTGCTGATAGTATCTCAGGTGTCTTTTTGAGGCTTGCTCCGGCTTCTATCCAAAATTCTTTGGTTCTCTTGTTTAATACGTCTTTTGAAACAAGTAACTTTCTAGAATTATGGAAAATAACTATGGTTACTCCTATTTTCAAACATAGAGACAAGGCTGAAAGTCAAGCTTTGCTTCTATATCAGCCTTACTAGTTATTGCTATATTCTTCGAAAAACTGGTGGCGGATCGCACATATGATTGATAACTGTCTGGTTTATTTCTCCAATCAGCCCATAGTAGCATTCATTCCTTTGTAAGCCATTTACTAAACATACCGATAATAGGTACAGCGGGTTAGATCTTGGCAACTTTATAGCTCTAGGTTTCTCTCCTCCCTGTACGCAGAATGGGTTACCATTATTTGTTATTAAAAGTTTGATCTTTGTTGACCAAGATTAATCAAAGGAAAGTTTTGATCTTTGTAAAGGAGCTTGCATTGAATGAGCTAATATTGATTTCTGGCACGTAGAAAAGGTGAATTCTGGAACTTGAGCCTTGTGATTTTCTTAACATTTTCTTAAGATTTTGACCTTTGAGCCTCATTTTCTTATTAACTTTTTTCTTATAAAAACAAAACGCGTAATGTCAGTAAATGCCCCTTCAAGAATATCTCAAAACTTCTAAAACATTTTAATTCGATCCTCTGTCACGGTAATTTCTGAATACTCTTCATCGCCACTGGGTTCTTCTGCATTGCTGACTTTACATAAAGTACTGCAATGTTTGTCTACAGCATTCAGCTGGTAACATTTCTTGTGGCGTCGCATTGCAACTTCAATGTGCCAGCAGGTGCAACATTCTGGACAAATCCCTTTTTTAAATTTACCCTTCCTTCTTTTTGCCTGCTTCTGCTACCCAATCAGATTATAAGAAAGGACAGGGGCCTAATCCAATGGATTGAGACAAAGGAAAATCCACGTTCCAAATCTTCAAGTTCAGGTACATTTTTGATGCTAGTATGTTCCCAAATGTAGACTGTACGCAAATGAAGGTGTACTATTGCTAGTGTGGTTTTCTGCATTGGTGGGTATTGCGTACGAATATATTGCTTGGACCCCCTCCCCCTTGTACGCAAACATACACTTTTCACTGAACCCTCCTCCCCCTTTGTGAGTACGTACTATGTGGATGGCCCCCTTACAGTTAAACAATGGAGTAGAGAGAGAGAGATACGGCGGAAGTTGAAGATGGATTTTCGTTTTGGTTGATACGAGCAGTTTTTATAACAGAGCAAGGTTATTTCACTCTGCATGTACTTCTTATGGCCTGGGCTAACGTTACTATTAACCAAAACTTCAAATTCTCGATTTTTTAACTAAATGTGACAATACCTTACTTCTTAATCACAAATTTCGGCATCAGGCCCTTGCAAATAACGAGCTTATCTGGCCCCATTGCCAAAATTTAGTAAACCAGAAAATAAAAATGAAACTTCCAATCCTGCCATAATGCAAATTCAGGTCCGAAGAAGCTTTATGCAGCACACTTACTGTGTTGCGTTAGCCGAGAAAAGTTACCAAACCACTCGGTCCAGATTGTCTCACGCAGAGATGAATGTTTTCGTTGTGCTAGAAAGTTTAGATTTGGCGGGAAGGACACTTTATAAACTGAAATAAAGTTTTCTGTTCCTGGAAAAGAGGTCTTCTAGACAGAGCGCAACGTATTTAGATCCAAACTTACGAAGAGCAAGTTTCAATAAACAGTTTCAACATTTGCAAGAAGAAAAGGGAAATTTTATTTTCTGGAAGTAAAAAGGCGGGGATCTAGACCCCAAAGACTTCCCCGTAGTTGCAGCCCTGATGATGGTAGAGCTAACGAGAGTCACCATAATTGGTTCATTGATAAGATGTTTAACGCCATACAGCTCATATCAAGTTCATCTTTATGCAGTGTGGTCGAAGAGACATTCCAACTATTCTGTATTTAGTAAGCTTTGACAGGAGCATCCCCGTAGTTAACTGGGTTGAATGCCATTTTGGGATGCGAGAAACAAGCTAAAATTAATTTTGCGCTGATCAAAGCTTAAAAGCCATAATTCAGTTACATTAACTAAATGGCTGTTAAGTACAATGCATCTTCAAGAATGCATGTTGGCATTTTGAGAACTTCTTGGCTTTCTTCAAGTGATGTGAAACTTGATCATGCCAAAGTCTTTCAAACATTCTCGAAAATACTCATACTATGCATCGGATAAAGTTCTATAGCTATTGACATCATTCTTTGCTCTAGATTTGAAGATGGATGTAACTCTAACTATTTTCTACATATCCAGAACTATGCTCATTTCAAATTAAATGAAGGAATATCTTATCAAAGCTACTTACTCAAATCTTGTATATAGTCCATATGAGCCTTTATACTCCTTCAACATACTAGTACTGCATTTTTGCCAACCGTTTCTAAGGTTTTTGAGAGAATACTGGGTAAACAAATTATTGATTATATGGGACCTTATCTATCGGCACTTCTTTGCGGTTTTCGTAAAGGGTATAATGCGCAGCACGCGTTGGTTCGAATGCTTGAAAAGTGGAAAACAAGCTTAGACAATGGAGAGAATATTGGCGCAATCCTGATGGACCTATCCAAAGCGTTCGATTGTATTAAACATGACCTCCTTTTAGCAAAGCTAAATGCTTATGGTTTTAGCCGTGAAGCACTGCGTCTCGTTAACAGCTTTTTAGAAAATAGGCACCAGAGAGTTAAGATTAATGGGTCATTTAGTGCCTTCAAACAACTGTTTCTTGGTGTTCCACAAGGCTCAGTTCTTGGTCCCCTGTTCTTTAACATCTATATAAATGACTTGTTGCTCTCCATACAGGATACAGATATATGCAATTATGCTGATGACACAACCTTATATACATGTGATAATAATCTTGATAATGTAATTGCAAGGTTGGAGAATGATTCAAATATTGTTATAAAATGGTTCACTGATAACTTTATGAAGCTAAATACAGATAAATGTCATTTACTCATACTTGGTAGAAACTCTAATCAGCAGGTCACAGTTAATGTAGGAGATTCTGTCATAGAAAATACGGAAGAGGAAAAGTTACTAGGCGTTGTGATCGACAAAAAACTCAATTTTGAGACGCATATCAGTAAGTTATGTAAGAAGGCTGGTAACAAACTTTCTGCCCTCGCTCGCGTATCTGGATACATGGACACTAATAAGCTAAAAATCTTAATGAGAGCCTTTGTAATTAGCCAGTTTCAATATTGTCCATTAGTCTGGATGTTCCACAGTAGGCACCTGAATAATAAAATTAATAGAATACATGAAAGGGCCCTAAGAATCGTATACAAGGATTATGAATCTAACTTTAACACCCTGCTAGGAAAAGATAACTCAGTTAGTATTCATGCAAAGAACCTGCAAATTCTTATGATTGAAATGTTCAAAACTAAGGAGAACATGAACCCCCATTTTATGAAAGAGATTTTCTGTGAGCGTATTGTTACTTATAATCTGAGAAACAATAATGAATTTTTGTTACCAAGGGTAAGAACAACAAGTTACGGATCTGAAACCATCAAATATAGAGGACAGCGCCTGTGGCTATCCCTACCTCAGCACATAAGGGATGCTCAATCTATCACTGAGTTTAAGAAAGAAATTAAAAGCTGGAGTGGAGCTGACTGCACATGTAGACTATGTAGGACTTTTATTCCACAGCTTGGATATTTGTAATACCATGACAACCGGAGCTCGATTTTCAGATTTTTAATCTGCTCGGATTTTTACAATACTGTGTATTTTATTCTGCTTTAAAATATTATACCATGTATTTTTTATCTTATTTGTTTAAGTTTATGCCATTGTACTTTATATCTCATTTTAGCAGTTGGCTTGGATTAGCATGTATAGTAATGTTTTTAATATTTATGTACATAGTTATGTAGCGCCAACTTTAAATAAATTGAATATAATATATATATATATAGTATTATTACTAAACAGCATTTTTGTAAAAATAAAATTTGGAACGCTTCACGAATTTGCAAGGATGACACGCAAATTCGTGAAGCGTTCCAAATCTTTTTTTTGTTTTACAAAAATGCTGTTTAGTAATAATACTAGTGTGTCCTCCTCGAGATAGTCTTCCTCTGTCTCTACTGAACGGACGTTTTTTTGCTTGCTCCTACGATTATTTCAAATATGGACAAAACATCTTCTGAAAAGCAAGTGGTTTTCAATGCAATCAACGATATTCGCAAGAAATCTAAGAAAAGACCGGATAAAGAACGCTTGGTATCCCATCTCTCGTCGAATTTCGACATTCCAGCAGATGACGCTTTGAAAATGATAGATGGCCTAAATTCCGAAGGCTCCATTCGACTTGAGACCTACGCGGATGGAAGTACATCCTACTTCATTTCAAGTTCAACGCCAACTTCGAGCCTTGAGGATAGCTCGCAAGCAGAATCATCCCTTATCCAGGAGTGCTCACAAGCTAATTATTTAGATTTGAGTCCTCCTGGAGATGATACCTCTCGCCAACAAGATCATTTTTACGAGGACTTACATTAATTCAAGAAATTCATGCACGATGAGCTCCTTGGGCTGAAAGCCCTCGTCTCTAACAGTTTGAGATCTGAGTCAAAAAAGTCATCGCCTGAAAAGTCTCCGAATTATGAAAGGCTCCTGATCAGAAGTCTGGAGGAAAGGATAATTTCATTAGAAAGGCAACTTGCCTTTAAACAAAATATAATTGAGAAGCTATTGGAATCCCCGAGACCAGAAAACAAGGCCATCCATTTTCGAAGTCAACTCTGTCCCTCGAGACCCTTCCCAAACGAAGGACAACAACACAATTCGGAGCCCAATGTAGCAAGCACAATGACAAACGGTGGAAAGAATGGCTCAGATATAACATCAACGAAAAACAAAAAGAAAAAGAACCAAAGTCCTGGCGTAAACAAAGTTGCGAGTGATGGACTATCTGACAATGCTCCTAAGAAAGGAAGAAATGACAGCGAGCCAGGTAGTGCAAATGCCAGCAGGGATAGCGAAGTGACTGCGGCACTACAGCCAGCAACCAGACAAGAAAGTCAACAACAAGAAAAAGGAAGGAAAAGGGTATTTGTTCTCGGTGACTCAATTATAAATGGCATAGAAGAAAAAGGGCTATCACGTAACCATATCGTGAAAGTAAGGAAATATCCCGGCGACAACACCGAAGATATGATCGATCATGTAAAGCCAATCATCAAAAAGAAGCCTGATTTGATTATAGTTCATTTTGGCTCCAACGATATTACTGCAGGGAAAGTTACCGCTAAAAACACCTAAAAAGTCATCGATTTGATTAAGGCTGAGTCACCGGATACAGAGATTGCAGTTTCCCTTTGTACTGTCAGAAAAGACAAGCAAGGTTTTGCAAAGAAAGTGGAATCGCAGAACACCATGTTACGAGAAGTTGCCACAAGAAATAACGTGTACTTAATAGGCAATAAGAACATCGATGATACGTGCTTAGGTATGAAAAAAACTGCACCTCAATCGTAAAGGTACATCTTTTCTTGCTAATAATTTTAAGAATTTTATAAATGATATCTGACTCGATAAAACTGATGATAGTCCTTCAGAGAGAACATATGAGAATCTGGTTATTCCACCAAACACATTAGATAATAATGCAAATTCTAATAAACTGGGCACCAAGAAAGGAATGGTAATTGCCTCTATAAACATAAACAGTCTACTTCCACATGTAGATGAAATCGAGTACCTACTCAAAAATCAGGGCATTGACTTTCTAGCGTTAAATGAAAGTAAAATAGATGAAAAATTACCTGATAATTTATTTAAAATTGAAGGTTACAAATTCATACGCTTTGATAGAAATCGCCATGGAGGAGGAGTAGCCGTCTATTGCAGAGACCGTTTCAAATCTAAAGTTCGAGAGGATATTCCGAAAATGTTACTGGAAATTATTGGGGTTGAGATTACATCCCTCAGAGCTGCACCCTTTTTAATTCTCTCTTGGTTTAGGCCTCCCAGCGATCCTATGGACATGTTCGATAAGCTTGAACAAGTCATGTGTTTCTTAGAATTAGAGGGGAAGGAGATAATTCTATTAGGGGATACTAACTGTGACCTCTCGATAAATTCTAACATTACTGATGGCTCAGCTCCCTTGCTTTTTGGAAATGCTAGACACAGCAAAGATATGTACGATTCGTTCGGCCTGATGCAGCTGATTTCCGAACCGACACGTGAAACCGAACAAAACTCCACTCTGATAGATCATATTGCTGTCAGTAATGTAAGAAACATTTCAAAATCCGGCGTAGTCAGGACTGCAATTAGCGATCATTATCTAGTTTATTTAGTAAGGAAGTACCTCAGTGGTATTGAACAAAAATACAAACAAATCTATACTCGGCAGATGAAAATCTTCAATGAGGAAGCTTTCCTTCGGGATCTCTCTGCCTATGACTGGTCCAGTAGCCTGTATTGCTCTGAGGATATTAATGTAGTAGTTGAAAAATGGAGTAGTATGCTTCGTTCATCATAGAAACTCATGCCCCTATGATGCAAAAGCGAGTGTCTGAAAGATATAGCCCTTGGCTGTCTTCTAGTCTGGAGGATTTGTTTAGGAGTAGGGACAAACTAAAGGCTGCTGCAGTCAAATCAAAATCTGAAATCCTTATGACCGCATATAGGCAAGTAAGAAATAAAGCAAATAAGATTAATGCCGATCTCAAAAAAGCATATTTCACAAACAAAATACATGAAGCGGCAGGTAATATGAAGGAAACATGGTCTACTATCAACAAACTTATAAATAAACGATCGAAAACGACGAAAATCCAATCTTTAAAGGCCGATGGTATTAATATATTCGATTCAAAGGAAATTGCTAACTCAATGAATCAGTTCTTTTGCACTGTTGGAAAAAAATTGAGCAATGATATACCTGAAACTGTAAATCCCCTTTTGAAGGATGAATATATTGTAAATCCTCAAAATGCCACATTTAGCTTTATACCTGTAACACCTAAGCAGCTGATTGAAACTATGGGTAAGTTCAAGACCTCTCAGGGGTCCGGACTTGACGGAATTTCCAGCTTTTTTCTTAAGGTGAGAATGCCCGTTTTGGCCGAGTCTCTGAGTCAGCTCTTTAGCATGTCGATGTCTCCTGGCCTTTTTCCAGACGATTGGAAGATAGCTAGGGTCGCACCTATCTACAAGGATGGCTCAGAAGATGAAAATTCGAACTATCGTCCGATATCTGTTTAACTGGTCATCTCTCGCCTATTTGAAAAACTGATTTATAATCAATTGTACGGCTTCCTAAATATGAATAAACTTTTATTCTCACAACAATCTAGTTTCAGGTTACAACATTCCGCACTGACCTGTCTCTTAAATGTACCAGTGATTGGTATCTCAATTTAGAGAAAAGTGAATATACAGCCATTACTTTTATTGATTTAAAAAAGGCGTTTGACACGGTGAATCATGACATCCTTGTACAGAAAGTGGAGCATTATGGGGTTAAAAACAAAGAGATAAGATGGTTCCACTCGTATCTAACAAATAGAAAGCAGTGCTGCAAGGTTAATGGGCAGCTTTCAGATCTTGAATTGATAAAGACTGGAGTTTCTAAGGGCTCTTGCCTAGGACCTCTTCTTTTCATTATTTACGTAAATGATCTTCGTTTCTCTTTGAGACATTCAGATGTTAACATGTACACCGATGATACAAGCCTTTCTTTCTCTTCAAAGTCCATTCCCTTACTAAATGAATTTGTCAATGAGGACCCTGGATACCTTAAATCTTGGCTTAATGCAAACAAATTGTCCCTCAATGTGACCAAGACACAAAGTCTTGTGATAGGTGGTAGTAAGCGTTTGAACGACATAGAAAAGGTAAGGGGAACAAAGCCTCTCTTCAATGTTGGGGATGAAACTGTTTCTATCATAAAACAAGCAAAATACCTGGGAGTAATGGTTGATCAACACTTAAACTGGAAAGAACAAATTTCTACTATCAAGAAAAAAAGTTCTAGAGTAATAGGGATGTTGAAATACTCCAAAAAGTATCTCCCTCTTCTCACTATACAATGCATGTACAAAAGTCTTGTAGAACCTTATTTTAGATATTGTTGCCCTGTATGAGGAAGCTGTGGTTCCACAGCAATAAACGAATTACAGGAACTTCAAAATCGGGCTGCAAGAATAGTCACTAACAGTAGATATGATTCTTCTGCAAAGCCTATCATTATGAAACTTGGATGGCACACTGTTAGTGAAATTATTCAAATGGAGACTTTGAGTATCTTGATGAAATTCAGTACAAGAATTGCGACAAGAAATAAAGACATTTTATTGTCTTATTAGCTAGTTCATTTCCTATTTGTTTGGTTTTTTCCTTTAGGTTGTTTTGACATATGTACGTGAGCTTACTCACGCCCCATAGTTATTGACTTAGTGCGTGACCTGATTCACGCCCCCATGGCTATATAAGGCCATATTTTCGCAACTTCTATCCCTTCACTGATGATGGCTCATGATTGAGTCGAAACGTTTGATTATGTCTTAAAATTTTACTGATTATGTCTTGTTAGGTCTTAGGTCTACCGGTTATGTCGTATTTAGAAGGATTTGTCGAAATTAAAATACATCTACAAAGACAATAAAATGTCTTTATTTCTTGTCGCGATTCTTGTACTGGATTTTGAGTATGGTATACAAATCTATAAATGATCTGGCTCCCACTTACCTTATTGAAATGTTCTCAAGACTCTCTGATACATGTAAGAGAGAATTACGAAATACTAGATCTGATTTAGAGATTCCCATGCGAAAATCTGCCAATGGGCAAAAATGCTTCTCATATAAAGGCGCCAAAATGTGGAATTGTCTCAGCTTTGAATCAAAATTGTCCCCGACTTTGAAAACTTTCAAAAAAAGCATGGCAAACCATGCTTTTACCTAATTCTCTCTTATACCATTTTATATCGCTTTATTCTCTCTTACATTTTAGATTATTTATTTTATCTTATTTTAGTTTTACGTGTAAATTTAGATAGTTTCTTTTCGTTTGCTAGTTTTTATTTGAGACAGGGTACATTGTAAAACAGGATAACTGAATGTTTTACCCTGTATAAATATCATAAAATAGAAATAGAAATAGAAATGTATTGAAGGAGTATAAAGGCTCATATGGACTATATACAAGATTTGAGTAAGTAGCTTTGATAATATATTCTAACTTCTTTCTTGCCGCGGCAACAAAGATATCTTCACGATGAAGGAAAATCCCTCCCCCAATAAGGACTCACATGTGCAACTCTGCTTGTATTCTGAAATTTATGTATATACCAGTGTCTTGCAATATAGGGAATCTGATAATGAGTACTAGACAGACTGCTACTTGAAAAGTGCTAATCTGTGATATTAACTTTTAGGCTATTGCTCAGTATGGATAACAGCAAAGAAAACGAGAATTTTACTAAGATATGCATGATAGCTGTTGAAGTTCTTCCAAAACACTTGCGAGCATATTTCGTACAGAAATGGAATGAAAAGTTTCCTCAAGACAAATGGAAAAGTGGTAATAGAGATTACGGGAAAAAGCTTGTAGATAAAATGAAAGGCAAGAATAAGACGTGGAAAGGCCTGAGCTCTATAGATCAGCAATTGTTTGAAGGAAACGAGAAGGTATGGGATACAACAGCATTAATGTATGTTCTACAAGATCATAGACTCTGCTTAATCGACCCAACGGAGAGAGGACATCTAGATACGCTCCGAAAATTCAGAAATGAATCTTTTGCCTACGCATTGACAGCAAAGTGCCCATTCCATGAATTTTTACAAATGATTGACGAAGTAAAAACTGCTGCAAAATATACCCTTGGTGAGCTCGCTGTAAGTGAAATTGATAGGATTCTAAAGTCGGTCATCACAAGCCAGTCTAGTGAGCAAATGCAAGAGCAGCTTGGAAAGGAAGAAACGCGCCTTAAAGAGCACCTTGTTCATATGAAAGGTAAATATTGGTAAATTTAGTAAAATCTATTTACCATCAGCAGCCTACAATACATGATTACGTTCTGGTTTTCACAATATTCGTACAAAAAAAGAGATTGTCCCATACTCTCAGGTACCGAATAAACGTGCCCTCCGCTTATTAATTTTTCAATTTTTTCCAACCCCCAGGCCTTATTAGGACCATTAGGACCCCCTCTTATTAATTCAAAATTGTGTACAAGCTCCTCATTTTATTTCCTTTCTTTGTTAGTACCATTCACGCTCAAACGTCTGAATGTTTCGTTTAAAACAAGTGTCAATTGATATCAAAGAGGGTGTCAATTGATATGAAAACATAATCAAATGACTGGTCAAAACGACTTTTGTGATTATATTTTCTAGCATACTACTCCTAAGAAGTGTCGCGAAAAATTACTGCTGCAATGACATCCTGCAAAAATGACAACCTACTTTTCTTTTCCCCTGAGCTTTATAATCATTTTAAGCTCTTTTTCAATTTCCAACCCCCCGTTTATTCTCATATCCCCGTTTATTAAAATTTAGAATTTGAATTAATAATTGAAAATTTGAAATACATGAATATGTTTGACATAGCAAGCAATATGGTATCTTTACTCACAAACGGTAGTATGTCTAGCAACCACAACAGGTTTTTGTCGCAACAGACGAAGATTGTTGTCCTTCAAGACAGAAATCTGCTGTGTGCGGGGTCAACATTGAAAGATTTTTGTCTTTTCCGATAGTCTTTTGAGATCAAACATGTCTGATATTATTTCTTGCCTTTTGCGCTGTGCGCAAGCAGCAAGTTCCCCCTAGAAAGACAAAAATATCTGTCTTTTGCGGCAAAAACCTGCTGTCCGCGCTAGGCTTTAATTGAGGAGAACTGACTTAACACTTGCTAAACATACTTTTGGAGAAGTTAGGATAAAAAGTGGGATATTTCTTAGTGACAGTTTGTCTCTTCTGTTCTTTGCATTGACTAAACTCCACTAACTCTGATTTTGAGAGCAGTTAAAGCGGGCTACAATGTGAAAGAGAAAGTCAAGATATATAATCTATTATACATGGGTGACCTGTGATTGAATGGTAAAAATGAAAAGCAGGTAGATGCTCTTATAAACACAGTGAGAGTATTCAGTGACGACATCAAAATGGAATTTGAAATTAGTAAATGTGCTCCTTTAATCATGAAGAGAGGAAAGATAGTAAAATGGGATGGGATTTCTATGCCAGATAGAGAAATTATGAAAAGCCTTGAAGAAGAAGGGTACAAATATTCTGGAATTATAGAGATGGACGACGTAAAGCACTGAGAAATGAAGGAGAAGTCGAAGAAAGAGTATTTAAGACGGGTTAGAAAATAATAAGATCCAAAATATTGACCATTCAAGCGCCATTCAAGCAGTAAATGCTACAGCAATATCACTTATTAGATACAGTACAGGAATAATGCATTGTACGGTAATTGAGCTGGCAGCTGTTCATAGGACAACATAAAAGGTGCTAACAACTTACAGAGCATTATATCCACAGACAGATGCTGACAGACTGTATTGCAGGAGAGCAGAAGGTGGTAAAGGTTTAATCAGTGTTGTGCATTGCGTCAAGATTGAAGTAAGCAGTATCTACACTTATATCTAGATATATGAAGAGAAGCAACGAGCCATTTTTGAAAGGAGTAAAGGATGAAGATGCGCTAAGCCCTGGAAAACCAAGTAAATAATCAAGGTAAAAAGGATGGAAGCTTATAAGGAGAAAATTCTACATGGCCAGCATGAGAATCTGACTGTAGGTAGTTCTGATTTGTGGGGTTTGATGAGGAACGGCACTTTGAAGAAAGAGACAGGGATGATAATGGCTGCCCAAGATCAAGCGTTGAGGATGAACGTTATGAAGAGCCAAATAGATCAACAAAATGTTTCACCCATATGCAGACTGTGTAGAAAACGAGAAGAAACTATCGCAATGTAGTGGCTAAATGTGAAAAATTGGCTCAGAAGCAGTACAAGAATTGGCATCATGATAGAGTTGGAAGGATAGTGCACTGGGAACTTTTATATAAGATATGGTTTTAATTATGCAGAGAAATGGTATGATCATATTCAGGAAGGTGTGTTGGAAAGCGAAAGTCAAAGATCTTGTGGAGCTTTAGACTGCAAACCGATCAACAGTTAAATCGCAATCGATCTGACATTATGCTGCACGATAAAGAGAAGGATGAAAGCAAAATAATTGACATCTCATGCCTGCTTGATGGAAGAGTGATCGATACATACGAGGATCTCAGAACAGAGATGTCAAAGTTATGGAATGTCAGGAAGGTAGTGAAACTACCAATCGTCATCGGAGCTCTTGGTACATTATGCAAAAAGTTTAAGAAACAAATTGAGGGGATTGAAATGAGACAGGAAAGTTCTCTACAGAAGACTTTGATACTTGGAACAGCAAAAATAATTAGAGGGGCGCTGGACACCTAAGACTGAGGGGTACATCGCTGCTCAGGAAAATGCCGCCTAGCATCAAAAGGCGTGAAGAACAGACAATTATAGTATTCTTTATTTACATTTGGCATTTGCGTTGCTCGCAGCTAATTAAGCCCAACTATTTACAATTTAAACTAATATAATAGAATGGATGATTAGTTACATTATGGTAATAATGTGCACTGAAAGTAAATATCAAGAAGCATTCATAAATTACTGTTTAAGTGTTTGATGTGTTCAACATTATTATCTAGTCTGTGTCATTGGTAAGGCACATCCACATACCCCGATTTCTTCAATATTTGTTTTATTTTTTTCCAGGCAGACTAAAGGAGAGGTATATCGACATATGCAAAAAGCACGAGATTCAATATGCGGGGAAAGGTGGGATAAAAACAAAGGAAGTTGAGATCAGTAAGTTTGCTGTGAATATGAAACTGGCAGTGAAAGATAAGGCTGCCAGAGAGCTTAATGATGAATTAGAGAGCTACTCACACGAATCAGCTGAAACCATAAATGAAATCAGCATGGACAATCTCGTTGGAGATAATAACCGCATAGCATTCATAAGTGGCATTACCGGCATGGGCAAGTCTGTCATAGCTAAGCAGATTGTGCACTCTTGGGCAAACGACAAAATGTACAAGAATTTCAAGTTGTGCATATATTTCAGATGTAGGGAATTAAATTCTTTCAAAGAGCAGTCAGGTAACTTAGCAAAGATTGAGATGCTTCAGCAGTTCATAAGTGAACGTATGCCAGGCTGTGAAATTCCAGTTGATGGTGAAAATCTGCTAATAGTTATAGATGATTTAGGCGAACTATGTGATGTAAATGAAGAATTTTCAATTATCCATGAATTCCTCGATACGAACAGATCCTTTAAAAAATCTTCGTTGATCATCACTGGACAGCCCAGTTTGGAAAGCCTGTTCGATGATTCCATGGCGGATATTGGAGAATATAAAATAGTGGATGTACAAGCTCTATGTGACGAAGACATCAACGAATTCATTGAGAAATTTTCTCACTGCTGTAACAATAAAAACTCAAGTAAAACAAAAGAGCTTGTTGAGAAGTATGTCACGTTCTCAAATGAGATTGGTCCAATGCTTGGTGTCCCTCAAGTATTAAATTTGATTTGCTGCTTGATTATGTTAGATCTGGAAGTAAAATTTGAAAGTAAAGTGGGCTTATTCACATGTATAGTATATGCTATGTTGAGACGTGTGTATGAAAGTTCTCAAGACAACCATAAAGTCTCATTTAAGTATGTGCTCACCAAATACAAAAAGGCACTTTTAGCTTTTTGCAGCATTTCGTGGAAATTGTACAGAGAGAAAAGGATCATCTTCAAGCTGGAGGATTATCAAGATGAATTGAATGAGATCTACAGCGAAAGATCTGACCATGAACAGCTTTTTATTAAGAATTTGTTTATAGATGTATCAGATGAATTTGAAGACCAGTTACAATTTAAGTATTCGGTTATGATGCAGTTTCTGGCCGCTATTCATGTCTGCGCTGGTAATCATGTTGAAGAGTTAAACAATGAAAGTGTCGATGATGTTCTCGATTGCGCATGTAGTCTTTATGGTGAGAGTATGAAGACAGGATCAATTGTCAAACAAATGTTTGAGGCTATAATAGGAGGAGACATTACAGGGAAAGCCAAAAGTTTTTTGATAGATGTTGGAAATTTGCTGCATTCCAGAAATCAACACTTGAAACATATTGACCTCATCAAACATTTACCCAAGGATGTAAAAGACAAAAAGTTTATTTTGAGTCTATTTGAAAACTTACATTTGATGGTCCCTGATCTGTCCGAAGAGATCCAAGGCAAGTTAATCCAAATATACACACACCTCAAGGATTGTTTCTGCAATGAAGAAGAAGTAAAAGCCATATTTTCCAATGTTGAAGTTGCTATATTGATTGTAAAGGAAAGAGATGAAATGTTTAAGATATCAAGATACTTCAAAAATATTGATAGTCTCGAAGTACGATATGTTTCATTCACTGGAGACAGCATCATATCAATGGAAAAGACTTTCACATGTTGTAAAGATGTGCGTATCACTGAATGCGAATTGAAAGGTGCGGAGAAAAATGGAAAAGGAACATCAAATTGGGAACTGAAACAGTTGCAGATAACAAATTGTCTTCCAACTGAAAGCTGCTTTCGCTTAGTTGGTAAGTGGGGAGTTTCAAGTGAACTGCTTAGTATAAGCAACATGATGGCATCTCCAAAAATGTGGATGAGTTTTCTGCAAGAAGTTAAACTGGGAAAGGCTAAAGGAGCTTTGAAATTGAAGAAACTAAGTATGGAACATTGTGGAAAAAACCGCAACGACGAGTTCATACAGGAGGTATGGATATCTTTCATATACCTTATCGGCCCTTGTTAAGTTGTCCCTTTAATGGTTTAATTTACCGATGCGGCATTGAAAGCCCAGAGTTTAAAGGACTGGCGTAAAGAGGACCGAACTTGTACAACTTTCAACCAAGCAGTGTCACTGTATTTGCAGCCCTTAATTTTGGAAGTACTAAAACTTTTTAATACTGGCTCTGGCAGCGAGCGCTAGGGAGTGAGAAGCATGTTCAGTAGCGGAAGCAGTTTAGAAACAGGGAACATACAAATGTTACGTTTGTGAAATAAATAATAACTCTTCTTAGAATACACCAAAGTAGGTAAATTTGCTGTCGCTTTACTCATATTGTACCGAAAAACAATTATTTTGGCAGACGTTTGCCAATCTCTATCTCTACCGAAAGTAAAAGGATAGAAGCTTCAAAGGATAGAGGAAACAGAAACAGAAGAGGAACAAGAGAATGTAATTGTGATTGTAGTGGAATCTGGTAACGGTGGCGAAGATCATTATAAAGATGCTGAAAACAATGATACACAGACCAGTAATGATGTCCTTTTAATTGATAAGTAGGAATCTTAGCAAAACAAAGACTGCTAGAAGCGCGTAAAAAGTGTTTTACTATTTTTCCAAATTCTACCTATTTTTGAACTGCATAACATGCTGCCCAAAGTGGCGGTAGAGAAGATTTCTTCCTTGGTGTTATAAGGACCAGCGCAAAAAAAGGCTCGCGTTCAATAAGGGCCGGCTTAAGAAGGGCCATTAAGGTATTTAGTTGTTATATGTCATAAAAAGTTTTTGGACGGAAAAAGTAAGGTACAATTCTGTACCATCGAAGCAATTCATCATCAACTCGCAGCAATCTTCCAACTTCCAACATTAAAGTATGGAGAATGTATAGACACCTCGTTCTTAAATCGAGTTTAAGAAGTACGGTGATTTACCCTTTAACTTGCAAATTAAAATATCAAAAACATCAAAAAGCAGACATAGAGTGAGCCTTCTGCCTAACCCTATTCTATGGTATAAGGAATGATGAGATTATTGTGTAAATTCATTTTCTAGTAGATAATGTAGCACTCTACATGTTATCTGCTGGAAAAAGTCTAATGATTGCATTCCTTCCTATAGATTTTAGGATTGAACATAAAGTTGGTACTTGATGGAGAATCTGTGGTGAGGTAATTCAGATTCTTTTTCGCTATCAGACTTTTGCACAAGTAAAGACTAGCATTTTGGATTATCGTAAGTTTTTTAATGTTCTTCCACACTGCTCAGTGTCAATGAATTGCTCTTCCCTTATTATCATCTGCTCTCATTATTAGTCAACTCTTGAAGAACCTTACAAAAACCTAGCACTTGGACATTTTGATACAGGGAAAAAACACCAATCTTATTGTAGATCTCAGGACGGAAAAGTCTCTAAAATACTATTGTTTCGAGTGCCTTGCGAGCATATTCAACCCTACCAAACCCAGCATAGTGGGTCAACAAGAGGATATATGCAAAAGAATAATTTTGTGGTTAATAAAGTAAAATTCAAGAAGATAATATACCATAAATTTCTGAACTGGTAGAGAAAAAACCACGACTGTGTCACCAATTTCATTGCATGCTAGAGTTCCTGAATTGAACGAAATTGTCAGCTTAGCAAGCTTACCGCGCTTTGCTATACAAAAACCATCGAACAGGTAAAAGTTTGTGTTTGGTCCCAAAGTAGAAAACAGCTACTAAAAGTGCTGTTTTTGAGTCACTTGAAGACAGTCAAAGTACGTTTAAGTAAATCAATTTCGTATTACTCGAAGAGTCGGCAGTAATTTTAGGGTAGTTTCCAAGCTATGGTTAATCTTTTATCAAATTTGGGAAGATTTACTCTAAAATTGAGGGTAAAGTTCGACTTATATCCTTGAATATCTTGAAAACGTTGAACATATCAGAGTATATACATTCTGAAATATTCAGGTTGATTTTTACTCAACTCAAATCTGCAACATAAATGATATGAAACTTAGTCGATTTTTCATAGGCGCAGAACCCAAACTCACTACGTCCTATCACTCCAGGTATAGAAAATGGGTATTTTCGTACTTGTGAACAAATAGGCAAATCATGTAATTCAGTGAAATCTTTCAAAGTAGCGTAATGCAAAAAGGTGTTTAAAAGTTTTATATTGACAAAGGACCCTCATAATTCGGCAATACCATCAACTTTTAGATGGTTTTCAAAAGATAAAAGAGAAACGTAGTTAATTTTTCACAATTTGAGCAAATGTTCTCTCGATTTCCTCTCTTGAATCACAGAGCCTACTGTATCAATTGATGAAAATGCCATCTAGTTTTATATGGGGCATGAGGCAGATGGTGAATAAGATTAAAACATTACGTCTGGGGCATACGGTATTTGGGGTTAAAAGCTTTTCTTATTATGTGAATAGTCTGTTGCTACTACAGAACTTTACTATAGCATGCGGACACATTCTTTAATCGTACTGAAAAGCTCTTTTCGTCCGACACTCATCAGAGCATGAAACGTCGGATAACAACCAAAAGGTGAACCGAAAATATGTAGCCAGATGTAGATACACATGATATGATGTTTAATGCGTCCGTATGGCTCATAATAAACGCTATCATAGGCCGGTTGGGACATACTCACCAATGTTTACTTGAAGAGTCCAAACGAGGAACTGAACTCTTTCTGTCTAGACAAGATTGGGTTTCTGAGTCTTTATGAAACTAATCCCAAAACACTTAAATGAAAGGACAATATTGCTTGCCCAATGATTCGAAAATTATCGTCAGTATATGTTTAGGCACATTGTAAATTTGCAATAAGATGTTGTCCTATGGGCGAATCACAGTTCATTTCAGGATTGATTTTGAACAGACGAGGTGGCTGTTCTTCCCGCCTTTCATACTCTGACAAGTGTCAGGGGCGGATCCAGACGAAAAAAGTGACCAACTTATAAACGTCAAGTCAGATGTTTGCGCCCTCGGTGCAAAACTTTAACTCAGCTTTGTAAAAATGCTTTCCCATAACATTCATTGATTCATCATGTCTGGAATACCTAAAAACAGGCCAATTTGGATGTCCTTGACTACTGTACCTGGTCTCCCAACATTCTTCAAACCTGAATTTTTCATAATATGATAGCTTTTGATATGGTCAAAAATTGATCCAATGGCACATGAATAACCCAGCTTAGGAGGATTTTGGGCCTTGATTGGAACATAGATTCTGTTGAGGGACAATCGGAAATTAGTTGTTGAGGGACATCTTTGCTGCTATTTTTATTATCATAAAGTATGCGCATAAAATTAGAGACTCGATCATGAGACTGGACAGAAAACAAGATTATCGACAAGCTGAATGAAATCGTCGTTGATTTACAGATATACAAGTATTCGCCCCTGCAGTGTCAGGTGGAAAAAATTTTCAGCTTGCGGAGAGAATGTTCCTGCTTTTTGAACTATAGTTATATTCTGTAATACCAGCAGACTATTCACACCAGTTATTGGCAGATTCGAAAATGTGATTTTGAAAAGGTCGGTAGCAATCTCCCAATCTCGAGACGACGTTGACTCTAAACGCTGTTTAGCATTTCACGTAATGTAATAATGTATCAAACGTATCCTTCAAAGTAGGAAAACATCTTAATCAAAATTATAATCGTCAATACAAGTTATGAAGTACTTTGAACTACCATAAGAATTTGTTAACATCGGCCCTGATAGATCTTTTGTACAAGTTCTAAAAACTTATTTATACGAGCCCTCGCTTATCAGTTTTGATATTCGTACCTGCTTTTTACTTGTGTGCAACCCTCACAAATAGATATCTATAGTTTACTCCGTTTTGGTAAATCAGCACTCTGAGGAAGACTTTTTCTTATTTAACATACCAAACGCCCAGCACCACAATGTCTCTATTGTCAATGCCATAAACCTATTTTGGCTGACAAAGTATCTGGAGAATTTGTTGTGCATTCTGTGTTTACTATCAATTTCTCAGTATTAGCATTAACATCTGCTCAAATAACTACCATCGCGTTCTTGGGTTCACCTGTGACAACAAGCTGTTTTGCATTGTCGTATATAAAGCAGCAAGAGTACTCGTATACAATCGATTTGCCCAGTGCTTCCACTGCTCTGTAGAGAAAAATTGTTACATAAAATATGGACAAGCAATAAGTTTGTTAAAGTAAATTCGCATGAATCATCCACCATTTGCGTAAGCATACAGTACAACTGAGCCTGATCCTTCCACAAAACATTTAGTACCATCTCCTTAAAACACAGGCTCTGGGGAGTTAAGATGGTGATGATAGCAGAAAATATCAAAGTTGAGAGTCAGCTTCATTTACAATCCAAGATCACGGACACAACAAAGTATATTGCTGTGATCAAACCAGTTTGTTTGAGATGATGAGGGCGAAGTTACAGCGGATTTGCCACCAAAGTCACCATCATTACTGTCAATTCTACTCTATGATAACTGTTTAGTGCTCATGCCTTGACTTTCATTCCTTGAAATGGAAGGAAAGAAATCAAGACGCCATTGATGATTTAGCCACAAAAGGAGCATCAATCATATGACTAAGAATGATAATAGCTGCGTTTTAGCCCTCTTTATTGGCTTGAAAGGTCATTGCATGGCAAAAAGGCAGCTTCTCCCAATAGTGAAACAACAGTTTTTACCAAAAAATGATTTAGCGTATATAGAAAAGCCAGACTTGATGGGGACAATTGGAGTAGAAGAGAGAGATTATAAGACTAGGAAAACTCAAACGTGTTGATGTTGTGCCTGTTGTAGTAAGAGCTCGTGGAAGTATCACTAAAGAATTTGACAGGTGGATTGAACGCATAGGGATAATATAAAGTGTCAGAGCGATGCAAACGACTGCACTATTGGGAAATGCCAGAATGTTGAGGGAAGTGTTGAAAATGTAGGGAGGAGATCCTTCTATTAGCCTTTTGTTATTTGGTATGACCCGCCTGATAGCTGAATCGACAGAAATAACAACAGCTTGAACACAATGTGTAGCATATGAGATAATAATAATTTCTTTAAACTTCTCATTTAATAGATAAAATTAAGTACAAGAATACACCGCTCAAAACTTGGCAGTGTATAATTGGCTTGCTTTTAGAGAATACATAATGCATTTATGAAAATAGCATATTTATAAAAAATGTCTCTAAATAGATCAAAATTAGATGGATAAAAGTTCTGGGTTAGTCCAAGAGTTATTTCTTCGGCAAAAGATGAAGTAGCTTGATCTTATTGAGATGGTCATAGCTTTCATAATAACTCGTTTTTGGGTCGCCTTATCAAAACTTAATTCATTGAGTAGTGAGAAAAAAGAAGTAAAAAAAGAAGCCATAACCCCAATACCACCCATAGATAGATTGATAAATGTAACTTTATTACAAGAAAGAGAGATCTCACTAAGCAATGAGCTATATTTGGTATCCTTACGATTATTATTAATTTGTATAGTAGTTTCAAAGCCTATTGTGAGTTCAAGAATGTAAAGTAATTTCTATGAGGATTAGAAGATCGGGACGAAGAGATTTACTAGTAAACAAGCATGAGGACAGAACGGAAGGCAGATCAATGGAAACTGTGCATTGGTTATACGAGGAGAATGTCTTAGCGAGGAAAAGCAGAACAAAGTTTTGTCGCCAAGTACGTCTACCTTCATCGAGATATGAAATACAAATAGATACCACTGCAAACCCAACGTACAATAGACAATCTTGTATGGCAGATATCTCGACCGACTCCAGCTATCAATAGATCACTATTGTGTAAAACAAGACGCAAGAATTGCTGGGATTGTAGCCACAATTCCAATCTCGCTACATAGAATTTCGAACACACACCAAACGCCCAAGTAACAAAGTAATAAAAAGCTGAGGTGTGTAACGATACGGTTTGCTAAAATAAGTTCAAGACTAATTTGAACATTATAACACAAATACGCATATACGAGCAAAGCAAATAAAGAAACGATTAAAAACGAAAATACAAAGAACTAATCATAGCAAATTACTTACAAACTTCATTTCTTCGTAGCCATAAAGGAAAACAAACGAGAACATGCCAAAAAATGCACAAACAAAACACACACTACTTTCTAATTTTCCCTAACCATACTTTCTGATTTTTTCAGAAAAACCAGCTTACCACCTTTATCGCCACGGATAAAACAAAAAATATCATAAAAAGCAACCTAAAACTTGGTGAAAAACAACTCAATCAATGCAAGAAAGGCACCTAAGACAACACATAATACATACACTTGGGTATAGATACAATGTTTGAGAATGTCCCCTAAGACCATTGCGACATTGCAGGCAAAAACAAGTCTATGCGTAACAGTATACAAAAAGAAAACAAGTTTGTGCGTAGCAGGGGTGATATTGTTCAAGGAACTTTTGACGATCAAGGCTGGTTAAGAAAACTTTAGAATGGGCAAAAGAATTTTTGATTTCCTATATGAGGATCTTTATTCCTTTGTAGACAGAGGACACAGTCTTTTGGATGGTGGGGGTTAAGTGCACAGATTGAAACAGAGAGAATACAGAGTGCTCTGAAACGGGTACCAAAGCACATTTGCTATAAAAAGTGGAGGAGCTATAGCCTCCCAGCTCCTTAGCTCCGCCGCCCATTATGAGAAGAGCAATCAATGTCAGAAGAGTTGCAATGTCTCACTGGAGACCTGCAATAAATAATGATTACAGAACAATTTGGCCATTTATTTGGTGTTTCATTGGCTTTGGCAGATCCATGCATAGGAAGTTCTTGATGTAAATGTCAGCAAATTTATAGATTTCCTTGGGTCTCACATCCACAAAATTCCAACAAAATTCTACACAGGATACTAAAAAAGAAAGGGCTGGTACTTATTCGTACTACAGGCTAGATAGTAGTTATAACTTTATTGATATTATTGTTGGCTGACAAGGAAAGGTGCATGATGTAACAGTTTTTTCAGATTGCAAGATGTTTGCAAAAAGTAATGTTCCAATAATTAATGGTATCAGGGGTTCCATTGTGAATTATTTCAGATGCTGCCTACCCTCTACTAAGCTAGGTGATTGAGCCATTTTAAGAAAACGAGAAACTGTCTGGTGAGAAGTCTCATCTCAACTATAGACTTAGTAGAGCCCAAATAGTAATGGAAAATGATTTTAGAAGACAGCAGGTGAGATGGCGATGTCTACTAAAGCAAACTGAAGCTAGAAATAAACAAATGAACTATGTTGTTGCGACATGCTGTGTGCTACAAAACTTTTGTAAGATTTTTTCAGATACTTTTGATCCAGAACTCCCTAGCGACTAAAAAATTATGTGCAGAACAAATATTCAGTGGGATATCACTAGCACACAGTTTCTCAAAGAAAACACTCGTAATGCATTTGGGGTACTGCAAAGAAACTGACTGAGGCTACGTTTAAAGGTCGCATTTCTGCCGCGTCGAATTAAATAAAACAGCCTGAAAAAAACTAAGTGTCAATTTCATGTGGCAGAAGCTCGACCTTTAAATCCATTGCCGCATTAAATAGTTTAATTCGACAGTAGTTCACCAGGCTTGTCGCATTAAACGGCAAAAATGCGACTCGATTTAAAGGTCGCATTTGTGTCGCGTCGAATTAAATTGATCAAGGCTGTGTTCTGGATTTTAGCAACGGCTATGATTATTTTTAGCCAATGACGCATGCGTAAAATACAGAGGTAGTTGTAGAAAATGGCGCCGACTCACAATGCAGGTAAGCTCATGTCTTTAAGTTCGTTCAAATTAGTTGGAAAAATGCGGGAGGATAAGATAAGAAAAGACGAGAAAAGGAAACGCCAATTCATAATTTTGATGAAAGTTGCACAAAAAGAAGAAAGCTTTTTTCGACTGCTTTGTTATCAATACTTTTTTTGGCAAATCCGACCACTTTGTCGACCCCACATCAACGAACTTACCGCCGTTTGCGGCGAAATACAGGCTGGTGGGATATGGTGTGGACTGAGTACAGTGATACCAGATTCAAAGAAACACTTCGCGTTTCAAGAGGCACGTTTGTTTATATACTATACCAGATTACACAAGAACTCGAAAGGAAGTCTTTGAACAAGAGGCCCCTATCTCCTGATTTTAGGCTTGCTATTTGCTTATATAAGCTTTCAAGAGGGGATTATTATTTTACCATTTCGGAGCATGCGTACATATGTTTGGCGCCACTTTGCGATTTGATGCGACAGAAATAAATGCGACTTTTAAATCGCTTGTCGTATTTTGCCACAATACAGTCGAATTTAATTGCATTTAATTCGACGCGGCAGAAATGCGACCTTTAAACCAGGCCTGAGTATGAAAACTGCATAGTTTAAGCTTTACATGCTCTTAGATATCCACCCTACTTCCTACTACCACATTATTAGATAATTTTTGCGACAATGCAGACACCTTTCAACGTCCGTCTGATTTCCTTTCGTTTTTCATGTGTTATTTGATAATAATTTAACATGCCTGTTTTGATTTGTTATATATTGAGTTGCAATTAAACTGAAAATGCTATTTCATCAATGTGTTTTCGTGGCATAGGAAGAAGACAAGCAAGGGGAATGATCTGAAATAGAGGAATCATCTTGATATCAGTACGCATGTTCATATTTTTATGTTGATGTGCTATATATAGTTGATCAAACTGGATAAATAGTGAAACGAATTTATGAAGCTTGTTCCAATATGATTTTGGAATGGTTGAATTGTAGTAAATCATTAGTTGCAGTAAGGTAGATGTTGCGAAGGTGTTCAAATCAGCTTAAAAGCCTCATTGACACTGTATGAATTCAGCACTGTACCTTTCAAGCAGGGAGTGGATCCAAAGCAAATTGTGGTCATTCGCATACTTTACATTATCAATGCTACTCCAAATAGTTGGACCAAAAAACTACGCCCACGTCGTTAGGTTTGAATTAAAGGCGTACATAGTGATTTCTACTCATTGCCACCTGGTGTGAGCGACTTTTTGGGCTCGGCTTCAATACAACCTAATGTACTGGCTAAGGATAAATAATATACCAGTTTGGATATGAGTGCAGGCTACAACTATATCACAGGATTGGTTTGCAGTATTTTATATACACTACTATGTTTAAGGTATAGTGCTAGACGGTCCAATATTCTGTAAGTTAGAATTTATTTCCAAGTTCAAAGGCACAAGTTTGCATAGGATCATTGTGGTTTCACATATGAATCAGTCAACAATAGCAGCACACGGTTTCCTGTGCTTACTTGAATCTAGATGGTTGTGACAGCTATTCATTACGATTCTTGTAGAGCCTTATAACATGTCTATAGTATGGAGCTAGATACTGAACAATAGCACAAGCTATGCAATTGGATACCTTGCACATCGTACCATAACTTTTAAACACTTATAATCCTTCTTTACATCACACAGACTAGCTAGCTAGGGAGGGGGTTGACAGTTCATTGCACAATACAAAAAGTGCAAAGTGTCCCATTTTAGAGACTATCTGGCATTGAAATATTATAAAATCGATATACCCACAATGTGCTGGTCGTTAATTGGGTAGTGGATGGCGCTGAGAACGATGGTAGAGTTCAAAAATGTGTAAGTCATCTCTGTGACGTCATGTCAAGTGGGTATCTATCGCTCTGTCTCTCAGGCAGTGTTCTTGCCTATATCAGTAATAGGACGTAATTTTCATTTTCCAAAAACAATGTAATCGACTGCCCGAGCATCAGGAAACGTATTTTGAAAATATGGTGGCAGTAGGAGTAACATAGCTGGAAAACCGTACTAAATGCCGATTTCCCTTCAAATTTGTCAGAACTTGCAAACGAGGCTAAGAAAAAGGTTAATACATATACTGTCAGTATTATTACTTTGGTTACGCAGATGCATTCGTCAACTTTTTGATTGTTTATGTAATCTATATGGCCTTTCGTTTACAGTCACCTTCCTGAAATATTTCCTAGTCATGTATTTTGGCTACCTTTTGTATTCAAGAGATATTATACATGGAACGTTTTTGCAACTGGCTAATGCACTACATTTCAAAGTATTCTCATGAAACAACCCATCGAAAAATTGTCGCTATTCATTGCATGTGCCTACACCCCTTTTTATATAAGAATATATTCTACAAGAATATTAAGGCTCAACATAGCAGAGATTTAAGAATGATTTATGAGTAATGCGACTATTAAGCTTCGCGAATATATAAACTTTTATTGTTTTATTTGAGTTTTTTAGGCCACAAAATAGGTGTGGGTTCGACTTATTCGATCTCATAGTAATTACGCAATGATTCGATTCAGCACTAAGCAGGAAAATGACTTGTTTCGAGAGGCGTATTGAATATAAAGACTAAGGATCCTTCGATGCATAGAATGGCAAGCTTTAAAAAGTAGCTAGATATTTTAGCACTTACAAGGCTGTTGGAAGTTTTTTTAGCCATTTCTTCTCTGACGTCCTGTACCTCAGTTGGGTAAATGTCGAAATTTTCCTCTGAGGGTTAAAGATCTATTTTCCTATGAGCACTGGGTGAGGCCCAGACTCTGTCTTGCTTCCTAGATCCTTACCAACAGAGCAAAAACATTTTATCAGAGTGTTAGATATTTCCTGCTTTTTAACAATATCTCCATCAGGTTCTTCCACTAGATTGATGTTGGTAGATTTGCATCTTTTATTTATTACATGGTTTATTTTCCCTTATAGCTCCTTCACATTACTGTTGATTTGAGAGATTCTTTCAGGAAGGTCTACCTTTTCATCTCAAAATTTAGCTTATTTATTCTAAATCTGATATTCTTGTATGAGCTCATAAGAATGATATTTGACTTTCATAGTATCTTTTTAACTTTAACCTTGCTACGCATTAGTTTCATGTTTCATCAGGTTTCTAGTCAGCAATGAGCAGTACCTGTCAGAAACACGAGTCGAGGTAATAGGAGCATGCCTGTCAATAATTATGGAAAAAAGATCTGACCACTGGGTCATGAGAACTCTGATATCATTTGTTCGGTGTAGGATTTGCATATTGCATCAGATTGTATTTTTCTCGTGCCGTGTCTTATGAAATCAGTCTGCATGGAAACTCGCTTAGCAGAAGTGGTTATATGTACAATAGTCGCCATAAGTCCTGGGACACTTTGCACTTTTTGTATTTTGCAATGAACTTTTATCTCCCTCTACCCGGAAACAAAGTTGGTTGTCTGGGGAAGTGCATGTAGTGTGGTCACTTTTGCGTGGATATGTAGTCCCCGCTGGATTTTCTTGTTAAAATCAAAATTTAAAGTTAATTTTATACTTTGAAGCATGCCCTTTTTAGTGGTATTGGTCTTTGAATTTCTAAGCATAAAGTTTCCAGCATTTTGTGATTTCAAAGGTGCTGATCAAGTCACCAACATTTCTAGTAAAGGGTTCCCAGTGGATGGATAAAATAAATAAGGATAGTTGTGAATTAAGCTCTTTGGGATGTCAGTGCATTTGCAGGAAGATTGTCAAAAATAATTCATATGAATTTGGGCAATTTTCAATTTTTTGCAAGTAAATTTCACTAAGTTAAACAGTCAGACTTAAAATCCTTCGTCATAAGTGTCATCTGAATTGATTTCATCACCAATTTCACCATCAACTACTTTAGCTGTATTTCCATCTTCCATCATTCTTGATTATGGCAGTCTCCACACAAACATGCTGGTGTGCAAGTGAGATTGCTTCGCACACAACTACATTGCCGTTTCTCGCATTTATCCTTACAGCCACACTTGATCAGCTCTTGGAGTGCCTTCGGGGCTGGACTTCTTAGGCACATTATCGGTGTAATCAAGCCATCGTTATCTTCCGACCCATGACCAACAAGAGATGGAACATTAATTTCAGGTGACTTGCAATTTTTCCAGATATAGCTAAGGTAATTTGATCGCTGGATGTGAAGGATGAATGAGGATTTTGTTGGAGGCAGCTTTTCACTCTCTTCCCCGGTACGGAAGAGCTCCCATCGAAGTTTCTTCAATGAGGAACATTTGTTATTCGAAGAATATGCGCTGCATACAAATTTCTCCAGGATTTCGATAAGTTTAGTGATGGGGTCCTCCAATGATTCTCCCAAATATCCAAGGGCGTCTAATATTTCATCGTTGTCATCCAAATCCAGACATAATTTCATCCATTTTCTTTTTGTAATCCCTGAGAATTTGCCTCCCCAGTCCGAGCCTGTGAATGCGAGCATTCCAAGGAGCGCGTTACATTTTCTTGATTCCAAGTTTCTGCAGCATTCTTCAATATCAAGGACTCGGGAAGATTTTCCTCTACCAGCATGCATGTATAGCTTGCAAGGTGGTAATGAACTAAATATATAAACCAACAAGACGTACACGTCATTATTTACTGTGAAGACATCAATACTGCAACCATGCCTGGAATTAGCTGCATCAAGGCAATTCAATTGTATCAAAGTATCTGCTTCTTCATGGTCATGGTTTAGCATGGTTGCATCCATAAAATCAGGCCTATTGGTCTTTGCTTCAGAGCCAGCTACACATACTATCACCTTTCGACTCGGCTCAGCTTCTTTCACGATGTTCTTTTGAAGTAATAACGTTAGCTGATCCTTGGTTTGCTTATGAGACAAAAGTGTAGTCATGCCGATGTTTGTTATGTCCATGTTGTCTGTTATTTGAAATTTCACAGGAGGGGTACCTTTGGCTCGCTTTGGTCGTGTTTGATCCTTTAAAGAGTTGTCCAAATATCGGTCAAAAAGTATTCTGACCTCGTCGTACGAATTTGTTTTCTGTTGCATTTTTCTTCCAAATAATTTTGCCAGATCTGAACATGTTTTTACGCTACCGTCTTAAGGATTCTTCAGATCTTTCTTTTAGCTTCTTTAGGTTTGTAGAGTTAACCAAGTTTCTGTAACATTTATGATGATAAGCCTTGCAGGCAGATGGCTCCTTCTTGCTTAAAGTGGTGAACAAAGTATCCCCATATGATGTTCTTTGTTGACTGTACTGGATGATCGTCTTCACGGACTCGTCATCTGTGGGGCTTTCTACATATCTCACAGTTTTGTCTTTCGAGTTCAGCTCCTTTTTTCACAGATAAAACAGGGGCCCGGCTGTTTTTCACCGCATCCAATTACAAGCAAAGTGAGGATAAGTTTTCTCGACATTTCATTAGGGTGACGCCTGTTGGATAGGAGTTGATCCCATTAAAGACAGTTAATTGGCATTGTTGCACTTGCTATAAGTATCAGCATCTATCTAGTATCAAGCTCTATGTATGCACTACACACGGCCAAAAAGGATGCTATGATTTCACTCTCAAGTATCTTTCTTTATTAACTATATATATTCAATTGTTTGCGCGGCAAATTAGATGCCGAAGTAACTTAGCAGAAAACTATACAAGAGTTGAAATGAATGAAATATTTATCACTGAAGCCTAGACATTGACTTTTCTTGTACTCGGCCTTAGTCACAAAAATTTTTTTATGAATTGCAGAAACATTTACATTTCAATCTTCGATAGAGCAAACATCTCATCGTCTGCATATGGCAGATTCTTTCCTAATTTATGCATTATATTAATGAAGCCAATATCACGGTATTTCGTGACGCCATTTAGAATTTGAACCATGCCTAATCTGGTATTGATTGAGAGGCAAAAACAACATGGCATGCCATGCAAACATTGATCTGAATAAAAAGACTTTTTATTGAGGTCAGTACAGGCAAATCATATGCTAAAAGGTTGCTTGAGTTGTATACCTAAAATAACTATAAACTTAAAGCATGTCCGTAGGAGAATCTTGTTTAAAAATAGGGCGTGGTCACCAGTAAGGCGTGGCTGACATGGTAGATCAAGCTATCTTTACCAGTAAGTTTGGCAAAAGAACGTAAAGTAGTAAATCCTGTCCACTTTTAGGCAAGAATATCAAATAAGCTTCATAAAAGCCATCACTTGCCGGATATAATTGTGCAATTCATAGGCAAAAAGTGGGCGGGGCCATTTTCCATGAAGGCGTGATCAAAAAAATTGAAGACTTTCAGAAAATCTTCATACAAGGTATTTACGCAACATACGACGAAAAAAATCAATTTTAGCACGAAAATCCAGCGGGAAAACGCAAGGAACCACACTAATGTGATAATGGAAAAAATCTTCCGTGTACGCCAAATTCAAGTCTCCCACATACGAACCGACATTGCTCTAGGGGGGAAGGGGGTGCATGTATGTAGGAACTATGACATTATGTAGAGGAAAATGGCTTTATATCAGCAGTCATTAGTTGTCTTGTTTATGAAGTTGCTGTTAATGTGTAGTGTTTAGATTATCGCTACTAGACGTCGTCGACTTCTTAAACTCGATTTCTTTGTGTGTATGAAGCTGCATTTATTTGAAGTCATGTGTAAGTTATCGCTATAGGAAGTCATTTGTAGAATTCTGTTGGTGTGCAGTAAACGTCTTACGTAGCTACTGCTCATTAGTGCACCATGAATAATAATCATCAGGAATGATAATTAGATTCTAGGTAAAAGTGATCATACACTAGCAGCAGACCACTCATCTTGATTTCAATATTAACGAATCTCATTAGAAACTTCCATATCCTAACATAATGCGAGTTAATTTGTTGATACCTGTATCTTTTCAGGTCACTGACGTATCAATGGAAGCCTCATTAAGTATACATCGCTTATTGCTTCATATCCCACTACAATTTCATGCACCATTTTGTTTACCCTTGTAGTCATTACTTCCATCGATTTATAAGAATAGAAGCAAACATGCTGTGTTATAATTTTATATTTTGTTACGGATATAAATAGGATTTTCATTTATAACGTAGGAAACACATAATAATCTTAAGACAACCATACTTGGGAGTACACCTAACTAGAAAGAGCATTTGCTGCCAGCACTAGTATGTCTCTCCAGCTTTCAATTTTGTTTAGTAAAGTCAAAACCAACGACAGATGGTAAGATGTTCCATAAAGCAACTTCTTGAACCAGTAGGACTTATGCAGAAACCTGACCTCTATATTTAAAGGAGTTTCTTATTTTTAAAAAAGGTTCTGTAGCTGTCTTGTGTTTGAAAACCTAAAAGCTCTATATATTACAAGGTGTTAGATCTCTCAGCTTTTCAATTGAACAATACCTAACAAAGCACTTATTTTACTACAATTGTTTAATGTGCAAGGCTTTTATAACTCACATGGCTTTATATTGCACATAATTTCTATACTTAGCAAGGTTCTTATATAGAAATCAGCACTTATATCTATCATGGTTTAGCACTTTATAACCCTTTTAATTTAATCATGCTATTTGTACTATGTATTAGGGTTCTCATATGCAATAGAAATTTCTGTTTAACAAAGTTTTATATTTACAAACCTTTTATGTCTAACTATGCTGTCATATGTAGCTGGACTCCTATATGCAACTGAGCATTTACATTTAACCTGGCTTACTTCACAAGGCTTTCATGTTCAACTGTGCTGTTATATGTAGGAGGATTCTTATATGTAACCTAACAATTAAATTTAACATCGCTTTATACTTCACAAAGCTTTTATCTTCAACTGTGCTGTCATGTGTAGCAGAATTCTTGTATATACAACTTTGCATTTGTCTTTAACCTGTATTTATGCTATACAAGGCTTTTTGTGCACCTATGCTGTAATCTATAGGACTCTTATATGTAATCTAACAATTAAGTTTAACGTCGCTTTACACTTCACAAGGCTACTGTGTTCACTTACGCTATTATATGTAGCAGGATTCATATTTAAAACGTAACTTTTGTATTTAATCTAGTTTTATACTATACAAGGCTTTTGCTTTCATTTATGCTGTAATATGTAGCAGGACTCATATATACAGCTTAGTATTTATATCTAACATTGCTTTGCATGTCACAACGCGTTTATCGTTAAGTTAGCTTTTATGGATTAAAGCAGGAGCGATGGACAGGAGCGTATACAATGTTGATGCTATAAGTCTAATACAGTTTCAAACTTTACTGGTTTGAAAAATGAGAAATTCATCACTATCGATAATTGTTGTTGCACCAATGACTTAAAAACAGCTGCTGATATCCACTGCACCACTGCATCTGAAGCAGCACGATTCTTATTATGACCATTTGTAGCAAATTTTTCGCAGTAGTTGTTATTCCTAGTTGAAACAATAATCAGAGTCGTTTCGATTTCTAATAACACAGCTTTTAACTACTTTGGTGCTTGGCAATGGATCAAATAAAACACGTTTCAGAAGTTGAAATGGGATGCTCAAAAATGTTTTCTACCTATGGAACTTGCACACTAATTGTGCCATCCAACATCAAAAATATCAGTAGTGGATGTCATAAATCTCTTTAGGAACAGTTTGGTGATGAGAAAAGCAAACTCCGTCTACCTTGTATGGCTTTGTGGAAGTTACCCTGAACTCTTACGGCATCTGATTAAGGCTAGATGCCACATAGGTGCTAATTTACGTAAATTAGAAGGGAACTTTTTTGGCTTTGTTACATTATACGAAAATTGAGAGGATTCAAATTCAAAGATAAGTGCGTGTATACTAGAGGTAGGCTGGAGGCTTAGCTGTATGCAGAAGTGCTTGGAGGATTGAATGGAATGGAGGAGATTTGGCAACTTTGGTGTGCGGACAGCACTGATCACGGTATTAGATTTACGATTAAAAAAAACTGCAGTAGTAGCAGTGCAGCCACTTTCTACTCGTTTCATCAGATGCCACCTCTTTGGTATGACAACAGCTTTAGTGAAGAGACATGGTACTGTCCGTACGGTATAGTATGGATATGCCAAATTCTAATGCAAATCGATCTCCTTTGCTTGCCTCCCCTGTTTTAAAAGCATTTAAATTAGCTTAAAATTTGCATTCAATAGGATGTTTACATCTCAGTTTACTACTATAGTCAAAAAGGGATTTATGTTCAGCTTGAAATTTATATTCAGCACGGCTGGTATATGTAGCAATACTCGTATCCATAACTGAGTCTCTGCATCTAGCTTTGCATTAAGGGCGATTTCTATTCCTTGGAAGGTAAGCGGGTGAGCAAGGAATTTACTTCAACATCGTAAAAGGCATTAGTGTGTCCATAAACCTTAGGCCAAAAAACGACAGAAACCCGTAGCTACTTTGGCTGTGACAAGCCTTGCTTTTCCTTTAGTCATGAAACATGGTGGTGCTGGAAATTTTTTGTGTTTCAAACCATGTATTCTCAGTTTTAATTCGTCCCTCACCTCTATCAATTAGAGGCTGAACTTTATATGACCGTTGTAAGGAAAACTCTGTTACAACGTTCAAGACAAAGAAAGTAACAGTTAGCTGTTAGAAATAGGCTTCTTTCGATAATAATACTGTTATCACAGCTCAATAACGGATACGATGTTGCCCACTTCAACTTCTTATGCTGACTCTTACAAGATGACTTCAAATATATTTATAGTTGTCTAGTAACTATTAGCAGTACAGTGCTTCCACAATACTACCTCTGATTATGTCAGGCTTAGGACATTTCGGAAGCATTCCTCCCTCCTTCAGTGGTGCGGGTATTCGTTTATTTTCTTGTCTCTTGTAAGATTATATTTCCGATTCAAGATATTGCAAAAGATTACGATTTCCATTCAAAACACAAATTCCCTGCTTACTGCAGTCATCTTTTCTCCCTGCCCATCTTTTTATGGAACTTGATGTTCCCTTTCAATCTCTCGCCTATCGGGAGCGCTCATCCCACCTGCAAACCTTTCAAGTGGATGCCAATCAGCCTGTATACTTAACATATTGTTGTATTTTACGAAACGATTATATGTAACTTGGCGCTTATATGTAGCTTCTTATGTTCAATGTTTCTTTTGGCTTCAAGGCTTCAGAGCATTTTTGCTGATAGCACTAACGGGAAGTTTTGTACCTACAGGCTTTTTCGTTGTTTCCGCAATGAAAAGAAGACGCCTTCGTAGTTACAGGCAAATCTTACCATCTCAATCTCTAAACTCGCACATGTAAGAGCCCAGCCGCTATGTAGCAAACGTTATAATGAAATTTATGTCTACCAAGTCAATAATTGTAACTTCGAATTCTTTGATAAACCACTTTTTACATAGATAGCACTATATCTATACTTGATGAGCATTTCCCATTTTCCCTGGTTTGAAACCGTGACCCTCCCACAAATGTTGCCCGATAGTAAAAGTCATTTAGTAAAACTGCTTTGCAAGGCTTGTAAAAGTAATTAGACTTTGATATTTAGAAACCTTGCTATATGGCATTGTCTAGCTATGCTGTAGCAGGGACGTGTCAAATAGATCACTTGACACGAAATGGCCATCTGTTTTTACATAGGATTTGGGCCTTTCATGCCTATTGGGTAACTTTCAAATCTTAAATTGATCTAAAATAGCCTTTTAAAGTCCTAAGATTGGTAATTTACTTCCATGTTATGGGTATTGTTTTCAATCAAGTTGAAACAGGGAACTATTTTCAAAATACCTCAATATTCCACTTCGCTACAAAATGATTTAGCTTTGCTGCCTCATTGGCCTGTTATTCAACTGACATGGGTGCCTTTGAGTCACGGATCCTAGCAATTCTGGAAACCTTAAAAGCCAGCTTTTTCAGCTTTCATGGTTCGTTTGCTGACAAAGTTTGGTAGATATCCCTCCCCAGTCTGATGTCTCTTGGCACGCTACTGTATAACGCTGTGTCGTATTACACAAGACCTTATTGTTGTCTTGAAGTTAATACCGGTCAATAGAAATTCACTGTTTAGTAAATCGCTGTTATTGATTTTGCTGTTATTGATTAAATCGCTGCTACTGTGTGAATCTCTGTTCGCCACTTCTTCCTTTCTTCTATCGGGAGACTTGTGCAGCATAGACTTGGACAGAAACCTGTTCTTTGTTTTGCTTCTAATTCACAACTAACTCTTTTTAATGACTACAATCCAAATAGCCGCAATCATAGGTGCAAGACACTAATCTATATGGAGACACACCACGATAACCGAACATAATAAAGGTACTACCGGCAATTGACAACATTACAGAGTTACAGGGGTTATTACTAAAAATATCTGTCTCAGCCTGCTCTGTAGCTTGGTGGGGGTAATTCCTACCTTGAATGTTATCAACACAAGAAGGAACAGGCGTGGGATCCTCCTCATGCTGATTATAGGAAGGAAAACTTGTGTAAAACGACTAGGTCCTAAGACGAGCAAGATCAGGATCCACAGATTCGGGAAGCGACCAGGGACCACAAATGCATGGTGGAAAAAATCATCTTTAATGATAAAGTGATAGCAGAAGTGTGGAGATACAGTTGTCTTTAGGGTGTCAATCGCAACTTTTATCCACACTATGTAAAGCAAATAACACAGATGAAAATGTCCTTGAATGTTTAGGCACAGTTAGGTATAACCCTATTCTATTGTTCAGATGAGACGCGTTATAGGAAAACAGCATATGCATTTGGTATTGGAAAGTTACGTTTCTAAGAAAATTCGTCGTGTTAGTAATGTATCTCCAAAATAGTTGGTCCGCAGTATATCAAAATGCCAAAGACAGAAAAAGAGATTTTGACATAGGTGAGCAACGTTTTTGAGAAATTTGGATTTCCAAAATGCATGGGCGCTGTAGATATCCACATTTATATAAAGCAGCATAAGCATAATTCAACTGCATACATCAACTTCCTTTAGCATGTTAAAGACCACCCAATGACCCTATTTAAACTTTTCATAGGTTTGAAAAACTTTTTGCCTTTCTTGATATCGAAGATAAAGAAATTATTTTCTTTGGGTTGCTAATTGCCTCCTCACCAATAACTCCGAGAATCAAACAGTAAATACTAATACAAAGCCTATATGCAACATCTATGGGTTGAGCAATTTCCAGCAGCTTATTGAGGACCTACCAAGAAAGCAAGGGGGGAGGAATGTTGCAACCTCTCAGCTTCTTATACTGAAATGGCGTAATAGCCAATCAGAGCTCGTAAAAGCCTCCTGAGTCTTCTGCAAATGTCAACAATGGCAGCCAAAATGCCTCCAAGCCGTGAGAAAGTGCATTATAAACTGCAAACTGCTGCAAGTGAAGAAGTCTCAAAGCAAAACAAGCTTATGTTCTTCCAAAATATAAGAGGCATTCTAGGTTTTCATCGTGCGTATATATAGATTTCCCTTTTAAACTGGAGATATGACTGTATAAAGAAAGCTTAAATTCACTAAATCTACGCTTCGTTGGAAGATTCGAATTACATACCGCACAGAAGTTGAAATTAATGTATTACGTCTCACAAACTTTTGAATTTCAACTTAGTTCAGACAAGCCCATTCAATGTTAACTATTTAGATAAACCTTCAGTACCTTTCCCTTTGATTTATCAGCAGTTTTGCTACTTGCATTTCGAAAAATTAACTCGGACACTTACAGGAAATAAGATCATAAACTATGTCCCACAAACAACCTAGTGTGATGAGGATATCTTTTTCTTAGGCCTAGAGCTAAGTTGTTTTAAGGAATATAAACTTGTAATAAGTCTAGATTATGATGCAGGGGGATATCACCATAAATTCTAATCCTACTAAGAGAATTACAAGCCAGTTGTATCAAAACAATAGTACAACAAGGACATTTGTAGGTAAATTTACTTTACAATGCCCTCATAAAGTAAAAAACAAGTGTAAAAAATTTTTGACGTGAAAATTTACTACACTGTCGGTTGTCTTGGTGCTGACCATATTATCTTAGCTGGTTGTAGCAAATGGCTTCAGAATGCCGAAAGTGTTTGCAAGATATTCTCACAATCCTCTTCAGTATTCATAGAACGGTGATACAACAGGGCCAAATATAATCTCTTTGCTTGCTACTGGCTTGGGGATTAGCTAATGTCTACAGAGCCATTGAAGTTGAAAGAGGGAAACTACGAAAAAATATAACAGATAGCTGTTCGCTTTGACTCGCATATTGCTGTAAAAAAAGGATTCTAAAAAGGAACTTAATGAAAAAACTACATTGCAATTAATGTTAAGGTTAGTGAATTTTCTTTGAATATTATTTTTATATATCAGTCTGTGAAAAATTAATTGTTATCATAGAAATTGTAAGAAAAATGTCAATTAAAAATCAGTTCCTCCTACTTTCTAAATACCGTGAGTCCATTTTGAAAGAGCATGGATCCACGACAGGTGATTGTGAATAAAAGTCGTCATTAACTGAAGAAGAAGATTCTGAGTTATATTCCCAAGCATCCTCCTCTAGTCAGCTTCAATTTCAAAACAATCCAGATGTAATCTGCTCTCCTAATATCCAAACTGGTTCAAAGGAAGTGTCCTTCCAAACAGACCCTTTAATAAGAAATGAGGCTTTTGCAAAGTGTCATGATAAAATCATAGGAAATCCATTTAATCTTGGTGACAGACAGGGAATGCAAGTTCCATGTCTCATGGAATTTGAGGGCCAGTGTATACTTCGAACTTTCTGTAATTCGAACAATTTTGCATTCCCACACAGAGTCCGAATTAAACAGAGCTCACTGCGCATCAAAAGAATCTGAGCCTGAAACTTTCAAATTTTATTCTCATGATTTTTTCTCCTGTACACTGTGTGCAGGCTATGCCATTAGCATCGATCAACTAGTTTTTTCCAATAAGAATCCCTTATATTGCGATCCCTATACTCAGTAACAGCATGATTCCACAGGGCTGGGCTAGACTACATGGGTCCCATGCCAGAAACTGCACAGGGTAATCGGCACATATTGGTCATGATGGACCATTTCACCAAATGGTGAGAGGCGTTCCCCACACAAGATCAAACAACATCGACTGTCGCTAAAACCCTTGTCTCCCGGGTTTTCTCGCGCTTTGGACCACCGACAGTATTGCATTCAGACCAGGGACGAAATTTTGATAGTGCACTTATGCATGAGATATATGGTATAATGGGCATAAAGAAATCTCGAACCACTGCCTACCACCCACAGGGCGATGGACAAGTGGAGAGGCAGAACCGGACCCTGCAAGAAATTATTGCAAATTTTGTATCAGCAAATCAATCTGATTGGGATCAATGGGTAGATCAAGCTGTATTTGCATATAATACAAGCGTGCATGCGTCAACAGGATTCTCTCCCTATGAACTAGTCTTTGGTTGTCCACCTCGCATGCCTTTAGAAGTAGAACTAGGAGTCCCAGTTTTTAATCCATTAAGCCAGTCAGAGTATAGCCAGCACCTTAGGAAAGCTATTCAGACAGCTAACTCCTTAGCCAGACAGCAGTTAGAAAAGTCTAGACAACAGCAATATGCTTTCTATGACAAAGGTCACAAAAACTGGCCCCCATTTGACATCGGTCAGGCAGTCTGGTTGCGTCGTCCTAAATCCTGGAAGTTTGGGAGGAAATGGGTTGGGCCTTATGAGATTGTTTCCAGGAAGGGGGTTAACTACAACATTCGTTCTAATGCTGGAAGATCCCTTGTAGCTCACCATAACCAACTTAAGCCATGTCCCATACCATTAGACTAGGGTCAGCCAGTTTGCCCAGCACCTGAAATACCGGGTATAGTTATTAGAGATGATCCACCTGTGGAACAGCAAGTACAGGATGAGGCACAGGATGTGCAGGTCAGGGACACCGCTAGGCCCATCCGCCTTCGTCAGGTCATAAACCCACCAGGTCGATATGGAGAGTTTGTGGTACATTGAAGCAGACATCCCTAGCAAAAAACAAATTAAATGGGGGAAGGTGTAATATGTTATTTCCCCAGTATGATATTGAAATCTGTCAGTGTACTCATATTGTCATTGTGTATATGGCGTTGACTGTGTTGTATCATTTGTACACTGTTGGTATCTGTTTATTGTCTGATGGTTGATTAGTACACTGTGTGTCGAGTAATGTAACCTATGTTGAGTTAGATTGTAGTTCAGTTGTGATTCGGACATGAAGAAGTAAGAACGCAAACTCGTCTCTATCTGTGTACATTCTGCACTACAAATCCGTGTGCGTTCTGCACTACAGAAAGTCGCATCTTGGAGCGGGAATTAAAGTCCCTTGTTCTGGATGAGATTCAAGATGAGACTCAACGAAACGCATTCTTCGATGAGAGTGACTCAGTCATACTCCAAAGTAAAGGTAAGCTCAATAAGCTTTCACTGTTTATTGAAAAGTTAGGGAAACCTATTACGTCAGCGTCCTCTTCTTCCGATTACATGCTTTCACGTTCAGAATTACCAGACCTAAACCTCCCAACTTTCGACGGCAATATTACTGAGTGGTTTGGGTTCTGGGAACGATTTCAATCCCAAGTGGGTAACTCTCTCGACTTGCCGAATTCCGCTAAATTCACGTACCTTATGTTAAGAATATCACTTCTTTCAGTGCTGGTGAAAATTAATCGTGCAGAACAGACTACAGAGAAAAGGCGATCATTTATTTGCAACCCATCTTTTTAACATTCATTCTCAATCTCCGCGAATATACTACTACAAGAGTATTGCGACATGCGATTCTTAACTCGTGACTATGACACATGTTTTATCTCATATTCAACCTGAGGTTACATCATGTGAGTTACAAAAAATTAATGCAATGCAAACGGGTTTATCCAACACACCCCCCTCCTTGACCCATTAGGGGTCAAGCATAAGTTTGGATAAGATGCGCGCGTTGCTCGCTGCAGCTCTGTGGGGCCGGTTTGGTTTTCCCAATTCATCCTTTTGCTTCCTTCCTTTTTCATTCTCATTGTCATCCGTCTCCTCTCTCACTTCTTCCATACTTGATACTCTATTATTCTCCTTTCTCTCATCTCTTGCACTTATCTCTAGAGGAAATAGCCTTTGCAGTGGTCTAGTTAAGATTTCAAACTTACCTCTGCCGTTTCTACGAACTTTTGCACCTCTTACCTGACCATCCTTCCCTATTATGGTCTCTTCCACAATTCCAGTCTTCCACGTTCCACGCTTGGTATTGTCCTCTTGAATAATCACTATGTTCCCCTTTGCAATGTTAACGGCATACCCTTATTCATTCTATGAGATTCCCTTAGATCCACCAAGTATTCTCTTCTCCATCTTCCCCAAAAATGCTGCAATTTCCTAGAAAGGTACCTAAATCTTTTCGAGAGAATATCAAAGTTGTCCAAATCCGTATCAGAATCTAAGTGAAAACTGTCAGTCAGTGGAGATAGTCTACGTCCATGTATCAGGTGAGATGGTGTCAGTACTTCGCCCGGCTCGTTATATTGATAAGTTAGTGGCCTGGAATTACCCGTGCACTCTATTTCTGTCAAGAGAGCATTTAGTTCGTCATATGAAAGTCTGGCGTTCCCTAGTACCTTCCTGAGGCATTTCTTCACTGCCCCGATCATTCTTTCGAAAATACCACCTTGCCACGGAGCACGCTCTAAGTTGAATCGCCATGTAATTCTTCTAGAATTTAAAAAGTCAACAACAGCTTCTTCGTTACCAAGCCTTTCTAGTAATTTTACTGTGGCTTTAAAGGTCTTAGCATTGTCAGAGATGATAAGGCTTGGTGCGCCTCTCCTAGCACACATACGCTTCAAACAATTGACAAATGTTGTTGCCAAAAGGTTTTGGACGAGCTCTAGGTGCACTGCTCGTGTAATACAACAGGTGAACAGTGCAATATAACATTTTGTCATTTCACCCCCTGGGTCCCTTCACATACAGTGGACCTGCGAAGTCCACTCCCACTTTACTGAAAGGTGGGGATTCTTTTACCCTAAATTCAGGCAGTGTTGCTGAAGGAGGAGAATCATATGCCTTGCCCTCCAGCCTCTTACAAATAAGGCAAGCTTTTATTACCCTTTTGACACACTGTCTTCCCTTGGCAACCCAAAATTTTGACCTAAGCTCTGCCAGAGTTGCCTTTTCCCTGCAATGATGAACTCTGCTATGGCAGTCAGCTATCACTAATTCTGTGAACTTGTCTTTGTTTGGCAATAATATAGGAAATTTGGATCTAAAGTCTAAATCTGCATTACCAAGTCTGCCCTTTGCATATTAAGATCTCATTCTCCCTTATGACATTGAAATTCTGTGACATTTTCTTGAAACTTGGAGCACTCTGCAACTTGAGTTGTGAATCTTTAATCCAAATTAGTTCTGCAGCTTCAATTTCTTCAATCTTAATCTTTCCTGTTACCAATTCTCTTCCTCGTCTTTTACATTTCAAGTTCTCTATGAATCTCAAAGCAAATGTGGTCACTTTAAGCAACGTACCTAGGTTACTAAACCTGCTTATATCAATTATATTACTCACCCCCCTCGGTTCCTTGGCTATTGCTACCATCACATTCAACCTTTTCCTTTCACTTTTCACCTCTTCTGAGCTTTCAAGCTTAGCTCCATTTTGCCACATGTCTTCTCCCTTCTTCAACCATTTTGGTCCTTCCCACCATAACACACTCTCCCTTAACTGGGTAGCACTCACTCCCCTGGATCCCAGGTCTGCAGGGTTCTCTGCTCCAGCAACATGTCCCCAATCTTCCTTTCTGGACAAAAGCAAAATTTCATTCACTCTGTGCTGGACAAATTGCTTCCACTCCCCATTGTTGGCAATCCAATAAAGAGTGGTCTTACTGTCCAGCCAGTAGCGAACCTTACCAATTTTTACTTCAGACTGCAAGGCTTTATGAACAGTATCCATCATTGTGGCCAATATTCTGGCAGACATTAATTCCAAGTGGGGGATGGTAAGCTCCTTTAAAGGTGCAACACGGGACTTGGCACAAAGCAACCTGGTGTAAATGCCTTCAGTAGTTGTACAGACTAGGAAGACCATTGCACAATACGCACGTTTACTGGCATCAGCAAACCCATGTAATTGGCAATTCAATATTTCCCCTGCATTACCTTCAAACATACACCTGGAGATTGGTATCTCTTTCACCTTTGTAAGATCCTTTAGCCATTCCTCCCATTCTTTGTGCCTTTCAAATGTCAATGGCTCATCCCACTCAACCTTCCCTAAACATAACTCTTGGAACATAATTCTAGCAGATACTCCTACTGGACAGATTAATCCTAGGGGGTCAAACAATGATGCAAGAGTGCTTAAAATAGTTCTTTTGGTGGACATAATCTTATTATCTATATTCTTACCAACATTTTCTAGGTCTAATTCTAAGGTATCTTCCTTATAATTCCAGTTCAGTCCAAGCACTTTTCCCCTATCTTCAGCTGGTCCAATGGTTGCACCTAGTGTTTCCTTTGCATAGGATGCATTTGACCCAGGGTCATTCTCCCTTTCTCTCCCTTCAGCATTCTCCAACCTATCAATCTCTCTTGCAAGCTCAGCATTATGGGTTTTCCATTTTCTTAGAGAAAATCCTCCAGCTTTCATTGTTTCTTTTGCTTTCTTATACAGTAAGAGAGTGCCTTTTACATCTTTCCTCCCAGTCACCAAGTCGTCCACAAAACATCCTCCGATTAGTTTTCTCACTAACTCTGGATCTTCCTCAACATATTTGTTTATGTGGTGTCTTAAGACAGCATTCAGAAGGAATGGTGAAGAATTGCACCCAAAAACAACACGCTTAAATCGAAGGATTGTTACTTCTGGTTCTGGGGAATTAACATCATTAACCCACAGGAATCTGAGGGAGTCCCTATCCTCGGGGTGGATTTCAATGTTGAGAAATGCCTTCTCAATATCTCCTACCAGGGACACATGATTTGCCCTAAACCTAAGTAGGACATCAAAAATCATTGGTGTCATTGGAGGCCCAACATGTAAACAGCTATTTAATGCTACACCAGTTTTCCCATCTTTACAGGATGCATCATACACTACTCTCAATTTTGTGGTCTCAGCACCTTCCCGAATCACTGCTCTATGGGGGAGATAATGTACACGACCAACAGGTTCAAGAGCCGTCACTTGTTCAACAATGCCTTCCTTTATCTGTTGGGAGATAACTTCATCATACTGTAGAAGAACTTCAGGTGTTTCTTTAAGCCTTCTCATCAATCCCTTTAAACTTGCAAGGCTATTGGCATAGTTAGAGGGTAGAGGCTTATGTGCTACTTTCCAAGGAAGGCCTACTGAATACCTCTTGCCTGTAAATAGGATGTTATCAATCACACTGGTATATACCTCATTGTCAACACGGATTCCTATGCTATCTAAATCCCACAATTTAACCACTTGTGTCCTTAAATCAGTGTTATCGGTTTTTGTCAATAAGGCTGTAGAATCAGTCAAGAAGTTAACATTGCAAGAAGTAACAGAGTTCAAACTCTTACCTTTGATGGGTCCTGACAATACCCACCCAATTGATGTCTTTACTGCTACCGGCTCCCCTGGATTTCCACGTCTTACCTCACCACTTTGAAATGACCAGTAGAAGTCAGAACCAATAAGGCAATCCACCTCCAATGTGTCTTCGGCCTCACTAATATCTGATAAATACAAATCTTTCAAATACGGGTATTGTTCCTTAATAACTTCAATATGAATGTTAGCAATATCTGCAATAGTATCAACAACAAAGGCTTCAATTCTTACTTCCTTTCCCATTCCATTCAAGTCCTTTAAAGATAGCTCTACTACCTCTCTCATTTCTATCTCTGCAGTTTGTCTCCCAAAGGCTTTTATCCCAAGTCTCTCTCTCCGGACTGTTTCCAGTCCTAGCTTGCCTACTGTCTTGGCAGTGATTTCATTTCATTTTCATTTTGAATTCTTTACGGAGGGGGGCCCTTCAGCAAAGATGCTGATTTTCAAGGGTCCCTCCATCTAAAATACAATAATACAATAGAAAATAAAAGTTAAAAAAGTTTAAAAAGTTAAAAATTTAAATACAAAATACAAATATTAGCTTTAAAAACAAACATTAGAAAATACAAAAGAAATACTAATTAAAAACTATTATGCTTAAAAGCTCTAAGGGAGGTTGCTTGCTTGCAGTTGGCTGAGAGGCTGTTCCAGAGTTTCGCACCTCTAAACGAACAAGATTTCTTGCCGTTTTCCGTGCTTTTTTTTGGTAACCTAAGATCTGTTGACGTATTGCGCAGCCTATATGAAGTAATTTGAGAATTTTTCAGAAACAAACTGCGTAAATATGGAGGAGCAAGTTCGTTCAAGCTCTTAAAAACCATAGTTTTGGTTTCGGTATCAATCAGCTCATTGATAGTTTTCCACCCAAGTGTTTTAATCAATAGATTGCTGGGAGTGTCAAAACTACTGTTTGTTACAATTCTAGCAGCTCTGTTTTGTAGCTTTTGCAAACGATTAATCTGAGTTTTACCTGCACAGCCCCACACAGAACAGCAATATCGAAAATGGGGCTCTATTATGCTAGTATAGAGATTTGTTAGGGCTGAGAAAGGTAAAAATTTCTTTGCATGTTTTAGGAGTCCAAGCCCTCTAGAAACTTTTAAAGACACAGCCTGGACTTGAGACTTCCAATCAAGGCTGTTGTCTACCTGAACTCCAAGGTACTTAATTTTGTTCACAACCTCAAGCTCCGTTCCATGTATTTTTATTTGTAGATTCTGGTTCGACATATTAAGAACGTTCCTTTCAGCTTTAGTAGAAACCAACATTGATTGAGTTTTTGCTACATTAAGGGACAATTTATTGCTAGTCAACCAAGTATCTAGGTGCTCGAGATCTTCATTTAAAGCCTCATTTAGCCGGGATAAATCCTTTGATTGCAAGCACAGACTCGTGTTATCAGCATACATAGAAGTGGTGGAATTATTTACTGCTCTAGGTAGATCATTAATGTAAACAAGAAAAAGGAGTGGACCAAGGCACGAACCTTGAGGCACTCCAACTTCGATATTTTCAATTTGCGAGTCGATACCATTTAGTATTGGGTTCTATCTAATAAGTAGGATCCAAACCAGGCCAGTTCCCTATGGAGAATGCCATATGATTCCAGTTTCATACACAGAATTTGATGATCGACAGTGTCGAAAGCCTTTTTCAGATCTACAAAGACCATACCCACCAGATTACCTGTATCCATCCCGTTGTACCAGTCATCCGTGTTCTTAAGCAAGCATGTAATAGTGGAATGAAATTTTCTAAAACCAGACTGGTTAGAGTTGATGAAACAATTATCATTCAGATACTGGTACAACTGGTTGAACACAAGTTTTTCGAAGAGCCTAGAGACAACTGGTAGTACTGATATAGGCCTGTAATTAGACTTTTCGGTCCTGTCACCATCTTTGAAAATCGGTGAAACTCGAGCAATTTTCCAAGGGTCAGGAAATAGACTTGTTTCGAGTGAAGTGTTGAATAAATATACAAGAGAATCTTCAATATAAGGCATCGCCAGTTTGAGGAAGTAACTAGAGATGCCGTCGTCCCCAAAGCTCTTCGACGTTTTGAGCTTACTAATTGCTTCTCTAATTTGTTTAGCATATATTGATTTAAATGTAAATTTTGCAGCATTGCTATTTTGGAAGTAGTCACACAAAAGCAGAGGATCATATCCACCGTCTATATTACTTGCCAAGTCTTTACCGATTGAACAAAAGAAACTATTCATAGACTGGGATATTTCTCCCTTATTGGAAATAGTCTTATTTTGGTCTCGAAGAATCTCTATTTTAGTGGATTTAGATCTTTTATTGAGAAGCAGGTTCATAGTTCTCCAAGTCTCCTTCATATTATCTTTAAACATTGAAACTCTAGTTGAAAAGTACTGTCTCTTGAGTTTTGTGTTAAGACTATTGACTTTATTTCTTAGTTGTCGGTAAGAGCTTATTAATAATGTTGACGTACTTTTGCAAGCAGCTAGCTTTAGCTTATCTCTGGACTTTATAAGTGCCCTAAGATCAGCATTGACCCAGGGGCAATACTTATCCGAGACCCGCATCTTTTGAACAGGGGCATGTTTTTCGATGACCGATGAAAAGAGTTTGGACCAGTTGCTCACTAGTGCGTTGATGTCATCAGTGTGACCAAGAGCCTTTACCCAATTAATACTAGCAACATCCATTAGGAACATTTGTTCATTAAATTTTTTCATTCTCCGTGTTTTGACCGTTTTATGGTCCTTCAGCACGACGCCCTCGAACTTACGAACACAATAGACCATGAAATGATCACTCAAAGAAATTTGGAATACCCCAGATTTTACTATGTTCTTTGGAGATGTGGTAGCAATATGATCAATAATAGAAGATGAATTTGGGGTGACGCGAGTTGGGTCTGTAATAAGCTGCTTATAAGTGAAAAGATCGTAAATATCTGTAAGATGTTTAGCGTTGCTATCCAATGTGATACCCTCTTTCACTGTAAGATCACAATTTGTATCGCCAAGTAGAATTACTTCCTTTTCTTCCTTGTCTAAGAAAGATAGAATTTGTTCCAGCTTGTTGAAAGATTCAACTGGATCACTAGGTGGTCGGTACCAAGCTACGAGAAAACAGGACTTAGCTTTGGGAGGTAAAATTTCTACGCAGATCAATTCAAGGTTACAATCAGGAATATCATTTCGCAGCTTGTACTGAACAGAATTCTTAATATAGATCGCTACTCCTCCTCCATGGGACGTCCTATCCTTACGCTCATGCTGGAAACCATTAATTCTAGTGAGTTGTGTGGAATAGCTAGGATCTAGTTTAGTCTCATTTATGGCGATTATTTGTATATTGTGATCCCTAAGTAGCAACTGAATCTCATCAAGATTGCTACGGAGCCCATTCACATTTAGAGAAGCAATTGTAAGTCCTCTTTTAAAGCCTAGATGCTGATGTAATGAGTCAGAGCAAATACTATTTTTTGTATTAAAAACTACTAGTGATGAAAGTCTTATGACTGCCAGTGTCAAATAAGACTCTCACCTTTCTCCCTTCCTTGCTGCACACATTGGCCAAGGCAGTTTGCAAAGCTACACTTGTACCTAAACCGGTATACCCAATCCAAGCGCTTGCAGTGGGGTCTAGCTGCGTTGCAGAGGGCTCAGGGCGCGTTTCCTTAGGCTGCGCAAAGCTACTACAAATAGCGGTATGATGCCCCTTACCTTTACATAACTTGCACTGTGCTTTAAGCCTACACTGTGAAGATCTGTGACCTGGACTTAGGCAAGAAAAGCACCTAGCTGATTTAAATAGAAGTTTCTTACGTTCAGTTCTATCTTCCTATCTTCAACTACATCACAGTTCTCAGCAGCATGGTCTTGGGAACAAAATGGGCATTTCTTCATTTCCTTTCCACCTGTCGACAGCAAGGCTGTAGCTGTTGTAGGCCTAGGCCGTTGTGACAAATTACGTTCGGTTTGTCTTCCCTGTGCGTCTTGACTCTTCAGAATTGGAATATGTCCTTCAAGAACATCCAGCTCTTTATCTAATGACTTTACCAAATCGTCTACGTTCCACTTCATGTGATCTTCTCCAAACCGAATCATATTATGACGAATCGACTGTGGAATCTTATCCATCAACACTGGGACAACCACGGTAGAGTATGACTCCTTGTCAACGTATTGAGCCTCAAGTGCGCAAAAGTGAGTCTCGATTTGATCTCGTAAATTGTGCAATCTCTCCACGCTTGTTTCCTTGAATACAGGGGCAAGGCTCAGCAGCTAGTTTATGTGTGCTCTTTTTATCGCTCCTGGCTTCGCATACCATTTAGTCAATAACTCCACTGCAGCATCGTAATCAGCTTCTGTTAGGGAAAATCCGGTCACAACGCTTTTTGCCGGTTCTTCTAAATAGCTCCGAAGGTACTTAAATTTGTCCACTTTGGCGAGGCTAGGATCGTCATGGACAGCGCTCTTGTAACCATCCCAGAATTCTTGCCATTCAGAGACCTTACCGGCAAATCTTTTTAGCTCCAATTTGGGTAGTTTCACCCTCCGTGCAAAACTTGCGCTAAGCTGACTCGACGATTGCGCTGACGCAATGCTTTCTCTTCTGTTCGTGGATTCCATACCTGTCGATGTTGTTGCCTGATCTTCCTTTTCATTGCCACTTTGCGGGGCTGGGACGTCCTTTTTGACTTCATTTAATGCATTTTCAAGTAAAACAAGGTTATAAGTTATCCTTTCTCCCACGATACTTGCTTCTTCGGCTTCTTTGTCGTAATCTTCGTCTTTGTAGTCATTTTCAATCATCATTTCAATAATCGTAGCATCGATTTCTTTTAATATCTTCTGCTTTTCACTGAGGTCTATTAAACACTGTTTCAGCTTTATACGATCAACGTTATCCTCTTTCACGAGGCTTTCAACTTTGTTCAGCAATCTTGTTGCTGTTCCTCGATGGGTCCTTCGTTTCTTTTTTGCCTTTTCAAGTTGTTCCATTCTGCGAACACGATTCAGTCCGATTACGGTGGACCATATATTATGAATATCACTTCTTTCAGTGCTGGTGAAATTTAATGATGCAGATCAGACTACAGAGAAGAGGCGATCATTTATTTGCAACCCATCTTTTTTGACATTCACTCCTAATCTCTGCGAATACACTTTTTTTTTATAAGAAACCTAGCTTAAGGCCTAGTACTAAAAGTTTCTTAATTTTTGATTACATTTTAGTTCTAAGAGTTTCTTAAAAGTTTCTTAATTTAATGAACAAAGATTGCATTGACAACGATATAAAACACGTGGATATAGTAAACTATTAGCATGATAGCAAACAAAAGACGTTAGTGCGGCTCTAAATCTAAATCAACCTCATGTCCAAACAGTTAATTTCAGTAAACTTTATATAATCTTCACTTTGATCCTCGAAAAGGGTACCTTATTGGTTCAGTTTTGCGTTGAACTAGGTAATAGTGAGTGTAAAGCAACGTTAAACTTAATTGTTAGATAACATATAAGAGTCCTATAGATTACAGCATAGGTGCACAAAAGACCTTGTATAGCATAAATACAGGTTAAAGATAAATACAAAGTTGTATACATAAGAGTTCTGCTACATATGACATCGCAGCTGAACATAAAACTTTCTGAAGTGTAAACCGATGTTAAATTTAGATGTTTGATTACATACAAGAATCCTCCTACATATAACAGCACAGTTGAACATGAATGCCTTGTGAAGTAAGTCACGTTAAATGTAAATGTTAAGTTGCATATAAAGGTCCAGCTACATATGACAGCACAGTTCGACATAAAAAGTTTGCTAATATAAAACTTTGTTAAACAAAAATGCCTGGTTGCATGTGAGAACCTAATACACAGTAAAAACAAAACAATTAAAGTACAATGGTTGTAAAGTATCAAACCATGATAGATATATATGCTGATTTCTATATAAGAACCTTGCTAAGTATAGGAATTATGTGCAATATAAAGCCATGTGAGTTATAGGAGCATTGCACGCTAAAAAATTGTAGTAAAATAAATGCCTTTAGATTTTTAAAGAAAAAGATAGCTACAGAACCTTTTTAAAAAATGAGAAATTCCTTTAAGTATAAAGGTCATATTGTTGCAGAAGTCCTAATGGTTCATGAAGTTGCTTTATGGGACATCTTACCATCTATCGTTGGTTTTGACTTTACTAAACAAAAGTGAAAGCTGGAGAGACAATATTGCTGGCAGAAAATGCTCTTTCTAGTTAGGCGTACTCCCAAGTATGATTGTCCTGAAGATTAGCATGTGTTTACTACGTTACAAATGAAGATCCCATTTATATCCGTAGCAAAGTATAAAATTATAACACAGCATGCTTGCTTCTATTCTCATAAATCGATAGAAGCAATGATTACAAGGGTAAACAAAATAGTGCATAAAATTGTAGTGGGATGTGAAGCGATAAGCAATATATACTTAATCAGGCTTCCATGTATACGTCAGTGACCTGTAAAGATACAGATATCAGCAAGTTAACACGCATTACGTTAAAAGAAATATGGACGTTTCTAATGAGATTTATTAGCATTGAAATCAAGAGGAGTGGTCTATTGATAGTGTATGATCACTTTTACTTAGAATCTAATTATCATTCCTGATGATTATTATTTATGGTGCACTAATGCGCAGTAGCTACGTAAAAGGTTTACTGCACACCAACAGAATTCTACAAATGACCTCCTATAACGATAACTTACACAAAATTTAAAATAAATGCAGCTTCATACACACCAAAAAGTCGACCTTAAGAAGCCGACGACGCCTAGTAGCGATAATATAAACACTACACATTAACGAAAACTTCATACACAAGACAGCTAATAACGGCTTCTTTGAGGCTATGTACATTACAACCACTTCTGCCAAGCGAGTTTTCACGCCGACTGACTTCATACGACATGGCACGAGAATAATACAATTTGATGCAATATGTAAATCATGAACGAAACAGATGCTATCAAAGTTCTTGTGACCCAGTGGTGAAATCTATTTTCCTCAAGTATCGACAAGCATGCTCCTTTTACCACGACTCGTGTTTCTGAGAGGTACTGCCCATTGCTGATTAGAAACCTGATGAAATATGAAACTAATGTGCAGCAAGGTTAAACTTAAAGAGATACCATGAAAGTCAAATCACCTCTTCCTATGAGCTCATACAAGAATATCATAGATAGAATAAATGAGCTAAAGTCTGAGAAGAAGAGGTAGAATTTTCTGAAAGAATCCCTCAAGCCAATGGTAATATGAAGGAATTATAAAGAAAATAAACCATTTAATAGATAAAAGATGTACCTCTACCAGCGTCGATCTAGTGAAAGAACCTGGTGGAGATGTTGTAAATAAGTAGACAATATCTAAAAATCTGACTGAATGTTTTCGCTCTGTTTGCAAGAACCTGGCAAGCAAGACAGAGACTGTGCCCTTGCTTTGACTTATTCTTGCCCTTTCTATGAATTCTTCTATCTACGTCTCTAAGTTCATCCTGTTACTACTGTAAAAATATGGGCCTAAAATCGACCCTAAAATTGATCTTGGGCACTTACAGCGGCCTTCAAATTCCAAGTGCTGGTCTTAAAAAACTGAATAGTGACCTTGACATTTAGTGATGTACGGATAGGTGGATACTCTAGTTGCGAAGTTTTGCTACAAAAAAAAGAACATGGGAGTATACTGCTCAAAAGGTATTTAATTTTCGGAGAGTGTAATCCTAGAATATTTCTTTTGGGTTCCACCTATGAGCCATTAACTTCTATTAATTTGTGGTCCTGTAAATTTCTGTTAAATTGTGGTCTGGCAAACGTATCTAATCTTAAGTCCTGATCAGCACATTTAAAGTTCAAAGCATATATTTTATGCCAATGTGACTATTGAGTCAAGCCCATATAGGGTCCCATTCCATTACCCGCCAAACGCGGTTTGTATTCCCAAAGAAAAATTATCTCATAGGTCCGTGGTCAGTCCAGTGACAGGTTGATTTGTGACCATTTGCTCTATAACTATTTATAGAAGAGGGCCCACTAGGCAAATGGCCTAGCAGTGACAATGTAAAAAAGATGTCCAGGTGCAGTTAACAACTTTCTAGTACTACATTGTATCAAGTGAAGAGCGAACAGATGACTTGAGACTTTTGTTATGCATTTGAATTCCTTTGGAGCAATGTTTATCATGAATGCTCCTTTTCTTGAACCTTAGTAACACCTTACCCATTGACAGACACAATAAATATAAAGACAGGTAACGTACAATCAAACAGGTATGACATAGTTTCTTCTAGTACTGAACGTAGTTTTGACTAAATAAACTGTTGGGGGTACAGCATTATCAATGTATGCTCTTATTGATTTGTGCGGCATGACAAAGTGTATTCGATCATGTAGTATCATCACTAACTACTCATTTGTAACTCCTTTAAATTCAACTGTTTTTATCAAGTATCAATGAATCACTAGACTTTGATAGCTAAATTACTTTTAAGGCTAATCTCAAACATCTTTAGTTCCGATACAAGATGATAAAAACAGATATATAAAGAATGATTGACTTGTTTAAACATAGTTTCACTATTGCTCGAAAAAGCTGACACATTCTATGGCAATTTAAAACATACGAAGACTTTACATGCAGCAAATTACTCATATATAGTAGCCAAGGGTTTGCTTAATGCTTTGAACAGGGGTGCTCTGGTGTGTATACTATTAGGGGCGGCTGAACAACATTTCAGGTGGGGGAGGGGCTCTAGAAGACATATTAAAACTGAAGGAATATAGAGTGTTCTAAAACAGGTACTGAAGTACATCTGCTATAAAAGTAGAGGGGCGATATCCCCCAGCCCTCGGATCTACCGCCATTGACTAGCAATCAGCTATAGAACATGATGATAGGACTCAGCTGAAATGATCTTCAAGGCTCCATTGGCTAACGCTTTTCGAAGCACATGGGAGATTATCGAATAGCCAATTGCAAGTGCATCTAATTCTATTGTAGGAAAAATACTCATGAGCCAGTTGCAAGTTGCAATACTCCACAAAATTCCCAACTAACCTCTAAGAATCTCAGAAACATAGCGACAGATTTTGAATTCCCAAAAGAAAAACCAAAATATTGATAGAGCTGTTCCTCTTTTAGAGGAGGTGAAATATTGGTATGGGCTCTAATTTGAGTGAAGGCAGCCATCATTCCCAAGCATATTGAAAAAAAACTTGCTCAGTAGCATCAATTGATCAAAAAATATGGCGAATATCTATAATCAATACCCGATTATTATTACTCGTTTGACTTATTAGAGGTTTCTTTACCAGGTTTTCTGCAAACTGAATTGCTATTCAAAATCACTGAGATAACAAAGTTAGGACATAGTCGTGTTAATAGCCCTTCGGGTGGGGTTGTGGCCAAATTACCTTGCTGACTCCAGAAAAAATTGCAAATGCTCATAAAAGCCATCAATAGACTTTTTGCATGCAGAACTAACATATGTACACAATATACCTTCTTCCGAAGGGGGGGGGGCACAGATCAAACACCTTCAGCATAGAAGCTGCTTACATGTGAGGGCTTCTCATTTTGCGAAGACATGCTCTTTGAGGAACGGAAGAATATGACAAAATAGCGAAATGAGTTATTACAAGCAACAGCGATATGATTAAAAAGTGGTCATGCATTTGCTAATTATTGCGTCATGTTAGTAAAAAACCTTTGAGTAATACAACAACTTTGATGAACAGTAGTATCCCGAAAGACATAAGCGTTGAGCAAACTTGAAAAATTGTAGATGAAATTGTTAATAAGACATGTAAAACTACCAAAATAGAATCCATAAAAATTGAAAACGAAGTTATCTCCGATAATAGCAAGATCCCTAACCTAATGAATAGCTATTTCTGTAGCATAGGGGAGACCATTAAGGCAAACGTACCTCACCAAACAGAATTCTCTCATAGCAGGTAATTATAATGTCAATCCTAATAATAAAATCTTTCACTTCGAAGAAATAACTAAAGAATTAGTTTTCAACGATTGCAACCATATAAATACCTCTTTTGGATCTGGATTAGATAATATTTCAAGTTTCTTCATTAAGCTTGCTCTACCAGTTATTGCTAGACTCCTTGCATATTTGTTTAATTTTTCACTACAATGTGGAATTTTTCCGGACAGCTGGAAAACTGCTAGGGTAGCACCAATTTATAAAGAAGGCTCCAAGGAAGAAAGATCTAATTATAGACCAATCTCTGTATTGCCAGTCCTTGCACGTCTTTTTGAAAAATATTGTAAATAAACAGTTATATGACTACCTCGATAAAAACAAATTTGTCTACAGGCAACAATCTGGCTTTCGATCGCTTCATTCGGTGGTCACGTGCCTTTTATCTAATACTAATGATTGGCATTTTCATCTCGATCAAGGGATGCGCACGGGGATAGTTTTTGTGGACCTGAAGAAAGCGTTTGACACGGTTGACCACGATATGCTACTCGAAAACTCAGCCACTAAGGAATTGAGAAACTGAACACAAATGGTTCTCATCCAATTTAGGGAATAGGTGGCAGTGCTGTACAGTCAATAGAATAACATCTAATTTTGAAAATATAACCTGTGGAGTCCCTCAAGGATCATGCCTTGGCCATCTCCTATTCCTTCTTTACATCAATGACTTGCCATGCGCATTGAATTGCTCTAAGGCTACAATGTATGCGAACGATACTAGTCTTGCACATTCTGCAAAGGATGTCAAAGACATAACCAGTACCATGAACACTGAATTGGAAAATCTTAAGGTGTGGCTACACGGTAATAAGTTATCTTTAAATGTAGCCAAAACAACATCAATGCTCATAGGCACTAGACACTCTATAAATGATAAAATTACTGCAGAGCCTTTAAGAGCAAATTTTGTGATATCGGGGGAACATATTGAGCAACAGCCTTCTGTCAAGTATCTAGGGGTTCACATCGATAATATGGTTTAATGGAAAGACCATATAAAAGCAGTTGCATCGAAAGTGACTCGGGCTATAGCAATGATTAGAAATTCCAAAAAATTCCTCCCTAAGCATACGCTAAAGATGCTATATCAGGGGCTTGTGGAGCCTCACTTTAGGTTCTGCTGCTCTGTTTGGGGAGCATGTGGAGTCACTACCCACTGTACTCTTGATAAGTTACAAAACAGAGCCATAAGAATTATAACGGATAATCCGTGTGATGCACCTGCTAAACCGATCCTGAAACAATTAAGACTGCCTAGTATAGCTGAAATGATTCGTCAAGAGTCTGCGGGCATGGTTATATTCCTATAAATGGCCAAGTGCCTGCCTACTTGTACTGTCTTTTCAATAGAATATCTGCAGTGACGAACAGAATGCTTCGACATTCCAATTTAAATCTAAGGTCCCCAAGAATGAAAACGAAATTTGGGCAAAACAGCTATGCATACAGGGGGGCTACGGTTTGGAACTCACTGCCCCATGACTGTAGAACAGCTCATACCCTTGCAACTTTTAAAGTGAAGCTAAAAACCTTGCACACATAGCACCATATATTTGTCTTTTAAGTTTAAGTATAAGTTTTGTAAAACGTTTTCTGTATTTTTTGCCATATTTTATTATTGTATTTTAGCTGTATACATATTTTTGTTCTTTTTAAAGGAGGGCCCCTTGAAAACCAGCTATGCTGAAGGGTAACCCTCCTAAAAGATGTAAAAATGAAATGAGATGAAAAGGATGTGTGCCTATCTATACTGCCAGATATAACAATAAAAATTAATTTACCTGATTTAAAGTTTATAAGACTGCAAAACTGACACTTTCGATAGACCTTTTACTGATTGGAGATTGTCGCTTCAGAAAATGTGGCAACTTTGCAAATATGGAGGACATTGCCCAGTGCTCATTCTCATAAACGGGGGAAGATTCCCTCTCAGTTGATAACGTATCTTACATTTCAATCCTTTAAAAACGCCCCAGTTTTAAAGAACCATGAAAATTAATAACAAGCAGATGATGTTCAATCGCTTACTAAAGAGAATAGTGCGCATTGGTGCAACAAATGCTATAGAGGATGAGACCTCATGCAAGTCCCAATGTATCCAAAATATTTGATACCAAAGGTGAAAACTTCCTTCTCATTTGTTCTAAAATTGGGACCTTGTACGATTCTGCATCAGTAGTGCAACTTTATTAAACCATCTTTTCTCTCTTACCTCAACGCTCCTACTTTGATGTACCCCTTTTTCCTATATGTACAGGCTGGCATGTAAAATACAGTCTTGCAATACATGAAAGCGACGTTACTATAAGTACATTGGTAAACACAACAGTAACAGTCTCCTTACGTATGAGTGCTTTGTTTAATGTACTTCCTTAACAACCAATTTGAAAATGCCATGAGTTGTAAATGAATTGCAGATATAAGTGGTATGTTAGCTACAAGTGTCCTACTACACAAACAAGGCATACTAAATACAAATGAGTGCAAAATATACCTTAGTAATTAAAAATATCTTGCAATATGCACAGCCTTCTGAAATATAGCAGGCTCGCAAAACACCAATGCCTCGTCAGATGTAATACGCTGCCAAATATTAAAGCCTTGCTAACTACAAATGCCATATAAAAACTTTCTTAGATATAAAATAGCCTATACAATACAAGTGCATTGAGTAACTAATTAAATTTTAGCCTTTGGAAAAATACAAGTGCCTTGCAAAATGTAAGTACCTTCGACAAATACCGATGTCTCGTAAGAAATGAAACCTGAACTATCACAGCTCTACTAAATATGAATACTTCGGTAATTAAAATAACCCCACTAAGCATGACAGCTGTGTAAGCCCTTGCCAATATTAACTATAAGTGCTTTGCTACATATACAAACTCATTTGACATGAAATGCCTTGCAAAATGTAAGTGCATTGGTAAGCAATTGTTATGTAAGAAACACAAGGCTCCTAAATCATGGCCACGTTAAACATAAATATCTAGTTAACTGCAAAGCTTCGCTAAGCATGAATGCTTCGTTAATGAAAGCTACTACAAAATATAAACCTCCCGCTCGCTAACTGGAGTGCTATTGAAATGTCGCAAATTCTTGCTAGTACAAAGTCCTTCTAAAATATAACAAACTCACTACATCCTCTGCTATGCAAAAAGACTGTCAAATACTAACTCAATGCTTCATAGCATATTCTTACAGTTATGGAATAACAAGCGAGATGTCAGTCTAAGTCAGATGACCTATTCAAATGAGTTCACAATAGGCTCCAGTTAGTGTGAAGTATCTATTAATTTGAGTTTATAAACGTTATACTTGAAGCATGTGAATTTCATAGTACAAAAGGCATGATTAGAAAACGCTATCCTAAAATTATGCTAGTTACATCAATGTAATTCAGCATAACGCGCTTGATTACACATAAAGGAATATAACCTTACCATTGCATAACGTCAACCGCTGTTTTCAGTTGTTTTTATTAAGATCTGTAGCAATGACTTAATCTCCGCATTATCCTTAGAAAGCACATCAATCCTAGTAGGAAAAATGCAATACTGTTAGTACTTACACAGATCTAATGCAGCCCTTAAGGTGTATAGCTCTCATGTGGAAGGAAATATTTACACAAAATGCCACTGAATTAAAGCAGAGATATCTAATTAGTGAATGAAACTCGCAATTCAACAGATTACTCTATAAATTAACCAGTTGTCATAGATGGAAGTCTGTAATTAGCAATGAGATTGATAGCATGTATATCCGTTTCCAATTTCTATATATATTTTATCTGTTCTACTGAAAATTTTGCCAAGTATAAACTACATTTTTTTTTATGCTCATAAAAATTACAATTACATTCAACGATATAGAGACACAACATTACGGAATACAAGACAACACCACAGGGAGCATGGAAATACATAGCAACCCTGCAGCAATTTAAAATTTACTTAAAAAAAATAAAATAAATAAAAATGAAAATAAAATAAAATTACTTTACTAATGAACGTTCATGTACCATGTTCTCTCTAATGAGCGACCGGGAGCGCACCGAAGCGCAAGATTTAAATGTTTTTGTTCCTCGGAGAGGAACCACTCTTGAAAGGGGCACTCATTAGAGAGAAAACAGCAGCAATCTATTCAAGGAATGAGGAAAGGAGGAGAGAAGATTTATGTTAGTTTGTTACCATTTATTCAAAGCGTTTTGTGGCCTTGATATATTCTAGTGTTGCGGTGAGAATGCTAGCATTGGATGTAAGTGACAGGTGCCTATGGCCATAAAGGATAATATCTACTAGTTCATTGTTTGAAGGATTTGCAAGACCGTGGGACAACAATATTGCATTCACACGACCGAGAAGACAACACCTCTGTACATCATAAGTATGGCAGAACAGCATATAGTGCTCAGTGTCCTCAACACCTTCGTTTGACGGACACAAGGGGTTCAATGTATCCTCAAAATTATGCCTAAACTTGTGAAAGTTCAGTTTACTGAGACCAACACGTAGCTGTGTTAAAATGGATAGTCCTTTTGGATCATAAATATTATAGACAGGTTTTGGGGGTGGACGGATAATGGACAATAGTTTTTGTTTAAAGATATTTACAGAGCTAGACTGTCTAATTTCCGGGTCAAGTCTTTCCCATTCCAGCAAGCAATTAGGATAAAAACTTGATTTGAAACTTCTTGTTCTTGCGCATATGTGTCCTATTGAAATGTGTCTGCGAAGATTATAATGAGATGTGTGAAGAGTAGGAATTGGGCATCATGTATAATCTGGAGTGCAGTTTTTAACTATTTTGTAAAAGAGAATAAGTCGTCTGCTCCACCGACGAAGGTGTAATGGGTCCCACCCGAGCTCATCATATAGTTTTTCACGAGAGGTACCTTTCCAAGTTCCTATCAATGCTAAAGCGGCAGAGTATTGGATAGATTCAAGTCTTTCCATTTGACCATTCAAAATGACACGATGGCTAAATTCACAAATACTATCTGGAATGTGGTATATGACATCGCCGTAATCTAGGTGTGGTCGAATGTAATGCTTATACATATCATTTAAAGTATGACGTGGCAAATATTTTGATAGAAATTTCAACATTCCAATTCCTTGTCTGCATTTTGAAATGACGGATTTAACATGGCTGGCAAAGGACAGTTTGGAGTCGAGAATGACTCCAAGATGCTTTTGCTCGCGAAAGCTTTAACAGGAACATTTTTAAAGAATATGGGTGGGTGGTTTCTTGGGCATCTTTTCTTGGAAATGATTACATCGACAGCTTGCTTACTAGGGTCTGGGTTGAAGGACATTCTCCATTTAGTGGCCCATAGGTTTATCAAATCCAAGTCATGATTTAAATTTTCAGCGGCTGTTGTTGGTTCGTGGACAACAGTAACGATTGAAGTATCATCAGCAAACAATTTCACATTGCATTTTAGCCCGTCTGTCAGATCTTTGATATAAATTAGGAAAAACAAGGGCCCCAAAATAGAGCCCTGTGGAACCCCAGCTGTTACGGTACCCCATCGGGAAGATTTGCCATTCAGAACAGTACGTTGCATCCTATGGGCGAGGAAACTTTTCATTAACGAAAATAACTTACCTGAAATCCCGCACCGATGCAATTTATACAGAAGGCCTTCATGCCAGACCCTGTAAAAAGCTTTTGACATGTCGAGGTAAACAGAGCGAACGTCTAGGGTTGGGTTGCAATCAAAAGCTTGAAAAATTGAGTTAGTGATAGAAAGAAGCTGATTAACTGCCGAGTCGCCTGGTCGGAAACCTGATTGGTTTGGATTTAATAAGTTATTTGTCTCTAAGTGATAGTAGAGTGTATCAAATATAAGTGTCTCTAATATTTTCCCGAAGACTGGAAGAAGAGAAACTGGGCGATAGTTTTCTTTGCAACTCTTGTGGTTCTTTTTATGAATCGGGACTATGTTTGCCTTTTTCCACATATCAGGAAATATACCTTGATTTAAACAATTTTCAAAGATCAGTCTGAGAGGCAATAGGAGTGCATCATCGCATACTTTGATACTTAATCATACTTACGCATACTATAAACTACTCACTACACTACGTGCAATCTACTTGACTATACTACACGAATACTACCAGGTGCAAGATATCATGACAACCTCGTAGCCTTTAACGCAAACAGTATGTAACTAAAGAAATAAAAATACGGCTACAAAAATGCATGAAGCATTTCTACTAATGTATACTTAATTTCGTTTCATTTGGTATGTCGGGCAAAGGAAGGCGAATCAGGTCTTCTTATGTCATATGAAGAAAAGGGTAGGTAAACTGAAACTTAGAATAGATTTGTGCCCAGTAAGCCTGGCATCCAATATGAAACCAATCTACAAGCCAAAGAAGAGGGGAGTAGCAAGACTGGTTTGCATCAGTCTTCGTCAAGCGGCCACTTCTGTGAATAACATTTAGTGTAACTTCGAATACATGCTTGCTAATCTCGCTAGGAAGATCTGCATTACAGTACAATAAAGTTGTATCAGATCATTCTTTGAAAGGGTGCTTGTTTGGAAAAAAGTCTTAATACTACTGAGATGCCAAAATGAAGATCTAGTCAACCAATGTCCAATGAAGGACAAAGCAGCAAATATATATATATATATATATATATATATATATATATATATATATATATATATATATATATATACATATATATATATATATATATATATATTCCTTGCATCCTAGCTACACTCATTCGTAGGGCACACTGAGTTTATAGTGTCCTTAAGCCGACTCTTATTTGAGATATATATGGTACCTCTATTGGATCACGAATCCTAAAGACATTTCGCAGGGGGAAGAATTACTGATAGAAGCTAGATTTAAGAGGCATTTAAATGAACTGAGCATTCCTAATCTTAGGATAGAGCTTATTCTATTATGACATGCAGTTGGAGTAGATACAGTATTGAAATTTTGCGGCTATTTCCCCCAGTCGCCTAATATCATCTTGGTTGCGAAGAGAGGATTGTAACTGATGAAGTGATGGAATAGACTCTTCGTATTCAGGGGAGTGAGACTATTCATAATCATACAGAGCAAAGTCATGCGTCTACCCCACTGTCGGGAGCTTTTTGACTACCAACCAAACTCAGCACAGATTTTTCAAGCGATTTCCATGTTCATGTTATAGAAAGAGCAGCAGAATACTGGAAAGCCTTAATTGTTTCTTTTAAATGCGTGAACAGTAAGAAAAAAAACGTCGTGAACGATAGAATTGCACTGCACAGGCCATATCTAGCTTGATACTAAACTTGCAACTGTCTTGATTAAACCGTATTGCACATCTCCAATGCAACATCTTAGTTATCAATTACTATCAATCATAGAGGCTGACATCATATAGTTTACATAGCCACCATACATTAAATGCTCTTTTATAAGAAAGTGGTTTATAAGAGAGTAGTACTTGACTGCTTAAAAAGTTAAGAAACTTCAGTACTGGATTTCTGAGACCTAAGAAAATTGATTCATGTATTTCATTTTATTTTCATTTATCAGCATTTACAGAAGCTACGCCTTACAGCAAAATTAGCTTACAATAAAACTACTAGCAACAAATAGAGTGTAAAACAAATTAGTAACTAATCAAATCGTATAATGCCTAGCGCTGATCTCCCGAGCGTTCAACATTGGGCTATGCTAGTAGATATGGCTTTAGGTGCTTTTCGAAAATAGGTATGTGACTAATTCCCCTGGCAGGTCATTCCAGCTCTTCGCAGCACTAAAGGAGAAGCTCCTGGTTGTGAGCTCAAAGCGAGGTCTTATAATCTGAAGTTTGTCATAGTTTCCGGTTTGATTAATTGAAAGTTGAGATCTATTTTTCAACCTTTTAGGGCATTGGCCATTCAACATTCTATGCATGAGCTAACATGTGCGATTCTGAAGGGCCTTTAAATGTCAGAGCTTTGTATTTCATAATTTTCCCAAAAAGTTTTTTTTCTTTTTTTTAGTATGTAATGTCAGGGAAAGGCCAATAGAGCCTATAACAAAGCCCTGACGAAAGAAGAAAGAGAAAGGAAAGTTAATTATATAGGGAGATGAGATCCAGTTTGTTGATGCTAGATTTGAAGGAAGATAATTTGTAGGATTCAGGAAAGGAAGTGGAAGGTGAGGTGTTCTAAAGTTTACAAGTTCTTGGAATGAAAGAAGATTTGTGGGAAAGAGGTCGTGGACTGGATAGTATGACTTGGAAAGGGTGTGATTGACTAGAGCTTCTTGTGGGTCGAACATGCTTCAAGAGATCAGGAATAATACTCTTGATGTCCAGTGAGCAATGTCCATGAAAACATCGATAGAAAATGGACAGATATGCAACCAGCCGAAGATGAGAGAGAGATTGGGGAGATTTGGTGAGACTTGGATTATTTATGAAACGAATGGCTCTGGAATAGGCATTGTCAAGAAGACATAGAGGAGATCTGGGAGCACCACCCCAAACATGGGAGCAGTACTCCAGAGAAGGGCGAATCTGAGATTGCGTACCTAAAGTGACTTTCAAAAAGTGCTTGATACACTTGTCAGCATAGATTGTGGCCAAATATCCTATAGTTTACTAAGTGCTGCAGGCCCTATTTTCGGCTTCCTTTTAAATACTATGTATTGCGCATCCCCATAAAGACATTCATCTATCTGTATTCCCAAATATTTCATATTATGCATGCGTGCAAGATGCTCGCCATTTATCTCACATTTGCTGTTATCATTCAGCTGTCTAATTTGCCTGGTATTTCCTGTGACCATAAACTCACTCTTTTTGACACTTAAACTTAACTTATTTACGCACATCCATAGAGAAATACTGGATAGATTAATATTTATAACTTGATGGAGCTCCAACACATCTGATGTGGCATACTTCACAGTCATGACGTCAGCGTACAGATTTAGTTACATACAGAAAAAATAGCAGTGACTCCAAGCATGATCCACGTGGAATACCACATTCTATATTACTTCTGCTAGAACGTTGACCATTTAGAAAACAAAATTGCTCTCTGCCAGCTAGATACGTGGACACTAAGTGCGTCCGTCCAAATGAGATAGGTATTTTGAGGGCCATAAATCACATACAAATAGAATAGAAGGTGCATTCCTCAGGGGTCGTGCTTGAGGCCCTTACTATTCACTATATACATTAATGATTCTGAACGTTGTCTTCCAGGTGCAACTCCCAACATGTGCGCTGATGATACAAGCATAACCTGCTCCTCTACTGATAGCGCTTCTTTACAAATGCATATAGATATTGAGATGGCCAACGTCGTGGAATCGATAGGCTTAGTTTATACGCAGATAAAAGTGAAGTCATTATCATAGGTCATTCAAGACAAGAAAATAGCCTGAATGGACTTAGGAAAAGAGAAGTCAATCAGGAAATTATAGGTAGGGTTACCAAAACCAAATACCTCGGTCTCAATGTAGATTAGAAACTCAGCTGGAAGGATCAATACAAAATAGTTAAAGCTAAGGTTAAAAGCGGCCTCTCTGCACTACAGAGGCTGAAGTAAAGTCTCTCCCAGTCAAAGCTACCTGCAGTAAGTCGTGCACTGATTGAGAGCAACCTAAGGTATCGTAGCAACATATGGGACTTCAATTCAGATACCAAGCTAGATACTCTGCAGAAATTATAATCAAGGGCCAAAGAATGGATCGAAATGGTAGCACCTTTATATCATTTAGAGCCAGGTTTAACAATTATAAGTCATCTTGTAGGAAGTTTTCTAGTGGGGTAGCAGTGAAGCAGGCAGAGTTCTTTAGACATATTACAGAAGTCAACCAACATGGATTTTTAGAAGATGTTAGTTTTCAAATTATAGATAGGGTACTTGGAGTTCTAGATATAAGGAAGGATTCTGGCAGTTTAGACGCAGAAGTTCAGAAGCTGAGGCTTTATGTCTAAAGGGCTTAACATGAGATGTGTGGATCATTAGCAATCCCCTATGCACTTTCCCAGCGTTAATTGCTTCTATGGTCCATTTAGCGTATATCGAGCATCTATTCTTCTTCTCTTCACACTTCTCGCACTCTTTGCATGACCTTATATGCTCTCTGTTATCCTCCTTTGTTCCTTACTTCACAGCTTCGAGCTTCCCCCTGTAATGGCTTCTAAATATATCATGAGGTGTTAATAGGTAGGTACTCCTTATGTAATATCAATTGTCACCTCATATAAATATAAATATAAATATAACTATAAATATAAAGAGAAAAAGAAAACTCACCTTATATATACCAGGCAGTTTTGATTCATGGGCAGTTTTGCTTTACCATACAGTTACATGTCTTTTCGCCGGTATGTGAGGTGCTGGAAGAAAGAATGCGCTTGTTGTGGGCCGTAATGATTGATTTAATGTTGGGCAAACAGCTATAACTAACTTTGATGGTGTTCTTGTTGAAAATTTTTTGGTACTTGTGAGATCTGGGGAAGTGGCACGCAATAAGGTGAAGGAAGCTTTTACAAATATTTGTAGATACTGATTTATCGTTGAACCAAATGATGTTGCGTTTTCTGCTCCTTCGTTTATGATGTACTTTGTCTGGGCTGTACTTAAATGTGTGTGAGTAGCCAGAACGCGAAAGAGCCTCCTCGTAATATGGAATAGCACTTTTAAAAATATCCTCATTAGAAGATAGGTTTGAAAGTCGTTTCTCAATGGACAATGGTACTTGCTTGATTATACACGGTGGATGATTGAACTATATGTTGAGCTTTGCAGATCTAGTGTAACATCAAGGAAGTTAACCACTGTCATGTTGCATTGAATAACGATGTCCAAACCATTTTCTTGAAGGTTTTCTGGAAATCTTTTTTAATGCGCTCACTTTGAGGACCATTGATATTGCGGAAGAAAGCTAGGCCATCATCTCTATAAAGACCAATATTTTCCTTTGGTTCTTTGCCACCGATTAATAGGTATCTGTTTGGTGGAATCTATTTGATAGAAAAAAGAAGAGCTACTGCTGAAAATTGGTGTGGTGAAAATTGGTGCAGAACTTTGGTAGTATTTTCCATATTTTGTATTTTTTGTAATTTATATTTGTCGAATTTTGTATTTAATATGAATAAATTGTGTATCTTAACGATATACTATGTCACTTAGCTGTAAAGTAGGACTGAATTATTTCCTTTAATTAGCTACCTTTCCAGCCTACTGTAAACAAATCAATTATTATCATTATCATAGTGCATGTTTGCCATCTGAACTTCCTCAATCACAATAGGTAATACAGTAACCGTTTTCATTGTCCACAATCTTCTTACTTCTTCTTTCAGCATCTGGTATTTTCTAGCTTTTCTGTCTCCTTATCCTTAACTCTTTTATCTCCTGGAATTGCTATATCTATTATTTATACAACTTTCATCCTTTATCCAATTAGCAAAACGTCAAGTTTCCTTGCCTCAATCACCCGGTCACACTGTATCAAAAAGTCTCAGTAGATCTTATAGTCCTTATTTTCCACATTCTGGCTTATCTTCGTACCACTTGTCACGTAACTCTATTGTCGCATTTTGACAAAGCTGCCAGTGAACATAACATGCTGCATCATCATGCCTTCGCTTGTCCTTACCCTGTGCTTACTTCCCACATTCATTAATTAGATGGGAAATACTCTCACCCCTTTCACCACACATCATACCTAATGGTGAGTCAGCAGAAATGTTAATATGGACCTTAGTACAATTTGTTCTCAATGCCTATTCTTGAGCACTACATATAAGGGCTTCTGTGTAACCTTTCAGGTTACCCTTCAATAGTCATTGCCAAGTTTTGTCCCAATAAACTCCCTGAAGTTCTCTGACAAACTGCCCATGCATTTTCTTGACTTTCCAAACAGCTTCAAATATTTGCTTTCTATTGTCTTTGTATTGTATTGACCGAACAGCTTCATCATTTCGCAGGATCTGGTGTTTATTTACACTTGCTAGCATTTCTTCATTACTATTCTCTCTGTACCATCTTAAACTATTTGCCTCTGTTCTTACGCATTCTTCGCAACTGATGAGACCTCTACCGCCTTTCTCTCTTGAAACATACATTTCAGCTGTATCGCTTTTAGGATGAAATTCTTTATTTATGGTCATAACCTTTCTTGTTTTTCCATCCATCTTTTGTAGGACCTCTGTTGTCCATTGAATTAAGCCCGCTCCATATCTCAAAAATGATATCGCCCTTTTATTGATCGCTTTAATTTTGTTCCTACTATATAACTTTCATTTCATGATTAGTTTCAGTCCATGCAAATACTCTGCTCTAAATTCCTGTTTCATTTCCTGTTCTTTGACTTTATTCAATTCTAATATTCCAAGACATTTATATCCTTCCTCGGTAACTTCGTTAATCATCTTTCCACTGCAAAGCCTTAGTTCTTCTGCTTTACTCAACTTTCCTCTTTTAATGCATGTTAAACTACAATTTGTGATTCCGAATTCCATACCAATATCGCAACTGAATACCTCCACAGTTTTTATCAAGCTGTCTATTTCATTCTCATTCTTTCCAAATACTTTCAAGTCATCCATAAACAATAAATAGCTAACTGTAACATTGCCTAACATATATCCAGCCTCTGATATCTCAGGATCTTAGTCATAGGTATTATACACAAAATAAATATAGGGGGACTATCATCGTGACAGATACCCCTTTCTATATTAACTGTTCCTAAAATTTGCGCACAAGAAGTTAAATCTGCCTTACAGTTGGTCATTGACTTTTTAATAACCTCAACTATATTCTGTGCTACTTGGGCTAACGTTAAGCTCTCTATAATCCAGGAGTGTGGTACCCTATCGTAGGGTTTCCTACAATTAACCCATGCCATAGCCAAATTCCTATGCTTTTCTTGCTATCCCTCAAAGTGCCTTATCGATCAATAGCTGGTCTCTAGCTTCATGACTTTTCTTTTTGCATCCTTTCTGCTCTAGTGGCAAGTAGTCACTCTCAACAATAAAATCATACAAAACATCAGATATGAACTGTCATCAACTTCCACATAAGGAGTAAACATGATATAGGTTTGAAATTGTCAACTCCATTGCTTTTCTGTGAGTCTTTCTGACAAAGCACTGTTCTTCATTTAGTCAGCCAATCAGGTATATTTTTGGTGTTGTTAATCATATCATTCAATTGTCGTACAATCCTGTCATATAGTGAGGGCATACTTTTTAACCAGTAACCCAGCACCCCATCAGGCCCAGGTGCTTTCCAGTTAGGCAGCTTTTGTACTTTATTTCTCATCATTTCCGCTGTAATCATAAAATTCTTTTGAGGCATGCCTTTTACTTACTTTCTAATATCATCTAACCATTCAGCCCTCCTATTATACTGAATATCATTATCCCAAATTCCAGACCAAAATTTCACACTCTTCTCTGCATCTGGCATGACTTTCTCACCTCCTGGTTTCCCACTCATGTCCTTATAAACTCTCTTTTAATCTTGCTGGTACATTCTGTTTACTCTGTATTGTTCTATGCTTTGTTCATATCTCTTCAGCTTTGAGGTCTTTACTTGCAACCTTTGCTTTAATTCTTCTATTACTTTTAAAATTACCTTTTCTTTGACCTTATACTATTTTACCATTTCGTTATATTTCCTAAAATTTCGCATTCCCCCCTTTGCTGTCTTTGGAAGATGTCGTTATGCCTTCTTAATTCATTTATTGATTCTTTAACCCTTCTTTTCCACTATCTCTCTTGCTTTGTTACTCTTTTCATATGTTTCCCTAGCCCAAGCTCTTTCACAATCCATACACTAGTCGCAACAATAAGACTATTCGTTTCAGTCATGTCCTTCGTATCAATATACTTTATGACTCTGTTGGCTCTTTTAGTGGTCATTTTCAGTTTTTTTCTTTCCACCCTCTTAAATGCTATTCCATCACAGCGTTCTCCTCTATCCATAAATTGCCCTACTTCCCTTTCATCCCTTCATCCCCTTCATCTGCAGTTAAATCCATCCCTTTACACGTCTCTTGCTTAACAATAGCATCATTATTAATAACCTCTTCCTCTATTACCCCTGAACGTTGCATATAAGCTTCTGCAACGGTGCTATTAGTTTCATGGTGGCCTGTCCCCTTCCTAATTTCCACATCATTCACAATATTGTCTTTCATCTCGATATCCCTCCGAATCGCCTTCAGTTCTTAAACAGAAAGCCAACCATTCTTCTTAATTGCCCTAGCCTGGTCACAAATTCTATGTTCCGTGCTCTAAAACATCCCTCTAATTGTCCACTAACTGTACATTCTCTTTCTATACCCTCTAATTGGTACTCTGGTTGCACTAACTGGTCTACCTAGGTAATAGCACTCCATAACTATCATATTTACTTGCTTAGTCCATTCCTTTCTAGCAGTAGCAGGATGAAGGTCTACCCTGTGCTGCTCACCCACAGAAAACCTACCGGGCGAAAGACCTTCCTTATAAAGTTCAGTCTCCACGCCGTTGTTTGAAAAACTCTTATTATCACTCATTGTACTGAGGTAGCACTTTGAGGTTGTGCAATTACCGGCCTATTTCTTTGTGAATACCAACACTAGGAGAGTTGCCTACCACGGCTTAAGACCCCCTCCTGGCCACGAGGCAGACTAAACCCCACTGGATGCCAACCCAGAATTTCAAAGTCTTGGGGTAGGCAAGCAGGTACCTTGCCCAAGGGTGACCTGGATGTATTTGTGGCAAAGGGTAACCTCATTCTCCCACGTCGAGACTCCACAACCGGATACTGTTTAATGTCATACCCAATTGTAATTATTATTATTGATAACTATTATTAATTACTATTATTGTTATTTCTATCTTCAACCTCACTCTTAACTATTTACATAACACTCTAGCCACTCGCAAAAACCTATGTAAATGGTCCATTGTTCAATCATTATCATGTTCTTTCTGTCTTCAGACCGAAACCTCAAAACACATTGTATCTAGTTGCAAGATGTACCTGGAACGCAGAAAATATACTTGGAGGCAAGATCCGTCCTTAATTTTTGAAGACAAGTCCTTGTCTGTAATACCAAATTGTTCACTATACGCTGATCTTACCTCTTTTCTATCCCCTTCTAAACTATCATCGGTAATTCCTTCCGACCTGACCTTATCTTACTCACCAACGAAAGCATCTTATATATTCTTGAGCTCGCTATTGGCTTTGAAACTAATATCAAAATCAATAGTGATCTTAAGGCTTCTAAATATTATCCTCTGAGGCAAACTTTACTCCCAAAATACAATCAAGTTTCATATATTAACCTTTCTCTAGGTGCCGTTGGTAATATTGGTGCGTCCTCTGAATCTTCTGTTAACCCTCCTATATCTTTAGGCTCAATAAAAATTGACAAAAACATATTTTATTCCAGCTCATCAATGTGACTATTAGATGTACTTACAATATATTCTGCTGCTGCAACAAACCATGGACAAATCCCGACTCATTAGAAATATGAAAATCATTATTATTGGTTTTTCTTTCCTCGTTATTATTGACTTTATCTACTTTATATATATTTGTATGTAATCTATGTTTATTTAGTAAACCTGGCAGCCAGTTGTACGTTGCCTAATTTAGTGATAGGTATGATTGCAGTATATAGTTGATACGCTTTTAAGACTCGAGGTTTAAAAAGGATTATTATTATTTTTGCGTCGTATAACACAAACAAAAATACATACATGCATACACATACTATAGTACAAGCTGTAAACTGAGAAGAAGAAAACTTACCTTGTGTCCATTTTGTTCACAATGTCATCTCTCAATCTGTGAAGATAGTGGAATGAGATAGCTATGAAATGTAAATTTCTCTTGTGGCCCATCGAATATTTATGCTATAAAAATATAGCCTATTCCAATAAAATATAACCTATTATGTTACAGCTTAAATATAACGTAAATAAAAATATACATATAGATATATATAGAGATAAATAAATAAATGTTTATATATGCAGAGTACTGATGAAGATTTTAATCGAAACGTCTACTTACACAAAAGTATGTTTGTGGTTTAGTCTTTTTATACAATTTATATACGTTGTGGATGTGGCTTAGGATCAGTTTATATATAAATATATATATACACTACTGGCCAAAATTAACAGGCCACCCTGTAATCTGGCAGATATGTTGAGCTTTGCAATGCACACACCAAAATTTAAGCTAACTATTGTAAGTTTTAAAGCACAGAGAGACACAGTGGCAGGTGCTTAACAGTTTTAATTGAAATTTCCATACTATAACTATATATACATGTAAATTTTTTCAGTATCTTGTGGAGCCCCCTTTTGCTTTAATAAGTGCTGCAACACGCCTGTTCATACTTTGATAAAGGGTGAATATATAAGCCTTGGGGATGTTGCTCCATTCAAGCTTAACCTTGTTAAACAATTCATCTGCATTTTTAAATGTGCAATTTTGAATTTTATTTCCAATATAGTCTCAAATATGCTCAATGGGGTTCATATCCGGGCTGTTTCCAGGCCATGGCAATAAAGCCATCTTGTTCTCACGCATCCACTCTTTCACAGTATTAGCTGTGTGACAAGGTGCATTATCTTGTTGGTAAATACCATCACCATCCTTAAAATAGTGCTTAATTGATGGTTGAGCACAGAATTTCAAAATTTTGATGTACTGAGCTGCATTTAATGTACCATGAACTCTGTGTATACGACCAACACCACCCGTACTGATGCAGCCCCAAACCATTATCCCACCCCCTCCATGTTTAACAGTGGAGCTTAAGCACTGTGGTAGATACTCCTCTCCACTCCTTCTTCTGATGTAAACAGGCCTGTCACTAATCAAGCAAAATCTACTCTCATCACTAAAAACTACTTTGCTCCAATCATAATCTCTATGCTGCTTTCCCCAATCCAATCTTTTTACTCTTGCCTTTGCACTCAATAAAGGTTTCTTTTTTGACCTACAGTATTTTAAACCACTAGCAAGCAATCTTCTCCTTACTGTTCTAGAGCTAACTTTAATATTATGATCATTTCTCAACTCATTTGCTAAAATTCTGGATGTTTTCTTTCTAGCTTTCAGGGACTCCTTCACTATCAGTCTGTCCTCTCTACAAGTTGTGATCCTTTTCCTACCTCTACCCTTTCTGTCTTCTACACTGCTAGTCTCTCTGTGCTTCTTAACTATCTGTTGAACTGTGAACCTAGCTACTTTCAATCTTAAAGCTATCATATTACAACTATACCCTTCCTCGTGCAATACTACAACCCTAACTCGATCTTCAGTACTCAATCCTGGTACAGGAGACATAATCTAAAAAAGAAAAATATTAATTATCTACAGTGTTTTGCCGCTGGAAATTAAGGTTAACGATATCATGATATTGAAAGTTTAAATATTATTTCAAATATAACCTGTATATTCTAAAATTCAGTGCATAAATCGATCAAATCTAGTTGCTTACCATTAATAGGGTGCTATGCTTTCCAAAAGTTGAAAAATCTTGCTTTAAAATGGAAAAGTAGTATCGTCTTCCTGCTGTTACAGATTGAAGGGCCTAAGTGATCACGGAAATCAAAAAGAGGTCGCTGCAAATGAGACAGGTGGTTCACACTAGTAGCACAAGTTGTAGGTGGGCGATTGGGGGTATTGGTACCTCCAATGTACATACTACATTAGTCGTGTTGCTCAGGGCTTATGAAAATAAATAAAAAATAGAAAATATGCAAAAACATATAAATTCCATGAGTTCCATAAGTAGCAGTTACCAATTATTTCATTTTAAGCACACAAAACCACTATATGTTGTCCGATAGAACAACTTTAGCAACTAATTAAATAATTGCAAAGGGTGGCCTGTTAATTTTGGCCAGTATATATATTTATATATATCATATATACATACATACATAGATACATACATAGTCGCATACATACACACACATACATACATACATACATACATACATACATACATACATACATACATACATACATACATACATACATACATACATACATACATACATACATACATACATACATACATACATACATACATACATACATACATACATACATACATACATACATACATACATACATACATACATACATACATACATACATACATACATACATACTTACATACCAACCTCGAAAAACTAAACTTTAATGAGAATGAAGTAAAAAGCATTACAAGAAAATTACAGACTATATCAGTCTCAGGAACTGCGAAAATCATGAAAACTTTTATGGGATTCAAAATGTAAAATCAAAACTAGAACTGATGGTTGTTTCTTATTCTCTGTAGCTTTATTTTTTTTTTGTTTTAATTTTGAAACATTTATTTGCTCGGCCCTTGTTCTATTGTTTAGAACCGGGCTATTTTTATTGTACATACTATTGTAATAATGGAATATATTATATGAAGCATACATACATACATAACTTCAACAAAAACGTTCCGATCAGAACTTCAACAAAATTGGCCCATAATAAGCCTGATATACTGATTTGGAACAAAGCAGAAAAAACCTGTGCAGTTGTTGAAATAAGCTGTCCTGCCGATATGAATATAACGAAGAAAGCAAAAGAAAAACTTGATAATTATGCAGCCCTATTACGAAACTTACAAATGCTATACCAAGGCTACAAATTTGAAATGGTCCCTATAATAGTTGGTGCACTGGGCTACGTCCCTAAGGAATTGAAAACCAACCTCGAAAAGCTAAACTTTAATGAGAATGAAGTAAAAAGCATTACAAGAAAATTACAGACTATATCGGTCTCAGGAACTGTGAAAATCATGAAAACTTTTATGGGATTCAAAATGTAAAATCAAAACTAGAACTGATGGTTGTTTCTTATCCTCTGTAGCTTTACTTTTTTTTTTCGTTTTAATTTTGAAACATTTATTTGCTCGGCCCTTGTTCTATTGTTTAGAACCGGGCTATTTTTATTGTACATACTATTGCAATAATGGAATATATTATATGAAACATACATACATACATACATACATACATACATACATACATACATACATACATACATACATACATACATACATACATACATACATACATACATACATACATACATACTACACTCCCCTCACAAAAGTATTGCACAGGTTGACCCAAAATGGCGTCCAATGAAACAAGGTTTTCACAGGTTGATCAAATCCACAGCTTCTATCTGAATATCAATGAGCCCTGTGACCACTGTTTCGGCGGGAAAGTATTTGTTGCAATGCTCTCGTGACATTTCATGTATAAAAAGTGTGTGCTTTCATTTGGTTTGCTTTTTAAATGGCTCTTAAAGAAGTGTACCTAAATCATAAAAATGTCAGGTAAAGTGCAACTTGCTGTCAAAATATTGAGGAAGAAGCAGTATTTGCCGTTTATAAATTGCAGCAATTGCTGGTTTTCAGTATGGCAGTTTATTATGGGTGTACAAGAACTTCACAAAAGCTGGCTTTATCCTGTCCACACCTAGAGGTGGTCGCTTAAAAATATTAATCACAACACAGGAAAGATTTGTATGCAAATTTACCAAGAAGCTAAGGTTTGTAAAGTTGACAACAATAATATAGAAGCAATCAGCACCGTTTCCAGCAAAAATTTTCTGGACTTCCTTAGAAAGGCCTATTTTTCAAAATCATTGCATTAAGTCTTACAAAATACAAAGAAATGGCTTGTTTTTTTAACGTTTGGTAGTTACCACCTGTATTGGGTTTGGGTATTTAGTCACTGGAAGATAGATCAAAGGATAGAGGTTCTTTTACAGAAAGATGTTATTTGTAGCTGACAGGGAACGATAAAATGCTCGTTATTTGATGTAGGATGGAAGAAGCCAATAAAACAATATTTTCAGTTCAGTTTGGGTTATTCAGTGTCTTTTAAGTTTTGGAGGTATACTAGGCCTACCGGTTTAGGCCATTTGGCAGAATCTGGTCAAAACCTAATGCGTTTATATTACTTTTTATTCTCGAAAGTAAGCTCTTTCAGAATTCAAATACGAAGTCAAACAGAAGTAGGGTAGGCCAGCTATCATTAATCATGACAATAAACCTCCATAGTGAACTAGAAAGACAACAATTTATGTAATGTTGATGTCATTGCTGTGTTTCTCTGGTCAGAAAGCAGTCTTTACATAAACGGTTTTGAAAATCTTAAATTGTTCGAGAAATGCATGCAGAAAGAGCATTCTCATAGTTCACCAGCAACCAAGGATGAGATTGATGATCTTTTATTCCAGAAATAGAGAAGTATATCTAAGATTTTTATTGTCAAATTTTACAGGTCGAGTCCAAATAGTTTCAAACAAATCTCAAAAACAAATGGTTGTCGTATGAAAAGTCGATAAATCACAGTTTTATAGCAAGACAGGACTGTTTTTGTTCAATTTTCTGAAAGTTGAATGAATTCTGTTTTGAATTGTTGTTATTTCATCAACAAGCAATGGACTATAGTCGGATAGGGCGAATTTTAAGTTGAACCTCATTTACGTCGACACCTTATCCGCCATAATGAATTTGGTCAACCTGTGCAATACTTTCGTAAGGGGAGTGTACTATCACAAGGTTGAGACTTGACAAAGCAATCCAAAAATTGAATCTTATTAAATCACCTGGACATGACAAAATATCACCGTATTGGTTCAAAAACCTTACAGGATACAGAGATGCCCTTGCATGTCAATTCAACATCATGGTTCACAGTGATCAACCTTTGCCTATATGGTTTAGCAGTGCTCACACAATACTGCTACCTAAAAGCAAGGAAACTCATTTTGCAAAGAACTATAGACCGATTGCCTGTTTGAATATCCAGTACAAGCTATATACCAACTGTATCAATACATTTTTAACAGATCCTACCGAAAGAAATCATATAATAACTCAAGAGCAAGTTGCTGGTAAGAAAGGAGTATGGGGTGCTACAGAACAATTATTGATAAATAAAAATATACTGAAGGAAGTAAAAGTAAAACGCCGAAATCTTTATACTGTGTGGCTTGACTACAAGAAAGCTTTTGATTCAATTCCTCATAAATGGCTCCTTTATGCCCTGAAGTTAGCAAAAGTTCCTGACGATTTGATAACAGCCATCAAGAATCTAACTGAGTCATGGTATACTAAGCTCCACCTTTATGGAAAAAATGCGAATATCACCACAGATCTGATTAAAGTCCTAAAAGGGATTTATCAAGGGGGCAGTTTGTCAGTTATTTTGTTTGTTTTATCTTTGAATCCACTCTCACATTTATTACAAAGCACCAAGGGCTATGCCTATGGTAAACATCGCCAACATCATCACTCCCACAACTTCTTTGTGGATGATTTAAAAATTATATAGTGGAGACATAAACACACTGAAGTATCAGCTAAGCATCATCACGAGATTTTCAAATGACATTACAATGAAATTTGGTGACGACAAATGCTCCTACCTTTATATTAAGAAGGGAAGAATTGTTGATTCTGTAGAGCCTCTGACAGTTAATGGCTTAAAGATAACATCTTTGAAATCGGGTGACCATTACAAATACCTTGGTATTGAGGAAAGTATCTCATATAATGGTCCCATAAATAAAGAAAATATTTCAAAAGAATACTTGACTCGAGTGAAGAAAATCTGGTCATCTGAGTTATCTGACTTCAACAAAGTAATAGCACACGACACATTTGCTATCCCTGTTATAACGCCGACTGTAGGGATAGTTGACTGGACAATTGCCGACATTCAACAGCTAAATATCAAAACCAGAAAAAAGCTAGCACTAACCGGTAACTTTCATCCAAATTCAGACATTGATAAACTGTACATCAGCAGAAATAAAGGAGGTAGAGGATTAACGAATATCAAAACACTTTTTGAAAGCAGGCTCATATCAGTATACCAACACCTGAAGCTAAACTCTAATCGAAACCATATTCTAGAGTATGTTAACGACTGTGAAGAAGAATCGATTAAGAGAGTAGCCCAAGATATCCTGACAAATGCTAATATAGAGATTGAAACAAAAGAGAAACCAAAAGTATTGAGTAGAAGGTTTAATGCTATAAAGGCGATTGAGCACGATGAAAGATATACACGCAAGATAATGCACGGATTCTTCCAAAGAAAGATGAAACGTGATGCAAACATTGACTTCCACACAAGCCTCAATGAATCAAAGAACAGGCATACATCATCTCATTTTGCTGGCTATCTCAATGCAATCATGGACCAAGAAATTCCTACAAGGTATTTAAAACACAAACGGCAAGTTGATCATGGACTAGAACCAACCATTGATAAATACTGCAGGTTATGCTATGCAAGTGTAGAAGATGTAATACATGTGATCAGTGGCTGCTCACACATATCAGCTAGGTATTATTTACCATTGCTGCATGATGCTTTGGCAAAATATGTACTGAGAGCCATAATTATAAAGAACCACTCTGAACTCCAGTACCATCACTCAAGAGAGCCTGAATACATCAAAAAGATAGATCATTATGAATACTGGTGGAATTTGCCAATAATAACAGCTTCGAAGGTTCCTCACAATAAGCCTGACTTAATCATGTGGAACAAATTAAAGAAAATATGCACTGTAATTGAGTTCAGCTGCCCATCTGACGTTACCATCTCTAATAAGATCCAAGAAAAAATGAACAATTATGCACCATTACTACGAAACATGCAAATAATTTATCCTGATTATCGCTTCGAAATGATGCCTATAATAGTTGGAGCACTTGGATTTGTACCGACTTGCCTCTTCAACTACATGACTATACTGGGATTTGAAAAGAAAGAAGCTTTGAGACACATTAACAAAATGCAAGCAATTATATCTGGTGGAACAGTTAAAATCTGTAAAACATTCTTTAAGTTTTAAACTGCCCGAACTCCATCGACAAAAATTAGCTTTGATTTGGGTAAAATTGGCTGTTTTTGGGTTTACTGTGAAATTAGTTTGACATCTAATAACCAATCTTGTCTCGAGGTTTGAGACCGGTTGGTTTATTTTATTGTATAGAAATGCTAATTGTAAATGAATTATATATATGAAGCATACATACATTTTTATTTGATAACGCAGGTTAGTAATGGCTACAATACTGTAGATGTGGACCTGCAACTAAAAGTTGAAATGACTAACGCCGTGCCCCCATGAAAGCTGTATGGTCTGCACTTTCGATGAGCAAGGATCAAAACAGCTCGCACAGGATCACGAGATGATGAAATCATGGGCCTCTATGATGGAGCACGTGATCTTCGGCCTTGCATTGTGCAAATCGAAGAACACTGCGAGAACAATTTGTGCAAAACATGCTCGGATACCTGCGCTAGGCTACGGGGCTTCTTGACTTTCATCCTTTTCCTGTACAGCCCCGTACAGACGAAGATAACAGAGTAGAAATGGAAGAGAGAAAGTGGAGAGAACGAGGAGGGAAACAGGAGAGAAGGAGGAGAGAATGAGAAGAGAAAGGGGAATAAACAGGAAACTAAACAGAAGGATACAGAGAAGAATAAGGAGAATTAAACGGAACTTGTACAATTTTTTGAAAAAATTCCTCTGACGTTTGCCAAAAAGCATAAATGGTCATTGAATTTTTTCCGGAAAAGCTAATCTTCTCCCTAAATCTCTATGGAAAACAAACTGGTTTCCTCTGACATGAAAGGTCTGACAATCAGGATGTAATCAAAGAGATATTTATTCATTTTTCGCTTTAGCAACATGTACAGCGGCATCAACAGCCAGCTGTATTAAGGGTGGGAGTGGAAAGTCACAGGGTGTGGCCACTGAATGAATATTACTAAACTGGGAGTGGCATAAATGGTCTTAGCAGTGTTTACCAATGAGGAATGATTTCATCTTGTAATATAATGCCTTGAGGAGAGCTGCGTCAAAGGAAACAATGGGAGTCTATTCTCTGTAGCAGTGCATTCTATTCCATTTAGTTTGTATCTATCCATCATCCATCCATCCATCCATCCATCTATCCTTCCGTTCATTCATTCATTCATTCATTTATTCATTCGTTCACTGAAATTTTTTCAATAAGACCTCATTGCCATTGTTTCCTAAAAGCAAAAATGAAATGATGATAGCACTTCAATGCATCGTAGGACATGGTCCTTTGTAGTAATGTAAACTCTTAGTGTTCTAATACTACTAAAGGATGGAAAGGAGAAGCTTTTATTTGGATTATTGTGCCAAACAATTCAGCTCTAATATACATGAATTTCATTCAATACCAAAAGCTCTACAACTTTAAATATGCTTGAAAAAGTCTGTCAAACTCTTCTCAAAGCAAACCATTTTCCAAAGCATTTATTACTTGTTGTTGATCAAAAATATGTCAAGAATAGCATAATACATCAATAGCTCAGATGCTGTTAATTCTGTATAGAGGAAAAGGAAGATCCACTATGGTAGGGTCCGAAGGAGCAGAAGATATTTAATTGTTGCCTTCTAGAATCGCTAAAACTACATACCCTACAGTAAACTTAGATGGAAAGCTATAGTGCCAAAATCCGGATCCACAAGAGTCTATGATGAGAATCAAACTAGAAAGAAGAATAAAGTGTTTAGATTTGGAGACAACAAGTGATATTTCACAAAATTGCCAATAGCTTCCGACACCAGATGAGTGCAGCATCCCTGCATTCCCAATAACGATGCCACTGAAAATGCACAACACTATAAAAACTCATCACACAGCCCAATTCCTCTATGTGTTTCTAGTTGGTACCGTTATCAAAACACGACCGATCTCATCGCATTTGGGAGCTTAAAACTTTCTTCAATAAATTCAACAATAAGTTTACATTAAGGAATCTAAATACTTCTAAATTTTTTCCTTGACTTGCAGCCTGAAAAATGCTCTTTCCCACATATCATTGCAAGTTTCATGGAATTTCTCTGACTTTCCTTAACCTAATTGAAAAAGACACCCTTCTCTCTGACTTTCTCTGACCATATGAATCCTGATAAAAAGAGAAGAGGAGAGAGAGACGAAACAGCACAATAAAGGAGAAGTAGTAAAGAAAAGAATAAGGATAAGAGGAGAATAACAAGGGAAAAAGAGAAGGACCACAGGATTATAAGGAGGAGAATAAATAGGAAAACAAAAAGAGACTGCAGGGGAGACCAAAAGGAGAAAGACAAGGGAAGGGAAGCACAGAAGAAACACGAGAATGAAGAGAAGAAGGAGGGCCAGATCAAATAGAAGAATAAAAAGACTGAAAAGAAAGAAGAAACTGCAGATGAGAATAAAGAGGAGAATTAGGAGAAGAAGAAGAGGAGCATTGAATGGAGGAGAGTGAGAAAACAAAGAGGAAAGAGAGACAAGATAAAGTGGAAAAAGGAGAAAGAAAGAGGAGCATAAGGAGAATAAAGATGAAAGAAGGATAATAAAGAGGAAAGGAGAACAATGGGAGAGTAGAGTAGAATAACGAAGCGACAAAGAAAAAAAGGGAGGAAGGAGGCAAATAATAGAATAAACAAGAGAATAAGAGAAGAATATAGAGAGGAGAAATGAGGAGAATAAAGGGAAAACTAAAGAGGATAATAAAAAGAATAACAGGAGAATAAAGGGGAAGAAGAAAACGAAATGAAAGAGAAGAGCTAAAGGATAAAAATGACCAGAAGATTGCGGGAAAGAGAAAAGTCATGAGGAGAAAATCAGGAAAGTGAAGAAGAAAAGGATCCAGAGGAAAAGGGAGAGGACAATAAAGAGGAGAAAAATAGGAGAAGAAAGGGGCAAACTATCAAGTATATATAAAAGAAAATCTGAAAATTCACAGCATACAAGTACGACATAGTATATATGGTGTAATTTGCATTACACTTGAGCCAATACAGACGCCAAGAGTGGTTACCAAGTTTCGTCAAATTCATTCTGCCAAATACGAGCCTGAATTCATATAGCATGTACCATAATAAAAATGGCCTAACATTACTTGTGAGACTTTTGTTGACATAATTCCGCAATTTGATAGGTCAAATGTAACAGCATAAGCAATATAAAAAATATCAAAATGCACACTTGATTGCTGCGTCATAACATGACGTCAAGAGCTGTTTGGGATATTTTGAAGAAGAGGCTGATGTCATGCCTTCTAAATGTGCGGTTACGACCTTTGAAGGCATTGCCCAGATTGCATTTTCCACACCTAGGAAACTATCAGAAAATATGTCCTAAATGTCATTCGCTAATTTCATTGTCTCATCTCACTGAGGAGATGATCTGGCGTTTAATTGAAACAGTAACAGTTCTATAAAGGCCTGGTTGTGCCAATAATTTTAAACATGTGCCCATAAATCTTTCAGCGTTTGAGATTTAGAAAGATTTGACTGTACTACCTATTTGGAATTTGTTTCGATGTGTTTCGAGTGACAGTTTGATAAATACTACCTTAGGGACGATCGTTGAAACTTAAGCCCATCCATTAAACAACAAAGGTCATTGACATTTACTGTAGTTGTAGACCTTCTTTAGGCAACGCCTAAAAGTTTTATTCAACGCAAAGAGAAAAGCTAGACGAACAAATGATAGCAAGAGCCATATTCTGGCTCAGCAACGGTAGCAGAGTTTATTACAGAAGTTACAGTTTAAAAAAATCGTTAGAGAAATAGTAAAAACTTTTGTTATTGTGGTTATCTTTGAGCCACTTAGAAGAAACTTTCTTTGTTACTTTTTTTTAAAGAAACCTTTAGGCAAGTATTGATTACCCACTCGCAGAAAGCTTTCAAAATTCATATGAATAAAACGAATTCTAAGCAGAATAAATATCCCCGTGTCCCTAAAAACAATAGCCTATAAAATATTGATCCAGTACTGCAATTTAACAGTACCTTTGTAAAATAAGCTTATATCATCTCAAGAATCTGGATGAGATTAAGGTGATTGACTCGTTATGCCCCATCGATTTCATATCGAAATAGCATAGCCGCCAAATGTTTGAGAGCTCTGATCAGGTCTATTTTCTCCAAACTAATTGACCAATCATCATGTAGGATTCTGACTACACGTGCTAAGACTAGAGCCATTTTGTATGACGATTGGTCAATTAGGTAGGAAGAACATAGACCTGATCAGTGCTCTCAAACAGTTGGCAGCTATGCCTATCGAAATACAACGGAGGCAATCATACTGAGAGGAAACAAGCTGTAATCCGAAGAAAAACTCATTGATAGGCACTAACAGCAAAGCTCTAAATTAAACTTAATTGCATATATCGATTAAAATCAGCATTTTCTATCACGCAATACACTCAAATGGCGATAGGCAGCAGCAGCAGCAGCAGCAGCAGCAGCAGCAGCAGCAGCAGCAGCAGCAGCAGCAGCAGCAGCAGCAGCAGCAGCAGCAGCAGCAGCAGCAGCAGCAGCAGCAGCAGCAGCAGCAGCAGCAGCAGCAGCAGCAGCAGCAGCAGCAGCAGCAGCAGCAGCTTTAAATGTGCATTAATTTCGTACAATATTTGTGCTTATAAAAAATCTTAGTGCTGTACACCAAATGGTCCTCTATACAATGGTGTTGGATGCTAACTTGATCCTGAAATCCGACCTTGCTTTTCAATTCGGTAATTAGATATTAACGACGTCAAAGGGGTGGGTACTATATGTTACCTAATTCCACATAATACATAAATTAATCCAAATACTCTATAAAAATGCATTCATGGTACAAAAAGTGTCATTTCTTAAAGAAGAGGTAAATTCTTCCAATTATCAGTTGCAACTAGTTAACTAGGCCTACTCCTAGAAAATAAGAAAACGATTGCTTAAAAACCAGGCTGTCTGCAAAAAAATTCAACTATTTTATCAGTTAAATATCTTGAGCCATGTCAACAGGTCCATAGAAAAAGGTCAGGGGGTAGATTATCCCAGACCACGAGCCTGAGTGGGGCCATAGACACCTATGGAATGAGCCTTTAGTGGCATTTATATTCTACCGTGATGTAATCAGGACCCGTTTCTTCCATTTAGCCCAGGCTCCGCACAAGCTATCAGATGTGAACTATGGATGCAACATGCAGCTTGCTGGTTTGAATTTACTATTATCCAGCTAAGCTACAACTTACTTACTAAATAGTAAGATGTATTGATATGATATATGATATGATATATATGATATGATATATGATATGGCTCATTAATTAACAGTAAGCTAAAAATGTTGAAACATGTAGCAAAAGATACAAAGATAGCCCAACAATCTACACTACAAAATACAAAATGATTGTAAAAGAGAGATGGCTAAAATTACCATAAAATATGTATAAAACTACACAGTTCGCATCTGGATGATTTACACTTTTATGGTTTTATCATTCTTTCTAAATTCTCTGGCGACGTGCAACTATTTATCTCAGTAGGTAATGTATAACAGAGGAAACAAACATTCTGTAGACACTAAAATGTTTAAAAAAGTGATAACAGATGCAAGAACTTCAGTAGCATTTCAATCTCAATTAAAGCAATATGGATAATTGATGCCAGGGCAGAGTCCAGAAAAAGTCAAGGCTCCACGGCTCTGAGCCGGAGGAAAATTTTGCTCTTTATGACGTATTTGAGGAAGGTTTTGAAATTTATAGCGACAATCCAGTTTCAGCAAAGTTTTCATATTATGTGACATCGACTTTGAAAGGTATAGCCCATTTACAGTTAACGCTTCCGAGAAATACCTAATGTAAAGTTCAAAAAATTTGACTAGTTTTGATAGTCTTAGAAGAGGAAGGTTTATGATGAAGATTTGATACCCAGAGGGTTGGGCACTTCTCTGGACTCCGTGCCAGGGAATAGCAGAAGTCTGAATCTGATTCATTCTGTGTATCTGTAATTGCAAAGTGTTGATTTGCAAGTAGGGCATATTTGTATATTGAAGTTAGGTCCTCAAAAGTAACACAAACTATAAAATGAGCAAAGACTAAGTCAATCATTGAAGGTAAATCTGTTTGCTATATCACAACGAAAATGTAACTCAAAAGAAACTCCAATGAAATAAGTCATTGTGGGGTTCTGCTACAAAGCAGATTGGTTGTGCTGTAAGGAGTATCAATTAATTAAGCCATTGGGCGATGATAATTCAAGTTTCTTAGACTTGCAAAGAACTGCACACGGACTGGCGGGGGGGGGGAGTGCTTGAACGGTGAATGTAGTGGCAACATCAGCTGTAGAAGAACTTCAAAAATAGCTTTCACCACAAATTGAAAAAGTACAGGGAATCTACTCCCACTCCAATTTCACTCCGTCACTGTTTGGAAGTCAAGTGGAAAGTCACAGAAGAGGTTCATATCTCCAAAGGAATTAAGAGCCCACTCTACTAACATCTGGTGACCATGTACTAATGAGAGATAAAGTTTAGTTTATGGAACTTGCTCATATTGTTAATATAAGGTGCTCAGCCCTTTCTGGCAACAAGTGCTTCACACGATCCCCAATAAATAAACCATAAAGATATTGCATTGTGTTTATATATTTGTTTTATGCATTTCTGCCAGATCCAGCTGCAGAATCACATCAATGTCATGAAGTGAAAATAGCTAGTAAGAACATTTCCAAATGCAACCCAATAAAACATTGGGAGGCATTGTATTCCCTGCCTCCACTGTCTGCGGTCCTATAACTTAACTACTCTCATACCATATGTCACATCAAACACAATACCATAATACAAAAAGATTACAATTGCTTGAGCAAGTAGAAATCTTGAGCAAAAAATAATTAAAAATCACAGCTTAATAAGAATGAAGATCTGAAACATATTCCAAGAATGATAACTGACGATAAAATCTAGTCATACTTCCTATTCGGCACCAACTTTGCAATGAGTGCGTAAGGTCTTATCACAATGGATTCAAAATTCACTTGATCATAAGGAATTTCAGCCGCGCAGCTAGGAATTTTCAAAGGCAGTGATCTGAACAACCAAAAAGGTTACACTAAAATTATAATAAAGAGGGTATTGCTAGGAATAGTATCTGAAATTTAGAAATGGAACAAATCTTGCAGGAATTTTCATTACTTCATTTCTTCTATGTTTGATGATGATTATAAGCAGATTTTCTCAACAAAAATCCCATAAAGAGTTTCAACATTGCCCACGAAAAAGGAAATTTTTAGATATTTGGTGAAAAGGGCAGGGCTCTATACCCTCCATAGTTACGCACCTGACTTTGCAGATATGTCCTCGGAATAGTATACAAATAGCCAATACAATTAATGGGCACATTTGCACTATAAATCACTGATTTGTCATTGGTAGTCTTTTATTTAATATTTTCACAATGTCATTCCTCTGTATTTCTTTTAAGCAAATTTTCAAATTGGAAATTGTAGGTACATCTTCCATGCAACGCAGGTGTTGAAACAGCCTAACAGTTGGCCTCTCTGTCATATTTATGCAGAAACTTTCAATGCTATCAGTCGTATACTTGTAGCGGCTTGCAACAGTTTTCCAGGAAGGCAGCTGAAATGTGTTTTCTAACAATTTATCAGCTATATGTTTCAAAAAATAAGACCAATTGCGACCCTTCAACTTTGCCAAAGTACTCTCCAACGTAAAATCAACAATTCCCTGTGTAATGTCTCTTTCTATAGGAGGAAAAATACTTTTATTTTTTAAATTGCAATCTACTTCAATGAATTTCTTTAAATCTGCCAATTTGATGCCTCCATTGTTTTTTGCAAGATTATGGAAAAACCTTTCAGAAGGTTCTACTGATGTTAACTGTAAGGGTTCTGCTATATCAAATTGGAGAGCTAGTTTCTGTAACGCAATACCAGAACCTTGTTCCAATAACTCTGCAATCTCCGTTAGTAAATTCCAATCATCCAAGATGGCTTCAATACTACTTTGATCTACAAAGAGAACGGAATAACACTCGAACAACGAGAAACAATTTTGTAAAGGACAAATAGTGATTGTTTCTCTAAAATTTGAATACACAAAGACTATCTGTGAACCGACATTTTTAATTGCACTACTGTATGTTGTATCTAAGTTTATTTGCCTCGCTCTTCGGGCAGATAGGTGATGTGGCAGATATTACTTTAACATCAGCAGCATAAATATTAAAACTAGGCTATCCATTGTTAAGCTTTCGTATGCCAAATGGTTAGTAAACCTCTACAAAACATACAAAACAATCATGAACATGTGATAAATGCTTCACTTAGGCAACGATCTTGTCTCTAAGGAAAAAGACCCATCTAAAGGCTTGGATGACGATGAATGAAAACATGAACCTTGTCCATTCAATTCTCTTATATCAACGTTAATGAGTTTATAAAGAAAGGGTCAAACCACAAAGTCTTTCACCTGAAATTTTACATACTTATAGTACGAAGTAGCGCATACACGCACACAAACACACACAAAGACACACCAAAAGTTTTCAGAATAGGAAGTAATGAATAAACGTTGAAATCATATAGCCTGGGAACAAGTGGTTGGGAAAAATTCATTTCAGTTTTAATTATTTACACAGGGTGGTCCCCTCAAACTAAGACCGCTTTACAGGGGTCGTGTTAAAAACTTACAAAATTAAAACTACCTTACTACAATAACTTAGGTATAAGAGCTAAGACCAAGAAGAACCTAATGACACAATGCTAATATCTCAAAAGTCAATCACTAAAGTACTAGTAATAAAAAGTAGAAAGGAGTAAAATCAAAACTGGTGAATGGAAACAGTAGGTTGCAAGTGGTGTTTTAGTCTGCATTTAAACGAATTAAGGGAATTTGCTTCTTTTATATCTGACGAAAGCTGATTCCGAGTTATAGCACCACGGAAATATATCGCGTTTTGTCTTTTGCTAATTGTCATTCTGGGGATGTAGAGATCATGTTCTGCATTTCGAAAGTTAATATCAATATTTCGGTCAGTAGTTTTTTGAACAAATTGGAAAGGTAGCTAGGTGTAAGACCTGTTATTACTTTATACCTCTCCGAAGCTGTTTCACTTTTAATCATGTCGGTGACCGTGAGCCAATTAAAGTTCTTAATCAAAAAGGTTGCAAATGTATCATAACTGCAATCGGAGACAATCCTTGCAGCCCCATTTTATAATTTTTGCAACGACTTCAATCTTGTTTCACCACAGCTCTCCCACACTGAACAACATTAACAAATACTGTACATTTCTGACCGTGTCTTTCTCTACAAATTTCGTTGCATATTTCAAAAAGCAAATAGCAAGAGATACCTTGCTGCAAAAAAGCTGATTCCAATCAAGGTTACTATCAAGTTGAACTCCTAAGTATTTTACACTTTTAACGAGATCAATAACAGAACCTCCAATAGAAAAGGATGGCGTGTCTACTTCCTTATCAATAACTTTTTTCAAGTTCTGTTGGAATCCTATCACAATCACCTGTGTCTTTACAACTTTTAGTGACAGTTTGCCACCCTGAAGCAATTTATTTAGACAGTCGAGATCTCTATTAATAATGCCAGTAAGGTCTACTATATTCTTCAAGGCATAGGAAATGCTTGTATCACCAGCATATATTTTCAGATTACATTTATGAAGTGCCAATGGAAGATCGTTATTATAGATTAAAAAAGAAGTGGCCCTAAGTAAAATTCCTGTGGGACACCACAAACGATATCTTTCAAGTCAGAGCATGCACCATTTACTTCACCGAATTGTTGTCTGTTTTCTAAATATGATTCGAACCATAAAATATTCCAGACCATCAATGCCGTATTTCTTCAGTTTCGCTTGAAAAATCTCATGATTGACCGTTTAAATGCTTTCTTACAGTCGATGAAGACCGTTGCAATGTATTCTCCATTATCTATGTTGACGTGTCAAGCATTTGTATTATTTAAGAAGGACGTAACTACAGAATGTAAACTCTAAAACGCCAAAATGCAAGAGAGCAAATCAAACAAAAAACTTACTAGTAATAACCTCGTCAGCCAGGCTTCGTTGGGATACCTGCAACGACATTACAGCATAGTTAATCTCTTTTAAATAAATAATGGTTCTCATGTGTTATACAGATCATAAATATCGAGGACTTTTGCAATCCCCGATTCCTACGATGTACGAGAACATGCAAGAAATAGCACTCCAGTTTGTTTCGACGATCCCAGTTCCATGTCATAAGAATCATAACAATCGTGCAAATCCGAAGCGTTTCTATTTGACTGATGTGTCCCACCAACAGACACCGATCGACTGGGATTCTTATGAAATTTGTAAAATGGGCCATCATAACGATCATATTTATCATAGGAATCAGGAATCGGAAAAGCCTACGGTCTTGATGATTCTTAGGACATGTGGGAAGCAGGTTTATAGGATGGAGTTAATATGATCAAATTCTAACGCAACCTGGAGGTTTGAAAAAATAATTTCACTCATAGATTTGTATAAATGATTGGTGAATTGATCAACTGCAATGTAAGATTAGAATGCTACTTAGTAATTGAACTAAGCATAGTGTCGCTCTTGCTTCACAGGTTTCAAAACTATGCAAAAATGAAATTTGGCGATAAGAAATGATAACATCAGAAAAGCAAGTCCATTTTAACTAACAGGCAGTCATTATGTAGTCACATGTCTACTGGATCAACTGGGCATTTATGTTCCCATTTGAAACTTTAAGGGTAATTTCTGAGATAGAAACACCAAACAACTGATGCAAAATAAATCACTAGAGATGAAAATGGAACAGTAAGAACTTCAATGCCACCAAACGTACTCTTGATTCAGAAGTACTGCTTACACTGGCAGTAGGAACTGTTGGTTGTAAGCAACGATTTTACACGAGAAAAAATATGCAATATCAAGAACACATATTGATGAAAATGATTAATGAAACTTTTCCGCATTTAAGTATAGGATATATTACTAGTGGATGCATTAATGATATTTGTTCAATTAACGAGGAAAAGCTTCACCTCATGTAATTTCAATCAAAACCACTCAATAATATTATTAACGACAAAATAGTTAGTAAACAAAACTACTACACTCAACATTCTACTCATATATGTGATTATAATAGATACCGAAGTTCCTTCAGTGTCATTGCCACCAGGATACTGTTGAGAACCTATAATTAAAGCATAAGGTACAATGTCTAAAGCAATATTTCACTGCTTAACTAAGATTACCTTGCAACAGGACCATTCTATTGAAATATGCTTACATTGGATAACAGGTGGCACTTATTGCTATCAAACAGTACATTATAGTCTACTCTACCTATTATACCTTAGTACAGACCAGAGGCGGATCCAGGCATTCGCAACACTCGCACTGGCGAAGGTCAGATTTTCTAATTGCACATCAGCTGTCAAAGACCTCAGCGTATAGAAACTACCTTTCATTCTTACTTGATAATAATCCTATCAAAACCTCGCTATCTATGAGCAACCCCATGTTGTAACCGTGGTAACATTATCTGTTGTTTGTCTTTGGCAATACTTGCTATTGTAAGTTGCTTTTGGGTTCCTCTCAAGTATTGTTGATTTGGGTAATCCCCAACATCATAAATTACACAGAGCCAATCATTGTGTGCGACCTTCACATAAAATTAGCATCTACTTATCTGTGCGTGCGCAGAAAAATAGTACGTGAAAAGTGTACCCTCAAAAGCTGTGCGAACTTTAGAATAGATGGTGCTATTTGTACGTCAAAAATCAATATGAAAGTGTATGGAGAAAATGGTTGTGCGAATGTGGCGAGGGTAGAGGCGATAGATGTTATATGGAAGAGAGCGGGGGATAACCCTATACTACCTGTCTTGATAACCCTCTCTTCCGCTAGGATATTCTGTGTGTACAGTTTGCCCAATTCTCCCAAATATCCAGCTGACGGGATTCAATTGCAAATTAGGGAAGTAGCATGAATCTATGAAGGTCTATTAGCAGTTTCCATATGGGATATGAATGGCTCTACAAACACTTATACCAAAGACAATAGCAGCCCAATACTGTAGCTATGCTAATTGTATTTGTGGCATTTGTTTCCATCGATTTCAGTTAGGCATGCAAGGTAAGCACTTGGATAACCGTCCATTTCTGTAGGAAATGTAGACCAAGCTCCCGTTTTGATATAACACGGATATATGCAAAGACTGCAAGTAGATAGCACTCAGTGAAAGGTTAGTTAATAATAGCATTTCTAAATGTTGAACGAATACCCCTAGGCTTGGACCGTAATGGGCTACTCGCTGTCTGATTTATTTATCTGCCATCCTCACCAGTGGCGTAGCCAGCCATAATTGGTTGGTCGTGCTATCAGCGATATATACAGGCATGGGCAGTGCCAGCCACTCATCTGGGCGTGGTTTTGGAATATGAAGCTTTTTTGGGTCATGCCCCTACACTAAACTATGCAACTAAAGGGTGAGAAAAAGCAACATAGCTAAAAAGAAAAAGAATTCTCCTCAAATTCAGACAACATACAAAATTTATGAAGGAGACTACTGAAAGGATATGCCCCCTAGTGTCCCCTGTGGCACCACTTCTGTATACAGACTTGCTGCAATGAAGAATACAGACATGCCACACAGTGGGCTAACTTTTATACTTAAACATATGACAAAATGCATCCACTTAACACACTTCTTTTACAGATTACATAAGTGTAGCAAATGAACAACATAAAAACTTCCACTCTTTCAACAAGTTCTTAATCATTGAAGTAACTGACTTAAAACCATTTACTTTTCAAACATCACTTGCTGCCTAAGGCACATTACAGCTGTCCACTACCACATAACTGTGATTGAGGCAAGCTGTAAAATACTAAATTATGGGTTCATTCTTTGCTCAAGTTTTCCATTATTTGTCATCTAGAAGGAAATCATCTAGTACTGAGGCAGTTAATCAGTAGCAGGCAGAAAGGGAAACTGCAGAGCTTCATGCAGTTGCTACTCTCTTCTAAATAACAAATGAATAATGAGCAAAATAGATATACATCTTCAAGTGCCACTTGCAGCTGACCAAATCCGTCTCTAAAGCAATGTATTTGAACATAAGAAGGGCTCTGGCAACTCCAACAGCTTTCTATGAATGGCAGATGTTCTTGAGATGGCATGGGTCTAGTCCTTTTCACTTTCAGTATTTCTTGAATTGATAGGTAGGAGCCAATCTGGATTGCATAGCACATTGCTGTGTTACTCATCACTCTTCACATCTTAACTCAGGCATACTCTAGAAGGAATATGACCAAGTTGGATGCAATATCTATTTTTGATATCCAATGAAAAAATAGTAACTTAGTTATACTTGGTTATATGATGGGAATTTATCTCTTATTTGGAATGGGCTTTTCCAGCTTTGCCAATGATAAGTTCTTTGTGGAGAAAGTTAAGTATTCTTGGTTTCTTAGCAAACTTTTATACGTAACATCTTTATGTACTGAAATACTGCAAAAAGAGCCGGAGAGTTCTTGGAACATTTTACTCCTCAACAAATGTCTGAGTTCAAGCAAGAAAGGGTCCTTTGAACAGAGGCACTTGGTACAACCATGGCTTAATCAAACACCCAGGGCAGAGAAGAAAACAAGGCCAACAAAGCTCCTACCTTCACTGCACTTTAGCCATTCTTCTCTATCGTACCAGTAATCTAGTAATACTCTGTCTTTAATTCTCATTACCAACTTCGGCCTAGGCCAGTCTTCTTAGAAACTTATCATCTTCTCAGTTAACTGTGTTGAAAACAACGGTTTGACTACTGGACAAGAGACGATGTCTTCCAAATTCGCGATTCTCTGATCTATTGCTGGTAGGGTTCCGTAATTAATTGACGAATTAAGCATCTTTATCCTGAATCACGATACCTTTGAGTGCAGTCGTGCTATTGCCAAAGAGCACGACCAAAGGTTTCAACTAGTTACAAACTGAAACAAATAAGCCAATCAAAACCCGTTACGGCTACTAATGTACTGCACATACCATAAGGGCCAAAATAACTAGGTCGTGCTCTGAATTTTCAGCATGACCAACCACAGAGTGTCCAGTAAAATAGACGGTCAAATGTAGTACTGAAGTAGTGTCAACATGAAGGCTATATGTTTGGAAACCCCCTGTTTGGTAGTGCTCTAAATTTAGAGCACGACTAAATACAGGGATATGAGAGATATTTTCTCCAACGTTACTATGTTCTCTCAGTTATGAGCACGACCAGAGACAGGGATACAAGAGACGCTATCTCTCAAGTAACGTCTTTTCAAAAAGCTGGTTTTACAGATTATTATTAAAATGAAACACGAAATTACTTTGCATACAACGTTTAGTCGTGCTCAGCACGACCAGCACAACCGCTGGCTACGCCTCTGATCCTCACCAGGTGAAAATTTGATTTACTCACAAATATCTATCAGAAAGCTAACTAATCTTCAATGTGTCCTCAATTTACCTTATGGTGAAGGTGTGATTATCGAGTGATGTTTACTGGAAAGAAATTATTACTTTTTTGGCATAAGAAAGTGGTCAATAAGAAAATAGTGCTCAAAGGTTTCAGGTATAGGTTGTTTCACTAGTTCCTACTCCTTGCTGCTGAATGAAAATGAAAAATCATTGCATCTAATATGTAGATATTACGGATTCTCTCTGCTTTACATGGGGTTGTACTATGTAGCAGTATTGGTGTTGGAATAGGGACTCTTTTTGTGTTATTTATAGGTATGGCATATGGGTGTGGTTATTTAGGTGTGGCATTTATTTCGCAAATTGGGCGAATGTCAAGATTTATTCTGGATCCGCCCCTGCCTCAATACTAATCAGCATTGCAAGCTGTCATTCTCTGTATGTGATTCAATGACTCTTCGATCAACATGCAACAAATATCTTGGTACATTAAGCATTTCATACATGATCTACATTCTACTTTTCTCTCTAACTGTACTACCAGCTCCAGAGTGCACCTGTAGTGTTCGTGTATATACAATACTGGACTTCACTGCCCAAAACATCAATACTATGTTTCAAGTAGGGCACTCAGTAGAAGAATGAGTGGCACCTATATAGGCTGGAAAGCTTACATGCAGTTGCAGCTACACGCTCTTTGGATATCACGCGGTCGCACAGATCCATATCTACTTATCGTACCTACTCTCTAATCCGAAATAAACTTCCCCATCAGGCCATTTATTATAGAAATTATGCATACTATAGCATTTCCATTGCAGCTCTCTCCCTTATTCATTTAGAGCCAAAAGGATATTTTCCCAATGAAACCCAGAATTGTGCGGCGCAAGGAACTCGTGATTAATGTTTACTTTGTGTTGAAACAATGTCAAGGCACTGAAATCGCTTGGCGCAGTGGAACAGCATGATTCGCACGCTTGCTGTGCAAGCCTGGTTTGTGTTAACAATATATATCAGCGTGACAGTTCTTATAGTTGTTTAGAATGTTCGGACATTATCATGTGTATCAGTTGTATAGATGGAATGACAGTGATCAATCTTGCAGTTCTAGCAACAATTCTGTTTTCTTTCCTACGCTTTCATTAAATTTTAGATAGGGGTATTGGTACCGGTCCCAACAAACAATGCTTGCTTGACACGAGTAAATGCTGTAAGAGGTACTCAAAATGCAGCTGAAAGTCTTGCTGATTATAATAGAACAATGAACGGGGATGATGTACACATTTTCAGTACGGTGGAAAATATGGAATAAAAATTATAAGCTGAAACTTGCTATCTAATGCAAATGTTGGCCTTCTCTCCAGCTCCATCTATAGCAGCTAACTGCACAGACATTCACTCTGGTTTTAACCTTTTCCAAGCAGCTCTAATACATGACCTCAGTAGCTTACGAGAAATCTGGGTTTCTCCTTCTCTCGGTGAAAACTGGAGCATGATCATTATCAGACATATCATAAGGAAGGACAACTTACCATCACCGAGAATCGAAAATAACTCTCTTGCATTATATACAGTATATTAACATAGTATACGCATACATCTACATACACCTCTTGCATATATAAGTATACATAAATATATATTTATATATATTCCCTGGTGATGGCGGGTTTTAATTTTCTCCTGACTTTTCTTTCTAATAATCTTTCTGTCTGCATAGAAAAAGGAGAAATCCTCGTTACTCGCAAGCTACTGAGTTCATATATATATATATATATATATAATAAACAAATCGCTTCGCTCGTGTATAGTATATAAATTTACTTGTACGGGATGTAATTCCGTTTATATTGGCGAAACATCTCGTCATTTATCTACACGAGTGCGTGAGCATTTGTTCACCGATAAGAATTCGCATATTTTTAAGCATTTAAAGACTTCAACTCCGTGTAAAAATCTTTGCAGTGAAAATTGCTTCAAGGTACTAGATTCAGCAAGCAATTATCATAACTTAAAAATTAAGGAAGCACTCCACATCATGTGGGAAAGGCCTAACTTAAATAAACAACTGCAACATTATAATATTTCATTGAGCTTTTAGCTTTCATTGTTTAACCGCCACATTCTTTTTTCGTTTCTTTCATTCCTCTGTTCGATTAATATATTCGATTGATAGTGTATAGTTCTTATTTGTTGTAACGTTAACTTAGTCATTTCAACTGCTGATGGTTTGAGTACCAAGCCGAAACATGTCTTGGAAATTTAAAAAGATTGTCGATTTTCTTCGTGTACTATCTGATTTTATAATATATATATATATATATATATATATATATATATATATATATATATATATATATATATATATATATATTAATTCAGCTAAGGCTTAGCCGAATTAATACAATATAGTACGCTTGGCTCTGAAGAAGGCACTATAGCCGAAACATAGAGAAGGCCTTAGATGCGTTGAGGGACTCACGGTAGAATGACCTTAAGATTCCGCCGCTATTTTTTTGTGCCTGGATGGCGCAATTGATTAACACAGGAGTCTTCTGATCTAAACATCGTGAGTTCGAATCCGCACTGGGGCCAAAATAAATTTTCTAATTGTGGTAGCCCACTCATGACTGTATATATATATATATATATATATATATATATATATATATATATATATATATATATATATATATATATATATATATATATATATATATAAATATGTGTGTGTGTATAATAATAATAATAATTCTTGTGCAATGGAAGAAGATTAACAACAACACCAGAAAGTAGGCATCAAATCAATTTGATCTTTTGCACATATCCATTGTTTTCTTAGTATGTACCGCTGACTAGTTTCGGCCGACGGGCCACCTTCAGAGCACCTATAGATGTATAAAATATATATGTATTATATGTATGTATATATATATATATATATATATATATATATATATATATATATATATATATATATATATATATATATATATATATATATATATATATATGTGTGTGTGTGTGTGTGTGTGTGTGTCTGTGTGAAAAGTCTGTTGGTACTACAGAACTTCACCACAGCACGAAAAAGCGGTACCATGTTTTAACCATACTGAAAAGCTTTTTTTTTTTTCGTCCGACACTCGTCAGAGTATGAAACGTCGGATAACGACCGAAAGGTGAGCGGAAATTTATAGCCAGATATGCGGGTACGCGTGATATGATGAATAATGTGTCCAGTTAGCCATATGATTGGCCTCTTGGCACCTATTCACCATTGTTTACTTGAAGAGTCCAAGTGAGAAAATGAACTCTTTTTGTTTACACAAGACTGGGTTTTGAGTCTTTATGTAAACTGATTCCAAAACACTTAAATGAAAGGACGATCTTGCTTGCCCAATGATCCGAAAATTATCGTCTGAATATGTTTTGGCGCATTCTGGGTTTTTAATGAGATGTTGTCCTATGGCCGAATCACTTTTCATTTTAGAATTAGAGTTTTTACACATACGAGGTGGCCGTTCCCTTATTGTAGTGTTTTTCTTCCTGATGCTCGTGGGTATATGTTGTTTTATTCTGTCAGCTAGTCTCTCAGTCCAATCTGTTTTCTTCCTTTAGGTCTTCTACCATCTATTCTACCCTCTATTACTTCCTTCAAGAAGCCATTACCACGGACAATGTGCCCAATCCATCTCTTTGTAGTTTTAGTTATTCTATCCAACAGCTCTCTTTTTTCAGCTACTATTATCAACACATCATCATTTGTTTTCCGTTCTAGCCAGCTTACCTTTTCCATCCTTCTCCAGACCCACATTTCGAATACCTCTATCCTTCTAATATTTTCCGTTTTTAATGACCATGTCTCCGATCCATACAAAAGAACACTCCAAACAACAGTTTAAATAATATCTTTTTCACCTCCTGCTTAATACCTCTGGTAAGCAGTTCTTTCCGTCTGTTGAAAGCTGTTTTTGCCATTGCTATTCTTGCGTTGATTTCTTTACTACAGCCACTATTATCTGTTATCAACGACCCCAAATAACAAAACTGTGCTACCTGCTTAATTCTTTCTTCATTTAAAACTATTTTTACATTGCCACCACCTTGTTTGGAAACTCTCATAACTTTGGTTTTCTTTATATTAATCTTCATACCATATTGTTTTGATACATCATGTAATCTAATCATTATATTCTGAAGTCCTTGTTCTGTCTCTGCTACCATGCCCTGGTCACCTGTAGGTCTTATATCTTTCAGCAAACTCCCTCCCACTTTTACACCCTCATCAACACCATCCAATACTTCTACCACCATCTGTTCTGCATAAATTGAGAATTGCAAGGGGATAAGCTACAACCTTGTCTCACACCTCTGCCAAATGCTATATGTATTTGTGTACTCATCTGCAACCCTGACTACTGCCTGCTGGTTAGCCAGTCAACTCCTAGCTGTTTCAATGTATCCATCATCTTTACCCAATTCACTCTGTCAAATGTCTTCTAGTAGTCAACAAAACAAATAAACACCTCTTTTCCATGATCTAAAATCTTCTCACATAACATTCGCATAACCTTTATTGCTTCTCTAGTTCCACATCCTCTCTTGAATCCAAACTGTGTCTTACTGATAAAATCTCTAACTTTTCCTTCCAGTCTTTTTGTTAGTATTCTTAGCATGATCTTTGATGTATGTGGTATAAGGCTGATGGTTCGATGGTCCTCACATGCCATTGCATTCATTTTCTTTGGCAAAGATATCAAAACTGCCTTTGTGAAATCTTCTGGCCATATTCCTTCATTATAAATTCTTTCACATAATTTCATTAATCCTGTTGTCGCTTCCTTACCTAAACTCTTCCAAAATTCTGCGGGTATTTCATCTATACCTACAGCCTTTCTGTTCTTCAACTCTTTTACTGCTATTCTGATCTCACTGACTAACAGATCTGGTCCTTTACAGTCCTTGTCTACTTCATCTTCCCGCTCTAAATCAAGATTATCTTTCCCTGGTTTTCATTCAGCATCATAAAGTGTCTCAATATATTCTCTCCACCTTTCTTTGATATCACTTTTATCTGTTAAGAGCCTACCGTCCATGTCCTTAATTGCTTTGCTGCTCTCTCTCATCACGTTCTGTCTTGTAAGTTGACGTACCTTTCGATAACATACATCTGACCTACCCTTGCTATTTAGCTCATCAAGAGCATGACATTGGTCCACCCACCAATCCTCTCTTGCCTTGTCTGTTTCCCTTCTTAGCTCATTATTAAATTCCTTATGTTTCTTTCTTTACTCCATCGTCTGTTGACACATTTTTCCACTTCTTTCTTTCATCCATTTTCCTTATCATCTCATCGGTGACCCATGGCTTCCTTGCTTCCGTGCCCATTTTATAACCAACTTCAGTCTTTGCAGCCTCTAAAACAGCATTCTTCAACATTCTCCATCTACCTTCAATGCTTACATCATCCTGCTCAGTGTCTCTTATCTTTTCATTCATTTTGTTTTGAAAACTCTCAACTTTCGCCTCTAATTTCTGCAGGTCCCATTGTAATTTCTTCCTTCTACTTTTCAGTTTCTTCAATTTGACGTACTGTTTCATGACAACTAAGTTGTGGTCAGAATCAGCGTCTGTACCTGGATAACTACATACATTTTTTACACTATTTCGAAACCTTTGTCTCACCAGAATATAATCCATTTGATGCCTTCGGGTGTCTCCCGGCTGCTTCCATGTATACCTGCGCCTTTTTTCATGCTCAAAGCAGTTGGTGGTAACAACTAGCTTCCTTTGCCGGCAGAACTCTACAAGTCTTTCTCCTAATAATAATAATACATTCTTTATACAGGGTTATTCAATCAGCTACAATATCTTAGCTGCTATCAATAGAAGCCCTGTTTTTAAAAGGAAATAAAAAATGTCAGATCTTAAAGCTTACAATTAAATAGTTACTATGACATTGAGTGATAAAAATATACTACAAATATTACATAAAAAGTTAATCATTCCATAAAATGTTCTTTGAGTCCTTGCTTGAAAGGAAGGTAAAATCTCTTTCATTTCTGGTTCCAAGCCCAAAGGTTCCTACTTCTTTCTCATCTTGTCCCTCTCCTATGATACAGTTCCAGTCTCCCATGACCATAAGATTAGTATTGCCATTCTCTGCCTTAATGAGACAATCCAATTGTTCATACATTTCTTCCACTTCATTATCTTCATGTGTTGATGTTGGCATATACACTTGAATAATGACTAAATCCGCGGGCTCTGCCTGTATCTTCACCAACAATAGGTGATCATTCTGTAATACTATTTTCGTCACTCTCATTGATGTTTCCCTATCTAATAAAATTGCAATACCGCCTTGATCCTGTTTTGCTGCAGTGCAAATCATCCTTATTCCATCGCTTATAAGATCTCTACTGTCTTTCCACTGCACTTCACTAAGTCCAAGAATGTTTAACCTATTTCGACTCATTTCTCTTTTGATGGTTTCAAGTTTTCCTCTCTTTTGCATTGTCCTCACATTCCAAGTGCCAATTCTCATATTCCCTTTTCCACGTCTGCACTCTTTGGTGGGATCAGTCCAACCAACCCTGTGAGATTTATTAGCACCCTCATTTACACGGGACTGAGGGCCATCAATTAAACTGTTTGCCATAGAATTACTAGGGATAATAGTCAGGACGGTTTCTCGCTGCCTTTCCTGACGGTGCTTTTATCGAGACACCATCTCTAGAAGTCTTGCTTACCAAAGCTAAAGAGCGCCTATATATACATACCATATTTCCTCGAATGTAAGCTGACCTTCGAAAATAAGCCGATTCAAAAACAAGCCGAGATATTTTAGTAGATGCAATAAAAATAAACCGACCTCGAAAATAAGCCTAAAGGTAATGAAGCCATACCACTGCAAACAGTGAACAGTAGAAAGAAAGTTCGAATGTGTCGTCATTTCAATCTTGCAGCTCTTAACTTGACTGTCACGATATAACTGAAAATACATATTTTGCAATAATGGCTCCTACAAGAAAGTCATTCTTTGCTAAGTTTTAAAAAGAAGTTATGAAGTATGTTGAAGAGAAAGGCTGCTCAAACTGTGCAGCTGCAAGACATTTTGGAATCGTTGAAAAAAATATTAGAAAATGGAATATTCAGTCAGACTCTCTTCATACAGTGATCAAGAATGGATTTTCCAAAGCCAAACAACTATCTGGTTTGGGCAGGCGACCACTTTCAGAGGACTTGGAGGAGCTTGTGTATCAGTGGATAGTAGGGAAACGGCTGAAGAAACCGCGCGTTACAAGAACAGGACTCCAACAAAAAGCAGTGGAGTTGTACAGCTCTACAGCCAAGGGAGAGCTGGAGTTCATAGCAAGCAACGGGTGGCTGGAACAGTTCATGTCACGCTATTCATTATCGCTGAGAAAAAAAACAACTCAGTCTCAGCGAGTGGCAGCTGACCTTGTTCCGAAGATTCATAGATTTATTCTTTACTTCCGAAAATTGATGAATGAGAAAATTTACCATGAAGAACATATTTGGGCATGTGACGAAACAGCGGTTTGGTTTGATGGCGTTGGTAATACTACTATCGAGAAGACAGGATCACAAAAAGTTGAAATGTTCACTACTGGCCATGGCAAGCAGAATATCACGGTAGATCTTTGTGCATCGAGCGCAGGAAATAAGAAGTTGCCATATATCATTTTTAGAGGAAATGATAACACTTTAGAAGACAAGCATCTGAAGACGCGTAAAGATATTGAAGTCAACTATAGTGAAAATGGTTGGTTCAACACCGATTTGACCCTACATTGGCTGCACAAAAACTTTCAAAAGTTTTTCACAGTGGATACCCCGAATACTGTCCTTGTTTTGGATGCTTACAAGTGCCACATTGCCGAGGAAATGAAACAAGCCGCAAAGAAGCTGTCTGTTGATTTAGTGACACTTCCAGGAGGTACGACTAGTAAAATCCAGGCTCCAGATGTCAGCTGGAACAAGTCTTTTAAGTCTTCCATTGTTGAATCTTTTGATGATTGGGTGGCAAATGGAGACAAATCTTATACTCCAAAAGGCAATATTCGTGCTGCAAGCAAAACATTGCTTTATGATTGGGTGGTAAAAGCATGGAAATCTCTTAGCACTGATCTAATCAGAAAATATTTTCGTGTGTGTTGCCAAGCAAAAGATGTTGATATTGAAGAAATTACTTGCTTGAAAGAAGGAACCCATTTGCATGACAGTAAATTATCACTTCTTGAATAGATGAGGCTAATTCCTGATGAAATAGATTATGAGAAATTAAAGAGAAAAGATGTGTTCAAAGGCAGTGTTTGCACAGAAAACAAAGCTGATGCATTGGAAGAAGATGGAAACGAAATTGTATCTGAATAGATACACTTCATAAGAGGGCATTAGCATTATGCTACAAAACTGGAAATTTAGAAGACTTTTGATTATTACTGTTTTTCTAAATCGTTTCTCTCTAATCAGAAAGACCCTATAAAATAGGCCGATTCAAAAGTAGGCCGAAAAATTTTATTTCAAGCAAAAAAGTTATTTTCGAGGAAATACGGTATATATATATATATATATATATATATATATATATATATATATATATATATATATATATATATATATATATATATATATATATATATATATATATATATATATATATATATATATATATATATATATATATATATATATATATATATATATATATGGTTGTGCAGTAATGGTTTGATCTTGAACCTTAAACAAGGTAAAACCGAGTTTATGATGTTTGGAACAGCGGCGAAAAGAAGCAAGATAACACATCAAACAAAAATAACTATTGATTCTAAAGACATCAGTAATACCAACAGATATAAGTACCTCGGAATACATCTAGATCCGTCCCTAACTCTGAACGATCACATCCAAAAAATCTGTAAGAAATCTTCAAGCAGACTAGGTCTCCTTCGCCGAATTAGGCCAATACTCACCACCCATGCCGCTGTTGATTTGTACAAAGCCATGGTACAGCCAGTTATGACTTATTGCAGCATTGTGTTCGCGACATTGTCAGAGACAAATGAAACGAGGTTCAGGAAGATTGAGAAGAGAGCACTTAAGAGCATTTTTGGAGAGCAACATAAAAAGCATCGTGTATGGCGATCATTTGCATCGATAAGATCAATTCAATGTGCAGATTTCGTTTTAAAATGTTTAAATGGAACAGCTCCTGAAGTCTTCCACAACTATTTTATGAAACTTGAACACGGAAAAGCAACGAGACGTAATGGTACGGACTTGCGGATGCCGAAAGTTAGAACCGAAAGTGGAAAAAGAGGGGTATATTACAGTGGAACAAAGATCTTTAACGACTTGCCACTTTATCTGAAAACTGAGAAGTATTACATTCATTTCAAGAAAGCTTTGAAGGAACATTTTATAGATTAGCTTATGTATTTTGTCATGGACAAATTTTGCTGAATATGACATTAACCTTTTAAGATTAATTTTAAACATTTTTATATGATTTTGTATCTTCTTCCTTATGTATGGCAATTTTCTTTAACTTTTTTAATTTTAATTCTATACAGGGCTTCTCTTGATAGCAGCTATATTTATAGCTGATTGAATTACCCTGTGAAAATATGGTATTATTATTATTATATATATATATATATATATATATATATATATATATATATATATATATATATATATATATATATATATATATATATATATATATATATATATATATATATATATATATATATATATATATATATATATTATATATATCTTCACTATAGCACGAAAAAGCGGGAACATTGTTTTAGCATACTGAAAGCTTTTTTATCTCGTCCGACACTCGTCAGAGTATGAAACGTCGGATAGCGACCGAAAGGTGAACCGAAATATATAGCCAGAATCGGGTACACGTGATATGATGACTAATGCGTCTAATTCGCCATATGATTGGCCAATTAGCACCTATTCACCATTGTTTACTTGAAGAGTCCAAGTGAGAAAATGAACTCTTTTTGTTTACACAAGACTGGGTTTTGAATCTTAATGTAAACTGATTCCAAAACACCCAAATGAAAGGACGATCTTGCTTGCCCTATGATCCGAAAATTATAGTCTGAATATGTTTTGGCGCATTCTGGATTGTAATTTGATGTTGTCCTATGGCCGAGTCACTTTTCATTTTAGAATTAGAGTTTTTACACATACGAGGTGGCTGTTCTCTTGTTGAAGTGTTTTTCGTCCTGATGCTCGTGGGTACATGTTGTTTTATTCTGTCTGCTAGTCTCTGCGTGGTGCGCTCTACGTACCGAGCTTCACATCGGCACAAAAATTCATAAACTACACAACTTTTTTGAGCGGTAGGAACGCTATCTTTTTCACCAGATGGTAGCATGACCCTAGTGTTATAAACCGCAGGGGACTTCACAGCATAGAAGCAAGATGTAATGACTTTATTAATTTTGTTTTCAAATTCTCACGGGGCTTCTTGACCTTCAACCCTTTCCTGTACACCCCGTAGCCTAGCGCAGGTATCCGAGCATTTCTGGCACAAGTTTTTCTTGCAATTTTCTTCGATTTGCACTATGCAAGGGCGAAGGTCACGTGCTCCATCACAGAGCCCCATGATGTCACCTTCTTGTGATCCTATGCAAGCTTTTCTGATCCTTGCTAATCGAAAATGTAGACCATGCAGCTTTTATGGGGGCACAGCGTTGGCCTTTCCAAGGCTAATCTGCAACTTTTGAACTGGGGCTAAGGGAGCACGCGTTTAGCGGGCTATCAATATCAAGCTAGTCTCCTGTATATGAAATAAGCACACAATTGCTCAAACTGTTCTTTACATGAGACATTAGTGAACAACATCACGTATTGTTTCCTGCATACTTCAATTCTAACGTATAGAGTGTTGTAAAATCTAGCGGTATAACTGCAACAGTGTATAGCATATACAATATAGCCCATCAATTGACAGGTATGACTATGACTTTGTCCTAGTGGGTGATCACAGATCTTGTCCAAAGACGTATACAAAAGATGTGTCCGAGCCATTAACCGTAATTTGGTTGCATCCAGTAATCCTACGTTAACTGGTATATTAGCTTTACTTATCCATTAAATTAGGTTGTATAAACTTCTAATACCTCAGAGGACTCCATAGTATTACTTCAAAAAAGTAAAAGAATACTGCTATGCATAGGTAACATGCTATACGATATAAATCATCAACTCAGGTTTCAAACAATAACAGTACTTGGGATGGGAGGTGATAGTAGGAATGATCATGCTATCTAGTACTAAGTAATCCCTTAACACTATATCATCAAAATGATCTATGGAAATCAGTATCACGTAGCTTCCAAGTAATCATAGTTGACATGAAAGGTGAAGAGCAGTCCCTTCATTGCTTAAACTATAAGGGGGCCTACAAACCCCTCAGAGTTATAGTAGAGAACACAGCCAAAAACCTCATACAACAAAAACACGTAAAAACTATAGAAGTAAGACAAAACAATGTCTTTACCCTCCTGATCGATATTTTATTACGGCTTACTTTATTCTCCTCAAAATAACACTGGAACTTCACATCAAGCGAAAACAACCCAAACTGTGTCAGGTAAGAAAGCGTGAAAAGGAAGTGAAATACACCATGGTATACCACAAAATACAACATGAAACATCTTTTACATGGCTTATCACAACATACAGGCAAAAGCACTATGATTTAGAAGACAGAATTGAACGGCTCAGAAAATCTTTCATGGAGATATCACCCTTGAGCAAAGGTATTACAATCTCGCTGAAAACATGAAAATATATTGCTTGAAAGAGAAAGGAAAAGCTAATAATCAACACGGCAACTACAGGCAAGCATAAATCAAACTTTTTGGAATGAAAACAGATACTTAACTGCCACTGAAAGTACGAAAATTTCCTCGAAATCCAAGACATCCTCTACCAGTGAGATCACACGTTGTAATGAGAACAGGTTATGGTTGCGGACGAAAACAATGGAGAACAAGAGACAACACACAAAGCCAAAAAATTTCCAGATAGACAGTGGAATATCTCAGTGAAGAAAAATATTAAAAATAAAGCAAAACTTACTAGTGGCATTCAGACCAGGCAGAAACAATTAGCCAAGTTTGGAGCCAATCCAACCAAGATCCTAGGAGGAGTTCGTATTACTGAGGTGGGTGGCGGTCCCTTTGATGTAAACAATGGTCAAGCTCATTTAGGCATCTTAGTATATAGAGACAACCCCATGTTGTAAACATGGTAACATTATCTGTCGTTTATCTTTGGCAATACTTGTTATTGTACATTGTTCTTGGGCTCCTCTCAAGTATTGTCTGATTTGGGTAATCCCCAATATCATAAATTACATAGAGCCAAGTATTGTGTGCGACCTTCACATAAAATTAGCATCTACTTATCTGTGTGTGCGCAGAAAAATAGTACGTGAAATGTGTACCCCCAAAAGCTGTGCGAACTTCGGAATGGATGGTGCTATTTGTACTTCAAAAATCAATATGAAAGTGTGTGGAGAAAATGGTTGTGCGAATGTGGCGAGGGTAGAGGCGATGGATGTTATATTAAAGAAAAAGGCGGATAACCCTAAAGTACGCTGTCTTGCTAACCCTCCCTCTCTTCTGCTAGGATATCTTGGGCGCATAGTTTGCCCAATTCTTGCAAATATCCAGATGATGAGATTCGATTGCAAATTGAAGATGTAGGATGAAACTAAGAAGGTCCATTAGCAGTCTCCATTTGGGACGTGAATGGCTCTACAAGCATTTATACCAGAGATGATGGCAGCCCAATACAGTGGCTATTCTATTTGTATTTGTGATTTCAGTTAGGCAAGCATGGTAAACACTTGGATAACAGTCGGTTTCTGTAGGAAGTGTAGACCAAGATTCCGTATTGTTGCAACAAAAATATTTGCCAAGGCTGCAAATCAATAACACTCAGTGAAAAATTAATTACTAATAGCATTTCTAGATGTTGAGCGAATGCCCAATGGTTGGACCGTAGTCGGTCTACTCGTTGTCTGATTTATTTATCTGCAATCCTCACTAGCTGACAACTCGATTTACTCACAAATATGTATCAGAAAGCTAACTAGACCTCAATGTAAATTCAATTTACCTTATGGGGAAGGTGTGATTATCGAATGATGTTTACTGGAAAGAAATTATTACTTTTTTGGCTTAAGAAAGTGGTCAGTACGAAAATAATGCTCTAAGGTTTCGGGTAGAGATTGTTTCAATAGGTCCTACTCCTTGCTGCTGAATGAAAATGAAAAATCATTGCATTTACTATATAGATATTACGGGATCTCTCTGCTTTATATTGGATTGTATTAGGTAGCAGTATTGGTGTTGAAATAGAGACTCTTTTTGTGTGGTATGTACATTACCCGACAAAAGTCCTGGGACACTTCGCACTTTCTGTATTCTGCAACGAACATTCCTCTCCCTCTCCCCCTGAAACAAATTTCGCGTGCACGCCAACTTCAAGTGTCCCACAAGCGAACCAACATTGTTCTAGGGGGAAAGGGGTGCATGTTTGTAGCAACTATGACAATATGTAGAGGAAAGTGGTGTTTTATCTGTTTCGTTCAAGTGTCCCAAGGACTTCTAGCGACTATTGTCTGGTATCAAATTTGAAAGATAGAAGATACTTGGCTGCAATCATTGGCGATAGTAGGGTTTTCGGGGGCGCTGATTACGATAGTGACAACAGTTTTTACGTATCTTTACCCTATGACGTCATGCTGACGTCACAGGGTAAATTTATTGGACTTGTCTCTTGAATGTGCGCATAAACGGTACTTTTGTACATACGAGTGCAACTGTAAGCCATGTTCATAAAAATATGAGGCTATAGCTTCTATATAACAGAAACGCAGAGGAATTACGAGCAGTAGTTTGCGCTTAACATAGTATTAAAGATGTAGCCTCGTAACCGTGAACTTGACTGTAGGAATGGAAAAACGGTCATAAGCGGCTGCATGTGGCCATAAAAGTGTATCATAAGGGTTCTCAAAGATTGACTTGCGATGAAGAGAGAAGTGAAAATTACCGAAAAGAAGAATGAAGTTGTTAACTTGTGGCGATAGGAGTTTAACTTGCCGCATAGTGAAATCACAACTCGGTGTAGGATCTACACTTCTACAACATTTTTATGTTGAGGATTTAGCCCCTGGTCAAAATAATGTAAATTGTTCCATTCTGAAATGCTCTATTGTGAAACACTGATGGTCCATTCTGAAATGTCAGCAGTAGAAGAGGAAAAAGAGAGCAAAGAAGTAAGCCTCGACGAATTTAAATTAACTTCTGATGAAAATGATGAAGCATTGAAGGCAACCTTAAAAATCATCAAGCGATCAAGGACGGCGAAGAAAGGTAAAAAGCACTCATGGCAAAACAATTGTAATGAATGTGCAGAGAATGAACAAAGATAGTCAAATAAATGTTTTGCATGTAGAGCCTCTGCTGGCAAGAATGAAAAGCAAATTGTAGATAATCAAGAAAGGAATGTAGGAAAGGATACAAAGAAGGACATACAAAAGATGGAGCAACAATGAGACTGCTCAATCACTTGACATAATAGAAGATAGCAGAAGCCTTTGGGACGTTTATAATAAAGACTACCTTGATAAGAATAAGAGAAAAAGGGCAGTGAAAGACATGGAGGAAACAATTGAACTTAGTGCTGCAAACATAAAAGGTAAAATTCACATTCTACGGTCACAGCTGGGAACAGGAATGGCTACAGTGGCAAAGACAAAGTCGGGGCAAGGGGCAGATGAGCTGTACAAACCCACCTGGATCGATTTGGACAGACTCCAGTTTCTCTGCACAGTCGTAGAGCCTGGAAAAAGCAAGGACCGTTGGAAAGGGGGTAATGACGAACAAATGTGCTGCTAATGAGAGTAAGGTAGCAGCCTGCTCTACACCTAAAGTAACAAAACAATCTACAGAAACAAGAAGACAAGTTTTGTTGGAAGTATGCATAAATGAGAGAACTAGATCCAAAGCCATCACCACAGCAGTAAAATGTTTCGGTGTATATAGCAGAGAACCTCAGTAAACTAGATAGTAAGACAAGATCTATAGCAGGAAAGAAAATTATGGATTTGCTCTTTGAGACTGAGCTGTGTGGGAGTTCTCAAAATTGTGATCTCCAGCTGAATCCATTAATATTCATTCAAAACAGTCAACAGGGATGTACAGCAACGTTGCAAGAAAATAACTTTTCATAATATTTTATTACTAAGCAATAGCAGAAAGACTAGAGTTTTCAATTACTTTTGCCAGTCTTAATGCAAAGATCTTAAAAATGAGCCAAGCGTATAATGAGTTATTACTTTTAATTAAGCACTTTCCTTGGTAAGAACTTGTAAACAAGTTAAAAAGTTTGCATACCTAGTTACACATGCTATAAGACAAGCTTCTTCAGCAATGACCTTCAGGAGTCTACTTATAGGAATGTGAGTCTTGGTGTTTCCTATAGACTGCTGTTCGTTCAATGACATCCTTTGTTGATCCATTTTGTGCTCGTATCATTATTTAACGGGCAGAGAGCACGGAGGCAAAGAGAGGAGGTAGCGTGTTGACTGTACTCAGATTCTACTTTGACTAACTATACATTAAAATTTACATGAGTATATAAACAAACACAGAACAACCCAAAATAAATTTTAATGACAAGAGCGACAAACGGTGATGTCCCAGGTGTGTGAGTCAAGAATGTGAATGAATGAAAGAAAGAAAATCGGCATTGACTGAGAATGCCTTATGCTACAATGTCTCTTTAAAACAACGATAAATGTAAAACAAGAAATAAAGGGTAATCCCTGAATGGAGTTGCAAGAGACCATCTCGCGATAATGAGCGCACATTGGAAAACAGTTTATTAAAGAGGCCAATATTATAGCTCGTTTGATAAGTACGGTAGACTGTTGTTGCAAATAGAAATCTAAATTGTCATCATTGGAGATAATGCGACGATATCTCAGAGCTTGACTGTATACGATACCTGCTTTGCAAGTAGGGGGTGGAAAGAATGTGAATGTAAAAGTGACGGAACATCACTTCGTCCCTTGTACAAACTCGTATGAAGTGCTCCGATTTAGTTGAGTAGTATAGTTCGTTCTGTTGCGCTAGTCCGCAAAATATATATATTACAATTTGTTACAGTTGTAGTTTAGGACTGGGTACTAGGTGAGGCCGTAAGTAGTTTTTCGTGACCATGTGCTTTTAAGATAACGAAAGATCAAGAGTGAGAAAACGTGAGTTTTAACAAACATAGTGAGGGTGTATCGAGACAATTTACAAATTCGGTACATTTGTGGCGACCACGAAGGGACAGGCTATAAAACATGATAAAAGAAACAGAAGAAAGCACCAGTTTAACTTCAGATGAGTTGGACTTAGAGATGTCAGGTGAAGAAGAAATCGGGAAGGAAATTGTCAAATTGAAATACTTTGCTGATCAAACAGACGAGTTATTAGAAGGTAAGGATTTCAAAGAGATTGAGCTTGTAGTTTCTAAAATGGAAGAAATTCATGGGAAAATTTCAAATTTGATTCTGCAATTTGAAGAAATGAATATAGAGGCAGGAAAGTCAGCTAGAACAATAAGACAATGGAAAAAGGAAACAAAAGAAAAATTTCTAAGACAACTTCATGATAAGGAAAGGCTCAATACAGCACTGAAAGAGAAAGGAAAGCAAGATAAGGAAGAAGAAAACAGATGCAAAGACAGGGAAGCCGATCAATATGCAAGGAGAGTCATAGAGCAGCAGCAAAGGCTACAGGCAGAGTTTGAACTAAGGTTAAGTAAAGAAAAGTATGAAAGAGAACAACAGATATTAGAGCACAAAATGAAAGCTGAGTTGAGATTAACTGAAAGGAAATTAGAATTAGAGGCTGAAGCAAGATCAACATACTCAAAACTACCTGAGCTTAGAGTAACACAGTTTAAAGGGACTAGGTTGGATTGGGTGAGATTTGAAAATATGTTTACAACTCAAGTATTGAATAAGGGATTCAGTGATGAAATCAAATTTGGCTATCTGCTTGAAATGGTGAATTCGAAAGTGAGAGAACAAATTGCCAATTTAAAGCCAGGGACAGAAGGCCTTAAAATTGCATGGGATAGATTAAAGAAAGAATATGGACAAAAGCAAACAGTTATCAACACACACATTGAGGAAGTTGTAAATTTGCCAGTAATAAGATCAACAAGTTACACAAAAATTCAAGATTTCTATGAGAAGCTAAGCAAAAACTATGATGCCCTTTCAACATTAGGAGAAAAGGAAGTACTGAAAGGTTTTGTGATGACAACTTTAAATAAGCTGCATGCTATAAAGTCAGATATAGTGAGAACAGATGAGCAATGGGAAACATGGCAAATGCACAACCTAATTGATAGTATTTATGCATGGTTGAGAAGAAACAAAGTAGATGAATCAGCGAAGGAAGCAGAGAGAAAAGAAAAACATTGGTTTGCTGGAGATTCAAGCAAAGAGAGAAGTAAGCCAAAGTGTATTTACTGTGATGGAGAGCATTGGTCAGACAAGTGTGACAAATATGAAGGCATTGAGGAAAGAAAACAACATTTCAGAAAAAATAGGCTGTGTTTTAATTGTGGTAAGAAAGGACACAGAGAAAACAAATGTTTCAGTAGAGGATGCTATCACTGCAAAACAAAACACCATACTAGCTTGTGTGACAAAGGAGGTAAAAGCTCTGAGCTTACAGGATTTTCACCATCTGTTGAAGAGAGCCTGCCTCCTATAATACCTGTAGTATCACAAGGAAAGACATTGTGGGGATTTTTAGACAGTGGCTCAGGAAGAAATTTTATATCAACTGATGCAATCAAGATGCTAAAGCTAAGACCAATCAGATACGAAACAAGAAGTATACTGACAGTGAATGGAACAAGAAAGCAATCAATGCCAGTCTACAAAGTGACTTTGAACTCAGTAAATAAGAAAGAAGCTGAAGAAATAGAAGTGACAGGTGCAAACTTAAAAGATTTTACAACAATAACAGGCCAAATTTGAGAGAGTTGCAAGCCAAGTTTGAACACACAAAGGACAAAGTTTATTACATGACTTCTTCAGGAAAGCATACAATTCATCTTATACTAGGGGACAAGTTTTATTCCAAAATCAAAACAAAGGACATTTTGAAAGGGAAACCAGAAGAACCAATTGTTGAAGGAACGACTTTTGGCTGGGTGATCCATGGGGGAGATTTCCCAGATAATCAATGCATGTTTACTAGAGAAACCAGTGACTATGAAAGACTTTATAGCCTTGACGTGCTAGGAGTGGAAGATAGAGGTGAGAATGACCAGTTTGATGTAATGAGAGAATTTCATGAAAATATCAGCAGAAAAGATGATGGGAGATATGAAGTAAATGTACCATGGGTGCCTGGAGCCAACCTAAATAAAACAAATGAAGTTCAAAGCAGAAAAAGACTACAGAACCTAGAGAGAAAACTGACAAAGAATGAAAACTTGAAACAAGGATATGAGAAAATTATAGAAGATCAGCTTAAAGGTGAGATCATAGAAAAAGTGCCTGAAAAAGCAACTGGTGAAAGAATTTATTATATGCCCCACAAGCCTGTTGTGAGGGAAGATGCAGCCACAACAAAGATTAGGATGGTATTTGATGCCAGTGCTCAGCCTGACCCTGGATCAAATAGCATAAATGACTGTATGTATAAAGGCTTAGCAATACAACCACAGCTGTGGGACATATTAATAAGAGCAAGAATGTCACCATATATACTTCTTGGGGATATAGAAAAAGCGTTTCTGCAAGTGGGAATCAAAAGTGAAGACAGGGATGCATTCAGGTTTTTGTTTACAATGAATGGAAAAGAGGAGCAGTTACGTTTCCAGAGAGTACCATTTGGCACTGAAGCAAGTTCTTTCATGCTAGGAGCTACACTAATGTATCATTATGGGCAATATGATTCACCAGAGTTAGATGATACAATTAACATGCTGAGAGAGAACACTTATGTTGACAATTTAATGGGTACAGGGTGGAATTATGAAAGCCTGCAGAAATTCAAGATACAATCAACAGCAATTCTTGCAGATGCAAGGTTTCCTGTGCACAAGTGGGAATCAAATTTGCCAGAGCTTGAGAGCGAAAAGATGAAAAATCCATCAGCAATTCTAGGTTTATGCTGGGATAAACAAAAAGACACTTTAGAAATTGAAATAAACAAGACCTTAGAAATAATGCCAGTAACTAAAGCAACCATGTTAAGTCAATTGAGCAGAGTATATGACCCACTGGGCATAGTTTCACCAACATTAGTAGAAGGGAAGAGACTATATAGAGAAGCATGTGATGAAATGAAAAGCTGGAATACAGAGTTGCCAGAGCCTCTTGCTAAAGGCTATTTGAAATGGGTTGAGCAATTGAAAAATGTCAAAGTCCCCAGAAGTTTAATTAAAGATATCAGAAAAGTAAAAGGGATCAATCTCCATATATTTGCAGATGCAAGTGCAATAGCATGCTCTTCAGTAACAATTGCACTGATACAGCATGGAACAGGTACTGTCAAGGGCCTTTTAACATCAAAATCAAGAATATCGAAAAGGAAAACATCAATTGCAAGGCTAGAACTAGTGAGTGGTCAAATGGCTGCGAACATGGCTAAAAATGTCTACATGGCACTTAAAGGATTGCCTATAACCTCAGTAAACATATGGATGGACAGCATGGTGGCACTTTTCTGGATTTCAAATCCAGGAAAATCATGGAAAGTTTTTGTTGCTAATAGAACAAGAAAGATTGCCGAAGTAACAAAAGAATTAGATATAAATTGGAGATACTGTCCAACAAAGACCAATATTGCAGACTTAGGCAGCCGTGGAGCAAATCTTGATAAAATGGCTAAGGGGGAGTGGTTTGAAGGCCCTAATTGGCTACTGTCAGAAAAGGAATGGCCAGGACAACCAGAGCTAAAGTGTTGCACAACAGTAAATAGTGAATATAAGCAAATGAAAGAAGCTGTGTTTCATACAACTGAAATTACATTGGATGAATGGGACAACCTTTTAGAACGGAAACCATATTGGCAGACTTTGAAAATAACTGCTTGGGCATTGCGATTTATAAAAAACTGTCTAGCTAGAGTCAAAAAGAGAAAATTAACTAAGGGAAAATTGACAACTCAAGAGGTTCTAGATGCAAGAGATTATTGGGTTAAAAGAGAGCAGTCAAAGATTACTGAAATCAAAGAGACTCCAGGATATAGTGTTGAGAAAGAAAAAGAGACAGGTATTTTGAAATGCTATGGAAGGATTAACGGCTACAATCCAACTTACCTAGAGATGGGACTATTTGCCGAGAAGCTCATTACCTACACCCATCAAGCGATTATGCATTTTGGAGTTGCAGATACAATGGCTGCTATTAGAGAAAATTGGTGGATACCGAGGCTACGAGCTGCAGTAAAACGAGACAGAAAGAGGTGTGCGATATGCAAAGTTTTTTCAACAAAGCCATTCAAGGGACAGTCAACTGCACCTTTACCAACAATTCGCACGAATATCAGTTGGCCGTTTGAAACAACAGGAGTAGATTTTGCGGGGCCATTCTTATATAGAGCTGGAAAGAACAAAGCAGAGAAAGCCTACATAATCATATTTACGTGTGCAGTCATGAGAGGTGTACATTTTGAAATTACACAGACACAAGGAGCTGACGAATTCAAAGCAAAGTTAAATGCTTTTATTACTAGAAAGACAAGGCCAAAGTTACTTGTTTCTGACAATGCTCAAGTGTTTAAGACAACTGCTAACTGGATAAGGAACATTAGAAAGAGTGAAAGTCTACAAGACTACTTGGCAAGACAAGAAATTAGCTGGAGGTTCAACCTGTCTAAAAGCCCATGGTGGGGCTCTATGTATGAGCGATTAATCAAAGATTTAAAGAGAGCACTTTATAAAACAGTTGGGAAATTGTTGCTTAGTTTCGAACACTTTGGAACAATTGTTATGGACATAGAGAGACACATGAACAATCGTCCTTTGACTTATGTAGAAGGGGATAACGAGGAAAGCCAGGTTTTGACACCAAGTATGATAATGTGGGGTAAGAATTGTCACATACTGGAGGAAGTAGATGTGGACGAGAGTGATTGCACAAAGATTCAGAGACGATTAAGAAATGCTAGAGAACACGTGTGGCAGAGATGGAAGAAAGAATACTTGCACAGTCTAATGGGAGTACATCGCATTACCAAGACAAATTCATGCATTCCAAAACCAGGAGAAATTGTTCTTGTCATTGGAGAAGAGAAAAACAGAGGAAAATGGAAAAAGGGTAAAGTAATTAATCTCATTAAAGGAAAAGATGAAGTCGTTAGAGGAGTAACGCTTCTACACAAAGGACACACTATCGAAAGACCATTGCAAGCGGTATGTCCATTGGAAATTAGAAGTTGTGTTACAGATGAGAAAGCTAAAGAAGAGGTGACAAATGTAAAACATCATGAGAAGAGACAAAAAAGGGATTCTGCGTTGAATGCTGCTATGAGGACAAAGATAATGATGGAGGAAATTGAAAGTGACTAACTGAGGAACTATTAATGGAAGTAAAATTTGACGTTTATTGAACCTCAAATTTTAGGGGAGTTATGCTCCGATTTAGTTGAGTAGTATAGTTCGTTCTGTTGCGCTAGTCCGCAAAATATATATATTACAATTTGTTACAGTTGTAGTTTAGGACTGGGTACTAGGTGAGGCCGTAAGTAGTTTTTCGTGACCATGTGCTTTTAAGATAACGAAAGATCAAGAGTGAGAAAACGTGAGTTTTAACAAACATAGTGAGGGTGTATCGAGACAATTTACAAATTCGGTACAGAAGTTCATTTTCTCAGTTGAGAACCAGTACATCTAAGAACGGTATCTTACTAACTGAGTATGACACTTCAAATTGTATAGTGGGGTGGGTGCTGTTCATATGTTCGAAAGAACGTCTCTAGTAAATCAACACCGTGAGTCCAAATACAACAAAATGTCGTCTATGAAACTAAACCACACGAGTGGCTTCTTACCTCCAGGGGCTGAATTGAGTATAGGACAAAAAATGCGCTATGTCCTGTATATAAGATAAGATTTGCTTAGATAAGATGCTTCATAAGACATCACAGTATGGTACTCATTCATCATATTACCATTCATTTTCATGTTGTTATCTGCACTATACATTTTCTGATACTACTTCTGGTCCTCGTTTTCTACGATAGTGTCCCGATGGGATGCTAGGGGGCCTGTGATCAATAAAGCGTACTATCATTGAACACCCGAAACGCTGATCTCAGCTTGATAGCTGACGAATCGTACCTATATTCATATACATTATGCTTCTCTCATATACGTTTCCATTTTCTACATCTCTAGACTATACTAAACACGATCTTCATTCATATTCTTCTATGCACTGTGACTCATTGGCCTCATTCCATTGCCATTCTTTGCTGGGATTATCCTTTATTTCTTGTTTTTCATTTATTATTGTTCTAAATAAACATGATCAAGTAAGGAAATAGCATACATATATAGAAAACAGGGGATTCAAATTCAAAACCAGGATAGTGTGGTTATCGGTTCCCCCAATGGCCCTTCACTAGCTAATCTATTTATGTGTGCTCTTGAAAAGAGTTGTTTAGATATTTGTCCATCCAACTTTAAACCTGTCGTGTATCAATGTTATGTTGACGATAACTTTTGCTTACTTGGTAAGGGAGAAGGTGTAGACCTCTTTCCTAATTATATCAATACCTTTCATAACAACTTAAATTTCACAGTCGAGAAAGAGAGTAGTAACTCACTGCAATTCCTAGACATTCTTCTTTCATTACAAGTCATTTTAGGAAACACATTTTCACACGTCTATACACTGACGTTTCTACACTTAGTGCTCACAAACGTACGGCTAATCTCAAGAGCACTTTAGTTTTTCGTGATTTTCGTATGTGCTCATCGTACGTTAATCCCCACCATGAATTGATTAAAATTAAGCGTATTGTATTAAATAACCGCTATCCACCTTTGCTAATTGATAGTGCTATTTGGACCTTTCTTAACAAACGGTGTGGACCCCTAAGCAGCACCCTAAACAACAGTATAAATTGACTTACATCATTTGTCTTCCGTACCCACAATCTTGGACAAAATACAATAAGACTACCAACCCAACGTTAGGTAGAACTACCAATTCCTTAACTACAGTTTGACACAATACTAGTTGACCCCCTTCTCCCCCTTTCGATCAATTTTGAATGGTAGGGAAACCGCTCTATGTCATTTGGTCAACATTGAGTTAGAGGGGGAGGGCGAAATGTGAAAGCAATGCCAGATTGTAGGAAAATTACAGTTTGTCTCATAATTTTTGTCCAAGATTATGACTGCAGGTCATCTCAGTTTAAAGCTCCGGAATGGGATTAACAAAATCCTTAAAACTGTTAGGTTACACTGTCCTCCATGTTTAAATGTAATGACCTATTCCCACCCACCACCCCCATGCTGCAATGTCATTTATAAGCTTTCATGTAGCGGCTGTAATGAGCACTTGAGTGTTAAGAAAAGTGGAAGTAAATTGGCAAATACCAGCTCATCGTCCATCGGGGACCACATCAAAATGAAGAGGAGTTATCCTGTGTCTCCAGAGGATTTCCACATAATTTGTAGACTTCATTCATTTTGAATTATTCATACTGGGTAACGTTTACAAAGCAAAGTTGATTTACAAACTGCCCTGTCAAAAACCTATTTACAATGCTTTCTACGCATAAAAATAAATAAATTAATTAATACACCATTTAAATTATATCAGTCAAAGGGAAATTTATAAATGTAAAGAAAAGATATACAAGAGGCGACAGTGGCATCATACTATGAGCCCATTTTCATAAAATGAGCTTGAAAGCCACATATATATTAGCTGTTTTTGCCTCATTGCTAAGGTTGTTCCAGATACAGTGAGAATGGCTTACGAGGCTATTATGAAATTCGACTTTCGTTACGGACGGACAATCGATACTTTGAAGCTCTATAAAAACTGAACTAAAACTTATTTTAAATCAGATTTTTTCTCTATTACTCTTCCTGGCTAGGGCTACAGAAAAAAATTACTTGTTGGTTTTTTTATGTAAAAGACAAACATTAACACGTGAAAAAGGGTCCGTTACGGACGGACATAGATAGAATCCAACGTTCAAAACTTTTGAACTAAAAGATAAATCCTATCTAAATCCGGCTTCAAATACGACAATAAGTTACTTTTCCATTAACTCGATTTTTATAGACACAATTTCATATTTGTTTTGGTTTAAAAGATGCAGGCCTTCCTTTTTTATATTAAGGTTTACTAATGAAGGTGTGCGTTACGGACGGACCGTTACGGACGGACAAAAATGTAACCTAAACAGCAACACATTTTACATCAAATTTTGATGTAGTCACCTAACTTCTGCACAAAATAGCATTGTTTTTATGTCCTTCCAACTTCGTTCCCTTGAGGGTAGTACCAGAAATTGAGAATATTGTGAATACTCTGATAGTGAATACCGAGCCTTTTCATGATCTAATGCGAACATCCATAAAATAAACTTATTTGATTTAATAAAATTCCAGGCTTTGAGACTTTCTTTGAACAACATACCGTGAATAAGGTCTACGATAGCAGACTCTATTATACTGTTCAACTGTAATTAACGAAATATTTACAGCATCCGTCTTTAACAACAACATGATAATGAATAATAGTTTTCGAACTTCACGAAAGTACGTAGGATTAAAGTTGATTTAGTTGAAATGCAATGTACTTCATTTGTAAAAGCATTCATCGTGAAACCACTGATCACAAATGCGGCATTCAAGCCACTCTTCATTTTCTTTATATTTTTGAAGACAACACGGGCATAATACGTTTGAATCAAGTGATAGTGGCAATTCATTGTGTCCACAAACTTCTGGATCATCATCTCTTCTGTACCATTGCTCATGAAATGGAGAATCATCAGCAGTTTGAAGAAACTCCAACTTGCAGACACCATTTAAATTAAAGGACCTCTCCACCATGTGGACACCTAATGTACCTGACATCTTTGGAGCATCTGCAATATTAGTTGGTTCTGGAAGGACATCTTCCAATGGCATATAAAGTGGTGTTATGCCATTTAAAATCGAATCAGCGTATTCAGCAAAATGCTTAGCATCACATATAGTAACTTTGCCAGACTTGACATCCCGAAACACGCGGTGTTTAATGGTTCCACTGATTCCATCCATTGGGCATTTACCATGGTGTCGTTCATTGTAGTACCAGAAGAGCTTGTGATTGACAGCAAACTGAGTCAGCAAACTAAAGACAAATCTTAAGCGGAATTGTCCAGCACAGCCATCACTCCATATATGAAGAACAAGCGATTTTTGAAGGCTAGGATATTTTTCTTGGATGAAAGACAAAATTCTCAACCAACAGGACAGTGCAGCAATTCTTGAGTGATTACTTGCCTCAGATGTTATCGTCACGTTTTCATTAACCAATAATCCTTCTATGTTTAAATAGCAGCAAGCAGTGAAAATTGAAAAACTTTGTTGGCGAAAGTAGGCACTTTGAATCTGGTGCTGGCTTTTGTTGACGTAATTTTCACTATAATCCACTTGAATGAGGACTTCGTTGTTCTTCAGGTTTGCTTTAAGTGAATTGAGCTTTGCGTTCTGGATACGTTTAACGTATATATGTCGTTTCAGTGTTCTCAGATGGTGATTAAAAACATCAATTATGTCATCAATATCTTCCAAAATTACAGTGATCCTTTGGATTCTCTCATCAACTTTCTTCCACTCTTTGAATACAATTTTATTTTGTTCTTCCTCAAAGAGCTGGTTAGGTTTGAAGGATTGGCATTCTCTGCATGTAGAATTCATGCATTCAGTAGATTCAGAATTGCAAGAAAAGATTCCACTATGTCATGAGGGTTTGTTGGGACTTGTGATCCATCCGGTAAGCAGGAGTTCAGTCCTATCATGAAATATACTGCATTCTCACAAATCTCACAAAGACACGTTGCATGTGGGATATTTCTATTGCAAATGTATTCTTTGTTTGCTTTGATCAGATCGTATAATTGACGAAATGTAAGCTTGTGAGCAAATCTGTTCAAAAAAGAGTCAGCCCATTGTTCCTCTCCATTGGCTGCTCCATTAGCAATATCTAGCAATTCATTCAAAGTCCAAAGCAAATACTTTTTTTGTTTAAACACTTTCTCACCATTACACTTTCCCATATACATTTGGTCGTTCTTGCCTGGTGTCATATATGTTATGTCAGGACACTCCAAAAACTCTACCAGCCAAGAGCTTTCTTCATCATTTAATTCTTCCCGTTTCCGTCCCCGGTTCTACTGTTGTGGCATGATTCCAAGGTTTAACTTTTCTGCCAAACTGGTGACCAAGGCCTTCTGTTTAGAGGGACTCTTCGGCAAAGCCTTTTCTGCTCTTCGAAGGGAGCACATATAAGTTGATCGTTGGGAGAAGCCTGACGAGGACAACGACAATGAAAAAGATGATAATGGTGTTTCTGCGTAAGATCCAGTGTTACTAGCCATTAGCATAGCAGCTTTCATTTTCCTTCGATACTCCTGCTTGTATAATCTTTGCTTTGCGAGTCGCATCTGATTCTTAACTGGGTCTGAAAATTTCATTATGGTTCGCATTCGCCGTTTTCTCAACGCATCCTCCACAAGAACACTGGCCTTATTTCTTTCTCGCAACCGTTTGGCTCGTTCAGCACCTGATAAAGGGGCCATATCTTTTTGTGAAAATAGGGAAAGTCACAGGTTTGCAAATACCAAACCTGCAACATGCATTAATTATCACGTTATTCAAAAGTACGAAAACAAACTTTCGATAGAATATTCGAAGGCGAAGAAATGACCACGACATCAACATTGGTGTTCCTCAAGATTCATACCTTGGACCTCTCCTATTCCTGATATACACTAATGACCTCCCACGAGCCGTAAAAAATTCAAAGGTGTCCATGTTTGCTGATGACAGGAGCTTTAGTTACCAGTCCAACAACATCTCTCAGCTAAATGAGGTCAATAACGAAGACCCTAAGCGGGTTGAAAAATGGCTGAATGGTAACAAACTTTCACTTAATATCTTGAAAACTCACTCTATGCTTATTTCTACAAAACCTAAGCATAAAACTCTAGAAAGGAGCAGTGAGTCTCTGATGTTAAAGATTCGAGAGAACGAGCTTGAGTCTGTTCAGAAAACTAAATATCTTGGTGTACAAATTGGCAACGCCTTAGGTTGGAAGGGGCATTGCAATGGTTCTGCTTTTATAGCAAACGAAGTCATTGCAATGCATCACACGTTCTATCTCTATAAATCAAGGAGAAATTTATTTTCAGTTCATTTCACATCAGTCACAGAGCAGTTATAACCTGCTGAATAGCCACATAAGATAATCTTGCTGTATTTCAAACTTAAGTATATTCCTACAATTAGAGCATTTTATTGATTTTTGCTATAGAGAGAAAAGTGACAAGTGCATTGATACATTCCAATGCTCAATAGGCTTATGCATGTCATTGACTTAATTTTCTTTATGGTTTTTCTGGAAAAGAATTCATATCCCGCAAAAACTCTCCAAAATTTCTTCATACCCTCTCTGTGCCAATACCAAACAATCCTTGTGAACACAATGATTTTTAAGTTTTCAATTACCTTTTAGATTTTTCAAAAATGCTACAAATTCTATGCTAGCCTCAGACCTTGTAGCCCTGAGGGAATCTGACCCCGGCCCCCCTTTTGGCAGTTCTCAGCGATTTTTAAGCAGTTCAAATCGGAATAGTGATTATATGCGTTTACAACTTCATCTGTATCTTTTGTTGTTAGTTACATGTTGATTACGGTTTACTGTGGATACTTCTGAAAATTCGTTACGGAAGGACACTTCATAAAATACAATTCTTGCCTAAGCAAGACCAATTAGGCTTAATTAAGTGTACCTGACTAACAATATAGCCTTTGAAGAGATAGTTCCAAAGAAAGAATGCTGATTTGCATCTAGTCTGACTGCTGAAGAAAAACTTGAAGATGTGAGGGTAGTTACGGAAGGACACAGTGCTAGCAAAATAGGTCAAAACTTTTATAGAAAGAGTCGGAAAGGGATTTAAGTTAGTTTTACATTAATTTCAACTATAATATCTCTGAATTAGAAATGATTTTTGCCTATTTGCTAGGCTGTGATTTTAGAAATATAATAAATATCTTTGTCCGTCCGTAACGCAAGTTTCCTCCATGAGACAACTAAATAACCGTGACAATCTTGGCCATTTCACTTAAACAAGCATTTCATAGAATTTCTGTACTTTAAACTATTATAAATTCAACAACTATTAAGATTTTTAAGCTACAAAAAATTTTCAAATTTTTTCAAAATGCAACGAATTTCATAATAGCGCCTTACAGTGAGAATCTGAAAACCTGTGAAATACCCTATTTAGGTAATCAGAAGCCTCATTGTGGAGAGCCTTGTAAACTCTACCTTCGCAGTTTCTGACTCAATTATCTGCATAACAGTAGGCCATCAAGAGTTCGGAATGGACATCATAAGGAAGGCTGTAACTATTTTCGCTGCCCGGTTATTTACTTTCTGTAGCTTCTGTTGAGCTATAATACCTGTAGCTCCCCATACAGTACAGCAGTATCTGAAGTGTGGCTCGATAAGGTTTTTGTACATCGCTTGAACAGTTACTAATGGGAGGTACCTTTTGGCATAACGAAGCATGCCAAGACCATAGAAACCTTTTTAGCCATAAAAAGTAAGCGTTGATCCCAATTAACAAATTGGTGAGCGTGCACACCCAAATATTTAATACTGGTTATGTTGGGAATTGCTTCGTCTCCAATGTGAATAGAAGGTTTTCGGGTGCCAGGTTGCTCAAGTGCTCTTATTCTAATACCTACTACCTTTCAAAGTGCTTTGTGTTTTAACAACATTAAGGGATAACTTGTTCTCATCTAGCATTTTACCGCATTTTACCTTCCCATACATGAAAGCTTGCTTATCCAAAGAGACAGACCTATTGTTAACTCTCAACAGTCCTCTATTTACCCCATACTCTTCTAGCTACTTTTCCTCGCCCCTCTTTGTTTCTATAAGCTGCATACTCTCTTTTCATGACACAATACTTTTTCCTACACGCTCCTAATACGTCCAAAGATGCCTCCTTATATGTCCGTTTACATCATGTGATTTTCAATCCCCTGCTGTCTATTAATGTATGTTGTTACCTTACTTGGTTATACTGAAGATGTCTCAAGTCTGAGTCAAAACGTCTATAAAACAATCAGTTATGTCGTAATGGATTATGTCGAAATAGGCAAATATGACAGAAATGTCACTTTTCTCAAATAATTAGAACTGAAGTGTCAAATAATTATAGCACAAATGCTGACTTTTTTCGTTGTACTCATCTTGAAAAAAAATGAATATTCATTTACAGTCTTGTTTTTAACAAATAGTTGCCATTTCCTTGATTAGTTCACTTCTTAAGAAAGGAATTCAATACATGTCTAGAAAAACAAATTTATATTTTTTAAAGTTCACATTTCTTTTTCAAAACTTGTTGCCATAGAAATAGTAGAGCTAGAATGCGGACTCTATTGTTGTCTGTTCAATGCGATGGAGCCACTACGGGGAACAAAGATGGTAGCACCACGTTGGCAAAAAGATTGTTACGCAGTACGGTGTCAAATTGGGTTTTCACTTAATTTGAGTTACTATTGAATCTAGGTAGACTTTACAATGCAATTTTCAGTTTTGTAAACGAGTAGCATTATTGGTAAGTGATTTAAACATTTGAAAATTAACTTTTGTCATCATTTTACATTCTTGTACTGAACAGTCAAGCCGGGCCTTACCGTGTCTACCCTGCAACGGAACTTAATAGTTTGCTACAGCCAAAAAGTGCAAGATTAACTAAAGATAAAGTATCCACAGCGTAGCTCAAGTTGGTATCTTTCATAGCTAGTTGAACAAGTTAAGAAAAGTACGTCAAAAAACATCAACATTTGATAGAGTAAGCCGCGTAAGGTAGGCTAGGGGAGGAGTGCTAATGCGGATAAAATAAAGAATCAAGTTATATTTTAGTAATGCATCCTTTGATACTGTACTGAACTTTAGACCTGGAAATACTTTATAACTATCTGACAGTTGTGTGGTATTCTTCGGTCATCTTAGTTGTATTTATCTCAGTTGTGTGCCCTGATCAGAGAAACTGAGCAGCTGAGCAGCTGATTGAGAGTCAGCTTTATATGATAGAGACAACCTTCATCCATACTTCAGCTGCACTTCTCTAGGGCTATTTTCCAGCCCACTTTGCTTCCATTGTCCAGACATGTGTTGCATTTGTAAGAAATATAGGTGATTCTGAAAAGCTATACTCAGAAGATAGTTGCAAAGCATGCAATATCACAAGAAGCCTTGCTATTTTCCAAATTCTATATTTCTAGCATCCATACAAAGTCAATGGCAGAAGAAATAGACTAACTTGATGTTTGTGCAAAGGAGCTTTATGTTAGGAATGACAGAATGTACCAATATGTGCCAGTACATCCCTGTTTGGGCAGTATTTTGATATTGTGCTCAATTCAACTTGAATTTTACTCTCTTGCTCCAAGATATGATTAAAAAACCTATCAAAATTTTCATACTACAAGCCAGTGTTTGTGCTGTTCCTCAATACAGTGAGCATCATTAACAGAGATTATCCTAAAATTGTTTCCCTTTGTCTGATACATTTTGATACTTTCAAGATGTAGCTAATGTATTATGCCCTCACCCAGAGATTGATTAATTAAAAAATATACTGTTGGTAGAAGACATAGCTTCTTAAGTGCAGGTTTTATAAGGACAAAAAAATGTGCAGCTGCATTATGTAGCTTTTCTGGATTCACAGTCCCACAAGTAATATGCAGACCACTTTTTATGCTTTCTTTCCTAATGAACTTGTTTTAATGTTCATTTCCCTTGGAAACATAATGACCCTTACCTGCTCTCTCTTACTCTGTCATACCCTACCCTCCACCTTATTGCTAACTATATCAAATTTATATTCAAGAAAGATTGGATCATATTTATTATTCAGATATCAAGACCTGATGGTGTCAGTTAGGAATGATAGAACCCTTCTCTTAAAATACAGTAGATAAGCTCTGGGACTGTGAAAGTGAAGAACTTTTGTATGCACAAATGCCTTTTGTGTCAGTTTACATCCAGCTGCCTGCTCAACATGTGTCTTATTTTACTAAAAGCCACAAAATTAGTTTTGTTCCTTTGAATTATTGCTGGAGGGTTTCCTCTATGATCTCTAAGCAAATGAGATCTTGGGGGTATTTATAGTGACCTCTAGGAAATTGTTTGTTGTGTTTGCACCCAGTTGCCAGAGCATGCTGTTCCTCTCTACAAATGCATGTATATAGTAAAATCAGCTAATTTTCATGCGACATTCATGTGACATATGCCCACAGTGTTTACAAACAAGTTCAATAAGATCCTTACCTGAATTAACTTTGTGTAGACAAGTAACAGGGCCTACGTATCATAAGCCAAACATCGTGCGCTGATACTCTTACATATTAAAAAATAGATTCTTTTGTACAGAAATTTCGATTTTTTGAGTCTGCATCTATTTTGACAGCCATACGCATTGCAAGGAAGTGCCATGTTGTAAAACTACGTGTCAAACGCCGTTTAACTTGTGTTGTTTACCTAGAGCTCACAGTTACGCCTCTCGTTTTTTGCCAACGTGGTGCTACCATTTTGAATCTCCAGTGTGGCTACGCATCACGTGATCGAGTGCGCATTCTAGCTCTACTATTTCTATGCTTGTTGCTATGACTTGTTGTATGGTAATTTTATCAAATATGATATAAAATAATATTCACCGCAATGGATTATCTAAGATATATAAAGCGCCTACAATATGCTTAAACTGTCAAACTTACTGCTTTTGAAAGCAATCATTCGAAATATAAAGATAGGAAAGCCCATGCCAAAACCAATGGTATAGAAAAGGAGCCAATAAGGACGACAGCAATATTGATGATGTCATAGATCATGGTGATTTGAAACAGTAAAAACAATTCAACTCACTTGTATCTTGCTGCTTCTTGTTATCTGAAAAACGAATTGACTTGGTATTACCTTATATGCTATCATAATGTTACTCGCTTTATCAGTTCTGGAGTTACGCATTCTCCTAGGGCTTCAAACTTGAAATGTGCTTAGATATTTATTCGTGTTGAATAGTGTGTATTTCTATGTAGCACTATATTTGTTCCCTATAATTTGTTTTATTAGTTGCAATTAGGCATACAGGCCTTTTCGTTTCACGCGAGCGATCGCTTGTGATCGCGTCAGCACACGCGCAAACCAGCCCACGGGAGCTTTTGATCGCTTGCGCAAAACGAAAAATCTTCTCGAATATCGGTCTGTAAATTTGGAAGAAAATTACTAGTCCCGTTGTCAAAATGTGATAAAGTTGTCAACAAATGCATTTACCCATCTCGGGTGGTCGCTGCTGGACTTTTTTTCTACTCTCATACATTTTGTTTCTTGTTAATGCCTATGTAAATCAACTTACACCACTTCTACTTCCAAGAATTTTTGTGCTTATTTTTGATAAAATAACACATTGTAGTGGCGTGTTTTCTTTTCAACTCAATTTCAAATTCAAAGCACATGAGTTTCGAAACTCAGGGATACAGATTAGAAACATCTTATAGCGCGATGCCTCTCAATTTACAGCTGTCAATGACTTTTAACGGGGTATTTAGCCATCGCATGAGTGCGTTTAGGAGCATAATGATGGTTAATTTTCATTGACATCCAAGTGATTTCTAACAGGGTTATACTATTTTCATAAAGCTTTTGGCATTATGGGGTTGTTTTTTATCATGTACCAAGCCCATAGCCAAGTAATTCTTTATGCTACTTAAGAAATCAGCATGATTGTGTGTGTGTGTGTGTGTGTGTGTGTGTGTGTGTGTGTGTGTGTGTGTGTGTGTGTGTGTGTGTGTGTGTGTGTGTGTGTGTGTGTGTGTGTGTGTGTGTGTGTGTGTGTGTGTGTGTGTGTGTGTGTGTGTGTGTGTGTATATATATATATATATATATATATATATATATATATACACACACAATCAGTAGCTAGCGAGTAACCAGGATTTCTCCTTTTTTTCGGTGCAAACAGAAAGGTTGATGTAATGCTCAGAAAAACCAGGAGAAAATTAAAATTTGCCACCACCTGGGATCGAACCAGGGTTTCTCGCATTCCGGGCAAGCGTCGTAACCACTAGGCCACAGTGGCTTGTTTTAACTCCCCTGGTTTTTAGCACCTTATGGTCACTTTCGGCTTTCGCCTTTATCAAGCAGCTCTAATATATACAATCAGTAGCTAGCGAGTAACCAGGATTTCTCCTTTTTTTCGGTGCAAACAGAAAGGTTGATGTAATGCTCAGAAAAACCAGGAGAAAATTAAAATTTGCCACCACCTGGGATCAAACCAGGGTTTCTCGCATTCTGGGCAAGCGTCGTAACCACTAGACCACAGTGGCTTGTTTTAACTCCCCTGGTTTTTAGCACCTTATGGTCACTTTTGGCTTTCGCCTTTATCAAGCAGCTCTAATATATACAATCAGTATATATCAGTATATATCAGTATATATATATATATACAGACATTAGTAAGTATTTACCGCGTTCATTGTCCGAGGGAAGAAGTTTTTTCAGATCATCCTGCACTTCCTGCATACGTTTATTTGTGTCCTTTACAAGCTCATGTGTTTCTTTACCGCAATGCTTTATTTCTAGTAATTAAATACCATGAATCATATTTACCATCAACGTACAACAGGCAAAAAAATGCAAATAATAGCTTCTTTACAATTCAACACAAGATACCTAAAGAAATACACATTGCCTACAGAATGCAAAGACAGAAAAAATAAGTTCACTCTATCTGCTTGAAATAGCAAGGATTAGTTTAAAATAAATAATAACTCTACCTTCACCTAACATCCTTTCAGCGCATAGAACTGAATAAAGAAATGAGTTTTAACCATACGGAAAATCTAGTTTCATCTTTAAAAATATAAGAAAAAATACGATGTATTTCAAAATTTTCAACTTGTTGATTACAAAAACATAATCATTCTTTACCATTGATATTTGATAACACAACTTGCTCAAATTCTTTATTGCGAGCTTTCTCTGTTATCAGTTGCTGTTCCAGATTCCTACTCATTTCCGTTGTAATTCTGGATTTAAGAATCTTGTCAATTTCATTTTCAGCATCTTCACCAAACATAGTCTTTGCTATCACCCTAATTTCATTCACTTTCTGAGCAAATACAGTAGAAAGACAAACCGGTTCTGTTACATGTCCAAAAAAATCATTTCTGAATTTTCTCAGCTGATCCAAGTTCATCTTATCGCTAGCTGTAATCAATTTGAGCTTTGAGAAATCCAGAACATACATTAATACTGTTGTATCCCAATCATTCTCATTCCCTGTACGTAATTTGTCCTCATACTGTGGCTTTTTGTTATTATTCACAGCCTTAATTTCCGCGATAATATCATCTCCACTGCCTGTTTTGCCACTTTCCCATGTTTTTCCTGGAAACTTCAGATTCCATTTCTCAACAAAAAATTTCCGCAATGATTTTGGAACTGCATCTGTAACAATGAATGTGACCTTGAAAAAATTTTCATTGTCTTCGTCTAAATCCATCTTGACCAATAATCTAGAATTCAATACAACAAGTCAGGCAATTTATGTTACATTGATTCTGTTAGAAATGTAATAATGCTCTAACAAAACGAGACAAATTTCCATTATACACACCTATGCAAGCTGTGTGAAAACTTCTACATCAAATCATTACATAGCATAGAAGGTAGAGTAAAAACAAGGTATTTATTCTGTAAAGTCCAAAGAGTAGATAAACTCGCTATTTTTCTACAGCCAAATACTTTCAGTATATCTGTTTTCACGAAGTTATGTGACAGAGCTTCTAGCAAAAGTTTGGAGATGAGTAAATACTAGATTGAAGTGGGAAATGGTTAAACTGTTTTCCGCAATCGCTTGTTGATAAGTTTATTCAATCTTTTCTTGATAAGCAATTTAGTAAGGTTAGCACATCTAATAAACAAGAAAGCAAAAAGACATCTATACCTTTTGTCTTCCGTATTTAGGTACATATAATATTAGAATTAAGAAGAACGTCATCAAACTTCTTAAAGAAAACTTTCCGGACGTTAAATTACAGGTTGTTTTTAGATCACCTGTCCGTTTGTCATCGTTATTTAAATTTAAAGACCGCTTTTCGACCCTTATGTGCTCCAGTGTCATTTATAAGTACACGTGTAGTAGCTGTAATGCTACTTATTACGGTAAAACAACCAGGAACCTTAAGGTTCGTTGTATGGAGCACCTAGGGATTAACAAGAGCGGCCACAAGACCAGTTCATCTGGTCAATCGTCCATAGGAGACCATATCACCAAAACAGCCAATAATGGTACCATGGAAGACTTTAAGATCATTGCCAAAAGTGATAATGCTTTTGATCTCCTTATTTATGAAAGCCTTCTCATTCAAAAGGATAGACCTAACCTTAACTCCCAACAGTCTTCCATTCCCTTAGTCCTTTTCTAGTTGTTTGTTTTCTGTTTAGTAGCTAGTTCATTTCCTATCTGTTTGGTTTTTTTCTCTAGGTTGTTTTGACACACGTACGTGAGCTTACTCACGCCCCATAGATATTCACTTAGTGCGTGACCTGATTCACGCCCCCATGGCTATATAAGGCCATATTTTCGCAACTTCCATCCCTTCACTGATGATGGCTCATGATTGAGTCGAAACGTTTGATTATGTCTTACTGATTATGTCTTGTTAGTTCTTAGGTCTACCGGTTATGTCGTATTTAGAATGATTTGTCGAAATTAAAATACATCTACAAAGACAATAAAATGTCTTTATTTCTTGTCGCGATTCTTGTACTGAATTTCATCATTAAGCTGCGTTTTCCAACAACGAAATGGTTAATGTGTGAAGTGCAAAATTTTCTGTAACTACATTTATATGTGCAAAATTCACCTTAACATTCAGGCCACATTCAAGTTACTCCATTTTCTTTTTGGTTTGCCTCTACTCCCACAAACAGAGCCATTTTCCTCTCTTTTCACAATAGTTCGTTTTCCGATAACAATGACTATCTACCCATTGGCGTACACATAAGTCCTCATAAAATGCATCTAATTGATGCTGTTGGTGCCGTTGCAAAATTTCCCTGTTCTTTCGTGTTCACATGTTTCTGGGGTGGAGTAATGTAATGTGAACACAAAAGTCAACACCAGACCTAAAAATATCCCAAACGTCTTTCTGTCTTAAGTCGCTAAGATATTATAGTTTTAACTTTAAAACTTTAAAATAGCATTATCGGGTTCACATTCATTCACCTATTAAAAGTTTGGTCACATATTGAAACATTGATTGGCTATGCCTGATTTGCATATAGCCGTAAGGTGCCTGTGACTGCCTACAATTGCCTTCTGCCATCCGCCATGCCCTCTGCACCACGGCAATAACTTCGTAATGCACATACTTTCTTAAGGTATTGCCTGCAGCTGCTTGATGTATGGGAATGGGAACCTACTGGGAGAAAGTTTCAATTGTTTTAATGAAATGAAATAATATTTGGGAGGCTAGTCATGTGATAAAATCGAATGAAAACATATTAGCGTTACTCTGCCACAAAAATTACGTTAACTTCCGATTTCTATAGATACCTTTCAACTTCTTTCAACGTATTCCTGTTGTTTCATACATTTCTTGTCAATTCATCTTTCAATTTCTGGAATCCATTGAGTAAAACGCAATTTATGGCCGTTTGAGGTGTAGTCACGAACAGCTGGGATCTCAAAGAGGCAGCCATAAATTTCGTGGCAAGTGTTAAGTGAGATGACTGCTTTTATCTCACATTCCATTGCTTCTGCCACAACTGTGAAATATTGCATGTAGTATCTAGACAGTTTACATGGCAACTTTCATTTGATTGCTTATAGAACTTGATATGATACTTTTTTTAATATTTTCGCTCACTTTGCAATCTAAGAAGGGACTTTTCTATATCTAGTTTTCTTTTTTAAAAGTCTATGGTGGAAATTTTTAACTTTCATACTGTAATAGTAAAGGTACTCTGTTGATTCAAGTGCAGCAGATAGGGTGAAAATTTGGATTGAAATTTATGGCATGAAGTGGTAAGGCGTGCAAATTTACTATACGTAATGAACACCATTCGGAAGAATGGATGCTAATTGTCCTGGTGTGATCAGTCTTATCTCTAAGTCACAGAATAGATAATAGGCAGAAGAGACACTTTGGACTTTTTAGAGGGCACGGATTTTCTCACGCATGCGTCAATTTTTCCCGTGGAAACGAGTTTAGAGGTGTAATATTCGAGGGAAAGCCATAGCATTTGTAAAAAGTAGGACAAAAGTAAAGAGTAGGCAAGCCAGGACAAAAGTAAAAAGTAGGCTTGATAACAACACATGATTCATAACCATCTCACTGATATTCCACATTAAGGCTCTCTATGTCAAATATACCCTGCACAAGAAGCCAAAGAAGTATCTGAATATCATGTTCTGGCACAAGATCTACAAATCCTCATACTTCCCAAGTGCTACAATGTTATGGAACACTACATGCCTCTACATTAGAAACAGAAAGACTCGAGTAGTTTTCAAGAGCTCCTTAGATCAGTGACAACTTATTTTGATGCAGAATAGCTTATTTATGCAAGTTTTCTTTTTATTTTCTTTTTCATACATAACATGGAAAACATGTCAGCATTGTTAAAAGCTTTATTTCTTTTTAAAACTGAAATATAATTTAGCCTAACTAATCAAGCAAAGCATGTATGTAACAACCAAAGTTAGTTCTTGTTCACTGTTGCATAGATAGATAGACAAATCTGTATAACAAGTCATCAATTTATTGAACACACCTGTTCACAGAAGCTCAGTATATTTTGAAATGTAGTACTTTTTAATACTTCATTTCCTTTAATGCATAATCATCAAACTATTGAAAGAAGTGAAGCAGATTAATAGTCTTATGATACAAGGAGGGTTTTTGTTAGGCCAATTCATTATTTCCATGGTTGCTTGCTTATAATGATGTTAAATATCTTATTCAGTACAAATTACCTTTGTCTACTAGATAGTTTCAAAAGGGATATTATCACTCTCTTTCCACTCACTGAAATAACGCTATGCATTTCTGTACAGGTATTTTTCTGTTCGGTATTTTTTTGCCCTTTCTACTTGTAGGCAGTGAAGCGGCACTCTTTGAGCTGTCCAAAATTGCTGAAATGTCTAGAAAAGTTTTACTATTACCTTTGTAGATGGAATTGCCCAAAATCTCCTCATAAGATACTATGTTTATTTCAGTACCGTAGTCCAGTATCATTGTTTCATGCCTAGAACAGTCCTATTGGGCACCTGAGAGGCTTTGAAACATATTGCATATCTTCTGAAAATTTGAATGAAACAACTGTTTGGCTTATATAATGAGAAAGGATGAAACACACACACTTGAAAGGATGTCAACGGACTTGAAAGAGTCTTGCCACTTTTTGAGTGGGTGTGTACTTATCTGTAGTAGTGCTTTATGCCATTCATCAACATACTTTGATGCACAGTATGCTACTGGAATACACTGCTCCAATAAGCTTATAAAATCACGTTTTTTATTTTAGTTTCTAAAAGTCATATTTCTAACTATACTGCTGTTGCCAGGATAAGAACTATTGTTGCTATGGTAATGCTGGTTGCTGGGGTTACTGACCCGTTTCTTGTTCTGGGAAGATTACTACATATGTTGTCCAAGTTTCACGATTGTATCTCATCCCTATGAAAAGTTATTGCATGATATGCATCACACTAGATATGAAATGCGACCATTTTTGTGCCATCTGCTTCAACTAAATTCTATCAAATAGTTTTCAAGAAAGTATCTTAGTTTCCAAAACTAAAAAGCCCCGAAAGTTCAGTTCAGCCTCATCCGATTTTGATGATATAAATACCAAAGTATTCACAATTTCATCAGCTGTTTATATTTGTAATCTTATTACTTGTTTTGCTGTAATGTAAAAATCACCTAACCTACCTTATGTTATGAACTCGTCTCAGATAAACTTTCTTCATTAGCTGTATTATTGACGACGTCTTTCCTGTCTCTTACTTTGTCACTAACAGTTTACTTTGTCACTAACAGTAGTCTCCATCGTTGGGAAGCATAACAACAATATCGTCCTGGTCAGAGAGCTAAGGATGCACGACGTCGACCAGGATGGTAACACTTATGGCCCATCCCCACTTACATTGGGATTTTACATTTTGTATGCGAACTCACTGTTCCCAATACATATCTGAACACTCGCACATCGCAAAACGGTTGCGTATGGCCTTGAAACAATAAGTTACCACGCGAAATGTGAAAACCAACTTAAATAAACATGGGCCTTTTGAGGCCTGTGAACGAGTATGGTCACATCACCATAAATATATGGTATCGAAAATAAAACTAGGACAGCGATGTAGTAAATTAGGCAAGAAATTATAAACCTCCATTGAAGCATCATGCAAACCAATGCTGACCTCAATGATTTAATTCTGCAGCTCTAGGATCTACATCGAAAAATATGACAAATATTTTCAACATGCCCATTGAGTGCAATTGTCTTGTAGTAACAGCATTTTCTAGGGTCATGTCGGGATCAAGGCCCTGAGATGCTACTCCAACTACCCCTTTCTCGGCAGTACTGACCCTATCAATCTGATTCTGAATAATAAACAAGATATGCAGAACTACCTCTATCATAGCCAACAAAAATACGTTTCCTATAAGTGCATCTAACTCCTCTGTGTACCTAGTGCATATGCATAACACTCCAAGACAAAATATGTATACTGACAAGGCCTGCCAAGTATGTCAAGGTGCCCCAAGGCCTGGCTTCTTTTCAACCAAAGCTTCATAAGAGTCTCACCCAATATTTTATTATAGAAAATATGCAACCCAGTGACACCAGTGCTTCAGTACACAGTGTTTTGAAATAAAAATGAAGTCAGATCAGATTGTACATTCATATTTTAAACAATTAATGGACATGACTGGATGATTAATAGGTAAAGGTTAGTCCTAATGAGCCACTGATGTTCCACTCAACAGTCCAGAGTTCTAACCACCTGGCCACTCACCCATTGCTTAAAATCAGCAGTTTTCAATACTTCAATTACCCCAGATTTTCAGGTTGCAATTCTTCATGAGCTACCGAAAGGAAAAGTAACTCTTTCATATCCTATTTCCACCTACTTTTGGATTTCGCATTTCACTTGCAAACTCATTCTTCCCGGGCAACAGCCACATTCGAACATTCGCATATGCACATATGGACTGGAAACGGTGAGTTCGACAGTGAAATCCAAATTAAGTGAAAATATCCCTTCAGAGAACTACATGAAGAATTTTGAACAGAGAAATAGATCTTTGGACAGACAACTAAGCCACCAAATTCCTCAGTAGTGTATGCAGCAAATCAAAACTGCTTGCAACACAATAAGGGAAAAGATTCCCAACCCATACTACTATTGTGGAGATAGTTGTTTACAGATTATTATGCACCTATTGACAATAATAACAATCACTTTGCTAAATGCGAAAGTAACAGAAAGTACAATTCACAGAGTAAACAAATTCAATCCAAGAGGAAATACCAAGCACAAACAGTCTATGTTCAAGACACCGATGAGTATGAGGAAGAAGATACTGGTTTATTTACCTTTGTATATTGTGGAAAATTACATCGAGGTTGCAACATGACTTTTAAATGTGATGTTTTCAGTATCTATCGCCAATTTAAGCCACCAGACTCCATGGTATTAGGAGATAGTACCAATTTTTTGCAGAAAGATCAGGGACAGTAATACTGAATTTTAAACAATTTGTGGAATTTTTGTGAATCTATTTTTGCTTCTTCCTAAGTTACATAATGATTTTATATCTGTACAGCAGATGTTAATTTTCTGGATAGATAACTATGCAAAACAGTTTGTTGCCAAGGGCAAATTCAAAAGCAAGATGTTCATTCTTTGTGCAGATGCTGATCAACGACAGATGAGGTTCATACAATTGACATTTGAGAACTTGCAAACAGTGTGGTGTATACGGACCAATATCAACAAGTTCTTACGTTGGTGTAGAGTATTTCGTAGCTTGTACTTACTGTTATAGTATGATAATGTGTGTCTATTTAATGCATACAAAGGATGAAGTTTCTACAAAGTCTAAAGAATATGAAGCTAAAGTCACAAATCGGACAGAATAAAGTACTACGTACAGATAATGGAGGAGAATATGCGTCAAAGCATAATTAGAACTATTTGATAAGGGCCGGAATTGTGCATCACACAACTTTTTTCAATCTCTTCAACAAGCTGGCGTAGCAGAGAGAATGAACTGTACCACAGATAAATGAAATTGCTCTTGTTCAAATTGTACGTGCAGTTGCAACTCAAAAAACATGGGCCGAATCAGTGGGAGCCGTAGAATGTTTCTAATCACATGCCAACAGCTACAACAAGTGTTACTCTACTATCAATTATTTTTGGCCGTTAAGGCAAAGGGAAGAAAGTTTGTGTATAAGGCTCAGACATTGAACTTGGTTGTTTATGGACCGAATTTGATAGGCTATAGATTTTCTAATGAGTAATGTTACTCAATAGAAAATCTATAACCTATCGAATGAGCTGAAACGTCTTACTCAGCGTAATGATCAATATAATGAGAATAAGTGTAATCCTGTTAAAACAATATAGCGCAACAACGCACTTCATTAAATGTAAAAAGGCAGAATCAAGTAGAACCTGAAGAACAACAGTCAATTTTTAATCCTGAAATGGGTCCCGTAGCTCGACTCTTGGGACATCCGACAAGAGAGCCAAATCAAGTAGGTGACTTTGTTCAGGGTAACGGGATAGAGGCCAAAGGTTCTGATGAAACTGACCTAGCAATAGCACTGCTAGAAAGATGTTGCTATTTTTATCAAGTAATATAATATGAGCCAAAGACAACAGACAATGCTGCATCAAGCAAGGATGTTGAGAAATGGTAAGAAGCTACAGACAAAGAGTAAAACTCACTCCTTAGCATGAAAATTCTGAATCTTGTTGAGTTACCAGACAATCACCCACCACTTGGTTGTCAATGCGTATTCAAGCATAAACTCAAAGAGGATGGGTCAATTGAAGGATATAAAGGCTAGATTTTTAGCAAAAGGATATGCCGAGGGAAATGGTGTTGACTACCAAGAGGTTTTAGTCCAGTACCAATATTTGATGGTTTGCATACACCTCTGTCCGTTAAATTACTTGCTGATAAAATGGATCCAACAACAGCATTTGTCAATGGCTGCATAGACAATGGTATTTATATGGAACAATCACCCGGATATATAGAAAAATTCAAAAGGCAAAAAACATGTTGATGTAAACCAAAAGAGGTAATTGTATTGAGTCATGTAGCTGGAATCAGAGATTCAGAACAGATCTGCTGGTTCAGGCTTTGCTAGATGCGGCATTGTAATTTGAAAGACAGGATCCTCCGAGTATAATCACAGTGGTTTATGTTGATGATGTAACATTAGTGACAAAAATTTCATCACATATGCAACAATTACAGGTTGGTTTCACTAAAGAATTAAAAAACAATTGATATGGGACCACAGCATTACACCCTTGTTGTAGCTGTCAAACAGACCAAAGATAGAACATACCTGAATCAAGAATCATGCATCAACAATTACCCTCAGATGGTTAGATTTGAAGATTCTAAGAAGTAGTTACTCCAGCTGATCCAAATGTTGTTCTGTGTAAGAATCATGGGTCTGGAAGTGTTGATTCTGAGAAGTAAGCTACTATTGCAATGACAAGAAGCCAAACACACGATAGACAATCGAACCATATTGGTATCATATACCACGTTGCATGGAATGAAGTAGCGAGGAAAAACTACCGAGTTGAAGTACCACGCATCAAAGTCCGTAAGAACTGAACAGGCTATTCCCATCTCCACGTATGCATTTCCTACGCTTTTTGCATTTGATTCCAGAACAAAATTGTGGAAAAGTTACTAGGCAGGTTTCAATACAGTTGTGGAGGCAAATTCGCTAACACAGAAGCAGGCATGAGATATGAACTAACAAGGGCACCATAACATATAAATTACTGACGAATTTGGCAAGTTAACACACACGCTCCAAATGTGTGAATGACCTTAGTACAACAGTGACTGCAGAATTTATGGTCAAACAGTTCCACCCTAAACACTTTTATTGTATGACAAAACAACACAAAGCAGGGGAGGGAGTTATACATAGGGAATTCCTTATAAGGGGTGCTCTCTCAATAGGTAGATTAACCAAGGAGAGAGCACCACCCCCTAGTTAACACTATGACAGTGTTCAGGCCTTAGAAACGTGAGTATGCCTGCAGAATCTAAACCATAGAACCATACTGGAACTTCCATCATAGAAAAATTGCCACCCAAACATCTCAAAACACATGAAGAATTGCGATCATATACTCAATCTGAATTTTTCGCATTTTAATCCTTCATAATTTTATTTAAAATTCAGACCTGCCCTTAATTCTAACCACATACAAAGTCGAAATGTTATTGAACATAAGTGCATTGAGATTTGATAAATAGAGTAAACAAATAACTGGTCACAGGTTGTCAACGTATGAGCTGCATTATATTTTCAAATAGTTTTGGAATTTTCCATTATCCTACTAGCTGAGGATAATAGCCACGACGAGCCACATAACAAATAAATCAGAAAAGAATAACAATTTGTAGATCTTTCATTTATTTCAATTCATCGACACATCCATGACAAACCAGTTAAGACCTAATCAACTTTTACGACAAATCCATTACAACATATTCAAGAACGTTTCGGGACGAGCTTGCCCCATCCTCAGCTATAGAGTGCAAAACACTTAGGAGATATATATGTGAAAACAACTTGAATTGTAAACAGGCAAACTAGAGTAAACAAGCTGAAAATATCTAAAGAAGGAGATGGCAGGGAGGCAAATAAGGATATAACCAATAAGGATGAACTGCTAATAAAGTAAACAGGCGGAAATAACCTAAATAAAGAGATAACAGGGAGGCAAATAAGAATGAAAGCCAATAGAGATTTACCAAGGAGACAATAGGAATCCTAGAGGGACTAGAAGAGGCAAAGAGGTATCAAGGAATTTTGATGGTTAAGCCTGAGTCAGTCTCTGAGGATAAGCAAACTCTCGAGGATAAGTAAATGAAGTTCATTAGAAGTACTATTTATTATGCAAAAATCTTCAATCTGTAAAATATTCTGAACTTATGTTGACTATGAAAAATTACACATTTTCTGAAGTAGAACAAGATTGCCATTAGAAAATAAAATTTTAGGAATTAGAATGGTCTCCTGCTTCTAAATTGCGACCTTAGCCTTGAGGGGGAGCTAGGGGCACTAGTGCACTCTAATTCTTTGCATCATTTTTGCAATTCATCAGATTAGGCTCACTTGCAAGAAGATTGCCATTGAAGACTTTTCATTGCATAACAGCATGCACAACATAGATTGCAAAATTAAATCTCACCTTCTGCTCCTCCACACAACCACTTAACTTTCATATGAAAGGAAGATTATATTCAGAACTTCTCATGGAAAATTGTCACAAGGGCGGTACATCACCTGCACAAAGCAGCTTAGGAGGTCAATGGGACAATTAAGTTGTTGCTTCGTAGTCATCCCCCCTGGAAGTGAATCCCCAGAAGCTTAAGTCAATAACAGGTCCACATTATGTAAAAGCATTGTTCTTGGCAAACTGTAGTCATGATACATATATTGATGTTTGGCTGCTTTCTCTGTTGTTGGGGGCTAAATCAGGATGTTGCAAGGGAGGTAAATCACATGCGTAAATAGATCTACGAGGGCGTTTGCCAGGGTGAGGGTGATTGTCCGCATAAAATGAAAAGATCTGTTATATTCTAAGAAATAAATTTTACATTTGCTTCACTCTATGACAGTCTATTGGATGAAACTCAAAGCTTGAGATATAATTTCTTCATTTATTTGAAGAAATATCATTTATGTGTCAGTAAACCTTTCTGCTTTTTATCCATACGGTATGGCACCAATGGAAGGTGGAGGCTTCAGGCAGAACATTTCTCAAGACCAATGGAATAACTGTGCCCATCTTCACTGATAAATTCACCATGGCTGTGGATCTGTTCTAGGTATGCAGGATATTACCTTATTTCTTTGATCATAAGCCACAGCTTGCATTTTTCCTTGAACATTTTGCTGCAGCATATAATCAAGGGAGGCTTATAACATTTTTTATCCAAGATCCAAGCTTTCAAACAATAATAACATTTCAATATTAACTGCAACTTCAGGACACACCATTTCATATGCAGATGAAGTCACTGATTGCACAACATGAGGTGAAATTTCTCATCAAGGCATATGATTTATGTCCATCCTTTATTGTAAAGGCACCCAACCACACATCAACCAAGCCCTACCTAGCCTGATCATGCAAACAGGTTTTATCTATAATTCTTCAATACATACCACCACACAGTGGACAGCTTTTCAACAAAAGTTTAGTTGTGAATTTTTCTTTGGGTGGCTTACATTTTCTCTCTGCATCATTTAATATATATATATATATATATATATATATATATATATGTATGTATGTATGTATATATATATATATATATATATATATATATATATATATATATATATATATATATATATATATATATATATATATATATATATATATATATATATATATATATATATATATATATATATATATATATATATATATGTATATGTATATACAGGCCTCTCTGTGAAAAATATCCAGGAGAACAATACCCCGAGTGCCTGAAGTGCTTTAGGGGCTTGATCAACCCACTAGGGGTGTGATCTGAAACTGTGCAGCTTTTTGTGACAGTTCATAAATATATGCACAAAAAGTTTGGGGGCTTTGAAGTCAATTAATATGATGTTTTGCAATACTGATTTTGATAGCTTGTTCGTGTTTGCGACATAACACACACCATACTTCAACAACACATAGTCGATTTTTGACCTCTGACGTATTATTCCAACTATATTTTCTTTTTGTCAAGACTTGAAAGTTGACATTTCAACTTTGGCCATATTGAAAACAACACGCTACTTTGTGCAACTATGTGAATTAAATGAGGCTGGTAAAAAATAATGGCGGCTCAACAAGTGAAAGCACACTAGTGTGATCCTTTAAATTTAATAACTTTGAATTGAATAGCTCTGAAAGCGGTAATTTGATTAAGATGTATTCGAGTTTTGTTTGACTTATTTTTATAAAATCAGAAAAGGAAAAACATCATTCATCACTTTATGATCAATAGTCAGGGAAGGCGCTCTATGTGTAGAGCCAGTCAGATGTTCCAGGGGAGTGTGGAGGCACTCGTGCTCGATCGAGCACCTTTCATTGAAAGCCCTGTATATATATATATATATATATATATATATATATATATATATATATATATATATATATATATATATATATATATATATATATATATATATATATATATATATATATATATGTATAATTTAATATATATATATATATATATTGAAGAGCAGCTTATAATCAATAATCAAAGGGATATTGTATTCCAACTTGTATTCTCTTCAAAGAATCTTTAGGGTGTTTCTTATTTGGATTAGACTCCTGACCCCAAAAATTCCTAGTTGCATCCCTGTATAACTACAAAGATTGCTTTACAAAGACAGTCTTGAGATAGGACAATGTTATTTATGTATGCATATATTTAGAGATTACTTCTGTGGAAAGAGCGCATAAGTGCATATGCAGAAATATAGCACAGTGTTTTGTAACTGATGGTACTGATAGCAAACAATGTTTCAGAATACACTTTGCAAAGAAGGCAACAACAGAATGCTCCTAAAACTTGAGCACTCTTTCCACAGAGGTAATCTAAGAAGGAAATGAATTTCAGTAATGTTTTTCAAGGGAGTGTTTTCCCCACAAGAAGTCCTCTAAAACTGAATGATGCCAGCTTCCCACAGATGTACTCTCCAAAGATATCAAGAGAAAATCAAGATATATTACTGCTTACTCATAAAATGCACTGCCATCTGAGAGGCTTGCTTGTGTCATAGACTCAATTTATTGGGTGAATTTTAGCACATTCTGCAGACAGGAAGCTTTCAGAGAAGAAATTATCCTTCAAAATGATAATTCAACCCTCTCAAAATGGAATGAAAGCTTCCCACAGATGAGCCCTTGAAATATTCATAAAAATAACTGGAGTTTGTAGAGGTAGGGTGAGGAAGTAGATGGACAAAAGAATGCTATTTTCCATCTCTGAATGAGAATGAGGGCAGGGTTGCCACTTTGGCATATTGGATGTCAAATTTAGCTATTATAGCTTCTTTTGCTTTTCCAGAAATCTGAAAATATTGTCTAGGCATAATTCTTAATTATCCCATGTTTATGGCATCTTTCAGACAGAATACAATCTCAACTTTTTCTGCTAACTTTATATCTGTTGTTAAGTTTCTGTTTATTGGTGCAGGCATAAACTTGAGCACATCAGCATAGGTAATCAGATATTGTCTAGGTACAAATTACCTTATTGCAAGATTTGTATTTCTAGTGATCAATACCCTATCCATGGAATGAACTTTAAAAAATTATAGCAAAACAATGACTACCAACATTTTCAAAGCATGGCTATTCACCTGGTCAGTACATCTACTTAACACAACATCAAAAGATAAAAGAAAAAAGGATTTTCCTACTAAGTAAAAGGATTGCTGACATTCATGTAATCAATTACCCGACTTTCCAACAAGAAGTCTTCTTTTGCTTCTATGCATAAGCTTTTACAGGCTTGTGTAAAAATTATGCTGTAGGCCTGACTTTCTACCTTCTGCAGGCAGTTTGTTAGAGTTTTGCCACATCATTCCATACAACAATGGATAGACAAATCATTTCTAGTTTCAACACAGATATTAAAATATCAAACTGTGAATGCACATTAAAATGTTGACACCATTACATTGGGAAACTTTTGGGTGTATTCTGGCATAGTTTTAGATGACAATTGCCACACTTTCCTACCTAACCATCTGGCAACCCTGAATGATATTCAGAAACAGTTTAAAGTAGGCTGTCTTAAAACATTAAGTTTCAAATCAAACTTGCATTCAAACACATTGAACAGCACATATAGAGTGAATGTTGACATCTGCAGTTGCTATTTGACAAACCAGCAATAAGAGGCCAAACATTTATGGCATCATCAATGTTTGAGCCAGTTTCTACCCCTCCCTCCATAATCAAGCAAAGTGGTCTCAACAACCCCCTCTCCATTACTTATTTACTCATATCTTTCACTGGATTAACTTTGAACTCTGTGTCTACTAAGACACTTCTGTCCATTCTACAACCAACGCTAACCCTAACCCTTCCCTACACAAACCCTAACCCTGACCCTAACTAACTGGTAAGTACCGCCGCACTGTTTGTCGTCTGTTTCGATTCTGTGCATCGTAAGGAGTAACTTTGTATAGAATTTACGGCGATATGGAGGTTGCCGAACACTGCAAATACGCCAACAGACTACTCCACAACTAGACGTCGACTGGTAACACTTAACCCGACATCTAAGTCCATATTTGATGATACATTAGATGATGTTCAGTTCAGGGGTGCTCAAATGATCCAGCATTTCACTGACCATTTGAAAGTAATACAAATGTTGGATGAAATGATGGCTTGTTTTTGATGCGCGGACCATCGTAGAAGACAATGTTGTGTGACTGAATATGGTAGTCAAACGATCCAACATTTTGAGCATGGATATTCATTGGATGGTGGTTGAAATGTTGGATAGTTTGTCCAAGGTGTAAAATTGAATATTGAGAGAATTTAAAATCAAAATGACACATACCTCAGGCACTCTATTTGACACTAGAGCCTTGTGTCTTTTGGCCCAACGAGAATGACCTAAAGTGAAAGTATAGGCAAAAATTGTTTCCCTCGCAGGGAACTAGTCACACGGAAGAAGAGAGACAAAGTTGGTAATAGCCAATCAAAAAGCATTCTCAACAACCAATCAGAAGCTTCAAAGGTGACGTCTTTTCTTTAAAAGGCCGTCAGAAATGCATACCTAAACGTTCTCCAGTTTCTAGTAGCATTTTTCTAAGGCAACAAGTAATGAAGTCCTTGCGACCTTAACGACAGCTTCAAGAAATTGTTCTACAGCGACGCTCTAAGTTCATGCTTCCTACATTGTATTTCAAGTAGGTCTAGGCACCCAGGGAAAATGATTCTCAATCCAAAAGACCAGTGCGTACTACAAGGAGTTGGCTATAGTAGGCACTAGGCCCTTCCGATTGCGCTAGCACATTTATCGGCATTTTTGGCTTAACTCGCCCTTTTTCTGTTGCAAAAGTTGCTAGCAGCTTTTGCTTTTTCACTATCAAGGACCTTAAATTTAGTATCCAAAAGCACAAGACTTCAAAGTGGTCACCTTTAAACTTGAGTGAGTACTCTTAGGTTCCTAATAAACGTCCCGGGACGTTTATTAATTTTTCGATTTTTTCCGACCCCCCGGGCCTTATTAGGACCCCCCGTTTATTAATTTTCAAGTGTTTGATAGATGAGGTTGTCCTTTTTTCTTCAACTTTTACAAATTGTTTGTCTTTGTGTGCTCCTGTCAGGTATTTTTTATGCTTACAGTATATACATAGATTTTCATGTTGTATTTGGCTTATATTTCTTATTCTTGGGTTTTTGAAAAGATACCCTCTATGGAATTGTGTTTTTTAGAGATTTTGACATTTTTTCGAAATTCCGACCCCCCCCCGTTTAATAAGACCCCCGTTTATTAAATTTTCGAAAATTTTCCGACCCCCTACTATTATGACCCCCCGTTTATTAGGAACCTAAGAGTACACGCAGAGGCGGACGCAGACTAGTGCTATTGTAGCTTGAGCAACAATCAGATTTCTTGATTTTCTTTGAGGCAGCTTCTTAGTACTGAGCCCTAACTCTGATGAGCCCTATTGATAATAAGAAGTGTGATAAAAGGAAAAACGATGACCGAGATGTTGGTGATTTTGTTAAGAACTGTAGCAAAAAATCTGTTGGAGGTCATGATCCATCTACTCTCTGCCTGAATAACTTCCACTTCAATTCCCAATATCTTGGGAAAAGTGATACTGCAAAAGCCACAGCAGAGAGAAACCAAGAATCAGCACTTACCATGGCTAACTCCTTTTCAAACTTAGTGGACACAATCAGTATATTAGATCAAATGCTGAGCATCGAACGGGGCAAATCCGAATCTTTGATGATAGAAAACTTCTCTCTCAAAGTAAGAAACCAGGAGCTGGAAACTCAGATAGAAAAAATCCTTGAATCGCAAGCTAAAGAAAACAAGATCCCACAGACGGCGAGACAAAAAGCCTTAGAAATCTATTCGAATTTAACCAATAAAGCAGAACAAAGCAGGCAGGAGAAAGGCGACAAGAAAAATGAAACACCTGACAATCCAGAAAGCAAAGCTCCTACCCAAGGATTACCTAATCGAGAGAAGGCCCCTGTACAGGTACAGCCTACATTTCAAGCCCAGTGGGATTCGTATGCAAAGGAGAAAAGTAAACAATATGAACAGCACCTCATATCAAAACAAGTCGAAGAATTGAAGACAAGCAATCCCAAGGGTAACAACAAGATGATTGCAAATTGTGCTGAGACAATAGCAAAGCTAATTCTGATTCGTCTACAACGTCAAAGACAAAAGAAATTACCCAAAATCGAAAACAGAAGTTTTGGAAGGCCCAAAAGCCATCTAAAGCTAGCAGCCCCGTTTCCAAGTCAGAAACCAACCAAGCTAATAAGCAAGCGAGTAACAAATTTGATGATAAGAACGAAACACAACCCTGGAGAAAAGGTACAACTCTAATAGCTGGTGACAGCATCCTATATGGCATAGATGAAAGAAAGTTATGCCAGAATGGCTCTGTAAAAGTAAGAGTGTTTTCAGGAACTACGATCGAAGATTTAAGGGATTATTACATCAAGCCACTATTGCGCAAAAAGCCAAGTAAGGTAATTCTACATGTGGGTACCAATAATGCTAGCCTGAGAAATGCTAATCCTGATCAAATTCTAAATGCCCTACTAGACCTTAAAAAGGATATAGAAGACCAGGTTCCAGGATGCATGGTTGTGATATCAATGCCCACAAAAAGGTTCGATAACGAGGAATATGGAAAGATCATAGAATCTCTAAATAGAAAAATTACTGACCTTGGAATCGATGCCATTAGCAACAGCAACATTTCCAGAGCTGACATTGGACGGAAAGGTTTACATTTAAATGCTAAAGGCACAAGCAAGCTCGCGTCGAAACTAGTATCTAAATTACGTTGTCTTTAACATCTATGATATAACTGATGGGCAGGCACCAAACTTAGATTCTTCACATATTAGAGGTTCAATCGAAAGCAAGGTTTATGATAGGCTTGGTCATCAGCATACAGGGCAAAATAAAGGTCTTTCTTTAGCGGCCTTGAATGTAAATGGTCTTCGCAGCCATCATGATAAAGTTTCATCCCTTATAAAAGAGAAGGGTATTCATATACTTGCCTTGAATGAAACAAAACTGGCCATTTCGTACCCTACAGAACTTACAAATATTGAAGGGTATCAGCAAGAGCGCGAAGATAGAAACGCTATTGGGGGAGGAGTTGCGCTATATATAAGGGAGCCAATTCAATACACCCGCCGTACAGATCTGCCTGAGAGCGATCTTGAGTTCATTTGTGTGGAAATAAAACCCCCCAAAAGTAGACCGTACATTGTTATAGTCTGGTACCGTCCTCCAAGTGACCCTGTTGATTCCTTCAACAAGCTTGAGACTAACCTCTCTTACCTAGACAGAGAGGGCAAGGAAATTATTCTCCTTGGCGACACAAACTGTGATTTCACTAGCATACCTAAGGGAAAACTAAGCGACAACAATGCAAAACATCTTCGCAGCATCTACGATTTGTTCAGCTTTACTCAGCTTATTGAGGAGCCAACTAGGGTTACTTTGGGAACGGCTACACTGATAGATCACATTGCTACGACTTGCCCCAATAACGTACTTGAATCTGGGGTATTGAAGATTTCGATGAGTGACCATTATATGGTATACTGTATTCGAAAATTAAATAGCTCCTTTAAAAAGGACCATATAGCCATTAAAGCACGGAACATGAAAAACTTTTCTGAAGAGGCTTTCTTGCAAGACGTTGTCACTATTAACTGGCAGGACGTTCTGGGAACTTCAGACGACGTTAATAAACTTGTCAAGAGATTCTTGGCATTATTTTCCCTTATGATAGAGAAACACGCCCCTCTCTGTCAAATTCGAGTATCAGACAAGTACTGTCCGTGGATAAACGCTGATCTGAAGAGGTTGATTAGGACTAGGGATCGACTAAAAAGGCCTGCAGTGAAACATAAGTCACAGGTCATGATTAGTTCTTATAAGCAATGTAGAAATCAAGTGAACACTCTAAATGTAACTTTAAAAAGGCAATATTTCTCCGATCAAATCTTACAACAGAAGGGTAATATGAAGGAATCATGGCAGACTATCAATCAGCTACTCAATAAGCGGTCAAAGTCAACAAATATTTATAGTTTGAGCGATTCTAGCCAAACTTTGTTCGACAAACAAAGAATTTCGGACAAACTGAACCAGTTCTTTTGTTCTGTTGGGAAAACACTAGCTGCAGATATTGATGTTACCCCTAATCCGCTTCTGTCAGGAGAATTTAGTATCAACGATGGCGGGAAGATCTTTAACTTTAGGGCAATTAACGAAGGAGACCTCCAAAAAGCAATGGCTAAGATGAAAATAAAGAAAAGCTTTGGCAATGACAACATCTCGGGCTACTTTCTGAAGATCGCATTTGCAGTAATATTTAGTAGTTTACTGAAAATATTTAACGTTTCTATTGAGACTAACACATTTCCAGATGCCTGGAAAATTGCCAGAGTCACCCCAATTTACAAAGAAGGGGAAAAGTCAGAAAAATCGAACTACAGACCCATTTCTGTACTGCCTGTCATATCAAGGCTATTTGAAAAACTTATCTATGACCAGTTGTACCAATATATGAATGGGAGTGGACTTCTGTCACCAGATCAGTCTGGATTTAGGATACTACATTCAACTATCACCTGCTTGCTGAAATGCACAGATGATTGGTTCAATGGCATAGATAAGGGGCTTTTGACTGGAATGATCTTTATAGATCTTAAAAAAGCTTTTGATACGGTTGATCATGAAATCCTATGCAAAAAGCTGGCCCACTATGGTGTACTCGGTAGGGAGCTATCATGGTTTAAATCTTATCTCGCTAACAGAAGGCAGTATTGTCGAGTTAATGGTGTCGACTCTAATATGGAGAATATCGAAGTGGGAGTCCCTCAAGGCTCTTGTCTCGGTCCACTCCTATTTTTAGTCTACATAAACGACCTCCCCTGCATTATAAAGAACTCGAAAGTGTCCATGTATGCTGATGACACAAGTCTGTACCATTTTTCGAAAAACATTTCTCAGTTAAACTGGGCTATTAATGAAGATCTAGGGAAACTTGATAGGTGGCTAAAGGGGAACAAATTATCCCTTAACGTAACCAAAACCCACTCTATGCTGATCACCACTAAACATAAGAAAAAATATCTCGACATTTCTGGCCAAGCTTTCCAACCTTCCATTCGTGAGACGAGCGTCGAAGTTGCAAGTAACACTACATACTTAGGTGTCCAACTAGACGAACATCTCTCATGGAAGGAGCACATAAAAGTGGTCACTGTGAAAGCTTCGCGTGCAATTGGCCTCTTGAAATATGCCAAAAAGTACCTTCCTATTGCAGTCGTGAAAACTCTCTATAGTAGCATCGTTGAGCCTCACTTCCAATACTGCTGCTCTGTCTGGGGTTGTTGCAATTCCACTGACATCTTACAATTGCAGAGACTTCAAAACAGAGCAGCTCGTGTCTTGACTAATAGTAAGTTCGATGCCCCTAGTAAACCTTTGATACAAAGTTTAGGTTGGCAAACGATCGGGCAATTGATTGATAGACAGTCAAAACTAACGGTTTTTAAATGCCTTAACGACCTTGCTCCCAGATATCTAAGCGAGTTTTTCACCAAAAACGTTGACTGCATCTCACGCAACCTGCGGAATACATCCACGGACTTAAGGCTACCTTTGAAAGTTCTTCTACTGGACAAAAATGCTTTTCGTTCAGAGGAGCGAAAATATGGAATAGTCTCTCCAAGGAAGCTAAGCAGGCAGCTACACTCGATGCCTTCAAGGTCACAATTTAAGTCCAGAGAGATTTTGAAATATTTTAGACTATTTTATTCTATTTTATTCTAGATTATAAAGTATTTCATTAATTGTAATTAGGTTTTTTATCTATTTTATATTAGAATCATTGTATTATATTTTAGATGGAGGGCCCCTTGAAAATCAGCATTGGCTGAAGGGTTACCCTCCTAAAACATGTGAAATCAAATCAAATCAAACTCTACAAGTCTATTAGATCTGTCTGCTCGGCGGAATGGGCTTCACATTCCACGTGAACAAATACCCAATCCCTTCCTTATACTGTCCGAGTTTGTTTAAGCCATCCAAGTATATTCGTGATAGTTTCAATTTTCTGAGCACTAGTGAGCACTTCTGGGTCCGCCAAATACCTTGGTTTTAAACATCAACACCCATCAACTTGTTTCAGGACATGACTGACACCAGTGCTCAATGCTGGCTGGAGCAGTAGTGGATTTTGAAAACATGATTGACACTAGTTCTGAAGTCTGGCAGTAGCACTTGTTGCAAATTATGAATATTTTTGGTTGACATACTACTGTTTCGTTTTTATTCGATGGATCTCGTGTAGAGATCAAATGACAGTATGCTCGTATGGAAAGAAATGAGAGATAGATTGATGGAAGAGATAGATAGATTGATGGAAGATAGAGGAACTCAAAGATAACGAGAAAGGGGAGGACATTACAAACATTAAGTAACCTTACATTCACTTATATCCGCTTTTATTCATATTTATCCAAACATTTATTTATACATATATTCTCAAATTCGACATTCATGCGTTAGTACCTCTTGGACTGACCTGAACCGAGCGGTCCACGAAAGGTTATCCATTGCCCAAATTGAAAGCAGTAGAATTAGGAAGGATCGGGGTTAAATTGATAAAGGCACTGGTAGGCTTTAAAAACTTGGTTGACACTAGTGCTCACATTTGGCCGGAGCACTAGTGAAATTTTGAATAGTTGGCATCATCCAATGATAATATATCTCCACTAGTGCTCGAATCTGACGGGGTTTCTTTCAAACTGGAACAAGACGAATGCGACAGTTGCTCCTCTCTGGCCACTTCCGTTCCTCTCAAACTCGATACAGAATATTGTGTGATGTCGGTGCATACGCTGCACTCCTAACTTCTACGAAATACTGTAATAAAATTGCTTAATAACATGTTTACAGAAAGAAGAATCACTGGAGTAACAAAGATGTAAGGAGCACCAAGTGAAAGAAAGCTTGGAAAGTAGCAAGAAAGCTTCTGTTTGGATAAAGCAAATATCAATTTCACATATTTCAAACTTGAAGACTCTGCCAAACAATAGGCAAGGTACAAGTTTTCATACATTCATATATTTTCTACAGTGATGAATTATGGCCTAAGATTAAACGAAGGACTGTTTACGTTCTGCAATACTTTTCGATGGGTACTCTGGGGGGCAAACTAGCTTTCTATCCTGGGATAAATATGTATATGTATGGCAGGGTTTTGGGGACTTTATGCTATAAGATGTGTTAAAAGCAGGGACGCCGGAGCATATTTTTGAGTGAGGGGGCTGGGAATGACTTGCAAACTTATATGGGAGTATGCAATGGGGAATCAGGGGTGGAACCCCTTGACAAGATTTTTGAACCACGCCCTATAATTCCTTAGAAAGTGCCCTGTTTGACTATATACATGCATCCCGTCTAGGTAGAAAATGGCAGACAAAATCATCGAAAAGTTTGTGAGAAAATTGAATGATAGATCAGGTAAAATGATAGAAACACACGCTTTTAGAGCAATGAGATCATGTTAAGCGCTAGGTGACCAGGAACACAGAACCCTTCTCTGACCTTAAAATTTATGAGAGTTTTGGGCCAGTTTATAGCACTACGCTTTGTAAAAACTTTGGGTATTTACCTCCAATACCGTATTTCTCCGCCTATAAGCCCCCCCGCAGATAGGCCCACCTTTTCCTTGACGCACGCCTTACTCCGCGTATAAGCCCACCCCCCCCCCCGCAGATAGGCCCATCAAAAAAGCCTTATGAACTCAGATAAGCCCTGGGCTTATAGGCGGGAAATACGGTAGGCCCTGATGACTCCGCCACTGGTACATCTTGAAGGCGAGTGAATTTTAACTTGGAAAACGAAGATCTACTTTCTATTTGGATGGAATGCTTCAACCTTGACATCATCTTGTCATATCATGCTAAGTCATCTTGTCTCTACCCATTCGCATAAGAGATAGCAACAAAGGAAATAAGATCCTGGCAGACGGATCTGAGAAGATGGCTTTATTGAAGTTGGATATCATAATCAACAATAACCTAATGGGCGATCATCTTGGTCGAAGAGGACTTCACCTTAGTCAGTATGGTACAAGCAGATTTGCAAAAAAATTTACTAAACAAACTACGGAACGTTTGAATTGGCTTCAACAAGGAATCCTAATGCCTGTGCGAGAGGTGGGTATCGCTGGCATATAGATATTAGAAAAGCAATGTCGATTGCTTCTCTTAACATCAATAGCCTTCAATGTCACTGTGAAGAGATTCGGCTACTTCTTAAGGAGTACGGGGTCCATGTCATGGCTCTAAACGAGAATAAAATGGATTCCAAAAATCCGAAAGACTTATCTATGATTTCTGGTTATGAACATGAACAAAGGGAGAAGGTCTGAAGAGGTGGTGTTATTTCCGTCTATGTTAGAGACTCCATCAAACATACGCGACGCCATGATCTACCTGAAAACAATCTTGAGTTAATTTGTGTTGAAAACAAACCATCAAAAAGCAGGCCCTTTCTCATTTTAGCCTGGTACGGACCTCCTAATGATCTTGTAGCCTCCTTTGATAAACTGGAGCAAATTCTTAACTTCCTTGGAGGAAACAACAAGGAAATAATACTACTCGGTGATGCCTACTGTGATCTTTACCAACGCAATGCAGGACATCCATTTGACAACGACACTAAACATATGTGCAACATATGTGAGTTGTAGAGTTTTAAACAGTTTGTCAATAAGCCTGTGAAGAACGTCGAAGAGAGATTACAACTGCTTCTCAGCATAACGAGTAAAATAAACTGTACAGGTAATACTAAATAGCAAGATATATCTGACGTCTATGATCGATTAATACGAACTGAATAAAAATATCGGAAGTAAAGCTTATAATACATTAGGAGTCTGGTACCAGGATTCTGGTACGAGTGTCTTAATCTCATAAGTCTTTGCGAGTAACAATTGACACTGGGGCCCGGCAAAAAGGCTAATCTTGACTCGTATCTATTAGCTGCGCTGCAATAGCGTCTCTAGCTGTGAATGCGGCTTTACGAAGCGAACGGCGTGGAATTGTCAAGTTTTCGTTCGAAGCTCTCGGAAGTTCCTCTGGAGGTATCTCACTACGAGCGTTTACATCTAGCGGGTAGAGTTTAAGAATAGAGCGAGTGGTACGACCGTGTGGCGAGCGTACGACTGCTGCCCTACAAAGTTTGTCGGTACCAAAAATTAATTCCTGGACGAGGCCAAGTTCCCAGTAGTGACGCGGTTTGTTCATATCAGCCACTAAAACAATATCCCCAACGTTTATGAGGTTTTCTGTAGTAGCCTGCTTGCGATGGTGAAGCGAATGAATTTCACGAAGAAACGACAAGTATTCTTTAACGAAACGCGAAGAAAAATGATGATATAATGCAGATCTGCGAGTCTGCGCGCGTAAAATATCGTCTTTATCTCCAAATGTAGGACCCGAAGATTCCGTTACGTCATAAGGAGGGTATGGGAGAGGTGTGGTATTGAACCCGAAGAGCAGTTGACTTGGAGTAAGCGGCTGAAGATCATGGATATCGGAATTGATGTAAGTGATCATGGATATCGGAATTGATGTAAATTATTCATAGAATTATTTCCTCTATCATGCATGCAATGATAGTGGAAATAATTCTATGAATAATTATTGTAATTATAATAAATCTCTGACTGTTCATCAACGCAATCTGCAGTTGCTTATGATAGAAATATTCAAGACAAAGAATAACCTTAATCCAACTTTTATGAAGGATATCTTTGTAGTAAAAATAGCTATTATAGCTTGCGAAATCCAAATGATTTTCAACTGCCGAATGTAAGAACAACAATATATGGCATAGAAAATATTCAATTTAGAGGCTGCTCCTTATGGTCCTCACTACCCAATAGTATGAAAAACAGTGAATCTCTGCAAGAATTTAAAAGAAGAATAAAACATTGGGATGAAATAAGTTGCAACTGCAGATTGTGTAAAGTTTTTATAAAGGATATAGGGTTTTTAAATTAGTTTGTATTTAATAATTACCGGTAATTAGATTATTCTTAGTTTTGTTTTTCTTTAATTTTAGTATTAGTTGGCCTTAATTAACTTCTTTTAGCTATATATATAGCAAAGCCAACTGTAAATAAATTGATGATGATGAAAATTGATGATGATGAAAAGGCGATCATTAAGGATGGCTTGAATTTCTTTAATTAGTGTAGACAACTCAGAAAGTGTGACGAGTGAACGGCCGAGTATTTTCTTCAAACACGTTTTTGTCAATCCAATATGCCTCTCACAGGCTCCTCCCCAATGGGGGCTGCGAGCTGGAATGTAACGAAATGTAATGCGTTTGTGGGCGAAAGTATGCTGAATAGAAGGCGAATCAAACAGAGACAACAGTTTGGCTAGGTTCTGTTCTGCGCAACGAAACGTTTGAGCGTTATCTGCAAGAATTAAGCGGGGGTTTGAGAAAATACTACTATGTCGACGGAATGCTTGTAAAAATGAAATAGTGGTAAGGTCTTCAACGAGCTCTAAACTAATTGCGCGAGTAGTTAAACAAGTAAGTAGACAAATATAAACTTTACGATGGTTGCCATGGTAATCCTTGACAAGAAAATGTCCAGTAAAATCTATACCGATGTTAGAAAACGGAGGATTCGAAGTGTCTAAGCGAAATTGCGGTAATCCTGATGGCGTTGGCAGAAGATAGGGTCTACCTGTGACTTGCTTGCAAGTAGAACATTTATGCAGAAGGCGACGAGCAATGGAGCGTACCGATGGAATCCAAAAACGTTGACGAATGGCGACGATCGTACCTCCAACACCAATATGTCGTAGACGTTCGTGATAATCAAGAACTAACAAATCTGTCAAACGAGAGTGTTGAGGTAATAAAATTAATGAAGACTCCAGATCAAAGCGTCCTTTCGCGCGAATAAGTCCATTTTCGTCTAAGAACAAATTGAGCTGACAGATAATCGGAGGAGCGTGAGAGCGGTTGGCATTACTGGAAGAAAAATAATCTAGAACTTGTGGGTAGAAATCTTGCTGCTGAGCGCGAATCCATTGGGTCTCAACGAAATTAATTTCTGAAGCCGTAGGGGTCCCTTTTATCCCTGTACGAAGGCAAAAACGATGTACAAAAACTGACGCGGCTAAAAGACGTGAATACTGATTGAAACGTGTGATATCAATTATAGACGAGAAGCCCAGGGGCGGTAACGTAATCTGTTGTTCGGCAATAGAAGCAGCAAGCAGCAACGGTAGCGGAAGGAGGCGACGATTTAGGCCATTGTGGCCACGAAGCTACATTATGAATCCAAGATGGCCCGTGGAACCATAATGAGGACTTGAGTAACGACTGTGCACTGCAGCCACGAGAAACGAGATCGGCAGGGTTCTCGGTGGAAGGGGTATGACCCCAGAAGGAAGATGCGAACAAACGATTTATGGCATCAACTTTATTCTGGACGAATTGTGTTAATTTACGAGGGGAAGAAAGCCAATGTAAAGCGATTTCAGAGTCAGTCCATAGGCGAACATTAACGGCGGGAAAGTCTTTCTTCACAGTTGCTAGGAGACTTGCACACAATTGACAACATAGTAGCATGGCACCTAACTCGAGCTGAGGGATAGTGAGGGTCTTCTTGCCACGGGGGGCTAATTTGGATGTTGAGCCAAGGAGAACACATTTGCCCTGTTGACTTAAATAAGCGACAGAACCGAGAACAGCCTTACTACCGTCGGTGAAACCGTGAAGAGTGACGTACTGATTAGAAGCAAAATCGATCCAGCGAGAAAATTCAAATTGAGAAGCTGCAGATAGCTCTTTTTCAATGTGCATCCAGGGTTTGGTCTTCGAAGATGGCAAGGGCTGATCCCAGCCAAATTTTTCATCCCAAAGTTCAGCGAGAAAAAGACGTGCAAGAACGGTGACCGGTAAAACAAGACCAAGGAGGTCAAATAACTGACAGGCAATGCTTAGAACTTTCCGTTTTGTAAGAATATCAGACGATGAATTGAAACATTTGGATTGAAATGAAATACAATCAGTAGAGGAATTCCATAGAAGACCGAGGACAGGATTGATGTCCGACTTAGTTTGAAGTTCATGAGTATTTAGGTGATCCCTTAAATTTGGCGAATTTGTTGACCATTGACGAAGTACGAAATGACCTGCGTGCATGATTTCGCGCGCTTTTTTGAAATATGCGATGGCCTCAGCCTCGATTTGAACAACGGAAAGGAGATTATCGACGTAAAGCTTATGGGATAAATCTACTGCCACGGGATCATTGTATTGCTGGAAATGTTCCAATAGAACAGCAGCTAGTGTCATGGGGCTGCTGGTGTGGCCGAAAACGATGGTATTATACGTGTAAATACAGATTTCTTTAGACGGATCATTATCTTTATACCATAAAAAACGTACGAAAGGCCTGTCTGTATCTTGTAGTTGAATATTAAGAAAGGCACGTTGAACATCAGCAACAAATGCATACTGCGGAAAACGAAAACGATGAAGGAGTTCTTACTAAATTGTTCAATAAACATGGACCAGTATAAAGACAGTCATTGGGGCTAACGTGTCTGGTATTTGCAGCGAAAACGACTCTAAGTGGAGTGGTTTCGGAATCCTTAAGAACAAGAAAATGAGGGAGATAGTGGCACCCTTCTTCAGGCCATGATTGGTCTAAATTCGGAGCCTCTTCTATGTACCCATTTCATTTTTCATTCATTTTTAAATATTTATACATGGTGGCCCCTCAGATCTAATGTCTGTTTTACAGGGGGCCATGTTGAAAACTAATTAAAATAATACTTACAAAGAAATATATAATATACAGCTAAATGAATTTTAATCTAATCTATAGTAATACGCGTATAAATAATATAATCTATAGTAACATAAAAATAAAAATACAAAAATATATGAGAAATAAATAGTGAAAGTAAAGTATTTTTAATTTTGTTCCACAAGCATGGCTTTCAGTTTTCTCTGGAATGACCCGAAAGTCCTAGAAGATTTTATTTCACTAGGTAGGGAGTTCCAGATTGATGATCCTCTGTAAGCAAAACAGTTTTGACCATACCTAGATTTAAGTCTAGGAGGCCTTAAGCTCAAATTAGAGCTACGTAAAGTTCTACTTGTTATATCAGAGACTCTAGTTAACTGTTCTGTAAGGTAGATAGTTGCCTCAGCATTTAATGCCTTATACACCACGCTTGCGGATTCTTGCATGGTCATATCTGAAATACTAGGCAATTGTACTTGTCTTGGCAGGGGTCCAACAGACAAATTATACCCACTATTTGTAATAATACGGATGGCTCTATTTTGCAGTTTATCTAGGGTTTTGCGGCTAGTGACTCCACAGGCCCCCCAGACAGAGCAGCAATATCTAAGATGAGGTTCAACTAGCCCCAAATATAACATTTTCAATAAATTGGTTGGTGTTACGCTATGTCCCCTGTGCTTTTGTGGAGTGGTTATCATTGTCTGTTCATTGGCATTAAAGCGTAGTGTTGTATTTATCACATGTTTCCCAGGGGCATTATACATACGTGATGTGGCGTCATGTTTATTGTTCTGTTTAGTATGGTTGACTGATTCTTATTGTTTGCAGAGTTGTTGATGTAAAAATTTGAGAGAAGGAGTGTTATGATTCTGAGCTTCGATAAATGTTGTGTGAAAAGATTTGAGTTTGATTTTGCAAACAGTTTCTAGAGTCGTAGTTTCAAGCGTTGAAAAACGAGGTCTTAACAAATGCATGTTAACAAAGAACCATTTTGTTACAGTTGGTAATACTTTCTTGGCGTACTTTATCATCCCAATAGTCCTAGATACCTTCGAAGAGACGAGGTTGATATGATCTTTCCATTTCATTTGATTATCCAAAATAACTCCTAGGTACTTTACAGATGTTTTCTGTTCTATTGCTTCTCCTGATATTTTGAAATGTGCCTGTATAAGCTCTCCGCTGTTGCTTTGATGCAGTTTCCTGTTAGTTCCTATTATCATGGATGTAGTTTTTGCAACATTTAAAGTTAGCTTGTGTCCGTGCAGCCATTTTCTTAGATTTTCTAGCTCAGCATTCATGGACTTTGATATATCATCTATACTATTGGAAGCGTACGCTAAGCTAGTATCATCTGCATACATGGTCACTTTTGAGACATGAAGTGAAAGAGGCATGTCATTAATAAATAACAGGAACAACAGAGGTCCAAGACAAGACCCCTGTGGTACACCGCATTTAATATACTGTACATTAGAAGATATACCATTAACTTTGCATAATTGTTGTCTATCGTTTAAATATGAATGGAACCATTTCAATTCCGTATTTCGAACCCCGTAAAGGTAGAGTTTTTAGCTAGAATATCGTGGTCCACCGTATCGAATGCCTTCTTCAAGTCAACAAAAACCATGCCTGTATATTTATTATCATCTAGGTTGAGATAACATTCGTTTGTGTTTGATAATAAGCATGTAACAACAGAGTGAACCGATCTGACGCCAGACTGATGTTTGTACAGAAACTTGTGCCTATCAAGATATTTATATAACTGATTGTATACTAGTTTTTCAAAAAGACGTGAGAGGACCGGCAAAACGGAGATAGGCCTATAGTTTGATCTTTCGTCTGATGAGCCTTCCTTGTAAATTGGTGCTACCCTTGCTATTTTCCAGTCATTAGGAAATTGGCCCTTAAGTAGCCAGTGATTGAAAATATAAGCTAAATGCTAAGCAATGAAAGGAGCTGCAGTATTTATGAAGAAATTGGAGATATTGTCTATTCCTGATCCAACGACGTTCGATAAATGCTCAGCCATTACCTTACGGTAAGCATCCATTAGGCCTAGTTTATTTAAACGAGACGTGACCTGTACTAAATGTTGCTTACAGAGGTTCAAATTCAAAGGCAAAGGTGGATGGTCAATTTTCCATGGCAGGGGGGCATAGTAGGAATCATTACGAAATTCGATCTTTTGACGATAACAATGCAGAAACTCATTCATTTCAGTGCTCGGGGGTGATTGAGAAACGAATTGATCGTGAAAGAGACGGTCCATTTGATGAAATAAAGTCGTATTGGTCATCAGATTTTCAAAGGAAAGACTAGAGTCATTATCGCAATATTCAGAGGTTGTGATTGAGGAAATATCCTGACTATGTGGTGCTGATTCACAAGTCGGCTTTGAATTGAGTATTAGAGGACCGGATAAAACATAACCAAATTTAGATTCTTGAATTAAAGGGTGTGAATTTTCTTGTGATACGTTGCCAAGAAAACGATCCGCGGCGTCAGCTCGAATTGTCCTTATAATCATTTGCCAAGGGCAAGTCACGAAGACGGGGGTGAGTGCTGAAATCAGAGAAACAATATTGTTGCAAGGGTTGAACAATGTCATCAGTAATGAGGACGCGAACATTTTCGATTCCTGAAGGGGTTTGTAAACCAATATCTGTCACCCCGTAACAATGTTCTGTGACCTTCCCTCCAAAACCATGAACAGATAAGAATTCGTGGGTATTGGGCGTTAAATCTAACTCATTTGCAAATTCGGTGCGAACGTAACTGCACTGTGAGCCTTCGTCGAAAAAGATTCTAGCCATAAGTTTCTCATTAGCCGAACTTGCTACAGCTTTAGCGGTTTTCAAGAGAATCGTAGTAGTGACGTTACTAGTTACAGCATGGTTTTCATTTAAAGAAGTCGTAGTATTCTCAAAAACTGCATCATTATGATTATCAACAAGTAGATCATTATCCTTGTGGTTAGTAGCGGTAGAAATGATACCAGGAGATACTGGTTTTAACGAGTCAATGTTGCTATGAGTATCAGTATCAAATAACGTATTACGTTGTACAGCGAAAGCACAATTAGATGTCGTATGCTGCAATGACGTAAAAGCTGCGGGTGCGCTGCTAGGCACGGATGGAGGTGAGAGGGGCTCATTGGACACTACAGCTAAATGCGTGTTCATTTGTGGTGAAGGTTTTCGCGCTTAATTTTGATATCCTTGGGGGCTGGTAGGTTTGTTATGGATGTGAATCCCATGGATGGCTGTGTGGTGCTTCCCTTTGCACTTTGCACAGCGGCCCTTTGCATTACACTGCGACGCGCAATGTCCTGGGTATAAGCAGTTAAGACAAAGCTTATTACGAATTACGGCGGCTGTTTTGTTAGCGGCGGACTGAGAGCAATGCTGGGTGGAATGAGTACCCTTACAAAGTTGGCAACGAACGTTAACGGAGGCCGATAGCGTGCTAACAGTAGACGGGGGTGCATACGGTTCTAAGGAAGCCTGGGGGCTAGTTAGCCAGTTTGTGCTTGAGGCCTGTTCTACGCGAGCAATGTAGCCTTTAAATTCTCAATGAAACCATTTAAGCTAAATGTTGATTGTTTACCACAATCACATATGCTACTGAGAACTTTACCAGGTAGCTTGTCTTCTATAATAGGCACTGTAAACGGTGCATAAGCTGCGATATCAATATTAAGAGATTCTAATGAACGGATGTCACCCATCATAGAATTGTCAAAATGGCGTAAACTACTGGCAACAAGTGTCTGTCTTGGCATTTTGAGTAAATTCAAAACATGCGCACGAATAATTCGTCTAGACAAACCAAAGTTCTCTTGTAACGTAGTAGCAAGTATCGAATAGTTCTTATCAGAAGGAATTAAACCTTTCACAGTAGTCAGTGCCTCTCCTCTCAGCTGACCCATAAGGTGTTGGATAAACCCCTGTTTGCATTGCATTAATGTTTTGTAACTCACATGATGTAATCTCAGGTTGAATATGAGATAAAACATGTGTCATAGTCTCGAGTTAAGAATCGCATGTCGCAATACTCTTGTAGTAGTATATTCGCGGAGATTGAGAATGAATGTTAAAAAGATGGGTTGCAAATAAATGATCGCCTTTTCTCTGTAGTCTGTTCTGCACGATTAAATTTCACCAGCACTGAAAGAAGTGATATTCTTAACATATGGTCCACCGAGCCGGATTGAATCGTATTCGCAGAATGGAACAACTTGAAAAGGTAAAAAAGAAACGAAGGACCCATCGAGGAACAACAACGAGATTGTTGAACAAAGTTGAAAGCCTCGTGAAAGAGGATAACGTTGATCGTATAAAGCTGAAACAGTGTTCAATAGACCTCAGTGAAAAGCAGAAGATATTAAAGGAAATCGATGCATGATCTGCTTATTGCCAAACTATATGCATATGGATTTGATGAAGATGCATTAGTCCTTGCCTATTCTTATCTCAAAAGACGAAAACAATGTGTTCGAATTAATAATACACATAGTTCCTTTCAAGAGGTTATATCTGGCGTATCCCAAGGCTCTGTACTCGGACCAATCCTTTTCAACTTTTACATAAATGATTTGTTTTTTTTCATAAAACAGGCCACACTTTATAATTATGCAGATGACAATACACTTGCTTATTTCTCCAAAACCTTACCCGATCTTGTGGATATTCTGGAGAAAGAAACAGGAGTTGCTTTATCCTGGCTAGAGCTAAACGAAATGATTACCAACCCCGAAGATTCCTTGCTATATTGCTTAGAAAAATCAATCAAACACTATTGGAGAAATATTTCAAATTAGCGGCGAAATAATAAACTCTTAAGAGACTGTGAACCTGTTTTGTTGTTACCTTGGATTATAAGCTTGACTTTGACCCTCATATTTCGAATATTTGCAAAAAAGCTGCAACACAATTAAGTGTTGTAAAGAGGCTAAAGTCTATGATTGGCTTTAGGGAGAAAAAAATTCTTGTTCAGAGCTTTATCTTTTCAAATTTTGAGTACTGTCCTCTGGTATGGTATTTTTCATCATCCAAATCTCTTCAGAACATTGAAAAATTACTGGAACGTGCACTTAGATTTCTCTACAATGATCATACCAGTTCGTATAACTAATTGCTTTCTAAGTCAGAAAAATGTACTATGGTTGTCTCTCGCCAAAGAGCCCTTTGCATTGAAATATTCAAAACAGTCAAAAACTTAAACCCACCATTTATGCAGAACATTTTTAAATTACGGACATCAGGTTATTCCTTACGATATCCAAATGATCTAGCCCATATAAGGCCTAATCAAGCAACTTTTGGGTCCAATAGTCTGAAGTCTATTAGACCACAGATTTGGAATAACCTATCAAATGAGCTGACCTTAGCAGAAAACTTGAAAACTTTTATGAGACTAATAAAAACCTGGAATGGATCAAATTGTACATGCAGTGCTTGTCAAGGCCTACCTGCCTGCCGAAAATAATATCAAAATAGACAATGTCTTTTTTTACTTTCGTACTGGATATCTTATTTATTTATTTCAGTGCTATTCGATTTTGATTAGTTAACGCTGTATATATGTATATAATCATGTATATATTTTGTTAGCTAATATTCTTTAAATCGAATTAAAATAATTATACACACACACACACACACACACACACACACACACACACACACACACACACACACACACACACACACACACACACACACACACACACACACACACACACACACACACACACACATACACACACACACACACACACACACACACACACACACACACACACACACACACGCGCACACGCGCACACGCGCACAAACTGTGTTGAATAAGCAGTCTCGTTATCAATGGGTAATCGAGGCTGGTTGACAATACAAACAATTTGGCTCCAGCAAGATGGAAAAATGTATTTGACATGCGCAAAAAATGCGCAGCGCACTTCATGGATACGGCTATCAACCTCACTTGACAACAGGCACCATATTGAAATAGACAACATTTTCCAAGCAAGCATGGCCAGTTGCTCTATTGTGTTCTTTGAAACTGGATTGTTAGAGTCTATTACTGTCGTTACAATGTTTGCTTTAGTATTTCCTTGCCTATCATTTATCAACTGAAAGCAGACCACTTCAAAGAAGATTCGGCGATCCGTAACAGGTTCACATTCGACGTACATTTAGACCTTTGGATCCTTTCCTAAAGTGGGGATTATAACGGTGTTCAGATTAGAACGACGAGAAGGACAAAGCTGCATGAAATCTCTCGCAGTATTTTATTTTATGACCACCCTATCAGGACCGCCTGAATTAGGGCCGCTATTGCCTAGACAAACGAAATGATATTGACAATATGGTTAATTTTGACTTATAGTCCATATGGGATGGAGGCTAAGAGGTGACTTCATAAAACTGAATTTATCTCAAAATTTTGACAAATGCCACAAAAAGTTATGTGCACTACCATGTTGTATAAGTGTTGTACTTCACTACTTATGTGGTGGCACACCTGGGAAAATTTGCCTCTAGCCAGGGAATGTTGTTGAAAATATGGTTAATTTTGAACTATAGTCCATATGGGATGGAGGCTAATTGAGGTGACTTCATAAAACTGAATTTATCTCAAAATTTTGACAAATGCCACAAAAAGTTATGTGCACTACCATGTTGTATAAGTGTTGTACTTCACTACTTATGTGGTGGCACACCTGGGAAAATTTGCCTCTAGCCAGGAAATGTTGTTGAAAATATGGTTAATTTTGACTTATAGTCCATATGGGATGGAGGCTAAGAGGTGACTTCATAAAACTGAATTTATCTTAAAATTTTGACAAATGCCACAAAAAGTTATGTGCACTACCATGTTGTATAAGTGTTGTACTTCACTACTTATGTGGTGGCACACCTGGGAAAATTTGCCTCTAGCCAGGAAATGTTATTGAAAATATTGTTGGTTTCATAGCATCCCATTCGGACAATAGCTCAAAAGCAGCCATAGATTCAATAACATGTCCTGGCTAGAGGCAAATTTTCCCAGGTGTGCCACCACATAAGTAGTGAAGTACAACACTTATACAACATGGTAGTGCACATAACTTTTTGTGGCATTTGTCAAAATTTTGAGATAAATTCAGTTTTATGAAGTCACCTCTTAGCCTCCATCCCATATGGACTATAGTTCAAAATTAACCATATTTTCAACAACATTTCCTGGCTAGAGGCAAATTTTCCCAGGTGTGCCACCACATAAGTAGTGAAGTACAACACTTATACAACATGGTAGTGCACATAACTTTTTGTGGCATTTGTCAAAATTTTGAGATAAATTCAGTTTTATGAAGTCACCTCAATTAGCCTCCATCACATATGGACTGTAGCTCAAAATTAACCATATTTTCAACAACATTTCCTGGCTAGAGGCAAATTTTCCCAGGTGTGCCACCACATAAGTAGTGAAGTACAACACTTATACAACATGGTAGTGCACATAACTTTTTGTGGCATTTGTCAAAATTTTGAGATAAATTCAGTTTTATGAAGTCAGTTATTAGCCTCCATCCCATATGGACTATAGCTCAAAATTAACCATATTTTCAACAACATTTCCTGGCTAGAGGCAAATTTTCCCAGGTGTGCCACCACATAAGTAGTGAAGCACAACACTTATACAACATGGTAGTGCACATAACTTTTTGTGGCATTTGTCAAAATTTTGAGATAAATTCAGTTTTATGAAGTCACCTCTTAGCCTCCATCCCATATGGACTATAGTTCAAAATTAACCATATTTTCAACAACATTTCCTGGCTAGAGGCAAATTTTCCCAGGTGTGCCACCACATAAGTAGTGAAGTACAACACTTATACAACATGGTAGTGCACATAACTTTTTGTGGCATTTGTCAAAAGTTTGAGATAAATTCAGTTTTATGAAGTCACCTCAATTAGCCTCCATCACATATGGACTGTAGCTCAAAATTAACCATATTTTCAACAACATTTCCTGGCTAGAGGCAAATTTTCCCAGGTGTGCCACCACATAAGTAGTGAAGTACAACACTTATACAACATGGTAGTGCACATAACTTTTTGTGGCATTTGTCAAAATTTTGAGATAAATTCAGTTTTATGAAGTCACCTCTTAGCCTCCATCCCATATGGACTATAGTTCAAAATTAACCATATTTTCAACAACATTCCCTGGCTAGAGGCAAATTTTCCCAGGTGTGCCACCACATAAGTAGTGAAGTACAACACTTATACAACATGGTAGTGCACATAACTTTTTGTGGCATTTGTCAAAATTTTGAGATAAATTCAGTTTTATGAAGTCACCTCACAGGTATACTGTAGAGTATGCATTCATGGCTCTTAAACCAAGAGATGTGATTGTGATTGGAGTAGTAAAAATAACTGGAGGATGAAGGTTATTCGTTTAAATCGATGTTTATATAGGTGCCTACATGGTATATGTTTGCATTGATCATATTTCTGTTGGAAACAGCGATGTTTCCAGCCAGTGACTCTAAATGAAAAGTGAATGAAGGTTCGGTGGGACAGTACACAGTAGCGTAGCATAGTAAGAGTAGGTTGTACTGTTACCTATCATTGAGATCGGGCGTTAATTGACTTCCGTATGAGTAGGTGCACAACATCGATAACATTTCTGTGTGAAAGGGTAATAAAAGACCATTTAAATAACCTTCTTGCAGTACTGTCCTTATCTGACATGGCGTGTTTATATCTTCGCTTTACGGAGCGCCTTCGCAGTTACTGCCGCCATTTTGAGCTTAAACATTTTTCCATCTTGCTTTTGGCTCCAACTTTTGAAAATACTGGGTTCCACTTGGGTGTTGTAGAAATCCATGGTAAGTACAGATTTGATAAAGCATTTATTGCAATAAAGCAAAAGAATGAAGATTTTTGCTTTAAAAGCTATATGTTTGCTGTCTGAATGGATATCACATATTGCGGTATGAGGTGATATATCGGTCAACTCGAGGCTGCCACTGTTTCAAACCTGCTGTACAAATAATTGGCGTACGTACGCACGTGTGTAGGTAGTGTAGTCAAGATTTTATAATTGCGGTATATGTGCTAGCATTCGTTTGATTTTTCACAAGCTTCTGTTTGTTAATTTGGCAGGGACTTGGAATATATTGTCAGAATCTAACCTTGCTAGGTGAAAGACAATGGTTAACGGCTGGGTTTTGTGCACTTGTGAGTAAGCGTTCACACGTTCTGTTCTGAAAGTAAACAATGTCTAGGCCTATATGACATTTTTTAAGGCAAATATGATGGTGTTATAAGTCTTGCAATAAATGCATAGGACATAAAATTGCAGGATAAACTTGCTTTCTCTATTTCATATAATGCTTAGATTACATCTGATAAATTTTTTAAACATGAACGAGGCACATAGAAAATACAGTGCCTAAAGAAATTTGTTTGAAAGTTTAGAGTAAGAGTCGGTGCAAGAGTTAGAGAGTTATAGGATGAATGTTTGATACAAGACCACAATAGAAAGCTCATTGCATGGCATAGAGGATGGTTTTAATGTTTTTACAGCACATATGAATCAGACACATTAAACAAATCACAGGAATCAATCCCTGGATTAATGAAGCTACCTCTACTTACCATAAAGATTTAGGCAAATAAAAGCAATCATACGTGAAAGGAGTTATAGTCAAAGTGTGCATATCATTTGCCAACATGTCTACTATTTGTATATTTAAAAATTTTGGTGGCTATAGCTGTACATGTTCTGACTGCTGATGCAGATAGTTGCCTTAATATGGATGGTTAATTATGTGAAAAAAGTGAGTAATTTCCACCCAGGATTTTAAATTACCATAACACTCACAGGTGCCTAATCATAAGAAAGTATGTTTATTTATCAAAATAGGCTATCAGTGTCTTGTGGGGAATGCAATGGAGCATGATAGTGTAGTGTCTTTTGTAGAGAGATCCCTTGTTAATTAAATAAGGTAAACAGTAACCAAAGGCAGAGTGAAAATTGTTCCCAATGATTTTTTTTATTGATTCCCCATGTTTAAAGTGTGGTGACTTATTGGTGGCTAGATCTTGTTAGCAGATATTTGACATTTGGTTTAAAAGTCATGTTGCTGTAGTGACCCAAAACACCATATATAAACCTTCAAATTAGGCCATCTACCATCAGTCATTAACCAATGGCCTTTACATTTTTGCCATGTCATCCACAGTTATTCCTTTGCTTTTGTTTATCTCATCTAGCCATTTCCCTTACTCAGCCAACCACCTTCATTTTATAGTTATTCACTAATGTGTATATTCTGTTCTGTCATCAGTATTTGTGTGTGTGTGTGTGTGTGTGTTTGTGTGTTTGTGTGTTTGTGTGTTTGTGTGTTTGTGTGTGTATATAAATAATACACCACTCAAACAACTCAACAACAAGGACATGCAAGATCACCACCATTGACCTCATTGTTTCTTAATTGTACCTTTCAGAAGATGAAAAGCCTATTACTATTCAAAAGCCAGCTCCAACTTTACTCTGGCGGCATGAGGATTTTATGCCCCATGGCATTAATGAGAAAAGATTTCATAGGATAGAATGTGCCAGTGGCAGGACTTGTTACTCCACATGTGATCGAAGTTTGAAGGATGATGCAGCAACTAGTGCTATTTTCTTTTATGGGACAGCATTTTTAGCAAATGATCTGCCACTACCAAGGAATCATAACCATGTATGGGCATTGTTTCATGAGGAATCACCTAAGAACAATTGGTTGTTTTGCCATGATGATGGGATAAGGTAAACAGTGAATAGGTTTATTTATGATAAGATGTTGTCATTATTTTGTATTCATGTAAAGGGGCATGCCCCCCTCAGAGCAGTAGAAATGACTTTCTTCTCAATAGTAGCATAATTTGAGGCACAAGGTGTACCCATTGCTGTGCCATGAGTTTGTAGATAAAAATCCCCATTAAATATGTAATAGTTTTGTTTCATAATGACTTCTAGCAATGTCTTTATGCAACCTACAGTTAAGGATAGATTTTGTTGTAGAATTTTGCTATTATACAGTATTTGATACCATCATCATGGGGGAGTTTTGTATATAGTGACTTCACAGCAAAAATCACCAATAAAGAATTCGGAACAATAGTTCTAACGTATTCCTGAAGGATTTGTAAAAGGTGTGTGGTATTTTTAAGTTAAGAAGCAATGTTTTGTACAAATGGTCTGAGGTAATGGTCTAGATATGCAGATTGGTTGGTGGTGGGTGAACCACATCCAGAAATTATAGGACGTTCCGGTACACCTTTTTTGTGTATTTTTGGAAGCATATAGAAAATAGGTGTTCTTGCATTTTGCCTTGATTGTAGGAAGTAAAAGGTATCATGGTCAGCCCGATTCTGTCCTAGGAGGTACGAGATAGAGGTAGAAATTTCTGAGCTGAGTTGTTGTTTTGGGTCATATTCCAATTTCTTATAGAATTTGATGCCAGATAATTGACGATAGGCCTCGCTAAGTTAGTGCTCTTTATCTAGTATAGCAATTTTACCCCCTTTGTCTGCAGGTTTTGTTACTATGTCTGTAATAGACTGTAATTCTTCTAGGTCTATGCGTCTCTAATCTGGCAAATTTTTATGTGGCCGAAGACTTGAACTGTTTTCATAATTCTTTACGTATATCTGCAAGATAATTTTGAGTTGTGTGATTGTCTGGTTCTGATGGCTCCCTTGAGGAAACTTTATGAAAGGGGTGTGATTTGCTGGGATTTTTCTGGCATCATTGGTAAGGAACATGGGTTTCAAAAGTAATCAACGTTTCAATTCTTGATATGCAATCTGAATTTGATTCGTTGGGGGTAAGGTTTCGGCTAGGAACGATGAGAGGCCTTTACATACATAGCATTCGTTGTTGTGAGACTGAAAGATCTATTTTACTCCAGTTATGTTTGCAATTAGGTTGAAGAATATTATCAGAGATAATTTTTTTGGCGAGTTTCTTAAAAGAGTTCTTGCCTGCTATTTTCGTATTGTGTTTCCGTCGTATACCTGCTGATGTTCTTAGAAATTTCAATTTGCTCCCGATGTCTGCCGAACAGTCCTCAAATGAACATGGAAAAACAACAAATATATATACTGATTTGACCCAATCAAGTGCATCTATGAGCCACAATTATCACCAAATGCAATGTAGTATTGTATGTTAATAATAGTACGCGGTGCAAATCTACTAGTAATATTCAGCTTTCTCTTCAGTAATTGAGGGGAAGATTCCTTTGGTAATTATTGAATTAGATATTGCAACAGGGTTGGCAGTGTAGGTTGAGGAATGGGATTTAGTGCTAAGGAAACTCAAGAACTAGGAAAATATAATGTCGAAAACCTTTATAGGTTGGGAGTTTTGGATATGTTTGTAATTCACTAAGCGTTTCTATATTGTGAACCTGAGCCTGGGGGATCTGTAGATTCGAAAATGTTGTTCATTTGTTTGTAGCAGAATAGGAGGGACGTTAAGTTGAAAATGAAAGGTGTGATCAATAAATGGATCCGATATATAGGCATTATCGAAACCGAGAGGTTTTCACTGCTATTGGATAATAGGGATGTCGAGCGTGGAGGGATATAAAATGGTGATCGGATTCAAAGGATACAGCAAATATGTTACGAACTACTGCAGTAATACTGACAAATTTGGTAAGCGAATATCCATAGAACTAGATAAATCATATAGTGAAATCATCATGAAAAGTGACCATACTTTTTGTGAATTTTGAGGGCGACTCTAGTATGAGCAGTGTATAAGTAAAATTATTGGTACTGGCATTCACAATGGGCATGACCCCGGAGAAAGGTACATATAATAAAATAATAAATGTACTAAGCAGGGTTAGTGAGTTACAACGTGAATATAACGGGCTGAAATCAGAACTTTTTGAAAATTTATAGCAATTGGGACCGCACTGACCATTCAAAGTATCAAGATACGAGGAACCCCTGAGACAAAATTGTATACAACGATAGGATTTGTAAACGATAGGATGTTTTATCATGTACCCTATGTCAGAAACGTATGTAGAATTAGTTATCAATCAATATACATACATATAAATGTGCAGGATCAAGATTGGTGGACCTATGTGCATGTCTATTTGGGTAAGAGTAATAAAACCACATATCGTTAGAAAGAACAGAATTATGTATGAGGACGCTTATCACCTACTCTAGGTTGTTATGGACGTTGGCGTTTGTTCAAAACTGAGGTATACACATTTAGCAATTCTTGTCTAGAGAGATTGTTAATTCTATCTGTGACTGATTGTCTTAAGTACGTGAATTATGTTAAAGTGTAGCACATTGACGTGCAAAGTAGTCATTGTAAATCTGTGCCTTGGACTCAAAATCCAGGACAAAGACATTTTCTAAGAGAGGGGGAATTGCTGGTATTTTCATTTTGGTTAAAATTTTATTAATATGGGACCAGTATGTTTTCTGACCTATTTTGGGCATGGAAAAAGTAAAATACCGACTTTTCACATCTTCGATGATTCTGGCACTTAAAAGTTTGCTATCCGGTCTACCATTCTTAACAAAATATTTATATGCTCGATTTTTCTTTCGGATAAACTTTTTGATTGACTGAGTTTCCTAGGTGCCTGTCGAGATCGAATTGTTTTGATCTCATTAGGGGAAAAGTTTGAGAAAACGTTTGCCAAGACTTCATTCAGGGTTTCAACTTGTATGTTTGGACACGAATTCCTGGAATGTTTCCTGCCAATTATACAATTCAATGCTTCTTCTAATGGCTGGAATATTTGCTCTATCATGGTATCACAAGTTTGTTTTGTAGGGAGATGGAGTTAAATTACGTGCTGTTATTTTAGCAAATGCAATAATGACATTGCCCATGTAGGGTTGGATAGAAACCAGTTTCTAGAAACAAGTTAGGCTGGTTTGTGAATATAAGGCCAATGCGGGATTTAGATTCACCTACTAAATGGGTTGGTTCACAGAATAACTGATGCAAGCCTAGTTCAGCTGTAAAGGGCTCAGACATTCAACCTTCGTCATTTCCACGTTCGTCTTCCCACCATTGGGGAGAACGGCAATTAAAGTCACCAGTTATGATTGTGCAGTAGGGTTCTTCAACAGACATAGAAGATAGCATAAGCTTAAAATTTTCCATAAGGTATCAAATTTATCTAATGTTTGACTTGGAATGCTGCAGACCAGCGCAAAGATATATTTCCTATGATTTAGGTGAATTTCACAAACAATAGACTCTGAAAGTTTCATGAGGTCGGTTATCTCCTTGGCAGGATAGGTTTCTTTAACATAAACCACCCACCCTCACGTTTTGTATTTATGGATGGTTGCTCTTAATAAAAGTGTAGCCAGTAATAAATACTTTTTGATTTCATCAACAGAGCTGTCAAGGTGTGTCTCAACTATACAGAGTAGGTTGTTGTTATATATAGAGTTGTAGACCCCCAAGCAATGGAATTCTGAGAAAATAATGTGCAATAGTGCTTTTCAAATCCCAAGAGCAACAGCTGAGCATAGAATCGTTTGGTCGCGGGTTTTGTTCTATGTCACCACTCAAGAGAATGGAACTGTAAAAAACCATTGCAAGTACAGCAAGTGGCATGTGTGACATAGTAAATAGGCACACCCGAAGCAATTTGTGTATTTTAGTTCGATGTGATTGTGTTTTAAAAATAAAGCGCTCACTAATCCAGGAAGCTTGGTGATTTTATCTGAATAAAAATGGGTAAGAAACCGAACATGATAGTAGAGATGAACATAGAAATGCAAGAAACAATGTTTCTCTGGGTGAATAAATTGAGCGAAGAGAATGTAGAGAGTGGCTGCAACAGGGAGCATTGGAATTGAGAAAGAGGCTAACATACAGCAAAAAGTTATAATACTAATAGTGACGAAAAGTGTGGCGCAAATTTTACACAACTGAAGACCTTTTTGCGCATTTTGTAGGGAAGAGAAAGACTAAGAGCACCAATTGCTGAACGCCATTGTTCCAAATCAACCAGCATCGAAAGGAAAGAATCTCATTGGCGCGTTTTTGTGCGGACCTATCATGGGAAAACTTGCAGCAAACAGTACAATGTCATTTCTTATTGTCTCCTCTGTAAATTAAAGAACAACAACTATCATGAAAATAAGCACGAATAAAGCAAACGCAAAACGGGAACTTCACGAGATTTCAAGCATTGCCAATGGCCGGTTGTTATGAGATCCTGTGGGCGCGTCTTTCTGCTAAACGATAAAGCAAATCAGAAATGTATACATTCATACGTATACAATGTATACAAGAAAGCTAATTTATAGCGTAGATGCAGATTTAAGGACAAGAGAAGAAAGATAGAAAATACAAAAATAAACACAAAGCGAAGTTAACCAAATTTAGTTTGATTTCATTGCTCACTGGCCCTGTCAGCTTCCATATCAAGAAGGTCCTTGGATTCACTAATATCATTGATCATGTAGCCAATGTCGAAATCTAATCGATCAAGGAGAGCTTTTAAGTCTTCTGGATTTGAAAGGTAATGAAAACTTGTTACCAATCTTGGCTTAGGATAAGCCAACTTTTTTAGCCTTAAGAACATCATTAGTCGCAACGATAGTGTTTCATCGCTTTTTGGTCAAATCTAGTCGAATTTTGTGCTGAATATCTTATCTTTCTGACATGATATACCATTGTCTTATACCTCCAGAACGTGAACCTAACAGTCATTTGATGGTTACTTTCAATTCTGTGAGCCCGATGAATAGCAGCATCAGATATGTTCACATTCAACCTCTGAAACACTTGCTGCACTTTCGCTAAGCATTGCTCACCAGACTAATTTTTATTCTCTTCTGTAACTGGTATTCCAGCTATTCGTAGGCATAGCCTACAATTGTGTTGCTCTTGATCGTCCACACTTTCTTCCAGCTTTCATATGTGATTTTCTAAGATCTCAACCTTCGCTTCTAAACTATCGATTCTTTCATTCTGTTTCATGATCATTTTGGACAATTGTTGGAAACTGTCCAAATTCAATGAGTGTGAAGCTTATGTTTCAGTTTTCCTCGTTACGGGCTTGGTGGCCAAACCTGTCAGTGCAATCTCCATACTGTACTATCGAAGCCTACTATTACACTATGAGCTAATATGAAAGCATTCAATAACAAATTATTACTAATTTGCAAATATGTTCTAGATACAGTTTTCCGTACAAACCAGAAAGGTAGCTCATAAGAAACTCACTAGCAGTTCCATGACCACAGCACATCAGTCATCTTCGAAAATGTGTTCTTCTGTAAACCTCTAAACATCTGTTTTGCACATTCCTGTTCTATATCATTACTTGTTCCTTGAAAAATGTAGTTTTCAATTGGGCTGATGCTTCTTTTGTCAATCTGCAGATTCCGGGTACTTTCCTGTAGACGTGCAGCACACTTGTGACAGAAGTTACTTAAGCACCCCGTCTTAAGGTAGTCCTGTAAGAATATCAATTACAACTGCAAGTCCATTATGAAATGAATGGCCTCTCCTCTGCCGTAACCCACCAAGGGAGGCTACTATATCAAATGTACAATCATAATCAGGCAAAATTCCAACTTTAGTATATTTCTGATGTACTACAACACCTGAATGTGGCATAAGTCTAAAAAGTATCCTGATATTATTCGACTACCATTAACTTGGCTATCTGCTCAGCACTTCTATCGCCAACTGTCATTATTGATGATCAATAATCCAGGTTACCCCGTTGAATTGACAGCCATTAGAGGTTACCAAGAGGAGCGATTGGAGCGCTCTGCAAGGGGTGGCGGGGTCTCTGTTTATATTAGGGATTCCATCAGATTTAATCGGCGGATGGATGTTCCTATTGAAGACTTAGAATTAATTTGTATTGAAATCATTCCCCAGAAGTGCAGCTCCTTTTTTGTTCTGGCTTGCTATAGACCTCCCAGTGATACAATAAGGACATTTGAGAAGTTAGAAACTGCTCTTTCCTTCCTTGATAAGGAGGGTAAAGAAGTAGTTCTTCTAGGTGATACAAATTGTGAGTTAACCAAAAGGATAGAGAATCAACCTATCGAAAATGACCTTCGCCATATGAGTGGAGTATACGATTTATTCAGCTTCAAGCAGCTTGTTCAAGAGCCTACAAAGATCAGTTTAACAACTTCCACACTCATTGATCATATTGCTACAACTTCTCCTTAAAATATTGTTGATTCGGGGGTACTGCAAGTCTCTATGAGTGATCATTATTTAGTTTATTGTCTTAGGAAGTTGAATGGAGCACGTAGAAAAGATCACAAAGTTATCAAAACAAGGTCCATGAAAAACTTCGATGAAACTGCTTTTCTAGCAGATGTGTCTCTGATATACTGGGATGGGGTAGTTAGCATAAATATGCTTGTGGATGACTGGTCTAACCTTTTCTTCCATGATCATAGACAAGCATGTTCCAATTAATTCAATGCGGGTTTGTGAGAAATGCTGTCCATGGATAAACAAGGATCTTAAGGGGCCCATGACGAAGCGAGATAAACTGAAAAAAGCAGCAGTTAAACACAATTCTTCTTCCTTCATGGAGTCCTATAGAAAAATTCGAAACAGGGTAAATCAACTCAATATTAATCTCAAGAGACAGTATTTTTCGGAAAAAATTATCCAGTTTCAGGGTAACATGGAAGAATCTTGGAGGACAATCAAACAAGTATTAAATAAGAGATCTAAGTCTACCAATATTGATCTGATAAGTGACAAGGGTACTGAAATTTTCACCAAGAAAGAGATTTCTGATGCTATGAACAAATACTTCTGCTCTGTTGGTAGAGATCTTGCAGGAAACATTGATAAATCTCCAAACCCTCTACTTTCAGGTGACTATAATATCAATCCACTAAAAAGTACTTTTACTTTCAATTCAATACAGGTACAGCACGTTGGAGAAGCGCTTGGTAAAAGTAAACTGTCAAAAAGTTTTGGGAATGATAAGATTTCCAGCTACTTCTTGAAACTGGCCTTTCCTTACATCAAAACCTGCCTTGTTCTCCTGTTTAACACCTCTATTGAATCAAATATGTACCCTGATAAATGAACAATTGCCAGGATCACACCTATTTTTAAGGAGGGTGACAGGGCATGCAAAGAAAACTACCGGCCTATTTCAGTGCTCCCATTGGTTGCCAGGCTGTTTGAGAAACTAATGTTTGACCAGCTTTACAACTACCTTAACATAAACAATCTAGTATATTAGTGTCAATCAGCCTGTAGAAAGCTCCATTCAACGGTGACCTGTCTAATAAAAAACACTGATAAGTGGTATATGGGAATGGATAAAGGCTGCATCTCTGGGACAGTTTTCATAGATCTTAAAAAAGTATTTTTAAGGCCTCCACTGTCTCCTTGTACGCTGATTACACAAGCCTTACCTTACAATCTCAGGACATTTCTCAGCTTAATGAGACCATCAATGATGATCTCAGACGCCTTGATTTATGGATTCAAGGAAACAAGCTATCCTTAAATGTGTCGAAAACTCAGTCGATGCTTATCTGCACAAAACCTAAGCATCAAAAACGTAAGATTGCAGGCGGTAATCTCGGCTTAAATATTAGAGGAAATGACCTAGATGTGGTGCAAAAAGTTAAATACTTAGGAGTACAAGTGTATGATAGCCTAGACTGGAAGGATCAAATCAAGGCAATCTCTTCGAAGGTATCAAAGGCACTGGGACTTTTGAAGCACGCTAAGAAATTTCTCCCTGCGTCTTCTTTAAGATCACTTTACCTAAGCATAGTTGAACCCCACTTTCGTTATTGCTGCTCTGTGTGGGGATGCTGTGGCTCGAGCGCACTGCTACAACTGCAAAAACTGCAAAATAGAGCTGCTAGAATACTGACAAACAGCGCTTTTGATGCCCCTAGTAGCCCACTTATTAGGAGCTTAGGTTGGAGGACCATAGCTGACTTGATCTGTTTCGAATCAAAGCAGTTAGTTTTTAAGTCATTAAATAATTAGGCTCCTCAATATATATGCAAACTCTTTCAAAGAAACTCTGAATGCAGCTCACGAGACTTGAGAAATACTGCTACGGATCTGAGGCTTCCAATGAGCACTTCTTTGAATGGTCAGAAACGGTTTTCCTACCGCGGAGCCAAATTATGGAATAACCTTGCTTTTGAGATCAAACAGGCACCCTCCCTTCCAGTTTTTAAGCATCGGCTTCTTATTTATAAAAACTCTAATTAGGATTTTTACTTTTTTCTTTAACTATTTTTTATCTTAGCAATTAGTTGTAATAGGGTTGTATGTAGTATCTTTCACTTTTAATTGCTTGTGAAATTTATTGTTAGTAGTTAAGTGGAGGGCCCCTTAAAAATCAGCTTCACTGCTGAAGGGTGACCCTCCTAAAATATTTGAAATATAATATATGAAATAATCAATCGCTCATGGCACTGAAACCACAAAGCAATGCCCAGAAATGCCAGAACTGGCCTCATATTTACCTGAAATGATGCAGGTTTAGTTGCTGTACCACCAGGCTTGTAGCTGAGAAAGCCTTCATTGATAACTTTCGTAAGAGATTACAAGCTGTAGGAACTGAGTAACAGTTTGCTGGCTGATATTACGTATAATCTAATAGGACACCCTAACGATATCATTCTATAGTCATGCTGATATTATAATGCACTAAGATACCTGTTAGCTTCTTCAGTACAGATTTTGTTGTGCGTTAGCACTGAAATTGAGGTTATGATTTAAATTCGTGCTTTTCTTGTGCAAACACGTTGAGTCCCTAACACTCCGTATGGATCGATTTAACAGCTGCACTCCAAGAGTTGTAAGCAATATTGCTTTCACCCCCGCACACTGTAAGCAAAATGGCACGAAAGGAAAAAATATCAAACACGATAGATATTTTACTTTTGGCTAGAAAAGCAATATTGCTTAGGGATTAACCACCGCACACTGGAGAATTTTGCTAAAGCAATATGGCACGAATGGCACTTTTCTTAAGCAAATTTCTTCAGTGTGTGCCTAGCATAACGTTCCATCTTTGGAACGAATAACCCAGAATCATGATTAAGTGTCCAAATGCCACATTTTCCCTGGTCATCCCCAGTTCGTTGTCTCAAGGATTTTATATGAAAATGGGAAGGCCCAATTCAGTACTATTGTGCTTGATCAGGAGAACTTTCCGATCTACAATGCATACTTTTTCGACTCACTCTGCCTAATAACGCTACATCTCAGAGTAAGACAAAGTTGCAGAAAACTCATATTTTCTTAGATAATTTACAATTTTTCATGGTATCCACTCTGGCTGGAAAAGCTGGAATAGCTGGAAAAGCTGGAAAATGGGCCTTTTTCAGAATTTGGCTGGAAAAGCTGTAAAACCATATGGTTTTCTCCTACTTTGGCTGGAAAAGCTGGAATTTTGATTTTTGGGTCTAATTACAGTTTTTACTCATCTTTTTTAAAAATGCAATTGCAGTCAATTGTGTTGTAAAGTTCTGAAAGGTCTGTAGCAATTCCATTTTTTAGTTACCTTATGCTCCACTCCACTCATTCATTCATTGCGTGTTTTTCTACAGTTCATTGCCATCATTTCCTTTCAACTAACATCACACTAACATTCCATTGCGTCATAACACCTTGCTCTTTGTTCAGGTCTAATTTCACACAGTAGTTTTTCTTCAACACATTGCCAAACTTTACCTAGCCCTTCCTTTCCAACAGAGATTTTATTTACTTCATCTTTATTCGTAATTCCGGGGAGCAAATAGATATACCAAATCATAATTTGTAAATAGTCAGTTGATTTCTATCGTGGTGAAGATTACATACACAAATACGATTTACTGTCAACCGGCCTGCAACGTGCATTTGTACAAAGTAAAGAGAAGTACAGTGGTGAGATCGTTCTTTTAATTACAACAAGAACTTTAAGTCTCAGTTTTATAAAATTAAAAACAATACAATCAAGAATTGCTAAAGGTCAAAGCTCCCGCCCACAAACAAGTTGTCTAGCAAATGTTTCACTTCCTGTTGTTTTCACAACTTTCTACATCTGTAGTTATGACTGAGTGGAAGTGCTCCTAGAAATTCTTACCCTCCGGGGGTGGTTTACTGGAAGAAATTTACTTTATATAGGAAATTCCTGTGTATTGGAAATTTATGGCCACGCATTACTTTCTGATAAAGATCGGGCTGCAATTTCAATGGCTGGAATTTCATATAAAAATTCATGGTATGGCTGGAAAACAGTGTGCTTTTCTGACCAAAAGGCTGGTAAAAGGTCACTTTTTTCTGAAACTTGGGCTGGAATTTCAACTTCAACTCAGTGGACACCCTGTTTTTGCTAAAAACATCGCACATATCAAATGCAGACTTGTCAAAGTGTCGAAAATTCGCAAAGACGGAACAGTGATATTTTATTTTGGGAAACTAGTATTTTTTTCAATGCTCTCCTACCTTTATGAGTGCTATTTCCAAGGATGCTATCCTAAATATCATACATGTATGTATCTTTACAGGAATAGCATGAAGAAAGTTGAACCATAATGTCAATGAAAATGTTGCAAACTTTACTTTGTATTTTTCCCCGTTTACATTTTGAGAGCAATGTTGTACAGTTTGGTCCTGAAAAGCGCCCGGCTTACCTAGAATGGCCCTAGATTAGAAATATGTCATAAACATTTGAAAATCAAATCAAAAAAGCAATTACATCCTGTTTCTATGCTGTGAAGCCCCGTGTGTTTTGCAGTACTACTGTGATGCTACCATCTATGAATTTTCGTGCCGATGTGAAGCTTAGTACGTAGGACGCACTACGCAGAGACTAGCAGACAGAATAAAACTACCTGTTTTCTCCAGCATCAGGAAGAAAAGCAATATAGTAAGAGAGCAGCCACCTCGTATGTGCAAAAACAATAATTCTAAAATGACTTGTGATTTGGCCATAGGAGAACATCTTATTACAAATCCAGAATACGCCAAAACATATACAGATGATAATTTTCGGATCATTGGGCAGGCAAGATCGTCCTTTCATTTAAGTGTTTTGGAATCAGTTTACATTAAGAGGGCCTTCACATGAGAAATTTCAGACCGGTTTTGAAACTCACGCCGGCTTGAGTTCATTTTGGGCGGGCTTATTTCCTTTGCATTCATATGGATATTTCAACTCGGCTTGAATTCGAATCACGCAACACCAACAACAATACTGCATTTTCCAGGATGCAGCTCAGTATTGATTTTGAGTGTCCAGTTCGCTCCGGTTTGACAAAATCGCGTTCACATGAAAATTTCACATCGACTTGAAATGTCAGACCAGTTTGAAAAGCCGAATTGAAATTCAGGGCGGCGTGAGTTTCATTTCACCTTACTCATGTAAACATTCAGAGGGATTTGACCACACACCGAACAGAACTCAGGCCGGCGTGAGTTTCAAACCGGTCTGAAATTTCTCATGTGGAGGCTTTTTAAGGCTGCCTTTACACGAGGACTTTGGAACGGTTCTATATGGAACCGTTCTGTAGAGGTACGGATAGGCTTCCCGTTTACACGATATCTTGGAACTGTTCTTTGCTGAACCGTTTCTTTCCATGCATTCACGCACGGGTGGTTCCACATTTATAGCCTACAAATGACCTCCCATTGCCTCATTTCTAAGCGTACCTGACGAGAACCGTTCTGGGTGTTTACACGAGAACTTTTTGGTACGGTTCCAAACGGGATCTACTTTCTAGGTGGACCGTTTGGGTACGGCTAGCAGTTATGTTTGGAACGGTTCCATCAGTTCCCGTGTAATCGCAAAGCCTATCCGTACCTTTTGGGGTATGGTTCCATTTGGAACCGTTCCCGTGTAAAAGCAGCCTAAGACTCAAGACCGTGCCTTATGTAAGCAAAAAGTGTTCAGTTTCTCACTTGGACTCTTCAAGTAAACAATGGTGAATAGGTGCTAATTGGCCAATCATAGGGCCAAATAGACGCATTATTCATCATATCGCGTGTATCTGCACCTGGCTATATATTTCAGTTTACCTTTCAGTTTACCGAGGTTTTTATATTCTGATGAGTGTTGGACAAAAAAAGCTTTCAGTATGCTTAAAAATGTTCCCTCTTTTTCGTGCTATAGTGAAGCTCTGTAGTGCCAACAGACTTTTTAAATGTGGTACAGATTTCATTATGACATAGATCATGCATGCGAATTATTATTCGGCAGTAATTTAGTCTATCGCTAACAAGAATGGCAAGGATCATAGCACGACCTAGTTGAAGGTGTTTTGAATAAGTTAGATAATATGCCGTATATTTTGTTTATAATATTATTCATGTTGTCTTCTCATATTGGATGTATGTATGGGCATAGAAGTACTTAAACTTTAGGGGAGATGGCTGCAAACTGTCTACCAGAAGAGCGGTCATAATCCAAGACAATTTCCCACAATCATTGTTGTCTAGTCGTGTGAGCTGAAGCCATTGTCGGTGAAAACAATTGTTTTCCATAGAAATCGCCAAAGCGAAATGGATCTTGTACAATTGAGATAGTAAATGAAAACAAATTTCTCTTTGTGTTCTCTCTGAACAGAAACAATCTCCATAAGAATAGCAGCCCGTGTGAAGGAGACAAGTTTCACATATTTTACTTCGCATTCACTTTGGTTTGGCAAAAGGACACGACTTCGCTTGTCAAAAAGGATATGTGAGGTATGTATTATTTGGATGTTCAGTTCTTACTATTCAACCTTACACCCTGGACATGCGATCCGATATTTCACCTAACATTTAGTGAACATCAATGTTCAGTGAAATGTCAACAATGAACTCAGCGATGGTCCGCCCTTCAAATCCAAGCCAACATCTCATCCACCATTTGTATTGCTTCAAATATGCAGTGAAATGTTGGATCGTTTGACCACCCCTACACTGGACATAATCTATCATAACATAAAATTTGAGTGAAATTTCGAGTGAAACGTTACGGATCAACCTCCAAGTTACTACTGATTCAGACTTCGCATCCGAACGCCGAATTCCGAACTTATGTCTAGGAAGAGATTTGTGATTTGAGGATCGATCAGTCCTCAAGAAACGACTAATGCAATATCTTAATAATAGACACCCAACCCCATTTGTAATATATTGGTTAGGGTTCACACTTTTTTCAAATTCTAGTAGTATATCTCTTTGATCATCCAATCATCCATAATAACGATATTATCAGGAAGTGCTTTGTAGGATTTAGGTCCCTGTTGACAGGCGAGATGAGAGATTTTAAGGAGTGTCCTTTTGGAGAGTAGACGTGTTCTTGTATATAGCTACTGAGATGAGTGTACAATGAGATTTATAGAAAATCAGAAGAACATAGTTTTTATCTAGCTTTTCTACAATATATACTACAGAGCTCCGTTGAGATATGAGCGCAAAGACTAGTTCATACTTTGAATAATATTCGATCATCATCTTGTCATCTCAAACACGAAGTTCATATCTCCAGCCCCAATATCGACAACAAATGTCTTAAATGGATGCACGGTTTTCATTGGTTGATTCTATCCGGGGATTTTTGATTCGCATCAGTACGTTCGGATGAAATCAAAACTTTGGATGGAGAGCTGAAACAAAAGTTCTTGTATGAATTCCGGGAACCGAATTAAAGGCTGATTTCCACGAGGCGATTTCGCTGCGAAATCGCTGCGAAAATAGATTTGAGCATGCGCACTCAACTTTTTGAGATTTCGTAGCGATTCGCTGCGACATCGCTAGGAGTAGACCAGAGTCCTACTATTTCGCAGCGAAACCTGCAAATACAAGATCCATGATGGCGTCAATTAGCGGCAGTCAGTTTAACTTCACGCTACCCATAGAGGCGTTGTCTGGGCAAAATGCAAATGTTTTGTCAGCACTTCTAGGAATGCAACAGCCAATGCAAGGAGAGGAATTGCAAAGCATAGGAAAGGTAATTATGAATGATAACTGTTCTTTTAATATTTTCTCTACCCATGTCGAATCAAGGGCCATAAGTATCGAGCTTGGAGAGGTAGGTGGCACCCTTTATGGCCTTGAACAACTTGTCAAATTTCCATACAAGCCCAGTGAAAGCCTTCTAAATCTAATGTTGAAGGGCAACCCTGATTATAGAATTGACAACTTGAAATGAAAATATCTTATGTAGGCTTGATCCTTTATCAACAATAACTTGTTTCTTCGTCTATTTCCTGTTTAGGAGTCAAGTAGCTTTGACAAGGAGGCCTTCCTAGAGGCTGTTAGAGACCTGCCCTGCCTGTGGAATGTAAATTCACATTCATATAAAGACAGGGCAATGAAGCAGAATGCATGGAGGAGCCTTTCCTCCATGTTCAATAAAGATGGTGAGTGGGGAACAGATTAAACTATATTTTGGTTTTCCCACAGTTACTCTCCAGAATTGTGGTAAACAAGCCTTGATGGGTTTGCATATGCTTGATGTTATGCAACTTACATGAATATGAGAGGAACTCCTCTCTCTGCTCCTGTTTGTTTTTCCAAAGGATGCCATATCATATGTGTAACTTAGATTCTCTCTTTTATTTATTTTCAGTTGTGTTCCTTCAAAAGCAATTGAAGAATTTGAGGGACATGCTAAAGAAGTGCTTGGACAAGCGCAACCGCCTGTCAAGGTCTGGTGCAGCAGTCAGAGAATTGCCAAAATGCCAGTACTTTGAGCAAATGGCATTTCTCTGTGAGACAAGTGCCAACAAGGCAACTGAGAGCAATTTACCCTCTACAATTGACCCTTTGGGTAGTCCCTTTTCAGAGGACTCTGTGATTACACCACCAAGTCCAGGTAGCATTGGTGAGGTAGTTACAGAGACTCCAAGTAGGCTACCACCCCAACCAAATAGGAAAAGGAAGAGGGATTCTCAGGCTTCAGTATTGACACAGTCTTTAGCAGAATGTGATGCAATGCTGAAGAAATCCATGGAAGATGACAATGATGAAGATGCTCTTTATTGCCGCAGCTTAATCCCAATAATGAGAGAGCTGCCTAAGAAGCAAAAGAGGCTGGCTAAGATAAAAATTAGCCAACTTCTTTATGACATTCAATATGGAGATGAGTGATTATCTTCATATTGTGTGTGCTTGGCTGGTTTCTCAAATTGGTATTAATCAAGGCATTTAAAGGCATGCTGGAGAAATTACAGCACAAACATTTGATTATAAGTTTTCATTTTGATGATTAATTAGAGTATATATAATGGAATGCTTTCAACTGATTTGCCACTAAAACACCATTATAGAAAGTTGTGAGAGATATTCACATTGTCATCCTCCATGGTGCCCAAAACTACTCACTATCAGTATCACTACAAAACTAAAAGCCATTTATTAACTGAATAATTAAGTATAAATGTTTAAAATGGAAATCTGGCAGCATTGTGATCATGGAAATGTTCAATATTTCATTAATTTCTTTGCATGTGATGAGTGGAACATTACTTCTTCCTTTTTCATTTGGTACTTAAGGAACACACATTTCTGGTCATTGCTCAAAATACCTTAAATAGAACAAATTGATACCCTGTTCATAGCTTAGAGGGTTTCATGAATGTTCATTGCCCTAAGGTTTTGGTTGATATGTTCTCAATAAACCTAAATAGATTAAATTGCTACCCTATTCATATTGTAGAGGGTTTCAGGAATATTGATTATTCCAAGGTTTTGGTTGTTATGTTTTCAATACACCTAGAATAGATCAAATTGATACCCTATTCATGATATAGAGGGTTTCATAAATATTCATTGCTCTCAGGCTTTGATTGGTGTATTGTCAAAATGCTGTGCCAGATACTGTGGACTAGTCAATAACTATACAGCAAGATGTTCATCAATAGATACCTGAAATGCCATTTGTCCTGCACGTGATAATGACATAAGTCAGTTTCAAGCCCTGTCTCTAGTTACTCTCAGTAGCTGCCAATCAAGTGATCCTGCTGTGGAGCAGAAGTAGTTTCTGAAGTGATCTCGTACTTCTTTGTCGTCCCGAGAGTAATTGTTCGAACCCGTTTGCGATATTTGTTGCAGTCCAGCACTATTTGCTTGTTCCTTACGCCAATCCCCGAGAGTTATTCCGAGTCTGGTATCTCTATCAATGTACGATGTTGGACAATAGTTATAGTTATTTTCATTATTCTGCGTACGTTTCTTCATCAAATAATTGTGCAATGCAACAACTGCTTTTGTTATCTATTTTACCTTCTCTGTCTTTGCTATAATTGGTCTACGAAATACTCTGAACCTTGACGTTGCAATACCAAATGTATTTTCAATAACTCTCCTTGCCCTCGAAAGTCTATAGTTGAATATCCTCTGTTCTATTGATTGATTTTGATTTGGATAGGGCTTCGTCATATGGGGCTTTAGACCAAATGCATCATCAGCCACGAAAACAAATGGGTATAGTTTCGACGAATCCGGATTTATTTTCTCAGGTTTTGGAATATCTAATAAATTATTTTCGATAGCATGACCTAAATGGCTATTATTATAGACGCTCCCATCGCTCTGTCTACCAGAATCTCCGATATCTACCAATAAAAATTCGTATCTGGCATTACAAACGGCTAACAAAACGATACTGTGGGTCTTTTTGTAATTAAAGTACTCGGATCCACTGTTATGTGGGGCTTGCATGACAACATGTTTCCCATCTATTGCCCCCAGTGCATGTGGGAAGTTCCACCTGTTTTGAAACTCGGCTGCAATCTCTCTCCATTGAGCTTCTGTACTAGGGGGGTCAATAAATTTTAAATTCAACAAAGTGACCCACAGTGCATCACATGTCTCTGATAATACCCTGCCAATTGTTGTCGGGCTTATCCTATAACTGGCTGCAATTGTGCACTGGGCGTCTCCTGTCACCAAATACCTCAATGTAACAGCCAATCTTTCACTTGGTCCAATTGGATCTCGCATTACCGTACTCTTTTTTACAATAATAGGAGCAACGAAAGAAAGAAGTTCTTCAAATGTTGAAGGCGACATACGGAAGCACGTGAAAAAATATTCATGATCGTGAAGCCTCAAGTCTCTTACCAACATGTGGAATTCTCCCTTTTCCTGCCGATCTCTATACACTTTCCTTACCCAGTACCTTTTCTTTCTTTTCCTCTTTAGCTCTATTAGCTTCAAAATTAGTAATTTCTTTTTCACTAACAACAACCTTCGTGCATACACCATGTTCGATATTGCGCGCCAAAACTATGAATTTCGCTGTATCTAGAAAAGAGATCGCGGCGATTTCGCTACGAAATCAGAAAGCCCAGTGCGCATGCTCAAATTAATTTCTCTGCGAATTCGCGGCGAAATATTCGCCCCGTGGAAATCAGCCTTAAGTGGTGATGTGCCTTTAGTTTATAGTCAGTTTGCAGCAGTGACATAGAAGTGAAAGTGCCGAAGGAGCTAGATGAGCACTTCGATTGTTCGCCACTGAAGCCAAATCACTAATGCGGTAAGATGTCAAAATGCAATAGCTCTGCTGAAAATACGAAAGCTCTGCTGTGACTGGGTATTGGAGATAACATTAAACATTCTTGCTTCACACCATATCTGTGAATACAGCTTAATTCACAGATTACTACATAGAAAACTACCTTAAGTGAGCTATGCAGGTACCCAGCAAAATTTCCTATATAGGCATACAAGTTGCAAGCAAAACTAATTCAGCGAGTACGACGTTGTTGTCTGTATAAAAGTTTCCTTTCTACCCTTAAAGGAATGTCCCACTCTCATCTGCTAATCAAACTGTCCTTTTATTTGGAGCTAAATATTACTGAGGCTCTAAAAACTGAGGCACTACTGTAGAGGCTATTTGGGGTAGACCCACCGAGAGCATGTGTAAAGTGTATATAATTAGACTGTGAACGGCTCGGTGAGGTGACTTGCGTCCCTGCCATTCACTCTGGAGAGTGCTTGTTTGTCTCTTGCTCGTCTTTCTCTCTCCCTCTTTGTATATGACAAGGGTTATATATTTCCTTTACAGACAAAACCTAATGACGAAAGCTACTTAATCGGGAAGGCGTATCCGGTAGCAAAGCGTGATATGGTTATTAAATGAATCGCAAAGTGTGATTACTCATAAACATAGTATGACTTACTCATACATAACAGCTCGATACTTACGTAGATTAACAAGAAGTAATAATTATTGCACAATGCGTCCTAACTGAATTCCAACTTATAATAGTCTGAGACTAGTAATTTGGCTGGCTGTCCACCCATGGAGCCTAATAGCAAACGCGTAATGGAACTCCTCAGCTTTTCACAAGCACTAAGAGTCCAGAAGTGTGCAGGACAACAATGAATAAAAGTGCTTTCTCAAGTCACTCGATATCCGGCCTAGTCTTACTTATGTTAGTTACATTATTACTGCAAAAATCAATTATCAAAATAGCAGTATTACGCATGTACGGGATCTGGAGAGCAAATGGACAATTGAGGGGCCGTGATGGCTTGACTATGGAATATGAACGTCACGAAAGAACTGTTTCCTAGCTTCTCAGCGGGCGTGCTTCGTGTTGCATGATTACACGAGTATCAAGGTGCTTATACAGTCTTTAAAACTCCTTTGCAGTGGCGTAGCGCGACTTTTTCGACTGGGTATTCTATCATAGGGTGTGGCTGGGTGTGGCTAATTAACGTCCCGTGGCATTTATCACCCTGAACATAAGTATCTAGTAAAAAACTCAATCTCCTACCTTGTATTCATCAGTTGGTTTTGGTCACATAAGAGAAAGGAACCGAAAATTAATATTAGACATTGTATCTGGACTGTGTGATGCTAATGCAAGGCTTCGGCCTCCCCTTATCAATAATCCTCTTTTTTCCGTGAGTGATAAGTTTTTTAAAGTGAGTTTTGAATCAGCGATGTCACGATATCACCCACCGCTTATTCCCCCATAGTCAAGTTAAATCCATCTAGCAAATCATGAACAGGGCCTATAACAACAAAGCCTAGAAGGTTCTCGAAGCCTTAACAAAAGAACACTCTTTACAATAGCAACTGGACAATGTTGATAGGGACAACATCACATGACTCTGCATACCTTTGGATTGTGCAAATCTAGCAGCACGCATTATGTAAACAGAAAGAAACTAAGCTAGGGAACTTACATATATTTAGAAATATAGGGGGAATGTTTGACGTCTATCTTTATAATATTCACGAAATTAAAACAGCTACAGGCTCCTCCTAACACCACAAAATGAGACATTGGGGAACTTGGCCTACGTGCGACTGAACCTCTACGAGCTACCTACCTTTCACTTGTCTTTCTTGCTGCTGCAACATAACATAATTTACATCTGATCAGAACATTCTTGCTAAAAAGTCAGCCTTTCAACTCTCCTATTAATAATTTCACGTGTCGTATTTACTTCGTATTCGGTAACAACTCCGTCACTCCAAGTACCCAAGCTCAATGTTTATTAGCCTCTATGTGAGGTTTTAGAAGTATGAGGCTGGACGCTGGCCATTTCTCAGCGTATTTTGAGATTGTTTTTGCTCATTAAGGAAAAATTTATTCATGAAATGGAGCATTTTGATTGGTGGAAACACCCTACCGGGATTCACTGCGTATTCGTGACGAACTTCTGTTTAACATGAAGTTCCTGTTCGGTCTTCTGCATTATCTTCACAAATCTGCTTGCTTCCATATGATTCACATCTGCACACTTACACAGCTTGAATATTAAGGCAGGTAAACTCGTTAAATGGAGTTAATTTTGCCATTTGAATGAGCATTTGAGAAATAGTACTGTTGTCGCAACATAATGCAGATTATTATTTTTTCTGGAAATTGTGGGGTATTCACTGAATACCTTGAATACCCTGACGCTACGCCACTGCTGCTTTGGTATTATTTTCGTTAGGTTTAAGCTAGAATCTAGCAAGGACATGACTACAGAATAATTCCCGTCTCAAACAATAGCCCTGAATTTTGAAGTGTACTGTAAGTAGAAAATTGTTCTGCAAAGAGCAACAATAGTCATACTCGCTCACTTAGTGTTTGCTTGCAACTTGTATTTTCATAGGGTTAGTGGTATACAGAAATCTTTGCTGGGTGCTTCTATAGCTCACTTAAAGTATTTTTTCTACCTAGTATTCTATGAATGATGCTGTATTCATTTGTTATTGCAAGTATGATATGACGGAGAGAATGGGCTAGCCCAGAACATTACTGCAAATATCCCGATTCAAGTAGACAGAATTCAGGCTTTTTCGTGATAGGTATAGCTGTCGGTTGCTATGATATTTCAGGGATTGGACTCTTCTTTTCACAGATATGATGTGAAATGAGAATGCTTCTTCCTATCTCACATACTGAGGCCTTATTGGACTTGAAAATGTTGACCTCTGTACTCACCCGTAACTGGCCTCATGTAGACAATTGGCACTTATCTGAAGATGCACATCTGGCGCCTTCGGGGCTTCTATATCATTGATTTTGCAGTCAGTTAGCTTCAACACAAAATGCAATTAATAGCAGAAGACCATTCGCTTTATCGGAATGTGTGCTTTTCAACGTGTTTCAATGCGGTCTTAATCGAAAGTTACTGTGTTAACATTGAATACTGCATACTAAAAACAAATAGGATAATTGTAGGAAGAATAAAAAGTACCAAAAGTGTGTCTAAAGAAAGGTAGCAGAAATTAACGGAAATAAGGGTAATGCAGTGCATCCTCGACTATCCGAACAGCTCAGAATGAAAGTCCGGAACAGCTGTTCCGTTAAGCTCACAGGCATCTTACGGCTATATGGAAATCAGGCATAGCCAATCAATGTCTCAATATTTGACCTAACTTTTAATAAGTTAATGAGTGTCAACTCGATAATGCTGTTCTAAATTTTTGCGACATTCTTCATAATCCTAAAACTATAAGATCTTAGCGACTTAAGACAGAAAGTCGTTTGGAATATTTTTAGGTCCTGTGTTGGCTTTTGCATTCACGTTACATTACTCCACCCCAGAAACATGTGAACACCAAAGAACAGAGAAATTTTGAAACCGTACCAACAGCATCAACTAGATGCGTTTTATGAGGACGTATGTGTTCGCCAATGGGTAGATATTCGTTGTTATCTGAAAACGAATTATTGTGAAAAGAGAGGAAAAATGGCTCTGTTCATGGGAGTATAGGCAGGTCAAAAAGAAAATGGAGTAACTTGAATGTGGCTTGAATGTTAAGGTAAATACTATCAATGTAGTTGCGGAAAATTTTGCGCTTCACACATTAGCCATTTACCACTTTAATCTAGTGTTCACTCATCTCCAACCTTTTGCTAGAAGCTCTGTCACATAACTTCGTGAAAACAAATATCCTGAAAGTATTTGGCTGTAGAAAAGTGGCTAGTTTATCTACGCTTTGGAATTTACAGAATAAATACCTTGCTTTTACTCTACCTTCTATGCTATGTAATGATGTAGAAGTTTTCACACAGCTTGCATAGGTGTGTATAATGGAAATTTGTCTCTGTTTGTTAGAGCATTATTACATTTCTAACAGAATCAATGTAACTTAAATTGCCTGACTTGTTGTATTGAATTCTAGACTATTGGTCAAGATGGATTTAGACGAAGACAATGAAAATTTTTTCAAGTTCGCATCTATTGTTACTGATGCAGTTCCAAAATCATTGCGGAAATTTTTTGTTGAGAAGTGGAATCAGAAGTTTCCAAGAAATACATGGGAAAGTGGCAAAACAAGCAGTGGAGATGATATTATTGCGAAAATTAAGGCTGTGAATAATAACAGAAAGCCACAGTATGAGGACAAATTACGTTCAGGGAATGAGAACGATTGGGATACAACAGTATTAATGTATGTTCTGGATTTCTCAAAGCTCACATTGATTACAGCTAGCGATAAGATGAACTTGGATAAGCTGAGAAAATTCAGAAATGAGTGTTTTGCACATGTACCAAAAATGGTTTGTCCGTCTTATCTATTTGCTCAGAAAGCTAGTGAAATAAAAGTGATAGCAAAGGCTATGTTTGGTGAAGATGCTGAAAATGAAATTGACAAGATTCTGAATTCCAGAATTACAACGGAAATGAGTAGGAATCTGGAACAGCAACTGATAACAGAGCAAGCTCGCAATAAAGAATTTGAGCAATTTGTATCAAATATCGAGGGTAAAGAATGATTATGTTTTTGTAATCAACAAGTTGAAAATATTGAAATACATCGTATTTTTTCTTATATTTTTAAAGATGAAACTAGATTTTCCGTATGGTTAAAATTCATTTCTTTATTCAGTTCTATGCGCTGAAAGGATGTTAGGTGAAGGTAGAATTATTATTTATTTTAAACTAATCCTTGCTATTTCAAGCAGATAGAGTGAACTTATTTTTTCTGTCTTTGCATTCTGTAGGCAATGTGTACTTCTTTAGGTATCTTGTGCTGAATTGTAAAGAAGCTATTATTTGCATTTTTTTGCCTGTTGTACGTTGATGGTAAATAATATGATTCATGGTATTTATTTACTAGAAATAAAGCATTATGGTAAAGAAACGCATGAGCTTGTAAAGGACACAAATGAACGTATGAAGGAATTGGAGGTTAATGTGAACAAACTTCGTCCCTCGGACAATGAACCCGGTAAATACTTACTAATGTCTAGTTCTGGACAAAACAAATACTTTGTAATATAGGAGTCTTTCATTTTTGTCGCATGAACTGTCAAACATTTTAAATATTTTAATCTAAGTAGTAATCACTCTCAAAAGAAATAAGATGATTGTATGCATAGAAAGCCAATGTGCTTTAGGAATTCATTGCATTCACTTTGTTAATGATACCGTCTAAATGGAGGATTATGTTGAAATGAAGTGCCAGTAGATTGACTTAGGATGCCAGTAAAATGCCTCTTTATGTTATTGCGTCAGATGTTTGCATTTTTCTGGATCTGCTGATCTCTCATTTTGGGATATTTCACTTCAGACCTGATGAAGCGAGTTAAGCTATGAAAGTGTATACTTTAGTACCCATGTGCAATTCGTTTTTCAGATAACAAGAAGCAACAAGATACAAGTGAGTTGAATTGTTTTCACTGTTTCAAATCACCATGATCTATGACTTTCTAGGTGTTTCTTTTATTCGTCATAAAATATCCTACATAGTCAAATTGAAGATGGTTTGTAGATTTCTTTCTTCTTGATCTTACAGTAGTTCTCTTCATTTCCTGTTGGGAATTTGTCCAGACAAAAAGTACGGAGCTTATCCTCAAAAATGACACGATGATAAATACAATTCCACCAAGCTTATGAATTAGTTCCCTGGTGTATGATTAGCCATTTCCCGGGCGAAATCGTGCAGAAGACGCTTTCTCTTGTGTTACATACGTTTTAGTTTTAAATATTTTAAGTGTTTTATGTTTGTCTTTTTCTCGTCAAATTTTCCATGTTCCTTTGTTTTCACGTTTTCAAGTTAGTCTGTTTTCAATAGTTATTGTTCATTGAAATTCTGAGTGGCCAGGGAGATGGATATACTTAATGCCAATAGGAACTGAACAGTGGCATGCAGGAATAGCCTCCCCCTACTTGACTTAAACTTCACAACCAACCAGTTCTTACTTAAAGGTTTCAGACCTCCATTTAGATATGACAGAAACAGTAATGGTGGAGGAATACTGATCTATGTTAGGGAAGGGGTTCCAGCAAAGGAAATAAAATCGTATAATTTCTCTGATAAAATTGAATGTGGATTTGTTGAAATTAACCCGCTTGATGCCCATAGTACTAGGTATGAAAATTTCATTTTGATGGGGGATTTTAGTATGGAAGAACAAGAAGCTGACATAGGCAATTTCTCGGAAACATATAATTTGAAAAATTTAATGAAAAAACCAACATGCTTTAAATCCGATAGACCAAGGTCAATTGACTTAATACTTACTAATAGAGTATCCAGTTTCCAAAACACAGATGCGATTGAAACTGGACTATCGGATTTTCATTGTATGATAGTAACTGTCCTAAAAGGCGGTTTTGTGAAAAGGGGACCGAAATTAATAAATTATAGAGACTATCGAAATTTTAGGATCGATAACTTTAGAAACGATGTATGTATCGAACTTTACAAACCTACCCAAGAAGATTCAATGAGCTATGATACTTTTGAAACGATAGTCAAAAAAGTGCTAAACGAACATGCCCCCATAAAAAAGAAATACGTCAGAGCAAACGATGGACCCTTTGTGACAAAAGCATTTAGGAAAGCCGTTATGTTGCGGACGAAATTACGAAATAAGTACAACAAGGAAAGGACCGAAGAAACTGAGAGGGCCTTCAAGAAACAAAGGAACAGATGCGTTAAACTTCTACGCGAAACTAAACGCAACTATTACCAAAATCTTGATCTCAAAAACCTTGGTGACAGTCGAAAGTTTTGGAAAACTATAAAGCCTGTCTTTTCTGGTAGGGTCCAGACTTCTACTAGTGTGACCCTGCTGGAAAATGACAGACTTGTATCTAACGATAGGGCTGTTGCTGACATCTTTAATGATTACTTTGTTAACATTACAAGCTCTCTCGACATTGCAGATGTTGATTTGAACTTGATATCAACAGATGATATGGATGATCCAGTTGATATCGCAGTGGGAAAATATAGTTCACATTCGAGTATTAAAAGAATACAACAAAACTTTAGTCGTTCTCAGATTTTTGAATTTATACCAGTTTCCGTGGTGGATGTAAATAATCAATTAAAAAGATTAGATCCAAAGAAGGCAACTCCTTTAGAGAGTATCCCAGGTAAAATCCTGAAAGAAAACTCAGATATCTTTCTATCTTGCCTGACAGATACTTTAAATTTGTGCCTATCAGAAAATTATTTTCCTAACAAGCTAAAAGATGGAGATGTTTCTTCACTTTTCAAAAAGGATGATGCTTTCTGCAAAAAGAATTACAGACCAATTACTGTGCTGCCAGCGACTTCAAAAATCTTTGAACGACTATTATATGACCAGATAATGCCCTTCGCTGGGAACTTTTTGTCGTCTTTGCTTTGTGGCTTCAGGAAAGGCTATAACACACAGCACGCTCTCCTACGATTTTTGGAAACCTTTAAAATGACCCTAGACAAGGGAGGCATTGCAGGTGCTTTATTAATGGATCTATCAAAAGCCTTCGACTGCATAGACCATGAATTGCTGATAGCAAAATTGCATGCCTATGGTTTTGGTAGAGGTGCTTTACTTATGATTCACAGCTATTTGTCACAAAGGAGACAACGAGTTAAAATTAATGGGTCGTTTAGCACTTGGAAAGTAGTTCAGAAAGGAGCCCCGCAGGGGTCAGTGTTAGGGCCTCTTCTATTTAACGTGTATATTAATGACCTTTTTCTTCTGATGAATAGAGCTGAAATATGCAACTATGCAGACGATACCACTCTCTATATATGCGACTCTGAGATCAACAATGTCATTGATGGGCTAGAGCAAGATGCCACCCATCTATCAACCTGGTATCCTGAAAACTATATGAAACTAAATGCGGACAAATGTCATTTTATGATATTTGGCGAGAAAAAAGATAAGATGAAATTACATGTAGGTAAGGCGGTAATAGAAGAAAGTGATGAAGAAACATTACTGGGAGTTATACTAGATACAAAACTTAACTTTAAAACTCATTTGCAAACTCTTTGTAAAAAGGCCAGCCAGAAACTGCATGCTCTATCTCGCATTTCAATTTTCATGGAACCCAAGAAATTAAAATTGATGATGAACACTTTCATAATGTCACAATTCAGCTACTGCCTTCTAATTTGGATGTTCCATGACAAAAATATTAATAACAAGATAAACAGGATACAGGAAAGGGCTCTTCGAATCGCATACAAAGACAACAATTCTCCTTACGAGAAATTGTTAGAAAATGATAATTCGGTATCTATTCATCAGAAGAACCTACAGTTGCTTATGGTTGAAATTTACAAAACAAGGAATCACTTAAATCCTTCGTTTATGATGGATATTTTTGAAGAAAAGTCAATGCCGTATCTGCTAAGAAGCTCTAGCAATTTAAACCTACCAAAAGTGAGAACCACATGCTATGGTACAGATGCCGTAAGGTTCATGGGTCAAAGAGTATGGGCAAAATTACCCGTAGAAGTGAAAACTTCAGACTCTTTGACTATTTTTAAGAAACATCTTAAGACAACAAAATGCAAACATTGCAACTGTAGGATTTGCAAACCTTTTATATATGGTCTAGGTTATTTGTAAAATAATTTTATTATGTATTTCTTTTGTATACCTTTTTGTAAATAGTTGGCCTTAATTAGCTTTTATTTTTAGCTATTTCGAAAAGCCAACTTTAAATTAAAGTATTAATAATAATAATAATAAACGTTGAAAATGTCTTAAAATACACTGCAGACCTCGTTCGGTAAGGTAGTCTACAGGTGGCTACTTGGATACATACAGTACACGAAGTAAAGAACAAATGAAAGAAAAAAAAAACAATTGTACATTATACATAATAATAATAATAATAATAATAATAATAATAATAATAATAATAATAAAATAGGTTACAATCCATAATCAGCAGACTGGAAACAGAGAGGCCTCATGCGTTGATACTAACAGGAGACTTTAATTGCAGATCTTCGCAATGGTGGCATGGGGACACTGAACAGCCTGGGGGGAGTGTCCTAGATGAACTCATTGAAACATATAATTTATATCAATTGATTGATGAACTCACGAATATAAGAGGAGACAGTATGTCCTGTATTGATCTTTTAATAACAAACCAACCTGCTTTTTTGTCGAGACTGGTGTAAATCCATCCTTAGACGACTCCTGTCAACACCAAATTGTTCATGGGAAACTAAATATAGCCATTTCGTTTCCACCCCCATATAGAAGAACTGTTTGGGATTATTCCAAGGCCGATATCTTGAATATAGAAAATGTCTTACAAAAGGTAAGTTGGCCTCTTTGCTTCAGTGGCATGGGATCTAATGAAATGGTAGATAAATTTTACGAATTATTGAAATCTACTTTTTTGGAAAACATACCTAATAAGATTGTCCAGTTTAATGACAAAGACCCTCCTTGGATATCCCATGAAGTGAAAAGGGCAGTAAAACGTAAGCACCAAGTTTACAAGAAGTTTGTGCAAAGAGGTAGAATGGTGGAGGACTGGGAAAACGTAAAGGAAGTTTCCAAATTAGCTTCAAAATTGATCGCTAATGCCAAAGAAAACTATCAAAAATTATGCAGAAAACCCTCAGACCCTAATACTGGTACAAAAGCTGTTTGGTCATCACTAAATAGGCTGACTGGCAATAAGAAGCATCCCAATATTCCTCCGATACTCGAAAACGGGCTTTTTTGTGGTGAACTTTGAAACTAAAGCAAATGTGTTTAATGATTACTTTGTAGCACAGTGTTGTTCAGCAGGAACATCAAGTAGTCTACCCAATTTTGTGCCGAGGTCCATTCCAGCCCTGCAGCGTCTTGATGTTAGTAGGGAAAGGGTACTGAAGCTCATTCAGGCCCTTGACTCCTGCAAATCTCATGGCTGCGATGAAATTTCTGTTACAATGATAAAGATATGTGATGATGCAATCGTTGAACCTCTGTGCGTGATCTTTGAGAGGTGCATTGAGACTGGTATTTATCCTTCTTCTTGGAAGAAGGCCAATGTTGTACCAATTCACAAAAAGGGGAGTCGGCAATGGAAAAACAACTATCCTCCGATCTCTTTGCTTCCTATTTTTCTAAGATTTTTGAAAAACTGCTGTTTGATGCAATCTATAGTCATTTGAATGAGAATCAATTATTGACGCCCAAACAATCTGGGTTCCGACCTGGAGATTCCACCATAAACCAATTGTTGTTTATAACACATAAGATCTATTGTGCATTTGACGATACCCCGAGTAAAGAAACACGGGCAGTATTTCTTGACTTGTCAAAGGCATTTGACAGGGTATGGCATTAAGGACTTATTTACAAACTTAAATGTAACGGAGTATCTGGTGATATGCTAGCTCTTATTTGTAACGTTTTAGTAAATAGGAAGCAAAGAGTGGTTTTGAATGGGAAGGCTTCAGTGTGGAAGGATGTCCTTGCAGGGGTACCTCAAGGGTCTGTACTGGGTCCCTTATTCTTCCTTATTTATATAAATGACCTATGCGACAACTTGAGTAGTGATGTCAGGCTATTTGCAGATAATACCTCCTTATTTTCGGTGGTTGAAAACGAGATTATTAGTGCTGATGAACTGAATCGAGACCTTGAGAAAGTGCGGCTTTGGGCCTGGCAATGGAAAATGCAATTTAACACCGATAAAACTGAAGAAGTAATCTTTTCTACCAAATTAGCTAGAATTGTCCACCCTCCCTTAATGCTAGGTAACGATGCAGTGAAGAGGGAAAATGAACATTTGGATCTAGGAATGATTTTGGATTCCAAACTAAATTTTCAGAGTCACATCAGAGCAGCCATTCTCAAGGCAAGATGAGGAAGTGGGCTTATACGATATCTCTCAAAGTATGTCTCTAGAAATATCCTTCATCTAACTTACAAACTATATGTCAGACCTCATTTGGACTATGGAGACTTATTGTACCACAGATATTACCCTGAAATGCGACTAGGTTTTACACAAAAACTCGAACAAACCCAGTATTCTGCGGCACTAGCAGTCTCTGGTGCATGGAGAGGTACACATAGGCAAAGACTTTACGATGAATTAGGATGGGAAACCCTGTACAGTAGAAGATGGTACCGACGTTTATGTCATTTCTTTAACCTCAAAAATAATCAATCCCCTGAATATCTCTTCAATCAAATCCCTGACGAGCGACGACTTAGAATTCTCCAAAAAGAGTTTTTTCTATTGTGGTGCACAGACGTGGAACGAAATCCCAATACAAATAAAAACGAGTTTCACGATTACCACGTTCAAAAAGAAATTAAAGGAATACCTGCAAAATTAGCATTCCCTCCCGAAGCACGATCCCTAGGAAGACCAGCATTATACCTGAAGTTACAATTTAATGTTAATTTCCTTTTCTTTGTATCTCAGTTAGCTGATAGGGTTTCTGTGTAAAAATATGATTTGATGATGATGATCTTTGAAATCAGCGGATATATGCCCCTTCTGTTAGCAGGACTGTCCATTTTTCAAATACGTATTTCAGTAATGCCCCTTACGAATGGAATTTACTTGGCAGAGGTATAAGGAGTTCCAAGTCTATTGCTGAATTCAAGCGCAAACTCCTGTCGAAAATAAGACCTACTGAAAATTCTGTTTATAACATATATGATATTGAAGGTATTAGAATCTTAACAAAATTGCGTTTGAAGTTTGGTGCATTAAATGAACATAGGTTTAGACATTGATTTAACATCGCAAGTCCACTATGTAATTGCGATGCCGCCAACGAGGATAGTAAGCATTTTCTCCTGTATTGCCCCATGTTTTATCATCTTCGCAGAAACCTCCTTGGCCAGCTCTCAGAAATTCTGAGTATGGATATTTCTAACTTCGATGACGATGCTGTTTGTTCACTGATGTTGTATGGAAATTCTGAACTTCCATATATTGTCAACCGAATGATTCTTGAAGCTACATTAGAATACATCAAAACATCCAGACGCTTTGCATCATTAGACTATGAAAACCGGAACTTCGTGCTTTTTATCTGTCCGTGTATGTTATTTTTGTTTGGTGCGTTTTCGTGCCTTTATATATATATATATATATATATATATATATATATATATATATATATATATATATATATATATATATATATATATATATATGTATATATATATTTATATATATATATATATTGTAGTGATCAACTACGGAAGAATACCCCCGGTTATGTTTATGTTTATATACTTGTATGTAGTTTAGTTGCATTTACGTATAAACGGAAGAAAGGCCTACTTTTTCATGTCTATATTCACATAATTACGGTTACAACACTGGCGACGAGGATGGCTGGTCTTGTTGCACAGCTCCCTCTTTTTGATCCTGAGGCTACGGTCGGTGCCAGTCTCGCTCCTCGGTGGAAGACGTGGGTTTCGGATTTTACTACGTATTTGGTTGCGAACGCCATTGACAATAACAAGCGCAAACGAGCCTTGTTACTCTACTTAGCTGGCTCTCGTGTACGAGAGATTTTTCGCCATTTACCTGATACAGGGGGAGATGAGGATATTGATACAGCCTTAACTGCCTCAACCAATTATTTGGAGCCGCACCGGAATCGTTTATACGAAGTGTATACCTTCCGTCAAGCCTTTCAAGAACCAACGGACACAATTGACCAGTACCACACTCGCTTACGTGGCCTTGCCGAAAATTGCGAATTTGCCGGTGCTTATCTTGAAATTATCATGCAGATAGTTTTACACGGTACCTCGAGTGATCTCCGAAAACAAGCGTTAAAAAACCCTAGCGTCAAATTAAGTGACCTCTTATTAGCAGGGCGCCAGGAAGAAATAAGCAAATTTCAGGCTTCCCTCTTTGAAAGTAAAAGGACAGAAGCCCCTGAAGACGTCAATTTTGTACGCAAAAGGGATAAAAACAAGGCCACCTTCTCAAGAAAAACCACACAGACCTGCCGAAACTGTGGTGGAGAGTGGCCCCATGCCATCGCAGTCTGCCCTGCAAAAGGGAAAAGTTGTCGCGCATGTGGTAAATTGAACCATTTTGCAAATCAATGCCGTTCACAAAGAAGACCTAGGAACATAGGTAGTCATGTGAAGCCATTCAAGGTGAATTATAACATTCATTCATTCAAGTGGTGCTATCTGCTCGCAGCAGGTCAGCAGTCATGGCTCTCCATAAAAACCGGTCTTGTGCATCTCTCACGCATTCTGCGTATGATCTTTTGCTGGTCCACCCCTTGATGTCATCTATCCATATTCTCCTTGGTCTTCCTCGCTACCTTTTGCCGTCCACTTTTCCTTCAAGTAGTAATTTTTGTAATGAGTTTTTTACGAGTTATGTGACCGAAGTACTGCAGGTTTCTCTTCATAATGGTATTTAATAAACTTCTTTTGCATTTGGCCATGGTTAATACCTCATCATTTGTTTTATGATTTGCCCAAGATATTTTTAAAGTTCGTCTAAACGTCCATATTTCAAATGCTTCAATTTTTTCTCTAATGTTTTTGTTAATGTCCATGTTTCGCATCCGTAAAGTAAGGTCGACCAAATGTAACATTTTGATAATCTCATTCTTGTATCTAAACTAACTTCTCTGGATGTAAGAACTTTGTATAAAGATGTAAATGCAGATCTTGCTATTGCTATTCTGCGTTTGATTTCTGTATCACATTTTCCTGTTTCTGTTACTATATGACCTAAATATACCATCTTTTCAACTTGTTCGATGGGCTTTCCTTCAATTGAGATGTTGATTTTCGGTATCTGTTTTGACTTACTTATTACTATATTTTTTGTTTTCATAACATTTATTTCCATCCCATATGGCTTTCCATTATCATTTTACTGCAATTACAACGTCTTGGAGATCTTTTTCATTACATGCTAGTAGAGCAGTGTCATCGGCATACCACAAATTGCTTATGTTAGCCCCTCATACATTAACTCCCTTCACAACTCCTACCTCTCTAAATATTTGTTCTGTGTAAAGGTTGAAAAGGCTTAAAGATAATAAACAGCCTTGTCTACTCCCTTTTCTATTTTGAATTCAGATGTTACTCCACCTTCTATTCTCACAATGCCTTTTTGTTCCCAATACATCTTTGCTATTATCCTTAAGTCTTTGCCATCAATTCCTATTGCTGATAAGCACTCTATCATTGTTTAATGGTTCACCCTGTCAAAAGCTTTCTTGTAGTCGATGAAGCATATATAAACATCTTTGTTTACTTCTAATGTCCTTTCACATATTGTTCTCAAGTTACAGATGTCTTCTCTGGTTCCCAATTCGGGTCTAAATCCACTCTGTAATCTGTTAACTTCCTTATCTATTTATCTGCAATTCTTTGGCGCATAATTTTTAGAAGTAGTTTAGAAGTATGATTCATGAGGCTTATTGTCCGAAATTCTGTACACTTTTGAGCTTTTGGCTTTTTGGAAAGTGGTATAAATATAGATTGCTTCATATCTATTGGAATATATCCACTATTGTATATTGTATTACATAAATCTGTTACTACTTCCAGGTTATGTTCATCAAAAACTTTGATTGCTTCTATAGTGATTTCATCAGATCCGGTTGCTTTACCATTCTTCATCATCTTGATTACATTTTCCACTTCTTCTTTTAAGATGTTTTCTCCAGTTGAAACATCAAAATAGGGAGCTGAATCTCTTTCATCTTCGTACAATTCCTCTATATATTCTTTCCATCTCTCTGCTATTTGTTTGCTATCAAAAAGAATTTTTCCATTTTTGTCTTCAATGCAGCTACATTCATTCCTGCTCTTTGTCCTACTGGTAACTAATTTTATTTTGTTGTGCATTTCTCGTAACCTAAATTGTTTTCCCATTTTTTCACTTTCGTTGCACTGTGAACTTATGCAATTCTCTTTAGCTTTTCTACACTCGTTTTGTACTTCTTTATTAATCTCATTATACCTTTCTTTGTCATTGTTCTTATACCGTCTTCTTTGGCCCATTTTCTGTAAGATTTCATTGGTCATCCATTTCTTTCGCTTTGTGTTCTCTTTGTTAGGTAGTGCAATTTTCATTGCATTCTGTATCTGAATTATAACAGTGATTCAGAAAGTGAGCAAGACTATTGTTATGCAATCAGTCACGTGACAAGAAACTCGCCAAAGCAAACGTTCTTGTCAATGGGATTAGCATGCGCTTTTTGGTGGATACAGGGTCGTCTATCAATGTCATCGACTACGGCACCTTTCAAAAGCTCCCAGATATTACATTAAAGAGAATGACTATAAAGGCATATCCATTTAATTCTAATGAACCTGTCAAGATGAAAGGCAAATTTGACACTACAACAGAATCGCAGAACAAGTTTGCTGTCGCCACGATCTATCTGACAGAAGATGACGGGGGATGCTTACTCAGTGCTGAAACTGCACAAGACCTGCGACTCGTCATATTCCATTTAGTTGCGTTGCAGGAAGACAAAATGCGGACCAATGCATCTCCGGACCATGTACTTAAAGATCTCAAGGACCCTCAGGATCCCAAAATCACTGCAATTTTAACTATACACCGCGAACTATTTCATGGACTGGGCTAACTGAAAAATAAGGAAATAGAATTGTGCGTTGATCGTGATATTCCACCTGTAGCCCAACAGCAACGTAGAATACCTTTCCACCTCAGAGAAAAGGTGGAATTAGAGTTAAAACATTTGGAGGCACAGGACATTATTGAAAAAGTTCCTGCTAATGAACAAACTGACTGGGTATCTCCGATTGTCGTAGTGCCTAAGAAAGAACAGTCTATCCGGATATGTATGGATATGAGAGCTGCAAACACAGCCATTAAAAGATTCCGGCACCCAATTCCTACAGTAAAGGATATTTCGCTTGCACTTAATGGAGCACAATATTTTACTAAACTAGATATGTCTCAAGCTTACCACCAACTACCGCTATATGCCAGAAGCAGACACATCACCGCATTTGCCACGCATATGGGTTTATACCGATATAAACGTCTCAATTATGGGACCAATTCAGCTACCGAGATACTTCAGCATACTCTGCAACAACTCTTGAAAGGAATACCAGGCGTGTGTAATTTGGTAGATGACATTTTAGTTTTTGCACCTTCATATGAAGAACGTAATAAAGCCCTAGAGACTTGTTCCCAACGGCTACAAGACCATGGACTAACACTGAATTTGCGCAAATGCAAATTCCTCAAGCGAAATTTAGAATTCTTTGGCTTTCTGTTCACAAAGGACGGCACAAAGCCAGATCCTATGAAGGTAGATACTTTTATCAACACTCCCACGACCTACAAATGTCAGTGAACTTGGCAGTTTTCTTGGCATGTCCAATTACAGTTCGCAGTATATATGTGATTATGCTACATTAACCGAGCCACTACGGCCCCTAACTCATAAGTATACACAATTCATTTGGGGAGCAGCACAAGAAAAAGTATACCAGACATTAAAAACTGCTTTACTGAGTAGCCCTGTCATGAGTTACTTTGATATCACCAAAGAAACTGCCATCTTAGTAAATGCAAGCCCAGTCGGCCTGTCTGCAATCCTCTCTCAGCGCAAACACGGTTCAAGCAACTCACAGATTATTGCCTATGCCAGTAGGTTGTTATCGCAGACAGAACAACGATGTTCTCAAACGGAGAAGGAAGCGCTTGCAATTGTCTGGGGCATAGAACATTTCCATCTCTACATAAACGGAGCTCCATTTGTGTTGTATACAGATCACAAACCACTTGAGCTGATATACGCAAATCCTGTGTCATAACCTTCTGCAAGAATTGAACGATGGATGTTGAGATTGCAAGAATATGACTTTAAAGTTGTCTATAAGAGTGGTGCAGAAAATCCAGCTGATTTCCTTTCCCGTCATCCTCAAGAGTATACAGCAAAAACTCAGAGTGAAGCGGAGGAATATGTCAATTTTCTCGTCTATCCAACCGTCCCGCAAAGTATGACATTACAGGAAGTTCTTAATACTTCTACGAGGATCTAGAATTATCTTACCAAGCTCACTTCAGGCTCGTGCTGTTACACTTGCTCATGAAGGACACCAAGGCCAAGTGAAGACAACTTCACTTCTTCGCGAATATGTGTGGTTTCCAGGAATCGGACAACGCGGAAAGGAAGAGGTAGGAAAATGTATAGCTTGTCAAGCCACGTCACAGCCTAATCCTCCCGAACCAATGCAATCAACACCAATGCCTTCACACGCATGGAATGAACTAAAAGTTGATTTATGTGGACCATTCCCATCAGGTCATTACATCCTCGTGGTTATTGATGTCTATTCACGCTATCCAGAGATAGAGATTCTCAAATCGACTGCAGCTCCAAAAGCGATTCATATGCTCGACGTTATCTTCGCTAGACATGGTATTCCTGAGAAAATCACCACAGACAGCGGACCTCCGTTCAATGGAAATGAATTCGGAATCCTTTAAGCGCTGAGGTAGAATCCTTTAATAAGCCATTAGAGAAAGCAATCAGGGCAGTCCACATAGATAAAAGACCATGGCAACAGGAACTGGCAATATTTCTTCTTAATTACCGCTCTACACCCCATTCTACCACCAAAGTACCATCTGCAGCAATGCTCTTTAACCGACAGATAAAAGGAAAATTACCGGTTCTTCAGAAGCGAATGAAAGTTGTTGATCGTCATCATGAAGCAAGAAACAATCAACAAGCCAACAAGCAAAAGAGCAGAGAGTATGCAAATGCACATCGACGTACTAAACAATCTAATTTTTAAGTTGGAGACACTGTGCTAGTAAAAGTTCCTAAAGCAAACAAACTAAGCACTAATTTTGATCCTTTACCATATGAGATTACAGAGATTAAAGGGATTAGAATCACAGCAAAACGTAATGGACACTATATAGTTAGAAATGCGTCCTTTTTAAAAAAAATAGCAGTAGAGCACATGGCAGATTCTGATGATGATGAGTATATGACCTCAAAGAAGACAATACCTGAGAAACAAGGTGTTGAGAAACAACCATTGCGCAGATCAACAAGAATGAAAACTCGAACTCAGTTCTACGGACAGCCAGTCACATTAACCATTACTTCGTAGCTTTATGTTTCTTTTCTAAAAGGGGAGAGATGTAGTGATCAGCTACGGATAATACCCCCGGTTATGTTAATGTTTATATACTTGTATGAGTTTAGTTGCTTTTACGTATAAACGGAAGAAAGGCCTAATTTTTCATGTCTATATTCGCATAACCACGATTACAACAGGAAAGTGTTCATCTGAAAGTAGCTGAAAGTACAGAAGTTACTGTAGTAAATAGAGATAAACCTATAGAGCTTCAGAAAAGTGATACGTCGTTTGAAAAATTACTGAGTAGAAAAGAATCGAAAAACAAGCAAGGAAAAATTGTTAAGTTTGAAATGAATAATAGTATCCTTTATCGAGTTTGCAATAACGGTGATGATAAGCAAGATAGTCAGATCATGGTTCCAAAGCAGTTGAGAGAACACGTGATGAAGCTATCACACGACTCGATCATGGGTGGTCACCTTGGAGTCAATAAAACTCTTGAGCGGATAAAAGTAGTATTTTACTGGCCAGATATGGCGGGGGCTGTTGTGAGATACTGTAAATCATGGGATATCTGTCAAAAGACTATTTCTAAAGGACGGGTAAGTTAAGCTCCCCTTGAGAAAATGCCGTTGATTGATGTACCTTTCAAAAGAGCAGCAGTGGGCATTGTTGGACCAATATTTCCTGCAAGTGAAGAAGGACATCTTTATTTTCTGACTCTTGTAGATTATGCTACACGAAATCCAGAAGCCTTACCATTAAAAAAGGCCAATGCACCGACTGTTGCAGAAGCTTTAGTGGGTATTTTCAGCTGATTGGGAATTCTAGAAGAGATTTTGAGCGATTTAGGAACTCAATTTTTATCAACGTGCAGGGCAGAAGTAAACGTGCATTAAGTTTAACCACACCTCCATACCATCCTATGTGCAATGGATTAGTCGATAAATTCAATAGTACTCTCAAGTTTATGTTGAAAACACTGTGTTGAACAGCTGAAAATGTGGCATCGTCATGTCAATGCACTTTTATTTGCCTATCGCGAAGTTCCTCAAGACTATGGGATTTTCTCCATTCGAGTTACTGTACGGCAGGACTATGAGAGGACCCATGCATATCTTGAAAGAACTATGAACAGAAGACATCAAAACACCAGAAGTGAAATATAGTTATCAGTACGTGTTTGAGCTGAGAGAGGAATTAGAGGATACTTTAGCATTAGCAGAAAAGAGCTAGAGAAAGCACAAAACAAAGGAAAGCATTAGTACAATCGTAGAACGAAGCCATGCCATGTACTTTCATTAAAGGAGACCAAGTGTTAGTGCTTCTTTCAACAGATAACAATAAATTACTGATGCAGTGGAAAGGACGATTCATTGTTGAACAAATTGTTAGCATGAATGACTACAAAGTTAGAGAAAAAGACAAGTTACCGATGGGGAGTGTGGTCAAAGACAAGATTTGGCAAGGGATATAGAGAACACGGAACTACTGCTGCCAGAACCAGAAGTTCTACAGTATGGTGTTAAGAAAGTCCCATATGTCTTTGTGGGAGATGATGCTTTTGCAGTAAAGACTTATTTAATGAAGCCATACCCTCAGTCTGGGTCTGATTGGAGTAAAGGAATTTACAGTTACTGACTAGACAGGACTAAAAGGATTTCAGAAAATATTTTTGAAATACTTGCAAACCATTGAAGAGTTTTTCGATCAACAGTTCTCTTGCTTCCCGAGAAAATATAAATGACTACTCCAGTAAGTTACTCTGCACAATTATCTTAGAAAAAGCTCATCATGGCATTTGTATGCACCTTCAGGCCTAGTTGACACTGGATGCACATCCCAAGAAGATGTTCCTGGATCATGGAGAAATAACCCTCCTTCTAAATCTCTGTTTCCACTAAAAATCCAACCAACTGGCCACGGTGCTTGCTGCAAGTAGAAGTGAAAAGATGTCAGAGTACTATTCAAGGATTATTTTTATAATGAAGGGGCAGCCCAGTGGCAGAGGGAAAAGTGTTGATTCATAATAGTTATTTGTATAATCCTAATCTTAAGAGACAGGAAAAGTTAGTTGAACCTAATGATATTCTGAGAATTTTATTTTGTCACATATAATCCAAGAACCTATTTGGAACTCTTGATACCTCTTGTCACTTTAGTGTGTATTTCAGTTCAGCTTATTTCATTCTGAAATTCCAACACAAAATACTATGATATCATTGTACAATTGCAGCGTACAGTACTACTTCATAGCAACAAGTTTTAAAAAAGAAATGTGAACTTTAAAAAATATAAATATGTTTTATAGGCTTGTTGTGAATTCCTTTCTTAAGACGTGAACTAATCAAGGAAATGGCGACTATTTTTTGAAAACAAGACTGTATATGAATATTCATTCTTTTTCAAGATGAGTACGGCGACAAACAAATCAGCATTTGTGCTATAATTATTTGACACTTCAGTTCTAATTAATTAAGAAAAGTGACATTTCTGTCATATTATATATATATATATATATATATATATATATATATATGTCATATTATATATATATATATATATATGTCATATTACATATATATATGTCATATTATATATATATATATATATATATATATATATATATATATATATATATATATATATATATATATATATATATATATATATATATATATATATATATATATATATATATATATATATATATATATATATGTATATATATATATATATATATATAATATATATATATATATATATATATATATATATATATATATATATATATATATATATTATATTATGTATGATATCTGATTGTGTTATAGACGTTTTGACTCAGGCTTGAGTCATCTTTAGTATGACCAAGTAAGGTAACAACATACAGTAGTAGAAAGCAGGGGATTGAAAATCACATGATGTAAACAAACATATAAGGAGGCATCTTTCGACATATTACGAGCGCGTAGGAAAAGTATTGTGTCATGAAAAGAGAGTATAAAACTTATAGAAACAAAGAGGGGTGAGGAAAAGTAGCTAGAAGAGTACCGGGTGAATAGAGGGTTGTTGAGAGTTAACAATAGGCCTCTCTCTTTGGATAAGCAAGCTTTCGTGTATGGGAAAGTAAAATGCGGTAAAATGCTAGATGGGAACAAGTTATTCCTTAATGTTGCTAAAACACAAGGCAGTTTGAAAGATAGTAGGTATTAGAATAAGAGCACTTGGGCAACCTTGCACTCGAAAACCTTCTCTCTGCATTGGAGATGAAGCAATTTCCAACATAACCAGTATTGAATATTTGGGTGTGCATGCTCACCAATTTGTTAATTGGGATCAACGCTTACTTTTTATGGCTAAAGAGGTTTCCTGTGGTCTTGGGATGCTTCGTTATGCCAAAAGGTACCTCCCATTAGTAACTATTCAAGCGATGTACAGAAACCTTATCGAGCCACACTTCAGATACTGCTGTACTGTATGGGGAGCTACCGGTATTATAGCTCTACAGAAGCCACAGAAATTACAAAACCGGGCAGCTAAAATAGTTACAACCAGTCTTTATGATGTCCATTCCGAAACCTTGATGGTTTACTTTTATGCAGATAATTGAGTCAGAAACTGCGAAGGTACAGTTTACAAGGCTCTCCACAATGAGGCTTCCGATTACCTAACTAGGGTATTTCACAGGTTTTTTGGATTCTCACTGTAAGCTACGTAATTCCAAAAGTGATCTACGTATTTCTATGTTAAAAGCCTCTTAGGGGCAGAAAGCTTTGAATTTATAGGAACACACATCTGGAACAACCTTAGCAATGAGGCAAAAACAGCTAATATATTTGTGGCTTTCAAGCTCATTATGAAAATGGGCTCATAGTATGATGCCACAGTGGCAACTTGTAAATCTTTTCGTTACATTTATAAATTTCCCTTTGACTGATATAATTTATATAGTGTATTAATTAATTAGTTTATTTTTATGCTTAGAAAGCATTGTAAATAGGTTTTTGACAGGGCAGTTTGTAAATCAGCTTTGCTTTGTAAAGGTTACTCTGTATGAATAATTCAAAATTAAATGAAGTTCTACAAATTATATGGAAGTCCTCTAGAGACAGGATAACTCCTCTTCATTTTGATGTGGTCCCCGATGGACGATGAGCTGGTGTTTGCCAATTTACTTCCACTTTTCTTAACACTCAAGTGCTCATTACAGCCGCTACATGAAAACTTATATAAATGACATTGCAGCATGGGGGTGGTGGGGTGGGAATAGGTCATTACACTTAAACATGGAGAACAGTGTAACCTAACAGTTTTAAGGATTTTGTTAATGCCATTCCGGAACTTTAAACTGATATGACCTGCAGTCACAATCTTGGACAAAAATTATGAGACAAACTGTAATTTTCCTACATTCTGGCATTGCTTTCAAATTTCACCCTCCCCGTCTAACTCAATTTTGACCAAATGACATAGGGCGGTTTCCCTACGATTCAAAATTGATCGAAATGGGGAGAAGGGGGTCAACTAGTATTGTGTCAAACTGTAGTTAAGGAATTGGCAGTTCTACCTAACGTTGGGTTAGTAGTCTTATTGTATTTTTTCCAAGATTGTGGGTACGGAAGACAAATGATGTAAGTCAATTTATACTGTTGTTTAGGGTGCTGCTTAGGGGTCCACACCGTTTGTTAAGAAAGTCCCTAATAGCACTATCAATTAGCAAAGGTGGATAGCGGTTATTTAATACAATACGCTTAATTTTAATCAATTCATGGTGGGGATTAACGTACGCTAAGCACATACGAAAATCACGAAAAGCTAAAGCTTGAGATTAGCCGTACGTTTGTGAGCACTAAGTGTAGAAACGTCAGTGTATAGACGTGTGAAAGTGTGTTTCCTAAAATGACTTGTAACGAAAGAAGAACGTCTAGGAATTGCAATGAGTTACTACTCGCTTTCTCGACTGTGAAATTTAAGTTGTTATGAAAGGTATTGATATAATTCGGAAAGAGGTCTGCACCTTCTCCCTTACCAAGTAAGCAAAAGTTATCGTCAACACAACATTGATACGCGACAGGTTTAGAGTTGGATGGACAAATATCTAAACAACTCTTTTCAAGAGCACACATAAATAGATTAGCTAGTGAAGGGCCATTGGGGGAACCGATAACCACACTATCCTGGTGTTGAATTTGAATCCCCTGTTTTCTATATATGTATGCTATTTCCTTACTTGATCATGTTTATTTAGAACAATAATAAATATAAAACAAGAAATAAAGGGTAATCCCAGCAACGAATGGCAATGGGAGTGAGACCAGTGAGTCACGGTGCATAGAAGAATATGAATGAAGATCGTGTATAGTATAGACTAGAGATGTAGAAAATGGAAACGTATATGAGAGAAGCATAATGTATATGAATATAGGTACGATTCGTCAGCTATCAACCTGAGATCAGCGTTTCGGGTGTTCAATGATAGTACGCTTTAATGATCACTGGGCCCCTAGCATCCCATCGGGACACTATCGTACCAAACGAGGAGCAGAAGTAGTATCAGAAAATGTATAGTGCAGATAACAACATGGAAATGAATGGTAATATGATGAATGAGTACCATGCTGTGATGTCTTGTGAAGCATCTTATCTAAGTAAATCTTATCTTATATACAGGACATAACGCATTTTTTGTCCTATACTCAATTCAGCCCCTGGAAGTAAGAAGCTACTCGTGTGGTTTAGTTTCATAGACGACATTTTTTGTATTTGGACTCACGGTGTTGATTTACTACAGATTTTCTTCGAAAATATGAACAGCACCCACCCCACTATACAATTTGAAGTGTCATATTCATTTAGTAAGATACCATTCTTAGATGTACTGGTTCTCAACTGAGAAAATTAACTTCATACGAGTTTGTACATGAAAAGAAGTGATGTTCCGTCACTTCTACATTCACATTCTTTCCACCCCCTACTTGCAAAGCAGGTATCATATAGAGTCAAGCTGTGAGATATCGTCGCATTATCTCTAATGATGACAATTTAGATTTCCATTTCAACAACAGTCTACCGTACTTATCAAACGGGCTGTAATATTGGCCCCTTTATTAAACTGTTTCCAATGTGCGCTCATTATCGCGAGATGGTCTCTTGTAACTCCATTCAGAGATTACCCTTTATTTCTTGTTTTACATTTATCATTGTTTTAAAGAAACATTGTAGCATAGGCCATTCTCAGCCAATGCCGATCTTCTTTCTTTCATTCATTCACATTCTTGAATCACACACCTGGGACATCACCGTTTATCGCTTTTGTCATTAAAATTTAGTTTGGGTTGTTCTCTGTTTATTTATATACTCATGTAAATTTTAATGTATAGTTAGTCAAAGTAGAGTCTGAGTACAGTCAACACGCTTCCTCCTCTCTTTGCCTCCGTGCTCTCTGCACGTTAAATGATGATACGAGCACAACATGGATCAACAAAGGATGTCATTGAACGAACAGCAGTCTATAGGAAGCCCCAAGACTCACATTCCTATAAGTAGACTCCTGAAAGTCATTGCTGAAGAAGCTTGTCTTATAGCATTTGTAACATCTTAGGAGTACTTAGATATCAAACAAGTAAACTTTTCCATAGGTATGAAAACTTTTTAACTTGTTTACAAGTTGTTACCAAGGAAAGTACTTAATTAAAAGTAATAACTCATTATACTCTTGGCTCGTTTTTAAGATCTTTGCATTAAGACTAGCAAAAGTAATTGAAAACTCTAGTCTTTCTGCTATTGCTTAGCAAGAAAATATTATGAAAAGTTATTTTCTTGCAACGATGCTGTACATCCCTGTTGACTGTTTTGAATGGATATTAATAGATTCAGCTGGAGATCACAATTTTGAGAACTCCCACACAACTCAGTCTCAAAGAGCAAATCCATAATTTTCTTTTCTGCAATAGATCTTGTCTTACTATCTAGTTTACTGAGCTTCTCTGCTATATACACCGAAACATTTTACTGCTGTGGTGATGGCTTTGGATCTAGTTCTCTCATTTATGCATACTTCCAACAAAACTTGTCTTCTTCTTTCTGTAGATTGTTTTGTTACTTTAGGTGTAGAGCAGGCTGCTACCTTCTTTTGTTTTTCCTTTCAATATTCTACTTCGCTACTCTCATTAGCACCACATTTGTTCCTCATTACCCCCTTTCCAACGGCCCTTACTTTTTCCAGGCTGCACGACTGTGCAGAGAAACTGGAGTCTGTCCAAATCGATACAGGTGGGATTGTACAGCTCATCTGCCCCTTGCCCTGACTTTGTCTTTGCCACTGTAGCCATTCCTGTTCCCAGCTGTGACCGTAGAACGTGAATTTTACCTTTTATGTTTGCAGCACTAAGTCCAATTGTTTCCTCCATGTCTTTCACTGCCCTTTTTCTCTTATTCTTATCAAGGTAGTCTTTATTATAAACGTCCCAAAGGCTTGTGCTATCTTCCATTATGTCAATTGATTGAGCAGTCTCATTGTTGCTCCCACTTTTGTATGTCCTTCTTTGTATCCTTTCCTACATTCCTTTCTTGATTATCTACAATTTGCTTTTCATTCTTGCCAGCAGAGGCTCTACATGCAAGCATAGCCGCCAAATGTTTGATTGGTTGAGGGCTCTGGCAAATTCTATTTTCTCCCAACCCATTTGACCAATCAGTAAGCAGGATTGTGACCACACGTGAGGTCCACAGCTAAGTTTGGGCCAGTTTTCGGCGTTTTTGCATGTTTTTTACCACCCTTCCTACAAAAAACATTGCACGTCCGAGGAGTGCGATTTTATTGCTGATTTTTTGTCCAACTGGTCTTCATACATTGTCATTTAACCTATATTGGCACCGCCGTGCGATCTCAAAAAGTATCGTTTGAAAAGACATTTCAATAAACAGTCAGTGCAGACTAGGCCATGTTTGGCTTTATTGTATATGAATGCTTTGGAGAAAACATTTGCAGGTCCAAGTTTATCTTTCAAATTGAGTAAAACTGGAGAAGAACAATTCCATTTGTAATGAAGAATGTTGGAGCATAATTTCTTTTTTCCTCTAGGCACTCCGAATTTGGTTTGAAAAACGTGAGCTATTACCTAAATGTTACGAAAACGCCCACTCTTAAAATTTCCCGCCGTTTTTGAATGAGTTTTAGTCTCCAGTCCTAGACTGCGTAAGTGTAGTCGTCAGTTTCGTCTTGCCATAAGTTTAAAAGGTGTTGATCGCATCGCAGAATGAAAGTAGGTCTTTGGCAATGACTGCTTAAACGGATTGAGCGATTCATTTTGATACTCTTGAGATAAAGAAGTTGGTATTGAGAACAGCAAAGAACATTGCACATAGAGGAGTAAGAAATGGCTTTGCCCAAAGAAAGATTGTGACTTGATTTATGAATGAAACTTGTCGTTATCTACATGCACTGCATATCCCAATCCCAGTACAGACTTTGTTGTGACAGTGAATATAGGTAAGTGAACTAATTTAGATGAAATAACAAGCTTTTCGGTAATGCTTTCAACAATTTACTCATAAATAACACTGCTTTAGAGACATTTAGGTAATGCCATTTTCTCAGGAATTAGCCAATACCTCAGAATGAATGCGAAGCAATAAACTTAGTCTTGACGCTAGCAAATCCGAATTCCTGATCGTGGGTCATAAATGGCACCTCAATAGTATCCAGCAACCGGTGCAATTAAAGATAGGCGATGATTCGATAAGGATTCAGAAAGTAGAATATCTTGGGCTAGCGGTTGTTGAAAATTTAACTTGCACTGAACAATACAAAGTCTCAAGGACAAAATTAAATGTGGGCTACCCTCAATTCGCAAACTAGCTGATATTTTACCTCAAACCAAGCTAGAGCAGATCTACAGATCCCTCGTTGAATCTAATCTAAGATATGGAAACGAACTATGAGGTAGCCTATTAGGTACAAAACTAGATCAAGATAGAGCTCGTACGCTTATTGAAAATGCATATTCAAAGGACGAGAGGGTGTGCAATTGGCTATCAGCCCTTAACCTTGCTAAATATAATAAGGCCGTAATTACATATAAGATATTGAATAACTTATGTCCTAGCAGTCTTTATGGAAAACTCACCATGAGATCTCAGATATCTGCATATGAGACAAGAAGCTGTCCTGATATCAACATCCCAAGGCAAAACCTAGAATTTTCCAAAAGAAGTTTTCACTATTCTGTCGCTTAATTGTGGGATGAGATAGTCACACAATTTCCGCGTTCAAGCGAACACTAAAAGTGTACTTGCTACACTAGCAACTAGCAACTTCCCAAAAGCACGGTCTCTAGGAAGAGCAGCATTTATTTATTTTTAGTAGTCTTCATTGTTTAAGTTTTATTTTAATATGCTTATGTATTTTAATTTATATCACTATGTATTATCGCTGATTTATTGTAGCATGCTTATGTATTTTAATCTACATCAAAATATATTATCGCTGATACAGAGCCGTGGATAAATATTGAAAAAATGAAATGGAAAAAATTGTCAATATTTGGATAGGTCCTGTTCCCTTCCCCTTTGAGATCGCACGGCGGTGCCAATATAGGTTAAATGACAATGTATGAAGACCAGTTGGACAAAAAATCAGCAATAAAATCGCACTCCTCGGGCGTGCAATGTTTTTTGTAGGAAGGGTGGTAAAAACATGCAAAAACGCCGAAAACTGGCCTAAACTTAGCTGTGGAGCTCACGTGTGGTCACAATCCTGCTTACTGATTGGTCAAATGGGTTGGGAGAAAATAGAATTTGCCAGAGCCCTCAACCAATCAAACATTTGGCGGCTATGCTCTACATGCAAAACATTTATTTGACTATCTTTGTTTATTCTCTGCACATTCATCACTATTGTTTTGCCATGAGCGCTTTTTACCTTTCTTCGCCGTCCTTGATCGCTTGATGATTTTTAAGGTTGCCTTCAATGCTTCATCATTTTCATCAGAAGTTGATTTAATTTCGTCGAGGCTTACTTCTTTGCTCTCTTTTTCCTCCTCTACTGCCGACATTTCAGAATGGACCGTCTGTTTTTCATAATGGAGCATTTCAGAATGGAACAATCTAACTTATTTTGACCAGGGGCTAAATCCTCAACATAAAAATGTTGTAGATCTGCTTCCTTGTGTCTCAACATGATGTCTCAGTACCGCATTATAAAGAAAAGAGGACGAATTGACTTAGAAGACAACTCAGTTATATCTGTAGGGACAAGTTTGAGAACCCTATGTCTTGCGATCATTGAAGCATTAAAATCTTAAACAATCGTGATCATTAAGGGAAACTTCTATACTAAAAATCACTTTCTAGATGACACCCATCGAGGCAATGCAGTTCTTTCTTTATGGAGTAAACGTATGTCAATAAGACGAGTTAAGGACAATCCTGTAGACAATCATTTAAAGATGTGCTTGAGTTTCTATCTTTGCAGGAATCATTGTAGACTATCCTTACCTTGGTTGTTGCTGATTCTTCACAAACGACACCCATATGAGCTAGATAATGGATCTTTTCTGCTGGTTCCTACTCAGCTACTCTCTCGATTACTCCAAATGTAACTTGTTCTTGAAGAATATCATTGTATTTATCAAGAATCATTGACTCAGTTTTACTTTTCTTACCTAGACTTTCCATTCTCATCAAACTAATATCATAATTTGTTGGCAAAGATATGGCTGCCTATTTGTATCAATATTCTTCCCTTGACCATTTACTTCGTGTTGCTCTTTGACTGGTTTGAGATGTTGCACTTTGAGAGCCTTGGTGGGTATTTTCCGCGGCAAGATGATCCTCAAGTGTATTGTTGGAAGAGTTTGTTCCAGTAACAGACTTTTCGACCTCAGCCTGGTTCCCTACTGAGGACGCGGTCCTTGTTTACCCGCGCGACAACCGATGCGGTATGTAATTGTGCTTGACTGTTCCATAAAAGGAATGGTTTGCATGGTTTGGGCTTCACCATAAAGCAGTGTTTTGATCATGACACCATCACTAGAGGAGTTGCCAACCAAGGCTAAAGAGTACCCTCTACCCGTGAGGCAAGTTAGCCCCCGCCAGATGCCAATCTGAAATTTTAAAGTCTCGGGGAGAGCTTGCAGGTGCTACACCTTGCTCAAGGGTAACATGGAGGAAGTTATGGCAAAGGGTAACCTCATTACCCCACGTCGAAACTCCATAACCGGTTGCAGTTTAATGTCCTACCCAGGACATTTATTATTATGTGTTACAAAGAAAACTTTCTAAACTTCAGTACATTGAATTGCCGGGACCAAACTATGGTCCTGAGGCTAAGTTATTGAGAGAGTTCTTCGTAGTATGTGAGAAGTTCCAAGTAGAACAAGTTTTTGCAGTTCCTCGACCTTGATGTTACCAGGTATTCGCTCAATATATCGATTTATTCCCTTTCGTATTATTCCCAATGCTCCAATTACCAGCGGGGTAACAGTTGGTTTTGTTTTGCACATCCTACTAACTTCTATTTCAAGATCTTTGTATTTTGAAATCTTTTCAACTTCTTTTGCCGCAATATTTCGATCTGATGGTACAGCCATATCAATTAACATGCACATATTTGTAGGTTTCTTTTTAATTACAATGTCACGTCTGTTTGCTTTGATTTCCTTGTCTGTGATAATAGGCATATCCCATAGTATTGTTGAATCTTTCCCTTCAACAACTTTTTCAGGCTTATGATCATATCATTTATTAGGGACGTTTTTTTTGATAATATTTACATATATTCCGGTGAACATAAATAAGTGCTTTATCATGTCGTTCTAAATATTCCTTCTTAGCTAAAACAGGACAACTAGATACAATGTGTTCTACACTCTCATCGAATTCATGGCATAGTCGGCATTTTTGATCAATTCCATTCTTGATGATTCTATGTTGATAGTACCTTGTTGCTAAACTATGATCCTGTGCAGCTATTATCAAACCTTCAGTCTCTGACTTCAATCCTGAGCTCTGCAACCATCTGTGGGTCAGTTCTTTGTCAACATCTGCCTTATCAACTTTCTCCGGGTACTGTCCGTGTAGGGGCTTTCCTTTCCACCTTTCCTTAAGATTGGTCAAAATTTGTAACTTTACATCCTTCTTTAATGATTTAACTCTCTTTGCGATTGGCGTTTTCTCCTGATTCTCATTAACATTGACTTGTAGCTCTATATCTTGTCTGAACTTACTTGCATCTTTATGAATCGAATATAATCTCTTATTTGTGTCATGTTTGTATACCTGTCTCAATAGTCTGTCTTTCGTTTTTTTCCAAGTACGTGTCTAGACCACTTACGCTAATCTTGTATGTGTACTCTAAGTGCATCAGCCCTCTTCCACCTTCTTTCCTAATGAGATATATCCTATCAACATCTGCTTTAGGGTGGTTCATCCTATACGTCGTCATTAGTTTTCTTGTCTTTTCATCCATTTTGCTGATTTCTTTCATCTGCCAATTAATCACATTAAGGCTATATGATACCACTGGGATTGCTAAGGCGTTAATAGCAGTAATTTTATTACATGAATTCAGTTCACTTTTAAGAATCATCTTAATTCGGCGATAACATTCTTTCCTAACCTTTTCTTTCATTGCTGCGTGTTTAATGCCATTACCTTCGTCTATACCTAAGTACTTATAAGTACCTTCTTGAGCAAGCTCCTGAATAACACATGTGTCATCAAGTTTTACATTGGTAATCTTTGTCAATTTCCCTTTCTTAAAAGATGCACACTTGTCTAATCCGAACTGCTTTTCAATGTCATCGCTAAATATCTTGACAGTGTTAAGCAGTCCTTCTAGTTGTTTGTCATTTTTCGAGTACAGTTTCAAATCATCCATGTATAGCATGTGATTCACTCGTTCTTTATTCATGTCATACCCAAATTCTGTAGCGTTTAGTAGATTGCTAAGAGGTGCAAGAGACATGCAGAATAGAAGTGGAGACAATGAGTCGCCCTGAAATATCCCCCTTTTAATTCTAATAGGGTTTGTTACGATAGAACCAGAGGAGTAGGTAAGTGTCATTGTTGTTTGCCATGTGCTCATGCTGTATGCTATTTATTATTATTATTATTTGAAAATGTCTTTTTATCTCGGGTATGTACAATCAAGCTGCCGGGAATCATCCCGAAACCTGTGGCAGCAAGAAGGTGTTTTGCTTGTATGCTAACATTAATATACAGTTCAGTGTTCAATACATAATTCTATCTATACTGTTCAGGTCTTCTTTTATATTGAAAGTGCTTTGCGGAGAATGTGTGCCGTACTTGTGAGGACTATTTTTTGTATTTCTTGTAACCTTGGCTCTCCAGGTAGTGATTTTAGATGGTTGTGAATTCCCCTTTTAACCATGCCAAGTGCACCAACTACAATAGGTATGACAGTTGTCTTGAGATGCCACATTCGCTCCATCTCAATTTGAAGGTCTTTATACTTAGACAGCTTATCAAATTCTTTAATAGAAATGTTTCTATCTGTAGGGATTGCCATGTCAACAAGAAAGCATGTTTTGTTCTTGTGATCTTTAATGACTATGTCTGGCCTATTTGCTTGAATCGATCTATCTGTATGTATTGAGAAGTCCCATAGTATTGTGATGTTCTCTCCTTCCACTACCGGTGGGGTTTTATGTTTATACCACTTGGCAGAATGCGACATATCATAATGCTTGCAAATTGTCCAATGTAAGTATTGTCCAACTCTATAATGTCTGGCTTTATATTCTTTTGGCGTCAGTATAGGGCATCCTGAAACTAGATGATCTATTGTCTCGTCATATTGATCACAAAAGCGGCATTTGGGACTAACCCCATTTTTCACTATTTTTGACTGGTAATTTCTGGTGGGAAGGCTTTGGTCTTGCGCAGCTATGATAAAACCTTCTGTTTCAGCCTTAAGGCCCGTTGCACGCAACCACTGGTGTGTTTTCTCTTGATCAACATCAGCTTGTTGACTACGTTTTGGATATTGACCGTGAAGAGGTTTTCCTTTCCAAGTTTCTAATATTTTCTTTAATCCTTCTTGTTTGGCTTTCTTCTTTAGGTTCTTAGCTTGTATTGAACTTGGTAAGTCAACGTCCATTGATGTTTCTATATTTAGCTCGACAGCAAACTTACTGCTTTCTTTCTTAACTGAGTGCATTCTTTTGGTCTCTTCATGGGTATTTACTAACTGTAGCATCCAGTCCTTAGTTGTTTCAAGGTATCTTTGTAAGCCAATTGTTGCTGTTTTCAGGCTTAGTTCTAGTTGAATCAATCCCCTGCCCCCATCCTTCCTTGGAATGTAAAGTCTATCTACGTCTGCCTTTGGATGATGCATCCGGTTGCACGACATGAGTTTTCTGATTTTGGTATCAATTTTCTTGATATCGGATAGTGTCCAGTTGACTATGTTAAAGCTGTATGTAACTACGGGGATGGCTAGAGTGTTTATAGCTTCTATGCGATTTGCAGAATTAAGTTCAGTTTTCAGTATTGCACGAACTCTACGGTAACATTCTTTCCTTATCATTTCCTTCATTTGGCTATGTTGGATTCCGTCACATTCATTGACCCCAAGATACTTGTAAAACTCTTCTTGATCAAGGTCTCTTATGATCGTGATCCTGTCCAACTCTAATGATGTTGATTTTGTCAGCTTACCTCTTTTAAACGATGCTTTTGCACATTTATCTAGTCCGAATGTCATTCCTATATCATCACTAAATTTCTTTACTGTTTGTAGCATTCCCTCAAGCTCATTATCATTCTTGGCAAATAACTTCAAGTCATCCATGTAAAATAGGTGATTAATGTTTCTGTTGTGGATCTTATAACCATATCCTGTATCATTCAGTATTTGAGACAGAGGAGCCAACGCAAGGCAAAATATAAGGGGTGATAACGAGTCCCCCTGAAAGATACCACATTTTACATCGATGGGGTTTGATCTAAGTGTACCATTTTCGTGTGATAGTATAAGATTGGTTTTCCAAAATGACATATTTACCTTTAAAAGATTGATTATGATTGAAGAGATCTTTTGTAACTGAAGGGTTTTTATTATCCAATTATGAGGTACGCTATCAAAGGCTTTACGATAGTCAATCCAAGCCATACTGAGCGTTCTATGCCTGCTTTTACAATTCTCTATGACCATTCGATTTATTAGAAGTTGATCTTTACACCCATATGATCCTCTTTTGCACCCCTTTTGCTCAATGGGGAACAGATCATTAGATTCTATGAATGCATATGTTCTATCAGTGATAATTGAGGTGAGCAGCTTGTATATTGTACTTAGGCATGTTATTGGTCTATAGTTCTTTGGCTGATATGTTTCTGTAGTTTTGGGTAGCAAGTAAGTCAGCCCTTCTGATAGCCAATCTGGGGTGTTTTCTGGGTTTCTTACGACCTCAGAAAGTAGAACTGCGAGAAGATCATGTGTGCATGAGAGTGAATGTAACCAAAAGTTTGTTATTTTATCTACTCCTGCTGACTTCCATTTGTGTGATTTTTTTAGAGCCATTTCGACTTCTTCGGTGCTTATATCTATCCATTGTTGTTCTTCAATATGTTCTTTACCTTCCTCTATGGCTTTAATCCATTCTGCCTTCTCATTGAATGGTCTATCATTACTCCAAATGCCCTTCCAAAACTCTTCGACCTTTTCAATTGGCGGGGTATCCTTTACCGCTACTTTTTCCTTCCCCACTTCTCTGTAAAATTTCCTGGCATCAGTCTTAAAAATCATATTCTGTCTATAAAACTTTGATCTTCTTTCATATCTCCTAATTCTCTGCGCTTTGAGCTGCATTTTCTGCTTTGTTGTTTCTTTCACTGATGCTATATTCTCTTTAGTGAGTTGGTGTACTTTAATCATTCTTCTGCATTTCCTTCCTTTAACATCAATTCCCCTTTGTAATTCACTAATAATAGATAGGTCTCCTCGCATTTGCTCTATCTCTTTTTCTATTTTCTCTTTCCATATTGGTTTCCTTCTTTTGTTATCTTTTCTCTTCTTACTACCTGTGCATTCTTCAGTTACTACCTTTGCAGCCGCATATATTAAATTGTTAAGTTCGCTGAGATTTGGTTTCCTCATTTTCAATATTTCTTTAAGGGCAATGTTCGCCGTTTTCATTTTTAACTTGGTGTTTTTGTTGCTTTGGATCTGATGGAGGATCTCTCTCTTGTTCATCTCTATATTTTGTACTATTCCCAGCTCCCTCAATATATTCTGCCTCATAATCTCAACATCATTAGTGTGAAAGTTTGGTGTTATGCTCTCTGGGTTTTCACTCATTTCTTGGCCCATTTCTTCGACTGTAATTTGCTCAGTTTCTACATCGTTTGCTTCTTTTGCAACTGTATCTTCGTTCTCTATAATCTGTCTAACTGTATTACCTGTTGCTGTTGTTGATGGTAGATCTTTGTTCATACTTGGCACTTTTATTATTATTATTATGTATATTTCGTTAAAGTTCTATTAAGTACAATCCCTTGCCGAGTTATGTCCTATAACCTAGGGCACAGGAAGGTAAAGTTTCAAGTTCTTTATAACTGTCGCACTGTATCTGATCATTTAGAGAGCACTCGTCGCAGTAGATGAGCCGTCCCATTTAGTACTATCTTTTGCAATTCTTGCAAGCAAGGGTTCCCGGGAATTCGCTTGATATGACCTTCAGTTTTCTTCTGTATCATGCCTAATGCCCCAATTACTACAGGTACTATTGTTACTTTCAAATTCCACATCTTCTGTATTTCGATTTCCAAGTCTTTGTATTTGCTGACTTTTTCATACTCCTTAAGTGATAGATTTCGATTTGAAGGCACTGTCATATCAATCAGTAAACATGTCTTTTCCTTGTGGTCTTTTACAATAATATCTGGCCGATTGGCTTTAATTGATCTGTCTGTGTGTATTGTGAAATCCCAAAGGATAGTAGCATCATTGCCCTTCGTAACTGGTTCTGGGTGATGTTCATACCAGTGTTCAGCGTGTGAAGCATTATAATGCTGGCATATTCTCCAGTGTAGGTACTGCCCCAATTTGTCATGTCGATCTTTGTATTCCTTTGGTGCAAGTATTGGGCATCCAGCAACTAGATGATCAATTGTTTCCACTTTATCCTCACATAGTCTACATCTAGGATCTGTTCCATTTCTTATTATATTTGCTTGATAGTTCCTTGTGAATAGGCTCTGGTCTTGTGCTGCCATTATGAACCCCTCAGTCTCTGCCTTTAGTCCAGCGCACCTCAACCATTGGTGGGTATTAAGTTGGTCAATATCAGCGTCTTTGCTCCGTAGTGCATATTGGCCATGTAAAGGCTTTTGCTCCCATTTGCTTTTGATAGCAACTAGTCCTTTCCTTTTTGCTTCTTGCTTTGCAATTTTTGCTAGTTTAGTTGGCTGCGTTTCATTCGTATCAATTGGTGATAGTTCTAACTCACACTCAAATTTTCGACTTTGACAGCTAACAGGATGGACCTTTTTGGTTTTTTCGTGTCTGTTAACAAGTTGTAGCATCCAATCTTCAGTTGAATCCAGGTATGTTTGAAGTCCAATGGTTGTGGTTTTGTACATTAATTCCAGTTGTAGCAGTCCCTTTCCTCCGTCAGATCTTCGGATATACAGCCTATCAACATCAGCTTTGGGGTGATGCATTTTGTTTATGGTTAAAAGTTTCCTAACCTTAACATCTAGTCTCTTTATTTCTGGCATTGTCCAATATAGGATATTAAAACCGTAGGTAACTATAGGTATTGCCAATGAGTTGATTGCCATGATCTTATTTCTAGCATTGAGTTCAGTTTGGAGTATAGCTCTAACTCTACGATAGAATTCCTTTCTAACTTTTTCTTTATTGGCAGCATTTGCTACCCCTTCAGCTTCTTGGATACCCAGATATTTATACATCCCTTCATGTTCCAATTCTTTAATAGTGGTACTCACATCAAGAATAATATTTTCAGTTTTGACAATTTTTCCTTTTGTGAACGTAGCTTTCGCACATTTATCTAGCCCAAATTGCATTCCAATATCATCACTGAAATGTTTCACAGTATCCAATAACCCAGTAAGTTCACTGTCATTCCTTGCAAAAAGCTTTAAGTAGTCCATATAAAATAGGTGATTAATAGACTTACCCATTATCTGATATCCATAACCAGCATTATTGAGTTCAATTGATAAGGGGATCAGTGAAATACAAAAAAGGAGTGGCGACAGTGAGTCTCCTTGGAAGATTCCACACTTTATTCTTAAACTGTCTGTTTTTGCTGTACCATTTGCCTGAGTTAACCTAAGGTTGGTGTTCCACAATCTCATATTATGCTGTAGAAAGTTGATAATAGTTGGTGAGAGCTTAAATATATCGAGAGCTCTCAAGATCCATCCATGCGGTACGCTATCGAATGCCTTTCTATAATCTATCCAAGCCATGCTTAAGTTTCGATGGTTCTTCTGGCAATTTTCCATCAGCATACGATTTATCAGTAACTGGTCTTTGCATCCATAAGATCCTCTTTTGCACCCCTTTTGTTCTAATGGGAACAGTTTGTTAGCTTCCATGAACGTGTACATTCTATCTGTTAGTACTGATGTAAGAATTTTATAAGTAGTTGATAAACATGTAATTGGTCTAAAATTTTTGGCATTTGTAGTCTCTGGTGTTTTAGCAAGGAGATAGGTGATCCCCTCAGCAAGCCACTTTGGGGTTAAATCTGGTTCACTAATTATCTCCGACATCTGTTTCGCCAAGAGTTTGTGCATTGCAGACATATGAGACAGCCAGAAATTTGGAACTTTGTCAATACCAGGTGACTTCCACTTTTGTGATTTTTTTAGTGCATTCTCTAATTCCTCAACTGTTATATCATCCCATGATTGTGTCTCAATATTTTTGTATTTCTCAGCCACTTTATTAATCCATTCTGCATCTGCATTAAAACCTTTATCATTGCTCCAAATACTACTCCAAAAATTCTTTATTTCATTCTCACTTGGAATATCATTCACTTCAATAGTTTGCTTACCAATTTCACGATAAAGTCTCTTCGGATCATCTTTGAACAATTTGTTCTGTCGGAAAAACTTTGTTCTCTTTTCATACCTACGAATTCTTTGAGCCTTCAATTGAATTTTCTGTTTTAAAGTTTCTGTTATTTCAGGGATTTTAGTTTGTTCAGGTGATAACTTATATTTCCGGATTACTTTTCTAGCCTTACGAGTTTTGACAGCTACTCCTTTTGATAGCTCCTCCAGAATAGATATTTCTCCTCTGAAATATTCAATCTCCCTTTCGATCTTTTCTTTCCATTTTGGCTTCTTACATTTGTTTGTTTTTGGTTTGCTGTTATTGTTGGTCTTCGGATTTACTACACAAGCAGTAGCATATATTAGTTGGTTCAGTTCGGTGAGACCAGGTTCCAGTTCTTCTAATATTTCTTTCATTGCATAGTTAGCAATCTTTATCTGCTTCAAAGCTTGCTTATTACTTTTGACCTTTACTAACGACTGCCTGTCTTTCATTTCAATATTCCTTATTTTGGTATATTCTCGTAATATATCACTTTTCATTTGCCCTATCACAGTTTCATTTTGTTCTATGAAATTCAGATCACAATTTCCATTCCCGTTTGCTTCCTCTTGATTCTGGTTTTCAACATTGTTTAAAACTTCTCTAATATCTTCTCTTTTACAATGATCCGTAGTCTCGTCTCTCTGGTTGTCACTCACGTCAGTCACAGTTAGGTTCTGAGAGTCATCCATTTCTCTCCCATTGCTTTGGACTTCAAAAAGGGCTTTATTTTTGATCACTTCTTTTTCCGCGTCAGTAAGACGGTTATTTTTAAGAATGTCTCTTCGGACATTTGCTAACTTATTGCAGTCAAGATATTCTCGTGGATTTTTAGAATGTCTTTTCCAGATGTTAAAAGTTGCTTCTGTAATATTTCTTCCTGATGGCTCGTTAAGTGCACAGTAAAATGCAAATAAAACTTCTTTATATTCCTCTCTAGTCCATTTTGTACGGGTGATTTTCTTTCTAGATACTTGAGTTGTTGTTCTTGGTAGTTCAGGGTTGGGTTGATCCCGGTTCTGATGGCTATCCAAGGATTGAGAGAAATCTGTTCCAGTAGCAGATTTTTCGACCTCAGCCTGGTTCCACACTGAGGGACGCGGTCCTTGGTTATCCGCGCCACGACCGATGCGGCATGATTTTGATCTGGTTTGCATATTTATAGCAAAGTGCATTTTATTCTTACTGCCAAGAGGTAACTTTTAGGTTGTACCATCACCAGTATTTTTCAAGAGACACCATCTCAGTAATCAGGAGCATATTATCAGCAATTCACCCGGCTAATCCGGAACCGCCGAAAAGACACTCGGGTTTTAAATCAGAGTTTTCCTTCTCCTAGGAGATCTACCACCCAAGGTTTAAGGAGCCCCTCCTACCCCTCGGTTTGAATTCAGAGTTTTCCTTCTCCTATGTAGACTGCCTACCAAGGCTAACGAGCCCTACATGCCCGGAGCATCTGGTTAAAAGGCGCCAGAAACTCGCCCTCACCCCTTCTCTCTGTTAGTTCCATGCAGCTCCACCACGAGCAGGTCGAGAGCTGGGCTTTAGTTGTCAGAGGCTATTGGAGACGCAGCCAAATGGGGCATTTTATGAGACAATTGGAGCTCATCCCAATTGTCACCCCGGCAATGACAACCTTGAGAGCCTTATTATTATTATTATTATTATTATTATTATTATTATTATTATTATTATTATTATTATTATTATTATTGCTATTTTATGTTTCAGCTTTAAGCACTGGCTGATGTCATTGCCGATTGTATTTCTCAAGGGAGCGAGTCATAACCTATGACCAAAGATCCCTTGCAGTCAGTCTCCTTTAGTAATCAAGTACTTTCCTCAAAATCCTGGCTGTTCCTAGTATTGTTGTTTTCTGCAGTAGTTCTATGGCTATTGATATGTCTAGCTTCTCTATCCATTCACCCAACTTCTTTGTTATACTTCCTAATGCTCCTACAATCACAGGTACAACTATTACATTTCTCAAGTTCCATATTCTCTTGATTTCCCTTTTCAAATCTTGATATTTCTCAACCTTTTCTTTTTCCTTATGGCTAATTCTACTATCGCCGGGTACAGCAATGTCAACGATAATGCACGTTCTGTCAAGTTTATTGATAATAACTATATAAGGTCTTCTTGCCTCAATCACATGATCACATTGAATGTTAACACCCCATAGCAGTTTTATCACATTGTCTTCCATTACAGCTTTAGGGGAATGCTCATACCACTTGTCTGTCAACTCAAGATTATATTTCTTGCATAGATGCCAATGTACTAGCCTTGCAATATTATCATGTCTTCGTTTATATTCCTTTTTAGCCAACTTTTTGCATTCACTGACATTATGACAGACTGTTTCGCCATTTTCTTCACATAGCCTACAAAGTGGTGACTCTTGATTTGTCAATGTGATGCTTGATATACTTTGTTCGGAGAGCCTGTTCCTGCGCTGCACACAGAAGTGCCTCTGTTTGTATCTTTAAGCCAGCACTTCTTAGCCATTTCCATGTTTCCTTTGCATCAGTTGATTCTGGCATCTCCCTTATAAATTGACCATACATAACTTTCTCCTTCCAACTTTGTTGTCTGTCATACACTTGCAGTTTCTTGAAGTCGTCACTTCTTCTTACTTCATTAGTATTTATCACATCAGCAAATCTAACACCTTGAATCAATGATTCTTCAGAATTCTTTACATACCACCCCAAATTATTTTCTTCACTTCTAACACAACCCTCACAGCCAATCAACCCACGGCCTCCTTTCTCTCTGGTCAGATATAACCTGTCTGTATCACTCCTAGGGTGAAATGCGCCATACATTGTCATAATTTTCCTTGATTTCCTATCCAAGCTTTTCAATTCAGTAGATTTCCATTTCAGGATACCTGCTCCGTATCTCAATACTGGTACAGCCCACGTGTTAATCGCTAATATCTTATTTTTACCATTTAGCTTCGATTTCAATACCAGCTTAAACCTTCTTTTGTTTTCGCTTGTTAACTTGTCTTTCATATGCCTTTCTATAAGCTTATCTAGTTCCACAATGCCCAGATATTTGTATCCATGTTCATCAATTTCTTTCATCAAATCTCCATTTGGAAGTGAAATCCCGTTTTGCTTCGCAATTTTCCCTTTCTTTACTACCTAACACCCCACACTTACTTAATCCTAACTCCATACCTATATCAGTAGTGAAAACATGAACAGTTTTCACTAATGAATCCATTTGGTTTCGATTCTTGGCAAATAATTTAAGATGATCCATAAAAATGAGGTGATTAACTTTGAATTCTTTGTCACCCCATTCATAACAAGCTGTCACTTTCCTCAATATCAATGTCAATGGAATCATACATATAATAAACAATAGTGGGGATAGACTGCCTCTCTGGAAAATTCCTCTCTTAATATGCACATCCCCTAACCTTTCAGCAGACGATGTTAGTTCTAGCTTCCATGATTGCATACTGTCACTCTAGAACTCTCTAATATTCGTTGCTATTCCCACCATTTCCAGGCACTCACTAATCCAACTATGAGGCACCAAGTCATATGCCTTTCTGTAATTGATCCACACCATAGATAAGTTAGTCTTTCTCCTTTTACAATCTGTCAGTACAGCCTTGTCAATCAACAGTTGGTCCTTTGTTCCACGACTCCCCTTCCTACAACCTTTCTGTTCATCAGGCAATATATTCTCCTTTTCTAAATATTTGTACACCTCTCCAGCAATTATACCTGTTAGTAACTTCCACATTAAAGGTAGACAGGATATAGGCCGATAATTATCATCTGCTCCTCCCTTAGTTGGATCCTTTAGACATAGAACAGTTCTCCCATACGTCATTCATTCAGGTAGTCTGCTTACTTCACAAACAATTTCATTCAGCTGAGCTGCTATTCTTTCGTGCACTGATGTAAGATTCTTAATCCAATATCCTTGAACACCATCTCTTCCAGGGGTCTTCCAATTAAGGATCTTTCTACACTGATTTTTTACCATGTCTGTTGTGATATCTACCTCCATTCTCACATTGTTTTGCTGTCGTTTCAATTCGTTCAACCATTTAGCTTGTCTATTATGTTCTTTTCTGATGCCCCAGATTAAACTCCACAATTTCCTGCTTTCTTCAGCACCTGGAACGACATTTTGCCCCCTAGTTTCCCGGTTCAATTCATTCAGCACCTTCTTCCGATCAACTGCAAACATTCGATTCTGCCTATACTGAGTTATTCTCTCATTACATCTCTTTATCTTTGCGGCTTTTGCTAATAACCGTTGCTTTAATTCTTCTATTACTGTTTCTAGCCCTTTCCTATTTATTCTATATTTATCAGCTAAATTCTTCACGATTCTTTTCCCCTTTACTCCATTCTCACCCCTTTTGTCTCTTTCAAGGATGTTGACATCTTTCCACAAGTTCTTATATCTCCTTCTATACGCCGTTGCCACCATGGGGTATGTTTCTTCCTCTGTTTAACTGTACTTAATCCTAGTTGTTTTGCTACTCAACAACTAGCTGCTTTGATAAGGTTATTAGTATGGGTAATACTTAGCTCCAGTCACCTCTTGTGTTTTGTCACGTAATTTTTTCCTATCAACTCTTTTAAACATGATATACTTATCGTCTTCTTCTTGTGTTAATAAGTCTTTTGCTTCTTCAATAATCTGTAGCTCTTCGGGTGTAATTTCTACTTCCTCATTGACCTCATTTCTAACATCAGCTTCGTATCCCTCATTAATCTCACCTTCAACATCTAATCTTGGTAATACTTCTTCTCGCTCATCAATGCCATCAACTTCATCATGTTGCAACACTCTCCCTTTTATGCTCTCCAATTCAACGTCCGTTAACCAACCATTTTTCCTAATGGCTCTGGCTTGATCACACAGTCTTTGCTCAGTCGTGTTAAACACACCTTTCTTTCCATGCTCTGAACATCCTCTGCCGATAGCCCCTCTTTGGCACATCATTCTCGTCAAACGGTCTAGCACTATAAAAACATTCCATTACAACAATATTCATTTGTTGCGTCCACTTCATTCTAGCAGTCGCTTGATTACGACTGGGTCTGCGCTGCTCACCTACAGAACACCTGCCGGACGAGGCACTTTCACATGAAGTTCCAGTACCATTCACATCGCTATTTTCATTTCTGATATGATTCATTTTCACTCAAAACGAGGTTTTGTGGTGATAAGGTGACACAATCACCGGTGTTTTTAATTGTGACACCATCACTAGGAGGGTTGCCAACCAAGGCTGAAGAGCCCCCCCTACCCATGAGACAGGCTAGCCTCTACCGGATGCCAACCCAGTATTTCGTAGTCTCGGGGAGGGCTGACAGGTACTACACCTTGCTCAAGAGTGACCTGGAGGTAATTGTGGCAAAGGGTAACCTCATTATCCCACGTTGAAACTCCACAACCGGTTGCAATTTTATGTCATACCCAGGAAAACTAATTATTATTATTATTGTATAAGTTGTTAGCTTTTGTGTTGTTTGTGTAAAGGCCAAGACCAAACTATGGTTCTTAGGCTTCAAAGTGTAGTCATTTCTCAGGCTATTGATAGAGCTCTCCTCAGGATATGTGATATTCCTAGCAGCACAATTTTCTGGATTTCTTCAATGCTAATTTGTCCAGGGATCTTTGATAAATGCTCTTTCATTCTTTTTCCACATTTTAGCAACCTATATCTCAAGGTCTTTATATTTCGATAACTTTTCTGTTTCTTTATATCCAACATTGAGCTCAGATGGTACAGACATGTCAATGAAGAAACATTTGTTTTCCAACTTATCTCGAATCACTATATCAGGCCTATTTGCAGTGATCTCCTTGTCAGTGTGGATTGTCATATCCCATAGGACGACAAAATCTTTCCCTTCAAGCACCGTGCTAGGCTTATGTTCATACCACTTAGAGGTCACTACAATATTATAATGTTTGCATATTTTCCAGTGCATGTAGAACAAAGCTTTGTCATGTCTTTCAAGATACTCCTTTTTTGCTAAAGCTGAACATCCTGATGTGATGTGCTCTATAGTTTCATCATATTCATGACATAATCTGCATTTTGGGTTTGTCCCGTCTTTGATTATCTTACTTTGATAATTATTTGTGGCAAGGCTCTGATCCTGTGCTGCGATAATGAACCCTTCTGTTTCTCCTTTCAAGCTAGCACTTCTCAACCATTTATGGGTGTTCTCCTTATCTACATCTGCCTTCTTAACTCTGTCCGGATATTGCCCGTGCATTGGCTTCTTCTCCCACGCTTCCTTTGTCATTTCCATTATTCTTTTCTTGGCGTACTCTTTTGCTTGTTTGACACTTTTTACAACTGAAAAGTTTTCCTCTGTTTCAGCATCTTCCATTTGAATCTCTCTTTTGAACCTTTGAGCTTCCTTCTCTATTGAATACAATGTTTTATGCCTCTCATGCTGGTAAACTTGTTTCAACAACTTCTCATTTGTCTCACTTAGATATTTTTCAAGGCCAATGGTCGATGTCTTGTATGTGCACTCTATCTGAGTTAAACCACGCCCTCCTTCTTTTCTACCGATGTATATTCTGTCAACATCTGCTTTGGGATGGTGTATCTTGTACATAGTTAGAAGCTTTCTTGTTTTCCTATCAAGTTTCTTTATTTCTTGTAATTGCCAATTGATGATGTGAAAACTGTAAGTGAGGACTGGTACCGCTAGCGTGTTTATTGCAGTTATTTTGTTACCAGCATTCAACTCACTTCTTAGGGCTAGTTTAACCCTCCGGTAATACTCTTTTCGGACTTTCTCCTTCATTTTAGAATGTTGAATTCCGTCTCCTTCGTTTATTCCTAGGTATTTGTATGTGCCTTCTTGGTCTATATCTTGGATGCTAGTAGCTTTGTCTAATTCAATGGATGATGTTTTCGTCAGCTTTCCTCGCTTAAATGTTGCCTTAGCGCACTTATCTAAGCCATATTGCATATTTATAACATCACTAAACATTTTCACAGTTTGGAGCAACCCTTCAAGCTGCTCATCATTCTTTGCATAAAGCTTTAAATCATCCATGTAGAATAAGTGATTCACTCCTTCATTATATACACTATAACCCATGCCTGTGTTGTTTAGCAGATTAGAGAGTGGTGCAAGAGCCAAGCAAAATATCAAAGGGGATAGTGAATCGCCTTGGAATATCCCGTTCTTAATACTAATAGGGTTTGTCATTATATTTCCCATGGAGTAATTCAAAATCATTGTTGTTTTCCATGTGCCCATGATGTGTCTCATAAAATTAATCAACATTGGTGAAAGTTTGTACATTTCCATAGTCTTTAAGATCCACGAATGGGGGACACTATCAAACGCTTTTTTGTAGTCTATCCAAGCAGTGCTTAGATTTCTTTTTCCTTTTCTACAATGTTCCAAAATCATTTTGTTAATAAGTAACGGATCTTTTCAACCATAAGATCCCTTCTTGCACCCTTTTTGCTCAATTGGGAATGCTTGATTTTCATTTAGGAAGTCGTAAGCTCTATCTGCAACAATTGCTGTTAGGATCTTGTACATTGTTGGTAAGCATGTGATTGGCCTGTAATTCTTTGGTTCAATAGTTTCCTCTGACTTGGGAAGTAAGTAGGTTATGCTGTTTGTTAGCCATGAAGGGCTTTCTTCTGGGTTCTTTACAATATTTGAGAAGCAGCAAGCAATATCTTCATGTAAGGATGTTAAATTTTTTAACCAGAAGTTTGGTATTTTATCTTGACCTGGGGATTTCCAGCTATGTGTTTTCTTTATAGCTGATATTACCTCCTGTTTCTCTGTGGTTGGCCATGTTTGCTCTTGGAATTTTTTACCTAGTTCTTCTTGTTTCCTTACCCACTCAGCTTCTTCATTATGATGCTTTTCATCCTCCCAGATTAGCTTCCAAAACTGTTCTGTTACTTCTGCTGTTGGAGGTTTATTAACAGCAATCTTTTTCTTTCCAAGCTCTCTGTAGAATCTCTTAGTGTCAGTTGCAAATGTTCTATTCTGTCTGAACTGTTTCACTCTTTTCTCAAATCTTCTTATTCTTTGAGCTTTTGCATTTATTAGTTGCCTGACTTCTTTTGCAGTGATGATGTTATCATCATTTCTAATTGAATATTTTCTCCTGAATTTTCTATTTTTTCTTTCACCCATGCCATTATTTCTGGTTAGCTCTGTAAGCATTGATAGATAAATCCTCAACTCCTTAATATCTCTTTCAAGTTTTGCTTTCCACAACCGTTGTTTCCTTTTTCTCTGTTGTCTGTGTATGACCTTTTTACCAATCATCTCAGTTGTAACACATGCTGACGCAAAAATCAGTTCGTTTACTTCATTGATACCCAAACTTTTCCCACAAGAATCTTTTATCAGTAGCACTGCTTTATTTGAAAGTTTAATAAATCCTTTTGCTTTTCTGTTTAAATATATCTTAGCTAGTGAGCTTCTATCTTTCATATCTGTTTCTTTTACTTTTTCCCATTTTTCCAATATCATCTGCTTCATCTCCTCAACTTGTAGTAGAGTATTCTGATCAATATCTGTATCTTCACGATCAGTTACTTCATCGACTGGATCACTTTGTGTGTCGATCTCCCTTTCTACGACTTCTTCTTCATTATTAGTTTTTTGGGTAGCGTCGGAGTTCACAGGTAGCTTAGTTGACTTTATATTTGCTCTAATCCTGGATTTGATTGCTTCCAGTTCAGAATCAGATAGCCTTTTGTTCTTTACTATATCTCTCCTTACATTGGCAAGTTTATTGGCATCGATATTTGGCCTTACATTAGTATTCATTTCTCTCCATAATTGGTATGTATACTTGGTGTTATTGTGATCGGATGGCTCTAGTACTGCCTGATAATAGGCTGTCATTACTTGTTTATACTCACCCCTAGTCCATTTCTGTCTTGTTTGCTTTCTTGAAGACTGTGTAATATCAGCATCTACGGAGCCGTTTTGAGTCAAGGTCTCATTTTGGTTATCCTGTAGAGCTTGGGGTTGGGGTAAAGTTGTTCCAGTAACACACTTTTCGACCTTAGCCTGGTTCCTCACTAAGGGACGCGCCACGAGCGATGCGGCATGATTTTCTAGTTTCAGTACTCATTCATGTAAAAGAAAGTGCTGTTGATTTCAAGTGCAACAAACACTAGTATTTATTTCGTGACACCATCACTAGGAGGGTTGCCAACCAAGGCTGAAGAGTGCCTCCTACCCATGAGACAGACTAACCCCCGCCGGACGCCAACCCGGTATTTCATGGTCTTGGGGAGTTATTATTATTATTATTATGTATATTTCGTTAAATTTCTATTAAGTACAATCCCGTGCCGAGTTATGTCCTATAACCTAGGGCACAGGAAGGTAAAGTTTCAAGTTCTTTATAACTGTCGCACTGTATCTGATCATATAGATAGCACTCGTCGCAGTAGATGAGCCATCCCATTTAGTACTATCTTTTGCAATTCTTGCAAGCAAGGGTTCCTGGGAATTCGCTTGATATGACCTTCAGTTTTCTTCTTTATCATGCCTAATGCCCCAATTACTACAGGTACTATTGTTACTTTCAAATTCCACATCTTCTGTATTTCGATTTCCAAGTCTTTGTATTTGCTGACTTTTTCATACTCCTTAAGTGATAGATTTCGATTTGAAGGCACTGTCATATCAATCAGTAAACATGTCTTTTCCTTGTGGTCTTTTACAATAATATCTGGCCGATTGGCTTTAATTATCATTATTATTATTATTATGTTATCAATTTCTGTTGATTCGCTATTTTGAGATCAAACACCGGGTCACTACCAGTGACCTAGGGTGAGTGAAATCGGAGTAATGTATTGTAAGAACCATTTTGTATTGCATATCGTAAAAGTATAAAACGTGATTCAAATAGAGAGCGCTCTTCTCAAAATGTGTGCAGTACTATTAAGGACTATTTTCTGGATCTCGCTAAGTGATGGTTCTCCAGGAATTTTCTTAAGATAATCTATGGTTCCTTTCTTTATCAGGCCAAGGACACCCACTACTACTGGGATTGTCGTTGTTTTCAGCTGCCACATTTTTTCAATCTCAATCTCCAGGTCTTTGTATTTAGACAACTTCTCAAAAACTTTCGCAGAAACATTCTTATTTGTTGGCACACTCATATCGATGAGCAAGCAGGTGCTATTGCGTTTGTCCTTGACAACAATATCAGGACGGTTTGCCTGTATCATCCAATCAGTATGGACTGGAAAATCCCATAGAATGGTAACATTTTTCCCTTCTGTGACTGGTTCTGGATGGTGTTCATACCAGTTGCTATTAGTTTCTATGGAGAAGTGATTAAGAATCTTCCAGTGGAGATACTGACCAACCCTATCATGTCGGTTTTTATACTCATTAGGTGTCAAGACAGAACAACCAGAAACAAGATGGTCAATTGTTTCAAGCTTATCCTCGCAGAATCTACAGCTTTCGTCTGCTCCATTGTGCAGTACATTGGCCTGGTAATTGTGCGTGAAAAGACTTCGGTCCTAGGCGGCAAGAATGAAACCTTCCGTTTCCCCTTTCAATCCTGAGCTCCTCAGCCACTGATGGGTTGCCATTTCGTCTACATCAGCGTTTCTGCTTCGAGCTGCGAACTGTCCGTGGAGGGGCTTTTCTTGCCACCTTGATTTCAGTTGTTTCAATCCATTGTTTTTTGCGGTTTTCTTTGTTCTACGGGCTAGTTCTGTGGGTTTAAGCTGGCTGTGGTTCTCGTTATTTATTTCTAAGTCCAACTGATGAGAAAATTTAGCTGACTCTTTAAAAACTGAATGTAACTTTTTTGTGTTTTCATGTAGATTGACTAGTTGTAGCATCCAATCATCTGAATTGTCCAGATATTCAGCGAGACCTATGGTAGTTGTTTTGTATGACATCTCAAGTTGTATCATGCCCCTACCTCCTTGGTTTCTGGGGACGTATAGACGGTCAACATCGGACTTAGGGTGGTGCATTCTGTGGCAGGTGAATCGCTTTCTAATTTTTGCATCAAGTTTTCTCAATTCACTAAGGTTCCAGTTAACGATGTTAAAGCTATAAACTACCACTGGTACTGCAAGAGAGTTGATAGCTGTAATTTTATTTTTCGAATTTAGTTCAGTTTTCAGTATTAGTCCTACCCTACGTAAACATTCTTTTCTAATTTTTCCTTTCATCTTGGAATGCTGTATGCCGTCCCCTTCATTACCGCCTAAGTATTTGTATGTTCCTTCCTGCTCTAATTCTTTGAAACCGATTCATCATCTAACACAACGTTATCTGCACTTTCCAATTTTCCACGTTTAAAGGTTGCTTTAGCGCATTTATCCAAGCGAAATTCCATCCCAATATCATCACTAAATGCCTTTACTGTTTTCAAAAGTCCTTCCAGCTCATAATCATTACAGGTATACAGTTTCAAATCATCCATGTAGAATAAATGATTCATCTTCTTATTACTGATCTTGTATCCATATCCAGTATCATTTAAAAGTCGAGACAGGGGTATAAGTGCCATGCAGAACAAAAGAGGGGAGAGAGAGTCACCTTGGAAAATTCCATAATTGATGCACATACCATTAGCAGTCAAAATTCCATTAGACTGGAGAGGGTGAGGTTAGTTTCCCAAAGCTTCATAGATGTTCTAAGAAAGTTAATTATTATAGGTGAAACTTTGAAAGTTTCTAAACAACGTAAAATCCAGGAGTGGGGAACACTATCAAAAGCCTTCTTGTAATCTATCCAAGCAGTACTCAGGTGTTTATGTTTCGTTCTGGCATTCTCTAATATCATTTTGTTAACTAATAATTGATCTTTGCAACCATACGATCCTTTCCGACAACCTTTTTGTTCAATTGGAAATATGTTGTGATCTTCCATGTGTGCGTATGTTCTTTCAGTAAGAATAGAGGTCAAAAGTTTGTAAGATGTCGGCAGGCAGGTAATTGGGCGATAGTTTTTTGCATTTGCAGTTTCGTTAGTTTTTGCGAGAAGATATGTAGTACCTAGGCAAAACCATTTGGGTGTTACTGTTGGGTCTGCCATTAATCTGTTGAAGTTTAATGCTAATTTTGTATGTGCTGAGTGTAAAGCGTCAAGCCAGAAGTTTGGAATTTGATCGATTCCTGGCGATTTCAACTTATGAGATTTTCTAAGAGCTTTCCTTATTTCGTCATCTTGTATTTCTTTCCATCCTTGTTCGGGGATATTATTCGCGCTGTTCCCAAAATCATTCAGCCATGCAGAGTTCTCATTATGCCCTTTCTCCTTGCCCCATATATTACTCCAGTATTCCCGTACTTGTTCGTCTGACGGTATTTCATCTACATTTATATCTGACTTTCCTATCTCTCTGTAAAATTTTTTGGTGTCTGTTTCAAAGATTTTATTCTGTCTATAAAATTTATTCCGCTTGACGTACCTCCTTACTCGTTGAGCCTTGACTTGTAATTTTTGCTTCAATTCTTCCTTAATGGCTGGTATTTTATCACTGCTTTCGATTCTGTACTTTCGTATTACTTTCCTAGCCTTGCCAGATCTTATTTCTTTATCCTTTTGAAGCTCTTCTAGCAAGGAGATTTCCTTTCTAAGATTTTCAATTTCTTTGTCAATTTTTACTTGCCATTTATTATTATTATTATTATTATTATTATTTTCTACATTAAACATTGTGTTCAGGCTGTTGTTATTGCCGTCAGTTCTGCTATTAGGCGAGTCATAACAAATGACCAAAGGCTAATAGAGTTTGCTCTCTCCTATATTTCTAGCACTTTCCTCAAAATTCTGGCAGTCCCCAATAAAGCAGCCTTCTGCATCACTCCAACATTACATGTTATTCCTAATTTTTCTATCCATCTGTCAAACTCTTTGGTGATACATCCAAGAGCTCCTATCACTATAGGCACAACTTCAACACGTTTGAGTTTCCACAATCTTGCGATCTCTCTCTTCAAGTCCTGGTATTTTTCTACTTTTTCCTTTTCTTTCTCTCCTACATTTACATCAGCTGGTACAGCAATATCAATGATTAATCCCTTGTGCTCTTTCTTGTCAACTATAATTATATCTGGTCTTCTTGCCTCTATCACGTAGTCACATTGCACATTGTTATCCCACAACAATTTCACTTCTTCATTTTCCACTGCTCCTTCCGGGACATGTTCATACCATTTGTCTGTGCATTCTAACCCATTCTTTTTACAAAGATCCCAATGAACTTTCTTTGCCACATTGTCATGCCGACGTTTGTATTCCTTCTGAGCCAATTTCTCACACCCACTTACTAAATGCTGCACACTTTCACTCTTTGTCCCACATAACCTGCACAGAGGGCTTTCACTGGTTCTGTCGATACGGTGTTTCACATAATTTGTCCTGATGGCCTGTTCCTGAGCAGCACACAGTAATGCTTCAGTTCCAATTTTCAAATCACATCTTGACAGCCATTGCCACGTTTTATCCTTATCAACTTTCTCTGGCAATTCCCTAACAAACTGTCCATGCATTCTCTTCTCATTCCAGTTTTGTCTCAGTTCTTTTTCCTTTTGTTTCTTCAATTCTCTACTTAATATAGCATCTTCTGTATTGATTGTCCCAGCTGCAGCAACTCCCTTAATGAGGTTGTCCTCCGAATTGGCAACGTAAAAGCCCAAACTGTTTTCCTCATCGCTTACGCATCTCTCTACACTAATCAAACCTCTGCCTCCCTCTTTCCTCTTTATATATAATCTGTCAACATCACTTTTTGGGTGTAGTTCTCCATACATTGTCATTGTCTTTCTAGATTTCCTATCAATTTCTTTCAATTCACTTTCTTTCCAATACAGTATTCCTGCCCCATACCTGAATATTGCTCTGCCCATGTATTTATTGCTGTTATTTTGTTTTTCCCATTTAGTTTTGATTTTAGCACCAATCTGAGCCTTCGCTTATATTCCTTAATGGTTTTTTCTTTCATTTCTTTTTCTTTGATTTTATCCAGTTCAATTATCCCTAAATACGTATACCGTTGCTTTTCAACTTCTTTCATTATTTCCCCATTTGGCAGCGTTATTCCTTCACATCTAACTACTTTCCCTCTCTTCATCACAAGAATTCCACATTTCTTCAATCCAAACTCCATCCCAATATCTGTACTAAAAATATGAACAGTCCTCACAAGTGTTTCTGTCTGCTCTTCACTCTTAGAAAACAGCTTCAAATCATCCATGAATAGCAGATGATTCAGCTTGTATCTTTTCTTTCCCCATTCATAGCATACATTTACCTTCCTAAGAACCAATGACAAAGGTATCATGCACAGAACAAACAGAAGAGGCGAGAGACTGTCTCCTTGAAATATCACTCTTTTCACATCAACCTCCCCAAGATCTTTACCATTTGATGTCAGTGATAACTTCCATTGCTCCATACTTTTTCCTAAAAAATTTGTCACATTCTCCGCTATTCTAAACATCTTCATACATTCAATGATCCAGCTATGTGGAACAAGGTCATACGCTTTCTTGTAATCTATCCATGCCATTGATAGATTAGTGAGCCTTCTCCTACAATCTTTCAGTACAGTCTTGTCAATAAGTAAATGATCCTTTGTTCCACGGCTTCCTCTCCTACATCCTTTTTGCTCATCAGGTAAAAGTGTCCTATGGTCAAGATACTTATAAGTCTCTTCTGCTATCATTCCTGTCAGGAGTTTCCACATTAGTGGAAGACATGTAATAGGGCGATAGTTTTCTGCTGCATTCCCCTTCTTCGGATCTTTCTGACAAAGCACAGTGCGACCATGTGTCATCCATGCTGGTAGGCTGTTTTCTCCCATCAAGATACTATTCATCTGACCAGCGATTCGGCTATGAAGATTGGTCAAATTTTTTAACCAGTACCCTTGCACGCCATCCTTTCCTGGTGCTTTCCAGTTAGGCATCTTTCTACATTGATCTCTTACCTTCTCCACACTTATAATCACCCTTTCTTGATATTGATTTTCATTTTCCAACCCAGTCTTCAGATCTTTCAGCCATTCTGCCTCTTGGTTGTGCTCTTTTTCAATACTCCAAATATTTCCCCAAAATCTTTTACTTTCTTCAGCATTTGGATCATCGCTTGATCTCCCTCTCCCCCCATTAAATTCTGAGTATATTCTCTTCTGATCAACACTGAAAAGTCTATTTTGTCTGAATTGTTCAATTCTCTGTTCAAACCTTCTGACTTTGGCACTTTTTGCAAGCATCCTTTGTTTGAGTTCCTCAATTACAGTTTTTAGACCCTTTCTTTTAACTCTGTACTTTTCCTGTAGCCCAAGCAACTTTCGTTTTTTCCCTCCACCCAGTCCTTCTTTCAATTCTCTTTCCATAATATTGACTTCTTGTCTCAGTCTCCTTATGTCACCTTCAATCCTCCGTTTCCAAAATGGTTCATATTTCTTCCTATGCTCCACTTTCTTTAGTCCTAGCTGTTCAGCGACCCACACACTTGCAGCTACAATTAAATTATATTATTATTATTATTATTATTGGAGACACGATTCAGTTCTCTTATGCCTCTCAAAACGTCTATCACATTTGACAGATTGGTCTATCTACGCTGACCTACCTTCATTTCCATTTCCCAGCTTGATTACTGGAGATACCTTTAGACCTGATCTTATCTTACATAATAGGCATAACAATAAAATACATATCCTCGAACTAACAGTAGGTTTTGAGAGCAATCTTAAGATTAACAGTGACCGAAAGTTGAATAAGTACAGACCCCTAATTACTGCATTGTCAACATCGTATCAGGAGATCAATTTTATCAACATGTCTATGAGTGCTTTAGGTGTACTTGACAGTTCTTGCGATTCTCTATTCAATCTGTTGAAAAGTCTAGATTTACCAGAAATACATCAAAAACGTCTAGTTTCAAAAGTCATGGCCATTTCTATTCGGTCCACCTATTATATATTTTGCCGCCGAAACAAAGATTGGACTGACCCAGATTTGATGGACTTCTAAGTGAACATTTTAACTAAATTTATATCATTCATAATTTTTAGTTTATTACTTTTTTTTTGTTTTTTTTTGTTTCTAATCCAATGTGAAGCAGCCAATATTACACTGCCTATTTTTAGTGAGGTGTATTATTGTAGATTAGTTATTAGTATCAAAATGAACAATGTTTAAAAAAAATTATTATTTTATAGCTTTCGCACAGGCAGTTCTTAATGCCGAAATTTTCCTCTTGGGTGGGCTACAACTAATAGCCAAGAGCCAAGTGGCTGCTTTCACTTTACATGTCTAAGATTTTCCTGAGTATCCTAGCTGTTCCCAACAAGAATGGTTTTTGTACCATTCCAACGTTCAATTTAATACCAAGTGTGTCCAACCATCCACTGAAGCCCTTGCTAATACACCCTAGAGCTCCTACAACAACTGGTAGAACAGCAACCTTTTTCAGCGACCAAAGTCTTTTCAGCTCTATCTTTAGGTTTTGATATTTTTCAATTTTCCCCATTTCTTTCTCACGTATCCTACAGTCACCTGGTACAGCAATATCAATGATGACACATGATTTCTTCTTTTTATCCACCAAGACTAAGTCGGGTCTCCTTGCCTCAATAACATTATCACATTGGATATTCATATCCCAGAGTAATTTAACATCATCATCTTCCACAATTCCCTCAGGGCAATGCTCATACCACTTCTCTGTTCTCACAAGGTTATGCTTCTCACACAACTTCTAATGGACCAATTTTGCAACTGTGTCATGTCTTCTCTTATACTCACGTTGCGCTAGCTTTTTGCATTAACATATTATATGCTGTACAGTTTCCATCTTTTCACCACACATTCTACATAATGGATTGTCCGATGTTTTGTCAATTTTATTCTTTGTATAGTTTGTCCTTAAGGCTTGTTCTTGTGCAGCACATATTGTTGCTTCGGTTTGCACTTTGAGATCACTTTGCACCAACCATTTCCAAGATAACTCTTTATCTATCTCTTCAGCCATCTCACGAGCAAATTGTCCATGCATTCTCTTTTCATGCCATCTATTTTTAAACTCATTTTGGCTATTTCTTTTGAAGTCTTCCTTCCTCATGAGATTTTCAGTCTTGATGGTACCAACTCTCATTACGCCTTTGAGTAATAGTTCATTCGCTTCACTCACATACAATCCCAAATTATTCTCTTCCGATCTTACACATGTTTCAATGCTTATCAGGCCTCTTTCTCCATGATTTCGTTTCAAATACAGTCGATCAATGTCACTCTTCGGATGAAGGGCCCCATACATGGTCAAAGTCTTTCTCGTTGTCCTGTCCATTTGCTTCAACTCATCTACCTTCCAGTTAATAATTCCAGCTCCATATCTTAACAGTGCAACCGCCCAAGTATTAATTGCTTGAATCTTATTCTTGCCATTCAATTTGGATTTTAATATTAACCTCAACCTTCTTTTATACTCTGCTGTGACTTTATGTTTCATTTCGTGTTCTTTTATCTCATCCAACTCTAAAATGCCCAGATAAGTATACCCATTCTCATCTACTACTTTCATTATTTCCTGGTTAGGTAAATGAATTCCATCAAACTTAACAAGTTTTCCTCTCTTCATTATAACCACTCCACATTTCCTTAAACCAAATTCCATACCGATATCTTCACTAAATGTGAACACTGTTTGTACTAAACTATCTATCTGGTCGTTGCTTTTTCCAAAGAGTTTGAGGTCATCCATGAAGAGAAGATGATTAAGTCTAAATTCTTTCCCACCCCATTCATAAGAAGCTCTTACTTTTCTTAACAGAAGAGACAAAGGAATCATACAAACAACAAAAATCAATGGCGACAAACTATCTCCTTGGAAAATGCCTCTTTTGACATCAATCTCGCATAAATCAGAACCATTTGAAGTTAAACGAAGTTTCCATTTCTTCATGCTTTTCCCAATAAAACTTCTCACATTGTCAGCAATGCCAATCATATCAAGACACTCTAGAATCCAACTATGTGGGATAAGATCATAGGCTTTCTATAGTCTATCCATGCCATAGCAAGATTTGTTTTTCGTTTCCTACAATCTTTAAGTATTGTCTTATCTATCAGTAACTGATCCTTCGTTCCCTTGCTTTTCCTCCTGCAGCCCTTTTGCTCCTCTGGAAGTAAGTGATTATTTTCCATGAAAAGGTACATATCCTCGGCAACCATACCAGTAAATAATTTCCACATAAGTGGAAGACAGGTTATTGGTCTAAAGTTTTCGACAGAGTTTCCCTTTGCTGCACCCTTTTGACATAGCACTGTTCTTCCGTATGTCATCCAAGATGGTATTTCTTTTGTCCCTTCTAGTATCAAATTTAACTGGGTAGCTATCCTTTTATGCATACTATCAAGCCTTTTTATCCAAAACCCTTGAACCCCATCATGTCCGGGTGCCTTCCAGTTTGGCATCTTCCTGCATTGTTTCTTTACTTTATCTTCAGTTATCGCCACATTCTGCTGGTCTACTCTCACAATCTCCTCTTTCAGATCACTCAACCAATCAGCTTCTTTATTGTGCTATTATTATTATTATTATTATTATTATTATTATTATGTTTAATAGTTCTCAGCTCAAAGCATTGGGTCTTAAGTGCTTTGGAAATCTCACTGTGAATGCGGGCACCAACCAGTTGCCAAAGAACTCACAGGCCTTGAACCAGGGTACTTAGGAACCAAGTACCAATCGTAAAATCCTAGCTGTCCCTAACAAAGCTGTTTTCTGCACATGTTCGACACGAAGTTCTATTCCTGCTTCCATGACAAATTTCTCAAATCGAGTTGTTATAGCCCCGAGTGCTCCAACGACAATTGGGATTACAGTCACTTTCCGAACATTCCATAATCGTGCAATCTCATCCTTTAACAATTTGTATTTATTGATCTTTTCCAGCTCTTTCTCACATACTCTGACATCACCGGGTATTGCAATATCAATAACTTTAACCTCCTTACTTGTCTTGTCCAATACAACAATGTCTGGTCGGCGAGCCTCAATCTCCTTGTCACACTGGATCACAACATCCCACAATATCTTACAATTAGCACTCTCGCTTACTCCCTCCGGATTGTGTTCGTACCAATTCTTGGCTCTGTCATGGTCGAATTTTCCACATAGGCGCCAGTGTATATACCTTGCAATGTTATCATGCCTTCGCTTGTATTCTCTCTGGGCTAACTTACTACATTCGCTCACAATATGATAAACTGTCTCATGTTTGATACCACACATTCTGCACAATGGCGAGTCAATAGTTTTATCTATCCTACACTTTGTGTAATTTGTACGAAGCGCTTGTTCCTGTGCACTACAAATCAATGCTTCAGTGCAGCCTTTCAGATCACTTTTCTGTAACCACCTCCAGGTATTATTTTTATCTTTGTCGTTCATTTCTCTAAGGTATTGTCCGTGCATTATCTTGTCCTTCCAGTTGTTAATACGTTCTTGCTGTTTCAACTTTTTAAATTCTGTTGGTTTTATTGCATTTCTGCAACCAGGTAAAGTGTTACTTTCCTTAACTGCAACAATGAGTGGCTCGATATGATTCACCACGTACCAACCAAGACTATTCTCTTCTGTAATAACACAATTCTTACAACCTATCAGCCCCCTACCACCTTTGCTTCGCGAAATGTATAACCGATCAACATCACTTTTGGGGTGAAACTCCTTATTTATGGTCATAATTTTCCGGGTCTTCCGGTCCATCGCATCAAGCTCACCTACAGTCCATTTGATGGTACCTGCACCATACCTCAATAAAGATACTGCCCATGTATTCAGTGCTTTTATCTTATTCCTTCCATGAAGCCTACTTTTCATGATAACTTTAATTCTCCGAATGTACTCTGTTCTGAAATTTTCTTTCATTGTACTTTCCTCAATTTTATCATACTCTGTGATTCCTAGGTATTTATATCCAGTTTCTTCAATCTCCTTAATTTTTTCCCCACTAGGCAACTCTATCCCATCAGATCTTACCACCTTTCCTCGCTTCAAAATTAGTGTGCCACACTTCTTGATACCAAACTCCATTCCTATATCAGTTGAAAAAATTTCTACAGTAGAGGTCAATGCATTTATTTCACGCTCATTCTTCCCATAAATCTTAAGGTCGTCCATGAACAAAAGATGGTTTAGCCTTTCGCCACATTTCAGAGTATACCCTGACTGGACTTGCCTCAATATTTCTGTAAGGGGGAACATACAGATCACAAATAAAAGAGGAGACAGGCTGTCACCCTGGAAAATTCCCCTCCTGATATTAACCTTTGCCAAGAATTCCCCACAGGACATCAGTTCCACATTCCAGGTTTTCATTGACCTTGCAATAAACTCAACTACATTATTCGCCACACCTGATAGTTCTAAACTTTCTTGAATCCAGGAATGGGGGACAATATCATAGGCTTTCTTATAGTCTATCCACGCCATTCCTAGGTTGGTATGTCTCTTTCTACAGTCATTCAACACTGTTCTATCTATTAGAAGTTGGTCCTTTGTCCCTCTACTTTTCCTCCTGCATCCTTTCTGTTCATTTGGCAACTTACCAGTACCTTCCAGAAAGTCATATAAAACATTTGATAGAATCCCTGTCATCAGCTTCCACATCAAAGGCAAGCAAGTTATTGGTCGATAATTGTCGACCGCACTCCCTTTGCTTGGGTCTTTTAGGCATAGAACTGTCTTTCCAGTTGTCATCCATTTTGGAATCTCAACTCCATTGTTAAGTAAGCCGTTGAATTGATCAGCCATTCTTTTATGCAACTCCGTGAAATTCTTCAACCAATACCCTTGAACCCCATCAGGTCCTGGACATTTCCAGTTCGGAATCTTTTTTAATTGTTTAGTCACCATATCAATCGTGATTTTAATATCATTCTGTTTCTCATCATTTTTATTCGCTCTCAAATCTCTCAGCCATGCAGCTTCCCTCTTGTGATGTACTTTCCTACCCCATATGCTACTCCAAAATCGTCTACTTTCATCAGCATCAGGTTTTTCACCACTATTTACCTTTCCATTCAACTGTTGGTAGACCTGTTTTTGATCTTGCTGGAATAATCTGTTAATTCTGTATTGCTCAATTCTCTGATCGTATCTTTTGATTTTCATAGACTTAGCTTGTAATCTCTGTTTGAGCTCCTCCAATACCACACCCAATCCTTTTTTCTTGACCTTATATTTATCCTCAAGTAACTTGTACTTTTCTGTTCTCTTAAGAGCGCCCTTTCTCTTTCTTTCTAATATATTCACATGTTTTCGTAGCTCCTTGATTGATTGATTTATTCTTCTTTTCCACCATGGCTCTTTCTTGCCATTAGCTCTTCTACACACAGGTTTGAGACCTACTTTTCTTCCAATCAAGATAGCACAAGCCTTTAGTAAATCATTTGTTCCAGTTACACTTTCCGTAGCAACATTTTTCAAAACTCCATTAATACTCTTTACATGCTCCCTGAGTAATGTTCTGTCAACCTTCTTAAACCCTTGTAACTCAATGTGAAGATCATTTTTAATAATGCTATTTAGTTCCTCAATAATCTCTCTATCCTCATTATTCAGCTCTTCTATATTTGCAGAAATCAAACAGGCATCGTCCTTCACAGTGTTATTCACTTCCACTACTTCCTCTCCTACATCACCTGCATAATTGTCAGTCCCTTCAACAACATTTACATTCCATACTCTATCCTTAATTTCAGCGAGCTGTAGTGCTGTCAACCAATTATTTTTACGTATCAGTCGAGCCTGGTCACACAATCTCTGTTCAGTAATATTAAAGCTTTGACGTTCTTTCCAGAAACTATGCATCCTTCGTCTGTAACCCCTAACAGGTTTACCATTGTCATCAACAGGATTGCTTAAGTAATAGCACTCCATAACAGCTATGTTCATTTCTTTACTCCAACCTGTTCTAGCAGTAGCTGGATGACGACCGGGCCCACGCTGCTCACCCATGGGACACCTGCCGGACGTGGCACTTTCAGCACTAATACTTCCAGCACCATTCACGTCGTTGTTTCTATTAGTAATATTTTCCATAACACTCAAATTGAGGGTAGTGTTGATAAGGTGTCACCACCACCAGTATTTTTATTGAGACACCATCTCTAGGAGGATTGCCAACCAAGGCTAACGAGCCCCTCCCACCCATGAAACAGACTAACCCCCGCCGGACGCCAACCCGGTATTTCAAGGTCTCGGGGAAATTATTATTATTATTATTATTATTTTATGTCTCAGCTTTAAGCACTGGCTGATCTCATTGCCGATTGTATTTCTCAAGGGAGCGAGTCATAACCTATGACCAAAGATCCCTTGCAGTCAGTCTCCTTTAGTAATCAAGTACTTTCCTCAAAATCCTGGCTGTTCCTAGTATTGTTGTTTTCTGCAGTAGTTCTATGGCTATTGAGATGTCTAGCTTCTTTATCCATTCACCCAACTTCTTTGTTATACTTCCTAATGCTCCTACAATCACAGGTACAACTATTACATTTCTCAAGTTCCATATTCTCTTGATTTCCCTTTTCAAATCTTGATATTTCTCAACCTTTTCTTTTTCCTTATGGCTAATTCTACTATCGCCGGGTACAGCAATGTCAACGATAATGCACGTTCTGTCAAGTTTATTGATAATAACTATATCAGGTCTTCTTGCCTCAATCACATGATCACACTGAATGTTAACATCCCATAGCAGTTTTATCACATTGTCTTCCATTACAGCTTTAGGGGAATGCTCATACCACTTGTCTGTCAACTCAAAATTATATTTCTTGCATAGGTGCCAATGTATTAGCCTTGCAACATTATCATGCCTTCGTTTATATTCCTTTTGAGCCAACTTTTTGCATTCACTGACAATATGACAGACTGTTTCGCCTCTTTCTTCACATAGCCTACAAAGTGGTGACTCTATTGATTTGTCAATGTGATGCTTGATATACTTTGTTCGGAGAGCCTGTTCCTGCGCTGCGCACAGAAGTGCCTCTGTTTGTATCTTCAAGCCAGCACTTCCTAGCCATTTCCATGTTTCCTTTGCATCAGTTGATTCTGGCATCTCCCTTATAAATTGACCATACATAACTTTCTCCTTCCATCCTTGCTGTCTTTGATACACTTGCAGTTTCTTGAATTCGTCACTTCTTCTTACATCATTAGTATCTATCACATCAGCAAATCTAACACCTTGAATCAATGATTCTTCAGAATTCTTTACATACCACCCCAAATTATTTTCTTCACTTCTAACACAACCCTCACAGCTGATCAACCCACGGCCTCCTTTCTCTCTGGTCAGATATAACCTGTCTGTATCACTCTTAGGGTGAAATGCGCCATACATGGTCATAATTTTCCTTGATTTCCTATCCAAGCTTTTCAATTCAGTAGCTGTCCATTTCAGGATACCTGCTCCATATCTCAATACTGGTACAGCCCACGTGTTAATCGCTAATATCTTATTCTTACCATTTAGCTTCGATTTCAATACCAACTTAAACCTTCTTTTGTATTCGCTTGTTGACTTGTCTTTCATATGCTTTTCTTTAAGCTTATCTAGTTCCACAATACCCAGATATTTATATCCATGCTCATCAATTTCTTTCATCAAATCTCCATTTGGAAGTGAAATCCCGTTTTGCTTCACAATTTTCCCTTTCTTTAATACCAACACCCCACACTTGCTTAATCCTAACTCCATACCTATATCAGTACTGAAAACATGAACAGTTTTCACTAATGAATCCATTTGGTTTCGATTCTTGGCAAATAATTTAAGATCATCCATAAAAAGGAGATGATTAACTTTGAATTCTTTGTCACCCCATTCATAACAAGCTGTCACTTTCCTCAATATCAATGTCAATGGAATCATACATATAATAAACAATAGTGGGGATAGACTGTCTCCCTGGAAAATTCCTCTCTTAATATGCACATCCCCTAACCTTTCACCAGATGATGTTAGTTCTAGCTTCCATGATTGCATACTGTCACTCAAGAATTCTCTAATATTCGTTGCTATTCCTACCATTTCCAGGCACTCACTAATCCAGCTATGAGGCACCAAGTCATATGCCTTTCTGTAATCGATCCACGCCAAAGATAAGTTAGTCTTTCTCCTTTTACAATCTGTCAGTACAGCCTTGTCAATCAACAGTTGGTCCTTAGTTCCACGACTCCCCTTCCTACAACCTTTCTGTTCATCAGGCAATATATTCTCCTTTTCTAAATATTTGTACACCTCTCCAGCAATCATACCTGTTAGTAACTTCCACATTAAAGGTAGACAGGATATAGGCCGATAATTATCAACTGCTCCTCCCTTAGTTGGATCTTTTTGAATTAGAACAGTTCTCCCATACGTCATCCATTCAGGTAGTCTGCTTACTCCACAAACAATTTCATTCAGCTGAGCTGCTATTCTTTCATGCACTGATGTAAGATTCTTAATCCAATAACCTTGAACACCATCTCTTCCAGGGGTCTTCCAATTAGGGATCTTTCTACACTGATTTTTTACCATTTCTGTTGTGATCTCTACCTCCTCCATCCTTACATTGTTTTGCTGTCGTTTCAATTCGTTCAACCATTCAGCTTGTCTATTATGTTCTTTTCTGCTACCCCAAATTTCACTCCAAAATTTCCTGCTTTCTTCAGCACCTGGAACGACATTTTGCCCCCTAGTTTCTCCGTTCAATTCATTCAGCACCTTCTTCCGATCAACTGCAAACATTCGATTCTGCCTATACTGAGTTATTCTCTCATTATATCTCTTTATCTTTGCGGCTTTTGCTAATAACCGTTGCTTTAATTCTTCTATTACTGTTTCTAGCCCTTTCCTATTTATTCTATATTTATCAGCTAAATTCTTCACGATTCTTTTCCCCTTTACTCCATTTTCACCCCTTTTCTCTCTTTCAAGGATGTTGACATCTTTCCTCAAGTTCTTTATATCTCCTTCTATACGCCGTTGCCACCATGGGATATGTCTCTTCCTCTGTTTAACTGTACGTAATCCTAGTTGTTTTGCTACCCAGCAACTAGCTGCTTTGATAAGGTTATTAGTATGGGTAATACTTGCGGTTACAATGTGTTTAATAGCTCCATTCACCTCTTGCGTTTTGTCACGTAATTTTTTCCTATCAACTTTTTTAAACATGATATACTTATCGTCTTCTCCTTGTGTTAATAATTCTTTTACTTCTTCAATAATCTGTAGCTCTTCGGGTGTAATTTCTACTTCCTCATTGACCTCAATTCTAACATCAGCTTCGTATCCCTCATTAATCTCACCCTCAACATCTAATCTTGGTAATACTTCTTCTTGCTCATCAATGCCATCAACTTCATCATGCTGCAACACTCTCCTTTTTATGCTCTCCAATTCAACGTCCGTTAACCAACCATTTTTCCTAATGGCTCTAGCCTGATCACACAGTCTTTGCTCAGTCGTGTTAAACACACCTCTTTCCTTCCATGCTCTGAACATTCTCTGCCGATAGCCCCTCTTTGGCACACCATTCTCGTCAAACGGTCTAGCACTATAAAAACATTCCATTACAACAATATTCATTTCTTTCGTCCACTTCATTCTAGCAGTCGCTTGATTACGACCGGGTCTGCGCTGCTCACCCACAGAACACCTGCCGGACGAGGCACCTTCACATGAAGTTCCAGTACCATTCACGTCGTTATTTTCATTTCTGATATAATTCATTATCACTCAAAACGAGGTTTTGTGGTGATAAGGTGACACAACCACCGGTGTTTTTAATTGTGACACCATCACTAGGAGGGTTGCCAACCAAGGCTGAAGAGTTCCCCCTACCCATGAGACAGACTAGCCCCCGCCGGACGCCAACCCGGTATTTCGTAGTCTCGGGGAGAGCTAACAGGTACTACACCTTGCTCAAGAGTGACCTGGAGGTAATTGTGGCAAAGGGTAACCTCATTATCCCACGTCGAAACTCCACAACCGGTTGCAGTTTTATGTCATACCCAGGACAATTATTATTATTATTATTATTATTATTATTATTATTATTATTATTATTATTATTATTATTATTATTATTATTATTATTATAGTTGTCATCACAGCTGTTGATGTAGTTTGCTGGGTATAGTTGGTAAATATCAAGCCACTACCTGTAGCCTTAGATATTCAGCACAAAGCGAAGAGTTCTTGCAGTTCCTAGTAGGCAGGCTTTCTGTAAAATTCCAAAGGTAATGTTTGAACTGATTATATTGAGCCAGCCCTTGAAGCTCTTTGACACGGTGCCAAGGGCTCCAATGATAATGGGGATGACTTTTACTTTACTGCAATTCCATATTCTCATCAGCTCCCATTTCAAGTCATTATATATCTCGATTTTCTCTTTTTCTTTCTCTTGTATCCTAACATCAAATGGGCAGGCAATATCGATAATCATACAAGTTCTTTTTTGCTTGTCAAGGATTACAATGTCAGGCTTATTATGCTTCAGCTCTTTATCCGTCTGTATCTTGAAGTCCCACAATATCTTTACCCTCTCATTTTCTGCCACAGACTCTGGCTTATGCTCATACCACTTCTCTGCATAGGGTAGATCGTTTACTTTACACATTTCCCAATGTATTACTTTTGCAATAACATCATGTCTCCATTCTTTGTACTGTCTTTGAGCAAGTTGTTTACACTCTGACACGATATGTGCTACAGTCTCCTCACGTTCCCCACAAAGTCTACAAAGAGGGTTGAATTCCGTCTTGTCAATGTGATACTGGATTGATTTAGTTCTTAAAGCTTGCTCTTGAGCAGCCATCAACATCCCCTCAGTTGCTTTCTTTAGGTTTCCGATCTTTAGCCAATCCCATGTCTGTTTATCTCTGAATTCAGTTTTCTTGAAGAAAACGCTATGCATATCTTTACTATCAAAGTTGTCTATTCTCACTTGGTTAATTTCTTGCTTTGTTTTGCCTTGCTCGATAACTTCTTCCTTCACCACTGCTTTCAGCATTGGCTCATCACTTTCAATGGTGTATTTGTGCAGACTATTCTTCTCTATTAGGACACAATCCTCAACACTGATCATACCTCTACCTCCCTCAGACCTTTTAACATAAAGTCTGTCTATGTCCCCTCTTTTATGGAACATGTTGTGTATTGTCAAAAGTTTTCGTGTTTTCCTATCCAATTCTTTCACTTTACTTAAATTCCACTTGATTATCCCTGCACTGTATCTAATAATTGAAATAGCCCGACAATTAATTGCATTTACAACATTCTTACTATTAAGTTTGGATTTCAAGATGTTTCTAACTCTCCTTATATATTCCCTCTTAAGATTATCCTTGATTTTTTTGTCTTTTATGGCGTCAGCTTCCAATACACCAAGGTACTTATACCCACCTTCCGTATCAATCTCTTTGATCAGCTCACCTGATGGAATTTCAATTCCTTTGCATTTGGACATCTTCCCTCTTTTCATCACAAGAACACCGCATTTGCTCACACCAAATTGCATGCAGATATCATTGCTAAAAACACGTACTGTATTGACTAACATGTCAAGCTCCTTTTCATTCCTTCCAAAAAGCTTCAGGTCATCCATGTATAGTAGATGATTTACAGAAATTTCCTCCTTTCCAAGTTCATAACCTGCCTTGACTCTTCTTAGAATAAATGACATTGGGATTAAGCTTATTACAAATAGGAGTGGTGACAGGCTATCACCTTGGAAAATTCCACGTTTAACTTTTACTTCTCCTAGAGACACTCCACCTGCAGTAAGTTCAGTCTTCCAATTTGTCATACTATTCGTGAGTAAACCCTTGATGTTATCAGCAACTTTAAACATATCAAGGCACTTTAATATCCATGAATGCGGGACCATATCAAAGGCCTTCTTGTAATCAATCCAACCCATTGCTAGTCCAGTGTGTCGCTTCTTGCAGTTCTTAATAATCATTTTGTCTATGAGCAAGTGATCCTTTGTACCTCGGGACCTTTTGCGACATCCTTTCTGTTCAACAGGTAACAAGTGATTTGCTTCGAGATGATCATAGATCTCTTGGTATAAAACTCCAGTGAATACTTTCCACAGCATTGATAAGCAGGTAATGGGTCTATAGTTCGCTACATCAGTTCCTTTCTTTGTATCCTTCATTATGAGAACTATTGTTCCTTTAGTTAACCATTCTGGGACATATCCTGATGCCAAGCAGCAATTTAACATAGTTACAAGAGGACAGTGAAGAGATGTTATATTCTTGATCCAATATCCCTGGACACCATCTGGGCCCGGTGACTTCCAATTTGACGTTTTACTCAGCTGTCTTCTGAATGACTCAATAGAAATACTATAGTTTCGCTGCTGGTATGTCTTATCGCAAACTTCTTTTTCAACAGATTCGATCCACTCTGCTCTGTGATTATACTCAATTTCTTTCTCCCAAATCTCTTTCCAGAATGTTTTAGTTTCAATTGCATCAGGAATCATATCATTGCTTCTCTCTTTTCCTTCTAATCGTTCAAAGAACATTTTCTGATTATTACTATACATTCTATTTTGTTGGTATTGATTGATCCTACCCTCGTACCTCTTGATCTTTGCACTTTTAGCTGTAACTCGCTGTTTTAGTTCTTCTACCACTGTCCTAAGACCTTTTTGTTTTATCTTGTATTTATTCCATAGTCGTTTTTTGGTGGCTTCACTTTTCAGCGTTTTACTCTGCAACGCTTCAAGTCTGCTAATTTCCTGCCTTAATTCTATAATTTGACCATTTAAACGTCTTTTCCACCAAGGTTCTGTCTTTCCTCTATATTTCAGCTTCTCCTTAATACCAAGCATCTTTCTCACGACGTTTCCTGCTGCTAGTAGAATATTATTACATTGTGATAAATTTTTCATCTCCAGATATGGAATAATCTTGTTCACATTAGATGTAAAGTCCCTCAACTTCTTCCTGTCTACAAACCTCAGGTTCATAGGTCTCCCAATATTTCCATTGAGCTCATTTACCATCATTTCAAACACCTTTATGTCATCATCTCCAAGACCATCCGCTTTCATATTTTCTTTTGCTACAGCTTCACTCCAATTGCCACTATCCTCAACTTCCAGACAGTCGAAATTTCCAATATCTTCATTCAGCCGATTATCACCCAGTTCCATTTGTCCACCAATCTCATTGTTCATCCTTTCAATCTGTGTGACTGTTCTGCCATCAACGTCACTTTCCACATTAGTTACAGTATGGCTTTGACAATTATTTTCTGATTCTATCTCTCTGTTAAGTTCTTCTAACTCCAATTCAGAAATCCACCCATTTGTCTTTATAACACGAGCCTGTCCCACCAACTTTTGTTCACTCAGCTCAAATAACCCCATTTCATCCCAGATCTTATGCATTCGTTTACGGTATCCACGTACTTTTGGGTTACTTTTCAAATAGCACCTCATTACAATCTTGTTCAGTTCCTTCGTCCAATTAGTTCTGCTTGTACTTCCGCTTTTCTTAGGCAACTTTGATACCCCAGTAATAGAAGTGTTGCCAAAAACTCCTATACCGGGGGGCTCGGGCACCATCACACTTCCCGTAGGCAGTTCAGGTCCCCCCTGATCCGTTATTTCATTTGTAGTTTGATTCATCACAAAGGAGATGGTTGATATAGGGTTGTCCTTCCCTAGTGTTTTTTTCGTGACACCATCACTAGGCCAGGTATGCCGCCCTGGTCACCAAACCAGAATTTATAACCCTGGGCGGAGGTTCTAGTGAAATTAAGGTTGCACTACCACCAGTGTTTTTATCGAGACACTATCTCTAGGAGGGTTGCCAACCAAGGCTGAAGAGTCCCCCCTACCCATGAGACAGACTAGCCACCGCCAGACGCCAACCTGGTACTTCATGGTCTCGGGGAGAGCTGACAGGTACTACACCTTGCTCAAGGGTGACCTGGAGGTAGTTGTGGCTAAGGGTAACCTCATTATCCCACGTCGATACTCCACAACCGGATGCAGTTTTATGTCATACCCAGGACAAATTAGTGTTATTATTATTGTTTATTCAAATGTCTCACGGCATTGATGTTATTTGCCGGATAATTGCTTGACATCAGGCCAAGTCCCTTGGCTTTAGGCATCCAGTACCTTTCTTATAATTTTGGCAGTTCCTAACAGGAATGCTTTTTGTAAAAGTTCTATGCTGCATTCTATTTCAATCTTCTTCAACCACCTCTCAAAGTTCTTTCCAATCGTGCCCAGAGCTCCAATAATTAATGGTACAATTGTAACCTCTTTTACATTCCACATCCTCTTCATCTCTCGCTTTAAGTCTTGATATACCTCAATCTTTTCCTTCTCTTTCCTGTCAATTCTTGTATCAAAGGGGCAAGCTATGTCAATCAGCAAACATGATAGATCCTTTTTATTTTCCAAGACAATATCTGGTCGGTTATGCTCAAGTCTATAATCTGTCTGTATTGGGAAATCCCACAATAATCTAAAGTTATTTGTCACAATTGCACTGTCTATTTTATGATTATACCATCTATCTCCATGGTCCAAACCTAGTTTCTGACATAACTTCCAGTGGACAATCTGAGCTACTTTGTCATGTCTCCAGCCTTTATATTGTGTCTGTGCTAGCTGTTGACACTCAGATACTATATGTGCAATCGTTTCCTCCGCTTTCCCACATAATCTACAATCTTTTGATACATTTTCCTTGTAAATGACGCTCTTTATGTAATTTGTTCCTACTGCTCGCTCTTCTGCTGCAAATATAGTACTCTCTGTTTCTTTCCTTAATCCTGAATATCTTAACCAATTCCAGTTCTTTTCCTTATGCACTAATTCTTTTGTAGCATTGACTGTTTGTCCATGCAGCACTTTACCTATCCATCCATTCTTATGTTGTTCATTAATCTGGCGCTTCCACACTTTAGGATCTTTGATTTCATTGTTTTTCAAAATTCCTTCTTTTTCAACTGATCTCATTATTTCGTAGTCGTTGTTCATAATATACCAGCATAGGCTGTTCTCCTCTCTTCGTACGGTATCCTCAACTCCAAGTAAACCCCTGCCACCTTCTTGCCGTGCTAAATACAATCTGTTTACGTTGCTTTTAGGGTGGAATGCTCCATACATGGTTAACTTCTTTCTCGTTTTTCTATCAAGTGGTTGTAGTTCATTTAACGTCCAATTTATCAAACCAGCACCATACCTCAGCAGCGATACAGCCCACGTATTTATTGCAATGATTATGTTTCTACCATTCAGTCTGGATTTAAGAATCTTTTTCAGTCTTCGCAAGTATTCCTTTTGCACAAGTGCTTTCATATTATGATTCATAATCTCATCTATCTCTAGCATACCAAGATACTTATATCCTTCTTCTCCAACACTGTTAATTGTTTCACCATTTGGCAGTTGTACACCATCACTGTTCACAACCTTCCCTCTTTTCATTACAACACTTCCACATTTTTGAACCCCAAACTTCATACCTATATCTTCACTGAGGACACATACAGTTCTTACCAATGAATCAATTTCCATTTCATCTTTTGCAAATAACTTTAAATCATCCATAAAAAGGAGGTGATTTACTTTTACTTGACCTCTTCCAAATTGATATCCTGCCCTAAATTTTCTCAGTACAATTGACATTGGCAAAAGACAAATGACAAACAACAATGGGGACAAGCAGTCTCCCTGAAAGATTCCTCTCTGAATATTTACTTGTCCTAATTCTTCTGTCCCTGCTACCAATATCGTTTTCCAATTAGACATACTTCTTACTAATAGCTCGGTAAGGTTCTCTGCAGCTCCAATCATTTTCAGACATTCTATTATCCATGAGTGTGGTACCATATCGTACACTTTACGATAGTCAATCCATGCGATAGAGAGATTTGTATGCCTTCGTTTTGAATTATTGATAATGGCCTTGTCAATAAGTAAGTGATGTTTTGTACCCCTTGCTTTCTTTTTACATCCCAACTGTTCAACTGGAAATAAATCTCTGTCCTCCATATAAGCATAAATCTCATTTGCAACAATCCCTGTCAAAACTTTCCACATAAGTGGAAGACATGATATTGGTCTATAGTTATCCGCAGCATTGCCTCTACTACTATCTTCAATACACAAGATTGTCCTACCTGTAGTCATCCATGTTGGTACAACACCAGTTCTAATAGCCTCATTAAGTTGTTCAGCAATTCTGCTGTGGATCCAAAGCAAATTCTTTATCCAGAAGCCCTGCACGCCATCAGGCCCTGGGGCTTTCCAATTCTGAATTCTCTTCAGCTGTTCCTTCAATTTCACTTCATCAATCTCTATGTCCTCTTGCCTACGGTTTAATCTCATCATCTCCTCTTTGATTTCCTTCAACCACTCAGCCTGAGTGTTATGTTCCACTGGGTTTTCCCATAGTGAACTCCAGAAGCTTCGTGCTTCATCTATATCAGGTATCAAAGTCCCATATCTTTCTTTCCCATTCAATTCCTGATATAACCTTCCTTGATCAACTTCAAATAATTTGTTCTGACGCTGCTGCTCATTTCTGGCTTCATATCTCTTACCCTTCGCTGCTTTTGCCACTACTCTCTGCTTTAATTCTTCTACCACAACACTAACACTTTTTTCTCTTACTCTGTACTTCTTATCGATATAGTCCATTCCCTATTGCTACACATTTCATTATTTTGTCTTCTCTCAAGTTTACTTATAACCTTTCTTAAATCTTTGATGTCATTGTTAATGCGTCTCTTCCACCAAGGGTCTTTTTTAGGTCTTTGCACTCTTTCTTTCAGGCCCATTTTTAGGCTATATACCATATCAATGCAATAACAAATCTGTTTGTTTCTGTTATGCAGGATGTAATGACCTTTTTTATAATATTCCCTAACTTGTTTATTTCATTGTGTATCTTCTTCTTATTAACTGTTTTGAATGCTACTTTTGGTGGATGTGTTTTTGTGTTATAAAAATTACAAATAATGGTCATCTGCTCCATTTCATCAATGTTTAACACTACATCTTCTCTAAGTTCTAATCCTTCAAAATTATCATTATCATTTTCAATCATATCTCCTCTCGCATTATTTGTATCTGTTCGCGTATCTTGTTCTCTTGTATCACTTTCACTTTGGTTACCTTCAAATTGTATCCTTTCCTGCTGGTCACTTCCATACACAGGTATGTCAGTATTTTCCTTTTCAATATCCCTCTTAATTTCTTCAAGCTCTACATCTGTTAGCCATTGATTAACCACTATAGCTCGTGCCTGATCTACCAATCTCTGGTCGCTGATCTCAAATACACCTTTATCTCTCCATACATCCATCATCCTCTTCCGATATCCTCTTCTGTTAGGCTCACTTTTGAACTTACAATACATTACCAATCTATTTAAAGTTTTACTCCATGTTTGTGTGGCAGTTGCTTGATGACGACCGGGCCTGCGCTGCTCATCCACAGGACACCTGCCGAACGAGGCACCTTCATCATCATTGATTCCAGTGCCATTCACGTTTTTGTTTAATGAATTATCATTAGGCATTCACACTCAAAATGAGGATGGTTTTTTCCTGGTTTTCCTTCCATTGGGTGTTTTTATTATACCGTGACACCATCACTAGGGAGATTGCCAACCAAGGCTAAAGAGCCCTCCCTACCCATGAGACAGACTAATCCCCGCCTGACGCCAACTCGGTATTTCAAGGTCTCGGGGAGAGCTAACAGGTACTACACCTTGCTCAAGGGTGACCTGGAGGTAATTGTGGCAAAGGGTAACCTCATTATCCCACGTCGAAACTCCACAACCGGATGCAGTTTTATGTCATACCCAGGACAAATTCTTATTATTATTATTGTTTATTCAAATGTCTCACGGCATTGATGTTATTTGCCATATGTTATTCCTTAAATGTCACAGTGTGTACTGGTTGCTTCTTCATTGGCCGGGTGTAAACAATACACCTAAGGCATTTCATGTCCCAAAGTTCAGATACTAAGTACTTTACAAAGGATCCTTGCAGTCCCTAATAAGCACGTCTTTTGAAGAGACTGAATATTTATTTTTTCTGAGACGTTTCTGATGTTGTTGACCATTCCTGTTTTGATGGTACCAAGTGCTCCTATCACAATGGGTATTACTTCCGTTTTCATTTTCCACATCCGTTGTATTTCAATTTCAAGATCCTTATATTTGCTTTTCTTCTCTATTTCTTTGCTTGATACATTCTTATCACATGGTACAGTCATGTCTATCAGCTTGCAAATTGAATTTACTCTATCTTTAATTATTATATCAGGCCTGTTTGCACTTATATGTCTATCTGTTTGCACTGCCATGTCCCACAGCACTGTATGTGTGTCAGTATTAGTTACAGTGTCTGGTTGGTGCTCATACCAATTGTCTCCTGTCTTGATTCCTAGATCTTTACAAATATTCCAGTGTACAAATGCTGCAGCTTTATTGTGTCTTTCAATGTATTCTACCTTTGCTAATACTTCACACCCTGAAATTATATGATCAATTGTTTCGGACTGCTTATAGCATATTCTGCATCTACTATCAATTTCATTGCCAACTATATTTTTCTGATAATTTCGCGTGTATAGAGCTTGGTCTTGCGCTGCTGTCAATAATCCCTCTGTTTCTCCTTTGATGTCTGATCTGAGCCAATTGTTTGTATTTTGAGAATCAACATGTGGTTCCCCAATAAGCGAAGGGTACTTTCCATGCAACTGTTTACTACGCCATCTACTATTCTTCCTCTTAACAAGTTCTTTCTTTATTTCTTGTTTTAGTACTTTTGCATTTTCTGCTGTTGTGTTGTTTGTACTAGGTGTAAATGTCAAATCTGTCATTTCTGTTTCGATAGTTTTGGCAGTTTTACTAATTGAATACTTTAGTTTTGTCTTCTCATGCATAATAATCATATTGCTAGACAAAGTGTTCTTGTTTTCAAGATAGTGGTTAAGCCCAACTATAGCTACTTTATATGCACTCTCTATTTCTATTAGTCCTCTTCCTCCTTCTTTCCTGGCTATGTAAATTCTGTCAACATCTAATATTGGGTGTAATATCCCATGCATTGTTAAGATTTTCCTTGTCTTTGAGTTAAGTTTTTTTAGCTCAGAATATTTCCAATCTATTACGCCAAAACTATATTGAACAACAGGTATTGCCAAACTGTTTATCGCTTCTATTTTGTTTTTTCCATTTAACTCTGATCTCAATATTAGTCGCACTCTTCTGCCATATTCCTTTCTGATTTTCTCCTTCATTTTAGTATGTTGTATGCCATCACTTTCATCTACTCCTAGGTATTTATATCCGCTATTCGGGTCTAATTCACTTATAGTTGCTTCTTGATCCAGCTCAATATTGCCAGTGCTGATAAGTTTACCCTGTTTGAATGATGCCTTTGCACATTTATCCAAGCCAAAAGTCATTTTGATGTCCTCGCTAAATTGCTTTACAATTTTTAATTCTCCTTGCTGTTGATCATCGTTGGACGCGTAGAGTTTCAGATCGTCCATATACAGCAGGTTACTAATTGGCACACTATTCCTGTTCATCTTGTATCCATATCCACTGGCATTAATTTCTGATGTTAACGGCACTAATGCTAAACAGAATAATAAAGGTGAGAGAGAATCCCCTTGAAATATCCCTTGTTTGATACTGATCTTGCCTGTTGTCAAAAGACCTTGAACATGATTCAGATACATTGTAGTATTCCATGACTTCATTGATTTCTCCATGAAATTTACCATTTTGTGGTTAAATTTATAGATTGACATTGTTTTCAAAATCCAACTATGTGGGACACTATCGTAAGCTTTTCTGTAATCTATCCAAGCTACATTTAAGTTTTTCTTCTTCCTCTTGCAATCTTAAATTATTGCTTTGTTCAAAAGAAGTTGATCTTTGCATCCATATGAATTTCTTGCACAACCTTTTTGCTCTTCCGGTAATATGTTATTGGATAGGATATGTTTATAGCTGCGCTCTGACAAGATTGAAGTCAATACTTTATATAATGTAGGTAAGCAAGCTATTGGCCTGTAATTCTTTGGTTTATCACTTTCACCATTTTTAGGTATAAGAAAAGTGCGAGCTGTAGTAAACCACTCTGGTAAATCTTCTGGGTTGTCAATCGCTTTGTTAAATGCAGTTGCTAGTGCATCATGAGTTGCTGATAGTTGTTTTAGCCAAAAATTTGGTATTGCGTCTACACCTGGAAACTTCCAATTACTTGATTTTTTAATGGCATTATGAACCTCTTCCTTCGTTATTAAATTCCATGTTTGGCTCTCTACATGTGCGTATTTTGCTTCTTCTCGAGTTATCCAATGCGCTTTATCATTATGGTGCTTTTCTTCTCCTAAGATGCCTCTCCAAAATTGTTCTATCTCTTCTTTGCTCGGTGGATTCTTTACTTTTATTTTCTTTTTACCCAGGGACCTATAAAATTTCTTGCGATCATTGTTAAAGAGTCTGTTTTGATTGTATTGCTTGCTTCTCTTGACATATCTTCGCAATCGCTGAGCTTTTGCTTGAATCTTCATTTTAAGGATTTCCATTATAGCTTCAGAATCTTTCTTTGTTTTGATGTTGTACTTCCTCTGAATCCCATCTCTTTTCCTTGACTTTTTCAGATTGTTCTCTTCTTTTGACATTTCTGTCAGGAACGACAGTTCCCCTCTCATCTTCTCAATCTGTTTCTCTATTCTAATTTGCCATTTAGGTTTTGCATGCGATATTTGATGCCTTTGCTGTTTTGGTGTCTTCCCTACTCTATCAGAGATCACAAAGCCTGTTGCATATAACAGTCAGTCGATTTCATTGAGTGACTTTCCTGGTACATAATTTTCTAGAACTGAATTACTTTGATTGATTAATGCTTTCAGCTGTTTGGTAAGGGGCAATTTAGGTAAGGGTGGTCTGTCCTTTACTTCGATATATTCAAGGTCTGCATACTTACTGAAAATTTCCTCTGCTAATTCACTTGGATCAATTACAAATGCTGCATTTTTGTTGATTCCCACTGTCAATACTTCTCCTTCAGCCTGTTGGTCATATTCTTCAATAATAGTTTCGTTATTCTCATTCGTATTTGCATTCATGTAAGGACTTTCTTGTTCTATATATACTTTAATTTGATCTATCTCAATTGCTGTTAATTTGTTGTTCTTTTCTATATATCGCCTCTGACTGGCTATCTTGTTTGCATCCATATTTGGTCTAGCATTTGGATTTCTTTGTCGCCAAATTCTATACGTCTCCTTTGTGATATTATCTTTCAAGGGCTCTGCTTGTGCTTTGTAGTAACATAGCATCACTTCTTTGTATTCCTCACGTGTCCATTTGTGTCATTTACCTTTCATTTGTTTGTTACAAATAGGACTTGATACTGCTGCAGGTGGGCTCTGTTGAGAGTAGCTCCCATTTGAGTTACCATCTACATTTTCTCGGGAGGGGAGATCAGTAGCTAACTTTTCGACCTCAGCCTGATCACTCACTGAGGGACGCGCTCCTTGGTAACCCGCGCAACGAGCGATGCGGTATGAAATTCTGGTAGGTTGTACGTTCATGTTGACATGAGGTGGTAGACTAGCCCCCGCCGGACACCAACCCGGAATTTCATGGTCTCGGGGTTTTATTATTATTATTGTAAAAGATATCGCACATTGTTCTAATCAATGGATAAGTTTTCTATAGATTTGACGTCAACAAGACTGATCAACCCTCCAGAACCTTCCTAAGAATCCTTGCAGTATTTAAGATAACAGTTTTCTGCAATTCACCGATGTTACTTTTGATGCCAATGTCCTTCAGTCGTTTTGGTAGCGTCTTTGGGGTAGTTCCTAATGCTCCTATTACTATCGGAATAACCACTATCTTCATGTCCCACAGCTTTTTCAATTCTCTTACTAGATCTTGGTATTTCTCGATCTTCTCAATTTCTTTACTGTCCACCCTGCTGTCATGTGGAACAGCAAAGTCTATTACCTGTGCCGCGTTGTCTTTTTTGTTAATGACTATCATATCTGGACGTCTTGCTTGAATGATATGGTCCGTCTGTATATTAAAATCCCATAGAATTTTACACCTTTCATTTTCTGTTACTGGAGCAGTATCATGCTCATACCATTTATCTTTTACCTCGATGCCATACATCCTACAAACCTCCCAATGTACTCTCCTGGCAACCCAATCATGCCTTCTTTTGTACTCCCTTTGCGCCATTTTACTACACTCACTAACCAAATGGTTCACTGTCTCATCCCTTTCTCCACACATCCTGCATTTACTTTGCTCTTGGCTATTATCAATGTATGCTTTGATTGCATTTGTACGGATTGCTTGTTCCTGTGCTGCAAGAATTAAGGACTCTGTTTCCCTCTTCAAGTTTCCGTGCTTTAGCCATAGCCACCTGGCATCCCCAGCAATTTCATCAGTCTGTCTTAAAAATTGGCCATGTAGTGCTTTTTCTTTCCAGCTTTCTTTCCTTTCCATCCTCTTTTGTTGTTTCAGATCACTGTCTGGCTCAATAACTTCATCACCTTCTATGGTAGCAAGTGAACTTAGCAGTCTCTCTGTACTCTTCCTAACATACCTTTGTAATGAAGCTGTTGCTATATGTACTGTATCCTCTACTCCCAACAGGCCTCTTCCTCCAACTTTCCGGGGCAAATATAACCTATCAACGTTACTTTTGGGATGTAAGGCATTGTGCATTGTCATTAGCTTCCTTGTTCGTCTGTCTAGTTGTTCCATCTCAGCTTTTGTCCAATCTAAAAATGCAGCTGAATATCTCAACAAAGATATTGCCCAAGTGTTAATGCCTTTTACAAGATTACCTCCATTTAACTTTGTTTCTAGAAGTTTTCGTACTCTTCTCTTATACTCCCTTCCAACCTCAATTTTCATTTCTTTGTGCCATATGCGATCTGTTTGAAGAATTCCCAAATATTTGTAGCTTTCTCCCTCCTTCATTGACTTAATTAAAGACTTGTCTGGTAACTTAATTCCATCTGACGCAACTATATTTCCTCTCTTCAGAGATAGCATGGCACACTTGTCAATTCCAAATTCCATTCCAATATCTTTGCTGAAGATCCTAACAGTTTGAAGTAAAGAATCTAGTGATTTTTCATTCTTTGCATACAACTTTAAGTCATCCATAAACAGAAGATGGTTAACTTTCTCTTTGGTCTTAGAAAATTCATATCCGGCCTTTGACTTCCTCAAGATATGGGTCAATGGGATCAATGCAGTCACAAACAATAAAGGTGATAATGTATCTCCTTGGAAGATTCCTCTATTGATCTTCACTTCTCCGAGAATTTGCTCACCACATGTTACTTCCACTCGCCATGTTTTCATATATACCGGGACTGAATATCGTACCACCGGCTGACCCCGCTTTGTAGTAAATATTATGAAATCCTCGTCGAAGTCGCCTCCGTCTTCTCCTAGACGCCATCCTGTCTGTGGAGTGGTGTCTAGTATCGCGATTTATCTCGTTCCGTAATTCGACGAGACCATATACCACTTTCTCTGTACCGGTAGTCGGTTTCGTTTTCCGCGTTGACGTCCAAGAGTGTGTGACAGAGAGCTGTTAATCTCCTTACTTCGTGCGAGAGCCTGACTATAGGCAAGAGGATTCGAGGCTGCCCCGTGAGGTGATAGGGCGGTATTAGTATCAATTAGTACACTATGTGCAATACGTGATGCGTACGAGGAATTACCAGGATCTAATCTAACAGGTCTGCGAGGTATCAATCCGGAATTATCCCATGAGAACAGCTTTCTTTGTAGTGCCGTTCGCTGTATGACATGTGTAGTATTGTTACCTCCTATACCACGTCCGTGAACCAATGCATTATACGTCTGATGTGGCTGACCGTGTAGAATACGCGATAGCGGAGGAAGATGATGCGCTGTTCGCAGAGAATGACCACCAGCTAGACTTGTTCCATATAATAATGATAGTTGAGGACGTTTCGTCGATACATTGTCGATATATCCTTTCGGTATGCTATGATGTGTCGACATCGTGTAACTCTCTCTAAAGGTACGATCTTTCTTATCTACATATTTATCAGTACCTATTATACCATAGCGTGAAGGGTGGCATCGTGTACAATATCCATTATTCGTCGTGTAGTAGCTCGTGTCGACTGCTGTTGGTTACAATAGCGTGCTAGTGTTCGTCGTATTTTCTCTTGTGCTCCCTCATCATATCGTGCTGCAGGTCCGCCCAGAGGAGGTCCACCGTTCTGTGGCGGCCCTCCTCCTGGCCCTCCAGGTCCTCCAGGTCCTGGTCCACCTCCTGGTGGACCTCCATCTCCTGGTGGGCCTCCATTATGTGGTGGTGATGCATGTCTGTCGTCTCCTGGTTGAGCATCTGTTGGGGGAGTTGGTTGATCTGCATCTTGTGGCTCTGGTGCTGCCTGATCTACATGTGCAGGAGGTGATCTACGACGAATAGGTGGAAGTGTTAATGTTCTATCACCATCGTCAGGTAAGTGTGACGAATCATACGATGGTTGGACCTTTCCTCTATGTCTTACTACGTTTCCGGGAAGAATTGGCGGTCCTGTCGATGGAATTGGTGGTGCTGTAGGCTCTCCGTTATATGGTTCCAGTATACGTCTCAACTCCTCCAGTCCTGTTGTTGCCACTTGTAGTGCCATCTCTGTGCTCTCTGCCACGTTGTCGATACTCTCCAACTGATGTTCGTGATTGATATTATCGGACAATAGTTGATTAACCATATCGTTAACCTCATCAGAGGTTCCCGCAAGGGGATCAGCAGGACCCACTCCAGATGGACCAGGTACAGGATCATCAGAATCATCATCGATACCTGCCAATATATCAAAATCATCATCAGTATTGTTATCCTGTTGCACAGGTTCAATATCATTATCTAGCCACTGTCTACATCTGTCCTGTCTGCTAGAGTGTGTAGAGCCGGCTGCAGCTGGCTGGTCTTGAGCTTGTTGTGCCTGTCGGTGGGGTATTTGTCGACGATGTCTCGCGGCAGGTGGTCCATCTCGTAATCCGTGCGCGTTGTGTACATGCCCGTATACGAGTTGTTGCACTCGAGGCGGCATATAACCATATTCGTCTATGAAATACGTTCGAATACGATCGGCTCGCCTGTCGATACTTTGTTTCACCAATTGATTTTGAAATCGTTCGAGAATAAAGTCTAATCGTGTATCGATGTAAAACGAGGTAAGACTCGGTCCCTTGTTTGGTCCATATATCGAGTAGTTATCATCGTCATCCGCATGTCCCACATCACGATCTAGACTAGGATCTGGGGCCAAATCTCGCTGAATTGGTCCGTACCGACCGCCCCGTCGTCCTTCACCTGTAGCTGCAGCGATGCCACCCAATCGATGCACACGTCGTGCTCGACGTAACATAAAATCTAAAATTTTCATATTCGTAATGTGAATGGACGTCTATATGGAGGAGGTCCTGTTCGCCTCCACACTAGGCGACCGGTACCACGAGGGTTCTTGAGGAGACTAGATGTCGTCGATGCGAGTCCAGATAGCTGACCGCGTCTGACTCGTCTCGCTCGAATTCGTAATCCAGGAGCTCTATACAGTCGCAGTCCACGACCTCGCTGTCTCCGGTATCATCGTCTACGACGACGTTTTCGCCATCTACCACCAACTAGTTTATCAAATCCTGCACTAAGAGTGGCACCAGTAGCTGCGGGAACAAGTGCCTTTCTAATCTGTTAGAGAATTAACGGTGCAAACTTCTTCACAGCCAGCGACGCAGCACATCTACTCATCCTAAAACAGCAAGCTGAGCAGATTTAATCTCGATATTTTAAATGCTTTAGTGAAATTTGGTAATGGACCAGGTCTGCGTCGTGGTTTACCTTTTCGGGTAACTACAGTCCCTCGTCCTCTACAACAGCGGGATGGTCGTCATCCTCGTCTATATCGTCGTCCCATTAGGTGAACCACCCGATCGGACTTCTCTTCCAGACAGCTGTCCCTGCTTTACTGAATGCCTTACCGAGACGCGATAGTCTGTCGCCTCCCCTTACACGCGATCGTCGGTATCGGCGTCTTCGTCGTCGTCTTCTTTTTAAACCACTACCAGTTAACAACTGTATAAGTCGAACAACAGCTCGCTGACCAGATGTGGGCTGTCTTGCCATCTCCGGTACACAATGCAGATAGTTTATATATAAATAGATATTAAAAGTGACAGATAATGTTCATGTGTCCTGCAGATGTATTCATCTGAAATACCTCTTGTGCTGTCCTTTTACCCTGCCCCGACATCGGTGATTTCTCCTACATTTTCCACACCGTCTGAAACCCCACCGTGCTCCGTGTCTACCACCGTAACCACGAAGAGCACGTCCTCGACCGACAGTCCTACCACCTCCAAGTACTTTCCCGAGAATTGGTTGTGCGAATTGCATCATCAGAGGTATAGCGATCGCAGCAGCAACTGATGCCATACCACTCACCTAGTCGATAATACAAACGGGGGTTCATCTCAAAATATATAGTGTCGTATATCGTCAGTATTGCGACTGATCGCATTGCCAACTATGGCACAGTCCCTATTTTTCTCCTGTGGTGATGTACGAAACATGACAAAGGGATACGTACCGGGAGGAGATGATTTAAAAAATTCTGTCACCCGTTTGAATATAGCTTTGTGATTGTACGGATACATGTGCCATAACATTGTCTTTAGTTCGAGAGCCGTCTCTGCATTCTCGAATACGATTTTGTATTGAGTATGTTTTGTTATTGTCGGTGTGGCAGACTTGCATGGAAACACATTCTGCCACAGGTGGAATACACACAATCGTCTGTGATGTACCTCTCGGGTGAACACAGAGGCGACTTTATCATTTTTTGTCATCTCAGACATCAGATCATCAAAGACGACTATCGATCTCTCCATCCTGTCGAGCAGTCTAGTAACTTCCGGATCATCAAAATCGGTCACATGAACAAAATGCAGCTCGACATCTGGCGAATCGCCATCATTCAACTCACGCCTATACATATCAAATATAGATTTAACTTCATTCTTCTGAGCATCTGATGCGGTACCATAATACCAATACAGACGCTTCGTATACACACCATCATGATCTGTTGTCACGTATCTCCACTGTCGTAAGATGGTTAACAAGAGCTCCGTCTTGCCACACTGAGATTTACCAACTATCAAACACGAGAATGGTACTCGTAATCTTAGATCTCGAACATCTGTTTGTTCGTTTAGACCATATGTTAACTTATCCCTACAGAAATTTATCATATGCTGCCATTCTGACTGTAAAAATTCTCTCTTTCGCCTCTCGAATTCGTGTCGAGCCATCCGTCCACCAACATCTCATAGATAATACGAGCTGATCCTGTCAGCATAGCGATGCAAATTTTCGTCGTCACCTTCCATACTTGTGTGACTCCCAGACAAACAGAGATTTTCGACACAAGAAATATACACACAGAAATCGAGACAGAAAATAGAACCACAACACACTCTGATATCTAACATAACTACTCAATCGGTTATACTAGTGGTTGTAGCACTTAACACATCAGAATACATATCTTCACTGTCTTCATCGTCAGTGGAGTCACTCTCTGTCTCTTCATCGTGTAGACGGCGATCAGATGGTGATGGTCTGGTTACTGCACTGGTCTGATTTCGTCTCTCATCTTCCAGCCTCAGGTATTCTCTAACAAGTCGCATCAACGCCCGTTTCAGATCCGTTTTGAACTGTTCGATTTGATTATGATAGATGTAATAATTATCCATTGGACGTGGTCCCGGTTCTGCTCCACGATACGGTGCGGGATATGTGGGAAGAGCTTGTGGCGCACCAGACTCGGTATCATCATCATCATCATTATCTCCCAGCGATGTTACTGCTCCTGTTGCGTGTTGTGGCATCTTTACTCGTCCGTGGTGTCAAGATCGTCATCCACTCACCGGTCCACATAATATCACCTGTTGTTTCTTGAGCTGTCTGTGACTGCACACTCGTTCACTGGCAACAGGTACATGTCGATATGACAATCCGTGCATGAAATCTCGATGAACAATAGATTCCACATAATCGGGTAATTTTGACAGCTCTCTCAGCATCATGCCATTGGCCCAATCATTTCGCACCAATCTCTGGACATATGCTGTAAGTAGAAGAGACAGACAGTCATCACATAATCATATCATATTTGATAACACTAGTTCGTCTACGAATCTGTCTGAGTTTTCGCTGTCGTCGCTCCTCTGTATGCTTCTGTCTGTGTAACGCCTTGCTATATGCTCCCATACCGCATCTACGTGTCTCGATTATCCTATTGGTCTCAGTATCATCTTCAGTCTCTTGTAACATGGCCAGTATGTCCATCAGATCTTGATTGATTATTGATGTACTGTTGCCAACATCCTGTGATGACTTGTCAATCTCCTAAAACATGATCGAGAACTCGTGAGATTGGATGTATTAGTTCAGCTGTTACTAATACACTCAACCATGGAAGGATAGATTAGGAAGATATGATGTTGTTCATAATAGGTTTACGACAACAATGATATAGGTTGAGCCTCCTACAACCGGCTCTGTTACTGTCTCTCCAAGCTGAATACGATCAGCTCTGTTATTCCTACTATATGATACTATTATTACTCCCTCACAGGTACACCATCTCTAGACTGATTTCATGACAGCACAACGATATCATGACACCATACAACGAATGATGAATCTCTACGTACTATAGAGAGTGCGAGACGCTAGATATACATGATAGAATATCCAGACAGCATTTCATGGACGATGAGGACTAATCCCAGTGTTTCAACACCCATTGTACACGAGGTTGAATCAAGATGAGAGTAAAGACAGTTGAATGGTACGAACGAGGAGACATCAACAACTGACTAGTGAGGACAAAGAGACATCAACAGCAGAGCATCGAAATTACTATCAGGGAGGATATATGCTTGATCTCCGATATACAACACTGCTACAAACCATCAGCTTCCTATATAGGTATAGAGGATATACCCATGGAGATAGATCAACTTCCTATATATGTGTAGAAGATATAGCCATGGAGATAGAGGACTCATGGAGATAGAAGACTCATCAATCCCAGATACAAATGAGATACCATAGATATGGAGATAGCACAGTTCTGCTTGACAAATGCAAGCATACGGTCGTGCAATAGACGATACGGAACAATATGCAGTAGATAAGGAAAGTAATATCAAATATGGATAATCTTTTTCCAAACAGGTACATGAACGAAGAGTATGGATCTTGGTACATAATACCGCTAGTATAGATGCATTGGGTGCTCCCCGGGGATTGGATACCCCAGCTCGCATCAATCCCAAACACATCCAAAAACGGCATGTACTACTAGATACGAGTACAGGAGGATGTCAGACAGAGATCCACGATACATAAACCTCCACCGATTACAGTTCTGCAATATATCTATAGAACAGAAGCATGATCCCTTTTGCAGAACGCTAACGAAACCCATGAACGATAACAATGATGGAGTAAAGGAGTTGAAATCAGATAGATGAGTCTCCATACAAGCACATGACGAATGAATATCAAATCACCGACATGGCAGTCGACAATAGTGTAAACATATACTCATACAAATGATAGACACACTGAAATATTATAGAGGCGATAATGTTATATACTCATTGCAGGGAACAGAGAGACGACGAGAAAAATACCTACGATAGACACGCTGAGATAGTTCATCCTCGCACATAGTTCCCAATAATGATTGAAAAGAAAACAACAGATAAACATGCAATAATGATTGAAGATGTTCGACTGTTATTACAGCAAAGTGTACAGCAGAAGCAGTTGTTATTACAAAAGCTGATGCAGAAAACTGAAGAAATTTCGATATTATGCAATGTATCACCAAATGTACTTATCAACTGAGTCAAGTGACGAATGATAGAGAAGACAATGGCAATGAACTAAACTACACATACAATCACTACGAGTTCACACCTTATATAGAAGTGGTGGAGCATCTGTCACCTCTGCGCTCATCAGTACATGGTCACGTTTTCTCGATTCTCGCATATACGTGTTGGTAATCAGATCAGGATCACGTCGTCGACGACCCCTTGCTGGCTGCTGTTGTTTTCCTTCCAGCGATTTCGTCTGTATCTCTCTATACTCCATTTCAAGGCGAACAAACTCGATAGGATCTGGGATAAGAGTCGTATACAGTTTCGTAAATACAGAGACGTAGGACGGAGACACATGGGGCCCCAACTCGACCTTGTAACGTTTCTTTAACCGACTGACATTTGTACCTTTCTTAACATCATCTAATCTGAACGAGTAATAGTCAACAACAATCCTCTCGCACCGTATCTCCACACCCAGTACGTCCCTACAGTATACAAACAGATCACTCCCACCATATGACGAGCACCATTGTAAATATCGACCGAGTACAATATGAGTAGGTAGTGACGGTCCATAAGCTAACTGTATGACATAATCTCTCCATGCATTTCTGAACATAACCATTACACACTCGTTCGATATACATACTGTATCAGACCGCTCTGTGCTTCTCAGATAGCGCTCGACTTGTCTGTGCAAAATGTTCATACGAATCTCTAGTACAATAACTATCATCTTAACCATACGCTCAAAGAACCCTACCGGGTATGAGGACACGTACTCGTGAACAACTCTACTCTGTGGAAACCATCGTAGGCGTCCTGCAAATGCTTCATCATCCTCACTCTCATTTGTTTTCAGCATGGATACCGGTAGAACACACTCTGTCTCTCTCGATGATAGCACATGATCCACACAGAGACGAACACTATTTCCCGCAGCAGTTGCACATACTAATATCGAGTCAGAAGACAGAAAGAAATCGTACAAGAGGAGAAAGGTCTCACGCTGATATATTGCCGGGCACTCCAGTTTTACCAGCTGTGTATCCTGATCATGGTGGTGTCTCACATCGTTCATTCGCCAATCCTGTGTACCACACTCGGACATGATAGCATCACTGTAACAAAACAAAAACATAAAATAGGATAGATCACAACACAGTACTTACTATTGAGGTCCATCGTTTATATCTCGAGCGGAATGGTGGATACACCGTCTGCCAATACCTGTCGCTTCACGTATACGTTATTAAATAGGACTTTATCCTGCTCGTAAAGTATCATCTGTCCACGACATCGTTTCAGTCCTCTGTTGGTAGCACGAAGCCTCGTATTGCCGGATAGTGCACTATCGTACAGACGACTGATAGTTTGACTCAACACCTCACCCTGTTCGCCTTGCTCCTCATGAAGACATTGAAAATTAGCCTTTTGAACACCTTTACACGAGTATTTACTTGTTTGATTTGTCTCGTTGTACACACAATAGGACTTTGAACACAGAGAGACCATCAGGTGTCCCTCGTACTCCAATTTATAGCGATTAGGCTGACGTACTCCGAACGGTGCCGTCTCAGAGACCAAATAGTCATCTTTAATTCGATCATATTTCCGTAGTTGTAAAATATTATCCTCAAAATTCTCATCTTGTAATGCAATATATATACTGTCCGTATCTGTCTCTAGTAATTGATATGATCTGGGATACAGGACCTCCTTTAAAAAGTCATGGTAAAATTTTAACACAGATAATTTAGCTTGATCAAAAATTGTTTTTGCAATAACACGAAGCTGATCATAAGTTACATTTTGACGTCGATGCTCTACCTCTAATAGTTTAGGTGTTACTCTCTCATATCGTATTAGGCTGGATAACGATGCGATACTGGACAGCATGCGCTTTTTGGTGGATACAGGGTCGTCTATCAATGTCATCGACTACGGCACCTTTCAAAAGCTCCCAGATATTACATTAAAGAGAATGACTATAAAGGCATATCCATTTAATTCTAATGAACCTGTCAAGATGAAAGGCAAATTTGACACTACAACAGAATTGCAGAACAAGTTTGCTGTCGCCACGATCTATCTGACAGAAGATGACGGGGGATGCTTACTCAGTGCTGAAACTGCACAAGACCTGCGACTCGTCATATTCCATTTAGATGCGTTGCAGGAAGACAAAATGCGGACCAATGTTTCTCCGGACCATGTACTTAAAGATCTCAAGGACCCTCAGGATCCCAAAATCACTGCAATTTTAACTAAACACCGCGAACTATTTCATGGACTGGGCTAACTGAAAAATAAGGAAATAGAATTGTGCGTTGATCGTGATATTCCACCTGTAGCCCAACAGCAACGTAGAATACCTTTCCACCTCAGAGAAAAGGTGGAATTAGAGTTAAAACATTTGGAGGCACAGGACATTATTGAAAAAGTTCCTGCTAATGAACAAACTGACTGGGTATCTCCGATTGTCGTAGTGCCTAAGAAAGAACAGTCTATCCGGTTATGTGTGGACATGAGAGCTGCAAACACAGCCATTAAAAGATTCCGGCACCCAATTCCTACAGTAAAGGATATTTCGCTTGCACTTAATGGAGCACAATATTTTACTAAACTAGATATGTCTCAAGCTTACCACCAACTACCACTATATGCCAGAAGCAGACACATCATCGCATTTGCCACGCATATGGGTTTATACCGATATAAACGTCTCAATTATGGGACCAATTCAGCTGCCGAGATACTTCAGCATACTCTGCAACAACTCTTGAAAGGAATACCAGGCGTGTGTAATTTGGTAGATGACATTTTAGTTTTTGCACCTTCATATGAAGAACGTAATAAAGCCCTAGAGACTTGTTCCCAACGGCTACAAGACCATGGACTAACACTGAATTTGCGCAAATGCAAATTCCTCAAGCGAAATTTAGAATTCTTTGGCTTTCTTTTCACAAAGGACGGCACAAAGCCAGATCCTATGAAGGTAGATACTTTTATCAACACTCCCACGACCTACAAATGTCAGTGAACTTGGCAGTTTTCTTGGCATGTCCAATTACAGTTCGCAGTATATATGTGATTATGCTACATTAACCGAGCCACTACGGCGCCTAACTCATAAGTATACACAATTCATTTGGGGAGCAGCACAAGAAAAAGTATACCAGACATTAAAAACTGCTTTACTAAGTAGCCCTGTCATGAGTTACTTTGATATCACCAAAGAAACTGCCATCTTAGTAAATGCAAGCCCAGTCGGCCTGTCTGCAATCCTCTCTCAGCGCAAACACGGTTCAAGCAACTCACAGATTATTGCCTATGCCAGTAGGTTGTTATCGCAGACAGAACAACGATGTTCTCAAACGGAGAAGGAAGCGCTTGCAATTGTCTGGGGCATAGAACATTTCCATCTCTACATAAACGGAGCTCCATTTGTGTTGTATACAGATCACAAACCACTTGAGCTGATATACGCAAATCCTGTGTCATAACCTTCTGCAAGAATTGAACGATGGATGTTGAGATTGCAAGAATATGACTTTAAAGTTGTCTATAAGAGTGGTGCAGAAAATCCAGCTGATTTCCTTTCCCGTCATCCTCGAGAGTATACAACAAAAACTCAGAGTGAAGCGGAGGAATATGTCAATTTTCTCGTCTATCCAACCGTCCCGCAAAGTATGACATTACAGAAAGTTGCAAATGAGACACACAAGGATTATACACTACGTGCAGTACGAGAAGCTCTCCGCACTGGTTATTGGAATTCTGACAGTGTTCACGGTTACAAACAGATCCAGCACGAGATCACAATAGATGAAAACAATCACATACTTCTACGAGGATCTAGAATTATCTTACCAAGCTCACTTCAGGCTCGTGCTGTTACAATTGCTCATGAAGGACACCAAGACCAAGTGAAGACAACTGCACTTCTTCGCGAATGTGTGTGGTTTCCAGGAATCGGACAACGCGGAAAGGAAGAGGTAGGAAAATGTATAGCTTGTCAAGCCACGTCACAGCCTAATCCTCCCAAACCAATGCAATCAACACCAATGCCTTCACACGCATAGAATGAACTAAAAATTGATTTCTGTGGACCATTCCCATCAGGTCATTACATCCTCGTGGTTATTGATGTCTATTCACGCTATCCAGAGATAGAGATTCTCAAATCGACTGCAGCTCCAAAAGCGATTCATATGCTCGACGTTATCTTCGCTAGACATGGCATTCCTGAGAAAATCACCACAGACAGCAGACCTCCGTTCAATGGAAATGAATTCGGAACATACATGAAAGAACTAGGTATAAAGCATAACCCTAGCACACCTTTGTGGCCTCAAGACAGTTCTGAGGTAGAATCCTTTAATAAGCCATTAGAGAAAGCAATCAGGGCAGTCCACATAGATAAAAGACCATGGCAACAGGAACTGGCAATATTTCTTCTTAATTACCGCTCTACACCCCATTCTACCGCCAAAGTACCACCTGCAGCAATGCTCTTTAACCGACAGATGAAAGGAAAATTACCGGTTCTTCAGAAGCGAATGAAAGTTGTTGATCGTCATCATGAAGCAAGAAATAATCAACAAGCCAACATGCAAAAGAGCAGAGAGTATGCAAATGCACATCGACGTACTAAACAATCTAATTTTCAAGTTGGAGACACTGTGCTAGTAAAAGTTCCTAAAGCAAACAAACTAAGCACCAATTTTGATCCTTTACCATATGAGATTACAGAGATTAAAGGGACTAAAATCACAGCAAAACGTAATGGACACTATATAGTTAGAAATGCGTCCTTTTTAAAAAAAATAGCAGTAGAGCACATGGCAGATTCTGATGATGATGAGTATATGACCTCAAAGAAGACAATACCTGAGAAACAAGGTGTTGAGAAACAACCATTGCGCTGATCAACAAGAATGAAAACTCGACCTCAGTTCTACGGACAGCCAGTCACATTAAACATTACTTCGTAGCTTTATGTTTCTTTTTTACAAGGGGAGAGATGTAGTGATCAGCTACGGATAATGCCCCCGGTTATGTTAATGTTTATATACTTGTATGAGTTTAGTTGCTTTTACGTATAAACGGAAGAAAGGGCTAATTTTTCATGTCTATATTCGCATAACCACGATTACAACAGGAAAGTGTTCATCTGAAAGTAGCTGAAAGTACAGAAGTTACTGTAGTAAATAGAGATAAACCTATAGAGCTTCAGAAAAGTGATCCGTCGTTTGAAAAATTACTGAGTAGAAAAGAATCGAAAAACAAGCAAGGAAAAATTGTTAAGTTTGAAATGAATAATAGTATCCTTTATCGAGTTTGCAATAACGGTGATGATAAGCAAGATAGTCAGATCATGGTTCCAAAGCAGTTGAGAGAACACGTGATGAAGCTATCACACGACTCGATCATGGGTGGTCACCTTGGAGTCAATAAAACTCTTGAGCGGATAAAAGTAGTATTTTACTGGCCAGATATGGCGGGGGCTGTTGTGAGATACTGTAAATCATGGGATATCTGTCAAAAGACTATTTCTAAAGGACGGGTAAGTTAAGCTCCCCTTGAGAAAATGCCGTTGATTGATGTACCTTTCAAAAGAGCAGCAGTGGGCATTGTTGGACCAATATTTCCTGCAAGTGAAGAAGGACATCTTTATTTTCTGACTCTTGTAGATTATGCTACACGAAATCCAGAAGCCTTACCATTAAAAAAGGCCAATACACCGACTGTTGCAGAAGCTTTAGTGGGTATATTCAGCTGATTGGGAATTCTAGAAGAGATTGTGAGCGATTTAGGAACTCAATTTTTATCAACGTGCAGGGCAGAAGTAAACGTGCATTAAGTTTAACCACACCTCCATACCATCCTATGTGCAATGGATTAGTCGATAAATTCAATAGTACTCTCAAGTTTATGTTGAAAACACTGTGTTGAACAGCTGAAAATGTGGCATCGTCATGTCAATGCACTTTTATTTGCCTATCGCGAAGTTCCTCAAGACTATGGGATTTTCTCCATTCGAGTTACTGTACGGCAGGACTATGAGAGGACCCATGCATATCTTGAAAGAACTATGAACAGAAGAAATCAAAACACCAGAAGTGAAATATAGTTATCAGTACGTGTTTGAGCTGAGAGAGGAATTAGAGGATACTTTAGCATTAGCAGAAAAGAGCTAGAGAAAGCACAAAACAAAGGAAAGCATTACTACAATCGTAGAACGAAGCCATGTCATGTACTTTCATTAAAGGAGACCAAGTGTTAGTGCTTCTTTCAACAGATAACAATAAATTACTGATGCAGTGGAAAGGACGATTCATTGTGGAACAAATTGTTAGCATGAATGACTACAAAGTTAGAGAAAAAGACAAGTTACCGATGGGGAGTGTGGTCAAAGACAAGATTTGGCAAGGGATATAGAGAACACGGAACTACTGCTGCCAGAACCAGAAGTTCTACAGTATGGTGTTAAGAAAGTCCCATATGTCTTTGTGGGAGATGATGCTTTTGAAGTAAAGACTTATTTGATGAAGCCATACCCTCAGTCTGGGTCTGATTGGAGTAAAGGAATTTACAGTTACTGACTAGACAGGACTAAAAGGATTTCAGAAAATAGTTTTGAAATACTTGCAAACCATTGAAGAGTTTTTCGATCAACAGTTCTCTTGCTTCCCGAGAAAATATAAATGACTACTCCAGTAACAGTTACTCTGCACAATTATCTTAGAAAAGCTCATCATGGCATTTGTATGCACCTTCAGGCCTAGTTGACACTGGATGCACATCCCAAGAAGATGTTCCTGGATCATGGAGAAATAACCCTCCTTCTAAATCTCTGTTTCCACTAAAAATCCAACCAACTGGCCACGGTGCTTGCTGCAAGTAGAAGTGAAAAGATGTCAGAGTACTATTCAAGGATTATTTTTATAATGAAGGGGCAGCCCAGTGGCAGAGGGAAAAGTGTTGATTCATAATAGTTATTTGTATAATCCTAATCTTAAGAGACAGGAAAAGTTAGTTGAACCTAATGATATTCTGAGAATTTTTATTTTGTCACATATAATCCAAGAACCTATTTGGAACTCTTGATACCTCTTGTCACTTTGTGTGTATTTCAGTTCAGCTTATTTCATTCTGAAATTCCAACACAAAATACTATGATATCATTGTACAATTGCAGCGTACGGTACTACTTCATAGCAACAAGTTTTAAAAAAGAAATGTGAACTTTAAAAAATATAAATATGTTTTTAATTCCTTTCTTAAGAACTGAACTAATCAAGGAAATGGCAACTATTTTTTGAAAACAAGACTGTATATGACTATTCATTCTTTTTCAAGATCAGTACGGCGACAAAAAATCAGCATTTGTGCTATAATTATTTGACACTTCAGTTCCAATTAATTAAGAAAAGTGACATTTCTGTCATATTATATATATATATATATATATATATATATATATATATATATATATATATATATATATATATATATATATATATATATATATATGTCATACTATATATATATATATACATATATATATATACATATATACATATATATATATATATATATATATATATATATATATATATATATATATATATATATATATATATATATATATATATATATATATATATATATATATGTTATATTATATATGATATCTGATTGTTTTATAGACATTTTGACTCAGACTTGAGACATCTTTAGTATGAACAAGTAAGGTAACAACATACAGTAGTAGAAAGCAGGGGATTGAAAATCACATGATGTAAACAAACATATAAGGAGGCATCTTTCGACATATTACGAGCGTGTAGGAAAAGTATTGTGTCATGAAAACAGAGTATAAAACTTATAGAAACAAGCAGGGGTGAGGAAAAGTAGCTAGAAGAGTACCGGGTGAGTAGAGGATTGTTGAGAGTTAACAATAGGTCTGTCTCTCTGGATAAGCAGGCTGTCGTGTATGGGAAGGTAAAATGCGGTAAAATGCTAAATAAGAATAAGTTATCCCTTAATGTTGCTAAAACACAAAGCATTTTGAAAGGTAGTAGGTATTAGAATAAGAGCACTTGAGCAACCTTGCACTCGAAAACCTTCTCTTCACAGTAGAGATGAAGCAATTTCCAACATAACCAGTATTAAATATTTGGGTGTGCATGCTCACCAATTTGTTAATTGGGATCAACGATTACTTTTTATGGCTAAAAAGGTTTCCTGTGGTCTTGGGATGCTTCGTTATGCCAACAGGTACCTCCCATTAGTAACTGTTCAAGCGATGTACAGAACCCTTTTCGAGCCACACTTCAGATACTGCTGTACTGTATGGGGAGCTATAGGTATTATAGCTCTACAGAAGCCACAGAAATTACAAAACCGGGCAGCGAAAATAGTTACAACCAGTCCTTATGATGTCCATTCCGAACCCTTGATGGCCTACTTTTATGCAGATAATTGAGTCAGAAACTGCGAAGGTACAGTTTACAAGGCTCTCCACAATGAGGCTTCCGATTACCTACCTAGGGTATTTCACAGGTTTTTTGGATTCTCACTGTAAGCTACGTAATTCCAAAACTGATCTACGTATTTCTATGTTAAAATCGTCTTAGGGGCAGAAAGCTTTGAATTTATAGGAACACACATCTGGAACAACCTTAGCAATGAGGCAGAAACAGCTAATATATTTTTTGCTTTCAAGTTTAATTTATGACAATGGGCTCTTAGTATGCTGCCACTGTGGCAACTTGTATATCTTTTCATTACGTTTATAAATTGCCCTTTGACTGATATAATTTAAATGGTGTATTAATTAATTTATTTATTTTTATGCTTAGACAGCATTGTAAATAGGTTTCTGACAGGGCAGTTTGTAAATCATCTTTGCTTTGTATACGTTACCCTGTATGAATAATTCAAAATTAAATGAAGTTCTACAAATTATATGGAAGTCCTCTAGAGACACAGGATAACTCCTCTTCATTTTGATGTGGTCCCCGATGGACGATGAGCTGGTGTTTGCCAATTTACTTCCACTTTTCTTAACACTCAAGTGCTCATTACAGCCGCTACATGAAAACTTATATAAATGACATTGCAGCATGGGGGTGGTGGGGTGGGAATAGGTCATTACACTTAAACATGGAGAACAGTGTAACCTAACAGTTTTAAGGATTTTGTTAATGCCATTCCGGAACTTTAAACTGATATGACCTGCAGTCACAATCTTGGACAAAAATTATGAGACAAACTGTAATTTTCCTACATTCTGGCATTGCTTTCAAATTTCACCCTCCCCGTCTAACTCAATTTTGACCAAATGACATAGGGCGGTTTCCCTACGATTCAAAATTGATCGAAATGGGGAGAAGGGGGTCAACTAGTATTGTGTCAAACTGTAGTTAAGGAATTGGCAGTTCTACCTAACGTTGGGTTGGTAGTCTTATTGTATTTTTTCCAAGATTGTGGGTACGGAAGACAAATGATGTAAGTCAATTTATACTGTTGTTTAGGGTGCTGCTTAGGGGTCCACACCGTTTGTTAAGAAAGTTCCTAATAGCACTATCAATTAGCAAAGGTGGATAGCGGTTATTTAATACAATACGCTTAATTTTAATCAATTCATGGTGGGGATTAACGTACGATGAGCACATACGAAAATCACGAAAAACTAAAGTGCTATTGAGATTAGCCGTACGTTTGTGAGCACTAAGTGTAGAAACGTCAGTGTATAGACGTGTGAAAGTGTGTTTCCTAAAATGACTTGTAACGAAAGAAGAACGTCTAGGAATTGCAGTGAGTTACTACTCTCTTTCTCGACTGTGAAATTTAAGTTGTTATGAAAGGTATTGATATAATTAGGAAAGAGGTCTGCACCTTCTCCCTTACCAAGTAAGCAAAAGTTATCGTCAACATAACATTGATACGCGACAGGTTTAAAGTTGGATGGACAAATATCTAAACAACTCTTTTCAAGAGCACACATAAATAGATTAGCTAGTGAAGTGCCATTGGGGGAACCGATAACCACACTATCCTGGTTTTGAATTTGAATCCCCTGTTTTCTATATATGTATGCTATTTCCTTACTTGATCATGTTTATTTAGAACAATAATAAATATAAAACAAGAAATAAAGGGTAATCCCAGCAAAGAATGGCAATGGAATGAGGCCAATGAGTCACGATGCATAGAAGAATATGAATGAAGATCGTGTATAGTATAGACTATAGATGTAGAAAATGGAAACGTATATGAGAGAAGCATAATGTATATGAATATAGGTACGATTCGTCAGCTATCAACCTGAGATCAGCGTTTCGGGTGTTCAATGATAGTACGCTTTAATGATCACTGGGCCCCTAGCATCCCATCGGGACACTATCGTACCAAACGAGGAGCAGAAGTAGTATCAGAAAATGTATAGTGCAGATAACAACATGGAAATGAATGGTAATATGATGAATGAGTACCATGCTGTGATGTCTTATGAAGCATCTTATCTAAGTAAATCTTATCTCATATACAGGACATAACGCATTTTTTGTCCTATACTCAATTCAGCGCCTGGAGGTAAGAAGCTACTCGTGTGGTTTAGTTTCATAGACGACATTTTGTTGTATTGGGACTCACGGTGTTGATTTACTACAGATTTTCTTCGAACATATGAACAGCACCCACCCCACTATACAATTTGAAGTGTCATACTCAGTTAGTAAGATACCAGTCTTAGATGTACTGGTTCTCAACTGAGAAAATGAACTTCATACGAGTTTGTACATGAAACGAAGTGATGTTCCGTCATTTCTACATTCACATTCTTCGCATTATCTCTAATGATGACAATTTAGATTTCCATTTTCAACAACAGTCTACCGTACTTATCAAACGGGCTGTAATATTGGCCTCTTTATTAAACTGTTTCCAATGTGCGCTCATTATCGCGAGATGGTCTCTTGTAACTCCATTCAGAGATTACCCTTTGTTTCTTGTTTTGCATTTATCATTGTTTTAAAGAAACATTGTAGCATAGGCCATTCTCAGTCAATGCCGATCTTCTTTCTTTCATTCATTCACATTCTTGAATCACACACCTGGGACATCACCGTTTATCGCTTTTGTCATTAAAATTTATTTTGGGTTGTTCTGTGTTTATTTATATACTCATGTAAATTTTAATGTATAGTTAGTCAAAGTAGAGTCTGAGTACAGTCAACACGCTTCCTCCTCTCTTTGCCTCCGTGCTCTCTGCACGTTAAATGATGATACGAGCACAACATGGATCAACAAAGGATGTCATTGAACGAACAGCAGTCTATAGGAAGCCCCAAGACTCACATTCCTATAAGTAGACTCCTGAAAGTCATTGCTGAAGAAGCTTGTCTTATAGCATTTGTAACATCTTAGGAGTACTTAGATATCAAACAAGTAAACTTTTCCATAGGTATGAAAACTTTTTAACTTGTTTACAAATTCTTACCAAGGAAAGTGCTTAATTAAAAGTAATAACTCATTATACGCTTGGTTCGTTTTTAAGATCTTTGCATTAAGACTAGCAAAAGTAATTGAAAACTCTAGTCTTTCTGCTATTGCTTAGCAAGAAAATATTATGAAAAGTTATTTTCTTGCAACGTTGCTGTACATCCCTGTTGACTGTTTTGAATGGATATTAATAGATTCAGCTGGAGATCACAATTTTGAGAACTCCCACACAACTCAGTCTCAAAGAGCAAATCCATAATTTTCTTTTCTGCAATAGATCTTGTCTTACTATCTAGTTTACTGAGCTTCTCTGCTATATACACCGAAACATTTTACTGCTGTGGTGATGGCTTTGGATCTAGTTCTTTCATTTATGCATACTTCCAACAAAACTTGTCTTCTTGTTTCTGTATATTGTTTTGTTACTTTAGGTGTAGAGCAGGCTGCTACCTTCTTTTGTTTTTCCTTTCAATATTCTACTTCGCTACTCTCATTAGCACTATATTTGTTCCTCATTACCCCCTTTCCAACGGCCCTTGCTTTTTCCAGGCTGCACGACTGTGCAGAGAAACTGGAGTCTGTCCAAATCGATCCAGGTGGGTTTGTACAGCTCATCTGCCCCTTGCTCTGACTTTTTCTTTGCCACTGTAGCCATTCCTGTTCCCAGCTGTGACCGTAGAATGTGAATTTTACCTTTTATGTTTGCAGCACTAAGTCCAATTGTTTCCTCCATGTCTTTCACTGCCCTTTTTCTCTTATCCTTATCAAGGTAGTCTTTATTATAAACTTCCCAAAGGCTTGTGCTATCTTCCATTATGTCAATTGATTGAGCAGTCTCATTGTTGCTCCATCGTTTGTATGTCCTTCTTTGTATCCTTTCCTACATTCCTTTCTTGATTATCTACAATTTGCTTGTCATTCTTGCCAGCAGAGGCTCTACATGCAAAACATTTATTTTACTATCTTTGTTCATTCTCTGCACATTCATCACAATTGTTTTGCCATGAGCGCTTTTTACCTTTCTTCACCGTCCTTAATCGCTTGATGATTTTTAAGGTTGCCTTCAATGCTTCATCATTTTCATCAGAAGTTGATTTAAATTCGTCGAGGCTTACTTCTTTGCTCTCTTTTTCCTCTTCTGCTGCTGACATTTCAGAATGGACCGTCTGTGTTTCATAATGGAGCATTTCAGAATAGAACAATCTAAATTATTTTGACTAGGGGCTAAATCCTCAACATAAAAATGTTGTAGAAGTGTAGATATAAAAAGTTATGATCTGCTTCCTTGTATCTCAACATGATGTCTCAGTACCGCATTATGAAGAAAAGAAGACGAATTGACTTAGAAGACAACTCAGTTATATCTGTAAGGACAAGTTTGAGAACCCTATGTCTTGCTATCATTGAAACATGAAAATCTTAAACAATCGTGATCATTAAGGGAAACTTCTATACTAAAAATCACTTTCTAGATGACACCCATCGAGGCAATGCAGTTCGTTCTTTATGGAGTAAACGTATGTCAATAAGAAGAGTTAAGGACAATCCTGTAGACAATCATTTAAAGATGTGCTTGATTTTCTGTCTTTGCAGGAATCATTGTAAACTATCCTTACCTTGGTTGTTGCTGATTCTTCATAAATGACACCCGTATGAGCTAGATAATGGGTCTTTTCTGCTGGTTCCTACTCAGCTACTCTCTCGATTACTCCAAATGTAACTTATTCTTGAAGAATATCATTGTATTTATCAAGAATCATTGACTCAGTTTTACTTTTCTTACCTAGACTTTTCATTCTCATCAGACTAATATCATAATTTGTTGGCAAAGATATGGCTGCCTATTTGTAGCAATATTCAATCCTTAAATACATTCAATTCAATCCTAAAATATGATCAATAATTTCATTCAATTAATCCAAATTCATTCAATTTAATCTTCATATTTATTCAATTTAATCCTGATGTGTTCAATCCTAATATGTTAAATCCTAATATGTTAAATCCTAATATGCTCAATCCCAATATGTTCAATTCTAATATGTTCAATCCCAATATGCTCAATCCTGTGGGAATTCCCCGCATGCAACAGCAACAACTTCGTCACACGCTACCACGTTTTATGCAAGAACACCATGGCTTATAATGAAAGCAGAATGCAGAAAGCTGCTTAGCTTCTGAGACAGGCTTCAGAAATATTAAACGTAGATGCACACCCTCCAAATGATGCAGCTTCGAGAACTATGACAACCACATGTCAGCCCTCGGTAGCAGATACTGTGCGACGGACCAGAGCAATGATTAGTACGAGCTCCACAGCTGGTATGTTCAGGAGGCTGAACAGCAGGGAGAGGCTAAGATCTGTTGATGGTAAGCATGAGAAAGGAAAAGAGAAACAAACATCATATGTAGATATTGGAGAGAATGATGATTCGTCAGAAGATGAGGCAGTTCCGAAAAAGGATCTCATTGTAGCCCGTAGAATGATTGTGCTAGACAAGACAGACAGCGAGAGAAAGTAAACTGACATGTAGTTGTCATGCTTGCCGAAGCTGCATCATTTGGAGGGTGTGCATCTACATTCAATATTTCTGAAGCCTGTCTCAGAAGCTCAGCAGCTTTCTGCATTCTGTTTTCATTGTCAGCCATGGTGTTCTTGCATAAAATGTAGTAGCTTGTGATGAAGTTGTTGCTGTTGCATGCGAGGGGATTCCCACAGGATTGAACATATTGGGATTGAACATATTAGGATTGAACATATTGGGTTGAACATATTGGAATTGAACATATTGGCATTGAATATATTAGGATTGAACATGTTAGGATTGAACATATTAGGATTGAATATATTAGGATTGAACATATTTGGATTGAGCATATTAGGATTGAATATATTAGGATTGAATATATTAGGATTGAACATATTGGGATTGAACATATTGGCATTGAATATATTGGGATTGAACATATTAGGATTGAACATATTAGGATTGAATATATTAGGATTGAACATATTTGGATTGAGCATATTAGGATTGAATATATTAGGATTGAACATATTGGGATTGAACATATTGGGATTGAATGTATCAGAATTAAATTGAATAAATATAAAGATTAAATTAAATAAATTTGGATTAATTTGAATGAAATTCTTGAACATATTTTGGGATTGAATTGAATGCATATAAGGATTGAATATTGCTACAAATAGGCAGCCATACAAAGATCTGTGACATTTTTTCCATAGTAAATACCCATGGAATATCTTCCCAGTAAAGACAATGTTGTCCACAACGTTTTTATGAGCTTCATTATCAGTTAATATCCCAATAGAAATCTCACAGTTTATTAATCTCTTTGTCTATTTGTTGCTTCTCAGACATCACAGAACCATTGGGTAAGTAGCTATCATTTATTAATGAAGATGGATGCATTGACATGCCTTCAAGAGGCCCAGACAGACCCCAACCCAAGACAGTTTTCACCACAACTGGGTTATCCAAGTGCCTCCTTTCACTTAATATTGCTGGAATTTCCAAACACTGTCTTACCCTATGAAAACATTTGTGTCAAGAACCTCCTGAACTGCAAACTTTTGAAAAATAGACTTCTCTCATATTTGGATAAGATTTCTTTACAATCTCAGGGTGAATATTTGTACTTGAAGATGCTTTATCTACAACATAGCAAAATACTTTGATGCTCTTCTTTCCATTCAGACTGACTAAACACTGAACCACATCTCTCATGCTCTCTTGTGTGTCCATACTTCCAAATGCTTAAATAGTCCTTGCTTGTCCCCTCACGTGGCTTGTATATCGCACTAGGCTACCCTATCAACAGTCTCGGTAGATATAAAGGGCACACAGTTGCCTGTGTCATAGAAGACATGAACTCACACATTTATCTTCGACCATTGCTAAGACTGTCTGCAGTGCTACATAGGTTTCCAATCCAGCATTCCCAACCCATTGGCCCGCAGGTATTGAAAAGAAGGTTGGATTTACGGTGGCTATCCATAGCTTGGTGGGGGGTAGGGCTAACCTTAGGCTTATTGTTATTGCAGATTGAATGATGATATCTATCCTTGCAGACTTTACAAACATCTTTCAATTAACACTCAGATGCTCTATTATAGTAGCCTTTATAGTAGCCCTTGAAATGCCCGAATATCTTTTACCCAAAATATACCTTTCTATGCAGATTACTGCCTGCTAGATTACTGGAAGAAGATCAATTAGATTATGTCTACGTAGTAAGCATGATTTAAAAAGATTTGAGATGGAATCACTAGGATCGAAATACAGAATTATGAAAAGACGTTATTTTTACTTATTACGGAGTAGGTAAGGTAATATTTTTCAAAAATAGCATAGCTCTGTAATCTGTACGAATTTATACCAATTCTTTGGCATGAATGTCTGTTAGAAACGGTACTTCCACACAGTATAGGCCGTATTTGTGCCCTTTTCCACCCTGGTTTTGCTTTTAGCCTTAACGTCAGGATTTCTACGTTTTTGGTGGTTTACTAGTAAAAGGAGCGTAGTTTAAATTACCTGCAAAATACAAAATATTCTTAAGTACATTGTATGAATGAATACATAATGGCTAAATATAGAATTTTTTGGCTGGAGTTTTTAGTTCACTTGGCTGTGATACACCTGGCAATGCTGAGTAAGGCAGAGCGATGGTGTGCAATTGTTGTGCGCTGCTCAGTTAAATATTGCAGTCATTTGACCAGGGCTTTTCTCCCATTGTATTTGATGAGGATACTGCTAATAGCCTTGCTAAATGACTTGAGAACTGAGAAAAGTCAATATATCCCATTTGCTTTTGGAAGCTTCTGGCAAGAAGATCCGATGGAAGGAAAAGAATGAATGCACTGTGGGCTCAAACAAACAGATAGATTTGAAATTTTGTGATTTGAGTTGTTGATTCTGTTACTTTCAGTGCATACGTCGTTTGTCAGCTCTATGATCCTACGCATGGACAGTATAAGGTAGTAAGTGATTAAATGAATAGTCACATTTAGTGAAGCAAATCTCTTTTCGGTTTTCTTGTTTAGAATGGCTTTCTTAAACCCTCTCTAAGGGCCTGATTGTATGGACACGGACTAGCCCAGTAAATTGGCTGCCTCGTTTTTGGAGATGAAAATTAGGTTGGTATTACATATGGAGAACCGTCTAGGCAAGTGGGCCAACAAATCTTATGGTACCTGCGCACAACAGTTCTCTGTATGGCATGTTTTGCATAGATGCATAGATATGAGGCCCGGAAAATTTTGATTGATCACCATATTGTTTGCTTAGAATCCTTCATTTACTTCTCTTTACTGCCGATATCCGTCGAAATTAAAAGTCGAAATTGTTGAATTTCATAATCACCTCTTTCACCCTATCTATGAATTAGGCATTAATTGTATGACTCCCATTAAGCTTGGCCAATGTTAACGCCGAATTCTCTTCAGAGGCCTTAATTGCATCAGTAGGAGCAGATTTCCTAACATTATCAACTATTTCAATTCGTGTGCATGGCGATGAAAAGAAACTGTGCCTTCTGTACTATACCTTTGAGTCCATTTGCCAGATTGACTTAGTTCAATGCGATTACATGTAGACATGTCAGCTTGTTTGGTGAGTCAGCTCGCTTGAATCAAAGTGTTATGTAATACCAATGTAATACCTGCCTATGTAATACCAACTTGTTTTATGTACAACAGACTATGGAAGTGAGCTGATTCGTTTGCCGAGCCATCCTGTTTAACGGTCCAGCTCTCCTCATATAATCAAACCCTAATAAAATTTGTAGGTTTCACCAATAGCAGCGCTCTTTACGGCTTTACATGACTGACTTTACCTCCTTTGTTGATTATGGTTTTGCATAAACGGTACATTGTCATTTGTTGACAGGTGAATTGAGGAAAAGGTGCATTAAACTATGCAAATGCCATGGCTTTCAGTGTGTAGAGAAAGGTTGCATAATGAATAGGATGTCTGAGATCAATGACTTTGCTGTGAATTTGAAAATGGTATTGACAAAATCTAGTATCAAGAATCACAGTGAAGAAAGGAAAATGCCACAGGAAATCAATATGTGTGATCTGGTTGATAGTAAGACACGAGTAACACTCTTAAGTGGTGTTGCAGGAGTGGGTAAATCTGTTCTTGCCAAAAGGATCGTTTACTCTTGGGCAATGGAGGAGTTATATAAAGATTTTGCATTGTGCTTGTATTTCGAATGCAGGAAACTAAATGAGTCTATTCGTTTCACTGATGCAGCAGCAAGGAATCAAGAACTTCAGAGGTTCATAAGGGAAAACATGCCAGGCTGTGATATTCCGGAGGGCGGTGATGGTGTTCTGATTGTAATTGATGGTGTAGATGAACTGTTTGATATAAAACAGGAAAACTCAATAATTTATGAATTTCTGGATATGAGCAAATTGTTTATAAACTCCACAATACTTATAACTGGACGGCCGGATACGGAACATCTATTTAACGTCAATAACATTAATATTGGTGAATATAAAGTAATGGAGATACAGGGACTGTATAGCAAGGATCAGAACAAGTACATAGAGAATTTTTCCAAGTGCACAAACCGAGATAACCCAGGTGAAATCAGAGAGCTAATCATGAAAACTATAAGCTCATCAAATAATATTTACCCACTGCTAAGTGTTCCTCAGTTTTTAAGTACAATTTGTTGCGTGTCTGTTCTAACTCAGGGGGAGCAGGTAACAAGTGATGTGGAATTGTACACCTGGACATTATGTTTCTTGCTGCAGCATGATTTTGAAAAAACCCCAAAGGTCAATAAAAGCAAGATTATTGATATTGTCTCCAGGTACAAGGAAGCACTTTTGCTCTTTAGCAGAATTTCTTTCGATTTGTATAGAAAGAAAATGATCATCTTCAAGAAAGAGGACTTTCAAACTGAATTTAGCAAACTGAAGGAAGGTGACAACTATTTTTTCAGTGGACTGTTTATGGAAGTACCAGATAATTTTCATGATAAGTTTGAATTCAAGCATTTAACTTTAATGCAGTTTATGGCTTCCATTTATGTCTGCACTAGCAGTTGTTTTAAAGAACTGATTGAAGGAAAGTCTTTTGAGGTTATTGAGTATGCGTTGGGCCTTTTCAGAGAATGTCTGTGCGATGGTGATGATGATAAACCTATTATCAGATGCATGTTTAAAGGTATATTGGGAGGAAATATCAAAGAAACAGCACAGTCCTTCTTTTTGGGTGTAGCAAATTTGCTACATTCTTTCGATGAACAAATATCTAGATCAATAGAATTAGTTAGATTTTTACCCAAGAACATCAAGGATAAGAAGTTTGTTCAGAACATATTTAGTAACTTAAAATGTACGGCATTTTGCCCTTCTGCCGAAGACCTGAAAAGCATGGTTGAACTATATCATTATTTAGAAAGTGTTGGGTGCAATGAACAGGAAGCGAAGAGCATTTTTGCGAATATTGATATCAGTTTGTTGGAGATACACGGAAAAAAGTTTCTTGAGGCTGTGAAGTACTTTAAGAGCATTACACTACTTTATTGTCGGAATATTGATTTGACTGCTAATGATGTGGAATTTATGGACAGGATCTTCTTCTACTGTAAAAATGTGCTTATCATGAGTAGCGCAATTGAATGTGTGGAGAATACTAGAAGAGAAACGCTGGGCTGGACATTGGAAAAATTGGTGTTTATTAAACATACATTGAAAGGATGCTGCATGAATACAATTGCTAGATGGGGAGCGTCAAGTAAAAAGTTCTTGTTAGTGGCCAAGGAGTATCCTGAAGATTGGCAGAAAGTCTTTCTAACAGAATCTCGATTGAGGAAGAAGGAAGGCAGTTTGACATTAAAGCAATTGATGATAAGAGAACGTGGAGAAAATCAAACTTGCAGTTTTAACAAAGAGGTAGGAATATTGAGTAGTTTCTTAGTTCTTTCATCTCTTTCAAAGTTTGCAAAGAGTCATAAAATGCGTAATATCTCAGCTCTACTGCAATTCAGATCTTGCAGAAAGGAAGCTGCAGTCATTATTGCACTTTTGTTACCGAGAATTGTTTATCCTGTGTTGAAATACCCATGTTGGCTCATTTATGGAATATTACTTACTGTTCCCTGGTATTGATTAAATTTACTACCAATAGCATTTAATGAATTAGCTTTATGCACTGTGGTATGGTTACGAAGAACTGTTTAGAAGAACTTTGTATGGTCTAATGGACATTCTTTTGTTTTTTGGTTCTGTGTCCTTTGTATTTATTGTTTGATTTCTTTTCACATACGTCTTTTGTTGAATCTCTATAGGTTAGCACATTATATTTGTTTTTGACTTAATGTTTTCGAGATTCAAGAGCTGGTTTTCATGATATTTTGGACCATGTTTGCCATTATATATGAAGCAGGCATGTTATCGAAAGCTGTTGCTTTACCATGTTACTTTGCTATTGTTGAATTTTGAATATATTGCAATATATGATACAAGTCTTTCGATGTGCTTTATACCTGCATAAGGAGGAACGTTTCCGCTTCATTTTTTTCGATAAAATAACATTTAGATGGTTGCATCGCGTTGCTATTGTTTTATAATTTTTTGTGATGCAGTGAATTGGTGGTTAGTTTATGTGCTACTCTTTATACGTTTATATGACTTAAGAATTTTGAACACATTTTTTGATGGTTATGCTATCAAGTTTGAATTCGTCATGTGAAATCAAGTTATGCAACAGTTACAAGATGAGGACGTGCAAGATAAAATATCTGCTGAAGAAACATTGCCATCAGCACCACAGTTTTGTGCGAAGGATAAAGTTTGGAATATTCCTACAGCTGAAGATACTAATGTAGGTGCAATATCTAGCGATTATATCTTATCAAGGGCATCAAGAGATCGTAAAATGACAGAAAAGGCTTAACGTATTGGACGGAAAGCTCCGAACAAAGACGCTAAAATCAGATTTACTATAATGAATCAATTATTCAACATATTAAGCAATTGCAGAGTTTGATTGCTTCTAAACCAAATCTGAACGACGTCAAGGAGACTATGAATAAAGTTCTACGTTCATATAAAGATTTCTCTCGACAGTTTGATGGTGAAGAAGAGAAATTAAGTGATCCAGTATATTTACGTGTTTGTAAAGAAGTTCAGGATGCTGAACTACGTGTTACAAAGTGGTTGGAGGATTTTAACTCATGTGACGAGATGGCTTTTGTTCGGTCCAAATCTTCAAAAAATTCACTTGGATCTAAAAAGTCTTATGTTTCTCGTATATCTACCAGCACAATTTATGAGGTAATAAAGAACAAAGCAAAACTTGGAGAGTTAAAAGCCAAAGCAGAGTATTTTGAAAAGGAGATAAGAGCTGAGTTAGAGTTGGATAGAACCCGATTTGAGGAGTTGGCGATTTCACAAGCAGCAGATAGAATTCATCAACAATGCCTACGGGATGATTATACTTTAAGCTCAATAAAGCAAAGCAACAGTGAATCTAAAGGTAATATAGCGCATATTAAACCAGAAGTGCACTTTGATTCTCAAAATATAGAAGACAAATGTATTCTTTAGAATACAGGAATTGCACCTGAAGAAAATTTGCTATTTAAGCCAAATATTACTTATTCTGATAAACAAAGGTCTATAAAGAAAGAAGCTAGTGAAGCAAAGCAAGTTTTTGCCAAAATTAGTGCTATAACACCCGCAATATTTGACACGCAGAAAGCACCAATTTTTTCTAAAAGTATTCAAGAACCTAGACCATCCTGTAATGAAAACATGGAAAAGATTAAAATGTGTTATCAAATGACGGCCAAGTAAAACAAATATTTACAGGGTCAAGGAGTTCCCGAGCCTAAAACTGAGAAATTTGGTGGAGATTCAATGAAATATCAATATTTTGTTAATATGTTTAAAACTGTGATTGAATCAAGAGTCTCAGGCCCGAGAGATCGATTGATTCTATTAATCCATCATACGTATGGAGAACCAAAATCTATTATCGTGACGTGTTTGTATTTAGAGCTATCGATAGCATGTACGAGAGCTAGAAATTTGCTACACGAATATTATGGAAATCCGATTTTAACTGCTAATGTGTATATAGAGAGATTGCAACAGTGGCCTCGTATCTCTGAGACAGATGGTAAAGGGATTTGCGACTTTCTGGTGTTTCTTGTTAAATGCCAAGGTGCATTATTTGATTGGTTGTATATAAATGAGCTAAATACAAATTCTCTACTGCAGACTCTTTGCATAAGGCTACATTTGAGAATGCAAAGAAAATGGTCAGATCTTGTAAATTCACTATTATCAAAAGAGCACAGAAGGACTGAATTTCCCGATTTTGTCCAATTTATTAAGCAAGAGTCTGTTGTCGCCAATAACCCATCATTTAGCAGAGAAGTATTATCCACATTATTTCATACAGAACCTACAATGCGCAGTCACTCATATTCAGAAAAGTGGTTCAAAACAAAAATTGGCCTCATTTGCAGTATCATCTGCAAGCTGTGATAAAAGCCTGAATGAAAGTTATCCTTGCTCATATTGCAATAAAGGACATGATATAGATGAGTATAAAGAATTTCCTTCGAAGTCCCCATATGTATGCAAAATGTTTGTAATATCAAAGAAGCTCTGCTTTGGATGCTATTCTTCAGACCATACAATCGTCGATTGTAAGAAAAAACTAACGCGTAGCACAGAAGGTTGTGGAGGATTGCATCCCACAGGAATGCATGATACTCATAAATTTAGAGCAAAATGAAAATCATAGAGTTTTGAAAAGAAGCCATTGGATGGCAAAGAAATATTAAATGGCTGTACAAAAGTTAATCATATAAAGGAATCTTCTTCTTCAAACAGCAATAATACTATTATGTCACTGAGTGTTCTACCAATGCTGTTGTTCCATAAAGATTTACCAAACAAAACATTAAAGGTTTAAGGAATGTTTGATATTTGCAGCTTATGTGCCAAAACGTGTTAGAAATATTTGACGTTAATGGAATCGATACGAAAATATGTATTAAGACCATGACTGACTCAGTTTTAGAGGATTCGCAAATAATGGAAGGATTCATGGTGTCTGATGTAAATGGTAAAAATACAATACATCTGCCAAAATTGTATTCGCGTCAAAGTTTACCGATTGATAAGAGTGAGGTACCAACTGCAGATAAAGTAAAACTGGCCTCATCTTCAGCGTATAGGAGATGAAATTCCTAATTTTGAATCAAAGGCTCCAATCAGATTACTTATAGGAGTAAATTGTCCAGCAGCTCTTTGCCCAATGGAAGTGATAAATGTGTGTGATAGTGGACCTTTTGCACAAAGAACCAATCTTGGATGGTGCATTGTCGGTCCTCTTTCAGATATAGCATCTACACCGTCGACATTACATTGTAACAGGATTGCTGTCACAGACAGGTGTTTAAATAAAATTACTCGACATTAGTTTGGAGTTGAAGAGACTGTTTCAGATAAAGACTTATCAAATATGTTACTAGATATATATAATAAAGATTTCAATGATCTTAAACCAAATGATATGAAGAAGGCAGTAAGATAAAGAGTAACAGACAAAAAGTCAGTTACGTTAAGAGAATGCAGCTTCAAAGTGTAGTATCGAATGTTTATCATTATTGTTTGTTGTTATGTTTGTACACGGCCCTGTGAAGGAGCCGTGGTTGTTGTTTTATATATATATATATTTTGCCAAAATTTCTCAATATTATAAAATCAGATAATACACGAAGAAAATCGACTATGTTTTTAAATTTCCAAGACATGTTTCGGCTTGGTACTCAAACCATCATCATTTGAAATGACTAAGTTAACGTTACAACAAATAAGAACTATACACTATCAATCGAATATATTAATCGAACAGAGGAATGAAAGAAACGAAAAAGGAATGTGGTGGTTAAACAACGAAAGCTAAAAGCTCAATGAAATATTATAATGTTGCAGTTGTTTATTTAAGTTAGGCCTTTCCCACATGATGTGAAGTGCTTCCTTAATTTTTAAGTTATGATAATTGCTTGCTGAATCTAGTACCTTGAAGCAATTTTCACTGCAAAGATTTTTACACGGAGTTGAAGTCTTTAAATGCTTAAAAATATGCGAATTCTTATCGGTGAACAAATGCTCACGCACTCGTGTAGATAAATGACGAGATGTTCCGCCAATATAAACGGAATTACATCCCGCACAAGTAAATTTATATACTATACACGAGCGAAGCGATTTGTTCACACGATCCTTAACTGCAAGCAAGTTTTTAATTTTAAAAGAAGAAAAAGCTAATTTAATATTAAGATTATTGCAATACTTTTTAGCAAGCATACGTACCTTACGCTGGGTAAAATTAGAAAGCTTAAGGAATGGCAACTTAAAATAAATGGTAGAAGTATCAGTAGCTGATTTAGAATTATTAGAACTATGAACATTATCAAGATAAGAATGGACTACTCTACTTATTAAGCCTTCAGGGTATTGATTCTTTTTGAATATATCGAAGAGTTTTTTAACATCATCATTAAATTTAGCAAGTGTGTTATTAATTTTGTAAGCTCTGTCAACTAAGGTGCGGATAAGACCAATTTTATAAGAATAAGAGGTAAAGCTATAGAATAATAATTTTTTTTTAAACTTCTCATGTATATATTCAAATTACTAATACAAATACAAATCTCTCTAAGTATAGGTAATTTGTACCTGTATGACAAGGTTACACATATAGTCAACAAATTCATACAAAAAAAAAATTGCACTTAGGAATACAAGTCCATACACAGTGAAGTTAGATGTAACTATAATTCTTAGTACGTTAGAAGATCAGGGTTAGTCCAGGGTTTGTTTCTCATGCAGAAAATATAATAGTTGGATCAAATGATGATGGCTGTAATTTTGCCTTGTATATTGTTTAAGTGCTGTTTTTCAATACCAAGATCATTGCACATTTCAATAAAAGATTTGCAGGATTTCCCAAAAATTCCTATAGAGCTGATGGATAGGTTGATAAATTTTGTATTACGGTATTTTGAAGAGAGGTCACGAGTGAGCTGCAGGTATTTGTTACGCTTCCTGTCTGCGTTGGTAGTTATATTGGTTTCAAATCCAACTGTAAGCTCGACGATATAGATCGTAGCCGTTCCAATGCAGAGAAGCAAATCGGGACGCAACAGGTCCCCTGTCAAAATGCAAGGTGAGAGAAAACCTGGGAGGTCAACATACAGAGTGGAGTTTTTAATACATTGTAGTGTTGATGCTACAAAATGTAGAGCTGAGTTATGTCTCCAAGTGTAGCGGCCATCTTCAAGATAAGACTTACAGCCTGATACAACATGAAGAAGAGACTCAGGATGCAAGCAAACAGAACAGTCGGGCGACGGTGAAAGTTTCCATTTGTGGAGATTTGTGCGATTAGCTAGCGTGTTATTGAGGTACTGTACAGAGAAATTGAAAATATTTTTAGGCAGCTTACTCTGTGTAGAGGACCACAAATAATAATAATAATAATAATAATAATAATAATAATAATAATAAACGCAAGAGGTGAATGGAGCTATTAAACACATTGTAACCGCAAGTATTACCCATACTAATAACCTTATCAAAGCAGCTAGTTGCTGGGTAGCAAAACAACTAGGATTACGTACAGTTAAACAGAGGAAGAGACATATCCCATGGTGGCAACGGCGTATAGAAGGAGATATAAAGAACTTGAGGAAAGATGTCAACATCCTTGAAAGAGAGAAAAGGGGTGAAAATGGAGTAAAGGGGAAAAGAATCGTGAAGAATTTAGCTGATAAATATAGAATAAATAGGAAAGGGCTAGAAACAGTAATAGAAGAATTAAAGCAACGGTTATTAGCAAAAGCCGCAAAGATAAAGAGATATAATGAGAGAATAACTCAGTATAGGCAGAATCGAATGTTTGCAGTTGATCGGAAGAAGGTGCTGAATGAATTGAACGGAGAAACTAGGGGGCAAAATGTCGTTCCAGGTGCTGAAGAAAGCAGGAAATTTTGGAGTGAAATTTGGGGTAGCAGAAAAGAACATAATAGACAAGCTGAATGGTTGAACGAATTGAAACGACAGCAAAACAATGTAAGGATGGAGGAGGTAGAGATCACAACAGAAATGGTAAAAAATCAGTGTAGAAAGATCCCTAATTGGAAGACCCCTGGAAGAGATGGTGTTCAAGGTTATTGGATTAAGAATCTTGCATCAGTGCACGAAAGAATAGCAGCTCAGCTGAATGAAATTGTTTGTGGAGTAAGCAGACTACCTGAATGGATGACGTATGGGAGAACTGTTCTAATTCAAAAAGATCCAACTAAGGGAGGAGCAGTTGATAATTATCGGCCTATATCCTGTCTATCTTTAATGTGGAAGTTACTAACAGGTATGATTGCTGGAGAGGTGTACAAATATTTAGAAAAGGAGAATATATTGCCTGATGAACAGAAAGGTTGTAGGAAGGGGAGTCGTGGAACTAAGGACCAACTGTTGATTGACAAGGCTGTACTGACAGATTGTAAAAGGAGAAAGACTAACTTATCTTTGGCGTGGATCGATTACAGAAAGGCATATGACTTGGTGCCTCATAGCTGGATTAGTGAGTGCCTGGAAATGGTAGGAATAGCAACGAATATTAGAGAATTCTTGAGTGACAGTATGCAATCATGGAAGCTAGAACTAACATCATCTGGTGAAAGGTTAGGGGATGTGCATATTAAGAGAGGAATTTTCCAGGGAGACAGTCTATCCCCACTATTGTTTATTATATGTATGATTCCATTGACATTGATATTGAGGAAAGTGACAGCTTGTTATGAATGGGGTGACAAAGAATTCAAAGTTAATCATCTCCTTTTTATGGATGATCTTAAATTGTTTGCCAAGAATCGAAACCAAATGGATTCATTAGTGAAAACTGTTCATGTTTTCAGTACTGATATAGGTATGGAGTTAGGATTAAGCAAGTGTGGGGTGTTGGTATTAAAGAAAGGGAAAATTGTGAAGCAAAACGGGATTTCACTTCCAAATGGAGATTTGATGAAAGAAATTGATGAGCATGGATATAAATATCTGGGTATTGTGGAACTAGATAAGCTTAAAGAAAAGCATATGAAAGACAAGTCAACAAGCGAATACAAAAGAAGGTTTAAGTTGGTATTGAAATCGAAGCTAAATGGTAAGAATAAGATATTAGCGATTAACACGTGGGCTGTACCAGTATTGAGATATGGAGCAGGTATCCTGAAATGGACAGCTACTGAATTGAAAAGCTTGGATAGGAAATCAAGGAAAATTATGACCATGTATGGCGCATTTCACCCTAAGAGTGATACAGACAGGTTATATCTGACCAGAGAGAAAGGAGGCCGTGGGTTGATTAGCTGTGAGGGTTGTGTTAGAAGTGAAGAAAATAATTTGGGGTGGTATGTAAAGAATTCTGAAGAATCATTGATTCAAGGTGTTAGATTTGCTGATGTGATAGATACTAATGATGTAAGAAGAAGTGACGAATTCAAGAAATTGCAAGTGTATGAAAGACAACAAGGATGGAAGGAGAAAGTTATGTATGGTCAATTTATAAGGGAGATGCCAGAATCAACTGATGCAAAGGAAACATGGAAATGGCTAGGAAGTGCTGGCTTGAAGATACAAACAGAGGCACTTCTGTGTGCAGCGCAGGAACAGGCTCTCCGAACAAAGTATATCAAGCATCACATTGACAAATCAATAGAGTCACCACTTTGTAGGCTATGTGAAGAAAGAGGCGAAACAGTCTGTCATATTGTCAGTGAATGCAAAAAGTTGGCTCAAAAGGAATATAAACGAAGGCATGATAATGTTGCAAGGCTAATACATTGGCACCTATGCAAGAAATATAATTTTGAGTTGACAGACAAGTGGTATGAGCATTCCCCTAAAGCTGTAATGGAAGACAATGTGATAAAACTGCTATGGGATGTTAACATTCAATGTGATCATGTGATTGAGGCAAGAAGACCTGATATAGTTATTATCAATAAACTTGACAGAATGTGCATTATCGTTGACATTGCTGTACCCGGCGATAGTAGAATTAGCCATAAGGAAAAAGAAAAGGTTGAGAAATATCAAGATTTGAAAAGGGAAATCAAGAGAATATGGAACTTGAGAAATGTAATAGTTGTACCTGTGATTGTAGGAGCATTAGGAAGTATAACAAAGAAGTTGGGTGAATGGATAAAGAAGCTAGACATCTCAATAGCCATAGAACTACTGCAGAAAACAACAATACTAGGAACAGCCAGGATTTTGAGGAAAGTACTTGATTACTAAACGAGACTGACTGCAAGGGATCTTTGGTCATAGGTTATGACTCGCTCCCTTGAGAAATACAATCGGCAATGAGATCAGCCAGTGCTTAAAGCTGAGACATAAAATAATAATAATAATAATAATTATAATAATTATAATAATATGTCCTGGGTATGACAAAAAACTGCATCCGGTTGTGGAGTTTCGACGTGGGATAATGAGGTTACCCTTAGCTGCAACTACCTCCAGGTCACCCTTGAGCAAGGTGTAGTACCTGTCAGCTCTCCCCGAGGTCTAGAAGTGCCGGGTTGGCGTCCGGCGGGGGCTAATCTGTCTCATGGGTAGGAGGGACTCTCTAGCCTTGGTCGGCAACTCTCCTATTGATGGTGTCAAGAGAAAAACACCGCTTTTTGGTGATGCTTAAACCATTCTCACGTAAGTGATGTATAATGAGTTCAAACAATATGTTAGACAACGACGTCAATAGGACTGGAACCAACAATGGTGAAAGTCCTTCGTCCGGCAGGTGTCCCATGGCACAGCAGCATGGGCCCGGTCGTCATCCAACTACTGCTGGGAGGATGAGAAGGAAATGGACACAGCAAGAAAACAGAGTAGTTATGGAATGTTTCTATTTGAGTGACCCGAAGACGAGAGGTTATAGGAAAAGAATGCATATGTTGTGGAAAGACAGAAAGATGGTAAATGTCACAGAACAGCGGCTGATTGATCAGAAGAACCAGATTATTAAGAAACAGTGGCTGAGTTCACTAGAGCTAGAAGAAATACAAAGGAATGTCGAAGATGCCACATATGGTGGAGTAGCTAGATCTGTAGTAGAAAAAAGTGACCCTGACTTAGAAATGACAACAACTGGAGGTGGTAGTGAACGAGTAGATCCACAAATTGACCCTAATGAGCAAGTAGATGGGATTAGAATCAAGGATGGTGTAGTTTTAATGGAAGAGGATAGAGAGATGTTGAAAATGATGATGAAAGTCAAGAAAAAAACCAAGGATTCGATTACCAGCAATGAGTGGAATAGACGGAGTGAAGCTGAAGGAGACAGTGAAGAAGGTTAATGGTGTACTAGAAAAGCTTAAAATAGATAACATCACAGAAATGAATGATAAAATATACTATGGTGCGGCTATGGTATGTGAAATCCTTGGTTTCAGAAAGAAAAAGGTACATGACTGGAAGGAACCATGGTGGAAAAAGAGACTAACCACACAGATAAGAGAGATGAACAAAGATCTAGGTAGGGTAAACGCATTAATTGACAAGAAAACTATTAAGAAACGACATCAAGATACCTTGGAAAGAAAATATAAGATCAAACATAAAGGACTGCATGTAGCTAAGGAAGAAATAAGACAAAGAATCAAAGCAAAAACAGCCAAAATCTCAAGATACCAACAACGAATAAATCAGTACCAACAAAACAGGATGTTCAGAAACAATGAAAGCAGATTTTATAAACAACTTAACAATGATACTGGTAGAACTAACGAAAATGCCATACCTGATGCAGACGAGTCAAGAAAGTTCTGGTCAGATATTTGGAGTAATAAAGTAGAGCATAACAGAGAGGCAGAATGGATGAATGATTTCAAAATGGGAATGGAGGATACACCAAAGCAACAGAAAGTTGAAATTACTGAAGTAAAGGTGAAAAAGATGCTTAGAAAGATTCCTAACTGGAAGGCACCAGGTCCTGACGGGGTACAAGGATTTTGGCTTAAGAATTTTACCAGCATGCACAAATATTTGACTAAGTTTCTTACCCGTTGCCTTGAAGGAGATACACCTGGATGGATGACAAAAGGCAGAACAGTTCTAATTCAAAAGGATAACTCAAAAGGGATAGAACAAAGTAATTATAGACCAATAACCTGCTTACCACTTGTGTGGAAGCTGTTGACTGGATTGATATCTGACGAAATCTATATATTCTTAGAATCTGGGAAACTATTACCTGAGGAGCAGAAAGGCTGTAAAAGGAAATCTATGGGAACTGCAGACTTGCTATTTATTGACCGATTAGTGCTACAAGAGGCTGGGAGGAGAAAGAAGAATTTATCAATGGGGTGGGTAGATTACAGAAAAGCATATGATATGGTACCCCATTCGTGGATATTGGAGTGTTTAAACAGCTTAGGTATTAGCGAAAACATACAACAGTTCCTTGATAAGACAATGAAAACTTGGAGAGTTGAACTGACATGTGCAAACCAGCAGCTGGGAGAAGTCAAAATCAATAGGGGAATTTTTCAAGGTGATGCCCTGTCGCCTCTTTTATTTGTTGTTGCGATGATTCCCCTAACACATGTTTTGAGAAAGATCAAATCTGGTTACGAGTTTACCCGGAGTAAAGAGAAAGTCAACCACGTACTATACATGGATGACCTTAAGTTATATGCCAAAACTGAAGAGATATTGGACTCACTTGTTCAAACAGTGAGAGTATTCAGCAAAGACATAGGCATGCAATTTGGATTAGACAAATGTGCAGTTCTGACGATGAAGAGAGGAAGGGTAGTAAAATCAGACGGAATAGAATTACCAAATGACAAAAAAATAAGATCACTAGAGCAAGACGACAGTTATAAATATCTAGGTATATTACAATCAAACGAAATACAGCGGAAAGAAATGAAAGATAAAGTTGGAAAAGAATACAAAAGGCGTATAAGGAAAATACTTGAATCTAAGCTTAATGGTGGCAATATAATCAAAGCAATCAACACGTGGGCCATACCAATATTAAGATACTCAGCTGCATTCCTTGACTGGACCATTAATGATCTACAGGAAATGGACAGAAGAACGAGAAAGTTGATGACTATGCATAATGCGCTACATCCTAGAAGTAATGTTGACCGTTTATACATACCTCGAGGTGAAGGAGGTAGAGGACTCCTTAATGTCGAGGATACAGTGAATTTGGCTAAATTGAGATTGCAAGAGTACGTGAAAATGAGTGATGAAAGGCTGGTTAGTGCTGCAAGAGGTGCTGATGAAGCTACAAACTGGGAAGCAGCAGTAGAAAGTAAACATGAATTCAAGAAGAGGACAAAACACGAAAGGCAAAGCAACTGGAAAGCAAAGATACTACACGGGCAGTTCATCAGGCAGACGGAACATCTAGCGGATGAACAACAATGGCTTTGGGTAAAAGATGGCACTTTGAAAAGAGAAACGGAATCGTTGATAATGGCAGCTCAGGAGCAGGCAATCAGAACGAATTTAATCAAAGCAAAGATAGATAAAACCCAGCAGGAAAGTAAATGTAGAATATGTGGTCAAAGTGATGAAAGTGTTAGTCATATTCTGAGTGAGTGCAGTAAGATGGCACAAAAGGAATATAAGCGTCGTCACGACTGGGTTGGGAAGAAGGTTCATTGGGAAGTCAGCAAACAGTGCGGGTTTGTTGTTAAAGAGAAATGGTACGAGCATGAGCCAAATGCAGTCAGCGAGAACAATGATTTCCATATTCTGTGGGATTTTGAAGTACACACTGACCATGAGATTGAGGCGAGAAGGCCTGACATGATAGTAACTGATAAAAAGAACAATATATGCAAGATAATTGACTTTGCTGTGCCTTTTGATAGCAGGGTGGATTCAAAGGAAGTGGAAAAAATTGAAAAGTACCAAGATTTAGCCAGGGAATTACGAAAGATTTGGAATAAAAAGGTGAAAGTCATCCCTATTATAATTGGGGCCTTAGGAACTACTCCAAAGCTATTAAGAAAGAGGCTGGAAGACATTGACATTGATACAAAGATTGTGGAATTGCAGAAGAGTGCCATCTTATATTCTGCAAGGATCCTCAGGAAAGTTCTTGAGGTTTGAGGAGACTTGTTGTCACCAAACCTCACGACACGATTTCTACTGATATAGACAGTATGCGTTATGAGATAATAATAATAATAATAATAATAATAATAATAATAATAATAATAATAATAATAATATTACGTCCTGGGTATGACATTAAACTGCATCCGGTTGTGGAGTTTCGACTTGGGATAATGAGGTTACCCTTTGCTACAACTACCTCCAGGTCACCCTTGAGCAAGGTGTAGCACCTGTAAGCTCCCCCCGAGACCTTAAAGTTCCGGGTTGGCGTCCGGCGGGGGTTAGTCTGTCTCATGGGCGGGGTGGGCTCTTTAGCCTTGGTTGGCGGCTACCCTAGTGATGGTGTCACGAAAAAAATACTGGTGGTTGTGTCACCTAAAACACTATCCTCGCAAGAGAGTAATATGGATTATCAGAACATTGTAAATAACGGCGTGAATGAGACTGGAACCGAAGGGGAAGGTCTCTCGCCCGGCAGGTGTCTCATGGCCCAGCAGCATGAGCGCGGTCGTCATCAAGCTACTGCTAGGAGGATTAGGCGAAAGTGGTCACAGGATGATAACCGGATTGTTATGGAATGTTATTATCGCAGCAAGCCAGGTCGTATTGGTTACAGGAAAAGATTGCACAGTATATGGACCAGTAAAGCTATGTTCCCAGTTACTGAACAAAGGTTACTAGACCAGAAGAATCAAATAATAAAAAAGCAATGGCTTTCCAGTTTGGAACTTGAAGACTTGAAAGAGTGCCAAACTGGAAAGCACCTAGACCAGATGGTGTACAGGGGTTTTGGCTAAAAAACTTTAAATCAATGCACCAATACCTGGAGAAATATTTTGCTGAATGCTTAGAAGGGCAAACGCCAACGTGGATGACAAAAGGCCGAACTGTGCTGATACAAAAGGATAAGTCAACGGGAAGAGATGCAAGTAACTATCGGCCCATCACATGTTTACCATTGTGTTGGAAGTTATTGACAGCGTTATTATCTGATGAAATTTACTCGTTTTTGGAAGAGAACCAAATTCTGCCAGAGGAACAAAAAGGGTGTAGAAGAAAGAGCAGAGGGACATGAGACCAGTTGTAAATAGATAAGATGATACTGAGAGAAGTTAAAGTGAGGAAGAAGAACATAGCAATAGGTTGGATTGATTATAGAAAAGCTTTTGACATGGTGCCTCATTCGTGGATTCTAGAGTGTCTTAGTATATTAGGAGTAAACCACACTGTAGTGGCTTTCTTGGAAAAGACAATGAAAGATTGGCGGGTGGACTTGACATGTGCTAATGTGCATCTAGGAGAGGTCAATATTAAAAGGGGTATATTTCAGGGAGATGCATTGTCGCCGCTTCTGTTTGTTATAACACTCATTCCCTTAACTAGTGTATTAAAAACCACAAAGCATGGTTACGAATTTGCAAAGAATGGAGAAAAGATTAACCACCTGCTTTACATGGATGATCTCAAACTGTATGCAAAGAACGAGAAAGAACTTGATTCACTAGTACAGACAGTTAAAGTGTTTAGCAAAGACATCGGCATGGATTTTAGGGTTGAAAATGTGCAATGTTAGTAATGAAAAGAGGGAAAAAGACCACATCAGATGGAATTAAGTTACCAGATAATATAGTGATTAAATCATTGAAGGAAGGAGAAGGATACAAGTATTTGGGTATATTGCAAATAGATGAAGTGCAAGAAAAGGAAATGAAAAGAAACGTAAGCAATGAATATAAGAGAAGAGTAAGAAAGATTCTAGAGACAAAGTTGAATGGAGGTAATATCATTAAGGGTATAAATTCATGGGCCATTCCTGTATTGAGATATTCAGCTGCTTTCATCAACTGGACAAAAACCGAGCTTCAATGGATGGATCGAAGAACTAGGAAACTCTTAACTATGCACAATGGACTACACCCACGAAGTAATGTAGATAGGGCTTATATACCCAGAAAGGAAGGTGGAAGAGGACTTTTGTGTGTTGAAGATACTGTTAATTTAGCTAAAATTGGTGTAGAAAGATACGTTAAAGAAAGCAAAGAGCGATTGATAATCGCAGCCAGAGGGGATAATGAGAATACGGAAATTGACACAGGAAAGGAATTTAAAAAAAGTACCCGACTGGAACGGAAAACCAAATGGAAAGAAAAAACATTGAATGGACAGTTCCTCAGACAAACAGAGGAGTTAGCAGATAAAGACCAATGGTCATGGCTAACAGATGGAACCCTCAAGAGAGAAACCGAATCCCTTATAATGGCAGCACAAGAACAGGCACTGAGAACAAATCTAGTGAAAGCAAAAATAGATAAGTCACAAGAAGATAGCAAGTGTAGAATGTGCGGGAAAGCAGATGAGAGCATCATTCACCTTCTAAGTGAATGTAGTAAACTGTCACAAAAAGAATATAAACGCAGGCACGACTGGATGGGAAGAAAATACATTGGGAGGTATGTAGGAAGTATGGTCTCGAAGCGAAAGCGAAATGGTATGAGCATGAGCCACAAGCAGTATGTGAAAATGAAGAGTACAAACTCCTGTGGGATTTTTCAATACAGACAGACCATGTAATCGAAGCAAGACGACCTGATATGATCATAGTTGAGAAGAAAAGCAACAAGTGCCAAATTATTGACTTCGCTGTTCCATATGATACCAGGGTTGATGAAAAAGAAAAGGAAAAGATACAGAAGTACCAAGATTTGGCAAGGGAATTGAAGAAGCTGTGGAATAAAAATGTGAAAGTAATTCCAGTTATAGTTGGAGCACTCGGAATAACACCATCAAGATTGCCAAAAAGACTGAAAGAGATTGGAATAAATACCAAGATAGTAGAGTTGCAAAAGACTGTGTTACTGCACTCAGCAAGAATCCTCAGGAAAGTGCTTGAGATTTGAAGAAACTTGTTGTTGTCAAAGCTCAAGAAGATAACTCCACTAATAGAAAGGCAAATAGTATATGACATTAGTGTGTACCAGATATATAATAATAATAATATTAATAATAATAAAAAGGAAATCTATGGGAACTGCAGACTTGCTATTTATTGACCGATTAGTGCTACAAGAGGCTGGGAGGAGAAAGAAGAATTTATCAATGGGGTGGGTAGATTACAGAAAAGCATATGATATGGTACCCCATTCGTGGATATTGGAGTGTTTAAACAGCTTAGGTATTAGCGAAAACATACAACAGTTCCTTGATAAGACAATGAAAACTTGGAGAGTTGAACTGACATGTGCAAACCAGCAGCTGGGAGAAGTCAAAATCAATAGGGGAATTTTTCAAGGTGATGCCCTGTCGCCTCTTTTATTTGTTGTTGCGATGATTCCCCTAACACATGTTTTGAGAAAGATCAAATCTGGTTACGAGTTTACCCGGAGTAAAGAGAAAGTCAACCACGTACTATACATGGATGACCTTAAGTTATATGCCAAAACTGAAGAGATATTGGACTCACTTGTTCAAACAGTGAGAGTATTCAGCAAAGACATAGGCATGCAATTTGGATTAGACAAATGTGCAGTTCTGACGATGAAGAGAGGAAGGGTAGTAAAATCAGACGGAATAGAATTACCAAATGACAAAAAAATAAGATCACTAGAGCAAGACGACAGTTATAAATATCTAGGTATATTACAATCAAACGAAATACAGCGGAAAGAAATGAAAGATAAAGTTGGAAAAGAATACAAAAGGCGTATAAGGAAAATACTTGAATCTAAGCTTAATGGTGGCAATATAATCAAAGCAATCAACACGTGGGCCATACCAATATTAAGATACTCAGCTGCATTCCTTGACTGGACCATTAATGATCTACAGGAAATGGACAGAAGAACGAGAAAGTTGATGACTATGCATAATGCGCTACATCCTAGAAGTAATGTTGACCGTTTATACATACCTCGAGGTGAAGGAGGTAGAGGACTCCTTAATGTCGAGGATACAGTGAATTTGGCTAAATTGAGATTGCAAGAGTACGTGAAAATGAGTGATGAAAGGCTGGTTAGTGCTGCAAGAGGTGCTGATGAAGCTACAAACTGGGAAGCAGCAGTAGAAAGTAAACATGAATTCAAGAAGAGGACAAAACACGAAAGGCAAAGCAACTGGAAAGCAAAGATACTACACGGGCAGTTCATCAGGCAGACGGAACATCTAGCGGATGAACAACAATGGCTTTGGGTAAAAGATGGCACTTTGAAAAGAGAAACGGAATCGTTGATAATGGCAGCTCAGGAGCAGGCAATCAGAACGAATTTAATCAAAGCAAAGATAGATAAAACCCAGCAGGAAAGTAAATGTAGAATATGTGGTCAAAGTGATGAAAGTGTTAGTCATATTCTGAGTGAGTGCAGTAAGATGGCACAAAAGGAATATAAGCGTCGTCACGACTGGGTTGGGAAGAAGGTTCATTGGGAAGTCAGCAAACAGTGCGGGTTTGTTGTTAAAGAGAAATGGTACGAGCATGAGCCAAATGCAGTCAGCGAGAACAATGATTTCCATATTCTGTGGGATTTTGAAGTACACACTGACCATGAGATTGAGGCGAGAAGGCCTGACATGATAGTAACTGATAAAAAGAACAATATATGCAAGATAATTGACTTTGCTGTGCCATTTGATAGCAGGGTGGATTCAAAGGAAGTGGAAAAAATTGAAAAGTACCAAGATTTAGCCAGGGAATTACGAAAGATTTGGAATAAAAAGGTGAAAGTCATCCCTATTATAATTGGGGCCTTAGGAACTACTCCAAAACTATTAAGAAAGAGGCTGGAAGACATTGGCATTGATACAAAGATTGTGGAATTACAGAAGAGTGCCATGTTATATTCTGCAAGGATCCTCAGGAAAGTTTTTGAGGTTTGAGGAGACTTGTTGTCACCAAACCTCACGACACGATTTCTACTGATATAGACAGTATGCGTTATGAGATAATAATAATAAGGTTTTAAAGACTGTTATAGCCGGGGTGGTTTTGGAAGATGAGCGTCCAAAGCCTATAAAATGCCGCAGATAGCTTGTGTAACTTTGAACACCTCTGACAGTCATGTCCAGCTCCTGACATTCACGTGGTGAAGCCGTTTCGAACTAACAGGAGAAGGGGCGTAAGGCGAATAACTGGCGCCTTTAAATAACCGGTGCTTCGGGTAGGGTGGACTCGTTAGCTTTGGCCAGCAACCATTCTAGGAGAAGGAAAACTCTGATTCTAAACCAGGGTAGATAGGACTCTTGAGCTTTGGCTACCTATCTAGTGGAGGCAACACGAAAAATGATACCCGCAACTCAAGGTGTTAACCGTGCTGAGGAGTGGATGGCCGCTGCGTTATGAGGTCACAAACGGTGCCTGATTGGACGTGGCGAACTCAATCAGTAATTGCCTTACCCAGAGAGCTGGGCAACTCTGGGTGGACTTCACTTTACCCATGCTCAAAACATTTTACTTATATGGGAGATTTAGATAACAATCAATTTCAATTAACCAACGAAACACTTGAGGACGACAGAGCACTTCAGAGAATTACAGTAACAGGGTCAATTCCAGTTGTCTCAAATGGAGAAGCTCGAGCAAAACATCATTTATCAACGTACACGGAAGATGAGAAGAGATGGTTGATTAGATTAGAAGATGAAGAAAGGCAAAAAGGATCAGGATTCATGCAAAGGTTGAAAGTTCGATGGGATCAACAATATCCAGAAAGGACGAATGTTTCTAAGCAAAATTTAAGGGACAATGCAGCAAGATTTAGGACTGATTTAAAAGAAATTGGAATGGTAGAAAGCGTAAGTATGACCATAGATGCAAACGAGAGGATAACAACTAAGGCAGCTGAATGGACAAATGAAATGAAGTTAAATTTACTTAGGATAGAAAAAGTAGAAAGAGAAAAAGGAAGAGAGTTTATGAAAAGGATGAAGAAGGCATGGGATCTGATTTATGATGATAGGCCATTAAGTGCACAATGTTTAAGAGATAATGCAGCCAGATTTCATAATGATAAATCATTAATGAATTTGTTATTAGTTAGAGATGAATGTGCAGCATTGGGAGAATTACGAGAAGAGAATGAAATTGATAGTGATTTGAATAGTCATACAAACAGAAGTGCAACTATAGATACTATTGGCAACGAAGTCGGGGAGGTTGAAAGTGAAACAGTAGATCACACTGAAAAGTATGGAAATCAAGGCGAAGAGAGCAATGAACTTGTAGATATGAGAAGAACATTCATGGAAACTTTACAAAAATTAAAATTTACTACGAATAGCCATATAGAAGAAAGAGAGCGACTAATGAAGCTAAAAATTAAGATAACAAAAGTCGAGTTTGATAATGCAAACAAGATACTAGAAAACTATTTAGGTGAGACAGATGACATATGCAAGGTTATAGATGCAGTATATGCAATGGGCAGAACAATTGAGGAAAGGTCTGGTATAAAGAGAGAGAAAGGAACGAAACCTAAGAAAGGTAGTTGTATGAGAATAGTCAATAGGGGTGGAAATAGACGGATAAAGAGGAAAGAGAAGCAACTAAAGGAAGCAAGACAAATGGTGGCATGGATAGGAAATGAAATTTTTAGGCAAGATAAGAAACGTAAAGCTACAAAAAAAGAATTGAAAATAGTCGCAAAGGTAATGCAAAAAGCACGTAGCTCATTAAGCAATAAGGCAAGTTTACTGAAAGAGAAGGAACTATGGCTTGATGAATTAAGATATAGGAAAGCTGAATTGACTAAGGTGAGAACAAGAGATGCAAAGATACGGAACAATAGGATGTTTAAAGAAAATGATAGAAGATTTTACAGGAATATTATTTGTATAAACAATAAGAAGGGTGTAGTTCCAGACATGGAAAAATTTGTTGCTTTTTGGGCTGAAATATGGGAGGACTAAACCAAAACACCGCATAAGAAATGGATGGACAATGTCTCAGAGAAGATAAAGGCAAAAGTGCAGCAGGTAGAGGACTTAGTCATCACAGAAAGGACATTGTGTGAAATCATAAGGAAGAGAAAAAACTGGTCTGCTCCAGGAGTTGATGGAATACAAAATTTCTGGTGGAAGAAGTTTCGAGGAGCATGGAAATCGTTAGTAAAGTGTATGAGCAGTTGGATAACAAATCCACAACGGATACCGGGATGGCTTACACTTGGGAGGACAATTCTACTTCCAAAGACAGAAGATTTAAGTCACGAGAAAGACTATCGACCAATCACATGTCTGAATACCTGTTATAAGATTTTTTCAGGAATGATAGGAAAACATATGAAAGCTCATGCAGATACGAATGGAATGTGGGATAAAGGACAATTGGGGACATGCTCTGGGGTGCTGGGAACAGTAGATCAGCTTTTAGTAGATAATGCCATAATGGATGAGGTGAGAAATAGCAAGAGAAATCTGGCGGTAGCATTTTATTTTGTGGTATATTGCTGTGTATTTCGCTCACTTGTCGTAAAATTGTCGTAATATTCTAGTTTGAAAATAGATGAACGCAGTTAAACCTGAATAAGGCTTTAATCAAAACATCCTCGCTAGATACTCAAAATCAATAAAACGCTCTAATGCGCTAATGCCCTAAACTAAGACATAATACGTTCTTTGTTAATGCTAACTCAATCAATTCTTTGGTTTCTAAAGAAAGTGTCAAAATCACAGAATACAAAACACACTAGGATGATCAACAACAACAGATTAGTTTCACCACATTCTCCCCCACTGGAGAAAGTCACTCATCAACTTGAATACCGTATCTTTCAGGCTTCTTGCGCAATCGAGTAGACCGGCGAGGTTCCTGAACAGATTCTGCGATATTGTCATCATCATTCTCAATTATTGGTGTAGAAATGTTATCAGTATCTGATTGTCCGGCCTCAGCTACATTGTCTTCATGATTTCTAACTGTTGCATCCTCTGCATTCAAAGTATCTCTTGGGCAAGGTGCAAGGTCTGTGAGAGAAACTGTTGATTCTCGGCCATCTTTGTAGCGAATGTGGGCATACGTTGGATTAGCATGAGTCAGCTCTACTTCTTCCACTAGATCATCATTTTTACTAGAACGCACAAACTTCCTCAGAAGGACTGGACCTGGTGATAACCATGAGGGTAGAGATACTCCTTGACTGGATTTCCTTGAAAAGTTGAAGAATCTGTCATGTGGAGTTGTATTTGTTGCCGTCGATAGTAAAGATCGAATTGAATGAAGTGCATCAGGTAAAACCCTCTCCCATTGCTCAACAGGTAGCTTAACAGAGGCCAAAGCAAGCCTTACTGATTTCCACACAATACCATTGTATCTTTCTACTTGTGAGTTGCCGATGGGATGATAGGGAGTGCTACGGCTGCTAGCAATACCTCTGCTTCTTAAAAAGCTGATGAGTTCTTCAGACATGAAAGAAGAACCTCGATCGGAGTGTATGAATTCAGGCATCCCACAAAGGGAAAATATCACTTCCAAGCATTTAATAACTGTTTCAGAAGCAACATTAGGGCAAGGAATAGCAAAAGGAAACCGAGAATACTCATCGACCACTGTGAGGAAGAACTTGTTCCTTGATGAAGAAGGTAGGGGTCCCTTAAAGTCAATACTTAATCGCTCCATGGGACGCGTTGCTTTTACTAACTTACTGTTCAGGCTCTGATAAAACTTGGGCTTGAGCTCAGCACAAATCCGACAACTTGAGCATATATCACGCACATCCTGTGTTGAAAATGGGAGGTTCTTAGCTTTCACAAAGTGAAGAAGACGGATGACACCTGGATGGCATAGCTGAGAATGGATTTCCTCTAGACTCGTCGAAACTGCTGCACAATGAGCACGCGTGAATGAATCCGGAACGACATTATCCTTTCCTTCCCGGTACTGGATAGTATAACTGAATTCTGCAAGTTCTAGACGCCAAGACTGAATTTTGCTATTCTTGATCTTAGAACGCTTTCTGTTATCAAACATGAAGGAAACAGATTTTTGATCTGTTATCAGGATGAATGGCTGACGAGATAGTAAATGATTCCATTTCCTAACAGCTTCGATTATGGCTAGGGCTTCTTTCTCTACGGCTGGGTAACGACGTTCAGTAGCGGAAAGCGTTTTAGACATAAATGCCACAGGTCTCCAATTCTGGTTTAGAGAAGCAGAAATTGCAACATCCGATGCGTCGCATTCAACTATAAAAGGTATATCCTCATCAATTGGAGACAAGGCGACACGTGCAAGTTCGTCCTTCAAAGCATTGAATGATGCAAGAGCTTCTTTGTCAAGAGGGAAAGATGTGGTGTCTGCCAAAGGGCGAATCTTGTCTGAGAATTGTGGGATCCACTTGGCATAGTATGCGAACATCCCCAAAGCCCTACGTAATGAAGGAACATTTGAAGGTGGTGGGTAATCCTGCAAAGGTTGCAATCTCTCAGGGTCTGGTTTGATGCTCTGGTGACTAAGTCGATATCCAAGTATATCGATAATGGGAACTGAATAAACGCTTTTCGATTCATTGAGGGTTATGTTCCTTCGTTTGATCATCTCGAGGAAGGCAGCGACATTCTTGTCATGATCAGCTTGATTGACGCCGGCTACTGTGACATTGTCCAAGTAAGGGAAAGTATTCTTTAGACCCTCTTCAGTAACTAAATTGTCTATGATTCTCTGAAAAGATGGTACTCCATTTGTGACTCCGAACGGCAATACAACAAATTCATACAAGTCACCAAGTGCTTCAAATGCAGTGAACTTTGTCTCAGACTCTCGAAGAGGTATTTGATGATATGCACTCTTTAGATCAAAAGTCGAAAACACTTTGTATTGGGATAGCTTATTGACCATATCTTCAATACGTGGCAATGGATATGCGTCCAACTCTGTAAATAGATTTATAGTCTGAGAATAGTCAATGCACATTCTCTTCTTATGGCGTTGAAGCTCATCACGTGCAATCATGACCTGTGCTCGCCATGGTGAATCACTTCTCTTTATCAAGCCTTTTGCTAGTAATGATGAGATCTGACCTCGAATGAAAGCTCGATCATCCTTATTAAAGAATCTCGATTTCGTGGCCACAGGTTTTACATCATTTGAAACACTTTTAAACAAAGTGGGCGGGTCAACAGCGGCTACATTGGCGTCAGTGATCTGTTGAGATAGAGGTTGCTTTGTATTGACAGTAGATACAACTTTGGGGGTACTGCTTGTGACGACTAAGTCCTCTTTATTTCCTCCATAATGAAACGTAAGATTTTTGTGCCGTTTCTGAAATTCATACCCGAGGATAATATCACTGCAAAGGTTGGGTAGAATATCTAGTCTGACATCGTCATATCTCTTTCCTTTCAACTCTATTACTACATTACACTTTCCAATTATTGGAGACTCCATGGATGTCTGCGCCATTGTTACCTTCCTGCTTGACGGCTGAGCTGGTATTTGCAACTTATTGAAAGCATCTTCACTTATATAGTTATCTGAACTGCAAGAATCAATTAAAGCGGTCATGCTAACTTTATCATTTATTTTGACTGAAATCGAAGCATGCTTTAGATCAGGGGGACATGCGGCTGCAATTGTACAGAGTGAAGGCTTATAGATGGCATTAACAGTGGCAGCTTTCTTTGTAGATTGACATACTTTGGCAAAATGACCTTTCTTTGAACAGTTGTGGCAAACAGCGTCACGGGCAGGGCAAGAAGCACGGTTAGCATGAAGGAAGCCTCCACAAAAGTAGCAGGACCTTTTTGCGGGGGTTTGTTTGCGCACGGCAGCCAATGATTCTTGATCTGGATTAGTATGTAGAGTCGACTGATCACTGATAGATGCAGCAACAACATTGCTGGGTATTTGTCGAGGGCTTTGTTGAATATATAATTCAGAGTTCTTCTGAGCAGTATGAAGAGTGCGTGCTATTTCATAAGCTCTGTCCAACGATAACTCTGAATTTTCCAAAAGCCTCTGCCGAATATAGTTAGATGTAAGCCCATTGATGAAAGAGTCCCTTATCATCTCAGATCTGTAAGTTTCTGAACTAACTGCAGTGAAACCACAATGCTTGCTTAATTTCTTCAGTTCCTCCAAAAACTCATCAAGAGATTCACCAGGCTGTTGTTTTCTTGTGGCAAGATCGTGGCGAGCAAAAATTTTGTTTGGCGTTTTCACAAAGAGTCTTTCAAGTGTCTCAATAACAGCATCATAGGTTGTGCAATCCTCAACATAATCAAAAACTTCGGCAGAAATGAAGTTAACAATGGAACGAAAACGATCAGGAGCTGTCTCTCCACACTCCTCGATAAAATTGTCAAACGTCCTTTTCCAATGCTTCCATTGTTTCGCAGCATCTGAAGAATTAGGATCAAGGTCTAGTCGTATTGGCTTCAACGCCTTGCTCATTGTCAATAGGATGTTTTTGATTAAATTGTCGTAAAATTGTCGTAATATTCTAGTTTGAAAATAGATGAACGCAGTTAAACCTGAATAAGGCTTTAATCAAAACATCCTCGCTAGATACTCAAAATCAATAAAACGCTCTAATGCGCTAATGCCTAAACTAAGACATAATACGTTCTTTGTTAATGCTAACTCAATCAATTCTTTGGTTTCTAAAGAAAGTGTCAAAATCACAGAATACAAAACACACTAGGATGATCAACAACAACAGATTAGTTTCACCACATCACTCTTTACACTTCGTTACCTGACATGGGATAACATTCGGGAAGATTTCGATTTGGTTTGTTTTCGCATGAAGTGAAGTTCCAGTTTTAGTTTGAGGAGAATAAAGTAAGCCGTAATAAAATATCAACCAGAAGAGTACTGAAATTGTTTTATCTTATTTCTTTAGCTCTTTACGTGCTGTTTCGTATGAGGTTTTTCGTTGTGTGTCCCTGCTATAACTCTGAAGGGTTTTTAGGCCCCCTCACAGTTTAACAATAAAGGGACTGTTCTTCGTCTTTCAAATCAAGTGTGATTACTCGGAAACTATGTGATACATTCGTTTACAAGATGCCCGAATATTTTGTACTTTACTTGCTAAGTTTCTTGGGTTTTAGCCATATAGCGTTTTGGTATCCCTCAACCTTTATTCTGCTGTAGTTTGTGAGGAGATATGCGAGGGGATTCCCAAGTTCATCTCACGATTGCAGATACATTCAATCCTTTGTTTCCGAACAACTACATAATAGATTTGAGACTGCAGAGAGTTCTGGAAGCTGTTTGGTAGACCCCATTGGACTGATTAATAATTGCTAAGATTTTTAGAGTGCTGTTCACTTTTAGCTTATACGCATCAGTTGGAGGAAAGGATGTCGCTATGCTAGGCCACTCTGACATTGTTTACAGATTAGATGTTGTTTGTAACTTCTAAATGCCTCTTTATGTTTGCAACGTAGTTATTGTAGGCTAAATCTAGGACGTCATCAAATTTATTCTGTAGATTATTGCATTTTGATGCATCTCTTTCCGTTCCTTCTCCTTGCATTATTTTGAGGAAACTATAGCGTGCATTCTCTCTAAAACTGTGAAGTGCGCCTCATATTACCCTCAGTCCCTGTAGCTGATGCCTTTCTTACTCCCAGTACAGTTTGCAGCTTAATCCCAGTACACTTTATTTATAACACTTTCATAGTTCTTTTTGAATATGACTGTTTCTTTGTTGAAAACAGTTGCTCTCCTTTCTCAGCTCATTTGTTATAAATGTCATTACTGAAGTCTATTGACCTGTCTGTACATGATGATACAGTTTTCAGGGATTACTTACTACTAGATAGTATGATCATTCCTATTGTGTAGACTTGATCTCTGGAGCTCCTACTGTCACCTCCCGTCCCAAAGACTGTTATTGTTCGAAACGCGGGTTGATGATTTGTATTTTATAACATGCCTCCTATACATAGCAGTATTCTTTTATTTTTATGAAGTAAGACTATGGAGTCCTCTGAGGTATTAGAATTCTATACAACCTAATTTACTGGCTAAATAAAGTTAATATACCAGTTAACATAGTGTTACTGGATGCTACCATATTACAGGTTTATCGCTCGGACTTAACTGTGTGCCTCTTTGGAGAAGATTTGTGATCAACCACTATATCATAGTCATACTCATACCTGTCAATTGATGGGCTATATTGTATATGTTATACATTGTTACAATTATACAACTAGATTTTACAACAATCTCTACGTTAGAATTGAAATATGCAGGAGACAAAGCGTGATGTTGTTCACTAATGTCTCATTGTAAAGAATATTTTGAACAACTATGTGCTTATTTCATATATAGAAGACTAGCTTAGTACAGATAGCCCGCTAAACGCGGGCTCCCCTTATCCCAGTTAAAAAGTTGCAGATTAGCCTTGGAAAGACTAACGCTGTGTCCCCATAAAAATGCATGGTCTACATTTTCGATGAGCAAGGATGAAAAAAGCTCGCATAGGATCACGAGAAGGTGACATCATGGGCCTCTGTTATGGAGCACGTGACCTTCGGCCTTGCATTGTGCAAATCGAAGAAAATTGCAAGAAACAATTGTGCAAGAAATGCTCGGATACCTGCGCTAGGCTACGGGGCTGTACAGGAAAAGGTTGAAATTCAAGAAGCCCCGTAGCCTAGCGCAGGTATCCGAGCATTTCTTGCACAATTGTTTCTTGCAATTTTCTTCGATTTGCACAATGCAAGGCCGAAGGTCACGTGCTCCATAACAGAGGCCCATGATGTCACCTTCTCGTGATCCTATGCGAGCTTTTTTCATCCTTGCTCATCGAAAATATAGACCATGCATTTTTATGGGGACACAGCGTTAGTCTTTCCAAGGCTAATTTGCAACTTTTTAACTGGGATAAGGGGAGCCCGCGTTTAGCGGGCTATCTGTACTAAGCTAGTTATCTAAATAACGAGCGAAAACGATTTCATACGGTTGTTGCAAACCAAGTTAAGACAATCTGCGATTATACTGATGTGGAACAATGGAAGTATGTAAGATCTGAGCTCAATCCAGCAGACTATACATCTCGTGGGACAGAAGACAAGCAATTTCTGGACACTAAAACATGGCTAAATGGTCCAGTGTTTTTATGGGGAACTGAAAATAATGTTCCTACAGACTCTGTATCAACGGTGTTAAATGAAAATGAAGTGAGAAACAATATAGCAACAAATATGACAGTATTAAAAGAAGAGAATCATATTTTATCATGTTTGAAAAGAAATATTTCAAGCTGGTATCATATGAAAAGGACACTTCTATTGGTATTTGGAATAATCAAGCATAAGAAATTTGTCAACATAACTCCAAATTTTGAAGATTTAAAAGAATCAGAGCACAAAATTATCAAATGGATGCAACAAAAAGAATTTTCCACTATCAGCAACATTCTTAGACAGATACAGCAAAGTAATGCAGACAGGGAATAAGAGAAAGAAAGCTATTCCTACGTCAGGAAGCTAATTTGTTTAAGCTAAATCCTTTTCTTGATTCTAATGGTCTTCTAAGAGTTGATGGCCATTTGCGAAGATTAGACTTAGCAAATGACTTTAAATTTCCTATTACAGTGCCAAATGATGGAAGAATATGAATTTTGATCGCAAGTTATTATCATGCTGCTGTTTATCATGCTGGAAGAGGGATGACGATTAATGACATTCGAAATTCAGGTTATTGGATTATTAAGATCGGGTTAGTTGGGAGGCAGTTGATTTCACATTGCACGATTTGCCACTGGCTTAGAGGACAACGTGGGGAACAAAAGATGGCAGATTTACCTGCAGACAGAACTTTTTCGGTATCACCTTTTTACTTACTGTGGTGTTGAATACTTTGGACCTTTCACAATCAAAGAACAAATGAAAGAATTGAAGTGCTATTGTGCTCTTTTTACTGTCCTTAGCTCTCACGCAGTTCACATAGAGGTTGCCAATTCTTTAGATGCAGGTTCTTTTATAATGGCTTTATGGTGATCTATAAGCATTCGGGGAAACATAAGAACCGTAAGATCTGACTGGGGAACAAACTTTGTCGGAGCAGAGAGGGAACTTAGAGAGGTTATACAGAAGATGAAGCATGGTAAGATTAAAGACTTTTTGCTACGTCAAGGAACAGACTACCTTGTTATTTGTTGGAAAAGAGACTCACCTGCTGCAAGTCACATGAGTGGAGTATGGGAAATGCAGATAAGAACTATTTGCTCAATATTAGCATCTGTGCTAAAGACGCACGGCATTTCTTTAGATGATGACGCTTTTCGTCCTGTTATGACAGAGATTATTGCAGTAGTTAATTCATGACCGCTTATGGTAGATAATCTCGAACGACCAGATGATCCGCTACCACTGTCCCTTTCAAATTTGCTTACAATGAAAACAACGGTAATACTTCCTCCTCCAGGACATTTTCAATAAGCAGACATGTACTCTATAAAATCAGGTTAAGCTTCACAAGAAAACACATCCTGATAAATGTTCATGTAGAATCCAAAAACAGAACTCAATTGAGAAAAATATCTATTCAGAAAAGTCACAGCTCGTCTTAACCATTCAAGTATATCAAATGTCACTGTTCGAACACAAATATCCTTTAAGTTCAATGTCCCTTGAGAGTATATGCTATATTATTTAAGTTCAATGTCCCTTGGGAGTATATGCTATATCCTTCATTTTTTGAAAACAAAACAACAAATTTAATATGAGAAACGATCAGGTGGCTTTGAAAGTCTTCCACTTCTTGTTCTTTTCTCATTTGTCAGAGGTGCAGATAATGGCGTATTTAAATGTTCTGATGTCAAATTTTGACTGCTACTCTCATTGGTATCACATGAACTATCTGGTGGTACACTTTGATTTCTGCCTTCAAAAATGTTAGCTGGATCTTCCTCCTTTACTATTATAAGATGACGTCGATTTCGCCTCCATACTTTCCCTCTTTCTAACCGTATAAAGAAACTTCTAGGTTGTTTAGCTTTACCTAGTACTACAGCAGGTCTCCAATCTTTCCCATCTCGTACCTTTACAACTGTCCCTTTTTCAAGTTCAGGAAGCTCTCGAGTATTTGTATCATAATACTTTTTCTGTTGAAATTGCATTTCCTTTCTCACATGTTGGAATTTACTGTCATCAACAATATTTGGCTTCAAACTATTATTTGTTACCGGCAAAATGGATCGTAAATTGCGAGACATCAAAAGTTGTGCTGGTGTAGCATATTTGTCTATAGGAGTATTACGATATTCCAAAATAGCTAAATGTGGATCTCTTCCATCCTTCATTGCTTTTTCAAGAATGTTTTTTGCTGTTTGAATTGATCTTTCCGCAAGAGAATTGCCTTGTGGATATTTGGGACTACTAGTTTCATGAAGAAAACCCCAATTCTTTGCAAAATTCTCAAATAACTGTGAACTGTATTGTGGACCATTATCACTTCTAACCACTTTAGGAATACCATACCGGGAAAAAACTGCTTTCAATTTTTGAATAATTACCGAACTGTCCGTTTTTCTCAACCTCTCTATCTCCCAAAATCTGCTGTAGTAATCTACTACTATGATATATTCTTGACCATTCCAGAAAAATAAATCTGTATCAACTATTTGAAAAGGATATTCCGGAATGACACTTGTCAGCATTGGTTCTTTAGCATGAATGTTTCTAGACTCTAAACAAATATTGCATGATTGTACAACTTGCTCTATATCATTATTGATACCAGGCCAAAAAACAGTTTCACGTGCCCGTAACTTTGTTTTCTCTATACCGAGATGAGCTTGATGAAGATTAACTAAGATTGTTTTCCTCACAGATCTAGGAATAACTATTCTCTCCCCTTTGAAAACTATGTCACCAATAGCTGACAATTCCTCTTTGATAGGCCAGAATTGTTTAACAGACATATGAACCTTCATTTTCTTGTTAGGCCATCCCATCTCAATGTACGTTATCAATCTCTGTAACTCTTCATCTTTCTTAGTCTCTTCCTTAATAAGAACCAATTGTTTATCTGGTATAGATTTGCTTGAAGTAACCATATGAATCTGCGCTGTCATTTCCTCCTCATTAATTTCTTCTGCAATGTCACTAAGATGCGCTCTTGACAGTGTATCCGCAAGTAACATTTCTTTCCCTGGCTTATACGTAAGATCAATGTCATACTTTTGTAATCTAAGTAACATGCGTTGAAGCCTTGGAGGTGTATTTGCTAATGGTTTCTTTAGAATACTTTCTAAAGGTTTGTGATCGCTTTGAATTGAAACCTTTCTTCCATAGATATATTGATGATAACGCTCACACCCGAAAACTACAGCTAGCAATTCTTTTTCAATCATGGCATATCTCTTTTGTGCCTCTGTCATAGCTCTCGAAGCATAACTGACTGGTTTCCCTTCCTGCATAAGGACTGCACCAAGCCCATCTTTACACGCATCAACTTGAATCGTCACAGGCTTCTCGACATCAAAATAAGCTAGACATTGTGAGTTTACTAGTAGTTGCTTAATCCTTTCAAACGACTCTGATTGCTCTGTTCCCCATTGCCACTCAATGTTCTTTTGAAGGAGTGCACGTAAACGTGCTGTAGCAGCTGACACATTCGGGATGAATTTTGCTACATAATTCACCATTCCCAATACTCGTTGAACTCCTTGTTTATCCAGCGGTGGAGGCATTTTTGAAATAGCTTCTACCTTTGAAGGATCTGGAACAACGCCATTTTCAGTCAACTTATGGCCTAGATATGTAATTTCATTTCTTGTAAACTTGCATTTATCAATGTTCAATGTCAAATTTATCTGCTTGGCTTTCTCTAGTGTCTGAATTAATCTCCTGTCGTGCTCTTCTTCTGAGATTCCCCATATCAAAAAATCATCAATATCTGTTTCACATCCTTCTATATTCTCAAAATGCTGATATATTCGCTTATGAAAAACCTCTTGAGCTGAATGAATTCCAAATGGCATTCTTAGAAATCGGAATCTACCAAATGGCGTATTAAACGTCGTCTTCAAAGAACTCTCCATGTCCAAAGGTATCTGCCAGTATCCATGATTGGCATCAAGCTTTGTAAAGTATTTTGCGTTAACAATGCGAGTTGAGATTTCCTCCCATGTAGGAAGTTGAAAATGCTCTCTTTTAAGAACTTTATTAAGATCACGTGGATCTAGGCAAATCCGAAGTGCACCATTTGGCTTTTCAATGACCACAAGAGAATTTACCCATTCAGTAGGCTCATCTACTTGTGCAATTACTTTATTTGCTTCCATTTTCTCTAGTTCAAACTTTAACTTATCTCGCAAAGCTGCTGGAATTTTCCTAGGTGCATGAATAACTGGCATGGCATTCTCTTCAATCTGCATATGATAGGCTGGTTCCAAATTACCAATTCCATTAAAAACTTCTGGATACATCTGCTTTATTTCACTTTTCATATCCTCATCAAACTTGTTTGATAATTGTTTGATTTTATTCGCTGTTTCAACCTTTATTGCTTTCTGCTCCTGCAACTTACTGCTTTCAGTTCCTGCTATCTTTGCAGGTTTCTTGTGTACTGCACACATAACTTGAATTAAATCCAACTTCTTACAAGAATCAAGCCCGAGAACTGATCGGCTATCCGTTTCTACGACGTAAAAATCGGTATGCAATATTTTCCCTTGGAAACTGCATTTTGCTGAACATACTCCGCAAACAGGAATGTCATTCCCACCATACCCAATCAATTTTGTGCTGGTGGATTTCAGTGTAAGAATCGGCTCTTTGTTTCTATCATTCACTTGATTAAAAACACGAAGAAGCATAACATCAACTTCAGCTCCTGTATCAATCTTCATTCTGACTTTTGCGTCTTTAATATGTAAAACAACCGTTGCTTCTGTATTACATTGCTTTTCATCATTATTAGCTACTGTTTCAATCACATATGTATTATCATCTTCTATAGATATTTCTTTTACTTCCTTACGTAACTTGCAACATTTTGACCAGTGATTCTTTTTATTACAATTTCTGCACACTGTCCCATAAGCTGGACATTTCTTAGGAGGATGCTGACGACCACAATAAATACATGAATGTGCCCTATGATATTGATCATATTTTTTGTAGACATTCCCTTTTTCCTGCTTCCTTTTACTCACAGCATTTTTACGGACAGATCCGACATCAGACGTGTGTTCTGTTAGACTTTTCATTTGCTCACGAGTGATTGCTTCAGCTCGACAAATATCAACAGCCTGTGGAAAAGATAGGTCAGCCCCTTGCCTTAGAAGCCTATCACGAACTGTATCTGACTTTAAGCCTTCAACTATTCTAAAGGTCATCATGCCCTCGCGAATTTTACCAAATTCACATGTTGAAGCCAGATTTTTCAACTCAGTGACATAAGAATCAATATTTTCATCAATACGTTGATCACGCTTGAAGAATTTTCTGCGCTCAATTATCAGATTCCGTTTAGGAATGCAGTATTCTTCAAACTTTCGAAATAATTCAGTAACAGTAATCTGATCTTCATCAGTATCATTACCAGCTTCATCTTTAATCTTAGGCCATGTCCATGTGTTAAAAATCTCACGCCCCTCTTCGCCAATAAGAAATAAAAATGTGGAATACTTCTCTTTCTCCGTTTTTGAGGACATCACTGCATCTATATACAACTGCATGCTCTGTTTCCATTTCTTCCAAACAGCTGCAATATTCCCGTCCGAAAAATTCATCCTCTCCACGGGCTGAAGCGATAAAGCCATTCTGCGCCGAAACTATTAACTCCGTTGAAACTAGAAAGCCCTCAATATCTTATAACATCACTTATTACATGACAGCTTTACCCGTCAACAATTCAATCACTTCTGGTACCATATAAAATCAGGTTAAGCTTCACAAGAAAACACATCCTGATAAATGTTCAGTAGCATCCAAAAACAGAACTCAATTGAGAAAACCATCTATTCAGAAAAGTCACAGCTCGTCTTAACCATCCAAGTATATCAAATGTCACTGTTCGAACACAAATATCCTTTAAGTTCAATGTCCCTTGAGAGTATATGCTATATTATTTAAGTTCAATGTCCCTTGGGAGTATATGCTATATACTCCAGAAGATATTGGCGTCATATTCAACATGTTGCTAATAAATTTTGGCAAAGATGGTGCAAAGAATACCTTCCCAATTTACAACATAGGACAAAATAGAACATTCCTCAAGAGAACTTTAAGAGTGGAGATATAGTTCTGTTAACTGAGGAAAGTATGTCTAGAAACAAATGGCTTAATGGGAGAGTTATTGAAGTACGAAAAGATGATCAAGGTTTAGTTAGAAGTCTCAAACTGAAAGTTGCCGATTTAACATATTGTCAAAGGTTTGTTGAAAGACCTATTAATAAACTTGTTTTACTTTACAGAGAAGACAGTGCCGATATGTGTTGTACTTATAAGGTTCAATCCCCATCGAAGGAGCCTTAATTATCGGTATGAAAAACATTACGTAATATTTTTGGGGAGCCAGATGTTATGGTTACGAAGAACTGTTTAGAAGAACTGTTTGCGGTCTAATGGACATCCTTTTGTTTTCTGGTTCTGTGTCCTTTGTATTTATTGTTTGATTTCTTTTCACATACGCCTTTTGTTGAATTTCTATAGGTTAGCACATTATATTTGTTTTTGACTTGGTGTTTTCGAGATTCAAGACCTGTTTTTTCATGATGTTTTGGACCATGTTTGCCTTTATATAGGAAGCACACGTTTTATCGAAAACTGTTACTTTACCATGTTACTTTGCTATTGTTGATTTTTGAATATATTGCAATACATCCACTTCACACTGTAATGTCCCTTATGTAAATTGCAAGCATACATGTTGGGTACTGCTGATCTAAGTTTTTTAGTTACGTTAGATTTGAAATCAATGGAGTCTTTATTTTTCGTGTGACCTATGGTACTCGGCTATACAAGACATTATATTGGCGTTGAGGTATAACTTTGGTCAACAGTTACCAAAGCGTTTCTGTAATCGTCATTCCGTCCTTTGCTTGTTCTTCTGACATATACATCAAAATCCGAATTTTTCACGGGATTTTGATTTCGTGTTTTTCAGGTCGGAACCGCGAATTTTTTTATACAATAATGTAATCTAAACATGTACGTATTTTTTCACGAGACGATCCTTTGCTTGAAAAATTTTCGAGGGAAGGGATTTCACTCGTAGAAAAACGTATGATGTTTATGTAGATTTTGTGATTCAGTAGTGGAATTTTTGTGATCTTTTGTCAAGTTTTCACAGTGTCTTACATTTTTCCGAGTCATATGCCCCTTGAAAATGGTTATGAAATGTATTTGACTCTGTACCCAGTGGATCAAACATGAGTACTTTATAAGGAAAGAAACTGATGCCCAAAAGAATTTTGCAAAAGTTGGGGATCAACCTGCATGGGTCATTTGTGTACATCAGCGAGGGGGAGAGGGTATGGCACTAGCATACAGGTGGGTGCAAAGAGGAGAGGGAGTCATGAATTGGTTGATTTACTGCGTACATATTTTATGGATGACTACTTCGGGCAGTTGGGAGAGATAAGACTGTTCAGTAAGACTAGAATGTAATGCTTACACTCTTGTGTGCCTAGTATATGGAATGTTGGAATAAAAGGGGGTTGGAAGAATCCCAAAAACGTAACTAATGGAGGTTTGAATAAACGGGAAGGGTGGTTGGACAATGGCCATAATGTACTAGAAAGGGGTCTGGAAAATAGTTTTGTAAAATGAAGTCACAGAAATGAAACAATAGTAAACAATACACAGTGTGAATTTCTTAATGATAGTTTATATCTGCACGCTAGAGAACCTTCTTCAAAAATGTGTTGGGTGGGAGCTAACCTAAAAATTAATAGGTAGGGGTTGAAATAAGAATGTTCTTTGTGACAGAGTTTTGAAGAATTAATTTGCGGTGGACATCTATGAGGCACCTAGGAGTATGTGATGAAAATTGTGTATAACTGAGATAATATGGTATCATTACAGCTTTGTCAAGACAGTTCACATTCCTTTATATTCTGTAGTTGTTAGTGAATCATGTTTACATTTAGGATGGTATTTCAATTTTACTCATTTTTGTAGATGGCCAAGTTGGGTGTGATGGTGACTCATAAGGTGAGTTCGTTTGACTTTTACTTGGCATTTTGCTAAACGGGCTCACTTGGCAAGGCCTGGGGAAATAGGATTGACGCAAAGATTGATAGGTCACACGTTTTTCAACTTGAAAATCTAGAATATCTGACACTCTGGATAGCCCTTTTGAGTTCCTCTGATGGTGCTAGGATGGAATTGAACTGGAAGAGTAAGATTGTGAATATGAAAACAGAGTGAGAGGTCACCTGTACCAAAGCTTGCGAAAATGAAGCTAATCAAATCTGCCGTCACAACTTTAATGATCAAATCAATGACATGATATGCTCTATCCTCAAACGTAGTGCAAAGATGTTAGATCCTGGGTGACAAATTGCCTTGAATTGAAAGAGTTTGTTTTGCTTAAAAAATTAAAAACAATTAAAAGTCTCATTGGTTTCACTTTTCAGTTTGTGTGTCATTTCAGACAGAAATACATCTCTAATTAAAAAATATTTAATAAGAGACAATGTAACACACTGGTTTCCTTTTGAACTAATACAACACTTTCTTTGAAATAAACGTAATCAAGAAAGTAATACGTTTTCAAAAAGTAGTGTAATAGTTTGAAAAAACATTAGTTTTGAGGGTAACTTGCCAAGGAAGCAGCTAAATTTGCATTTAAGTTGCAATTCAATTGCCAAATTGTCTACGGTTGGGGAGCGCAGCAACTTCGTACAGTTAACACGGTAGATATTTTGTAACAACATTTATTTCTAACCCACTATCTAGTGTTTAGAGTTGGGCTCAATTTGCTGCATTGTACAGGTTTGCAGAGGTCGATTTAGGATTCCAATTCAGACTATACAGCATATGTTTAACAATTAAGAATGAATCCAAATAAAACGTTACAGAATGTTTTTCACTCTACAAATATTTGACACATCTGCAGCTCATTACAGGTGAAACCTCGTTCTTGTAGCATTTGAAGTCTAACCTCCCTAGAGGCAGTGCACTCTACTATGCGTAGCATGCTTTTCATAGGTTTGAAAGCCCTCTATTTTCTGACACGTTGCAAAAACGATGCTATGTTTTTGACTTTGAATGTTGCCCTGGGCCTCTAGGAAAAGTCCTAATAATGATTAAACTTTTTCGCTTAAGCTTTGAGCCTCCTCTGTAAGTTGATAGGGGTCCCCATATTCTTAGTGGCCCATAGCGGTAGAATCTATGACCAAGTAGACAAAAATGGACTAAAAATATTTACTTGGTAGAGGTTTAGAGCCTCTAGCTAAAAGGTACGACATCAAAGGGTAATTTGGACTAGAAACCTGGAATCCAAATAAAATTCTGTTATGATTGTGTATTTCTAAACTGACTTTTGTGATAGCTAGTTTGCGATCATGGCTTTACCATTCATGGTACCAAATTTGGATTTTCCCTGCCAAAGAGCGAACATTGATAATGACAGGCAAATTTGCATCTTTATATGCCCTCAAAATGAACTTGAATAGCATGATTTGAGATCAGTAGACATCTGAGGACATGCCAAAAACTGAAGCAGATTAAACAATTGTTGATCCTATTTCCCATAATGAGCATTGTTTCTTCAGTAGCAAATGTTGTACCAATGCTGGCCTTGTTCATCCCATTTTTAGAGCTACGAATATATTTTTCACTGTAAGAATTACTTGCATCATAGTATGTCGCATTCTTCTTTCATATGCCCTCGTGTATATATGTCAGTGTCATACATGCTTTTGAACCAAATTTAGTCGTTAGTGCGGTTCTACTTTGTGACCAGGTAGCAATCATCTTCCGGTAGTTTGGTTACACTCACAGTTTTATTCTGCGCTGAGAGGTATATAGGTTGTCTAGTTTCTGGTTAATATTGTATATTGTTATTGCTGATATACTGATTCTATTTTCTCACAGCTTCCGAAGGCCAACGGACGCATTGTCTCGGCCCTTTATCAATAGGAGTGAAAACAGAATATATTTTGATCATTCTTCATAGGGACCGATTAAGTTACAGTTTTCTGCCCGGGCTGTAATCTCAGTCTGGTTAATTGAGCTGAAAATTCAACCCTCTTCTCTTATCACGTCTTTTTAAAACTGAGTTTGAGATTACCTGAGACAATTCCAGCCTAGCCTAGAATTTCAGCCCTCCTTCAGCTAGACGGGCTAGAATGTCTAGCCCGGGTAAAGGGGCTGAAAGTTTTCATGTACTTGCAATTTGTTCTCTGCCCGGGCTGAAAATTAAGTTGACCCAGGTGCATGCTACGTAGAGTCCTGGCAGTAACAGGTCAGCACAGATTTTCAAAAGCTATAAATGGCTCATTTGTTATTGGAAGAAAGCCTTGTAGTTCACATACCTTAAATGATCGATTAAGCGCCACTACTCGATTAAGTGCCGCGTCATATAAGCTCCGCTGTTTTATAAATAGACTTAAATAATCGCCGCATTTTGAACAAGTGCCGCGGTGCCTATTTGATGACTTACTATAAACACACTAAGAAAAATTCTCAGCGACAACTCACGAAAACAGTAAATAACACTACCGGTATTTCCTTGCAATTCTGAAATGTGATTTTTTTATTCTTATAATGACATTTACCGATTGACTGACATTTAATAGGTGTACCGTAGTTACATTTCTATTCTGTGTCACGTTTCAGAAATTGAGTTCTTTCCCTTAAAATGAGCCGAACAGCCTTGATAAAAACAAATCTCCTGCTGGTAAATTTTGCTAAAGCAGAAGTCGTAGCGTTCACTTTCAAACATTATTTTGCTCTAGCTACACACTAGAATGTTAAATCGTTCTTTGAAATGATATGGGAAATAAGCTCCGCAGTCGAAAAACGCCCAGGTGCGGATTTAAGGAAAAATATGACTACCTTACAAAAGGGCGCGGCTCTTAAGTGACCCATGCGCAATAGAAACTTTTTATCTTATGAGCCTCTACTAGCAATCTATTTAATTTCCACCGAAGGAATGCAGTATGCTTTTAACCAGGATGTCAGATAAGTACAAATAGCAAGGGACTATATTCGAATAATTTGATATGAGATGCAAGAATACCTCCCATGCCATATTGCCAGGTTCATCATAACATTCGCACCAACAGTTTTAAGTATCTAAGTGATACTTATTCACTACACAATCTATGGTCCTAACAGATAGTGCTGAAAACAACAGGAATTTGATCTTTATTCGAGTAGATGGTGACTTCATCAGAGAGTATGAAGAAGTGTTTGGAAAGTTTTATTTCAGAAAGTTTTCTTTTATTCACTACTCCAGTACAGCAAGATATATCATCCTGGATAAATTCTAATCTTTAATTGGCATTTTTTGGGGAAGTATCAAAATGTTCTTTGAGAATTGAATTTGAAAGCTTCCAGTGTCTATGATCTCATAGTATTTGGAATCATCCCTGTAACCACATAATGGTATATTTTCTTTTGCAAAAATAGAGAACAGTTTTAATGATGGGACATTACTTTAACCTATTCTTGCAGGTAGTATCATTTAATGGTTTATTATGGAATATGTCCATTGAAATTAATTTCACATGAAAGAAAGTCTGCATGGTTCACAATGCAGTTTGATGGGTGCTTGATTTGATATACATTTTGAACCTTGCTACTGCATAGGACCAGTCTATGAAAGGATCTACAACTAGTTTGTCTACTTTGCATGAATTGACACCAATTTGGTGACCAGAAATTACACAAGGCAAGCAGAAGGCACCATCAAGGAGTTTAGAGTATTGAAACCATTTATAATCTTCAAGCCACAAAATGGAAAACTTCCTTTTTCCACATAAAATATTGCTCCAGATATTACTGCAAATTTCATATCTTTGATTATCTGTTCAGAAGTGCTGTTTTGTCAAAAACATAACCTATGTCATTAGTATTTGTCGAAGGATCCTCCAAAATTGCCTCAAGCATATGATCAAACAGAAAGTAAGGGAAACTTTATCCATTACCTTTTTCATGAAGTACAGATTTTGATTGTATTGCAACAGGGAAACAGATCTTACCTACCTACAAGCTAGAAGACATAAAGGATGAAAAAACCTTGGTCTTCAAATTTTTGACTTTTTATTCTGTATTAGAAGACAGTGGATTTTCTCTACTTTCAAGCTTGAACCTTTATTAAGACCAGGCCACAAACTATTGCAAAACTACTGGTACATTGTGATCTGGTTGAAATGAAAGACTAACGTCATTTAAAGGCCCAGCATAGTGGGCCATAACAAATGGATGTGGGAATGTGCAACTTCTCGATTGTTTTAGGCTTAGCTATAGCATTTAGCAATTTGACAGCATACTTTCCAAATGCAATACATCCAGTTTCTGTATACAGAGAGTGTATGGCAATACCAGTAACACTAGCTAATGCCAATTACCAAACAAGTTGGCTCCATCCTTTACCTGAAAGACTTTCAAGGCCTCCATCTGCACTAGCTGGCAGTGCCTGATGTATTCATCAAATCACTAAATGAGATAGCTGAGAAAATCAGCCAATACGTTCAAGTGTTTGCTGTGTTGTCAGTAAGGATAATAAATGTGGATGTGATGCATAGAAAGAGGCATTATGATAGAGCTCAGCTGACATAAGTGCTCTGAATGTCAAGGGCAGTTTTTCATCCTCAGAGACAGGCATAGATATTGCAGTATACGTGCAATTACAATCACCACTTATCCTGGATAAATACGCTATAATATAAGATATGTAATATAAAATGCCAAGGACAAAATCAACTGAGACAAGCAATGCATCTTAAACAATGTGCAAGCAAACGGAAATTATAATGATTTTAGATTTCAGACTTCATTTCTATCAATATCCTACGTACAATCTTTATTGAAACATAACCAGAGCGTCTGTAGTTAAAATTTATATAGATGATTATTATCATAATCTTACGGAAATAATTGTAGGTGACGTAGTTAGTCACATGCCAATATGTGTCATGTGCCCTATATTCTTAGTTCTGTTCAGATCGCGTTATGTTCATGCTGTATGCTATATATCTGTATGTGATTTCTATTTTTCTATGCTGATTTACAAACAATTATAACAGGTTATGGGCCCAGGAAAGGAGAATAGATGAAGTAAAGTAGGTAAGTAAGGAGTAGTGCAATAGGTTTAAGACAACCATTGTATTCGTGATGGCTACAGCGGCTGAGGATGGAGCATCATTACGCATCAATAAAGTTATGGGAGAGGATTTCCACCCCAGGATATTTGAAATGCAGATGGTCTTGGAGGAACGAGATTTGTGGGGAATTGTAAGTGACGAAGAAGTAGAACCGACAGGCGATGGAACTACATAGGCCATAGTTAAGAAATTCCGTTAATGTGCCAGGTTGGCATTTGCCACAATTTGTTTATCCTTCGGGGACGAACAGCTTTCACTCTTTCGCTCTTTAAAGACAGCCAAAGATGCTTGGAATAAGCTTGAGAGTCACTATCAGGTTAAGTCTTTAGCAGATAAGCTTTTCCTATGAAAGAAATACTTTACTGCAACTATAGCAGAGAGCGACGCAATGCTTGAGCATATAAATAGGATGAAATCGCTAGCAGGGCAGTTAGAATCTGTGGGAGCAACAGTCACTGAAGAAGACCAAGTTACTACATTGTTGTGTAGTCTGCCAGATTCATATAACAACCTGATTATTGCTTTGGGGTCCAGAGCGGAAGACCTTACCATGGATGTTTTAGTGGCTAGGTTATTGCATGAGGAACATAAGTGGAAGGGTGAAATCGCTGTAAGTGATGTAACTGAGAAAGCTATGGTTTCATTTAAAGGAAAACCAGGGAAATAAGCTGAAAATAACGGCTATATTGGTAAAACCAGTATGAAGAAAAAGGGAAAATGTTACAACTGCGGTGTACAGGGGCACTTTGCGAAAGGTTGTCGTAAACCAAAAACAAACAATGAGTTCCAAAGGCAAAGAGAACAAGCCAACACATCATCATGCACAGGAGGTGATGATGAAAGGAACATGTATTGTTTCTAATGTCATCGGCTACTGGTAGTGCTTCTCAGTGGTACATAGATTCTGGTGCTTCACAGCACATGACTACAATACCTTCCAGAAGTAGTTGGAACACCTGCACATATTTTTAAATTTCCGGCTCCTGTCACTTTTACGTCATAGCAATTAACGCGTAAGCACCCTCCCGCCTCAAACAATGTTGTGTGGTTGGGGGAGATCTGTAGCATTGTACATGTGCATCAATTTTACCAGTCGGGTTATTCATATTTGCTTCAAACAACATTGTTTGATGTGGGAGGGGATGTTATAGCTCGTTTATAGTGTAAATCATGGCCAGATTTCCAAGACTTTTGGCAGGCATTGTAGCAGCAAAGCTTCAATGATGCATTACCAAGAATTTTCTTCACCGGAATTAGTTAGGATGGGAAATAATTATGAGGTTAAAGCTTATGGAAAGGGAATATATGGATTGAAGTAAAAGCCGAAGGTGTGTACAAGCCAGCTGAATTAGTTGATGTATTATATGTACCTTGGGAAAGAATTTATTTTCCATAAGTGCTGTTACAAAAAGATGTAACACAGTATTGTTTAATAAGGGGAAATGCACGATTTTGAATTCTTCTTGAGCTGAGGTTGGTTCTGGAAAATTACAAGGAAAGTTATTCAATCTTAATGCTAATGTACAGTATACACATGAAGCCAAAATTGCAAATGAACAGATCGAGGAAATTTGGTACAAATGATATGGTTATTTGAGTCAGAACAACATGAGAAGTCTTCAAAACAACAACTTAGTAAAAGGAATGTCTTTTAAGACAGATGAATGAATTAAAGCCCTTGTGATGCATGCTTAAAGGGAAAACAGAGTCGGAATTCCTTCCAAAAAGGAGAAGCAACTTGAGCAACAGAGCTGTTAGAAATAAACCACTCAGATGTTTGTGGGCCAATGAAGAGCAGAAGTTCTAGTGGTAATGCATATTTTAACACCTTTATAGATGATAAATCTAATTTTACAACGGTTTATTTCATGAGAAATAAAAGTGAAATCTTCAATAAATTCAAAGAATTTGAAGCAATGGCCACCAACGTGACAGGCAAAAGGATAAGAATTTTGAGATGCAATAATGGAGGAGAGTATACCTCAAAAAGTTTTTGGTGAATACTTAAAGAGTAAAGGCATCCAGAGGCAATTTTCAGTGCCAAGAACACCAGAACAGAGTGGTGTGTCTGAGCCCACAAATAGAACCATACAAGAATTGGCAAGAGCAATGGTTCATGGCGCTGGACTGTCTGACATTTATTAGGCAGAAGCAGTGCTGACAGCCGTAATCATCAGGAACAGAAGCCCAATGAAAACTGTTCAACATATGAAGCATTATATAGTTGTGCAGACGATGTGATGGGGGAGCCTTAAACAGTCAAAGAGGCACTAGAGTCACCAGATAAATCAAAATGGAAAAAGGCATTAGATTGTGAGTATATATCTCTCATTGGATCTTGTGGAACCCCCTAAACATTGTAAACATTGTAGATTCAAAGTGGGTTGTTAAGGTGAAGTATAATGCGGATGGATCTATAGAACGATACAAGACACGTCTAGTAGCAAAAGGTGTCACACTGGAAGCGGGAGTCAATTTCGAAGAGATTTTTTCTCCTGTAGTGAGATACACGTCTATAAGAGCACTTCTGGCAATTGTCAAATCAATTCGATTTAGAGCTTCATCAGATGGATATCTCTACCGCATTCCTTGATGGAGAATTAAAAGAGGACATTTATATGTCACAACCAGAACGCTACATACAAGAAGGGAAAGAAGGTATAGTCTGCAAGCTAAATAAAAGAATTTACGGGCTAAAGCAAGCACCTCAATGCTGGTATGATACATTGGATAAATTCGTAAAAGATTCTGAGTACAAGCAATATGCAGCAGATTCATGCATATACATGAAGCGAGTGGGAGTTCATTACACGTACATAGCAGTTTACGTGGATAATATACTGATTGCAAGCAATAGCAAAGTGATGTTACACAGCGAAAAGAAATTGCTACAAGAGCGTATTAACACTAAAGATCTCGGAGAAGCACATTATTGTTTGGGAATACAGATACAAAGAAACCGAGAACAAAAGTAGATGCTTTTACATCAAACAAATACTTGACAAATCTATTGGAGAAATATGGCATGAGTGACTGTAGATCAATTTTCACTCCTCAAGAGCAAAACATAGTCATGATGCCAAATGAGGATGAACCAGTGGATAAAGTAAGATATCAAGCTGTAATTGGAAGCATAACATATGCAGTAATAGCAACTCGTCCTGATCTAGCCCAAACTTTAGGATCAGTCTATCAGTTCGCATTAAATCCAAGCAAAGAACATTGGACAGCGGTTAAAAGAATTCTACGCTACATAAAAGGACCTGTAAATCATGGAATACTATTTGATGGTCAGAAAGAAAATGACGTTCATCTTCAAGGGTATGTTGATGCTGACTGGGGAAGGAATCCCAATGAAAGGAAATCTCAATCGGGATATGTACTTTTTGTGTGTGGAGGTATAGTTAGCTGGGCAAGTAAAAAGCAGCCCATAATAGCCCTATCATCAATGGAAGCTGAATATATAGCATCAAACTTAGCATTACAAGAAGGGATATGGCCACGTTCACTGCTGAATGACTTTGGATTCATTCAAAAGCAACCAACTAACATGAATGAAGGTAATCAAGGTGTGATTGCAGTGTGGAAGAATCCAAAGTTCCATTCGCACACAAAGGACATTGACATCAAGTTTCATTTTATCAGAGAAAAGACTAAAGATTCAGAAATTACTTTGAAGTATTGCTCAACCCAGGAAATGATTGCTGATGCTTTAGCAAAACCGTTGGGAAAGATAAAGTTTCAAAGATTCAAGGACTTGATGGGAGTATCAGACTTTATTTGAATATTTTCTTACTATTGACTTTGACTTTTTGATGTCTATTATTTTCAAGTGGGAGTGTTGATGATTATTATTATAATCTTACGAAAATAATTGTAGATGACGTAGTTAGTCACATGCCAATATGTGTCATGTGCCCTATAGTCTTAGTTCTGTTCAGATCGCGTTATGTTCATGCTGTATGCTATATATCTGTATGTGATTTCTATTTTTCTATGCTGATTTACAAACAATTATAACAATTTAAACTAAAACTAATAAACAGAACAAGATCGAACTAAAGCAGAAAGAAAAACAAATCATTCCAGGTACCACTATTCCACAGCCATACTCAATGCATAAAGCAGTAAAATTTTGCGATATAATTCATGGAAATATCAAGGATGATATTGTTTCAGTTTTGAATAGCTGTTCACTAGGCATAAAGTTATGACCTGATATATATTCTGATCACAAATAAGGTCACTTTGTTGTAAGAAGATAACATTTACCGTCTCATGGAGGTTACTAGAACTTTTGTTATGCTGGAGAATGAAGCAATAAAGTACCTCGCACAAAAAATATTATCTGGAGCAGGGAGCAGCAGAGGCGGATTCAGGCATTCGCAACACCTGTTCTGGCGAAGGTCAGATTTTCTAATTGCACATTAGCTGTCAAAGATCTCTGTGTATAAAAACTACCTTTCATTCTTATTTGACAATAATCATATCAAAATCTCATTATCTATCAACAACCCCATATTGTAACCGTGGTAACATTATCTATTGTTTGTCTTTGGCAATACTTGTCATTGTATGTTGTTTTTGGGCTCCTCTCCAGTACTGTTTGATTTGGGTGATCCTCAACGTCATAAATTACACAGAACCAATTATTGTGTGCGACCTTCACATAAAATTAGCATCTACTTATCTATGCGTGCGCAGAAAAATAGTACGTGAAAAGTGTACCCTCAAAAGCCGTTCCATCATTGGTATAAAGAAGATATATTCAATATGGTGATCAGCAGTGAGCTCATCTCTTTAGTATACTGACTTTTGCATAACAAACTAGTTGGCGTTAGATGTAAAAACTGATATTGACTCGCTGTTTTCATCCATAAAGATGACCAAACTCAAACGTCCTGAATTAAAGCTGTCAGGCAATGTCTCCAAAAGTTTAAAGAATTTTGAGGTGTGATTCAAAGACTATTGCCTTCAGTCCAACTATTGATGCTTAGAGAGAGATCCAGACACTGAACAAGTGGACTACTACAAAGCTTCTTTACTAGAAATCTCAGTACTAAAATCTATCATTCCAGATGAAGCTCTTCAAGTCATATAGTATATAGCCTCAGATGACAAAAAAGGCCAGTGGTATAGATGGAGAAGTGCATACACACTACACAGCCACATCAGGTTCCACCCTCAGGACTGATTGTTTCAAATGTTGGTATGCTTCGCAGAAGCACACTGAATGAATTGGGAAGTTGAAATCAGACAAGCTGGTAGTTTATGTGAATATGGACGACTTACTGTTATGTGTAGAGATATGTTTGTATTTGGCCTAAATGACACCGTCATTCATATAGAGCTGTTGAACACCCATCTAAGAGCAGGTGGTACAACAAAAACATGTCTGATGTCATAGCTGATGCGGAATATGCCCAAAAGACAAATAAGTTGATAACCAACACTGCAAGGGGACTTGAGGAAACGGTGCATTGAACTGCTCCCTCCAGGCTGAAAAAGAGATGTAGTGAAATGAGGATTAAACTTGAGCCAAACACCTGCCACTGCTGTAGGGATTCCTGTGCCTTAAATTGATGATCTGACTGCCCCGCCAATGGACGCACTTGCAGCAGGTGTGGTGGCAATTACCACTTCCAACCGGTATGCCTTGAGCCTCTTACTGGTAACAGCAAATCCAACTACCACCAGCCCCCTGAGCAACATGCACGCCCCACATACAAGCAAGACAACGTCAGTGACCACCAGTTCAGACCACGAATATTTATACCCTTCAAACTCAGATACACATTGATCCAGAAGCATGCTAAGCAACAACAAGTCCTACGGATCAGCCAGTGTTCTACTGGGATGACCAACCACATTACTACAGCAATGTATACGCAATTGAGAAACAGGCTAGTACAACTCAGCTGACGCATGATAACAAGTATTTTGCCAATGTGCTATGCTCAGTGACAGGAGATACATTTACCAATCTCAAATCTCACATAGATTTTGCAGCAATATGCAACACCATTTCCCAGGACATAGTACATAAGCATTTCCCTGATACTTCAATTGTCAAATCAGAGTACCAGCCACATTCTTGCGGAGATAGTCAGCCCATTAAGCCATTGGGTCAAATAACCCTAGTTTGTGAAAAGTACAACCTGCATCAAACCCTACAATTTCAAGTTCTGCCTGCCCACATAATGGTAGGGAAACCGGCACTTCTCTTAAGAACTGTGTCCTAATAGATATCCTTACCATTCATGCCAACAGTGCCTATACGTTACAACGGCAATAGATAAGAGGAAAGTCCAAACCAAACAACAAGGAAAGGGACCCACATCATGTTCTCCCTAGCACACCACTCACGAAAGAGGACATAGTCGAATATTATGCCGACACATTTACAGGCATTGGATGCTTTCAATCACCAGTCTTAAAGGTCAGATCAGACAGCAGTCCTGTACAAATGCCAATTATAATAATAATAATAAGACGAATTTTTATACAGGATATACACTTCAACGAGTTAAAGCTGCTGTTATTAATGTGTGTCCTGTGCCCTATGCTTTAATGCTAATTCCTAACTATTACAGTTAAAAATGAATCCAATAAAAGTAAGAATACAGATGTAAAAAGAGCAGGTCTACCTAATTACATTCAAAGTTTCAGATATAATTTTAGGATAAATGTCATCGAAAGTGTTCTTTAAGTTGCTTTTCAAATTCCTTATTGTTCTCAATCTTACGAAGTTCCAGCGGTAGATCATTGTACACCTTTGCACCCATAAACATAAACGATTTTCGTGCGTACTCAGTTTTGATCCTTGGTAGTCTTAATGTGTAATTGTTGTTCCGAGTTCGCTTTTCATGCTCTTGCAGAGTGAAATGTTTCTGCATCTGTTCACAAGTTTTCTTGGCTAGACATTTTCGCACCAGCTTGCAAGCCCTAGTCTTGTTAGCATTGACGATCGACGTAAGCTTCTGGTTTGGTCTTACATCTCCAAAGACTATTTTCAGCGCACGTGATTGAAGTGATGAGAGCCTGCTCAACTGGGTATTAGTGTAATTCAACTGTATTATGCCACAGTGTGTGATTGTTGGCAGTATCATTGAATGATAAATTGTAGCAGCTGTGGCTTGATCAAGATACGATCTCATTTTTGCTAAAAGTCGTAGCCTACCAGACGCTTTTTTGTAACAGGTATTGAAATTCGAGTTCAGGTTTAGCGAGCTATCTACACGGACACCGAGATACTTATAGTCCGTTGTGTTGTTGATGACAGTTTGATCCGACAATTTAATTTCTAGTGGCTCAGTTTGCTTGGCAGTTCTTTGTGAGGTACCGAAGAGAAGGCATTCTGTTTTACCTTTCTTTACGTTGAGAACCAGTTCGTTGCACTTCAGCCAGTCTGCTAAACAATCCATGTCCTTTGACAATTTGGCTTTGATAGACTGGATGTCCTGGTCTGCAACGTACAAGACTGTGTCGTCAGCATACTTCAGGATGCTGGAATGCTCAATTACGTCTACAGCATCATTGAACAATATTAAGAACAATAAAGGACCCAATATTGATCCCTATGGTACTCCTGTCAGCAATGCGTGCTCCTTTGAGAAACAACTGTTATAGGCTACTTTTGCTTTTCGGAAGAAAATGTAATCCTTGAACCACTCTAGTTCCCTGCCATCAACTCCATAAAGAGGGAGTTTATCTAGCAACATTGCGTGACTTACAGTGTCAAAAGCTTTGGTTAGGTCCACAAATATCGCTCCAACCAATTTGCCTTTGTCAACGTTGTTTCTGATGCTATCCAGTAAGATAGTGGCTGCATATTCTGTGGATAGCTTTGGCCTAAAGCCAAACTGGAACTTTGTAAGCAAGTGGTTCTTGCCAAGAAATGTTATGAGTTGACGATGTATAATTTTTTCAATGATTTTAGAAATCACAGGAAGCACCGATATTGGCCTATAATTATCTGGGTTAGAGTGTGCACCAGACTTATGGATTGGGATAACTTTTGCCATCTTCCAGTCAGTTGGAAAGGTGCTGGTTCTCAGTGACAAATTTATTAAGTGTGCTAATGGTGCAGATATCAATTCAGCTGCATCTTTGATTAGACCAGGTGGTAGATCGTCTAATCCCGTTGCTTTATTTCTTTTAACTGACTTCAGCTGTTGCTCAACCTCCTTACTCGATACCATCTTGAATATGAACTTTTGATCAGTTTTTGTGGAAATTTGTGATGGCCTTTTCCAACTGAAGTTACATAGTGGAAACGCCTTCTCTTTTAAAGATGTTATAATGCTGGTAAAAAAGGAACAAAAAGCATCGGCTATGAGGCGTGAATCTCTTACTTTAACACCATCAACATCCAAGGTTTTTATAGACTGTTTGTCATTTGTTTTGGTGGAGTATATTGATTTCAATGTCTTCCAGAATTTATTTGGATCCTTAGAACTCTCCTTCAATAATTTCTTGTGGTAGTCAGACTTGGCCTTCCTGACTGCAATATTGACTTCGTTTCTCTTCCGCTTGTATGCCGAGATGTCTGATTCTTTCCTTGTACGCCTCGATCTCCTGAGCAGTTTATCTCTATCATTCATGAGAGCCTTTACCTCATTGTTCAGCCATGGTGCTGGTTTACCTCTAACCTTCTTTGATATCTTAGGGGCATGACACCTGAATAAATCAGAAAGAATGCTTTTCATTTTTGCCCATGCCTCGTTTACATTTCTCAGGCTATAGAATGGTGTCCAGTCAACGTTCTTCAAATCAGATTTCATAATTTCCGCATTATACCTCTTGTAGTCACGGCAAGTAATCAACCTCGGAATGAAACGGCCATTGTTGATTTTGCGAACGCGGCCAGGCATGTCATGGTCACCTATGCTGGTTGCTATGACATGCGCGTCAGTGATATTTGCAGGTGTATTTGTAAGAATAGCATCAATTAATGTTCTTGTTGTCTCAGTTATTCTCGTGGGCTTTTCGATGATTTGTTTAAAACCAAATAGTTCGAAGACTGATTTCAAATCTTTATTGTCGCCTGGGGCAAGAAAATTAACATTCATGTCCCCAAGGACTATCATCTCCCTGGACTCCACAGATGCATTTGTCATCATTGAATTAAATACTGTATTGAAATCTTTATGCAGGTATTTAGAACTGTCCGGAGGCCGATAAATAGTTGCAATTAGAATACCCTTGCAATGTTGACTACTAGGCCAAATTTCGATCCAAATCGATTCAATGTCATCAACCTCAAGATCCTCTCGACGGTCCCAAGTAATATCATCAGAAATATAAATGCCAACACCCCCACCCTTTCCAGCATTTCGTGGTCTGCTAACAAACGAGTAGCCAGGAATATGGTAGATTGAACTATGTTTGTCATCACTTTCGATATGCGTTTCGCTAAGTGTCAAAACATCGATACCACGAAAGCTGTGGAGCAACTCTGATATCAGATTTATGTTTGAAGACAAACCTCGCACATTTTGGTGGAAAATCTTTAAACCACGCTTTCCAAGTAGTGAATTCAATTCAGGAATATTTCTGGACGTATCAATATGACAAATGGGGCCTGGGCAGCTTTCTATATCACCACAAAGGAGTAGCAGCGTACAGATAAAATTTGAGCTTCGATGGTTAACAGTGAAACTTTCTCTCTTTGACTGCCATAGGCTCGATATAATATAGGATTCTTGAGTGTCGATAAGTTCTTTTCCTTCAATAGACAATCCAATTGTATCAGAACTTATGAAAGCGATCTTTTTCACCTGAAAACTCAAGACAATTACGAGCACTACATGGACGAGCCTTATCGCGACCGCCATCACAGAGCCCCAATCAACATACATGATAAAAAGAAGCATTCAATTGATAAATAAGTTTCTGAAGGTATTCTAGAAAAGATCAATGAGCCAACTTCTTGGTGCTCCAACATTCTTTATCGGGAATCAGCCCATAAATTTCGTTTATGCATTAACCCAAGCCAGACTATAAATAACACTATTTAACGACCAGTTTACCAAATCCCAACCTCAATGAACAACTCCATAAACTCCGCAGTGCAAATTGTTTCACTCTTTTTGACATTAAAGATGCAAAGGAGTCCTTCAGATGAAAAATGAGAAACAGCTAAAGCCAATAGCCTTTACCTCATGCAGCATGAAAATCACAGAGCGCAGGTAATTACAGATAGAGAAATTGTATGGTCACCCAGATATTGAAATGCGCAGTGACCATAAACCTTTAGAGATCATCATCAAGAAACCACTACATCTTGCCCCAGCAGGACTTCAAAGACTGCTTTCCCATCTACAAAAATATCGGTTTGCTTTGACTTTTAAGAAGGGGGTATCCCTTCACATTGTTGACACCTTGTCCAGAGCACCCTTGGATGACAGATCCAACAGCAACACACACTCATTTGAAATTTTTCTCCTTGATGTTAAAAATGAATTGTCTACAAGCCTTTGCCAACTCAGAACTGACACAGAGGTGAACATACTAAATGCAAGTAAACTGGAGCTCATAGTATAACAGTTATACAAGGCAGTCCAAGATGGCCGGCCCCCCCCCCCCCCCACCATACAAGAGCTTCACCACAACCTGAGATCTTTCTGGAATTTTCATCATGAGCTGACAATAGACAATGGCATCATATACAAGGACCAGTGCAATCTAATACTTCAATCCAGACGAATTTTACAAAAAGATCCAATACAACGCATCCAATACTCGTATGGCCAAAGAGGTCCTTTTCTGGCCAGGTAAGCATAGGTTTCAGTTCTTTGATTGGCTAAGAGCTCTGCTCATATTTAAATTCTCCATGCCATGTTAGCCAATTAGAGCCCGCGATGCTATCAACAAATGCCCTTCACAGCTAAATTTAGGCCTATTTTGGCGATTTTCACTACCCCTCAGGCAAAAATTCCCGTGTAAAATGTGCTTTGAGATATTCCAAATTTTCTTTCAAAAATGAATACTGTGATAAATTTAGCACAAAACTGCCATTGTAAGTTATGGGTTCTTGTAATTGGTTGCTATTATCACCCCCATGTTGAGGAGAGGAGGGAGTTGGAAGAAAGTCAGGGGGGGAGAGAAGGAATATCCATTCACCTTTCTTCTACTACATAATAATATTATATTTCCATCAATTTTCTCTTTGCCTGCCTAATCCATATTTATTAAAGCCTTTTAATCAAGTTTGGAATTTCAACTCTTAATTATGACTAAAAGCTTTCACCAAAAGCAAAACATGACAGAGCATTCTTATAAAATCTGATAATTTTTACATGCATAGAGAAAAAACCTTCACTGCGGTGCACTGTGAAGAGTTTTACTTTAAAAAAGCCTTTCTTAATTCATTACTACCTTGTAATGTTGATACATAAGTGTTCCATTGGTTTTGTGCACTGGTGAGGAGGCGTCTTTCACGTTTTAGAACAAGAGATTTTAGCAGATTTTGGAATGTTTTGGATACCTAAAATCGTAAGTTCCCAATGAGAACCCACAATTTTTATTGCTAATTCTTTTGAACAATTAACAGTTTCATGTGTGAAAAAAATTTCATCCATGACAGAAAGTTCCATGCTATATTTCCGGGGGCCTGAATGTGGGCCTATATATTGGAAAATCTGGCCCGGTACCATTTTAAGGGCCTGATAATTTCTACAATAACCATTTCTTTCTTCTCATTTCCTCAAAATTGATAGTTCACTATACAAAGATGCACAAATGACAGCAATTGATGCAACTAATCGGTCTGATTTTCAGCCATGCTCCTTCAAAATTGGAACTTTTTACCACCGGAAGTGAATTTCTACCATTTTTAGGCCGCCATTATGGCCCAAATTCAAAAGAAAATTGCTTTTTGATAATTTTTACTGAAATTACATTTGTAAGTGTGTTAGAGTGTTAAATTTGAAGGAATTGCTAAAATTGTGTCAAGAAATACAAGACTTCAAAGTTTGGGAAAAATTGTTTTCTCCAGTAAGAATCACTCTTCAGAGTGAAATTTGAAAACTTCAACTAGCCATATCTTTGGAATGGTATAAGATATCAAGCTAAAATTTTCAGGATGTTCCTATCTTATATATAAAAACATTTTGACAAAGTTTCATGCAAATCTGAGATGGTGCATGTGGGAGCTCAATAAAATTTGGTCCATTTGGCATGGAATGACCCATCTTTTAAATTTCTATTAGCTGCAGACCCTTGAAAATTACCAAATTAAGTGCTCACTGTATGGAATACATATCCTTCAGTAGATATTCTATCTTATAAAGCTAATTGCTACTACAACCATCTCACGATTTGATTTAGGCCTATTTCGTCTAATTTTACCACCCTCCGGGCAAGAATAATCGTGCAAAGTGCTCTAAAAATAGCATTCAAAGTCCCCAAACATGGAGAAAGTCGATAAATTCCTTCAAATGCTGCCAGTTTACTCGTTACAAATCATTCCAGGATCGTAAACTACTAGACATTGAAACTGGATCTAAGAATGGTGTGAGGTTACGCTTTTGTGAGGTTACAAGCTATGCAAAATAAGCTATGTATAGATGGAAACTCACCATATTGTTTAAACAACTCATCTTCATATACGACTTCTGACCGTAGCCCCAAAATGTAATTTTATCCAAAGAAGAAATTGAATTTCCTCCAAATAACTGACTCATAGTACTTGCATTTCAGCTACACCATTTAGATCTCATCTACTTCACACAGAGCCCTTAAATCATACTTTTTAGACGCTGCTTCTCCTTTTACTAACTTTTCTTTCATTTGCTGATTTATAAATGACAAGTTTCTTTTCATTGTTAGGGCAGCACTGAAGCCATGTGCGCACAAAACAACGGGATGGAAAATCATTGTTTTGCTGTGATTGCGAACTTTCTACTTTTCTGTCTTTAAACGTTGGAAGGTTTTCAGCTTGAAACAATATAATGAACAGTTTTACAATTTTCCAAGAAAAAGTGCAGTGTTGTGTTTTTAAGAGTAGTAGTTATGATCTCATGGCCCCCAGCAGCTGTTTGCTTGAATCTACACCTAGTTATGTGTGATCGATATCACTAGCGATATATTTAGCGATCCTATTAATATGATATTATATTAACTTCATATCTGTCCCCACTCAAGTGAGTTAAAGCGTTGGAGTCTGAATTATCCTATTTGGAAGAGCTGGGATAATTATTTCAAACATATGGCGATGAAGCCATGTTTGAAACAAAACAGAACTTTATTTCTCTTTGGTCGAAGAGTTGTCAAAAAGTAATTTACAATTAAAGATTGTGGCAAAAATTTTGGAATAAGTGATGTCCCTTCATATGTTCTTGAAGACTTTCGTATTCACCCTTCTGGCTTGTTCTTGAAGCATGTTTTTCGGCAGTATTTTTCGGGACTGGGATGATTTTGAACAGTTGTCCATAATGACACTGAAAATGAATTCCTTTGCAGATGTCCTGATGGAAAAGGATATGGAAATCTAAAATACAATCGTATCAGATGGAATAGATGACCAAAAACCCACCACTGCACTTTTTCTTGGAAAATTGTAAGGGGACATCGAACTTGTAAAGGGACAAGAAGGTCATCTATTCCATCTGATACGATTGTATTTTTTATTTCCATCAGGATTTCCATCCTGATTATAGCTAATAGAAATTTTAAAATATGACTTTGTTCCAACTCCCTCCTCTCCTCAACATGGGGGTGATGATAGCGACCAATTACACGAAACCATAACTCGTAATCGCGGACACAACGGCAGTTTTGTGCTAAATTTATCACAGTATTCATTTTTGAAAGAAATGAAAATTTGGAATATCTCAAAGCACATTTTACACAGGAATTTTTGTCTGAGGGGTAGTGAAAATCGCCAGATTAGGCCTAAATTTAACTGTGAAGGGCATTTGTTGACAGAATTGCGGGCTCTAATTGGCTGACATGGCATGGAGAATTTAATTCTAAGCAGAGCTCTTAGTCAATCAAAGATTTGGAACCTATGCTGGCCAGGTATGGTAAAGGAAATTGCGAAATTGCGGAATTCTTGTGCAGCATATACCAAATACGAAACAACAGCACCAAAAGAGCCCATGCAATCATTACTACCTATTCCATCACTACCATAGCATGTAAGTCAGGATTTGCTTCAGTATCACAATAAAGACTACCTAATCACTGTCTGTCATTTTCCTGACTGCATTGAGATTGACTTCCTACCAAATGCACTCTCTGCTACTGTCATCAACTGCACTAGAGCACTCTTTGCCCGATATGGCATTCCTGAAATTTTTCACATTGACAATGGTCCACAATTCATCAGCAATGAGTACCGAACCTTCTCAAACACATAGTTTTTACCACACTCAGTCTGCACCATACTGTCCCAAAGGGAATGGCAGAGCTGAAGCTGAAGTCAAGGTCGCAAAGAGCAAGCTAAAGAAATCACCTGATATTCATGCAGCACCCCTCAATTACAGGAACACACCACAGCAAGGTCACATACATTCCCCAGCTCAAAAGATGATAAGTCGCAGAACTAGTACAACATTGCCTACCAACAGAGCAGCCCTTGCCCCAAGGATGATAAGTCTGAGCAGTACCAAATCTCACATTATGCAGTACCTAATATGTCAGAGGGATATCCACTCATACACCTTGAGAACGCCAAATAACACTGCATATCCAGTATAGCACACAACCACTTTCACAGTCTATGCTTTCAGTACTCCTAAAATCACACACTCTTCCAGACCAACTGTCAGCAGATCACCTTGAACCAACACCAGAAACACCATCTAGTGCTCCTCGTACACTATCCACTCAAGTCCAAAAGATTCCATGCCAACGTTCTCCATAAAAGACACCAGAAAGTACACCTGCTCCTCCCCTACATCCTTTCCCAGCCACACACATTGCACAACCCACACGGGCAGAACAAACTCTACCTTTACCAGCAAGGTTTCAGGACCATACTATAAACATGTCTTAGCTGTTGTACATTAATCAGGATAGAGGACTGTTGCGTGGAATTCTGTTAGATTTGTTTGGTTTTGTTTTGTTTCTTTTAATTAAGGGCCAGTTTACACGATCATCTTTTGAAATTATTTACAGAATGATGGCTTCTCAAGTTTCATGTGAATGTGATCACGTAAATGGCCTTCCCAAGTCACTTCAAGTTGCTCCAAATTACAATTAACCACTTATAACTGAAGCTGTTTCAAGTGCCTATTACAGATTTTCCATTTGAAACCAGGTCAAATAACACAGCGTCAAAGCATGTCTTTCAAAGTGTGTATTAGGTTGGCGCCTGTTCTGAAGAAATTAAATCAAGATGGACGTGAAGAAGATTGAAAGATGTTGCTAGCCTGTGAATTACGGTAGAGGCGCCAGAGAATGAAAGAAAATGGTCCTATTTGACCAAATTCCCACCGCACTTAAGTCAAGAGAGTGTTTACGACAGATTCGTTTACGAGTTAGAATTGACTGTGAGATGTAGGGACTGTCACATCCCTAAAAATTTCTTTCAGCAAAATAACTAACATTTACCATGTCTGTTGGCAAACTGCTTTACTATTCTTATTCTATAAGCCTAGAAAGTAAGTTCTAAATGATGCTGAGGAGCAGCCAGATTACGAATTTGCTACTATTTAACCATTAATTAATTTATGAATCGCACAACTTTCCAACAAACTATACACATAAACCTTTAAAATTTTAGCAGATATTCTTTAACCGTGGGAGCCACACCTTTTTGGCAAATGTTTGGTCCCTCACTCCCAAAGAATATCTAGGAACGGACTTCAATGCAGCCTAGCTATTATAATCAAAATCAATGTTATTTATCCTGCTGTCTGAAGAATTTGGCACCAAGACATTACTCCCTGTAACTATGACTTGTCGGCACTCTTTGAAAGCCATGCTTTGATGCTTTTTCATTTGACCTGGCTTCAAATGGAAAATCTGTAATAGGCACTTGAAGCAAATTTGAAAATTCATTTTTCTGTAAATATCATAAGAAGATGATCGTGTAAACCGGCCTTAAGGAAGGGGGATGTTACACTGACTGCACTTCTGCCATCTTAATTCAGTTAAATATTTGAGATAATAAAAATATATTCAATATGGCAAACGATAGTGAGCTGATCTCTTTTGCATACTAACTCAGACAGCATAACTTCAATGCAAGAATGTTGCTTTTGATCTAATTCTGCGGCATGCTTATTGTATTCACTGATGCACCAATACACTTCAGCACTTGCTGTATGCTTGATCTCAGGTTTACATGAGGGGTGATTTTCCCCCTTGGTTTGCCTAGGTTACCATGAGAACTCTTTATCATAGCATAGTAAAGCCTGGTTTCCATATGATCGCTGAGGATCGCTGAGGATCACTGAGGATCGCTGAGGATCGCTGAGGATCGCTGAGGATCGCTGAGGATCGCTGAAGTTCTGTAGCGATCGTCAACGATCATGAGGAAACAGCACTTAAAAGTCCAGTGATCCTCAGCGATCGTGAAAGATCGGATCACTAGGGATCGCTGGAATAGAAGTGAGTTCTATTCCAGCGATCGTGAACGATCCATAAAGATCGTGAACGACCCTAAAAAATTAATGGAAACACAACAGCGATCGTGAACGATCCTCATCGATCCAAATATCCCATGACACAGTTGATTTCTCTCAATTTCTCATTAGAATGATAACTTTCATATAGGCATGTTTGCTTAAAAAAGTATTCACGGTCGCTCAACCGCAGTTCCTGCACGAGTGCATTGAACACATCATGTTCCTTCCTTTTTTGAAATGTGCTTCGAACCCAAAATTGATGCTTTCTTCGTTTACATTGGTCTGCTCCCTTCTTTAGAGAATGTAGCACGAAGAAACTTGCTTGCAGTATAAATTGTTCATCATTAATTCGCGCCATTGCAATAGCAAAAGATTCACTGTCGTTTCTAAAAAGGCGAACACCCCAAGAACAGGCTGGACACCCCAAGAACACTCCATGAACAAGCCATAAAACCCCAAATTTGAGGCTGAACACCTCAAAAATCTCAACAATATCGATTAATTACTCCAAAATGACTTTGATCAGTTATCCACAAATAATTTTGGTGCGGGGAGGGCCATTTAAGTATTATGTTGTTGGTGTTGTGACATCCATGCATCTTTTTGTGCGCCAAAGTACGAACGGGGGTCAACGCAATGATTTGTTTTCCAAACGTTAATTTGATACAAAGGAGATCATATAAGCTACAAAGAAGTACCATTTGATTGGAAAAGACAATCATGTATATGATTGTGAGACGCAGAGCCCCTGAAATTCCCAAAAAAGTACATCGGGTGCCCTCCATTTCTGGGATAGGTTTGCTGGCCTATTTTTAAAACGATTAAGTTTTACACGTATAAACAAATAAACAGGGCAGTAAAGCAAAAGCCAATTAATAAAACCATTGAAGGAAAGAAATCCGATAATAGCAGACAGTACAAATAATAGTTCGAGTTCAGCAAGTTTGTCAAAGTTCGACGGCATCGCAAGTACGACAACTTCTCACGTCGACTAAAACACAACTAAAATTCACGGTGAACGGCAACTAGAAATTCACTTACACCACTTCTATTCTCGGCTACTTGAGCTCAACTGATTTATAAACAAGAACAGGTACTGAGATCACATTAACAACACGCCCATATTACACTGACCACTGACACATTACGTACTTCAACACAGAGATGATGACAGAATCTGTGGCGATGCTACAGCATGAAATGCGGGTAACCACAAACACAACCGGAATCAACAAAAACTAATGGTACCACACAGCATTACGTAATCGAGAAACAAAATACAGAACTAGTACTCTAACACTATGGTAGTCGGTGCCCTTTTGCTCCTATCGGCCCCCTTGCCCCACTAAGACTTATCATTATTTCAAGTGTACAAGGAACTTTTCATTTTCCATGCGACTATTACCGTGAAGAAGCTTAGAACTTTTCAGTGCTGGAGCCGAAAAGTAAGAAACTTTCCTACTAGGTACCTATGGACTTCCACTCATTCTACATGTATTGACCCCCGTTAGTACCATTGGCGCGCAAAAAAAGATGCATGGATGTCACAACACCAACAACATAATACTTAAATGGCCCTCCCCGCACCTAAATTATTTGTGAATAATTGATGAAAGTCATTTTGGAGTAATTAATCGATATTGTTGAGATTTTTGAGGTGTTCAGCCTCAAATTTGGGGTTTAATGGCGTGTTCATGGAGTGTTCTTAGGGTGTTCAGCCTGTTCTTGGGGTGTTCGCCTTTTTAGAAATGACGAAAGATTCACACTAATGCGCGCCAAAACGCTGTCAGAAAAACTAACGATCCTCAGCGATCCTCAGCGACCCTCAACGATCCTAAACGATCGCAAAAGATCCTCAGCGATCCTAAACACCAGCGATCTTCAGCGATTCTCAGCGATCCTCAGCGATTATATGGAAACCAGGCTTAAATGAAATAGGATTGGTTAGGAAACTATACCAATAGAAACAATAGCAGCTATCATATTATGTGGAAGAATGGTCACGTGATGATGAAACTGTGAGGAAGTCGATCATCATGGAAGGAAAACAGTGCAAAACTGCGCAGACAGAATGTTTCAAGGTATTTTACATTTTCAGTTGCGCTTATTGCTTTCACAGAGTTCATTTTCGATGATGAAGCTATTCAACACACTTCGCTTGTTGCAGAAGGTGTTTGTAAATTCACAGACAGCCCAAAATTTCACTGTTGGAGGACCTTAAATTATGGAATGATGGCCTAAAATCACAAACCGAGATCTACACTTTTCTCAGTGGAAAGGCACGATTTAAGCGAATGATGATTTCAGTGGCTTCCCACAGGAAATAGGAGAATAATTATGTATGGATAGTTTATACCTCCAATGTCTGCCAAAAGTGTTAGAACACTTGCTACGATTTTACCCCGCACTTTACCCGATAGACGAGCTACGGCAATTTTGTACGAACGAAATATGAGCAACTCTGAAGTTGCTGAAATCCTCGATTAGATTATATTATAAATTCACTCGTGTACGTTTTTGAATTATAGTTTCAACAAAACACAACAAAGCAATGCAACAAAATGCAAATCGAAAACTCACTTCCATTCAGAAAGTTGATGTTTCATTCAAGGATTAAAAGTCACAGTTTTCTTCATGGGAGATTCGTAGGGGGTACTTCAGTTCTCCATAAAGTGTTGTGTGTGGAAAGCTACAGGGTTTTTGCTATCGAACCAATATTGCTTAAGGAGGGGGAGGGGTTAAAAGTTTAAATGGTGCTACGGAAAAGCGGCAGTAGTCAGGAATTCAAAGAATTGTATGGGTTTTCCAACTACTTTTGGCAGGCGTTCGTGAAGGACTTCGATACATTGCATTGGATCAATTTCAATACATATGCACATATCAAACTTATCATTGCTCACACAAAAATAATTACATATAGTAGATTCTACACTAGATACTCAGCCTATTATACGAAAATTCTCCACTTTTTGATTAAGCGTAATACCGATCTTGTGACACTGAGGTCTTGCTAACGATCGAAAGGGCACAGGCAGGTAATTAGATGCGGATGTGGGGTTGTGACATCCCCAATCTTTCATCTAATTATACAATCTAACACAGTCGGAAAGTTTAAGTCTGTTTGGAAAAACCTTGGAAAAAGGTTGACTCCGAAAAGACTGAATCATTGGTGAAAACTAAAATCACGACTCAAATGACATTGGAGAGTTTACGAAACACGACGCATCAGGTCATGACGCACAGGGAAAGTCTGGGTCGAGAACAGCTAGCGCGTATTCCAATTTTCTGTTACGAAATGCTACGCCGCATTGAACTTTGGCGCTAAAATTCATTCGAGCGCGCGAAGATTTCAAAATGGAGGCCGAGTTATTTATCATGATGGAGGAGCAAATGATGGATGAGGAAGAATTTTTTTTATACGACGTGGCTTAGTAAACGTTAATTTGCATTTAGAACTGCCATATTGGAAGTACGAACGATTTAGTTTGGATGATATGACAGATGAAGAATGTTGGGTAGAAATGCGCTTCAAGAAATATGATGTATACAGACTTGCTTGTGCGCTAAATCTCCCACATGTTTACCATTGCTACAACGGTCTGGTTGTAGATTCTGTTGAAGCTCTTTGTATTTGCTTATGGCGCTTTGCATATCCTTGTCGCTATGCAGATCTAGTTCCACGATTCGGTAGGCCAGTGCCACAATTGTGCATGATGTTCAACGTTGTTTTAGAGGACATTTATAACAAGTTCTCACATCTTTTGACCGATCTAAATCAGCCATGGCTTTCTAGGGAGAACCTCAAGTCATTTGCAAATGCTGTCCACAACAAAGGTGCTGCATTGGATAACTGCTGGGGGTTTGTGGATGGCACTGTTAGGCCTATATGTAAACCAAGCCAACATCAGCGTGAAGTTTACAATGGTCACAAAATGGTTCATGCTCTAAAGTTCCAATCTGTTGTGGCTGCTAATGGTATGATAGCAAGTCTTTTCGGGCCTGTTGAAGGAAGAAGGCATGACAGTAGAATGCTTGCTATGTCTGGACTACTGGGGCAGTTAGAGGAGTACTCTTTTTCCCCTGATGGCCAGGCTCTCTGCATTTATGGTGACCCTGCATATCCACACCGTGTTCACCTTCAGCGTCCTTTTGCAAGAAGAGCAGCTCTCAGTCCTGATGAAATGGCCTTTAATCAGTCCATGAGTCAAGTTAGAATAGCAGTTGAGTGGGTTTTTGGAGATATCATTACATATTTTAAGTTTTTGGATTTCAAAAAGAACCTAAAGATTGGTCTTAGTTCTGTGGGAAAGTTTTATATTGTCAGTGCTTTACTAAGGAATAGCTTAACATGCCTGTATGGTAACAACACTTCCCACTTCTTTGATATTGACCCTCCATCACTAGATGAATATTTCAGGCATAATGCTGTCCCTTAGAAGGGTACAAATGTGAAGGACATTGAGTTGATGCTCATTTACAAAACACAGAAAACAGTTTTTTTAAAAACTACCACTTTTACCAAGAAGTGTGCTATTGTCCACCTACCATCCACACATGAATGCTACCTTACATTTCTTTCTACACTTGAAAGAAATGAACTGTATTGAAAAATTGAATTTGCACATTTTGGGGCTCTTTGATGTCTCCATAGAGTCTTGAAAAAACATTTAAGGGACAATTGACTAGCTGTCTTTCTATGCATGTATGCAACAATTTAAAATTCATCCTGAGAACTGCAAATGCATTATGAAATGGATAGTAAAGAAAGGGTTGATTTTTAGTCCAGGGTTCCAGATATGGATACCATACAGTAAGATTGCAAAACAGAACTTGAGCAGCAATTAATAATAAAAACCATTTACATAAACTTATCAAGAAGATTTTTCATAAGGTCTAGCATTAATTTGTTTTGTTCCCTCATTTGCTTTTGCAATTCCTGCTGCTCCTGTAGATGATGCTGCATCATTGTTATCATCTCATTGTCTCTCTTTGCTCTTGCTTCCCATTCCTTTTCTTTCATTTCCAACTCTCATTTCTTTATATCCCATTCTCTTTCTTTCTCCTTTTCTTTCATTTCTAACTCTCTCTTCTTCAGTTCAATTTCCTCTCTCTTTAGGTTTAGTTCCTTTTCATTCTTCACTCTAAAGTATTCCAATACTTCCTTGTCACCATCATTTCTTTTCCTTTTCTTTCCACTTTCTTGACTCTCCCTTGCTCTTGTTTCAGCCAACCTCTCCATTGACCTCTTCCTTACAGATTCAGCAGTCTCCCTTTCCTTTTCAATTGCACTTTCCTCCCCCCTTGCTACTTCATGTTGTACTTCTTCCCCCCTTTCAATTATATCCCTAATAGCCATATCTAACTCTGTTGGCTCTGGAGGGGTGATACCACTAGCTCTCTCCTCTTCTGCCATCCTTCTTTTAAAACCCCTTTCCAACTTCAAATATCTGTCCCTAACTGCTCTCTGGTCAACCCAGAAACGTGGACTTCCCAATGTATTTAAACTACTAGCAATCCTGTCCCAACATTGGCCACGTTCCCGGGTACCAAGTTTAAAACGGAAGGGTTCCTCTACCAATATTTCCCTGCACAATAACACATCATGCTCACTGGTCCACATCATTTTTGGCCTGAGTAACAAAATAGCAGATGTAACACAATGAAAAAGACAACACTGTGGCTGAATATAAGATCATATGTACAGATGTCCTAAGCCATATTCACTATTAGAAGTAGTGTTTTTAGAACATATCAAATTCTCAAATATTACAAGAAATGCATTTGTAAGCTAGGACTGAAACTACAGTAAGTTAACATGCAAAACTTGTCACTGATTACTCCAGCATAATCAGCAACAAGTACAAATAATAGTCGGAACATTCTGATTTCAATTACGAAAGCTGCAGAAAATAGTTTCAAAACTGGAGAAGTGACAGCATAGATACATTAATAAACATCTTTATGAAACAAAATTTCTAGTCAGTTCTTCAGTTTTAAGTACCAACGAACCAATTGGATATACACATAATACTTGAAGTTCACAAACTTTGTAGCACTCTGTTGGTTGGTCAGCTGGTTGCTTTGGTGCGCCATTTTGTTTGAAGCTCGATGGAATAAACCTACATATATGATAAAATAGGAAGGTTTAAAATATAAAAGTGGCACACCTTTGCATGAAGGTAAAGCCGAAGTAACGAAGATGAAGAGATATATATACTTTGACTTTATACTTACAAATAAAACACTTGCGTTGTTAAGATGACGTGGCTGTTCCAAATTCTCCGGTACAGAAATGTGGTTGACGCGCTGGGCTCCAAGAGGATGACGTGACCGTGCTCGTTCTAGACTCCTCTAGCTCTTCGTGACCCGATGCGTCGTGTTTCGTAAACTCTCTATTGTAACTAACTCAAAGAGAGGCATAAGGCCCTGTTTACACGATGCCGGTACGGCGCCGGTTCGATTTGACACCGGTGTGGAATCTTTTGTTTTTTGACCACCCGTTTACACAAGCTCGGTACGACACCGGCATAAAAGGTGTGAAAACCCAATTCGGTAGCCACACCGGTTCGATTTCATGCCGGCGTGGTAGCGGCATCGTGTAAACGGCCAAAACCGGCGTCACACTGAAACAATTTCAGTTCGCTTTTACTTCGAGGGCGGAAGCAATCAAATCGAGGGTTATTTGCATAATCTTCTTTTGTTTTTCATTTCTTTGTTTCTCGCCCAGCAAAAAGCGCGCGAAGTATTATACGATTTTCAACATGGCTCTCAATCAAAGTCACATTCAAAGCATTTCTGCAATCCTAAGTCAATATTGTACTTATTTTGCAAACGATTGCATATTATAAAAAGACGAACAAATGAACTATTGAATTTTCTAGCTTCGGTTTCCGTAACAAGCTCTCGGAAAGGATTAAAGAAGGTGAGAAAGAAACGAAACCACAGCGATTTTGGACTAGACCAGGGAGAACTGGTAAATGAGGGTAGAATTTTCCTGACTTTCACCTGTCTTCGTCTTCTTCTTTGGTGGCATTTCTTTCGCTTTTTCCTTCGATCAAGAATAACACTTGGTTTGTGTGACCGTGATTTGCTTTTCTCTGCTTTCCATATGTTTTGACGCCTTTTTCCTAGCCTATGCGCAAGCGCAAAATAAAATTATTGTTTTTGATAACCGAAACGATACCGCACCGGCATCGTGTAAACGGGAAGCAAAACATCATACACTGGCATGGTTTCACACCGGTATCATATCGAGCCGGCGTCATACCGGCATCGTGTAAACGGGGCCTAGGAAAGTAGTTATTCATAAGAGTTAATTGCCATACAGAATAATTACTATAGTTTAAGCCTTCATAAACAATGTTTATTGGGATCCCTGTAAAGGATATTTCTTGTAATCTAAACGGATAGTTCTTCCCACTAATTTTGGCCTGGGGGCAGATTTCCAGTAGTTATAATTATAATAATGTATAATAGCTGGCAAAGACAAGATAGTGCATTACAATGTGAAAATAGAACTAAGTGATAAGGTAGAGCTCCTGAAGTTGGCTTTAACGAGTTAAACGAAAGAAGGGTCATTTGACAAATGTTTTAAGATCATTTCTTAGATTTATTTTTAACAGGCATGCTTTGTCAGTAATAGCTACCCAAAATTGAAAATGACAAGTAGTAGTATTTTTCCCTGAATCAAAGATTTCTACTTCCTGACTCTGATGATATCTTACAAGCAGTCGCCATGATTCCTTCAACTTGCTGTAATCATAATGGTCGCTTTCGTAGACTGTTGCAGGGAGATCATCCACTACAAAATCCTTGTTTGGTTGGAAAATTATAAATATCACTAGGTTTAAATAAATTTGGTGCTCTGTTAACAGCCCTATGAAGTTTGGAATTCTTTCCAACGTGTACATCCCTAGACAGATTGATTCAAGCTGTATAGCTAAGTTTTCTCTATAATTTTTAATGTTAAGTTCTAAACTGGGATGAAAATCAGAAGTTACAGATGTTAGCATTAAAGTAGTATTCGTTGACACAATTTAAATAAGTTATCCGATCATTAGTAAATCCAAAACCTCAACAAGTTTTGTTAGGCAGTTTGAATGCCTCAGTACTAAAATCAAGTCTTGTATTTAACGTTGAAGGTTTATGGCTGCAAATGCAAAACCCATCATTCTATCCTAGAAGATGACTTTGAAGGCGAATTCCCATATATCATTTCCAAGGGTTTATGGTCCGTAACTAGAGTGAATTCTTTGCCATAAATGAAAATGTGAAAGTGTTCTACAGCTCACACAATGCTGAGTGCTTCTTTGCCAGTTTGCAAGTATCGACTCTCAGCAGCCGACAGTGAACGACTGACGTATGCAATAACTCGGTGATCGTCTGACCCTTACTCACATTGAGTTAAGATAGCTGAAGCACCCACTGGGCTAGCATCAACAATAACATACTTGTCTATGGATAAATCGGAGTATCCCATGACAGGTGCTTGTGTCAGAGCAAGTTTGAGTAGCTCAAAAGCTGCCTGGTGTTCTTTGGTCCATGTATATGGCACTTATGTCTTAGTTAGCTCGCAAAGATAGGCAGTTAAGGTAGCATAGTCCTTGATGTATTTTGAACTGTAATTAACCATCCTGAGGAAACTACGTACTTCTTTAGCATTAGACGTGACTGACATCATTTTTAGGGCATCAATGTGTTTAGGGTTTGGACATGTACCTTGCGCTGAAAAGACGTGATCATAAAGTTCAATAGTAGGCTACAGAAATTTAATTTTCTTCAGATTTGCCCTGAGAGCTCTGTCTTGAAGCCGAGCTAAGCAACATTCTAAAGCCTCATCATATTCTCGAGGCGCACAATTATGGACAAAATATAATGAGACTACCAACCCAACGTTAGGTAGAACTACCAATTCCTTAACTACAGCTTGATACAACACTAGCTGACCCCCTATCCCCCTTTGGATCAATGTTGAATGGTAGGGAAACCACTCTATGTCATTTGGTCAACATTGAGTTAGGGGAGAGGAGAACATGTGAAAGCAATGCCAGTCTGTAGGAAAACTTCAGTTTCTCTCATAATTTTGTCCAAGATTGTAGAACATCATCCCAATCACTACTACAATCTGCAAAAAAACTAGAAATTATCTCCTGAATAGTGCGATTTTGTCTTTCAAACAAAGTTTGTGACTGTCTCTTGCATCTTTGGCCAAAAGAAACGGTCTTTCACTCGCAGAACAGTACGTGTCACTCCCATATGCCCGCCAGATGGACTACAGTGTAGATTTTGGAGGACGATACTAATAAAGCTTTGGGGAAGAATAAGTAAATTTCTTGGCAACCTTTTATGACAGGCAACTGATCTTACCTAATAGGACGTTGCTAACATATACCTCATTCCAGCAATGCCAGAGGGAGCACGGGGCATCATTACAATTCCATGTAAAAAGAACGGTTTTAGGAAGCCATGAGTTTTCATTTCAATTACTTTACAAATATCTGGATCATTACATTACAAGATTGGTTTCTGGTATGAGACTAACTAAGCAATTTAAAATTGAATTAGAATCTGGCCGGTCAATGCTTGCCATAGGATGGTTAAGGTGTGAGAGAGCAAAAGCATTTTTGTTTAAGGACCCATGTCTACGTTTGATGGTAACTTTATATTCTTGAGGTTTCATTATTGACCTGACAATGCGTCCCTTGGGTTCTACTGGGTGTAACCAACGCAATGTACTGTTGTCGGTGACAATGCAAAATCATGACCTACAATGCCTGCCAAAAGTCTTGGGACAATTGCTATGATTTATGGCAGCTAGACAATGTGTTGAGGGAAAGTTAATATAAAAATAGACCTAACAAAAGGGCAAGGTGCTATGACGCAATAGAATGTTAGTGTGATGTTAGTTTAGTGTTAGCATAGAGGAAGTGATGACAATGAGTTGTAGAAAAACACGCAATGAATGAATGAGTGGAGTGGAAGATAAAGTAACTAAAAATGTAATTGCTACGGACTCAGTAGCAATTAAGGCTGACAGCTGAAAACCACCAGGAAATTCGCATGAAGCAAAAGGTTGGCCTAAAGGTGTGGGTGCTTGATCAGAAGCACTCCCAACATAGAAGACTTAGGGGTGTTCATCGCGCCAACCCATTAGCGAGACACACCTTTGAAGTTTAAAGAAGGCTTACTATTGAAATGCTCACTGCTATTATTGGGACAATTTTCTGCTACGTGATCCCATCCAAGACAGTTATTACATCGGATGATATTATCCCTTTTCGGGTAGTTGAGGACAATGTGGCCTTCTGCACGGCATAGAAAACAGCGAACAATAGAACGACTCTGAGATTCAGCGGCTGTATCACTTCCGTTCATGTTATTTGAAATGGCAGCTACCAAATTTGCTTCACCTTCAGAGAGGGTCTGTAAAGCATCATGAAGAGTACCAAGCTTCTGCTGTTGACATTCTAGTTGTTGCTGTTGACATTCCAGTTGTTGTTGTGCCTTTGCTGGTAGAACAACATCAGTTGGAAAAGATGACATGTCGACAGCTGCACATGACAAGGCATGGCTAGAGGACAGGCCATCAAGGGCACGGAAGCATTATGAAAAATCAAGCATGTTTTCCAATGAAGGTGTTGGATTGGCTTCGAAAACCTTGAGGCGAAGTTCATTAGGCAGTCCCGCATAAACTGACAGTGCAGTAAAGCATTAAAAGCACTAGCGTACAGATCAGGTTCAGCATTGTGCAACAGCTCCTTTGACTGCCACAGAAAGAGATTCGGATCTTCAGCATGCCATAAGTGACATTCCTCAAACTCGCGATAAAAGTTCTCCCAAGCGGCTGCTGGTGAAAAGCAGTATTTATGGCTAGTTGTAAGGGCATCTAAGGATTCATTTGCAGTTTCATCCAAAGAATCGTAGTATGATGTCGCCGGCCCTTGAAGAATTGCAGGAAGCTTGATTCGTTGAGTGGCCTCTGACCATTCATTGGCTAATGCACAGCATTGAAAATGGCGGAGCCAAGCAGAGAAGTCACCAGTAGTAAAGCGTTCAGGCAAAATATTGGCGGCCATACCTGTCCCTTGTCACCAATTTGTAGCATTTTCTTGGATTCTGCAGATTAGCCACCAATAAATACAACCGATACAGCCAACTTCTATCACAGTATTCGATTTCTGATCTAATATATCTGATAATTATTATCAAGTTATTCTAAAATCAACCCTTTTTTCAACTCTAATATATACATAATCAGTCTGCTCGCTGAGCAATGCCAACACATGGCACTACTTGGTGACGAATGGCCTCCAATAATAAATTGTTCCTCGATTTCGAAATTTTCCTGATGAAAGTCGCAAGCCTTAGCCATGTTATGAAGTCGAGTATGAAAGTTATCCAGCTATTCCTGCTCACCTTGCTCAAGCTCTCCAAAACGATATACTTCATACCTCTGTTTTTCTGACGCTCAAATTACTAAGTAAGTTCCCCCTTCGCCAAAGCAAAGTCGGATTCTCCCCCAACATAAGATTGTGAAAAATGTCACGAAGCTGAGGGCCAACCTGATAGAGTACTAGGGCACGCTGACGTTTCTTGTCCGTGGTACCACTAGCGAGGAGAAATGTGTCAAAATTATGCAACCACAATTTCCAGCGAGAGACAAGACTAAGGGCCAATTTCAGCATCTACAGCAAAAGGAGGGACTGGTTGTATACTGATGGAAGCCATATCCAAAGAAACCAATGTATAAACCCGTAAATGCAACGTACCGCAGGGTATATCACATGCTTGTCGCCAATGTCATATCAGAGGGCTTTGTGCACAGAAGACACATGTTTCGTTCTCAGCATCCAACAACAACCAACCAACCTCTAAAATCGATATGACATATAAATATATATATATATATATATATATATATATATATATATATATATATATATATATATATATATATATATATATATATATATATATATATATATATATATATATATATATATATATATATATATATATATATATATATATATATATATATATATAAACAACAACATCAATAGTAATAATGATAATAATAATGATAACCAATAGAAATAAGTCGAGTTTACTACAATTAGGACAAAAGAATATATACTATGTACATTAGCGCCTAAGTTGTAGCATACTGCCACCAAATTTGGTGGCCTAACTGCCATGATACGCCAAGATACATCCCAAGCTGTGAGCACACTCTATATGAGCCTATGTAATCTGTCGGATAGTCCGATGGGGGGGGGGCTGCCACCAATAATAAGGATATGATAAGACAATAAGTATTAAGACTGTAATTAAATATGGAATTACAATCTACTAATGACAAGAATGATTCATGTCATGTATGTTTCTACCACCTTGCATACTACTTTTGAGAGCTTTCTCCGAGCGTTTCAAATCTGTGCTGCCAGACACATGTGTTCAAACCTTTCTGTCCCCAACAAAGTTGGCAATGGAGATCTTCTGCTCATTGATTTTGCTCTGTGGCTATCTTAACTTCATTTGCTCACAACAGTTGCTGAGACCTGCTACTTAACCCCTTTCTGACCTTACCAAGTAGAATTTCAGTGGTTTATGCGGAGGCCAACTTCTGCAGCGAGCTGCAACTCTGTAATGATGGCAGCTATCTGGAAATAGTTTTCGTGAGTAGATATGTGAAATCTTCAGCTTTGAGGATGGTAGAGAGAAGATATTTGTGAGAACAAGAGATACGAGGACAGCGGAGATAACATTTTGATTCAACATTCGCCCTGTTTCAGCATGTTTGGTGATGCACGTGATTGACCTACTTTCACCGTGACTTCTATGATTCCGATTGAGACTCGCTGACTTCAATGGATGCGTTGAGTGCTCCGGCTTGACTGATGACATGAGGGGGATTTTACACGTGATAAGAACAAGGGAAGGAATATGCACGCTACTCTGGCCTGAAGTTATGGTGAACCCAATTAACTGACAAGGTATTGGATGGTCCCGTGTAGAGTGGACTTGATGAACAATGGTTTAACTAAGGAACAGTATAGACGCTGTTGAGGAAGAATGCAGTGTACAGCTGTTGGTTTGTACACCTGGGTGTTATATTGGGATAGGAGGCAGTCTAGCTGACTCTCATCACTTCTGTGACAATGGTGAAAACGGATGTGAGGACTTGCCATGTATGGATACCCAACTGTGATCCTGTGTTGCTAGACCCTATACCAGAACTATTTTCTGATCCACAATATTCACAATGGATTCTGAACTTGCTGACGTGATGCATTTCTATTGAATCTCAAGTGTGTCTGACTGATCAAGCGAAATCCCATGTGCTTGCACCCATGAAACTAAAAAAATAAGCAATAGATTACATGCTGTAAGGCCTGATTAGTGCAAAGGCCTATAGAAAAGGTGAGTTGAGATAGAATATTACTACTGCAAGATAAGCAAGGAAATTTCTACTATACAAGCCAGAAATACTGCCAGATGAGACTTGTTTAGTATACCTTAGAGGCATCAAGAGGAATTGTATTACAAAGCAACAATAGCAAGTATATACTGATGATGATAAGCTAACGTCTGCACCAAAGGGCTTAACGGAAGAGTTGGTCGATGCAGAAGAGCTTATCGATGCAGCCCAGCTAGTACACACGCGGTGGCGACGGGAAATAGGGAGTGTAGGAGATAGTACCCTAGATAGTAGTGCTGAAAACTGGATGACTGTGTGGTGGATGAACAGGGACCCAGAGAACATAGGGTTCGGTAATGATAAGCCATGCGACTCAATGGGACACTCTGGGAGGGGGAAACGGGAAGTATAGAGGTAATGCAAAGAACAACAAATGTACTGACTAATATACTGTGTAGAATAGCTGTAATATGCAAATGAGGGAGAGCACTAAATATGGGTGCCCGATAAAACATAGAATATAGCACGGGGAACGAGATGTAACTGTAGGCTAACGTATGTGTAAACATTGTAAAGATGACCCTAAGAACTATAGAAAAAATTAGCTAAGATGGAAATGACAGGATTATGGGCTGGGAGAAATTGTAAATAAAGGACATAGGAATGAAGAAAAGCTGACTGGCAAGGAGATGTAGAGGGAGTGTCCCTTTTAAGCAGCAAATGCAGAAGGGCTACCCTCCTGAATATTATTAGTACTAGAAGTAACTTGCAGTTAACATTTCCGTGCACCCATACTTGGGTATGTGAGGTATATACATGAATATGAGTAATGTGAAATAGTCGTGTGATTAAATAGAGCTCATTTAGAATTGGAATGTTGTTGCTTTGCTGCAGTATCGTTTTCAGCAATAACCCCTTAAACCACTGGTGTGAATAGGCTAGAAAGGACACAAATATGAGACTGTAAATATGTAAAAAGGAAGAAAACATGAATAATATCAATAATACATAAGATAATCTAAAGAGTAAAACTGCATCGCAGAAGAGGCTCAGACAAAACATGCGCAACCCTTTACCGTTAATGTTATGATTGGTGTCAATAAATGAAAGCCGGGTACAAAACAACTGTGTATCAACATGGCAAAAGTCCAGCTTTTTGTAATGAGGTGGGAAAGCGAATGCAAGGGTTTGGTGACACTTTGCATAAAGGCTAAGCAGAACATCAATATTACATAAATAGCGAAGTGAAATGTACTTGGCACATGAGAGGTAGATAGGTGCAATGGAACCTATCAAAGCATTTTTAAGAAATAAAAGAAACAGAAGGAAATTACTGGTAAAGTGGCTTTAGTTGAAAAAGAAACTGCTTGAATATTATTGTGTGAGGTAAAGCAGGTATCTGATGTACTACCAGCTGGTAACTCTCTTTCAATGTGGGTGTGAACTGTGCGAATGTACTTACAAAGTACATTTCATGCTATATGTAAACAAACCTATCAACAATGACACTTTGTTTTTCAACACCAGAAACCTTCAGGTATGGGTGACCCAGGGTTGTAGCTCATTGTTGAATACACAAACTTAACATATTGGTATAAATGGGTTCAAGATTTTGCTATCTTTCTATGTCTGGGTAACTTAATGCAGAAAGATCTTACTAACTGACATGGATTGGTTTTGAAAACTTGGGCAGAACATCAAGTACATTGAAAAATGAAGCACCCCAGGGTAAGGTGCATGAAACAGATTCTAGTATATAAGTCTATAACAAAAAGCAACTGTGCAACTTACCACTGTTATTCCATTGGGAGTCATTCGTTTATGACATCTAAAAAAACTAGCAACTTTTGACCCCTCCCCCTTGTCGGGCATAGTCCTAACTTGTTAACCCCCCTTACGACGTCTAAATGGCTCCCCCCATTCATACACCGGCGTAATCAGAAAACGCAATAAAGAAATCAAATTTGTCTCAAAGAAGATAGTATAGTTACCTTAAGTTCTCAAATTAGCTTCCTGGAGACTTGCTTTATTTTTTGGCTTTCCCTTGGGGCTTATTTGATAGGAGGGCTTATTCGAAGGGGTGCTTAGTAAATTATTCTTGTAGCCAGTCATCAGTTGAAACCTTTCAACAATAAACTATTTTCTCAGGCTACAAATACAAGCAATATGATATTTCTAAAGCATATACGATTGTAGCGTGTTATTGCCCGTTTTAGTCAGTGTTGCCGAAAAGGAAAAGATGGCAATGAGTTGTTATTGAAGACAAGACCCTGCAAATAGATTAATGATTGAATGAATGAATGTATGAATGACTGGCACGTTTTTCATTCCATTGATTCCACAACGCATATTCTACACTGATATAATACAATGGTAGATTCAATGGTGATTTGCAGAAAAAGTAGAAGAAAGAAAAGGGACGTCTATGTCGTACCTATGAGCAACTTCCATTAGATGACCAAACAATAAATGAACTTACTGCGCGTGCACGAGTGGCAGACAAACCGGAAATGGTCAAGCACGTTAAGCATAGTAAGCATGCTCCTCCGTTGCGCGCAAAAAGCAATAATGAAATGGAAGCAGAAACATGAAATGGTTAACAACTAGGGAGGTGGATGGAAGGTAGTAGAGGCAGTACTCGTTAGTGCCTAGTAGACGCCCCCCCTGTTAATTAATTTTTTCATAATTTTCCAGCCAGGACATTCTTATTCCAACCCCCCCGGCTATTACATTTTTGGAAATATTTCATAAAAAAACTTATGACTGTGACGTGACTAATCATTTTTCTTTTTCTTCATTTTTTCTTATTTGCTATTATTGATTCTAGAAAAAGTTGCACTGCTTAGACGATTTTTCAATACCTCCCGTCTATTAAATTTAAGGCAATTTTCTAATCCCCCTGTTTATTCCAACCCCCCTGCTAATTAGGTTTTGAGGATTTTTCCAGCCCCCCCCGACTATTCCAACCCCCCCTTCTATTAGGCACCAAAGAGTACATACGGTACTAACTTAGTTGCAAAGAGATACTACTGTGTGTTTTGAGGTTTCCATGTCCTCATAATAATGCCGTGTGCATGATGCCAATATAGAACTCCAAGCAATGGTATGAATGTAGCAAACAATTGATATAAATGCGAAATACTCAGATACTGTAATATTATCCCTCTTGGTTTAAACACAAAATTAACATTTAATAGAAAACGATAAATAGTTTTAAAGTCTTTTCCAACAACAAATAAGTTCAGTCCGTCTCACAACGCGAATGATTTAGGCCAAGCTTGTCCTTCAAATCGACAGCAATTCCAATAAAACACTTTGTGTGTGCTTCGGCACGAAAACTCAGCGATACAGCTTAGATTGTTCCTCCGAACGATTTACGACGATACTGTCCTTTACATAAATTGTTCCTCCGAACGATACGACGATGATGTCCAATAAAAAAGTTGTTTGTGCTTAAAAGTTATTGCTGAACCTTTCACATCACACATATAGCTCAACCAACCGTGAAGTTGTTTTTCACACAGTTCAAACTTTCCTTTTGTGTACTGTCCTGTGGGACTTCGTGGGAAGAACCACTCGCCCATACCTCGTGTGGTATTTAAGATCCTCTTCCCTTGATCTTCTTCAAGAAGATTAACATCGTTTTGGCTGGGGGTTGTTTCAGTATCATCTTTGTTCTTTGTAACTTTTCCTTTTATGTGATGTTATCATATGATGTATTCTTCTCTTGTACCTCTAGATTGTAAATTCTTTGGATCGGTCTTCTAAGATTTCCCTTTTGCGTTCTGAGAGTAACGGTGTAAAGCAATCCATCGTTTCCCGGATGTACTGCAATAATGCGACCCATGGGCCAATGCCCTCTTGCGACTCTATCTTCCGATATGAGAACAATATCTCCGACTGCAACTGAGGAACTCTCTTGCATCCATTTATGTCTTGGCGATAACTGATGGAGGTATTCCCTTTGCCATCTTTTCCAAAAGTGATTCAAGATATGTTGCTGGTACAGATATCGATTAAAAATTGGCTGTTCTTCCGATTGACTTTTGTGTTCCTCTGGTAAACATTTTAATGATCTTCCTATTGCTAAATGTGCAGGTGTAATTGATTCCGCATCATTGATGTGATCCCCTATGTATGTTAGTGTTCTGGAGTAAACGATTGCTTCAATGTCAGTCAAGATTGTATACAACTCGATGTAAGGGCCGATTTATAGTTAAATTGATCATGCATGATACAAGATCCCATTTCACTTAACGCATGTCAAAACAAACAGCGCACTTCGTTGTTGTGATCAGATCTCAGCAGGAATCCCTATGTTGTGACATCTGTAAATCCATTTTGCATGATACAAGTCTGGAAAGTTGAATGGAGTTCAACTCCGTTATTTTTTGTATCATGCAAGTGGACTGCGCGATATGGGATCCCTCTGATTGACATTCTGAGCTGCTTCCTCATTATCAGTTTCGCGCGTTGAAGTGTTCGTGATGATGATTGGTTGCATGATACAAGCATGATACCAACTATAAATCGGTCTTAACTGAGCAGTGCATTTCCCAACACCTTTCGTAATGGCTCTTTCACAGACCTTACAATTCTTTCCCAAAAACCTCCTCTCCAAGGGGCTTTCTCAGCAATAAATTTCCATTCTATTCCCATATTTGCTAAATCCTTACAGACACGATTTTGATCAATGTTCTTCATCTTTGTTCTAATTGCTGTACGGTAAATAACTGCTTAAGAACTTGATTTGCAGCTTTAAAAGTCTTTGCGTTGTCTGACCACATAGATATACAAAGTCCTCGACGATTAATCATACGACGGAAGGCTTGAAGAAACTCTTCCGTTTGAAGACTATTGGTTAACCCTAAATGAACCATCAGTGATGCTGCAGAAGTAAAAATGCATATGTAAACCTTTTTGCTAGCAGAGTTGATTTGAGTATACAACGGTCCAGCAAAATCCACTCCTACGTGAGTGAATGTATGTGAATATTGTAGCCTTTCTTTTGACAAAATTCCCATCTTCTGTGATCCAGCTACCGCATTTTGTCTGTTGCAACGAAAACATTTTTTGGTGACGCGCTTTACCTCACGGTGTCCTTGTGTAAGCCAAATCGTCTGTCTAAGAATTGCTAATGTAGTCAAAGGACCGATATATGCAGAATCTCTATGCACTTGTAGAATTGTCATTTCGACAATCGGATGTCCGTGCGGCAAAATTACCTGATGTTTCACCTCTTCTGGTAAATCTGAATGATGAAGTCTCCCTCCAACTCTTAATACACAGTCACTGCTATCGTAAAATGGATCCAATTTAAGGATTTTGCTAGTTTTCTGTATCTGTTTCTGCTTACTCAATAACTTCATCTCTTCTTTATAAACTTCAGATTGCACTTTCTGATACCAAAAATATTCTGCTTCTTGTATTTCTTTAGATGACAATTCATTCCATGGCTCTGATTGCTTTGATGCTGATTCTTTTTTGAAACTACTGAACTTTTGAATTGCACGAAAAACAATTGCTGTTATTCTTATAAGCTTTCTCCATGATGAATATCTATCCGGTTCAATAGCTGTCTCTGACTCTATAACTGGCAAGGATTGGGTTATGTTCTTCAATTCTTGTTGTACAACATCACTGCTTAAATCTGTTTCTTTTTCATTAGGCCATTCAGTTGATGAGTAATTAAGCCACGATGGCCCAAAGAACCATTTTTCATTTGCTATAAGATCTTTGGACTTAATTCCCTTTGTCAGCAAATCAGCTGGGTTATCATTTCCTGGACAATATTTCCAGAACTCTGGACTCCATGTTGACTGAATTTCTGAAACCCTATTAGCAACAAATGGTTTCCAATTTGAAGGTGGTATTTTCAACCATTGAAGTGCAACTGTGCTGTCGGACCATAATACAACTCGGGTAACATCTCTTAAGTGAATCTGCCACAAAGCATGTCAATCTTGCGTTTACAACTGCTGCAAGTAGCTCAAGCCTTGGTAATGTTACTGTCTTTAAAGGTGCAACTCTTGATTTTGACATTACAAGAGATGTATTGATATTTCCTTTGATATCTACGATACAAAGATAGACTGCAGCTCCATAGGCTTTAGGGGAAGCGTCACCGAATCCGTGAAATTCGATGCTCTTAATCTCATTTTGATTTGCAATGAAACACCTTGGAAATTTTACATTTGATATGTGCACGGAATCTTCTTTCCATTTCTTCCACTGGCATAAAATATCTTGTGGTAGTTTGTCATCCCAATGTAAACCTCGGCTCCACAACTCTTGAAATAATATTTTAACCCTCAGAACGTACGGTGATATAAGACTCATTGGATCAAAAATTTTGGAAGCAATACTAAGAAGACTTCTTTTGGTCTCATGATTTTTTCCTTTAATTATCTTTTCTGCAATATCAAAATAAAAGTGATCTTTCTGTGTTTCCCAACTCATACCTAAAGCTTTCAGTGCTTCTTTTTCACCAAATGTTACTGTTGATTATGCTCTTTCTTTGGGGTCTATTTGCTTCAAAATTTCATCAGAATTGCTAGCCCATTTAGTCAAATGGAACCCCCCAAGTTTCATCATGGAAAATAGAGAATCTTGCAATTTCATTGCCTTTTCAACATTCTCTGCACCGCTAAGACAATCGTCCACATACATGTTATCAATCACTTCTGATGCTGCAACCGGAAACTGTCCCTTTAAACTTTTAGCATGATTTTGAATGGTAGCTATGGCTAAGAATGGACTACAATTAACCCCAAATGTCACTCTTTTCATACGAAATATTTTTGGTTCTTTGTCAGTTTGCATATCACAGCCATATATACCTGTGAGAATCTTGATCTTTACCTGCAAGTTTGATTTGCAAAAACATTTCCTTCACATCGGCAACAAGTGCCACTTGATGCATTCTGAATCTAAGTAAGACTGATACCAAATTTGACTGCAGTGCAGGACCTTGTAAAATGCAATCATTTAATGAGGGTTCATCTCCTTCACTTGCAGAAGCATCAAATACTATTCTCGTCTTCGTTGTACTTTTGTCTTCTCTGTATACAGCATGGTGGGGTAGATATCTTATTCTCTCGCTTGTTATGTTATTATCATTTGACTTAATCTCTTCAGCAAATCCTTCTTTTACGTACTGTGTAATTGCCTTTGACTGTTCTTCTGCATTTGTGTCATTTCTTTTCAAACGATTCTCTACACTCTTTAATCGTTTCAAAGCTTGATTGTAATTGTTCTTTAACTTGGAATGATCTTTTCTCCAAGGAATGGATACCTCATATCTTTCTCCGTCAAAATATAATCCTTCTTTAAATTGCTTCAATGCATCAATTTCATCTTCTTTTATTTGTAATGAGTTTCCATTCAAGATTCCTATACTTTCTAGTTCCCAGAAACTTTTGAGTGTGTTACAAATATCTTCCTCAAGAGTTGAAATCATTATGGCCACTCTTTCTTGCTTTTGACTTTCAATTTGTCCACATAGTATCCATCCAAGTTTCGATTTAATAGCTATAGGTCCAATATTATTCATACTTCTGTCAATACTGCTTTCAATTATACTGTAATAAAAATCTACACCAACTAGAATATCTACTTGCTCTGCATCTCTTTGGTAATTATCTGCTAAGATCAGTCCATCTAAATGTAGATATTGTGATGGATCAAAATGTACTGGCTGCAATGGGGCACATATCTGATGAATGGCTAAAGTGTCGATTTCTATGCAAGTAACTTTTAACTCACTGTCTAACCTTTTGATGGAACAGTTAATTCTTTGCATTTTGCTGTACTTTGTTGTATTTCCACCTAAAGTTGAGATGCTCAAAACTTCAGTTGGACCACTTAGACCAAACGATTCAACAATATCTTTGCGAATATACGATCTTTGACTCCCTGTATTAAACATGATGTGAACAGCTAATTCTTGTGATCCTACCACTAAATTAGCAATTGCTGTTTGAAGAAGAACTTGTTTAGTCTTTTGTAAATCTATAATACATCCGCTTAAAGAAGTGCTTTGATTATGCTGGGTCCCTGAATGCAGCAATCGGTGATGTTTCATTCCGCATCCTTCTGCAGTACAGCTTGGTTGTCTACAACTTCTGTAATTATGGCCAGGATTTGAAGGTTTCAAACAGTTAAAACAAAGCTTACTATCTTTCACTATTTCCCATCGATTCTGTACACTTTTCTTTTTTGCTGAATAACAATATCCTGATTCCTGGCCTGATTGTTTGAAGAAATAACAATAATTCATTGTTTCTTCCTGTACGTCTCCAAGCAATGCTGACGCTGATGATACTTGTTGATATCTGTTACTAAATGGAACATGTTTCGACGTTTTGATACTTTTACTGCTCCTGATGCTTCGTTGATTGCTTTCTACTTGAATCCTATCACCGACTTCCTTTGACATTACTTGCCTATTCAAGAATTTGAAAAAGGATCAATCGTGATTTCTTCGTCTTCAATGTCTGATGTTTCCAGTTCCCAACTTTCAGCTAGACTTTGTGGCAATTTCATTTCCAAAAGTGGTATTAACATCATCTGCACATCATTGCTATCCTCTGGTTTCAATCCTAATCCTTCTAGTGCTCTTATCCGATTTTGTAAAGTATCATGTAGTTGGCGTAGCGATGCAGCTTTCGTTTTATCTTTCATCTCAAATTTAACAATCGATTTTACAAGATGGGCAACGATAACTGTCTTTCTTCCAAAACGATGCGAAATAGCTTCCATTGCAGGCTTATAATTGGCAGCTGTAGTTTCGAAACCATCTATTGTCTGAAGAGCTGCTCCTTTCAAACTTGCACATAAATATGAGAATTTCTATGCTGCTGACAGATTTTTGTTATCATGTACTGCACATTTGAATTGATCCCATTATGCATTAAACTTTAAAGTATCTCCATCAAAAGTTGGCAAATCAAATTTTGGCAGTTTTATTTCTTTGTAATGTCGTTCACTTGATGTTACATTTGTAGATAAGGCAATGTTATGTGAGTCTGCAATATATCTTTGACCCTGGCTGTATAGCTTACGAAGTGTACGATGATACTCAGCAAACATCTCACATTCAGCATCCACTTCATCCTCCTAAAGTAACAAAATCAATTGATCATTTAATTTGAAATGATTTTCCTTTTGCTTATCAAGCTCTACCAAGCTATTCTTAATTTCTACCACCTTCCCATCCATCGCCAAACATTCAGTTAAATCCTCAATGATATTTTTTTTCTTTATCCGTATATAATTTAAAACCAACAAAATACAGGACTACACCACGGGGAGCATGGAAATACATAGCAACCCCGTGGCGATTACGAATAACTAGTAAACTAAAACTACAAACACATAAGTAACCTATCTGCATAGCATGGTAGTTGCACGCATTGGGCAATGGTTAGTAGGAAGTTAAATGTAAAAAGGTGTTACGTGCAGACATGTCGAATTAAAGTTATGAATCACCATTGCGGGTTCTACCATGCTTTGCAGACAGACAAATAAGAAACTAGAAAATAAATTAAAATTTAAATACAAAATAGATAAAAAATGTGTCGACAGCTAATTAAATTAATTAATAAGAGAGGGGGCATTCACAGTATTTTACCTCTATTCAAAACGTTGGGAGACTTGAATATATTCTAAGGTTGCACTAAGAACCTTTGCGTTCATTTCAAATGAAAGACTTTCATGACCATAAAGGAGAATATTTACTAACTCATCATTTGAAAGATTTCCCATACCATGTGGCAACAATATTGCATTTACACCATTGAGAAGATAACGTCTTATATCATCATACATATGGCAGAGCAAGAAATAGTGCTCCCTATCCTCGACACCATCATTTATTGGGCATAGTGGGTTCGTAGTGTCATTAGAATTGTGCATGAACTTATGAAAATTTAGCCTGCTAAGGCCAACACGTAATTGAGTTAGGATAGACAATCCCCTAGGGTTATGGATACCAAAAACTGACTTAGCAGGTGGACGGATTATGGAAAATAATCTTCCCTTAAAGATAGCTATAGAGTTGGATTGTCTTATATCTTGATCAAGCCTATCCCATTCAAGCAGGCAGTTTGGGTAGAAGCTGGATTTAAAACCTTTCGTTCTGGTAAAAACTTGCCCTATTACAGCACGCCTACGGAGCTCATACGTGGCTTCCTGTGGATTAGGAATTGGGTACCTTGTGTAATCAGGAGTCAAATTATTGACTATTTTGTAAAAGAGAATTAGATGCCTACTCCAATGTCGAAAGTTTAACGATTCCCATCCGAGCTCATCATACAATTTATCACGAGAAGTTCCTTTCCAAGCCCCTGTCACTGCTAGGGCAGCAGAATACTGCACGGATTCAAGTTTTTCCATTTGATGTGTTAAAACAACGCTATGGCTATAGTCACAGATATTGCCTGGGATGTGATATATGACATCACCGTAATCTAAATGCGGTCAAATGTAAAGTTTATATATCTCATTTAAAGTGTGCCGTGGTAGATATTTTGAAAGGAGTTTAAGCAATGCTATTCCTTGCCTGCATTTGGAAATAACAGCATTGATATGACTAGTAAAGGATAATTTTGAATCTAATATGACTCCAAGGTGTTTGTGCTCTGAGACTTTCATTACAGGGACACTGTTAAAGCATATGGGTGGGTAGTTGGAAGGTGATATCTTTCTAGAGAAAGTTACCTCCACTGCCTGCTTGGTTGGGTCAGGATTGAAGGACAGTCTCCATTTGAGTGCCCAAAGATGATTCATGTTGTCAGCAGCGGTGTTGGGATCGTGAACGATCGTAAAAATAGACGTATCATCAGTGAATAGTTTAACATTACATTTTAGCCCATCTGTTAGATCATTAATGTAAATTAGGAAGAGTAGGGGTCCCAAAATTGAGCCCTGTGGAACCCCTGCTGTTATACTGCTCCACTTGAATACTTTCCATTCAAAACAGTTCTCTGTTGTCTATTTGCAAGGAAACTTTCTATCAATAAAAGTAATCGGCCAGAGATTCCATTACGGCGTAATTTATACAATAAACCCTCATGTCAAACTCGGTCAAAAGCTTTCGATATATCAAGATATACCGAGTGAACATCCAAGGGAGGGCTACAGTCGAAAGCTTGAGATATTGAATTAACAATGGATAAGAGCTGATAAACTGTTGAATCACCAGGACGGAAACCTGATTGATTTGGATTTAGTAAACTGTTAGATTCAAGATGCCGGTACAGCATATCAAACATCAGCTTCTCTAAGATCTTGCCAAATATCGGAAGAAGGGAAATTGGTCGATAATTTTCTTTTAAGTTCTTTTCATTCTTTTTGTGGACTGGAACTACATTTGCTATTTTCCACTTTTCAGGAAAAACTCCTTTCCTAAGACAGTTCTCAAAAATTAATTTAAGAGGAAATACCAGAGCTTTATCACATAATTTGATCATTCGAACTGATATATCGTCCCAGCCATGAGCCTTATCTGGATTTAGTGATCGGATTATGCTCAAGATCTGCTCACTGGAGATGACGAGATCAGTTAATGGAGGAGCTACAGGGAGAGTATGATATGGGATTAGACTGCCAGTATCAATAGTACTACATTGCCTTACAAAATGATCATTGAAAATCTCGGTGTAGCTGGCTCTTAAATGTTCGACTTTAGAGCCAGCTGATATGGGCGTATTTTGCTGACTATTGGCTGACGACTGACAAGAAAACAACTGCCGAAGAAACGAACCACGAATGTCGAACCAATATACGAAAGCCGTAAACTATAACGTAGAACAACAAAATATAACTAAGTTAATTTAAACATGCAAAAAATGAAAGCGAAAATATATAACTAATAGCAACAAATAGAACTCGAATAATATCAACAAGAAGGACTTACATAACGGTCCCGCTTGCCAGTTAACGATGAATAACGAAAACGAATAACAAATTACGAATAACAAATGTTTGACCGCGTGTCTCTCGCAAACCAAAAATCAAGAAGTGAACTCAAGCACAACGGCGTTACTAATTAACGAGACAATAACAAGGATTTGACATTGAATTACAAACAAATAAACAATACAAAAACGCACGCACCAGTCATAAAAAAAAACAAAGCGGCCGTTACATGGCTCCCCTGAAATGTCCACATTTCACTAATAATATCAACACAAATGTTCATAAAATAAAATTTAGTTTCTTCCTCTATTGTATGGCTCCTCGATGGGGATGAACCCTTAAGACTCTGATTGTTGCAAGAGGACAAGTTTTTGAACCGGACGGTCCAGGTATGTCATAGGTGTCATCCGTTTCCCCTTACTGTCAATTGCGTTATCTGCGAGAACTAGTTTGACACTGCGTATATAGCCATCTACACTCGGATACGTTTTCACCAAACGAGCTAATCTCCATTTATTGCGAGGCAAATCGTCATCATCTTTTATAATAACTATGTCATTAATGCACATGTTCCGTCTAGGTTTCTGCCATTTCTGTCTCGTTTGAAGTGTTAATAAGTATTCCTTTTTCCATCGTGACCAGAATTCATTGGCAAGGTGCTGCACCCGTCTCCAACGCTTTCTTGAATACTGGTCTGCATCTAGAAATTTTCCTGGTGGTGGAAGAACAACCTTTGTCTTTAACGTTAGCAAATGATTAGGTGTTATTGGATTCAGATGTTCGTAAGGCTTCACAATTCAATTGCGATCCATTTGCCAATAGTAGTGCATTTAGAACAGCGCGAACGGACCTAATTTGTCTCTCCCAAATCCCGCCCATGTGGCTAGCAGAAGGAACATTCATGCGAAATGTGAACCAATCACATTCATGCTGATGCAGCTCCTTGATAATTTTGTTGTTATCAAGTTCTTGCAAAGCATTCTTTAATTCTTTCTTTGCACCAACGAAATTTGTCCCCTGATCACTGCGAAGTTGTCGAATAGGGCCCCTTCTACATATAAATCTGCGCAGGGCACATATAAATGAATCGGTTTCCAAGGTGTCAGCCACTTCAACATGTACCGCACGTGAAGCCATACATGTGAAGATAACTCCATAACGCTTCACTTCTTTGCGGCGCTCCTTAACTGAAAATGGACCGAAGTAGTCTACAGCCGAATAAGTAAATGGAGGAGCTGGCTCTACACGATCTTTCGGAAGTATTGCCATACGCTGTTGTTGCGGTTCAGATCTTAATTTTCTGCACGTAATGCACTTATGAATGATACTGGAGATTGCAGAAGACATTCCGATAATCCAATATCCACTTGCTCTTACTTCATTCATGGTGATCCCTCTTCCTTGATGCTGTACCTTGTTGTGAAAGTGTCGAAGGATAAGATCGGTTACATGATTTGACTTTGGAAGTATAACTGGATTTACACTCTCATCTGGCAGATTCGAAAGCTTGATTCTTCCTCCTACTCTTAAAATCCCATGTATATCTGTATACGGATCTAATTTGACGAGAGTACTTGACGCAGATGCAGTAAGATGAGCTTCTCGTTGCACTGCTTTAAGAATAACAACTTCAGCACTTTGTAGTTCTTTAATAGTTACTGGTTGAAAACAATCTCTACAGCTTGCAGTTACTTTTCGTTTGGAATGACTATCTTTCGTGTCTTTTAACTTATGCATATATCTAAGGCACAAAGCAACTGCCCTTTTTGCACGCAACCAGTCAGAGAAATACTTTAATCTCTCTACAATAGACCAATCACTTGTCTTATTTGTTACCATGGAAACTACTTTTTTTATTTCTGGATCATCTGCAGAAGTAACAAACTGATCTGATTCCTCAACTTCCCATTCTATTTCATCTTTCCATAGAAACGCTGGACCTTGACTCCATTTTGATTTAATAAACTCAGTGGCACATAATCCTCTTGTAGCATCATCTGCCGGATTTACCTTTGAATTAACAAACTTCCATTGCTTTACTGAAGACTTATTTCTGATTTCTTGGATTCTATTGGCTACATAAACTTGGAAGCGCTTGGCGTTGTTGTTTATATACCCAGGAACGACTTTACTATCGGACCAGAAAACTTCATCAACTATCTTCATATCCAATTCTCTTTTTAATTGCTCACTCATTCTTACAGACAAAACAGCAGCGGCTAGTTCAAGACGAGGTATAGTAACGCATTTCAACGGTGTAACTCTTGATTTACCCATAACAAAAGAACAGTGTACTCTGTTATTTTCGTTGATTAATCGAAGGAAACTACATTGCCCATAGCCTTTAAAGCTTGCGTCTGAAAAATGGTGCAGCTCAGCCTTAACTACCTTTCCAAAGTTTTCCGGTCGATAACAGCGAGGAATAGATAGACGTCTGAAGTTCTGTAATTTCAGATTTCCATTTCATCCATCGATCTCTGATCTCATCTGGTATCGAATCATCCCAGCTAATATCATTCCTACATAACTCTTTTAAAATTACTTTTCCTTCTAGAAGTATAGGCGCTACAAAACCGAGCGGGTCAAAGATTGTACTTATAGTAGACAGTATACCTCGTCGTGTACATGGTTTTTCTGCCAAAGAAATGACAAATTTAAATGTATCTGAATCTGCACACCATTGTACTCCAAGTGCCCGCTCTAGAGGAAGAGCGTCATATCAAAGATTTAGATCTCTCACTGATTCTGCTCTATCTTTCACCAAGATTTGTTTCAAGACTTCTTTGCTATTGGAAGTGAACTTGTGTAAATTGAACCCGCCTCGATGGCACATTTCTTTGATATTTTTCATCACATCTACTGCTTCACTAACTGAGTCAACAGACACAAGGCCATCGTCCACATAGAAATTGCGACGTAGAACATTAGCAGCGATAGATCCCAGGTCTTGTTCGTTGTCATTAGCTGTTGCTTTAAGTGCATAATTGGAGCAGCCTGGCGAAGATGATGCTCCAAAAATATGTACAGTCATACGATAATCTTGCAGCTTTTTCGATGTGTCACCTTCCGGCCACCAGAGGAAACGAAGAAAATCTCTATCCTCAACTGGTACCTGGACCTGGTAAAACATAGATTCAATATCTGCCATTAGCGCTATTGGTGCATGTCTAAATCTGCACAAAACTCCTATCAAAGTGTTCGTTAAGTCTGGTCCTTGCAGGAGACAATTGTTGAGTGACACTCCTTGGTACTGTTCTGAACAATTGAACACAACACGTATCTTTCCCTTTTTTTCATTATATACTCCATGATGATTTATAAAGAAAATAGGTTTATCTTCTTTGACTTCAAGAGCGTGTTCTGGAACCTTCTCAGCGTAACCTTTGTTAATGATGTTATCCATGAACTTTACGTATTGCTTTCGATACATTTCGTCATTTTCAGATCGTTTCTTAAGAAACTGCATGCGCCTATGGGCAAAACTATGATTGTTGTGAAGATTCACATCTGACCTTTTCAACGGAAGTGGTATCACATAATGTCCGCCTTCAAAACGAATTCCGTTTTTGACAATATCAAGGAACCTTATGTCATCTTGTGAAAAAGGAACATCATTGTGTTCTGTAAATTCAAGCTCAAACATCCTTTTAACATCATCAAATGGATTCAAAACTTCTTTCATCTGATGATCAATACGAAACATAGCATCTGAGGATTTCCCTCCAATCTCTTGTGTGAAGATGCGGTTACACATAAGTTCTCCTTCATCTTTTACTGTAAATTGTGGAGTGATTGGACCGATAATTCCCCAGCCTAAAAGAGTTCTGACTGCATACGGATCTTCATCTTTACCAAGGATTACTTCTCTCGGCTTTAGAGCCTTAGGGCAATTACAACCAACTAGTAGTCCAACAGATAGGTCATTCTCCACAATGGGTATCAAATGTTTTATTCTTCGTAAATGTGACCATTTATTCGCTATCTCAGGTGAAGGAATATTATGCCTGTTAGACGGAATGGCAGCTCGAGAGTACGTTTTGGGAAGATTGATTGCTACACCTTTTCTTATATCCTGAATTATCAAACCATCAACCCTTCGAGTACAAATCTTTTCTTTTCCGTGCATAGTATTAAGTTGAATTGATACATCAGTGCCTTCAAGACCCATCATTGTAAGTAAATTATCTGTTATAAAAGTACTGTCACTACCATCATCCAGTAAGGCGTAAGTTTTTACTATATTGTCTGGATTATCTTTATGATGCACAATTACAGGAATTATCATTGATGTAGTTACATCACTTTGCATATCCAAAGATCTACAAACAGTGGAATTGACATTTGCTGACTCACCTTCTGATTGCTTTGCTGCTTGCTGATATGAGCCGACATTATTACTGTTTCGTGTACAATGCTTATTTGACTTTGCACCATGTAACAAGGTTGGATGAGACTTCTTGCATTCTTTACATATCAGTCTTTCCTGGCAATCAGCAGAAAAATGGCCCAATTTCAGACAGCCAAAACATAACCCTTTAGCCTTTACTATACTTCTTCTCTCTTCCAAACTTTTCTTTTTGAATTCAAAACACTTGATCAACTCATGACCAATTCTCTCACACAATGGACACTGAAGCTGAGAATATGAAGCAGCTTGTGTTTGTGACGCTGTGTTTTGTGTCACACCAGTAAGAAAACTTGCTGACTTTGTTTGCCCATAGTTTCGCCCTCTGCTTGATCCTTCTCGACTAGCGCTTTTTCTCTCTTGTCTGAGTGCATCAGGCGAAAATATAGGATCATTTGCTAATTCTGACTCTTCCCTGACGAAATTAACAAAATCTTTAAATTTCACTTGAGACATCGACTTGGCTTGTTTATCATGTGCGTAATGGCACCATTTCACTCCTGAATACGATGGTAACTTTGCTGCTAAATGAAAAATAGTCTGATTAGAATCTAATTCTCCTATAGATCTTACAGCTTTTGCAGCTTCTTGACAGCGAATCAGAAAATCTGAAAATGCTTGTAGATTGGCACTATCACCATTTTTAATTTGTGGCCAGTTTCGTAATCGAGATTTGCAGGATTCAGCAACGTATTCAGGATTACCAAAACGCCGATCAAATAATTTGCGTGCTTCTCTGTAAGCATTTTCCGAATTTACAGCCAAAAATTCTTTTATGACCTCATGTGCCTTTCCAGTTGTATACTTAGCTAAAAAGTATAGGCGATCTTTATCTGAAGCAACATTGTCAGATATAATGAAATCAAAAGCTGTGATAAAGGATGAATAATCAAAAACATCTCCAGAAAATAAAGGCGGTTCTTTAATCGGCAAATGCTGGATTTTTTGTTGACTAGCTATCAAAGAACTCAGTTGTGTCTGCATTCCTTGTATAGTAGTGAGTTGTTTTAATGTCTCATTCCATGTATCTAAGTTTGAGGGTATTGCTTGTGTTTGAGAATGAATAATCGGCCTAGGTTCCTCAAAATTTGATTTTGGTGTTGGTGCTGATAAATCAATTTTGGTTTCAAATCTCAAATTACTGCTATCTTTTCGCTCTTCATCAATATCTGCATTAATGAAAGTAGGAAATCTTGAAGTGGAACCAAGGATACCATAATCTTCAGACTCAAATTTAACATTCTCTTTCCCAACAATTTCTTCTTCATAAAGTTTCTGAAAGGCCTTTTCTTCTGCTTCAGAAACTGCAATTTCTCTTTGCAATTTCAAGTGTCTCATTTGATGTTCTTGTTTAATCATGTTGTCTAAAAACGCTGCTTCTGTTTTTAACCTTGCTGTCTTAGAGGCGGCATCTAATCTTCGTGATCGAATCGATGACGCACGAGAACTTAAAGTGCTCTTATTACTCTTTGAATGATTTGAAACTATCTCATCTTGTTGGATTTTCTTTTCTAATGCTTGAATAAACTCCACTAACCTTAATCGACACTCCATTACACCTCTATCACGAATATCAAACCACTGGTATGATTCTTGTTTTTCTAATTCGTCAACCATAATGTGTTCAAGAGCTTTATGAGTGTCATTGAATTCTTCCTTTAATATATCCAACGTGTCTCTTCTGTTTTCTAGTATTTCTAAACGAACCTCTTTATTTTTGATAGCTTCATTCACCAATTGAACATGATTATTTAATACAGAGTAGGCCGTTTGCCTCTTACTTGTCAATAATTCTAATTGGTATTCTCACCCTTTCTCCGTTAACTTCCTCTGACGTGGCTCTCGATCACCCAATTCTGTTGGAACGAGTGGGGCTGCTTGTAACGAATGCAATGCTTGTTCAAAATACTCATTTATATCATGGTCGCTTTTCTGAGGAAGAAGACTGCTTTCCTCATCCTTATTCGAATTTGACATCTTTATTTAAGTTTTCGATAACAGGCCTAAACTGGCAATATTCATCGTTATTTTACTGTAGCTGGCTCTTAAATGTTCGACTTTAGAGCCAGCTGATATGGGCGTATTTTACTGACTATTGGCTGACGACTGACAAGAAAACAACTGCCGAAGAAACGAACCACGAATGTCGAACCAATATACGAAAGCCGTAAACTATAACGTAGAACAACAAAATATAACTAAGTTAATTTAAACATGCAAAACATGAAAGCGAAAATATATAACTAATAGCAACAAATAGAACTCGAATAATATCAACAAGAAGGACTTACATAACGGTCCCGCTTGCCAGTTAACGACGAATAACGAAAATGAATAACAAATTACGAATAACAAATGTTTGACCGCGTGTCTCTCGCAAACCAAAAATCAAGAAGTGAACTCAAGCACAACGGCGTTACTAATTAACGAGACAATAACAAGGGTTTGACATTGAATTACACACAAATAAACCATACAAAAAAGCACGCACCAGTCATAAAAAAAAAACAAAGCGGCCGTTACACTCGGCTTTAGCTGTAAAATCTAATACGAACTTTTCGTTCTCTAAAAGAGGTGGAATATTTGGTACCCTAGCTTTATTCAGAACACTTTTTAGTAGCGACCAATAGGTTTTGATCCCAGTTGCAGGATGTCCAAGCATTTTACCAACTTTCTCCAAGTACCTGGCTTTGGCATCTTCAACAAGTTTGGAGCTCTGTGTTATCATGCTATTCATGGCTGCTAATTTTTAATTTGGTCAACCATTTCTAACAAATGTTTTATACGCTCTATTTTTTTCCGAATGAAATTTGTGATAGATTGAGTTATTCAAGGTGCCTGCCGAGGTCTGACTGTGATTGTTGTGTTAGGTATGAAGTTAGAAAAAATATTTAGTAAAGTTTCAGTCAATACTTCAACTTGCTGATTAGGACATGTCAAATGGCCAATATGTTCACACCAATTGAAAATCTGAATACTTTTTTGAATAGCATGAGCATCAGCTCGGTTGTAAACCAGATTCTACGACGATATGGAGGTGGTATTGGATTTGTTATACAGAGCTCACCATACACAATTTGATGGTGACATTGCTCTTGCGGTGATGGGTGAACGCCAAACTTTAGAAACAAGTTCGGCTGATCAGTGAAGATGAGATCAATGCAAGATTTAGAATCCCCCATGATATTTGTTGGCTCAGAGATCAGCTGATGTAGGCCAAGGTCAGATGAGAATGGTTCGAAAACTTTTCCTTCTTCATTGTCAGTATCTCCCTGCCACCACTTTGAAGATCTACAGTTAAGATCACCTGTTATGATTACAGCATATGGGTCTTCAGCTGACACCTTGGATAACATAGTTTCAAAGTTTGTCATGAAAATACAAAATTCAGAAGAAGTTTGACTGGGACTACGGTATAGAGCAATAAGAAAGTATTTTCTTCTATTAAGCTGAATCTCACAAACAATGCATTCATGAACAGTCACTAGGTCTAAACGGTTCCTAGCTGGAAAAGTATCTTTGACGTAGGGACCAACGCCACCACGTTTTAGATCTTGAGGGTAGTTACTTCTTAGAAAGCTATACCCATTTAGAGCTAATTTGCTTTCATCAGCAGTGCTGTCAAGATGAGTCTCAACAATGCCTATCAGGTCATAGTTATATACAGAGTTATATGAATTAATCAAAGAGACACGGAAATAGTCATGAGCACTAAGGCTGTTAAGGTTCCATGCCCAAAATTTAAACATACCCTCACCAGGGCCGGGATTTATTTTGATATCAGTACTTAATAAGATATGCTTGAGGGTGAGCCATTGTAATTGGAGAATGTAACATGTGAGATATATTAAGAAGATGTACCTAGACCATTTCATAAGGGGAAAATAAAGGGTATAAGAGAACATTCTCTTGATGGATTTAAAAGTGGTAAAAATGATGAGTTTAATTAGGATGCACATTTCTACAAAAGTGTGCAAAAAGCGAGAATTTGGATTGAATGTTTGCCTGTAGGTCATATGCACTATAATAGAGAAAGGTAAAATCAGAGTCGAAATAAAAATGAAGATCCAACAGAGCATGTATAATTTGAAGGCTAAAAATAGTGCTAGACAACCGGAGTGGATATATAGTCTTCTATTCGTATAAACAGATGAGCAGAAAAGCCCTATCTCTGCCCACCATTGGCAAACATCAACTAACATTGCAATGCATAGACCTCCTCAATGGAGCAAGGTGAAATAGCCTAACTTTTGAATGCGATGTAATGTCTGAATGCCATGTAATGTCAAACGATATGATTAATGTTAATCTTCAAACACTTCTCCTTTCTTCTGATACTAATGATTTCTGAACTTTCATCAGATTTCATAGCACATAGACCCAAGGCGGGTTTATTTTCCTGAGATTCCTGATCACTCCTGAGACATTCTATGAGTGTATTTTTGTTTCCTGCAGTACTAAGTCCCCTCCGTTTAAGTGCAGATTTTAATTCTTTACATGGTAGTAAGTCAAGCGTTTCTAGGCCGACTTCAACATTATCGGATTCCATAGTTGTTCCAAAAGAATCTTGCATAGATTACCAATATTCTCGATTTAATGCCCCTATATCACTATCCGTATCAGCAACCTTATCAGGCTCGGTGGACCAAATGTTTTGAGGTTTCCATGTCCTCATAATAATGCCGTGTACATGATGCCAATATAGAACTCCAAGCAATGGTATGAATGTAGCAAACAATTGATATAAATGCGAAATACTCAGATACTGTAATATTATCCCTCTTGGTTTAAACACAAAATTAACATTTAATAGAAAACGATAAATAGTTTTAAAGTCTTTTCCAACAACAAATAAGTTCAGTCCGTCTCACAACGCGAATGATTTAGGCCAAGCTTGTCCTTCAAATCGACAGCAATTCCAATAAAACACTTTGTGTGTGCTTCGGCACGAAAACTCAGCGATACAGCTTAGATTGTTCCTCCGAACGATTTACGACGATACTGTCCTTTACATAAATTGTTCCTCCGAACGATACGACGATGATGTCCAATAAAAAAGTTGTTTGTGCTTAAAAGTTATTGCTGAACCTTTCACATCACACATATAGCTCAACCAACCGTGAAGTTGTTTTTCACACAGTTCAAACTTTCCTTTTGTGTACTGTCCCGTGGGATATCGTGGGAAGAACCACTCGCCCATACCTCGTGTGGTATTTAAGATCCTCTTCCCTTGATCTTCTTCAAGAAGATTAACATCTTTTTGGCTGGGGGTTGTTTCAGTATCATCTTTGTTCTTTGTAATGTTAACTGCGATAAACTAAAGAAGCATAGAACTAACGAATTAAGTGACATCGTGCAGCAAGCAAATATCTACGAGCATATTGAGGGGTAAATTCCTTGAAGCTGGTGGCTGAGAACAAATATTATCTAGATTTTAACTATATCTGGTATATAAACAACGAATATGAGGTAGCTGTAAAGTAGCATATGAGGAACAATGAACACGAAGATGATAATATGGTAATAAGTACATACAGCTTAATGTGGCTTGTAAGTGCATACTCTTCCCCGCCAAGCAAAAGGAACTAGACAGAACGCAATGGGAGAGTGGACTGCTATCAACTGGTAACTACGTTGACTTATACCCGTGCCATTGATGTATACAATGCTTCTAGGCCTGTACAAATATATCATCATACAGTTGCTTGTTCAGTTGTGCTAATAGTTATAAAGCGACATGCCATATTGGCATAAACGTAAAGGGGTACAATTTAAGGTAGATTTACTCACCCGTAGAATGTGACTCTCAATTAAGCTTGATGCAGGATACTTTGCAGCTAATGATAGAATACCAGTTATGATTAAGCTACCTACTACATGCAGTTGGTCTTGAGTATGTGGGTATTTAAACTTGGTGTGTTGGCAAGAACAGTGTGTCACGAGTAAAATTAATGGCTTAAAACGACTGACCATGAAGTAATCAACTTACACCACTAAATTCCACCAAACAACATAACATCTAACTGCAAAACAATCGCTACTTCCCCCAAGAGAAAATTAATCCACGATTAATTAGTTCAATGAAGCGTAAAACAAAAATTTGTCTGGTCCTCTTAGGCCTCTACTCAACTTTAAACAATAGCGTTCATCATATCTAAGTATAATAAACTATACAATTAATACAATACAAAACGAAGCAGCAAACAACGAACGAGGACAACAACAATGCAAGACTGAACATAAATGTGTGACACAGTGGCACCAACTACAATCGTTGCCAAAATTGTTGGAACGAATTGCAGATTTTTCACACTTTTCTATACCTAGCTCCCCCCCCCCCTCCCCCGTACAATATTGTGTTACTGTGATATACGCTTGGCGTCTCGTAGAATTCGATCGTTTTCACGCGTAGCAACATCTTATCTACAGAATCCAACATTGTTTTCGGGGGGGGGGGGGGGAGGGGGCTTGACGTCACTCAAACAGCATGCTTAGTATCAGTACTATTTGAGTCAATGGCCTGCCTTTAAATCTCAAAGATGTGTGGTGTTCCAAGTAATTTTGGCAACGATTGTCTGAGGGGATTAAATTTAAAATTTGCTGTGTTCTTTGTAACTTTCCTGTATTCTAAGTAAAATTATGCCGCTGAATCTGAAAATGGCATCTAAATTTCAATTTGAGGAATATGTGAAGAGATCTGACGTCATAATTGCTGATAGGCTATATATGTACTCTTAAAGGCTATGCTACCTCTCCCTGCTATAATTTAATGTCAACAGAGTGCAATCTTTAACTATCAAGTTCTATATATGTATAGTAGTGTATGTTTACATATATTTGGTACGACATAGTATTCGGGGAAGCTTTATCAGCTGCTAATCAGTTAGAAACAATACCAAAATAGACGTTGGAGGATATGAGCGAAATCTTAGTGCTAGTAGCAAGCTAATATAAAAGACCCTCAGTATCGTGTGTGGGTGCCAAATGTGTGGTAATTATAGAAGACTTCTTAGCTCAGGTGTAATGTAGGGTGCAGGAAACGGCCCCCATTGGTTGAGAGAGATGAACAGATTACTGTGGCACCGTACCTAATTTTTGATGTGCCAAACTGACAATTGAACTATTTTGTTAATTGATCTTTTAATCTAATAAGCTGCTTATGTATCCTAGTATTGATTAGTTTTAGTTAGTTAGCTCTTGAGTTTTGTTGAAGATAGATGTTACGTAGCAAAACTTAATTTTCATTCGTCGAACCTGCGATACATGGGACAGCCTTGGTCCATGTATAACCAAGAGCTACATTTGGCGCCCAGTGAGTTTTCTATTTGATGCTACGCGATTGTTACGCCGGTATCCTGGTTTGCTGCTGACTTTCCTCGATGCTGCATCTGTTCGTTGTTCAGTGGTTTGCTCGCCGTTTCAAGCCCGAGGGCGTACCGACCGTACCCCTCTCAGCTAAGTGTTTTTCTTCTGTTTGACTTTCGGCGCTCCGCTTTTTTTTTTGCGGGGTGGGGTGTGTATTTGGTTTTACATATTGTTAGATTATCTGCTGGTTACGTGTACTCGATGCGCTTCTTTGCCACCAAAGTATTGAAAAGTTGCTAGAACTTTCCATTTTGCTCAAGGTTAAAGAAAGTATAGAAGATAAAAGTAGATCTCAACTGGTTAAAATAATTAGAAATGCTATTGAGGAAGCTATATCTAATCCAACGGAAGATTTTAATGTGGACACCTTACGTGATACAATTTCGAATGTTAAAGGACCGCCTTCCTCCTTACCTAAATCTGAGGAACAGATCAGAGTTCAACAAGAAATTAGTTATCTTGAAAAGCAACTAGATGATTTGCGACTACTGCAACTAGAATCTGATAAAACAAGAAAAACCCTTTCCGAACAGTTGCGGGCTGCAAAGCAAAAAGTAACAGAGACAAGCATTTCTGATCGTATCGATTCTGCTAGCGCTAATCTAACTAATCCAGCAAAATCCGATACTGTTAAGCCGGGATCTTCTGTCCTACTTAGAGACTTCAAAATTTCTGGTCAAATTGGTGAGCCTGGACAACATGATAAACTAACGTATGTATCGTTAATCCATCAAATAGATACTGGTTTAGAAAGGGGCTATTCCGAAAAAGAAGTTTGTGACGTCATTATTAAATCAATATCCCCTCACAGTAGTTTTGTGAAATTACATCTTAACGTTGCCACAACGCTCGTTCGGGAAATTGCGATCAATTTTGCGCATATTTTTCCAAGAAAAGACGGCTGCTGATCTTTTTCAGGCCATGGTTACGACTGTTCAAGAGCCTAAGGAAACCACGCAACAGTTTCTACTCCGACTTTTAGATTCAAGAAATAGAGTGTCTTTCGCCTCTAAGGAAGAAAATGCTGAATCAGAATATAGCTCTCAATTAGTCGAAAAGTCATTTTTGAAAGCCTTCGAATCTTGACTGCGCGATGAGAACTTAGTTACTAATCTCCGGCCATTCCTTAGGAAAAGCAATATTACTGACGATGATTTAATGAGAAGCGTAAATGACTTAGCAACGAAACAATCCGAGCGAAAAGCGAAGATTGGCGCTGCCTCTGAGCGTACCAAAGCAGCGAAGGCGCAAGCTGTTACTGCCGAAAATGAAAAACAGAATAAAAAGAGCCCTAACATTTCTCGGGAAAACAGTAAGGTCGTTGAGTCTGAAACGAGTAAACTCTCAGCAGAAATTCAATACTTGAAAAGCCAATTAGCCGAAATTAAGCAACAAGCTAGCAATTCTGCTCGAGGCAACTTGGCACCTAGGTTTTCTAATAGAGCGCGCGGTCGGTGGCGGAACAGATACAGCGGACCGCCTCGTTATAGTCGTCTCGCATGTTGCCGTACTTGTCATTCAAATGGCACGACGGAACAGTGTGACCATTGCTTTCAATGCGGGGAGCACGGACATTTTCGTTCGCAGTGTCCTCACTTTAGGAATCAGGGAAACCTGCCACGGTTATTCCAGGGGGGCGTGGAGTAACCGATAACGATGCAAAGCCTCAATGTTGTAATTATTGTGGAACTATACAAAATGGATTGACTATTTGGACATGTAGCGGTTGTTGCCTTGTTAAGTATTGCGGTGAAGTATGCCAGCGGAAACATTGGTTACAGCATAAAGCTATTTGCACGGCAGTTCAAATTTTTAAATAACGAGTCGCATAAAAATGCGGTACCACCGAATTTCGTAATGCACTTAACTCCAAAACAATCGTCTCAAATCGCAAAAATTGTTGGGAAACGATGTACAATTAATTGTAAACTAAATGAACTGTTTGTCGAAGCTTTATGGGACACGGGTGCCCAGGTTTCTATTATTTCGGAACAATTTCTTCGTAATCGTTTTCCCGGTATGAAGTTGAGAAACATCTCAGAACTTATCGATTGCGAATTAGATTTCACTGCAGCTAATGGTACGTCAATACCGTACACAGGATTTGTTGAGTTTACTTTTACATTGAAAAACAGACGAGATCCGATTCTTGTTCCGTTCCTAGTAACGACCGACGACATTTCAATGCCGCTTGTCGGGTATAACGTAATCGAGCTGTGTATAAAGTCCGGACTAACTAGCCCTGAGTTAGCGTGTGTCTTCCCATCTTTGAGACGTAACAATGTAAATACTTTATATCATATTATTGAAGCTAACAATGATGCTGATTTGTGTACTGTTCGAACAAACAAGAAAAACGCTTTGATTAAACGTGGACAATGCTCTGAGATTTCGTGTAGGATTAATCATGGACCTATCGCTTCCGCAATTCCTGTTATTTTTGAGCCTGAAGAAAATCAAGACGTACCACATGGTCTTGTTGTTTCAGAATCATTATTTTCATTAAAACCCCGAAAAGCAAGCGTTATCAAATTTTTAGTCGAAAACACTACAAAACATGATATCGTTTTGCCAAAACGCATGGTTCTTGGTCGGATTCAGCTAGTGCAATCCGTAACCCCTGTAGATGTGAAGTTGAAAGAAACAGTTGTCAGTCCCGAACCTACGATAAACGCAAATGTCAGTAGTGAGGTTGGTTTTGATAAAAATATTCCAAATCATGTCAAACAGATTAATCTAGATGGTCTTACGGAAACCCAGAAACAATCTGCTTTGAACTTGTTATGCGAGGAACAAAATTCATTGTCGGAAGATGATGATGATATTGGTAGAGTCCCAAATCTAAAACTGCATATAAATCTGACAGATAACATTCCTGTGCAGAAAAATTACGTTGCTGTACCAAGACCGCTGTACCCCGAAGTAAAAGCGTATATTGAAGACCTTTTAAATAAAAATTTTATTTGTAAATCAGACTCCCCATACAGCTCTCCAGTAGTCTGTGTAAGAAAGAAAGACCAATCGTTGAGACTTTGTGTAGATTTTCGTGCTTTGAATCAAAAGACTATTCCGGATCGTCATCCGATTCCGCGGATTCAAGAAACGCTAGATAATTTGGGGGGAAACGCGTGGTTCTCGATTTTAGACCAGGGTAGGGCATACCATCAAGGTTTCGTTAGTGAAAAGAGTCAACATCTTACAGCCTTTATTACCCCCTGGGGATTGTATGAATGGAAGAGGATTCCCTTTTGACTTCGCAATGCGCCGGGTGCATTCCAACGATTTATGGAAAATTGCTTAGGAGACTTACGAGATGAAATTTGTATTCCATATTTGGATGACGTAATCGTGTTCAGCAAAACTTTCGATGGACATTTGGCAAATCTCAGAAAAGTTTTACAACGCCTAAGAGAACATGGAGTAAAATTAAACCCTCGGAAATGTAACATGTTTCGGAGAGAAGTTAACTTTCTAGGAAGAATCATCTCTCCCGAAGGATATCAATTAGATCCAGAGAGTATCAAGCCAATTTTGCATTTGCAAAAATCAACCCCACAAACCGTAGGTGATGTTCGACGTTTACTTGGCCTCCTTGGGTATTATCGACGGTATATTAAAAAGTTCTCATCGATTGCAAAACCATTGTATGATCTATTATCGAAGTCTGAAAAAAACAAATCAACGTGCAATCAAACATCGAAATCGAATAATCAGTTGCACTCTAAGAGTTCAGTTATTTGGAACGAAAAACACCAGCGTACCTTAGACACATTAATTGAACAGCTGATATCACCTCCGATTATGGCCTATCCTAACTTTTCAGATCCTTTTATACTCCATACGGATGCATCAGAAGTAGGACTAGGTGCAGTTCTGTATCAACGTCACAACGGTTCGTTAAGAGTTATTGCATATGGCTCTCGTACTTTATCGCCAGCAGAGAAAAACTACTACCTTCACTCTGGTAAACTCGAATTTTTAGCGTTGAAATGGGCGATATGTGATCAGTTTCGTGACTATTTATATTACGCGCCATCGTTCACTGTATATACCGACAATAACCCATTAACATACGTACTTTCATCCGCAAAATTAAATCCCACTGGTTTACGTTGGGTCAATGAGTTAGCTGATTTTAATTTTACCATAAAATATAGACCAGGTAAAGTAAATTGCAATGCCGATACTCTTTCGCGCATTCCCGATTTCGAATCGTACGTGATCACGTGTACTGAGGAAATGTTACCAAAAACTAGAACTGCAGTAACATCCGCTGTAAATATGCTCGCTACTGGTAAATCGAATTGGATTATGCCACTCACGATCGATCCAACTGTTTTGGCTATTGAAGATATGACTTCTCAGAAAGATTTATCATTCACAGTAAACGATTTAGTTCAAGCCCAATTAAGTGATCCTGTTACAAGTCGCGTTATTCATTTTATGGACAACGGTAAAAAGCCTCTACCTAAAGATCTTTTGCATGAATCTCCTGCTGTAAAATGATTGCTACGCGATTGGCCTAAACTTGTACGTAAGGATGGTCTCTTAAAACGTAACATCGGTACTCATTCACAAATCGTTTTACCTCAGAAATACCATCGCTTAGTCATTAAGGAGCTGCATGAAAACATGGGTCATCTTGGACCCGAACGCGTTTTGGACCTAGCTAGACAAAGATTTTTCTGGCCTCGTATGCACGCAGATATTGAACATTTAATACACAACGTTTGCACTTGCGTAAAACAGAAACGTCCGACATTTCATACGAGAGCTCCGTTACAGCCGATTATTACTACGTCTCCGTTCGAAATGATTTCTATCGACTTTTTGCATTTAGAGCGTAGCAACGGAGGTTGTGAATACATTTTAGTTATCGTCGATCATTTTACCCGTTTCGCTCAGACGTATTTTCATTTTCATTTCATTTCATTTTAAATTATTTATACACAAAATCCCTTCAGCTAAATCTAACAATACAAAAAGAAAGGTTTATTAATTAATACTATATACTAAAGCTAAAAAACTAATGGCATTGCTGATCTTCCAGGGAGTCGTGTTTTTTTTGGCTTTCAGCTCATCAAATGCATTTTCAGTTGTTTTTTGAATCGGCACAAGGTAGGAAGCTCCCTGATACTTATTAGGATTTCATTCCAGACCTTAAGAGCTGAATACGAAAATCCTTTTTTGGCGTACTCCAGATTGTACCTCGGAATCTGAAGATCTCTGCAGAAGCGTGTGTTATAGTTGGAATAATGGGATCTTCGTTGAAATTTGTTCCAAAGGTTTTCAGGGCAGAGTCTATTCATGATCCTATAAGCCATAACGGCACGATCAAACATAACAAGTTGCTCAGCACTGAGGAGATTATTTGACCATTTATCTTTAATCCTAGCTGTTTCGATTATAAAGATGGCCCTGTCTTGAAGACGTTGCAGCGATTCCTTTTTTGAATGTGTGAGGCTACCCCAGATAACATCTGCATATCGCATGTGACTTTCTACAAGAGCACGATATATGTTGCTTAACTGAGATTGTGGGAGGATATTTTTCAACTTTTTTAAAGATGTAAGACCTCCAGAAACTTTCCCTTTGATAGTTTTGAATTGTTCTTCCCAGTTAAGCCCTTCGTCTACAATAACTCCAAGTGATTTTGTCTTTTTCACCCGTTTTATATCGGCACCATTCAGTCTCAATGTTTCATGTATCTCGACTTTGTTAGTTCTACGGGGGTGTCCAATTATCATATACTCCGTTTTTTGAGGATTGGCACTTAATTTATTTAACCTCATATATTCAGAGATTTGGGTCAATTCCTCTTGAGCCTTATGAACTAGTTCTTCAACATTCATAGATGTTACGGTCACGTGAGTATCATCAGCGTACATACCAGCCTTAGAAACTTTCAAACATTTTTCAAAGTCATTCAGGTATATTATGAAGAGAAGTGGACCGAGACAGGAACCCTGGGGAATACCACATGTAACTGTCCTAGGCCTTGACTCATAACCGTTGGCTGCACAGTACTGCCTTCTGTTTTTGAGGTATGATTCAAACCAGTCTCCAGACAGTTCTCGAATACCGTATTTCCTCAATTTTTCTAAAAGAATTTTATGGTCAACGGTATCGAAAGCTTTTTTGAGATCGAGGAATATTGCCAAATTAAGTTGCTTGTGGTCAATATTCTCATACCAGTAGTCAGTACTATCAATCAATGATGTTATTGTCGAACAAAGTTTTTGAAAAGCTGATTGACTCATTGTTAGAACTTTATTTACCTTGAGGTATTCATAAACTTGATCATGCACAATTCTTTCGAGAATCCTCGAGAATACAGAGATCACCGAGATAGGCCTATAGTTGTTAGCCTCGCTTTTAGAACCTGATTTAAAAATAGGGGTGACTCTCGCCAACTTCCAGACATCAGGGAAATACCCTTCCATAAAGAAGAGTTGAAAATCAGTGTCAACGGTTTAGAAATGAGATCCACAGCGTCCTTTATCAGAATTATGGGGATCTTATCAGGCCCTGGTGCCTTGCCATTTTTTAGTTGCTTAATGGCCTTAGGTACGTAGTTGTCATCTACCGGGGTGAGCCTCATCGTAGTAGGTTCATTATTAATATGTTGAAGAGGATCATCATTAGCATTTTGTTCAATTTTACTCGCAAGCTTTGGTCCAACTGAAACAAAATGGTGATTCAATGCCTCTACTATATCTCCTTCCTTGGTTAGCTTTTTGCCCCCAATGTCCAAACTCGCAGGCATTGTTGATTTCGAGGATCTATCTAATACATTGTTAATAGTCTGCCACATTTTTTTCGGGTTGTCCTTATTTTCATTGATTAACCCGTGGTAATGTGACTGAACAGCAACCCTTATTTCTTTTGTTACTTTATTTCTGAGTTGCTTATATAAGCTCCATTTCTCAGGAGATTTTTCAGCAGCCCTCTTTGCCAAATCCCTCTCCCTCATTAGGTTTCTAATGGATTGATTTAGCCAAGGTGCAAATTCGCCCCGTACTCTCCTTTTTTTAAGAGGTGCATGCATATCCAAGATAAGCTCAAAAATCTCCTGAAAGGCGGAGGCCATCTCATTTGGATTTTCAGAGAGTGGATCAAGGATGGTAGACCAATCAATCTGGCGTAGGTCGTTCCGAAATAGTTCCTTATTATATCTGCTAAGGCTGCGAGACTCAATAATTTTTGGCTTTTTCTTCTTGAGTCTCCAAGCGTTGATTTTTCTTATTGCATACACCATGTAGTGGTCAACCATCCCAATCCGTAAAACATCTGCTCTTAAGATGTACCTGGGGCTCGTTGTTGAGAAATGGTCTATTAGCGTTTTTGTGGTTTTCTGTTCGTTTTGCTCGTTTGTCGTAATAGCAACCCTTGTGTACTTATTTATTAACTGTGTGAACTGAAACTCGGAATAAATAGTTTTGAGTTTCTTGGCATTGGCGTTTTGATTGTTTTTAAAGTCACAGTTGGTATCACCAATAAGAATCATCTCCTTTTCCTCTTTGTCAACTTTCCTCAATATATCCCTTAGATTTTCGAAAGAAGCATCGTCCACTCCTGAGGTTGGAGGACGGTACCAGCACATAACGAGAAAAGGTTTGGCATGATTTGGTGTGAATTCAAGTGCAACAAGCTCTAACTTGTCACTTTTGATCTTAACAGTTGGTTCTGACAAGCTTTCTTTCACGTAAATGGCCACTCCTCCGCCGTTAGTATTTCGGTCATTTCTATAAATATTGTAGCCATTAATGTTTACATCGGAGTCTCTAACTGTTTCATCTAAACGAGTTTCACTTAGGCCAATGATATCAATGTCATTATCATTGAGCACGATTTCGAGCTCCCTTCTATGTTTTCTTAGGGAGACTATATTCAAAAACGCTATTTTGAGACCCTTTCTCTTACAAGAGCGCATATTACTACTTGCTGCCGTTTTATTATCTGAGCTGAATGAACCCTAGCAATACTTTATATATTTACTCAAATTACCTGAAAGCTTTCTTATCCCCCCGTCATTTACATGTAACCCATCTTTCCATAAATTGCTATACTGAATATTAGCGTTATCAATAATGTCAAAACCGTTCATAGCGAGTTCTTCTTCAAGTAACCCATTTAGCTTTCTTACCTTTGCGTTTATGGATTGGTCGTCATTTCTTCTAATCACTGATGAGAAGGCGATTCATGATTTCGGGTTGTTTGTTTGGATTTGTTTAAGTGTGTTGACAACATCTTTACATAGTTGCTCTGGTGCGCTGGATTTCGCGTCATTAGTTGCTGCATGGACTATGATAATTTCTTTATCGCTTTTCCCAACTTTGCTTACAGCTTGCTTGATTTTCATGCCCGGTTTGCAATCAATCTCAACATCACGGTGGTCATTGGATAGTTTTGTATCATCTATTCGCCGCAGCTGTGAATCTCCTACAATTAGGACCTTTAACTTTTTCACTTTGTTTTGTTTACCAGCATCTTTCGGATTTCTCTCTCCAACCATTTTCGTTTTTTCTTGGTGATAGACCTGTTTGTTTATGTCAGCATTTTTGTTTTTGTTTTGTAGTTCATTCAGCTTTTGATTTGCAACTTTAGCATTGGACAATTGGCTTTTGTCTGTTTCATTAGATGACGTTCTGCTTCAGTAATGAGCTCTGATCCAATTTCAATTGTTTTTCCCACTACTGCTTGTTCTCTATTGTTTACTTTACTATTGTTTAAATCATTTGATTGAATTCCATTATTCTCAGAGCGAACTTGTTCAATTCTCACTTCCAACGCTCGGTTTTCTAATTTCAATGAAAGATTTTCAGCCAATAAATCATCTGATTTGGATCTTTCCTCTTGCAGCAGACGATTGAGAAGGTTAATGCTGTCCACCATTTTCAAAACAGAGCTTAACAAGTTGGTTGACTCTGCGAAACTTCCCACTGGGTGTGACTCAGAGCCAGTTGTCCGCGGGGCCATGCTTTGTTGACTCGTGCCGCCTAGGACGGAATGCCTGGGGTCCCCGTCGACGCTCTGCAACCGGCTTCTGCACCCACTTTCTATGTCATCCTTTGCAATGGCTCCTTCCGATAAGAAGAATGAATCTTCTCCATTTGGAGTTTTCTTGATGTAAATTTTGCCTGCTTCAAGCATCTTATCTATGGTGTTGAGAGTCGCATCCATGGCTAGGCCACGCTTCGTAAGTATGTGATTCGAGATGCTTTCTTTGTCTGGTCTTTGCCTCTGCTTTAATCTGATTTCATTTATTGCTTTATGGATTGTACCTTCGTCAATAGTTGCTACCATCTTCAACAGACTGATGAATGCCAGATAAACGGCATTAAACACACAATCAAAAACTCAGGTTAAAAACACGTCCACGCACCTGAACGAGAGAGTATCTATCGTATGCAACTCTGAATAAGTCTGCTAAAACTGTTGCTTCCAAGTTATATAACGACTTCATTTTACGTTTTGGCTTTCCTACTAAGATCCATCACGATCAAGGGGCAGAATTTGAGAACAATCTTTTCGATCACCTTCAAAAACTTTGTGACATTAAACATTCGCGCACGACACCTTATCATCCGCAAGGTAACGGACAAGTAGAGCATTTTAATCGTACTTTATTATCTATGCTTCGTACTTTACCAGAATCGTATAAAAGTCGTTGGCACGAGCATCTCAATAAGGTCACTCATGCTTATAACTGCACGCGGAATGATTCTACCGGTTTTTCGCCATTTTATCTTTTGTTTGGAAGACACCCTCGTTTACCTATCGATATGATTTTTAACATTGATCAACCTTCGTCTGCGTGTAGCTATAATGAATATGTACAACAATGGAAACAAGCCATGGAAGAAGCCTATAGCATTGCCAACCGTCGATCGATTGCCGCTGGAGAAAAGAATAAAGCTCGGTATGATTTGCACGCTAAGTCAATTGATCTCCATCCGAACGATTGGGTGCTCGTTCGAAATTTGTCGGAGAGGGGAGGACCCGGTAAATTACGGTCGTATTGGGAAAAGGAAATTCACCGCGTTATTCCACGTAAAGATAATTTTTCGCCCGTATACGAAATACAACGAGAAAACGGATCAGGTCCTATTAGAGTATTGCATAGGAATCTATTGTTGACATGCAACAAATTGCCAATGGATACGGATGCTGCTCCGCAACAACCCATTTCGAAATGTCGTAGACAGCAAGAGCACATTTTGTAATTGACCAATCAGCGGATTTGTTTACATAAAATTATTATCCAATCATGTGCCTCCATTTTTACCTTGTTTCTTCATTTCGCCATTGTGAAACGGAGGTGCTGTGGAGAATTCATGCCTCATAACTTTTGCCCCGGAAAAAAATTTACGTTCATTTACAACAGCGATTTTTTGGCTACAACTTCGTATCTACATTTCTCATCGATATCTCCGAGCCCTAAGCTGGGCTATGATCCGTTACAAAAATACTAGACATTGCGCACCACCCTGCCATGATCTCCCATTACACAGGTCCTCCATGAGCACCCCTTCACCAAGCAAGCAGTAAGGAGTTTGTTTTTTTATCTAAAAACCGTTGGACTAGAGCTAGGTATGCCTAATTATCCTGAATTCACTTCTACTCTTCTCAGATCTGGGTTGGGTACGCATAGTTCTGAAATTATCACAGCTAGGCGTCATATCGGCCCCCCTAAAGCTGGATGATAGCCATGTTCAAAATTAAATGATGTTTAGATTGTCCTACGCTGATAATTTAATCCAGGTATATCAAAACTGGTCACTGTAGTGAAGTTATGACAAAAACAAACCTCTTTAACTCTCGTAATGTCTAAGGCCGTCCTCGACTGTCTTTATGGCGTATACAGTTTTCCACTTTGGCGGGAAATCTGAACGTCATTGGTTACAGGCATGGGAAGTAGCATTCAGGTAATACGGGGAAAGCCAAACCATATTGTTCGAATACCAGCCATATTAAATAGTGCTAAACTAAAAACTACACCACTACAGAGTCAAAGATACCGAAATATCGTTATCTGCAAGCATTTCGGAAGTTGGCTGTTGCAAGAGGCTTCAGAGCCAATAAAGTTGTCCGTGTTTGTACGAAGTGCATCGAACTGGCACCAAATAAGAGAGATTTTAATAGATTAATAAAGACAAACACACAAAACTATGAATAAATTTCATCCTGTGACCAGTTAGAGTTAGTCAGGAAAAGCACTTCAACAACTTGTTACATTGGAATTGATTAAATTGATGGTGTTGAAATCATCTGCTTGTAGCTTTTTGTTCTTCTGAGATTTCATTCATAATATCCGAGGTTTTCTGCATCTGTTCTCCTTTCTGGCTCATTTTGTCCCAAATTTTCAGATCAAAAACATGTGTTATGTACAGTGTTGAGTTCTATTAACCAAGAAATTCAGCTTTTGCCCCAAGAAAGTTTTAAGAAAGTTTGAATACTGGAATTGCCAGAATACTAAGAGCGTTTGAGTACTGGGGTCATTTTAAACTTTCTTATAAAAAAATATGCATAATTAGGAGAGGGGTAAATATTTTTCAATCCTACTGTTCAGTGACAAAGAATACTTTTTATGTACCAAAAGAGTATAACACAAGAATGTGTATGCCAATATTAACTAGTTTATAGTAAAATTTACATAGTGCAAAAATAAATGCAGCTACTGGAAGAACACAAATGTAAAATATGGAAAAATCAAATTGAGTAACAGCACTTAAATGAGGTTGTTAGTGCAGAAGAAGTTCTTGTAATATGTTAGATGAAAGGTAACTGTATAGATCAAAATAATTAAATCTAAATAATGTTCTCTAAATTAGCTACATTTTACAGCAACAATCCATTAATGACAAATATGAAAAAGAAAATGAAGACTTAAAATGGGCAGAAGATAATACTGGAGATTTGAGATAGATTGATCATAAGAAGAATGATGGACCAGCAATGGTTAGTGTAAATGACACAGACACTGATTCTCAAAAAACAGACACACTAAGCTGTCCTAGTCAAAAAATGTGGATAAGTTAACAAGAGGCTGTAGCAGTTGGAGAAAAAGGGTCAGAGAAAATGGAGCAAGAGGAAGCAAAAACCAAATCACACACAAAAATGTATTATACAGATGTTGGTGAAGTTGACATTGTTGAAAATGATATTATTGTGAAGAGAGAGATATTTGAAAATTTACTAGAGATTGCAACTTTAAGGAATATGGGGCTTACAGCACACCCTAATACAGTTCTCAGTGAAACAAAAAAAGCTTCTTCAGAGCATATTGCAACTTTTCACCAGTTTTTTGAGGATGCTGTTACTAACAATTACATGGTAGCTCTTTTCATAGATGACTTTCATAATATTCATAGCTATCATCGCCCATCATCATCAAGCCAACTCAAGTATGCCATATGACAACATTTCTTGTAAAAAAATTTCCAACAATGCCTGCCATCAAACCACATAGCTATGCTGATCAGGATTCACTACCAGCAAATTTAGCTCTATTTGAGCCTCTTCTACAAGGGTGTACACTATCTCTTTCAAAAACACATGTTGATATAATGCCAGATTGGCTTCAAGCAAAGTTCTTTGACCCTGAGTCCCAAAGAAGCAGACTGCTTGTTCATGATTGCAAACAGAAGGAAATTCAAGACATACAAGCTACGAGGTCAATGGCAAACTGTAAACTAGTGGACTGCATAAAGCTTCCATTCTTGAGAATTTCCACTCTGCACTGGAATATCTTCTACAGTAGAAAGTGGTTTGTCAGTATACATCAATAAATTTCTTGATCCATTTATTGGTGATTGGCCTTGTCAGTTCTTTGTCCTTCAAGTTGTCTTCATTGAAGGAATATTTAGTAAAAGTTATAAGAGTGAGCCCTTCTAAATCTAGTATAACCTAAGTATAGCCTAAAGTATAGACTTGTGTTCTTCAGATTCCTTGAGATAAATGTGTTAAACAAAGTGAACCTAAGAAACAATGAGAAAATATTGACTCGAATGTACTACACGAACAAGCTCAACAATTATCAATCATTTCTTTTCACTGATTGAGCTATTTTCTTTCCTAACTGCTTCAGGAAATGTGATATGAAAGATCAGTGCATGTGTAATGAAAGTCCAACTTGCAGAGTAATTCGTGGTTGTGGCCATTCCTACCATATCACTTGCTTGATTCCAAATATCAGCTCTTGCCCCAAGTGCACCCATGCCGTACAGCTTGAGATGAAAACATTGGCAAAAAAAGCAACGGAGGCAGTATACCAAAGTGACCTGAATCACGAGTTTGATTACGGCTATGGTTGTTCAGATCTTGAGGTTGATGATTTGACGACAAGTGTTCTAAGCTGTCCAACTGAATCTGACAGGATAGAGCAATTAATATAGCAAATTTGGACTTGGCGGCGTCCAAGTATACGACTGACCTGAACAGCTTTTTCATTTCAACTCCTCGTGGTAGATTCGATTGGAGGCGAATTGCATTGAATTAAAAGGTTGTTGATGCTGAAAATGTTGTTGTCGTATACTAGTTTTTGAGCGGGAAATGTAAACTAAGTCGACGAGCAAGCAGAATTCCCAAAAGCGATACTAAAGGCTTATGCTGATTCAACTTGTTGCTCTAAAAGCCACTTTGTTGTTATCATCCAGCTTTAGGGGTACCAACATGACGCCTAGCTGTGATAATTTCAGAACTATGCGTACCCAATCCAGATCTGAGAAGAGTAGAAGTGAATTCAGGATAATTAGGCATACCTAGCTCTAGTCCAACGGTTTTTAGATAAAAAAACAAACTCCTTACTGCTTGCTTGGTGAAGGGGTGCTCATGGAGGACCTGTGTAATGGGAGATCATGGCAGGGTGGTGCGCAATGTCTAGTATTTTTGTAACGGATCATAGCCCAGCTTAGGGCTCGGAGATATCGATGAGAAATGTAGATACGAAGTTGTAGCCAAAAAATCGCTGTTGTAATTGAACGTAAATTTTTTTCCGGGGCAAAAGTTATGAGGCATGAATTCTCCACAGCACCTCCGTTTCACAATGGCGAAATGAAGAAACAAGGTAAAAATGGAGGCACATGATTGGATAATAATTTTATGTAAACAAATCCGCTGATTGGTCAATTACAAAATGTGCTCTTGCTGTCGTAGACGCAATACCTACCATACACGATCTAACACACGACTTTCTAATTCTCGTGCGACAGATAGTTCGATGTCTGACAGTGAATCAGAAGATGAAATTTTTATTCCAGCGAATAATAATCGAATATTGGAAAGACCGACGTACTTATTAAGAAACGAGCCGGTACCAACGATTGATATACCAGACGTACCTGATAGTGGAGAAGCCGTGAACTCTGTAAATGATAGAGACCATGAGCCGACGAAACAACGCGAAATGCCTGATAGTGCCGCACACGAACGTTTAATCGAACAAACGTCGTCCGAGACACAAGAAACTAATCGTCCAGTCCGTAGTCGACAGCCACCAAACCGATTAGCTTATTATGCACCAGGTCAATCGTTATTGACTTCGAATGTCCATAATATTAATAGTGTTCCGCGTGTTCCAGCTCTTTCAACTATCTTTTCATCTATACGTCGCTTTATACCATCCAATCGTTCGCAGTCGTATCCAGTTGTTGTTCACACGGTATAAGAGCCGAATAGTTCGCTTGATTATCAGAAGTACATTGTTATCGTTCCTGATTTTTCAATTTCATTTATATATATATTCATTTTTACATTTACTATATTCTCAGTATTCTTTTACATGAACAGCTTTTGTACATTCGTACGTACCGAAATAGCCTCGCCTATTTCCCGATCGATTTTTTTACAATCGATATTCGCAAGTCACGTTACGATTCTTCAGAGAAACAAATGTTATAGCTACTGAAGGAATCACTATGGAATTGAAACAATTTATACCAACTGGAAAGTCATTGAACACAGATAATAACTCTTATTTTGTTATTATCTTTCGCTATTGGTATTTACGCTTGTTGGAAGTCAATGAAGATTGAAGAACGTTTTCTCACCGCTTCCATGAATCCTCAAGGATGTCAGGGACGACATTTTCTTTAGAGGGGGAGTATGTAGGGTGCAGGAAATGACCCCCATTGGTTGAGAGAGACGAACAGATTACTGTGGCACCGTACCTAATTTTTGATGTGCCAAACTGACAATTGAACTATTTTGTTAATTGATCTTTTAATCTAATAAGCTGCTTATGTATCCTAGTATTGATTAGTGTTAGTTAGTTAGCTCTTGAGTTTTGTTGAAGATAGGTGTTACGTAGCAAAACTTAATTTTCATTCGTCGAACCTGCGATACATGGGACAGCCTTGGTCCATGTATAACCTAGAGCTACAGTAACACGGATGAGGTTGTCATGGCGTGTTACTCCATTCCTTAGTGAAAGAATGGCCAGTGCTATATTTGTGTGTAGGTCATGCTGCTAAAATTCAGTGTACAGTTATCGTCACCCTACAGTTTCATTATTCGTTGCCTGGTAATTAATGGCCGCGAATGATGTTTCAGGTTTGAATGCTTTAGGGGGATATGGGGATATAACAAATTTTCTGATTATTGAAAATAAGGAAATGGTTTGGTGCGTTTTTGATTTTCAATGCTACGGATTTGGATTTAGAAATAGTTTATAAATGTGAAATAGATTCAGTAACTTAGAAGGAGTACGGTGGAGGGTCTGTCGCTTGGTTATACGTATGGGACGTGCTATTTCGACTGTGAATGTCTGCAGACAGGGCCAATGAGGTGGACATAGATAAAAGATCCGTAAATATCATATAGATTAGGTGGCATCATTTCAATTTTGCTATCAGTTAAAGTGGAGCGAATGCACAGACGGTCCAAGCTGCCCAAAATGCTTTGCATCATTTATTCTGTAAAATAGGGAATATACTACCTTCAATTCTCCCATTAAAAAGCACGACATCTCTGGGGAACTGGGGGCTTGAGCCCCCGTACTTTCTTCCAGCCAGCACATTTTGAAGAGCAAGTTTGCTTAGGCAATTTTATTCACTTTGTAGCCCCCAAATGCTATTTGGTGGTGTTTTGCCTGATATATAGCTACCTTGCACAGAATTGGTATCTCGGACGGTTTCCAACGGTTACCAGTTAAGTGAACCCCTTACTTATGGACTATAGGTAGCGTATTGAATCCAAAAGATACCTCTATATAATTGACATTTCACTGATGATTATGAGGACGCCCTGTTATGCACCTCCCCCTTGCGCTTTGGATAGAAAAACCGAATTCTGCCAGCTTGCGAACGGTTTCCACTCACAGTAAAAAGGATAAGATATTCACTTCCTCTTTCCTCCAAAATCCACCGGTAACCGTGCAACCGTGCACAAAACTCGACGATCTCAGTCGATCATGTGGACTAAACAGTGCAGAAATATTACCTACGGTAGCCCTAACATCAGTGGACTACATTTGGCTTAAGATATCGCAGAGACGCACACTTACAGACGAAATATAATGAGATATATAAGTGGCAACCGTTGTGGCAACCGTTGGCTTCGCCATCATAGTCTATTTTTAGTAGCATTGTAATATAGTAGTGGACGCTCAATGGTTCCTGTAATGAGTAAATAGTATGCGCGACGTAGTCTTCTTTCATACTATTTTCTTTGTAAGTAATAAACCACCATTTAAGGCTTTAGTGCGAAGCACTAGCCCTCATCATTCTTATTGTGCAAGGCAGAATACACATACACCGTAGAAATAGTAAAAGTAGAGGAGTTCATATGCCATAGAGAGAGAGAGTTCAACTCATTTAGACAGAATTTTTGCGTTCACATATAAATTAATACTTCGTTCTATTTCCTCTAGTTTCTACAATACATCTAAGTCGTTTAGGTATAGTGTCAATTGTTTTCTTAATCAGGTCTCCGTTAACACAGAGTAATGCATTTGATACCCTTTGGAAAAAAGAATTGTATGGTTCATATGTTATTGTTTTTCTCAGCGCTTCTTCTTGCACTGCCCTTTTTACATTACTGAAAATGTTCTCCATAGGATTCAGGTCTGGTAATCGTTGGGGTATTCTTATTAAGGTAGCACAAATGTCCTTCAATGCTTCCCGTGCAACTTTACTGTTCTGACAAGGATCGTTGTCCATGACGAAGACTTTTTGTATTTGACTGCTTCGTGAAGACATGCGTGCATTAATAAAGGCTTGGAGTAACTTTCTTGCTACAAAGTTCGCAGAATACTCTCCAGTCATTTTCTCGTATGGTTCTGCCACAATTACTCCACCATGATATGCAATGGCGACCAGAAAGTGCACTCGTCTACCCCCCGCCAGATCTTTTGACCCTGTTGTTGTATACTGGAGACCCTCACACCGCTTCCGCCAAACCTTCCCCCTTGGTTTTGAAGCCTCGCGTAATGGATTGTATTTGTACACGAATGAGACAGCATCTAGATAGAAGGCCACTCTACCTCTCCAGAAATCATTGGTGAATTGACTCAGTGAATGTTTGGCGAATACTTTTCTTATCTATTTGTCCTTCTTGGATAGCAAGCCCTTCTTCCTTGGCTGTAGCTTTTTGTATCCAGCAGTATTTAAGAGGCGCACCAAAGATCTATAGCTTCCTCTCGTCATCCCACTTTCTACCATAACAGTTTTGACTGTAGGATTTTGTCCATCATCTCTGAGTTTTCGAAAAGTTCTCATGAACTGCGCTGCATCTCGATTCAATATAGTTCGTGGCCTCCCTCTTTTTTCCTACTTTAACATCCTTCTTCTGTCCCATTCCACTTTGCAGCAGCGATGTACCGAGGATACAGATATTTTTAAGTCCTTAGCAACTTCTTGGTAGCTCTTCCCTTCGGAGGTATCCTTCAGATATGGTAAAGCTCTGGTTTATCCGCATAACTTTCTGTTGAACGTCATTGCTGTACTGCTGGTGATGTCAGGTAGAACCTTCTTTTATACATGTAGCTACTCATATCGTATAGTAATACGTGTAATGGACCGCTATATTGATGTCATCCTTCTTATCATAACGTCACTATTGACTATCAGGTTACCATAACCTCGTTTCCGTCCTAGTACACTTACTCTTGTCCAATTCGAATGTTGGGCCACGAGTGTACATTCCTCTCAATAAAATGATGAAAAATAACTTAATTTCTATGTACGTCCTTATGTTACGGACATATATTGCTTTCTGCAGGTAATGAAAGACTGTTAGAATAATAAACCTCGTTCCTATGACTGATAGTTGACAAATTGACATCACAATTTCCGTAATAACCGCGGGCTTCTAAGTGCCAAATCTCAAATATCCACTTCACATTGTTATTTCATGTTATCTCGGGTCATTTTTAGCCTCTATGCGTACAAAATTCCTTAAGACACTGAAATGATTGCACTGAAGTGAAATAGTGTGAAAAATCATTGGTTTTCACCCTTACCGGTGCCATTTTCATACTAATGATACATTTTACGTAGAAACTGACGTCAAATTCAGAATCTACGGTGTAATTGTACCCTAATATGAGTTTATCTCTCACATATCTTAATATTTTTTCTCCACCCTCTTCAGACAATCGTTGCCAACATTGTTGGAACGAATTGCAGATTTTTCTCAATTTTCAATACCTAGCTCCCCCCCCCCTCCCCCGTACAATGTTGTGTTACTGTGATATACGCTTGGCATCTCGTAGAATTCGATCGTTTTCACGCGTAGCAACATCTTATCTACAGAATCCAACATTGTTTTCGGGGGGAGGGGGCTTGAAGTCACTCAAACGGCCCGCTTAGTATCAGTACTATTTGAGTCAATGGCCTGCCTTTAAATCTCAAAGATGTGTGGTGTTCCAAGTAATTTTGGCAACGATTGTAGGAACCTGGATCTTGCAACGAATTAAGCAGTATAGAAATTTGAGCCCAATAGTACAAGCGTTTGAGAGGTGATCATGCACAATCGGCACTTGATAGCCACGATGAGTGTCAGATTCATTTTGTGGGTTGTGAATAATGTACTTTCGATCATTTAAGCTGCTGAAATATGCAAAAAGATTTCTACCCTTTCAGTCACTAAAGGACATAAGCATACTAGATCCACATTTTCGCTATTGTTGCACAGTTTGGGGCGTTTGTGGAGTAATCGAAATCCAACAACTACAAAAACTTCAAAACAGAGCAGCAAAAATAATCACTGGCAGTAATTATGACGCTCCCAGTAAACCTCTAATTGAAGTTTTGGGCTGGAAAACAATTGATTATCTAATCCAGAGCGAAACAAAAGTTGCGGCTTTTAAATCAGTAAATAGGCTTGCTCCACAATATCTTTCCAATCTGTTTGAGGCTAATTCTACTAACTCCTGGTATAATCTAAGGCGTACAGCTACTGACCTTAGGCTGCCCAAGAAAGTGTTCTCAAATGGACAAAAAGGTTTCTCTTCTAGGGGATTGGTATTGTGGAACAGCCTACCATCTATAGCAAAGCGGCCATCTAACCTTGCCACCTTAAAAGCAGCATTATTTAGCATTCTGATAGATTTTAGATGTCTTGTATATTTTAGATTTTATCTCTGTACATTTTATTCTTCTTGCAAATAGGCCTTTTTATCATATAGTATTATTGTAATTAGGTTAGATTTAGATTTTATTTGACGTATTCTGTATTTAGTTGGAAGGCCCCTTGTAAAGCAGCTGAGTCTAAAGGTCTACCGTCCTTAAACATTTTTAATATATAAATAAATGAATAAAAGTGCTGTTGTTACAGGAAGTCAAATGTCACAGGGCAGGCCAAGAGTATACAATAACTGTCCAATGGGCCATGACACATAGAAACTACAGGATTCAGACTACCAGAGGCGGATCCAGGACGCCGCACACGCCGCCTGTGCGGCAGTCAAGAATATTACGTACCATGACGTCATCATTGCTTTCCGAGTAGTGAAGACGAACACGATAAACTTTAAAGAATGTAGTTCTACATCGGACTTTTGGTGCGGCACCTCAGACAATAGAGCAGCCTTTTGGTAACAATAGAGCTATGGAGGCCTTGCTTTGTAGAACATGTCAAAATTCACTGTGTAAGATGTCAGTTCTATTCAAAGTAATTGTCTAGCCCTCAAAAAATCGAGCGGCATTTCAAGCATGAGAACAATAGGCGGTAATGTTTGATCAAAAAATCGAGCGGCATTTCAATCAAAGAACAATAGAAGGCACTTTTGATCAAAAAATCGAGCGGCGTGTCAAATTTGAAAACAATAGGCGGTCTTTTTGATTAAAAATCAAGCGGCAGTCAGGAAAGTCGTGCTGTAGTGCAATGCCGCTCGACTTACATATCGTGCACGTCTACAAAAAGATTTGGTTACGGAAGACAGGCTAACTGAGGACAGTATCAGTCTGTCCCACTTGTATTATACGCGTACTGGGTGACAACACGGAGGTTTATCTGAGGGTTTATTCACTAACGTCTACTAATTCACTGGATATCTTATTCACGAGATCCAATGCAATGAGTTGAGTTTGGAAGTTATATCGAAGCTCATACTTGAATATGGTGGCCTAACTGAGATAGGTCCGCTTTAAGATTTGTACCAATGAAGAGACTATGCATCCTCCCCGGCAAAGCGGATATTTCCTGTTAGGTATTTAATTTCACTTTATGAACCAAGATGGCATCATCCAACGTGACATTTTGAAAGTAGATTTTTCCCTAAGGCCATTAGACTATCTTCATTTAGATCCACTGGCCTATTGTGTTTGTTACATTGCAATTGTTTTTGCTTCATTGTATTTACTTATATAGCTGACTGTTTACTATTATTTAGTCTATTGTTTAGCAGATTGTGTAACTTTTGGAACTTTGAAACAACTAAATCATCAACGTAAATAATACCAGTTTCATAAACACCCAATGTTCTCTTGTACGTTGTGTTGTCTAATGTCTAAATTGCCTACACCCCAATCATTTAGGAACAAATTAAGAGCAATTCACACTGAAAATTTGAAAAGTTAAGAACAGCCAGCGGTAACCTCAATTTTACTGGTTCTTATAAAAAGGAGTGTATCTCCATATCTTTAGGTTGGTGGAGTTGCAGGTAGTCAGCTGTCTATCAGTGTTTTTATGACCTAGTTTCTCCTAAGAATATATGCAGTGAGAATGCAAAAAGGTTCCTTTTGTGTAGAGAAGGAAATAGCACCAAAGAAATTGATTCTTCTTTTAAACCATGCCATACTGTGTGTGCCAGTCATTATTGTGATTACTTACACTGTTACAACATATATGGATTCCTCTGGTTACTCAAAAGAAAGAAGATAAAGCTTTCTTTCCCATGTTAACTCTATAGAAATTACTTTTTATCACCATACTTTACCTCCTCATTGAATCTTTTCTCTGTTAGTACTATTACTTTTTGTGATAATGATGTAATGTATGGAAGGAGCCCTATCAATGCCCCCCCCCCCCCTACTAGTTTGTGCAATTTTGCTATCATCAGTTTTTATGAACTGTGACACTAGATGATTGCTTCATATTTGAAATTGTGGAGAAGATTTAGAACCAGGTGCAAAGGTTAGATGCCCTATGTGTCAATCTTAAAGAATAGAAGGTTTATCCCTACATTGTTATCAATGCACCTTTGCCCTTCTTATTCTGGGTTCATTGGTGCTGCTTTTTGTCTCCAATTGCTTTCATTTTGTCAAAGAATGGATATGAATCCCTTCAGATTCCATATGGTAATGAATGCATCTTATATACTTATTTGACCAAATAAGGTAGAAGGAGCTTGAAAAAATGTTCAAATTCACAGACTATCTCCTATGACTACAAGCTTTTTCCTCAAAATTTTGAAATGTCATGTTGAACATTTGACCAAAACTTATAGGCAATCAGTTGACAATATAGTTGAAGCCAATAAGCATTTGTCTATACTGAAGGCACTCATCTTGTGTGCCAGACAGAACATCCCCATCATGGTGGTGATCAAGCTATTACAGTCAGGAAGACTGTTATAAATTGACTTAGGTCTACATTGGGCAGTCCTACTATGGTGCTAGGAACATACACTCTTCTGTTTTGTTATCCAAGCAAGTAGAGGTCCTGACTTGCATTATATAATGCAATGTACATACATGAAATGCAGAAAAATGAATTTTAATTGAATGGTGGAGCCATCTCATCAAAAGTACATTGATTACTGATTTAGTAAATTATAGTGGGCTTTTAGAAGAAATGAAAGGTTATTAGTTTTATAATTTAAAGTATTAGTGTATGACAGACAATTTCTCTATGGTTCCAACAACTCATTTTTTGACTTGTAATACCCAGTTATGGATCCAGAACAGTCTGACAGACTTCAGGAGAGCCAATCAATTACTTTCTTTGTTCTATGCTGAGCCAACAAAATAGAACAGACATGAGTTTGATATGAAATTTTGAAAGACAATTAGAAAATCAAATTAAGGCTGTCGCGATAACTGTACGCTCACTATCGTACTTCAAAGAATGAAGGCTATTGTATGATATAGGAGGATTGCTGGAAGAGAAGCGAATCTCACAAAAATCGTAAATATATGCTACTGGTAAAAAAATGGGTGTGGCCACCGCACAGCCTTTTGGTCACACCCTTTTTACTGATATGTTTCTTGTGCTGTGCGGCAGTCAGTTTTATCTCTGGATCCGCCTCTGGACTACTACAAACATCACAGACCTTTATGCCACATCATGACAGACAATATAATACAGCACGTTACCTTACCATTTAGTAACAACTCCGATGGCACTAGATTTGAAGTTTTCTTGCGAGCAAGAAAGAAGAAGCACGTGGCATGTACTCAAGGAAAACAGAAAGGGGATTGGAATTAGGATAAGGGCGTGAAGTATAGAGAAGGGAACTGGGCTGACAACAGCCTGCCTGTGTTAATCTACTAATATCACTTGGCCATATATTTTCTTCTGCCACTTTCCCTTGAAGTGAAATCAGCCAATTAGAGATTAGATTACATAGTGGTAATGTGACATGTGAAAGTTGCTTATGTTGCTAAGTATGCTTGATTGAAGGTCGCTGCGCAGTGTTAAAGGAACATGGTTATGGGGTATGGTCATCACCTACATACATTCTGCCTATACATCTATCATACATACTAGTTTGCCTATATACAAATGAGCTATTCAACCAATCGGTACCTTCCATTTTGTACCACGTGATGTCAATCGTATTGGGAAGATCTCCTCCCAGGGTTTTGCTCCAATTAGCCTCAGATTTTCCTCTAGGGTCAATCTTGGGGTCTACTCGGGGCTTACGAAGAGATTTGATTTTTGTCATTTGTTTGCTTTGAGATATTCCACTTTCTTTGCGGCTGCCATTGCTTTCCTAAGTACTCCATGACCCAACTTGAAGCTTGCTGGTGTCTGCTCCCTAGCAACGGTCATCTCGCGATGCGGGAACTTTATTCTCACGATGTGGCTGAGGCTTTGTCCTTTTGTTGGTAGGCTAGCAATTCACCCCAGGGAGTCGCGAATCGACCTCGTGTTTTAGGTCAAGGCAGTGCTTGATTGTCCATTGTTTTTTTGTTGTTCTACTCCCAGAATAGTAGTTTGTTCCTAAAATGTCCTCTTTTTAAGTTGTTGCACAAGATTTACCACTATGTTTTAAGCGGGAGTGCATGGCTTTGCTTCTGGGGTGTTATCATCTTTGTAGTTTCCTTCAAGCCAGCCCCTTTGATTTTCTGTTTACATCGGTAGTCCTTTGCGTACTATAAATTGTGTTAGCTACACGTTGTCTTTTAGAAGACAGTTAGTGTTGGCTATATGCTGAGACTTTCTTAGCTTTTCTGACAGTTCAGTACTAAACCTTTCTTAAGACTTTGGTAGCAAGGTTTTGTTTAAAGAACCGCCCTATAAGACATGGGGCTACAAAGGCCAGCATTTTGAGAAGTTGATGGGCTGTATCACTCCAACCCTAAAAACTGGTCAGTTGCATATTTTAGGTATTGAAATTTTGCAATAATCCTTTCCATGTAACTCTTTCCTCTAGAGGCACAAGATTCCCCCAATGGCATTTCTTTTCCGATATGTATTTTGTAGAAAATATTTGGGAGAATTTTACTCAAACAGCTAATCATCAAATCTAATTCATGATCATTGTCTTTGTCACACCCACTTTGAATCAAGTAACCGAAACAAATTTGTTAGACCTTACATACCTGACAATGCTGACACTGAGCCCTAAAAATCTCGATAAATTCTTATGGACAGTAAGTGTAGTTTTTACTGGGATCGATAGCCAATCTGGTTGTTTTCTTGTAGGATAACTTCGACGTTTTGGCTAAAGTCAGTTTTAATGGATAAGTGGTGAATTTCTGAGACCATTTCTTGAAGATATTCCCCAGGACGGGTAACACTTACTTCTCTATGCGAGGGGGGTCCATATCAATATTTAAGGTCTAGGAATTTATAAAAGCAATCATATTTGGAGTATATGAAGAACAGCTTTTAAAAAGTCAATAATTAGGGTTTGAGAATTACAGCATAAGAAATATTCAATATTTGGGGTCTTAGAATTGACAATGAAGTTATAAAAGAAAAACAAATTATAAAGTTCTAATACCATAAATATGAAAATAATAATCTTATTGCAAATGATATTCAGATATTTCTCCACATAAGTTTGATATGAGATTAACGATGTGTAGTTGTGATATTCAATGAATCTTTAGGTAAGTAGTAGTCCAAACTATGTTACAATATTTATGCTCTCAAAATTTTGAGATTTGATATTTAGGGTTCCTCTAAACTGTGACTTAATATTTGGGGGTAAGCTACAAATTGCTTACATGGACCTCCCGTATAGAGAAGTAGTGGGTACCCCCTCTGGGAGATATTCAGTTGCAGCTACATCAATTTCAGTTACTTCATAGAAGTACTTTATCCATGATATCTTGCTTAAGTCCATACGAATTTATCAAGAGTTGTCTGCTTCAATCTAACGCATTTCAACACGATATTCCATAGGGGACGGTCCTTATACAATGTAATTTCACTAGCAGAGTTCCTGAGCGTAATTTCCTTGCAAGCGGGTTCATGCTTGAAATACTTTCTAAGCGTTACTTACTTTCAAATATTATTAAACATGGCAAATTGCATAAAGAAAGTTCCTCATTTATCTCAAATAGTCTTCCACCCCTGTACCCAGCATTAAATATGAGACCTCCTCTATAGTCAATACTCACTATAGTATGATATGATGCAAAAGACTGAAGATTGTGTAGTCATTTGACAGCTTTGTGTTATTACTTTTTAACACAGCTGGTAGTATATTACTTTGATAGAGACTAGCTGTTTTAATAGCCCGCCAGACGCGGGCATTCACTTGCAATTTAGCCTTGGAAAGACTAACGCCGTTGCCCATCTCGGTTGCATGGTCAGCATTTTCGATGAGCAAGGATCACAAAAGCTCGCATAGGATCACGGGAAGGTGACGTCATGGGCTTCTGCGATGGAACATGTGACCTTCAGCCTTGCAATGGTCAAATCGAACAACCATTCTCATGCCAGAATACATGACTATGACGATATGCAAAACTTCTAAATTACGCCACTATGATGATAACTGCGGACGAATAAGTTAGTCTCCAGTCTCCATCTTGTGAAATAGAGACACCTTAATATGTTGTCTAAGGAGGCACACACTTACTTGCTGTGAATGCTGTAATGGTTGCCTCGTGAGATGGAATAAAATGTAAAAGTGGAAAATAGTGCACAAAGAGAAATTAGAGGAACAGCATAACTTTGCCTTAGCACCGAGAACATGTGATATGTTTTTCCTGCAGCGGAAAGTGACGATTTGGGACCACCAATGGTGCGGTGCTGCAATTGCTTCTAAGTGTTACAAGATGCCAATTTCTTCACGGTTTCAGAGACTTCTCAATTTATGTGGGAGGACAAAATTGAAGGGGCACCCTTGGAAGATGCAGCCACGTTAAATTTCAAGTTCTATGACCAACATTCCTAACAACAATACGAGTACCTGATGTAGTGGAAACGCATTCTTCGAAGCATAGAAGTGAAATTGTCGGTTCATATCCGACGGTGCTTGTTGTCATTATTTCCAATAATGTTCATTTGTTCTTCACTTACAAATACTCATTGAGACATTTGCTGTGTAGACCTATACTTTGGATTTTAAGTAGAGATGAATGAGAGTACCATTATTGTTGAATCACACAAAGTAAACAGGATCAAAATCACACAAGACTAATATCTATTACCATGAATTATTGTGCTGTTGAGTTGTTTTTTAATGCATATTGAGCCCCTTGTGGATATATCAACTGGTTTCAAATAGAAGATGGAAAGTGAGAGATATGATAGAGAGAGTTAGAATAGTAGTGTTAATCTAATTGTTGTGCAATAATTATTAGTGGAAGCACTGGAAATAAACTTTATTCCTTTGTTGAAGCCTGTTTAGTCAGTCATATATGGCTGATAGGGTCACAATATATACATAATTCAAATGTCAGTTAGTATATAAAGGAGTCATGAATGGTATTGTGGTTGAAAAGAGAATGCAACCAATGTTAGATGAGCTCTGCTCTTGAAGTAAAATGTGTTTCTTTCCATTTTGATTATAGTAATGTGCACACCAATCAGTTAGTGCAATTGTGCCTTAGCAGCTTAATCTTCTATGCTGCCTTGAATGTCTGTATGAACCCTGTGTACACAATACTCCACCAATACATTATTTGAGTAGTCTATAAATCAGCTTCCTTCTGAGATATGTGACCATAATCATTATGGGAAAGGTAGGAAAAATAAATATGGACCAACTGTTTGCTTAGGAGAAAAGAAGTTGTCAAGAAGGGTGATTTCTTCCATATGTTACCTTAATCTGTAAAAGCTATGAAATCACAATAATCAGAAATAGATAGTAGGTGCTAGAGTAGCTTGTAGCATACTAACTACTGGGGTAACATGTCCATTAGGGCTAGTACTTTCCCCAGTAGTGCTTGGGAAAAGCAAAGAATTTCCCCTGTTGTTTGGGTTGTCTCAAACACTTTTTCAAGGTACTATTTTGGTTTGTTCTAGCATCCTGTAAAAAGGAAAATGCAATTGCATCACCATGAATGTGAAATGAGTGTTACCTACTTTCTGTCAATATGTCTTCAGGGTATGATCACAATGCTTTTCCCTGTTTTGTAGCCCTTTTAAGAAGTTCCCCACTAATGGAAATTCCTATTAAAACACTATGCTAGAAGCACCAATTAAATTTCCTTCTAATTAGAAATAATACCCCAAGATTTATAGGCAGATTATTTGAATGAATTTAAAAACTGTTAAAATCAAATGTGAAATAAATACAAGAGTAATCCAAAGGCCTTCCGTTTTTAAAAATAGAAATAGCAAATTTGCCACATCTTGGTTTTGAATGCTCCATTTTTCTTTATAAAATATGGGGAATAGATACCTCAAAGAATATTATCATAGCTATGTCAACATATAAACAAAGCAATATTTTTCACCGTAGACTTCAAGTGTATTTATTTATTATCTGGTAGATTCTTCTCCCTCTGTTTCAATGCACCTGGTATAAATTGGTTGTGTCATACACGTCTCAATAATAAATCGAGAAAATGACCAGCTCTAACTCTTCCTTAGGATACCCCAAAATATGTAAGATCTAAACTTTCCGTATAACTCTCTGTCCCTTAAAAACGTCAATTATTTTATTCCAGTTTTCTACATTAGCCTCCGGTATTGAAATTGGGGCAAGATCAGAGTTAGGGGAGTAAATCAGGTGGGAGCCAAAAAAGTATTCCGGAGCATGAGAAGAGAGATTGCATTCAGAATTTAATAACTCTATGCCGATGCTGAAATACTGGATATAAGATGTATATTACAACAAATGTATCTGGGCTTCACCTAAATCTTAAGAATATTACAAATACTGACATTTACGCAATGAATGAGGAAGGTAATCGTTGCAGTCATCATTGTAATCATTATTGTAATCATTGTAATCATAATCACAACATTTTCGTAATTCAATACTGTACCAAGGGGAGGGTGTAGTAGGAGACAAATTATGTGAGGATTTAGTGATCCAACTAATTTGGCGATGAATGTAGCTTCAAAATGCTGGAATTTCAGCTTCGGTAAATCTGATACCCCAAATTGCCATTGAAATTATAAAGCTTGAATTATTAATAATTAGTTTGAGAATAAAGCATTAGTTAGCCAATTTTTGACAAATTTCAGTAATTCGTAATAATTTCCCTTTCTTTATCCTACGACTTCAAAATTAAATTTTTCAATGCTGGATAGTGAAAGCTATTTGTTTCCAATTTTTATCCAATTTCAAGTAAAATGCAAGGTAGCTCCATTTTGTATGGTAGCTCTCCTTGGCAGTAAACAGAGCTCCCTAGGTGAGGGGTCCTTTGGGCTCAGATCCCTGCAATTTTCGTTGAAAAAGATAAAAGTGCCCCTTTTCAACAGCTTTGAACTATTTATTGCACTTTGTTCGATAGGTCTATATATAAGCACCTTCACTCGTAACAGTGGCGAAATCTTCAAAATTCTTCCGCTTCTAAGTTCACCCCCTGTTCAGGGAGCCAAGCAGGTGGTTATTCTAGAGTATTCAGGTTTGATTTAGCACCCTCTACTTAAATTGTGCATTCTAACACTTCCTTGCATCATTTTCGCATTCATTAGATTAGGCTGGCTTGCAAGCAGAGTTACGTGTTAGAGCACATGTACACTATAGCTGGCATCATTTAATCTCACTGTCCTTAACTTTTCCTTGTTCACCTTAATTTTCATAATTTTTCTACATTGGGTGAGAGTTGACTTTCCCCACTATCCCTCAGTGAAAACAACCAGAAACTGTAACATTGCCTGTCTCCCAAATGACAGGAGGTTTCTAAGGGAATAGCTATATGAAATATAGCATGGATTTTGCTCCATGCAAGTCTAAGGCGCAAAAGCTTGGAGTGTGATTTCTTCATCTACTTTTCGATTCTCTTCTTGCGGAGAAATGTCATCGATATTCTACCAAATTACATTTCCCCTCCATCAAGTCTAGCACAACTTGAAGCTGCAGGCTTCAAGCTGGACGAGGCTTCAAGCCGGATATTTTTTTACAAATTTGCATTCTCTAGCTCAATTTTATATTAAATTTTCCTTCATCCACACTTGAGCAGTAATTAGCAAACTTCTGGTCTGGAGATGCTTCTTTGGGTCATTCTGGTGGATGAAATTTTAAAAGTATCTCTTACGTCCAACCCAACCATGGTGTGTCTTCCTACAGTATTAAAGGAGTCCTCCCACGACCCCCCAGATAATCTAGCAGATTAGCAGTCGCCAGAAGTGGAGTAACTGTGCCCTTCCTAAGAAAACCCCCTGGTTACTGGCCTGTCTTAAGTCTGAAAATATTATTCCAAGCTGTATTGTTTCCAAGCATGTAACCGGGTCAAGTTTAGAAAGCATGGAAGCGATCTGCTACAGTTATGCCGTCTCTGTTGTCACCGAAATTTTTAAACCCTAATTAATGTCTATAAATTGTTCATGACCCCAGGGGGTACCCATATACCTTTAGGATATGGGTGCTCAGACTACTTTTTTGGGTTTAAAAGCATACAAATTATACAAATACATTTTTTGGTTCATGAAAAGCCGAATTATTTTTTTGGGTCTTGAATGTGTGAAAAGTTTAATACAGGAAAATATGGCTTACACGCAAGCATGATTTATTCTTCACCAATTGCAGGTGGAAACTTCATGATCATAAGAGTATTCAGCTTGATGTAAGGAGCTCTCACAAAGCTAATAGCTGGCTGAATCAAAAAAGAGTTCCGTATATTTTATTTCTATGTGTCCATATTTGTAGCAAAAAGAATACTTTAAAAATTCGTATCCTTTTCAAGTTAACTGCTCAATTCTTGCAGTTGCCTACGAAACTAAAGCAAATTGGAATGTATATTTGACAAATTTTTTAGTTACTCTTAAACCTTTCAATAAACACGATTGAATCACATGGTTCTGATTTCCTACTGATAGAACACGCGGGATTTTTCTTGACTCATCCATTAATTATAGTTCTATACGTCTCATAAAATTTTAGAATGCTATCAAAACTTTCCTACCCTGGGTACCTATCCTAAATATATATGAGTATCCCTCCTGGGTTCATGACACAGGGAATATATATGAGTCTACAGATGACATTTTTCACATTTTCCTGATAAAACCTTATGGCATGAAACTTTATTTCGTATTGAGGTTGTATCGTGACAGGCTATATCTTGAACTATACCATAAATCCTCCAATTCTTCCCGCCTGGTAGAGGCCCCTTCTAATTACATTTTCCAATGACTTTCATAAATCCTGATGCTTATTAAAGGAATTTTCCTTTTACTGTTATGGAGACCTGGGGCGTGGCAATGAAAAGTTTTATGAGGAACGTACCATTTTATGTGGAGCAAGTATCAACAAAAATAACCCCACAGTGATTTATTTCGAGAATTTACCGTAATCTGAGGTGCCCAATAAACACTCGCTGCATTAATTTCTCGAGATTTTCCACATCCCCGCTCTTATTAGGACCCTCTGCTTACTAACCTTCTGAAGAAACTACTGTACCTATAGGGTAAAGGTGTGTTGATTATGTTTAAGTTTCTATAGCTAGCAACACATCCTGTTGAAAGTAAAGAGACCTTTACTGGTCATGAGATGTAGCAAAGTGGTTTTCTGATACATTTTGTCATCCACTCTCCAAGAATTTCATTCTGTGACTTTCTTGGACTTTCTGCCATCTCTCCTTCGTTGGATATTTTGTCTAAAATTTAAATCCCTTCCCCGCTTGATCCGCCCTCCCCGTCTATGCCTATTAGGCTCCTCAGAGAATTCCTCAGAGTACCCTCAGTCATCAACATTTTCTATGACGTCATACAAATTGGCAAGATTCTAGTGCATTGGGGTCATTCAATTAGTACGTACGCTCTAAATTGGCTAAAATTTGACCCCCCTGCCCCTCGTACGCACACGTACGCTTGATACTCACCCCCCTTTTGCGTACGTACTCTTGGTTGTTTGACCCCCTCCCCCTCCATCTGTAAAAGAAAGTTTCTAGGCGTCTAAAACCATGGAGAAAGACTTTTTAAGCTTACACGAGACATTGAAATGATCACTTCAAATGTATTTCATGAAAAATCTGTAGTACTGTTCAAACAAATGGCCACATATGGTATAATATGGCGCTACAATGGCCTGGTAAGTTGACGGAACCCGAGAGGGCTAGGTAATAGGGGCTTTCAAATATACATAACTCATCGCATGTTTCCTATCTGGCACGCTAGACAACGGCGAAAAACTGGGTGTGCAGCCTTGTAAATGCCACTAGTAAATGCCGCTATTACAATGGGGAAAATATCGCTGGGTTTCAGTTTATTCAAAATTCCTAGGGGCCACATTGTCGGATTCGCCTGTGGTCCGTATGTTTGACACCCCTGTACTAGAAGTAATTTCAACTCAATACGTATTTCACCCCTGTGCTAGAAGTAATTTTAACTGAATACTGTCAAAATATAAATATTGAATTGGATATGAAATATAAATAAACATGAACTCTGATGTCCGCTGATACACAGCTTGAGGGACACTATAGAGTTTGTATGCCGCTGTTTAACTTTGAGTTCACTTCGTTGTTCTGTTATGTTGTAAGAACAAGTTGTGCTTTCTTGACTCTCATTCTAACGAGGATTTACGTTCGTTTGTCTGCTAACTTTAACAGGTTATGGGCCCAGACACTAGGTGAATCTCGTTAAGTGAATCTTTTAAGGATTTAAGTTTGGATTTTGGATGTGTTCGGCTATGGCTTCAAGGGCTGATGATTCGATTTCGCGCATTGAGAAATTCGATGGTCAGAACTTTCACCTATGGAAGTTCAAAATGCAGATGGTACTCGAGGACAAAGATTTATGGAGCATAGTCAGCGGAGAAGAAGTAGAACCTTCGGGACAAGGAGCTACAGACGCTGCACGAGAAAAGTTTCGTAAACGTACCAGGAAAGCTATGGCGACCATTTGCTTATCATTAAGTGACAGTCAGCTATTGTTGGTTCGTTCGGCAAAATCAGCGAGAGATGCATGGTTGAAACTTGAGAGCCATTACGAAACGAAATCCTTGGCGAATAAGTTGTTTTTACGTAAAAGATATTTAACAACTATGATGTTAGACAGCGATAGAATGATCGATCATATAAACAACCTGAGAAGTTTGGCAGAGCAACTGGACTCAGTGGGAGCTCCAGTCTCTGAAGAGGATCAAGTGGCGACTCTGTTGTGTAGCCTTCCGGATTCATACGGGAATCTTATAGTGGCTTTAGAATCGCGTGCTGAAGATCTAAATCTGGAATTTGTCATTGCTAGATTACTTCATGAGGAGAAAAAGCGCTCTGAAACTTCGGTCAGTCTTGGAGATAGTATGGTCAAAGCACTTGCTGCAACAAAACTTACGGGTAGCACACAAGGACAAAGATCTAAAGCAAGCCACAAGAAAGGCAAATGTTTTAATTGTGGAATTAAAGGTCATTGAGCTAAAGACTGCAGAAAGCCCAAGAAATCAAAAGAAAAGCCTCACGAAGAAGCGTACATTACAACTGCAGATTCTCATTCACTGTTCATGACTGTGCCAAATTCAAAGAAAGATGAAAGTTTGATTTGGTACATCGATTCAGGTGCATCGCAGCATATGTCATGCAAAAAGGACTGGATGCAGAATTATTCTGAATTTCCGAATCCAGAAAAGGTTCGTCTTGGTGACAACAGAACGGTAGAAGCCTTTGGAAAAGGGAATGTGTTGTTAAAAGTTAAGTGTGGTGATGCATATACGCCTGCAGAATTGTCTAATGTACTTTATGTACCTAGTTTGGCCAAGAATCTATTTTCTGTCAGTGCAGTAACCAAGAAAGGACTTACTATGATATTTGATGATGGAAAATGTGTAATTCTTGATAGTTATGGGACATTGAGAGGTTCTGGTATTATTGATGGGAAACTATTTACCCTTGATTCATCTTTCATGAAGAATTCATTGCACGATGCTCACGGTGCTGTTAATGAGAATTCTCTACAGTTATGGCATGAAAGATTTGGGCATTTGGGATTCAAAAATCTGAAAATTTTGAATAATCAACAGTTAGTTGCTGGCTTAAATTTCAATAGTTCAAAAGAGATTGACTTTTGTGAGGGTTGCACGATAGGAAAACAGACAAGACATCCATTCCCAAAGAATGCGGCCACAAGAGCCAAAGAGTTGTTACAGATTGTGCACACTGATGTCTGTGGACCAACAAATACTCAAAGTCTTGGTGGGAATCGCTATTTTGTGACCTTCATTGACGATAAATCGAGATATACTGCCATATACTTCATGAAGAGCAAGGATGAGGTCTTTGAGAAGTTCAAGGAATTTGAAGCAATGGCTACAAATATTACAGGAAATAATATTAAGGTACTTCGTTCTGATAATGGAGGAGAATATATGTCCAAGGAATTCAGCGATTTTCTAGCCCAGAAAGGCATTATGCGGCAGTTAACCATCCCAAAAACTCCCGAACAAAATGGTGTAGCGGAAAGGATGAACAGAACAATTCAAGAGAGTGCTAGATCCATGTTAAAGACAGCTGGATTATCAGATAGCTTCTGGGCTGAAGCAGTATTGACTGCAGTAGTTCTGAGAAACAGAAGTCCCACTGTTGCAGTAAAAGATATGACTCCACACGAAGCTTTCATTGGAAGTAAACCTGATGTTGCAAATTTAAAAGTTTTTGGTTGTGATGCATACATGCATATCCCACAAGAGACGAGAAAGAAGTGGGATGCCAAGTCTGTTAAATGTATATTTATAGGGTATAGTCTTCTACGTAAGGGTTATAGACTGTGGAACCCAGAAACAAGGAAAGTTCATGAATCACGCTCAGTTGTATTTGTTGAAAACTCATTTGGAAATCGCATTCAAAGATCCAATGAGAATAAAATTGAGAAAATCGATTCATCAGCGTCGACTGAAGATCTCAAAGTTCCTGAAATCGTACATGATGATAGGGAAGAGGATATAGATGAAGCTGCAGATGAAGGAGAACGTCTTCAAGATGTCGAATTGCCTCGAAGATCAACTAGACAAAGAACAGTGCCTGACAGGGGTCCTGTGATTACTGGAGACTGGTGGAACTGTAAAAACTCTTTGAACGCTGAATTGGAAGAAAATTTAGAAGAATCTAAAACCATCAATGAAGCATTTGATTCTCCTTTGAAGGAACAATGGCAAGCAGCTCTGAATAATGAGTATTCTTCTTTAATGAAAAACAAAGCATGGACTCTTGTTGATTTGCCTAAAGATCGTAGCACAGTTGGATGTCGTTGGGTATTTAAAATCAAGTACAACTCCGATGGAACAATAGAGAGATACAAAGCCCGCTTGGTGGCAAAGGGGTACACACAAAAAGAAGGGATAGACTACGAAGAAACGTATTCTCCAGTTGCAAGATACACGTCAATACGAACACTGTTAGCTATTTCCAACTATCTGGATCTAGAGTTGCATCAAATGGATGTGCAAACAGCCTTTCTGAACGGAGAGTTAAAAGAAGAGATATATATGGCCCAACCTGAAGGCTACGTGCAGAAAGGAAAGGAACATTTGGTGTGTAAACTTAATAAAAGTATATACGGTTTGAAGCAGTCTTCGCGGTGTTGGTATTTGACAATGGATAACTTTCTGAAAGCATCAGGATACGAGCAATGCAATGCCGACCCTTGCCTCTATGTAAAACAAATGGGAGACGGACTGTTGATGATTGCCCTATACGTGGATGACATGCTGGTTGCTTCGAATAACAAGACACTATTACAGCAAGAGAAAGAAGTTTTAAAGGAAAGATTTTGTATGAAAGATTTAGGTGAAGCTCATTACTGTCTTGGCATTCAAATTGAAAGAGACAGAAACAACAAAAGAATGCTTCTTCACCAAACAAGATATCTTACAAATCTATTGGAGAAATTTCGTATGCAAGATTGCAATGCCATAGCTATTCCTCAGGAGATTGGTTCAAGATTGATGCCAAATGATGGAGATTGTATCGACAAACAAAGATATCAGGCATTGATTGGCAGTCTGACCTATGCAGTAACAGCTACAAGGCCTGACATAGCACAAGCTCTGAGCTCAGCGAGCCAGTTTAGCTCAAACCCAGGCTCCGACCATTGGAAAAGTGTGAAACGCATACTACGTTATATTAAAGGTACTGTAGACTGGGGAATAGTATTCGATGGAAATAAAGAATCATGTATTCAGCTGAAAGGATATACAGATGCTGATTGGGGGAGTGACCCAAATGGACGGAAGTCACGCTCCGGTTATGTCTTTATGCTGTGTGGTGGTACAATTAGATGGTTAAGCAAGAAACAAACTTCAATTGCTCTATCTTCTATAGAGGCAGAATATGTGGCAGCCAGCATTGCTGCACAAGAAGCGATATGGCTAAGAGAATTATTAGGAGATTTGAAGTTTCATCAAGAACAACCGACCATCATTCAAGAGGATAATCAAGGAGCAATAGCGATGTCGAAGAATCCTAAGTTTCACGGCAGGACGAAACACGTTGATATAAAATGTCATTTTGTCAGAGACAAAGTGGAAAACAATGAAATTATGTTGAAATATTGCCAAACCAAGGACATGGTAGCAGATACATTCACTAAAGCGTTACCAAAGAACCAGTTTGAAAGATTTCGTTTGATGCTAGGGATGTCTTACAAGATATGAACAAAAACAAGGACTTATACTGATTGACTAAAATAGACCTTGACCTTTTTTACAATGTTTATTGATTTTTCGAGTGGGAGTGTCAAAATATAAATATTGAATTGGATACGAAATATAAATAAACATGAACTCTGATTTCCGCTGATACACAGCTTGAGGGACACTATAGAGTTTGTATGCCGCTGTTTAATTTTGAGTTCACTTCGTTGTTCTGTTATGTTGTAAGAACAAGTTGTGCTTTCTTGACTCTCATTCTAACGAGGATTTACGTTCGTTTGTCTGCTAACTTTAACAAATACGCATTTCATTAATTAATTGCTTGTGAAGGGTCCTTTGCAAATGGAAATATTGGAGGATGTATGCAAAAAGCTGACAATTTTTTGTTTTGCGTACGTACTTCATATGTCAACCCCCTCCCCTCGTGCGCATTCGTACGCATTTGCTTGACCCCCCTCCCTCCCTTCGTGCGTACGTACTAAATGAATGACCCCATTTTGTCCATTCCTGCTTATGGACAATAACTGGACCCCTGCGCAGTGCTATCGTCATCAGATACAAAACACATGTCATCAAAGCTACTTCGTAGCTATTTCCTGTCTTCTGGAGGCTCCGCAACAACGCTGTCCAGATAACAGCATAATGATGTTATCTGCACGATTTGCAATACTTCACTATGCTGTATTCTGGAATGAGGATGAGTTGAATCGAAAACAATAAGGTACTTGCAGTGGTCACATGACCATTACATAATCTCGATTATGATTGGCCAATTCTGTCTGGTGGGCAAAACAACTTGTTGCAAAGAAAGGCAATGTCTGAACTGCAGGTAGTAGGTTGTGAATAGCTGAGCCGCTGCTATCATTCGCTGGTAATTTGTCAAGTCTTAAGTAATTTCTAAATATCTCAGTTCACACACTATTTCATTCACATTGTATCAGCATTTTCTCATGCAAACAAAGGACTCTGAATGCCTTTATGAGTTCTACTTTTAGCCCCGCAAAGTTAATCAAGTATCGGAAAGTATGATCACAGTCGTGGTCAATAACTTGATAATTTTAGATATTTGCCTATCTGAAATGTGACGACAGGTTTTAAAAGCTTTAGATTACTTCTGGAAGCATTCACTTTGTAAACTCTGAGAGTATTACCATCAAATTAATAGACTGTTCCCTTTGTAGACAGAAGATTTCGCATGCTTTTTGCTCTCCTTGACCCTCGATTACATATGTTGTAATCTGTTGGTATACAGTCAAAACCGCTGTGAAAGCAAGTACCCATCGTCCAGGTAGGTTGAGGGCCTGCGTGTTTTTGAAATTAAACAACAGTCGTTTATATCGATGGCAATACAGTCAGAGTTTACAAAGTGAATGCTTCCAGAAGTAATCTAAAGCTTTTAAAACCTGTCGACACATTTCAGATAGGCAAATATCTAAAATTATCAAGTTATTGACCACGACTGTGATCATACTTTCCTATACTTGATTGACTTTGCGGGGCTACAAGTACAATGCCTGCCAAAAGTCTTGGAACACTTGCTATGATTTACGCTATAGATGAGCTATAGCATCCCCTCCCCCGTTAAACAATGTTGTATGAAGCAAATATGGGCAACTCGAAGGCCAAAAGTGATGCGTGTTTTTAAAGCTACTGGTCTCCGCTATCCAATCAACATTGTTTCAGGGGGGGAGGGGGTCTACATTTTAAGTGGTGTCAAGGAGAAGCGGCAGGAGTGGGAAATCGATACAATTGTGTGGGTGTTCCAACTACTTTTGGCAGGCATTGTCTGAATCTCATATTTAAGGAGGACAGGTAGAGTTGCAACGATGGATCATACTAATAGGTTTTCGAGGGTGCTGATTTTATTTTTATCGGAATCAGAGCCATATCTCAACCGGATCATTAGCTTTCGTGCTAATTTGATATCTTTATATGCAGTTTATTGACGAAAATTCAGCAAAATGTCTAGAAATTTCAACTATAGTACAAATGCTGTCCAAAATAATTGAAATGCACTGCGATCACCTCCTCTTCATATTATTAGCATATATCGGACATATGGGTAGAATTCTTAGATAAACAGCAGAGAAAATAAATAAACAAGTTATACGTTTTTGTGTCATTGGGGTATCTAAAAGTGTATACCTTGCAGTACATTACTAGTACAAGTGAGGTAACTGTAACTGATAATAAGTAAACCTTATTTTTTATATATCATTAAAATTATGTAGGAAGTTTCGAGCCTGCAACTTTTGCGCTCAAAGAATTGCCTTTTAAATAACAACCTGAGCTACATCAACTGGAAGCGAAATCTGTCCTCTCATGAGATGGGGGATAAAAGCTGAGCCGTTACAAAGCTGAATATTTATATTTTACCGCATTTCCATATTGTACCAGTTAAGAAAACATTAATAGTAAGCGTAGAAGACTATTTCAGACTCTCATGACACTGCAATGTCCTTATAGCTATGCAGGAATAGTGTGAACAAAGCTGATTTAATTGCCTACAGTAACGCTGGCACTGAGGTAGTAGGCAGAAACAAGTTCTCCACTGCAATATTCCAATCCTTTCAGTCTGTTACAGCATCAGGAGTTATATTCAATCAGTCCAGTGTATGAAGCAGCATAAAACTGACAGTTGCCACTTTTATATGCCGTGCTATTAGAGAGGACACAAAGATACTTCCATCTTACCCCACCAAACGGCCGAATATCGCTCCGTAATAAACGATCGGGAAATAGAAATCATTAGAAATCATCACTGTTCCTGGAAAACTTTCCGATTTCAAGCACGATGTTGATATTCAAAGCCAGAAAGCAGCTATATCCTGTGAATATTGTTGCGCAACATTACTACTACAATAACTATGTCATCAACTCCACAGACACGTAATTGTCCTTCGCAGTTTGCACGCTTCGCATGACTTCATCTTTGTACACAATGGCTACGAGCAACGGTCTACAACGGTCTACAACGGTCTACACTTTCTATAACTCCCACTGTCCCTTCCAGTGAGAAGTATTACCCCAAAAATGGTTCCCAAACGTTGTGCTTTATGTGCTAGTATGTGCATGTTGTGTATTCTCTGCCGAATAATGAGCATTTTCAGCAAAATTAGCAAATATCTCAACGGTCTACACTTTTTTGAAAATAAATTTGACCTAGTATTAAACTATTTCACAAAAAGTGTAGACCGTTGACGTTTTCATCTTTTCCTCGGCAATGGTACAATAACTGTACGCAATCTATTGCAGGTGAAATACTCGTTAGAAAAGCTATCTTGTGCATAGTTCTCAATGTCGAAATCTCTACCATAAGATTTATTTTCATTTTCCATAGTTTGTAGACCGTTGTGTAGACCGTTGAGATTGTCGGCCATGACGTCAGTCATTATGCAAGTCAGCAGCCTGGATACTAAGAAGAGGGTTTCTATACCTGTAACATTCATGGATCGGGCTTTTAGTGATTCTTGATTATCACTTTGTAGAATGGCTAAACATCTGATAAAATATTTTTATGTATAATTAAAAGGCTCGATCTCACCCGATGTAGTCTTGGCTTTACCATCGCTTGTAGGATTGAAACAAGGAAATTTCATAGATGTTCTTTTGTGTGTTATCCTCGCTAGTATGTATTTCAACTGGTTCTTTTACAATTTGAATTGGTATATACATTTGCTCCCCGGAATTACGTATAAAGATGGAATAACAAATATCGATGTGGTAAAGGAAAGGCTAGACAATGTGTTGAGGGAAAGTTAGTATAAAAATAGGCCTAACAAAAGGGCACGGTGTTATGACGCAATAGAATGTTAGTGTGATGTTAGTTTAGTGTTAGCGGAGAGGAAGTGATGGCAATGAGTTGTAGAAAAAACACGCAATGAATGAATGAATGGAGTGGAAGATAAAGTAACTAAAAATGTAATTGCTACAAGGCTCCCCCCCCCCTAGAATTCACGCGGAGTGTGACATTCGAAAAATATAAAAATACAAGATACAACGAGGAAATGAAGGAAAGAAAATATAATGTTCAAGGTCTCTATGGTAAAAGTCAAGCAGTCCCATATCTGTCCGGAAAATGTACTCTTCTTCCTGAGCGAGTGGTACGTGGCAAAATCTTGGATTGAGGAGCGTCCGAAGTTGGTGAATCTGTAAGGGTGTCAGGAGTGGTAGTGACTGGAGCAGAATCAAGATATGCAGGTTTCAAGCGATCAAGGGTGACAGAAATTTGCTTGCCCTGAATTACGTATAAAGATGGAATAACAAATATCGATTTGGTAAAGGAAAGGCTAGACAATGTGTTGAGGGAAAGTTAGTATAAAAATAGGCCTAACAAAAGGGCACGGTGTTATGACGCAATAGAATGTTAGTGTGATGTTAGTTTAGTGTTAGCGGAGAGGAAGTGATGGCAATGAGTTGTAGAAAAAACACGCAATGAATGAATGAATGGAGTGGAAGATAAAGTAACTAAAAATGTAATTGCTACAGGCTCCTTCTAGAATAGGCACATTCACACAAGGAAAAGCAGAGGAACGCACCCCCTTCATTATATATATATATATATATATATATATATATATATATATATATATATATATATATATATATATATATATATATATATATATATATATCGTGTATATGAACATATAGATATTAATATAGGTATCAACATATATATAAAATATATATATTTATTCATATATATTTATATATATTTGTATAAATGTATATTTATATATAAAGGTATTTGCCTATATTTCTGTATATTTATTTATACTTATATTTTTATATGTATATTTATCTATACATGGCTATACTTTAAATCCCCATGGCAGATCTAGCTGATCAGCTTGAGTTAAAAATCAAATAAAATAGAAAACAGATGCAATACGCCAGTCAATACTTGATTGAAGGCCTAAAGCTTACCTATTGCTCAGACAATGGTGCATTGTTGCTACTGTAAGATCAATTATAGGTAAACGACTCCGCAACTCTATTATCGAAATACACAAAGAAAAGGTGTAATCAAGTCGATATCTTCTTTTCATATGCAGGTAGAGAGGTTAACTATTTGTTTCATTTGTGAATTTACTTCCTTCATTTACAATTCATTAGCAAAGAAACATGACATCATAATCATCATTGAATTTAGGGGATTTGTCAAGCCCCCTGCCAGTATCTCGGTAAGGTGTTACCTAATTGAGATTTCGTCAGCGGAAATGAAATCAGCGCCCTCAATTACCCCATGTTTGGGAAAGGTTGTACGGCTGTATCGTATAGGTTCGAATATAAAATTCAGACAATGCCTGCCAAAAGTCTTGGAACACTTGCTATGATTTACGCTATAGATGAGCTATAGCATCCCCTCCCCCGTTAAACAATGTTGTATGAAGCAAATATGGGCAACTCGAAGGCCAAAAGTGATGCGTGTTTTTAAAGCTACTGGTCTCCGCTATCCAATCAACATTGTTTCAGGGGGGGAGGGGGTCTACATTTTAAGTGGTGTCAAGGAGAAGCGGCAGGAGTGGGAAATCGATACAATTGTGTGGGTGTTCCAACTACTTTTGGCAGGCATTGTCTGAATCTCATATTTAAGGAGGACAGGTAGAGTTGCAACGATGGATCATACTAATAGGTTTTCGAGGGTGCTGATTTTATTTTTATCGGAATCAGAGCCATATCTCAACCGGATCATTAGCTTTCGTGCTAATTTGATATCTTTATATGCAGTTTATTGACGAAAATTCAGCAAAATGTCTAGAAATTTCAACTATAGTACAAATGCTGTCCAAAATAATTGAAATGCACTGCGATCACCTCCTCTTCATATTATTAGCATATATCGGACATATGGGTAGAATTCTTAGATAAACAGCAGAGAAAATAAATAAACAAGTTATACGTTTTTGTGTCATTGGGGTATCTAAAAGTGTATACCTTGCAGTACATTACTAGTACAAGTGAGGTAACTGTAACTGATAATAAGTAAACCTTATTTTTTATATATCATTAAAATTATGTAGGAAGTTTCGAGCCTGCAACTTTTGCGCTCAAAGAATTGCCTTTTAAATAACAACCTGAGCTACATCAACTGGAAGCGAAATCTGTCCTCTCATGAGATGGGGGATAAAAGCTGAGCCGTTACAAAGCTGAATATTTATATTTTACCGCATTTCCATATTGTACCAGTTAAGAAAACATTAATAGTAAGCGTAGAAGACTATTTCAGACTCTCATGACACTGCAATGTCCTTATAGCTATGCAGGAATAGTGTGAACAAAGCTGATTTAATTGCCTACAGTAACGCTGGCACTGAGGTAGTAGGCAGAAACAAGTTCTCCACTGCAATATTCCAATCCTTTCAGTCTGTTACAGCATCAGGAGTTATATTCAATCAGTCCAGTGTATGAAGCAGCATAAAACTGACAGTTGCCACTTTTATATGCCGTGCTATTAGAGAGGACACAAAGATACTTCCATCTTACCCCACCAAACGGCCGAATATCGCTCCGTAATAAACGATCGGGAAATAGAAATCATTAGAAATCATCACTGTTCCTGGAAAACTTTCCGATTTCAAGCACGATGTTGATATTCAAAGCCAGAAAGCAGCTATATCCTGTGAATATTGTTGCGCAACATTACTACTACAATAACTATGTCATCAACTCCACAGACACGTAATTGTCCTTCGCAGTTTGCACGCTTCGCATGACTTCATCTTTGTACACAATGGCTACGAGCAACGGTCTACAACGGTCTACAACGGTCTACACTTTCTATAACTCCCACTGTCCCTTCCAGTGAGAAGTATTACCCCAAAAATGGTTCCCAAACGTTGTGCTTTATGTGCTAGTATGTGCATGTTGTGTATTCTCTGCCGAATAATGAGCATTTTCAGCAAAATTAGCAAATATCTCAACGGTCTACACTTTTTTGAAAATAAATTTGACCTAGTATTAAACTATTTCACAAAAAGTGTAGACCGTTGACGTTTTCATCTTTTCCTCGGCAATGGTACAATAACTGTACGCAATCTATTGCAGGTGAAATACTCGTTAGAAAAGCTATCTTGTGCATAGTTCTCAATGTCGAAATCTTTACCATAAGATTTATTTTCATTTTCCATAGTTTGTAGACCGTTGTGTAGACCGTTGAGATTGTCGGCCATGACGTCAGTCATTATGCAAGTCAGCAGCCTGGATACTAAGAAGAGGGTTTCTATACCTGTAACATTCATGGATCGGGCTTTTAGTGATTCTTGATTATCACTTTGTAGAATGGCTAAACATCTGATAAAATATTTTTATGTATAATTAAAAGGCTCGATCTCACCCGATGTAGTCTTGGCTTTACCATCGCTTGTAGGATTGAAACAAGGAAATTTCATAGATGTTCTTTTGTGTGTTATCCTCGCTAGTATGTATTTCAACTGGTTCTTTTACAATTTGAATTGGTATATACATTTGCTCCCCGGAATTACGTATAAAGATGGAATAACAAATATCGATGTGGTAAAGGAAAGGCTAGACAATGTGTTGAGGGAAAGTTAGTATAAAAATAGGCCTAACAAAAGGGCACGGTGTTATGACGCAATAGAATGTTAGTGTGATGTTAGTTTAGTGTTAGCGGAGAGGAAGTGATGGCAATGAGTTGTAGAAAAAACACGCAATGAATGAATGAATGGAGTGGAAGATAAAGTAACTAAAAATGTAATTGCTACAAGGCTCCCCCCCCCTAGAATTCACGCGGAGTGTGACATTCGAAAAATATAAAAATACAAGATACAACGAGGAAATGAAGGAAAGAAAATATAATGTTCAAGGTCTCTATGGTAAAAGTCAAGCAGTCCCATATCTGTCCGGAAAATGTACTCTTCTTCCTGAGCGAGTGGTACGTGGCAAAATCTTGGATTGAGGAGCGTCCGAAGTTGGTGAATCTGTAAGGGTGTCAGGAGTGGTAGTGACTGGAGCAGAATCAAGATATGCAGGTTTCAAGCGATCAAGGGTGACAGAAATTTGCTTGCCCTGAATTACGTATAAAGATGGAATAACAAATATCGATTTGGTAAAGGAAAGGCTAGACAATGTGTTGAGGGAAAGTTAGTATAAAAATAGGCCTAACAAAAGGGCACGGTGTTATGACGCAATAGAATGTTAGTGTGATGTTAGTTTAGTGTTAGCGGAGAGGAAGTGATGGCAATGAGTTGTAGAAAAAACACGCAATGAATGAATGAATGGAGTGGAAGATAAAGTAACTAAAAATGTAATTGCTACAGGCTCCTTCTAGAATAGGCACATTCACACAAGGAAAAGCAGAGGAACGCACCCCCTTCATTATATATATATATATATATATATATATATATATATATATATATATATATATATATATATATATATATATATATATATATATATATATATATATCGTGTATATGAACATATAGATATTAATATAGGTATCAACATATATATAAAATATATATATTTATTCATATATATTTATATATATTTGTATAAATGTATATTTATATATAAAGGTATTTGCCTATATTTCTGTATATTTATTTATACTTATATTTTTATATGTATATTTATCTATACATGGCTATACTTTAAATCCCCATGGCAGATCTAGCTGATCAGCTTGAGTTAAAAATCAAATAAAATAGAAAACAGATGCAATACGCCAGTCAATACTTGATTGAAGGCCTAAAGCTTACCTATTGCTCAGACAATGGTGCATTGTTGCTACTGTAAGATCAATTATAGGTAAACGACTCCGCAACTCTATTATCGAAATACACAAAGAAAAGGTGTAATCAAGTCGATATCTTCTTTTCATATGCAGGTAGAGAGGTTAACTATTTGTTTCATTTGTGAATTTACTTCCTTCATTTACAATTCATTAGCAAAGAAACATGACATCATAATCATCATTGAATTTAGGGGATTTGTCAAGCCCCCTGCCAGTATCTCGGTAAGGTGTTACCTAATTGAGATTTCGTCAGCGGAAATGAAATCAGCGCCCTCAATTACCCCATGTTTGGGAAAGGTTGTACGGCTGTATCGTATAGGTTCGAATATAAAATTCAGACAATGCCTGCCAAAAGTCTTGGAACACTTGCTATGATTTACGCTATAGATGAGCTATAGCATCCCCTCCCCCGTTAAACAATGTTGTATGAAGCAAATATGGGCAACTCGAAGGCCAAAAGTGATGCGTGTTTTTAAAGCTACTGGTCTCCGCTATCCAATCAACATTGTTTCAGGGGGGGAGGGGGTCTACATTTTAAGTGGTGTCAAGGAGAAGCGGCAGGAGTGGGAAATCGATACAATTGTGTGGGTGTTCCAACTACTTTTGGCAGGCATTGTCTGAATCTCATATTTAAGGAGGACAGGTAGAGTTGCAACGATGGATCATACTAATAGGTTTTCGAGGGTGCTGATTTTATTTTTATCGGAATCAGAGCCATATCTCAACCGGATCATTAGCTTTCGTGCTAATTTGATATCTTTATATGCAGTTTATTGACGAAAATTCAGCAAAATGTCTAGAAATTTCAACTATAGTACAAATGCTGTCCAAAATAATTGAAATGCACTGCGATCACCTCCTCTTCATATTATTAGCATATATCGGACATATGGGTAGAATTCTTAGATAAACAGCAGAGAAAATAAATAAACAAGTTATACGTTTTTGTGTCATTGGGGTATCTAAAAGTGTATACCTTGCAGTACATTACTAGTACAAGTGAGGTAACTGTAACTGATAATAAGTAAACCTTATTTTTTATATATCATTAAAATTATGTAGGAAGTTTCGAGCCTGCAACTTTTGCGCTCAAAGAATTGCCTTTTAAATAACAACCTGAGCTACATCAACTGGAAGCGAAATCTGTCCTCTCATGAGATGGGGGATAAAAGCTGAGCCGTTACAAAGCTGAATATTTATATTTTACCGCATTTCCATATTGTACCAGTTAAGAAAACATTAATAGTAAGCGTAGAAGACTATTTCAGACTTTCATGACACTGCAAAATTTAAAAATTTTAAAATTTAATTGTCGCAGGAATTAACTGTCGCGATTTGCTGGATGAGTAACATTTTTTAGTTTCCTCTTTCCACGAAAGCCGAATCTTAAACAAAACAACATAAAGCTTTACGACAATTAAAAATGTGTGAGCAGGTTCAGGTTCAGGTTCAGGTTTATAATTGAGCTCACTGATACTTTACTCCAGACTATTTGCAATCACACAAGGATATCACAATCTGATTACCAGATTCCGGTAGGTAGAAAAATGAAGCTTTTATAATGAACAGAAATAGTTCCAACGATACAAGCTTTTTTATAAGTGGATTTGGCTCCCTTTTCAGCTTGGCGTTTCTTATTTCTCAGGTTGTCTTATTTGTCCAGACTACATTACAGAAAGTGACCCTTTCGCAACTCCTTCTCAAAACTTCAGTCACTATATTGTGTTGGTGCAACTTATGTACTGTTTCGTATGCTGTGGTAGATAGGTGTACATTGGAGACTTTCCTACTAATATTATTATCTACAAAGTATTAAGCCCATTAAAGCCATTATCTTTCTTCATGTACGTCTAGTTAGTAGTAGCACGTTGCAATTGCTTTTTGTACTATAATGGAAAAGCCAATTGGCATTGTTGATGTGTTCCAGTGTGATTTGTGGACATGAATGAGCAATGTTTGTTCATGGAATCTCTATTGTATGACAGTTGTTGTCATTTAGCAGTGCATGGTCTTTCTTTGTATTAGGTGTACTTGACTTACCCCTCAATGTCCATTATCCAATTAGATTTTTACTCATCTTTGTAACGTGATTGTATCATCATGAGTTCTTTGTTGTGACCTTGTGCAGTGTGGTTACGTTGATGCACGTGAACAGTGACGTTGTTGATCAATCTGTTATCCGTGTATTGTGTGAATGATGTTGCATGAGTTATGTTGAATGTAGATGTTGATTAATATATTGCTTTATGCTCATTATCACAGTTAATGGTTGTAATTGAGTATATGGATTGATGAGTAGATCATGTGGTTTGTTGTCAAGAGGAATATCTATTATATTGTAGTTAATATTGCGTATGAACTGATCGTGAGGATATACATTAACGTCGTATTCAGATAATTTCTCAGATTTTGTAATATTGATGAATGTAATTTAGTTGGATGTAGTAGAGTATTTGTATACTTCAAGTTGAGACTGTTTCAATGCATCCACTAATGTTATGGTCATTTTGTAAGTATACTATAGACACGTTTGCTACAATACTCTAATCTTACCCTTTTTATTTTTATTTCAGAGTTTTTTCGAAGTGAGTTGATTTTGCAGTTTTTGACTATTGTAATTGGTGTAAATATGTTTGAAGAATGTAAGTGATTGTGTAGGGAAGTAATAATCTCTTTATGGCAGTTGCCTGTAGATACTAAACCTGGTCTTCCTGAGCACTATACTTATACAATCTTTCACTGTGTTTAATGGTTCCTCCAACTTCTACTTGTTGGCTATCTGTTTCTAATAGGTTAGCTCTTTCGCTACTCCTTCTCGCAACTTCAGTCACTGTATTGTGTTGGTGCAACTTATGTACTGTATCGTATGCTGTGGTAGATAGGTGTACATTGGAGACTTTCCTACTAATATTATTATCTACAAAGTATTAAGCCCATTAAACCCATCATCTTTCTTCATGTACGGTTAGTTAGTAGTATCACGGTGCAATTGCATTTTGTACTATAATGGAAAAGCCAATTGGCATTGTTGATGTGTTTCAGTGTGATTTGTGGACATGAATGAGCAATGTTTGTTCATGGAATCTCTATTGTATGACAGTTGTTGTCATTTAGCAGTGCATGGTCTTTCTTTGTATTAGTTGTGCTTGACTCACCCCTCAATGTCCATTATCCAATTAGATTTTTACTCATCTTTGTAACGTGATTATATCATCATGAGTTCTTTGTTGTGACCTTGTGCAGTGTGGTTACGTTGATGCACGTGAACAGTGACGTTGTTGATAAATATGTTATCCGTGTATTGTGTGATTGATGATGCATGAGTTATGTTGAATGTAGATGTTGATTAATGTTTTGCTTTATGCTCATTATCACAGTTGAAGGTTGTAATTGTGTATATGGATTGATGAGTAGATCATTTGGTTTGTTGTCAAGAGGAATATCTATTATATTGTAGTTAATATTGCGTATGAATTGATCGTGAAGATATACATTAACGTCGTATTCAGATAATTTCTCAGATTTTGTAATATTGATGAATGTAATTTAGTTGGATGTAGTAGAGTATTTGTATACTTCAAGTTGAGACTGTTTCAATGCATCCACTAATGTTATGGTCATTTTGTAAGTATACTATAGACACGATTGCTACAATACTCTAATCGTACTCTTTTTATTTTTATTTCAGAGCAGAGTGGTGAGTTGATTTTGGAGTTTTTGACTATTGTAATTGTTGTAAATGTGTTTGAAGAATGTAAGTGATTGTGTAGGGAAGTAATAATCTCTTTATGGCAGTTGCCTGGAGATACTAACCCTGGTCTTCCGGAGCACTACACTTATACAATCGTTCACTGTGTTTTAATGGTTCCTCGAAATTCTAGTTGTTGGCTATTTGTGTCTAATAGGTTAGCTCTTTCGCTACTCCTTCTCACAACGTCAGTCACTGTATTGTGTTGGTGCAACTTATGTACTGTTTCGTATGCTGTGGTAGATAGGTGTACATTGGAGACTTTCCTACTAATATTATTATCTACAAAGTATTAAGCCCATTAAACCCATCATCTTTCTTCATGTACGTCTAGTTAGTAGTAGCACGGTGCAATTGCATTTTGTACTATAATGGAAAAGCCAATTGGCATTGTTGATGTGTTCCAGTGTGATTTGTGGACATGAATGAGCAATGTTTGTTCATGGAATCTCTATTGTATGACAGTTGTTGTCATTTAGCAGTGCATGGTCTTTCTTTCTATTAGTTGTACTTGACTCCCCCCTCAATGTCCATTATCCAATGAGAGTTTTACTCATCTTTGTAACGTGATTATATCATCATGAGTTCTTTGTTGTGACCTTGTGCAGTGTGGTTACGTTGATGCACGTGAACAGTGACGTTGTTGATCAATCTGTTATCTGTGTATTGTGTGAATGATGTTGCATGAGTTATGTTGAATGTAGATGTTGATTAATATTTTGCTTTATGCTCATTTTCACAGTTGTAGGTTGTAATTGAGTATATGGATTGATGAGTTGATCATTTGGTTTGTTGTCAAGAGGAATATCTATTATATTGTAGGTAATATTGCGTATGAACTGATCGTGAGGATATACATTAACGTCGTATTCAGATAATTTCTCAGATTGTGAATATTGATGAATGTAATTTAGTTGGATGTAGTAGAGTATTTGTATACTTCAAGTTGAGACTGTGTCAATGCATCCACTAATGTTATGGTCATTTTGTAAATATACTATAGACACGATTGCTACAATACTCTAATCGTACTCTGTTTATTTTTATTTCAGGATTATTTGAACGTGAGTTGATTTTGGAGTTTTTGACTATTGTAGTTGTTGTAAATGTGTTTGAAGAATGTAAGTGATTGTGTAGGGAAGTAATAATCTCTTTATGGCAGTTGCCTTGAGATACTAAACCTGGTCTTCCTGAGCACTATACTTATACAATCTTTCACTGTGTTTAATGATTTCTTCAACTTCTAGTTGTTGGCTATTTGTTTCTAATAGGTTAGCTCTTTCGCTACTCCTTCTCACAACGTCAGTCACTGTATTGTGTTGGTGCAAATTATGTACTGTTTCGTATGCTGTGGTAGATAGGTGTACATTGGAGACTTTCCTACTAATATTATTATCTACAAAGTATTAAGCCCATTAAACCCATCATCTTTCTTCATGTACGTCTAGTTAGTAGTAGCACGGTGCAATTGCATTTTGTACTATAATGGAAAAGCCAATTGGCATTGTTGATGTGTTCCAGTGTGATTTGTGGACATGAATGAGCAATGTTTGTTCATGGAATCTCTATTGTATGCCAGTTGTTGTCATTTAGCAGTGCATGGTCTTTCTTTGTATTAGTTGTACTTGACTCACCTAGCAATGTCCATTATCCAATTAGATTTTTACTCATCTTTGTAACGTGATTATATCATCATGAGTTCTTTGTTGTGACCTTGTGCAGTGTGGTTACGTTGATGCACGTGAACAGTGACGTTGTTGATCAATCTGTTATCCGTGTATTGTGTGAATGATGTTGCATGAGTTATGTTGAATGTAGATGTTGATTAATATTTTGCTTTATCCTCATTATCACAGTTGAAGGTTGTAATTGTGTATATGGATTGATGAGTAGATTATGTGGTTTGTTGTCAAGAGGAATATCTATTATATTGTAGTTAATATTGCGCATGAACTGATCGTGATGATATATATTAATGTCTTATTCAGAAAATTTCTCACATTTTCTAATATTGATGAATGTAATTTAGTTGGATGTAGTAGAGTATTTGTATACTTCAAGTTGAGACTGTTTCAATGCATTCACTAATGTTATGGTCATTTTGTAAGTATACTATAGACACGATTGCTACAATACTCTAATCGTACTCTTTTTATTTTTATTTCAGATATATTTGGAAGTGAGTTGAGTTTGAAGTTGTTGACTTTTGTAATTGTTGTAAATGTGTTTGAAGAATGTAAGTGATTGTGTAGGGAAATAATGATCTCTTTATGGCAGTTGCCTGGAGATACTAAACCTGGTCTTCCTGAGCACTATACTTATACCATCTTTCACTGTGTTTAATGGTTCCTCCAACTTCTAGTTGTTGGAACCATTTGTTTCTAATAGGTTAGCTCTTTCGCTACTCCTTCTCACAACTTCAGTCACTGTATTGTGTTGGTGCAACTTATGTACTGTTTCGTATGCTGTGGTAGATAGGTGTACATTGGAGACTTTCCTACTAATATTATTATCTACAAAGTATTAAGCCCATTAAACCCATCATCTTTCTTCATGTACGTCTATTTAGTAGTAGCACGGTGCAATTGCATTTTGTACTATGATGGAAAATCCAATTGGCATTGTTGATGTGTTCCAGTGTGATTTGTGGACATGAATGAGCAATGTTTGTTCATGGAATCTCTATTGTATGACAGTTGTTGTCATTTACCAGTGCATGGTCTTTCTTTGTATTAGTTGTACTTGACTCCCCCGTCAATGTCCATGATCCAATTAGATTTTTACTCATCTTTGTAACGTGATTATATCATCATGAGTTCTTTGTTGTGACCTTGTGCAGTGTGGTTACGTTGATGCACGTGAACAGTGACGTTGTTGATCAATCTGTTATCCGTGTATTGTGTGAATGATGTTGCATGAGTTATGTTGAATGTAGATGTTGATTAATAGTTTGCTTTATGCTCATTATCACAGTTGACGGTTGTAATTGTGTATATGGATTGATGAGTAGAGTATTTGGTTTGTTGTCAAGAGGAATATCTATTATATTGTAGTTAATATTGCGTATGAACTGATCGTGGGGATATACATTAATATCGTATTCAGATAATTTCTCAGATTTTGTAATATTGATCAATGTACTTTAGTTGGATGTACTAGAGTATTTGTATACTTCAAGTTGAGACTGTTTCAATGCATCCACTAATGTTATGGTCATTTTGTAAGTATACTATAGACACGATTGCTACAATACTCTAATCGTACTCTTTTTATTTTTATTTCAGGAGTGTTTTGAAGTGAGTTGATTTTGGAGTTTTTGACTTTTTTAAATGTTTTTAATGTGGTTGAACAATGTAAGTGATTGTGTAGGGAAGTAATAATCTCTTTATGGCAGTTGCCTGGAGATACTAAACCTGGTCTTCCTGAGCACTATACTTATACAATCTTCCACTGTGTTTTAATGGTTCCTCCAACTTCTAGTTGTTGGCTATTTGTTTCTAATAGGTTAGCTCTTTCGCTACTCCTTCTCGCAACTTCAGTCACTATAGTGTGTTGGTGCAACTTATGTACTGTTTCGTATGCTGTGGTAGATAGGTGTACATTAAAGACTTTCCTACTAATATTATTATCTACAAAGTATTAAGCCCATTAAACCCATCATCTTTCTTCATGTACGTCTAGTTAGTAATAGCACGGTGCAATTGCATTTTGTACTATAATGGAAAAGTCAATTGGCATTGTTGATGTGTTCCAGTGTGATTTGTGGACATGAATGAGCAATGTTTGTTCATGGAATCTCTATTGTATGACAGTTGTTGTCCTTTAGCAGTGCATGGTCTTTCTTTGTATTAGTTGTACTTGACTCCCCCCTCAATGTCCATGATCCAATTAGATTTTTACTCATCTTTGTAACGTGATTATATCATCATGAGTTCTTTGTTGTGACCTTGTGCAGTGTGGTTACGTTGATGCACGTGAACAGTGACGTTGTTGATCAATCTGTTATCCGTGTATTGTGTGAATGATGTTGCATGAGTTATGTTGAATGTAGATGTTGATTAATATTTTGCTTTATGCTCATTATCACAGTTGACGGTTGTAATTGTGTATATGGATTGATGAGTAGAGTATTTGGTTTGTTGTCAAGAGGAATATCTATTATATTGTAGTTAATATTGCGTATGAACTGATCGTGGGGATATACATTAATATCGTTTTCAGATAATTTCTCAGATTTTGTAATATTGATCAATGTACTTTAGTTGGATGTAGTAGAGTATTTGTATACTTCAAGTTGAGACTGTTTCAATGCATCCACTAATGTTATGGTCATTTTGTAAGTATACTATAGACACGATTGCTACAATACTCTAATCTTACCCTTGTTATTTTTATTTCAGAGTTTTTTCAAAGTGAGTTGATTTTGGAGTTTTTGACTATTGTAATTGGTGTAAATTTTTTTGAAGAATGTAAGTGATTGTGTAGGGAAGTAATAATCTCTTTATGGCAGTTGCCTGTAGATACTAAACCTGGTCTTCCTGAGCACTATACTTATACAATCTTTCACTGTGTTTTAATGGTTCCTCCAACTTCTAGTTGTTGGCTATTTGTTTCTAATAGGTTAGCTCTTTCGCTACTCCTTCTCACAACTTCGGTCACTATATTGTGTTGGTGCAACTTATGTACTGTTTCGTATGCTGTGGTAGATAGGTGTACATTGGAGACTTTCCTACTAATATTGTTATCTAGAAAGTATTAAGCCCATTAAACCCATCATCTTTCGTCATGTACGGCCATTTAGTAGTAGCACGGTGCAATTGCTTTTTGTACTATGGTGGAAAAGTTAATTGCCATTGTTGATGTGTTCCAGTGTGATTTGTGGACATGAATGAGCAATGTTTGTTCATGGAATCTCTATTGTATGACAGTTGTTGTCATTTAGCAGTGTATGGTCTGTCTTTGTATTAGTTGTGCTTGACTCCCCCTCAATGTCCATTATCCAATTATATTTTTACTCATCTTTGTAACGTGATTATATCATCATGAGTTCTTTGTTGTGACCTTGTGCAGTGTGGTTACGTTGATGCACGTGAACAGTGACGTTGTTGATCAATCTGTTATCCGTGTATTGTGTGACTGATGATGCATGAGTTATGTTGAATGTAGATGTTGATTAATATTTTGCTGTATGCTCATTATCACAGTTGAAGGTTGTAATTGTGTATATGGATTGATGAGTAGGTCATTTGGTTTGTTGTCAAGAGGAATATCTATTATATTGTAGTTAATATTGCGTATGAACTGATCGTGAGGATATACATTAATGTCGTATTCAGATAATTTCTCAGATTTTGTAATATTGATGAATGTAATTTAGTTGGCTGTACTAGAGTATTTCTATACTTCAAGTTGAGACTATTTTAATGCATCCACTAATGTTATGGTCAGTTTGTAAGTATACTATAGACACGATTGCTACAATACTCTAATCATACTCTTTTTATTTTAATTTCAGGAGCATATGGAAGTGAGTTGATTTTGGAGTGTTTGACTTTTGTAATTGTTGTAAATGTGTTTGAACAATGTAAGTGATTGTGTAGGGAAGTAATAATCACTTTATGGCAGTTGCCTGGAGATACTAAACCTGGTCTTCCTGAGCACTATACTTATACAATCTTTCACTGTGTTTTAATGGTTCCTCCAACCTCTAGTTGTTGGCTATTTGTTTCTAATAGGTTAGCTCGTTCGCTACTCCTTCTCACAACTTCACTCATTGTATTGTGTTGGTGCAACTTATGTACTGTTTCGTATGCTGTGGTAGATAGGTGTACATTAAAGACTTTCCTACTAATATTATTATCTACAAAGTATTAAGCCCATTAAACCCATCATCTTTCTTCATGTACGTCTAGTTAGTAGTAGCACGGTGCAATTGCATTTTGTACCATAATGGAAAAGCCAATTGGCATTGTTGATGTGTTCCAGTGTGATTTGTGGACATGAATGAGCAATGTTTGTTCATGGAATCTCTATTGTATGACAGTTGTTGTCATTTAGCAGTGCATGGTCTTTCTTTGTATTAGTTGTACTTGACTCACCTCTCAATGTCCATTATCAAAGTAGATTTCTACTCATCTTTGTAACGTGATTATATCATCATGATTTATTTATTGTGACCTTGTGCAGTGTGGTTACGTTGATGCACGTGAACAGTGACGTTGTTGATAAATCTGTTATCCGTGTATTGTGTGAATGATGATGCATGAGTTATGTTGAATGTAGATGTTGATTAATATTTTGCTTTATGCTCATTATCACAGTTGAAGGTTGTAATTGTGTATATGGATTGATGAGTAGGTCATTTGGTTTGTTGTCAAGAGGAATATCTATTATATTGTAGTTAATATTGCGTATGAACTGATCGTGAGGATATACATTAATGTCGTATTCAGATAATTTCTCAGATTATGTAATATTGATGAATGTAATTTAGTTGGATGTAGTAGAGTATTTGTATACTTCAAGTTGAGACTGTTTCAATGCATCCACTAATGCTTTGGTCATGTTGTAAGTATACTATAGACACGATTGCTACAATACTCTAATCGTACTCTGTTTATTTTTATTTCAGGAGTGTGTTGAAGTGAGTTGATTTTGGAGTTTTTGACTTTTTTAAATGTTTTTAATGTGGTTGAACAATGTAAGTGATTGTGTAGGGAAGTAATAATCTCTTTATGGCAGTTGCCTGGAGATACTAAACCTGGTCTGTCTGAGCACTATACTTATACAATCTTCCACTGTGTTTTAATGGTTCCTCCAACTTCTAGTTGTTGGCTATTTGTTTCTAATAGGTTAGCTCTTTCGCTACTCCTTCTCGCAACTTCAGTCACTATATTGTGTTGGTGCAACTTATGTACTGTGTTGTATGCTGTGGTAGATAGGTGTACATTGGAGACTTTCCTACTAATATTATTATCTACAAAGTATTAAGCCCATTAAACCCATCATCTTTCTTCATGTACGTCTAGTTAGTAGTAGCACGGTGCAATTGCATTTTGTACTATAATGGAAAATCCAATTGGCATTGTTGATGTGTTTCAGTGTGATTTGTGGACATGAATGAGCAATGTTTGTTCATGGAATCTCTATTGTATGACAGTTGTTGTCATTTAGCAGTGCATGGTCTTTCTTTGTATTAGTTGTACTTGACTCACCCTCAATGTCCATTATCCAATTATATTTTTACTCATCTTTGTAACGTGATTATATCAGCATAAGTTCTTTGTTGTGACCTTGTGCAGTGTGGTTACGTTGATGCACGTGAACAGTGACGTTGTTGATAAATCTGTTATCCGTGTATTGTGTGAATGATGATGCATGAGTTATGTTGAATGTAGATGTTGATTAATATTTTGCTTTATGCTCATTATCACAGTTGAAGGTTGTAATTGTGTATATGGATTGATGAGTAGGTCATTTGGTTTGTTGTCAAGAGGACTATCTGTTATATTGTAGTTAATATTGCGTATGAACTGATCGTGAGGATATACATTAATGTCGTATTCAGATAATTTCTCAGATTTTGTAATATTGATGAATGTAATTTAGTTGGCTGTACTAGAGTATTTCTATACTTCAAGTTGAGACTATTTTAATGCATCCACTAATGTTATGGTCAGTTTGTAAGTATACTATAGACACGATTGCTACAATACTCTAATCGTACTCTTTTTATTTTAATTTCAGGAGGATATGGAAGTGAGTTGATTTTGGAGTGTTTGACTTTTGTAATTGTTGTAAATGTGTTTGAACAATGTAAGTGATTGTGTAGGGAAGTAATAATCACTTTATGGCAGTTGCCTGGAGATACTAAACCTGGTCGTCCTGAGCACTATACTTATACAATCTTTCACTGTGTTTTAATGGTTCCTCCAACTTCTAGTTGTTGGCTATTTGTTTCTAATAGGTTAGCTCTTTCGCTACTCCTTCTCACAACTTCACTCATTGTATTGTGTTGGTGCAACTTATGTACTGTTTCGTATGCTGTGGTAGATAGGTGTACATTAAAGACTTTCCTACTAATATTATTATCTACAAAGTATTAAGCCCATTAAACCCATCATCTTTCTTCATGTACGTCTAGTTAGTAGTAGCACGGTGCAATTGCATTTTGTACCATAATGGAAAAGCCAATTGGCATTGTTGATGTGTTCCAGTGTGATTTGTGGACATGAATGAGCAATGTTTGTTCATGGAATCTCTATTGTATGACAGTTGTTGTCATTTAGCAGTGCATGGTCTTTCTTTGTATTAGTTGTACTTGACTCACCTCTCAATGTCCATTATCAAAGTAGATTTCTACTCATCTTTGTAACGTGATTATATCATCATGATTTATTTATTGTGACCTTGTGCAGTGTGGTTACGTTGATGCACGTGAACAGTGACGTTGTTGATAAATCTGTTATCCGTGTATTGTGTGAATGATGATGCATGAGTTATGTTGAATGTAGATGTTGATTAATATTTTGCTTTATGCTCATTATCACAGTTGAAGGTTGTAATTGTGTATATGGATTGATGAGTAGGTCATTTGGTTTGTTGTCAAGAGGAATATCTATTATATTGTAGTTAATATTGCGTATGAACTGATCGTGAGGATATACATTAATGTCGTATTCAGATAATTTCTCAGATTATGTAATATTGATGAATGTAATTTAGTTGGATGTAGTAGAGTATTTGTATACTTCAAGTTGAGACTGTTTCAATGCATCCACTAATCCTATGGTCATTTTGTAAGTATACTATAGACACGATTGCTACAATACTCTAATCGTACTCTTTTTATTTTTATTTCAGGTGTGGCTTGAAGTGAGTTGATTTTGGAGTTTTTGACTTTTTTAAATGTTTTTAATGTGGTTGAACAATGTAAGTGATTGTGTAGGGAAGTAATAATCTCTTTATGGCAGTTGCCTGGAGATACTAAACCTGGTCTTTCTGAGGACTATACTTATACAATCTTCCACTATGTGTTAATGGTTCCTCCAACTTCTAGTTGTTGGCTATTTGTTTCTAATAGGTTAGCTCTTTCGCTACTCCTTCTCGCAACTTCAGTCACTATATTGTGTTGGTGCAACTTATGTACTGTGTTGTATGCTGTGGTAGATAGGTGTACATTGGAGACTTTCCTACTAATATTATTATCTACAAAGTATTAAGCCCATTAAACCCATCATCTTTCTTCATGTACGTATAGTTAGTAGTAGCACGGTGCAATTGCATTTTGTACCATAACGGAAAAGCGAATTAGCATTGTTGATGTGTTCCAGTGTGATTTGTGGACATGAATGAGCAATGTTTGTTCATGGAATCTCTATTGTATGACAGTTGTTGTCATTTAGCAGTGTATGGTCTGTCTTTGTATTAGTTGTGCTTGACTCCCCCTCAATGTCCATTATCCAATTATATTTTTACTCATCTTTGTAACGTGATTATATCATCATGAGTTATTTATTGTGACCTTGTGCAGTGTGGTTACATTGATGCACGTGAACAGTGACGTTGTTGATAAATCTGTTATCCGTGTATTGTGTGAATGATGTTGCATGAGTTATGTTGAATGTAGATGTTGATTAATAGTTTGCTTTATGCTCATTATCACAGTTGAAGGTTGTAATTGTGTATATGGATTGATGAGTAGATTATTTGGTTTGTTGTCAAGAGGAATATCTATTATATTGTAGTTGATATTGCGTATGAACTGATCGTGGGGATATACATTAATGTCGTATTCAGATAATTTCTCAGATTTTGTAATATTGATGACTGTAATTTAGTTGGATGTAGTAGAGTATTTGTATACTTCAAGTTGAGACTGTTTCAATGCATCCACTAATGTTATGGTCAGTTTGTAAGTATACTATAGACACGATTGCTACAATACTCTAATCGTACTCTTTTTATTTTTATTTCAGGAGTGTTTTGAAGTGAGTTGATTTTGGAGTTTTTGACTTTTTTAAATGTTGTGAATGTGTTTGAAGAATGTAAGTGATTGTGTAGGGAAATAATGATCTCTTTATGGCAGTTGCCTGGAGATACTAAACCTGGTCTTCCTGAGCACTATACTTATACCATCTTTCACTGTGTTTAATGGTTCCTCCAACTTCTAGTTGTTGGAACCATTTGTTTCTAATAGGTTAGCTCTTTCGCTACTCCTTCTCACAACTTCAGTCACTGTATTGTGTTGGTGCAACTTATGTACTGTTTCGTATGCTGTTGTCGATAGGTGTACATTGGAGACTTTCCTACTAATATTATTATCTACAAAGTATTAAGCCCATTAAACCCATCATCTTTCTTCATGTACGTCTATTTAGTAGTAGCACGGTGCAATTGCATTTTGTACTATGATGGAAAATCCAATTGGCATTGTTGATGTGTTCCAGTGTGATTTGTGGACATGAATGAGCAATGTTTGTTCATGGAATCTCTATTGTATGACAGTTGTTGTCATTTAGCAGTGCATGGTCTTTCTTTGTATTAGTTGTACTTCACTCCCCCGTCAATGTCCATGATCCAATTAGATTTTTACTCATCTTTGTAACGTGATTATATCATCATGAGTTCTTTGTTGTGACCTTGTGCAGTGTGGTTACGTTGATGCACGTGAACAGTGACGTTGTTGATCAATCTGTTATCCGTGTATTGTGTGAATGATGTTGCATGAGTTATGTTGAATGTAGATGTTGATTAATAGTTTGCTTTATGCTCATTATCACAGTTGACGGTTGTAATTGTGTATATGGATTGATGAGTAGAGTATTTGGTTTGTTGTCAAGAGGAATATCTATTATATTGTAGTTAATATTGCGTATGAACTGATCGTGGGGATATACATTAATATCGTATTCAGATAATTTCTCAGATTTTGTAATATTGATCAATGTACTTTAGTTGGATGTACTAGAGTATTTGTATACTTCAAGTTGAGACTGTTTCAATGCATCCACTAATGTTATGGTCATTTTGTAAGTATACTATAGACACGATTGCTACAATACTCTAATCGTACTCTTTTTATTTTTATTTCAGGAGTGTTTTGAAGTGAGTTGATTTTGGAGTTTTTGACTTTTTTAAATGTTTTTAATGTGGTTGAACAATGTAAGTGATTGTGTAGGGAAGTAATAATCTCTTTATGGCAGTTGCCTGGAGATACTAAACCTGGTCTTCCTGAGCACTATACTTATACAATCTTCCACTGTGTTTTAATGGTTCCTCCAACTTCTAGTTGTTGGCTATTTGTTTCTAATAGGTTAGCTCTTTCGCTACTCCTTCTCGCAACTTCAGTCACTATAGTGTGTTGGTGCAACTTATGTACTGTTTCGTATGCTGTGGTAGATAGGTGTACATTAAAGACTTTCCTACTAATATTATTATCTACAAAGTATTAAGCCCATTAAACCCATCATCTTTCTTCATGTACGTCTAGTTAGTAATAGCACGGTGCAATTGCATTTTGTACTATAATGGAAAAGTCAATTGGCATTGTTGATGTGTTCCAGTGTGATTTGTGGACATGAATGAGCAATGTTTGTTCATGGAATCTCTATTGTATGACAGTTGTTGTCCTTGAGCAGTGCATGGTCTTTCTTTGTATTAGTTGTACTTGACTCCCCCCTCAATGTCCATGATCCAATTAGATTTTTACTCATCTTTGTAACGTGATTATATCATCATGAGTTCTTTGTTGTGACCTTGTGCAGTGTGGTTACGTTGATGCACGTGAACAGTGACGTTGTTGATCAATCTGTTATCCGTGTATTGTGTGAATGATGTTGCATGAGTTATGTTGAATGTAGATGTTGATTAATATTTTGCTTTATGCTCATTATCACAGTTGACGGTTGTAATTGTGTATATGGATTGATGAGTAGAGTATTTGGTTTGTTGTCAAGAGGAATATCTATTATATTGTAGTTAATATTGCGTATGAACTGATCGTGGGGATATACATTAATATCGTTTTCAGATAATTTCTCAGATTTTGTAATATTGATCAATGTACTTTAGTTGGATGTAGTAGAGTATTTGTATACTTCAAGTTGAGACTGTTTCAATGCATCCACTAATGTTATGGTCATTTTGTAAGTATACTATAGACACGATTGCTACAATACTCTAATCTTACCCTTGTTATTTTTATTTCAGAGTTTTTTCAAAGTGAGTTGATTTTGGAGTTTTTGACTATTGTAATTGGTGTAAATTTTTTTGAAGAATGTAAGTGATTGTGTAGGGAAGTAATAATCTCTTTATGGCAGTTGCCTGTAGATACTAAACCTGGTCTTCCTGAGCACTATACTTATACAATCTTTCACTGTGTTTTAATGGTTCCTCCAACTTCTAGTTGTTGGCTATTTGTTTCTAATAGGTTAGCTCTTTCGCTACTCCTTCTCACAACTTCGGTCACTATATTGTGTTGGTGCAACTTATGTACTGTTTCGTATGCTGTGGTAGATAGGTGTACATTGGAGACTTTCCTACTAATATTGTTATCTAGAAAGTATTAAGCCCATTAAACCCATCATCTTTCGTCATGTACGGCCATTTAGTAGTAGCACGGTGCAATTGCTTTTTGTACTATGGTGGAAAAGTTAATTGCCATTGTTGATGTGTTCCAGTGTGATTTGTGGACATGAATGAGCAATGTTTGTTCATGGAATCTCTATTGTATGACAGTTGTTGTCATTTAGCAGTGTATGGTCTGTCTTTGTATTAGTTGTGCTTGACTCCCCCTCAATGTCCATTATCCAATTATATTTTTACTCATCTTTGTAACGTGATTATATCATCATGAGTTCTTTGTTGTGACCTTGTGCAGTGTGGTTACGTTGATGCACGTGAACAGTGACGTTGTTGATCAATCTGTTATCCGTGTATTGTGTGAATGATGTTGCATGAGTTATGTTGAATGTAGATGTTGATTAATATTTTGCTTTATGCTCATTATCACAGTTGACGGTTGTAATTGTGTATATGGATTGATGAGTAGATTATTTGGTTTGTTGTCAAGAGGACTATCTGTTATATTATAGTTAATATTACGTATGAACTGATTGTGCGGATATACATTAATGTCGTATTCAGATAATTTCTCACATTTTGTAATATTGATGAATGTAATGTAGTTGGCTCTACTAGAGTATTTGTATACTTCAAGTTGAGACTGTGTCAATGCATCCACTAATGTTATGGTCAGTTTGTAAGTATACTATAGACACGATTGCTACAATACTCTAATCCTACTCTTTTTATTTTTATTTCAGAGCAGAGACGTGAGTTGATTTTGGAGTTTTTGACTATTGTAATTGTTGTAAATGTGTTTGAAGAATGTAAGTGATTGTGTAGGGAAGTAATAATCACTTTATGGCAGTTGCCTGGAGATACTAAACCTTGTCTTCCTGAGCACTATACTTATACAATCTTTCACTGTGTTTTAATGGTTCCTCCAACTTCTAGTTGTTGGCTATTTGTTTCTAATAGGTTAGCTCTTTCGCTACTCCTTCTCACAACTTCACTCATTGTATTGTGTTGGTGCAACTTATGTACTGTTTCATATGCTGTGGTAGATAGGTGTACATTAAAGACTTTCCTACTAATATTATTATCTACAAAGTATTAAGCCCATTAAACCCATCATCTTTCTTCATGTACGTCTAGTTAGTAGTAGCACGGTGCAATTGCATTTTGTACTATAATGGAAAATCCAATTGGCATTGTTGATGTGTTTCAGTGTGATTTGTGGACATGAATGAGCAATGTTTGTTCATGGAATCTCTATTGTATGACAGTTGTTGTCATTTAGCAGTGCATGGTCTTTCTTTGTATTAGTTGTACTTGACTCACCCTCAATGTCCATTATCCAATTATATTTTTACTCATGTTTGTAACGTGATTATATCAGCATAAGTTCTTTGTTGTGACTATGTGCAGTGTGGTTACGTTGATGCACGTGAACAGTGACGTTGTTGATAAATCTGTTATCCGTGTATTGTGTGACTGATGATGCATGAGTTATGTTGAATGTAGATGTTGATTAATATTTTGCTGTATGCTCATTATCACAGTTGAAGGTTGTAATTGTGTATATGGATTGATGAGTAGGTCATTTGGTTTGTTGTCAAGAGGAATATCTATTATATTGTAGTTAATATTGCGTATGAACTGATCGTGAGGATATACATTAATGTCGTATTCAGATAATTTCTCAGATTTTGTAATATTGATGAATGTAATTTAGTTGGCTGTACTAGAGTATTTCTATACTTCAAGTTGAGACTATTTTAATGCATCCACTAATGTTATGGTCAGTTTGTAAGTATACTATAGACACGATTGCTACAATACTCTAATCATACTCTTTTTATTTTAATTTCAGGAGCATATGGAAGTGAGTTGATTTTGGAGTGTTTGACTTTTGTAATTGTTGTAAATGTGTTTGAACAATGTAAGTGATTGTGTAGGGAAGTAATAATCACTTTATGGCAGTTGCCTGGAGATATTAAACCTGGTCTTCCTGAGCACTATACTTATACAATCTTTCACTGTGTTTTAATGGTTCCTCCAACCTCTAGTTGTTGGCTATTTGTTTCTAATAGGTTAGCTCGTTCGCTACTCCTTCTCACAACTTCACTCATTGTATTGTGTTGGTGCAACTTATGTACTGTTTCGTATGCTGTGGTAGATAGGTGTACATTAAAGACTTTCCTACTAATATTATTATCTACAAAGTATTAAGCCCATTAAACCCATCATCTTTCTTCATGTACGTCTAGTTAGTAGTAGCACGGTGCAATTGCATTTTGTACCATAATGGAAAAGCCAATTGGCATTGTTGATGTGTTCCAGTGTGATTTGTGGACATGAATGAGCAATGTTTGTTCATGGAATCTCTATTGTATGACAGTTGTTGTCATTTAGCAGTGCATGGTCTTTCTTTGTATTAGTTGTACTTGACTCACCTCTCAATGTCCATTATCAAAGTAGATTTCTACTCATCTTTGTAACGTGATTATATCATCATGATTTATTTATTGTGACCTTGTGCAGTGTGGTTACGTTGATGCACGTGAACAGTGACGTTGTTGATAAATCTGTTATCCGTGTATTGTGTGAATGATGATGCATGAGTTATGTTGAATGTAGATGTTGATTAATATTTTGCTTTATGCTCATTATCACAGTTGAAGGTTGTAATTGTGTATATGGATTGATGAGTAGGTCATTTGGTTTGTTGTCAAGAGGAATATCTATTATATTGTAGTTAATATTGCGTATGAACTGATCGTGAGGATATACATTAATGTCGTATTCAGATAATTTCTCAGATTATGTAATATTGATGAATGTAATTTAGTTGGATGTAGTAGAGTATTTGTATACTTCAAGTTGAGACTGTTTCAATGCATCCACTAATGCTTTGGTCATGTTGTAAGTATACTATAGACACGATTGCTACAATACTCTAATCGTACTCTGTTTATTTTTATTTCAGGAGTGTGTTGAAGTGAGTTGATTTTGGAGTTTTTGACTTTTTTAAATGTTTTCAATGTGGTTGAACAATGTAAGTGATTGTGTAGGGAAGTAATAATCTCTTTATAGCAGTTGCCTGGAGATACTAAACCTGGTCTGTCTGAGCACTATACTTATACAATCTTCCAGTGTGTTTTAATGGTTCCTCCAACTTCTAGTTGTTGGCTATTTGTTTCTAATAGGTTAGCTCTTTCGCTACTCCTTCTCGCAACTTCAGTCACTATATTGTGTTGGTGCAACTTATGTACTGTGTTATATGCTGTGGTAGATAGGTGTACATTGGAGACTTTCCTACTAATATTATTATCTACAAAGTATTAAGCCCATTAAACCCATCATCTTTCTTCATGTACGTCTAGTTAGTAGTAGCACGGCGCAATTGCATTTTGTACTATAATGGAAAATCCAATTGGCATTGTTGATGTGTTTCAGTGTGATTTGTGGACATGAATGAGCAATGTTTGTTCATGGAATCTCTATTGTATGACAGTTGTTGTCATTTGGCAGTGCATGGTCTTTCTTTGTATTAGTTGTACTTGACTCACCCCTCAATGTCCATGATCCAATTATATTTTTACTCATCTTTGTAACGTGATTATATCATCATGAGTTCTTTGTTTTGACCTTGTGCAGTGTAGTTACGTTGATGCACGTGAACAGTGACGTTGTTGATAAATCTGTTATCCGTGTATTGTGTGAATGATGTTGCATGAGTTATGTTGAATGTAGATGTTGATTAATATTTTGCTTTATGCTCATTATCACAGTTAATGGTTGTAATTGTGTATATGGATTGATGAGTAGGTCATTTGGTTTGTTGTCAAGAGGAATATCTATTATAGTGTAGTTAATATTGCGCATGAACTCATCGTGAGGATATACATTTATGTCGTATTCAGATAATTTCTCATTGATGAATGTAATTTAGTTGGATGTAGTAGAGTATTTGTATACTTCAAGTTGAGACTGTTTCAATGCATCCACTAATGTTATGGTCATTTTGTAAGTATACTATAGACACGATTGCTACAATACTCTAATCGTACTCTTTTTATTTTTATTTCAGAGCAGAGAGGTGAGTTGATTTTGGAGTTTTTGACTATTGTAATTGTTGTAAATGTGTTCGAAGAATGTAAGTGATTGTGTAGGGAAGTAATAATCTCTTTATGGCAGTTGCCTGGAGATACTAAACCTGGTCTTCCTGAGCACTATACTTATACAATCTTCCACTGTGTTTTAATGGTTCCTCCAACTTCTAGTTGTTGGCTATTTGTTTCTAATAGGTTAGCTCTTTCGCTACTCCTTCTCGCAACTTCAGTCACTATATTGTGTTGGTGCAACTTATGTACTGTTTCGTATGCTGTGGTAGATAGGTGTACATTGGAGACTTTCCTACTAATATTATTATCTACAAAGTATTAAGCCCATTAAACCCATCATCTTTCTTCATGTACGTCTATTTAGTAGTAGCACGGTGCAATTGCATTTTGTACTATGATGGAAAATCCAATTGGCATTGTTGATGTGTTCCAGTGTGATTTGTGGACATGAATGAGCAATGTTTGTTCATGGAATCTCTATTGTATGACAGTTGTTGTCATTTAGCAGTGCATGGTCTTTCTTTGTATTAGTTGTACTTGACTCCCCCGTCAATGTCCATGATCCAATTAGATTTTTACTCATCTTTGTAACGTGATTATATCATCATGAGTTCTTTGTTGTGACCTTGTGCAGTGTGGTTACGTTGATGCACGTGAACAGTGACGTTGTTGATCAATCTGTTATCCGTGTATTGTGTGAATGATGTTGCATGAGTTATGTTGAATGTAGATGTTGATTAATAGTTTGCTTTATGCTCATTATCACAGTTGACGGTTGTAATTGTGTATATGGATTGATGAGTAGAGTATTTGGTTTGTTGTCAAGAGGAATATCTATTATATTGTAGTTAATATTGCGTATGAACTGATCGTGGGGATATACATTAATATCGTATTCAGATAATTTCTCAGATTTTGTAATATTGATCAATGTACTTTAGTTGGATGTACTAGAGTATTTGTATACTTCAAGTTGAGACTGTTTCAATGCATCCACTAATGTTATGGTCATTTTGTAAGTATACTATAGACACGATTGCTACAATACTCTAATCGTACTCTTTTTATTTTTATTTCAGGTGTGGTTTGAAGTGAGTTGATTTTGGAGTTTTTGACTTTTTTAAATGTTTTTAATGTGGTTGAACAATGTAAGTGATTGTGTAGGGAAGTAATAATCTCTTTATGGCAGTTGCCTGGAGATACTAAACCTGGTCTTTCTGAGCACTATACTTATACAATCTTCCACTATGTTTTAATGGTTCCTCCAACTTCTAGTTGTTGGCTATTTGTTTCTAATAGGTTAGCTCTTTCGCTACTCCTTCTCGCAACTTCAGTCACTATATTGTGTTGGTGCAACTTATGTACTGTGTTGTATGCTGTGGTAGATAGGTGTACATTGGAGACTTTCCTACTAATATTATTATCTACAAAGTATTAAGCCCATTAAACCCATCATCTTTCTTCATGTACGTATAGTTAGTAGTAGCACGGTGCAATTGCATTTTGTACCATAACGGAAAAGCGAATTAGCATTGTTGATGTGTTCCAGTGTGATTTGTGGACATGAATGAGCAATGTTTGTTCATGGAATCTCTATTGTATGACAGTTGTTGTCATTTAGCAGTGTATGGTCTGTCTTTGTATTAGTTGTGCTTGACTCCCCCTCAATGTCCATTATCCAATTATATTTTTACTCATCTTTGTAACGTGATTATATCATCATGAGTTATTTATTGTGACCTTGTGCAGTGTGGTTACATTGATGCACGTGAACAGTGACGTTGTTGATAAATCTGTTATCCGTGTATTGTGTGAATGATGTTGCATGAGTTATGTTGAATGTAGATGTTGATTAATAGTTTGCTTTATGCTCATTATCACAGTTGAAGGTTGTAATTGTGTATATGGATTGATGAGTAGATTATTTGGTTTGTTGTCAAGAGGAATATCTATTATATTGTAGTTGATATTGCGTATGAACTGATCGTGGGGATATACATTAATGTCGTATTCAGATAATTTCTCAGATTTTGTAATATTGATGACTGTAATTTAGTTGGATGTAGTAGAGTATTTGTATACTTCAAGTTGAGACTGTTTCAATGCATCCACTAATGTTATGGTCAGTTTGTAAGTATACTATAGACACGATTACTACAATACTCTAATCGTACTCTTTTTATTTTTATTTCAGGAGTGTTTTGAAGTGAGTTGATTTTGGAGTTTTTGACTTTTTTAAATGTTCTTAATGTGGTTGAGCAATGTAAGTGATTGTGTAGGGAAGTAATAATCTCTTTATGGCAGTTGCCTGGAGATACTAAACCTGGTCTTCCTGAGCACTATACTTATACAATCTTCCACTGTGTTTTAATGGTTCCTCCAACTTCTAGTTGTTGGCTATTTGTTTCTAATAGGTTAGCTCTTTCGCTACTCCTTCTCGCAACTTCAGTCACTATATTGTGTTGGTGCAACTTATGTACTGTTTCGTATGCTGTGGTAGATAGGTGTACATTGGAGACTTTCCTACTAATATTATTATCTACAAAGTATTAAGCCCATTAAACCCATCATCTTTCTTCATGTACGTCTATTTAGTAGTAGCACGGTGCAATTGCATTTTGTACTATGATGGAAAATCCAATTGGCATTGTTGATGTGTTCCAGTGTGATTTGTGGACATGAATGAGCAATGTTTGTTCATGGAATCTCTATTGTATGACAGTTGTTGTCATTTAGCAGTGCATGGTCTTTCTTTGTATTAGTTGTACTTGACTCCCCCGTCAATGTCCATGATCCAATTAGATTTTTACTCATCTTTGTAACGTGATTATATCATCATGAGTTCTTTGTTGTGACCTTGTGCAGTGTGGTTACGTTGATGCACGTGAACAGTGACGTTGTTGATCAATCTGTTATCCGTGTATTGTGTGAATGATGTTGCATGAGTTATGTTGAATGTAGATGTTGATTAATAGTTTGCTTTATGCTCATTATCACAGTTGACGGTTGTAATTGTGTATATGGATTGATGAGTAGAGTATTTGGTTTGTTGTCAAGAGGAATATCTATTATATTGTAGTTAATATTGCGTATGAACTGATCGTGGGGATATACATTAATATCGTATTCAGATAATTTCTCAGATTTTGTAATATTGATCAATGTACTTTAGTTGGATGTACTAGAGTATTTGTATACTTCAAGTTGAGACTGTTTCAATGCATCCACTAATGTTATGGTCATTTTGTAAGTATACTATAGACACGATTGCTACAATACTCTAATCGTACTCTTTTTATTTTTATTTCAGGTGTGGTTTGAAGTGAGTTGATTTTGGAGTTTTTGACTTTTTTAAATGTTTTTAATGTGGTTGAACAATGTAAGTGATTGTGTAGGGAAGTAATAATCTCTTTATGGCAGTTGCCTGGAGATACTAAACCTGGTCTTTCTGAGCACTATACTTATACAATCTTCCACTATGTTTTAATGGTTCCTCCAACTTCTAGTTGTTGGCTATTTGTTTCTAATAGGTTAGCTCTTTCGCTACTCCTTCTCGCAACTTCAGTCACTATATTGTGTTGGTGCAACTTATGTACTGTGTTGTATGCTGTGGTAGATAGGTGTACATTGGAGACTTTCCTACTAATATTATTATCTACAAAGTATTAAGCCCATTAAACCCATCATCTTTCTTCATGTACGTCTATTTAGTAGTAGCACGGTGCAATTGCATTTTGTACTATGATGGAAAATCCAATTGGCATTGTTGATGTGTTCCAGTGTGATTTGTGGACATGAATGAGCAATGTTTGTTCATGGAATCTCTATTGTATGACAGTTGTTGTCATTTAGCAGTGCATGGTCTTTCTTAGTATTAGTTGTACTTGACTCCCCCGTCAATGTCCATGATCCAATTAGATTTTTACTCATCTTTGTAACGTGATTATATCATCATGAGTTCTTTGTTGTGACCTTGTGCAGTGTGGTTACGTTGATGCACGTGAACAGTGACGTTGTTGATCAATCTGTTATCCGTGTATTGTGTGAATGATGTTGCATGAGTTATGTTGAATGTAGATGTTGATTAATAGTTTGCTTTATGCTCATTATCACAGTTGACGGTTGTAATTGTGTATATGGATTGATGAGTAGAGTATTTGGTTTGTTGTCAAGAGGAATATCTATTATATTGTAGTTAATATTGCGTATGAACTGATCGTGGGGATATACATTAATATCGTATTCAGATAATTTCTCAGATTTTGTAATATTGATCAATGTACTTTAGTTGGATGTACTAGAGTATTTGTATACTTCAAGTTGAGACTGTTTCAATGCATCCACTAATGTTATGGTCATTTTGTAAGTATACTATAGACACGATTGCTACAATACTCTAATCGTACTCTTTTTATTTTTATTTCAGGAGTGTTTTGAAGTGAGTTGATTTTGGAGTTTTTGACTTTTTTAAATGTTTTTAATGTGGTTGAACAATGTAAGTGATTGTGTAGGGAAGTAATAATCTCTTTATGGCAGTTGCCTGGAGATACTAAACCTGGTCTTCCTGAGCACTATACTTATACAATCTTCCACTGTGTTTTAATGGTTCCTCCAACTTCTAGTTGTTGGCTATTTGTTTCTAATAGGTTAGCTCTTTCGCTACTCCTTCTCACAACTTCAGTCACTGTATTTTGTTGTTGCAACTTGTGTACTGTTTCGTATGCTGTGGTAGATAGGTGTACATTGGAGACTTTCCTACTAATATTATTATCTACAAAGTATTAAGCCCATTAAACCCATCATCTTTCTTCATGTACGTCTAGTTAGTAGTAGCACGGCGCAATTGCATTTTGTACTATAATGGAAAATCCAATTGGCATTGTTGATGTGTTTCAGTGTGATTTGTGGACATGAATGAGCAATGTTTGTTCATGGAATCTCTATTGTATGACAGTTGTTGTCATTTGGCAGTGCATGGTCTTTCTTTGTATTAGTTGTACTTGACTCACCCCTCAATGTCCATGATCCAATTATATTTTTACTCATCTTTGTAACGTGATTATATCATCATGAGTTCTTTGTTTTGACCTTGTGCAGTGTAGTTACGTTGATGCACGTGAACAGTGACGTTGTTGATAAATCTGTTATCCGTGTATTGTGTGAATGATGTTGCATGAGTTATGTTGAATGTAGATGTTGATTAATATTTTGCTTTATGCTCATTATCACAGTTAATGGTTGTAATTGTGTATATGGATTGATGAGTAGGTCATTTGGTTTGTTGTCAAGAGGAATATCTATTATAGTGTAGTTAATATTGCGCATGAACTCATCGTGAGGATATACATTTATGTCGTATTCAGATAATTTCTCATATTTTGTAATATTGATGAATGTAATTTAGTTGGATGTAGTAGAGTATTTGTATACTTCAAGTTGAGACTGTTTCAATGCATCCACTAATGTTATGGTCATTTTGTAAGTATACTATAGACACGATTGCTACAATACTCTAATCGTACTCTTTTTATTTTTATTTCAGAGCAGAGAGGTGAGTTGATTTTGGAGTTTTTGACTATTGTAATTGTTGTAAATGTGTTTGAAGAATGTAAGTGATTGTGTAGGGAAGTAATAATCTCTTTATGGCAGTTGCCTGGAGATACTAAACCTGGTCTTCCTGAGCACTATACTTATACAATCTTCCACTGTGTTTTAATGGTTCCTCCAACTTCTAGTTGTTGGCTATTTGTTTCTAATAGGTTAGCTCTTTCGCTACTCCTTCTCGCAACTTCAGTCACTATATTGTGTTGGTGCAACTTATGTACTGTTTCGTATGCTGTGGTAGATAGGTGTACATTGGAGACTTTCCTACTAATATTATTATCTACAAAGTATTAAGCCCATTAAACCCATCATCTTTCTTCATGTACGTCTATTTAGTAGTAGCACGGTGCAATTGCATTTTGTACTATGATGGAAAATCCAATTGGCATTGTTGATGTGTTCCAGTGTGATTTGTGGACATGAATGAGCAATGTTTGTTCATGGAATCTCTATTGTATGACAGTTGTTGTCATTTAGCAGTGCATGGTCTTTCTTTGTATTAGTTGTACTTGACTCCCCCGTCAATGTCCATGATCCAATTAGATTTTTACTCATCTTTGTAACGTGATTATATCATCATGAGTTCTTTGTTGTGACCTTGTGCAGTGTGGTTACGTTGATGCACGTGAACAGTGACGTTGTTGATCAATCTGTTATCCGTGTATTGTGTGAATGATGTTGCATGAGTTATGTTGAATGTAGATGTTGATTAATAGTTTGCTTTATGCTCATTATCACAGTTGACGGTTGTAATTGTGTATATGGATTGATGAGTAGAGTATTTGGTTTGTTGTCAAGAGGAATATCTATTATATTGTAGTTAATATTGCGTATGAACTGATCGTGGGGATATACATTAATATCGTATTCAGATAATTTCTCAGATTTTGTAATATTGATCAATGTACTTTAGTTGGATGTACTAGAGTATTTGTATACTTCAAGTTGAGACTGTTTCAATGCATCCACTAATGTTATGGTCATTTTGTAAGTATACTATAGACACGATTGCTACAATACTCTAATCGTACTCTTTTTATTTTTATTTCAGGTGTGGTTTGAAGTGAGTTGATTTTGGAGTTTTTGACTTTTTTAAATGTTTTTAATGTGGTTGAACAATGTAAGTGATTGTGTAGGGAAGTAATAATCTCTTTATGGCAGTTGCCTGGAGATACTAAACCTGGTCGTCCTGAGCACTATACTTATACAATCTTCCACTATGTTTTAATGGTTCCTCCAACTTCTAGTTGTTGGCTATTTGTTTCTAATAGGTTAGCTCTTTCGCTACTCCTTCTCGCAACTTCAGTCACTATATTGTGTTGGTGCAACTTATGTACTGTGTTGTATGCTGTGGTAGATAGGTGTACATTGGAGACTTTCCTACTAATATTATTATCTACAAAGTATTAAGCCCATTAAACCCATCATCTTTCTTCATGTACGTATAGTTAGTAGTAGCACGGTGCAATTGCATTTTGTACCATAACGGAAAAGCGAATTAGCATTGTTGATGTGTTCCAGTGTGATTTGTGGACATGAATGAGCAATGTTTGTTCATGGAATCTCTATTGTATGACAGTTGTTGTCATTTAGCAGTGTATGGTCTGTCTTTGTATTAGTTGTGCTTGACTCCCCCTCAATGTCCATTATCCAATTATATTTTTACTCATCTTTGTAACGTGATTATATCATCATGAGTTATTTATTGTGACCTTGTGCAGTGTGGTTACATTGATGCACGTGAACAGTGACGTTGTTGATAAATCTGTTATCCGTGTATTGTGTGAATGATGTTGCATGAGTTATGTTGAATGTAGATGTTGATTAATAGTTTGCTTTATGCTCATTATCACAGTTGAAGGTTGTAATTGTGTATATGGATTGATGAGTAGATTATTTGGTTTGTTGTCAAGAGGAATATCTATTATATTGTAGTTGATATTGCGTATGAACTGATCGTGGGGATATACATTAATGTCGTATTCAGATAATTTCTCAGATTTTGTAATATTGATGACTGTAATTTAGTTGGATGTAGTAGAGTATTTGTATACTTCAAGTTGAGACTGTTTCAATGCATCCACTAATGTTATGGTCAGTTTGTAAGTATACTATAGACACGATTGCTACAATACTCTAATCGTACTCTGTTTATTTTTATTTCAGGAGTGTTTTGAAGTGAGTTGATTTTGGAGTTTTTGACTTTTTTAAATGTTCTTAATGTGGTTGAGCAATGTAAGTGATTGTGTAGGGAAGTAATAATCTCTTTATGGCAGTTGCCTGGAGATACTAAACCTGTTCTTCCTGAGCACTATACTTATACAATCTTCCACTGTGTTTTAATGGTTCCTCCAACTTCTAGTTGTTGGCTATTTGTTTCTAATAGGTTAGCTCTTTCGCTACTCCTTCTCGCAACTTCAGTCACTATATTGTGTTGGTGCAACTTATGTACTGTTTCGTATGCTGTGGTAGATAGGTGTACATTGGAGACTTTCCTACTAATATTATTATCTACAAAGTATTAAGCCCATTAAACCCATCATCTTTCTTCATGTACGTCTATTTAGTAGTAGCACGGTGCAATTGCATTTTGTACTATGATGGAAAATCCAATTGGCATTGTTGATGTGTTCCAGTGTGATTTGTGGACATGAATGAGCAATGTTTGTTCATGGAATCTCTATTGTATGACAGTTGTTGTCATTTAGCAGTGCATGGTCTTTCTTTGTATTAGTTGTACTTGACTCCCCCGTCAATGTCCATGATCCAATTAGATTTTTACTCATCTTTGTAACGTGATTATATCATCATGAGTTCTTTGTTGTGACCTTGTGCAGTGTGGTTACGTTGATGCACGTGAACAGTGACGTTGTTGATCAATCTGTTATCCGTGTATTGTGTGAATGATGTTGCATGAGTTATATTGAATGTAGATGTTGATTAATAGTTTGCTTTATGCTCATTATCACAGTTGACGGTTGTAATTGTGTATATGGATTGATGAGTAGAGTATTTGGTTTGTTGTCAAGAGGAATATCTATTATATTGTAGTTAATATTGCGTATGAACTGATCGTGGGGATATACATTAATATCGTATTCAGATAATTTCTCAGATTTTGTAATATTGATCAATGTACTTTAGTTGGATGTAGTAGAGTATTTGTATACTTCACGTTGAGACTGCTTCAATGCATCCACTAATGTTATGGTCATTTTGTAAGTATACTATAGACACGATTGCTACAATACTCTAATCGTACTCTTTTTATTTTTATTTCAGGAGTGTTTTGAAGTGAGTTGTTTTTGGAGTTTTTGACTGTTTTACTTGTTGTATATGTGGTTGCACAATGTAAGTGATTGTGTAGGGAAGTAATAATCTCTTTATGGCAGTTGCCTGGAGATACTAAACCTGGTCTTCCTGAGCACTATACTTATACAATCTTCCACTGTGTTTTAATGGTTCCTCCAACTTCTAGTTGTTGGCTATTTGTTTCTAATAGGTTAGCTCTTTCGCTACTCCTTCTCACAACTTCAGTCACTGTATTTTGTTGTTGCAACTTGTGTACTGTTTCGTATGCTGTGGTAGATAGGTGTACATTGGAGACTTTCCTACTAATATTATTATCTACAAAGTATTAAGCCCATTAAACCCATCATCTTTCTTCATGTACGTCTAGTTAGTAGTAGCACGGCGCAATTGCATTTTGTACTATAATGGAAAATCCAATTGGCATTGTTGATGTGTTTCAGTGTGATTTGTGGACATGAATGAGCAATGTTTGTTCATGGAATCTCTATTGTATGACAGTTGTTGTCATTTGGCAGTGCATGGTCTTTCTTTGTATTAGTTGTACTTGACTCACCCCTCAATGTCCATGATCCAATTATATTTTTACTCATCTTTGTAACGTGATTATATCATCATGAGTTCTTTGTTTTGACCTTGTGCAGTGTAGTTACGTTGATGCACGTGAACAGTGACGTTGTTGATAAATCTGTTATCCGTGTATTGTGTGAATGATGTTGCATGAGTTATGTTGAATGTAGATGTTGATTAATATTTTGCTTTATGCTCATTATCACAGTTAATGGTTGTAATTGTGTATATGGATTGATGAGTAGGTCATTTGGTTTGTTGTCAAGAGGAATATCTATTATAGTGTAGTTAATATTGCGCATGAACTCATCGTGAGGATATACATTTATGTCGTATTCAGATAATTTCTCATATTTTGTAATATTGATGAATGTAATTTAGTTGGATGTAGTAGAGTATTTGTATACTTCAAGTTGAGACTGTTTCAATGCATCCACTAATGTTATGGTCATTTTGTAAGTATACTATAGACACGATTGCTACAATACTCTAATCGTACTCTTTTTATTTTTATTTCAGAGCAGAGAGGTGAGTTGATTTTGGAGTTTTTGACTATTGTAATTGTTGTAAATGTGTTCGAAGAATGTAAGTGATTGTGTAGGGAAGTAATAATCTCTTTATGGCAGTTGCCTGGAGATACTAAACCTGGTCTTCCTGAGCACTATACTTATACAATCTTTCACTGTGTTTTAATGGTTCCTCCAACCTCTAGTTGTTGGCTATTTGTTTCTAATAGGTTAGCTCTTTCGCTACTCCTTCTCACAACTTCAGTCACTGTATTTTGTTGTTGCAACTTGTGTACTGTTTCGTATGCTGTGGTAGATAGGTGTACATTGGAGACTTTCCTACTAATATTATTATCTACAAAGTATTAAGCCCATTAAACCCATCATCTTTCTTCATGTACGTCTAGTTAGTAGTAGCACGGTGCAATTGCATTTTGTACTATAATGGAAAATCCAATTGGCATTGTTGATGTGTTTCAGTGTGATTTGTGGACATGAATGAGCAATGTTTGTTCATGGAATCTCTATTGTATGACAGTTGTTGTCATTTAGCAGTGCATGGTCTTTCTTTGTATTAGTTGTACTTGACTCACCCCTCAATGTCCATTATCCAATTATATTTTTACTCATCTTTGTAACGTGATTATATCATCATGAGTTCTTTGTTGTGACCTTGTGCAGTGTAGTTACGTTGATGCACGTGAACAGTGACGTTGTTGATAAATCTGTTATCCGTGTATTGTGTGAATGATGTTGCATGAGTTATGTTGAATGTAGATGTTGATTAATATTTTGCTTTATGCTCATTATCACAGTTAATGGTTGTAATTGTGTATATGGATTGATGAGTAGGTCATTTGGTTTGTTGTCAAGAGGAATATCTATTATAGTGTAGTTAATATTGCGCATGAACTCATCGTGAGGATATACATTTATGTCGTATTCAGATAATTTCTCATATTTTGTAATATTGATGAATGTAATTTAGTTGGATGTAGTAGAGTATTTGTATACTTCAAGTTGAGACTGTTTCAATGCATCCACTAATGTTATGGTCATTTTGTAAGTATACTATAGACACGATTGCTACAATACTCTAATCGTACTCTTTTTATTTTTATTTCAGAGCAGAGAGGTGAGTTGATTTTGGAGTTTTTGACTATTGTAATTGTTGTAAATGTGTTCGAAGAATGTAAGTGATTGTGTAGGGAAGTAATAATCTCTTTATGGCAGTTGCCTGGAGATACTAAACCTGGTCTTCCTGAGCACTATACTTATACAATCTTTCACTGTGTTTTAATGGTTCCTCCAACCTCTAGTTGTTGGCTATTTGTTTCTAATAGGTTAGCTCTTTCGCTACTCCTTCTCACAACTTCAGTCACTGTATTTTGTTGTTGCAACTTGTGTACTGTTTCGTATGCTGTGGTAGATAGGTGTACATTGGAGACTTTCCTACTAATATTATTATCTACAAAGTATTAAGCCCATTAAACCCATCATCTTTCTTCATGTACGTCTAGTTAGTAGTAGCACGGTGCAATTGCATTTTGTACTATAATGGAAAATCCAATTGGCATTGTTGATGTGTTTCAGTGTGATTTGTGGACATGAATGAGCAATGTTTGTTCATGGAATCTCTATTGTATGACAGTTGTTGTCATTTAGCAGTGCATGGTCTTTCTTTGTATTAGTTGTACTTGACTCACCCCTCAATGTCCATTATCCAATTATATTTTTACTCATCTTTGTAACGTGATTATATCATCATGAGTTCTTTGTTGTGACCTTGTGCAGTGTAGTTACGTTGATGCACGTGAACAGTGACGTTGTTGATCAATCTGTTATCTGTGTATTGTGTGAATGATGTTGCATGAGTTATGTTGAATGTAGATGTTGATTAATATTTCGCTTTATGCTCATTATCACAGTTAATGGTTGTAATTGTGTATATGGATTGATGAGTAGGTCAATTGGTTTGTTGTCAAGAGGAATATCTATTATAGTGTAGTTAATATTGCGCATGAACTCATCGTGAGGATATACATTTATATCGTATTCAGATAATTTCTCATATTTTGTAATATTGATGAATGTAATTTAGTTGGATGTAGTAGAGTATTTGTATACTTCAAGTTGAGACTGTTTCAATGCATTCACTAATGTTATGGTCATTTTGTAAGTATACTATAGACACGATTGCTACAATACTCTAATCGTACTCTTTTTATTTTTATTTCAGAGCAGAGAGGTGAGTTGATTTTGGAGTTTTTGACTATTGTAATTGTTGTAAATGTGTTTGAAGAATGTAAGTGATTGTGTAGGGAAGTAATAATCTCTTCATGGCAGTTGCCTGGAGATACTAAACCTGGTCTTCCTGAGCACTATACTTATACAATCTTTCACTGTGTTTTAATGGTTCCTCAAACTTCTAGTTGTTGGCTATTTGTTTCTAATAGGTTAGCTCTTTCGCTACTCCTTCTCACAACCTCAGTCACTGTATTTTGTTGTTGCAACTTATGTACTGTTTCGTATGCTGTGGTAGATAAGTGTACATTGGAGACTGTCCTACTAATATTATTATCTACAAAGTATTAAGCCCATTAAACCCATCATCTTTCTTCATGTACGTCTAGTTAGTAGTAGCACGGTGCAATTGCATTTTGTACTATAATTGAACAGCCAATTGGCATTGTTGATATGTTGAAGTGTGATTTGTGGACATGATTGAGCAATGTTTGCTCATGGAATCTCTAGTTTATGACAGTTGTTGTCATTTAGCAGTGCATGGTCTTTCTTTGTATTAGTTGTACTTGACTCACCCCTCAATGTCCATTATCCAATTATATGTTTGCTCATTTCTTTACATGATTATATCATCATCAGTTCTTTTTACAGACCTTGTGCAGTAACGTGATTATATCATCATGAAGTCTTTGTTGTGACCTTGTGCAGTGTGGTTACGTTGATGCACGTGAACAGTGACGTTGTTGATAAATCTGTTATTCGTGTATTGTGTGAATGATGTTGCATGAGTTATGTTGAATGTATATGTTGATTAATAATTTGCTTTATGCTGATTATCACAGTTAATGGTTGTAATTGTGTATATGGATTGATGAGTAGATCATTTGGCTTGTTGTCAAGAGGAATATCTATTATATTGTAATTAATATTGCGTATGAACTGATCGTGAGGATATACATTAACGTCGTATTCAGATAATTTCTCATATTTTGTAATATTGATGAGTGTAATTTAGTTGGATGTAGTAGAGTATTTGTATACTTCAAGTTGAGACTGTTTCAATGCATCCACTAATGTTATGGTCATTTTGTAAGTATACTATAGACACGATTGCTACAATACTCTAATCGTACTCTTTTTATTTTTATTTCAGGAGTATGTGAAAGTGAGTTGATTTTGGAGTTTTTGACTATTGTAATTGTTGTAAATGTGTTTGAAAAATGTAAGTGATTTTGTAGGGAAGTAATAATCTCTTTATGGCAGTTGCCTGGAGATACTAAACCTGGTCTTCCTGAGCACTATACTTATACAATCTTTCACTGTGTTTTAATGGTTCCTCCAACCTCTAGTTGTTGGCTATTTGTTTCTAATAGGTTAGCTCTTTCGCTACTCCTTCTCACAACTTCAGTCACTGTATTTTGTTGTTGCAACTTGTGTACTGTTTCGTATGCTGTGGTAGATAGGTGTACATTGGAGACTTTCCTACTAATATTATTATCTACAAAGTATTAAGCCCATTAAACCCATCATCTTTCTTCATGTACGTCTAGTTAGTAGTAGCACGGTGCAATTGCATTTTGTACTATAATGGAAAATCCAATTGGCATTGTTGATGTGTTTCAGTGTGATTTGTGGACATGAATGAGCAATGTTTGTTCATGGAATCTCTATTGTATGACAGTTGTTGTCATTTAGCAGTGCATGGTCTTTCTTTGTATTAGTTGTACTTGACTCACCCCTCAATGTCCATTATCCAATTATATTTTTACTCATCTTTGTAACGTGATTATATCATCATGAGTTCTTTGTTGTGACCTTGTGCAGTGTAGTTACGTTGATGCACGTGAACAGTGACGTTGTTGATAAATCTGTTATCCGTGTATTGTGTGAATGATGTTGCATGAGTTATGTTGAATGTAGATGTTGATTAATATTTTGCTTTATGCTCATTATCACAGTTAATGGTTGTAATTGTGTATATGGATTGATGAGTAGGTCATTTGGTTTGTTGTCAAGAGGAATATCTATTATAGTGTAGTTAATATTGCGCATGAACTCATCGTGAGGATATACATTTATGTCGTATTCAGATAATTTCTCATATTTTGTAATATTGATGAATGTAATTTAGTTGGATGTAGTAGAGTATTTGTATACTTCAAGTTGAGACTGTTTCAATGCATCCACTAATGTTATGGTCATTTTGTAAGTATACTATAGACACGATTGCTACAATACTCTAATCGTACTCTTTTTATTTTTATTTCAGAGCAGAGAGGTGAGTTGATTTTGGAGTTTTTGACTATTGTAATTGTTGTAAATGTGTTCGAAGAATGTAAGTGATTGTGTAGGGAAGTAATAATCTCTTTATGGCAGTTGCCTGGAGATACTAAACCTGGTCTTCCTGAGCACTATACTTATACAATCTTTCACTGTGTTTTAATGGTTCCTCCAACCTCTAGTTGTTGGCTATTTGTTTCTAATAGGTTAGCTCTTTCGCTACTCCTTCTCACAACTTCAGTCACTGTATTTTGTTGTTGCAACTTGTGTACTGTTTCGTATGCTGTGGTAGATAGGTGTACATTGGAGACTTTCCTACTAATATTATTATCTACAAAGTATTAAGCCCATTAAACCCATCATCTTTCTTCATGTACGTCTAGTTAGTAGTAGCACGGTGCAATTGCATTTTGTACTATAATGGAAAATCCAATTGGCATTGTTGATGTGTTTCAGTGTGATTTGTGGACATGAATGAGCAATGTTTGTTCATGGAATCTCTATTGTATGACAGTTGTTGTCATTTAGCAGTGCATGGTCTTTCTTTGTATTAGTTGTACTTGACTCACCCCTCAATGTCCATTATCCAATTATATTTTTACTCATCTTTGTAACGTGATTATATCATCATGAGTTCTTTGTTGTGACCTTGTGCAGTGTAGTTACGTTGATGCACGTGAACAGTGACGTTGTTGATCAATCTGTTATCTGTGTATTGTGTGAATGATGTTGCATGAGTTATGTTGAATGTAGATGTTGATTAATATTTCGCTTTATGCTCATTATCACAGTTAATGATTGTAATTGTGTATATGGATTGATGAGTAGGTCAATTGGTTTGTTGTCAAGAGGAATATCTATTATAGTGTAGTTAATATTGCGCATGAACTCATCGTGAGGATATACATTTATATCGTATTCAGATAATTTCTCATATTTTGTAATATTGATGAATGTAATTTAGTTGGATGTAGTAGAGTATTTGTATACTTCAAGTTGAGACTGTTTCAATGCATCCACTAATGTTATGGTCATTTTGTAAGTATACTATAGACACGATTGCTACAATACTCTAATCGTACTCTTTTTATTTTTATTTCAGAGCAGAGAGGTGAGTTGATTTTGGAGTTTTTGACTATTGTAATTGTTGTAAATGTGTTTGAAGAATGTAAGTGATTGTGTAGGGAAGTAATAATCTCTTCATGGCAGTTGCCTGGAGATACTAAACCTGGTCTTCCTGAGCACTATACTTATACAATCTTTCACTGTGTTTTAATGGTTCCTCAAACTTCTAGTTGTTGGCTATTTGTTTCTAATAGGTTAGCTCTTTCGCTACTCCTTCTCACAACCTCAGTCACTGTATTTTGTTGTTGCAACTTATGTACTGTTTCGTATGCTGTGGTAGATAGGTGTACATTGGAGACTGTCCTACTAATATTATTATCTACAAAGTATTAAGCCCATTAAACCCATCATCTTTCTTCATGTACGTCTAGTTAGTAGTAGCACGGTGCAATTGCATTTTGTACTATAATTGAACAGCCAATTGGCATTGTTGATATGTTGAAGTGTGATTTGTGGACATGATTGAGCAATGTTTGCTCATGGAATCTCTAGTTTATGACAGTTGTTGTCATTTAGCAGTGCATGGTCTTTCTTTGTATTAGTTGTACTTGACTCACCCCTCAATGTCCATTATCCAATTATATGTTTGCTCATTTCTTTACATGATTATATCATCATCAGTTCTTTTTACAGACCTTGTGCAGTAACGTGATTATATCATCATGAAGTCTTTGTTGTGACCTTGTGCAGTGTGGTTACGTTGATGCACGTGAACAGTGACGTTGTTGATAAATCTGTTATTCGTGTATTGTGTGAATGATGTTGCATGAGTTATGTTGAATGTATATGTTGATTAATAATTTGCTTTATGCTGATTATCACAGTTAATGGTTGTAATTGTGTATATGGATTGATGAGTAGATCATTTGGCTTGTTGTCAAGAGGAATATCTATTATATTGTAATTAATATTGCGTATGAACTGATCGTGAGGATATACATTAACGTCGTATTCAGATAATTTCTCATATTTTGTAATATTGATGAGTGTAATTTAGTTGGATGTAGTAGAGTATTTGTATACTTCAAGTTGAGACTGTTTCAATGCATCCACTAATGTTATGGTCATTTTGTAAGTATACTATAGACACGATTGCTACAATACTCTAATCGTACTCTTTTTATTTTTATTTCAGGAGTATGTGAAAGTGAGTTGATTTTGGAGTTTTTGACTATTGTAATTGTTGTAAATGTGTTTGAAAAATGTAAGTGATTGTGTAGGGAAGTAATAATCTCTTTATGGCAGTTGCCTGGAGATACTAAACCTGGTCTTCCTGAGCACTACTACAATCTTTCACTGTGTTTTAATGGTTCCTCAAACTTCTAGTTATTGGCTATTTGTTTCTAATAGGTTAGCTCTTTCGCTACTCCTTCTCACAACTTCAGTCACTATATTGTGTTGGTGCAACTTATGTACTGTTTCGTATGCTGTGGTAGATAGGTGTACATTGGAGACTTTCCTACTAATATTATTATCTACAAAGTATTAAGCCCATTAAACCCATCATCTTTCGTCATGTACGTCTAGTTAGTAGTAGCACGGTGCAATTGCATTTTGTACTATAATGGAAAATCCAATTGGCATTGTTGATGTGTTCCAGTGTGATTTGTGGACATGAATGAGCAATGTTTGTTCATGGAATCTCTATTGTATGACAGTTGTTGTCATTTAGCAGTGCATGGTCTTTCTTTGTATTAGTTGTACTTGACTCACCCCTCAATGTCCATTATCCAATTATATTTTTACTCATCTTTGTAACGTGATTATATCATCATGAGTTCTTTGTTGTGACCTTGTGCAGTGCGGTTACGTTGATGCACATGAACAGTGACGTTGTTGATCAATCTGTTATCCGTGTATTGTGTGAGTGATGTTGCATAAGTTATGTTGAATGTATATGTTGATTAATAATTTGCTTTATGCTGATTATCACAGTTAATGGTTGTAATTGTGTATATGGATTGATGAGTAGATCATTTGGTTTGTTGTCAAGAGGAATATCTATTATATTGTAATTAATATTGCGTATGAACTGATCGTGAGGATATACATTAACGTCGTATTCAGATAATTTCTCAGATTTTGTAATATTAATGAATGTAATTTAGTTGGATGTAGTAGAGTATTTGTATACTTCAAGTTGAGCCTGTTTCAATGCATCCACTAATGTAATGGTCATTTTGTAAGTATACTATAGACCCGATTGCTACAATACTCTAATCGTACTCTTTTTATTTTTATTTCAGAGTATATTGGAAGTGAGTTGCTTTTGGAGTTTTTGACTATTGTAATTGTTGTAAATGTGTTTGAACAATGTAAGTGATTGTGTAGGGAAGTAATAATCTCTTTATGGCAGTTGCCTGGAGATACTAAACCTGGTCTTCCTGAGCACTATACTTATACAATCTTTCACTGTGTTTTAATGGTTCCTCAAACTTCTAGTTGTTGGCTATTTGTTTCTAATAGGGTAGCTCTTTCGCTACTGCTTCTCACAACTTCAGTCACTATATTGTGTTGGTGCAACTTATGTACTGTTTCGTATGCTGTGGTAGATAGGCGTACATTGGAGACTTTCCTACTAATATTATTATCTACAAAGTATTAAGCCCATTAAACCCATCATCTTTCTTCATGTACGTCTAGTTAGTAGTAGCACGGTGCTATTGCATTTTGTACTATAATGGAAAATCCAATTGGCATTGTTGATGTGTTCCAGTGTGATTTGTGGACATGACTGAGCAATGTTTGTTCATGGAATCTCTATTGTATGACAGTTGTTGTCCTTTAGCAGTGCATGGTCCTTCTTTGTATTAGTTGTACTTGACTCACCCCTCAATGTCCATTATCCAATTATAGTTTTACTCATCTTTGTAACGTGATTATATCATCATGAGTTCTTTGTTGAGACCTTGTGCAGTGTGGTTACGTTGATGCACGTGAACAGTGACGTTGTTGATCAATCTGTTATCCGTGTATTGTGTGAATGATGTTGCATGAGTTATGTTGAATGTAGATGTTGATTAATATTTTGCTTTATGCTCATTATCACAGTTAATGGTTGTAATTGTGTATATGGATTGATGAGTAGATCATTTGGTATGTTGTCAAGAGGAATATCTATTATATTGTAGTTAATATTGCGTATGAACTGATCGTGGGGATATACATTAATGTCGTATTCAGATAATTTCTCACATTTTGTAATATCGATGAATGTAATTTAGTTGGATGTACTAGAGTATTTGTATACTTCAAGTTGAGACTGTTTCAATGCATCCACTAATGTTATGGTCATTTTGTAAGTATACTATAGACCCGATTGCTACAATACTCTAATCGTACTCTTTTTATTTTTATTTCAGAAATTATTCCAAGTGAGTTGATTTTGGAGTTTTTGACTATTGTAATTGTGGTAAATGTGTTTGAAGAATCTAAGTGATTGTGTAGGGAAGTAATAACCTCTTTATGGCAGTTGCCTGGAGATACTAAACCTGGTCTTCCTGAGCACTATACTTATACAATCTTTCACTGTGTTTTAATGGTTCCTCCAACTTCTAGTTGTTGGCTATTTGTTTCTAATAGGTTAGCTCTTTCGCTACTCCTTCTCACAACCTCAGTCACTGTATTGTGTTGTTGCAACTTGTGTACTGTTTCGTATGCTGTGGTAGATAGGTGTACATTGGAGACTTTCCTACTGATATTATTGTCTACAAAGTATTAAGCCCATTAATCCCATCATCTTTCTTCATTTACGTCTAGTTAGTAGTAGCACGGTGCAATTGCATTTTGTACTATAATGGAAAAGCCAATTGGCATTGTTGATGTGTTCCAGTGTGATTTGTGGACATGAATGAGCAATGTTTGTTCATGGAATCTCTATTGTATGACAGTTGTTGTCATTAAGCAGTGCATGGTCTTTCTTGTATTAGTTGTAGTTGACTCACCCCTCAATGTCCATTATCCAATTATATTTTTACTCATCTTTGTAACGTGATTATATCATCATGAGTTCTTTGTTGTGACCTTGTGCAGTGTGGTTACGTTGATGCACGTGAACAGTGACGTTGTTGATCAATCTGTTATCTGTGTATTGTGTGAATGATGTTGCATGAGTTATGTTGAATGTAGATGTTGATTAATATTTTGCTTTATGCTTATTATCACAGTTAATGGTTGTAATTGTGTATATGGATTGATGAGTAGATCATTTGGTTTGTTGTCAAGAGGAATATCTATTATATTGTAGTTAATATTGCGTATGAACTGATCGTGAGGATATACATTAACGTCGTATTCAGATAATTTCTCAGATTTTGTAATATTGATGAATGTAAGTTAGTTGGATGTAGTAGAGTATTTGTATACTTCAAGTTGAGACTGTTTCAATGCATCCACTAATGTTATGGTCATTTTGTAAGTATACTATAGACACGATTGCTACAATACTCTAATCGTACTCTTTTTATTTTTATTTCAGAGCGAAGACGTGAGTTGATTTTCGAGTTTTTGACTATTGTAATTGTTGTACATGTGTTTGAAGAATGTAAGTGATTGTGTAGGGAAGTAATAATCTCTTTATGGCAGTTGCCTGGAGATACTAAACCTGGTCTTCCTGAGCACTATACTTATACAATCTTTCACTGTGTTTTAATGGTTCCTCAAACTTCTAGTTCTTGGCTATTTGTTTCTAATAGGGTAGCTCTTTCGCTACTGCTTGTCACAACTTCAGTCACTATGTTGTGTTGGTGCAACTTATGTAGTGTTTCGTATGCTGTGGTAGATAGGTGTACATTGGAGACTTTCCTACTAATATTATTATCTACAAAGTATTAAGCCCATTAAACCCATCATCTTTCTTCATGTACGTCTAGTTAGTAGTAGCACGGTGCAATTGCATTTTGTACTATAATGGAAAAGCCAATTAGCATTGTTGATGTGTTCCAGTGTGATTTGTGGACATGAATGAGCAATGTTTATTCATGGAATCTCTATTGTATGACAGTTGTTGTCATTTAGCAGTGCATGGTCTTTCTTTGTATTAGTTGTACTTGACTCACCCTTCAATGTCCATTATCCAATTAGAATTTTACTCATCTTTGTAACGTGATTATATCATCATGAGTTCTTTGTTGTGACCTTGTGCAGTGTGGTTACGTTGATGCACGTGAACAGTGACGTTGTTGATCAATCTGTTATCCGTGTATTGTGTGAATGATGTTGCATGAGTTATGTTGAGTGTAGATGTTGATTAATATTTTGCTTTATGCTCATTATCACAGTTAATGGTTGTAATTGTGTATATGGATTGATGAGTAGATCATTTGGTTTGTTGTCAAGAGGAATATCTATTATATTGTAATTAATATTGCGTATGAACTGATCGTGAGGATATACATTAACGTCGTATTCAGATAATTTCTCAGATTTTGTAATATTAATGAATGTAATTTAGTTGGATGTAGTAGAGTATTTGTATACTTCAAGTTGAGCCTGTTTCAATGCATCCACTAATGTAATGGTCATTTTGTAAGTATACTATAGACCCGATTGCTACAATACTCTAATCGTACTCTTTTTATTTTTATTTCAGAGTATATTGGAAGTGAGTTGCTTTTGGAGTTTTTGACTATTGTAATTGTTGTACATGTGTTTGAAGAATGTAAGTGATTGTGTAGGGAAGTAATAATCTCTTTATGGCAGTTGCCTGGAGATACTAAACCTGGTCTTCCTGAGCACTACTACAATCTTTCACTGTGTTTTAATGGTTCCTCCAACTTCTAGTTGTTGGCTATTTGTTTCTAATAGGTTAGCTCTTTCGCTACTCCTTCTCACAACTTCAGTCACTATATTGTGTTGGTGCAACTAATGTACTGTTTCGTATGCTGTGGTAGATAGGTGTACATTGGAGACTTTCCTACTAATATTATTATCTACAAAGTATTAAGCCCATTAAACCCATCATCTTTCTTCATGTACGTCTAATTAGTAGTAGCACGGTGCAATTGCATTTTGTACTATAATGGAAAAGCCAATTGGCATTATTGATGTGTTCCAGTGTGATTTGTGGACATGAATGAGCAATGTTTGTTCATGGAATCTCTATTGTATGACAGTTGTTGTCATTTAGCAGTGCATGGTCCTTCTTTGTATTAGTTGTACTTGACTCACCCCTCAATGTCCATTATCCAATTATAGTTTTACTCATCTTTGTAACGTGATTATATCATCATGAGTTCTTTGTTGAGACCTTGTGCAGTGTGGTTACGTTGATGCACGTGAACAGTGACGTTGTTGATCAATCTGTTATCCGTGTATTGTGTGAATGATGTTGCATGAGTTATGTTGAATGTAGATGTTGATTAATATTTTGCTTTATGCTCATTATCACAGTTAATGGTTGTAATTGTGTATATGGATTGATGAGTAGATCATTTGGTATGTTGTCAAGAGGAATATCTATTATATTGTAGTTAATATTGCGTATGAACTGATCGTGGGGATATACATTAATGTCGTATTCAGATAATTTCTCACATTTTGTAATATCGATGAATGTAATTTAGTTGGATGTACTAGAGTATTTGTATACTTCAAGTTGAGACTGTTTCAATGCATCCACTAATGTTATGGTCATTTTGTAAGTATACTATAGACACGATTGCTACAATACTCTAATCGTACTCTTTTTATTTTTATTTCAGAGCAGAGAGGTGAGTTGATTTTGGAGTTTTTGACTATTGTAATTGTTGTAAATGTGTTTGAAAAATGTAAGTGATTGTGTAGGGAAGTAATAATCTCTTTATGGCAGTTGCCTGCAGATACTAAACCTGGTCTTCCTGAGCACTATACTTATACAATCTTTCACTGTGTTTTAATGGTTCCTCCAACCTCTAGTTGTTGGCTATTTGTTTCTAATAGGTTAGCTCTTTCGCTACTCCTTCTCACAACTTCAGTCACTATATTGTGTTGGTGCAACTTATGTACTGTGTTGTATGCTGTGGTAGATAGGTGTACATTGGAGACTTTCCTACTAATATTATTATCTACAAAGTATTAAGCCCATTAAACCCATCATCTTTCTTCATGTACGTCTAGTTAGTAGTAGCACGGTGCAATTGCATTTTGTACTATAATGGAAAAGCCAATTGGCATTGTTGATGTGTTCCAGTGTGATTTGTGGACATGAATGAGCAATGTTTGTTCATGGAATCTCTATTGTATGACAGTTGTTGTCATTTAGCAGTGCATGGTCTTTCTTTGTATTAGTTGTACTTGACTCACCCCTCAATGTCCATTATCCAATTATATGTTTACTCATCTTTGTAACGTGATTATATCATCATGAGTTCTTTGTTGTGACCTTGTGCAGTGTGGTTACGTTGATGCACGTGAACAGTGACGTTGTTGATCAATCTGTTATCTGTGTATTGTGTGAATGATGTTGCATGAGTTATGTTGAATGTAGATGTTGATTAATATTTTGCTTTATGCTCATTATCACAGTTAATGGTTGTAATTGTGTATATGGATTGATGAGTAGATCATTTGGTTTGTTGTCAAGAGGAATATCTATTATATTGTAGTTAATATTGCGTATGAACTGATCGTGAGGATATACATTAACGTCGTATTCAGATAATTTCTCACATTTTGTATTATTTATGAATGTAATTTAGTTGGATGTACTAGAGTATTTGTATACTTCAAGTTGAGACTGTTTCAATGCATCCACTAATGTTATGGTCATTTTGTAAGTATACTATAGACACGATTGCTACAATACTCTAATCGTACTCTTTTTATTTTTATTTCAGGAGTATTTGAAAGTGAGTTGATTTTGGAGTTTTTGACTATTGTAATTGTGGTAAATGTGTTTGAAGAATGTAAGTGATTGTGTAGGGAAGTAATAATCTCTTTATGGCAGTTGCATGGAGATACTAAACCTGGTCTTCCTGAGCACTATACTTATACAATCTTTCACTGTGTTTTAATGGTTCCTCCAACTTCTAGTTGTTGGCTATTTGTTTCTAATAGGTTAGCTCTTTCGCTACTCCTTCTCACACCTTCAGTCACTATATTGTGATGGTGCAACTTATGTACTGTTTCGTATGCTGTGGTAGATAGGTGTACATTGGAGACTTTCCTACTAATATTATTATCTACAAAGTATTAAGCCCATTACACCCATCATCTTTCTTCATGTACGTCTAGTTAGTAGTAGCACGGTGCAATTGCATCTTGTACTATAATGGAAAAGCCAATTGGCATTATTGATGTGTTCCAGTGTGATTTGTGGACATGAATGAGCAATGTTTGTTCATGGAATCTCTATTGTATGACAGTTGTTGTCATTTAGCAGTGCATGGTCTTTCTTTGTATTAGTTGTGCTTGACTCCCCCCTCACTGTCCATTATCCAATTAGATTTTTACTCATCGTTGTAACGTGATTATATCATCATGAGTTCTTTGTTGTGACCTTGTGCAGTGTGGTTACGTTGATGCACGTGAACAGTGACGTTGTTGATCAATCTGTTATCTGTGTATTGTGTGAATGATGTTGCATGAGTTATGTTGAATGTAGATGTTGATTAATATTTTGCTTTATGCTCATTATCACAGTTAATGGTTGTAATTGTGTATATGGATTGATGAGTAGATCATTTGGTTTGTTGTCAAGAGGAATATCTATAATATTGTAGTTAATATTGCGTATGAACTGATCGTGAGGATATACATTAACGTCGTATTCAGATAATTTCTCACATTTTGTATTATTTATGAATGTAATTTAGTTGGATGTAGTAGAGTATTTGTATACTTCAAGTTGAGACTGTTTCAATGCATCCACTAATGTTATGGTCATTTTGTAAGTATACTATAGACACGATTGCTACAATACTCTAATCGTACTCTTTTATTTTTATTTCAGGGGTATTTCACAGTGAGTTGATTTTGGAGTTTTTGACTATTGTAATTGTGATAAATGTGTTTGAAGAATGTAAGTGATTGTGTAGGGAAGTAATAATCTCTTTATGGCAGTTGCATGGAGATACTAAACCTGGTCTTCCTGAGCACTATACTTATACAATCTTTCACTGTGTTTTAATGGTTCCTCCAACTTCTAGTTGTTGGCTATTTGTTTCTAATAGGTTAGCTCTTTCGCTACTCCTTCTCACACCTTCAGTCACTATATTGTGATGGTGCAACTTATGTACTGTTTCGTATGCTGTGGTAGATAGGTGTACATTGGAGACTTTCCTACTAATATTATTATCTACAAAGTATTAAGCCCATTAAACCCATCATCTTTCTTCATGTACGTCTAGTTAGTAGTAGCACGGTGCAATTGCATCTTGTACTATAATGGAAAAGCGAATTGGCATTATTGATGTGTTCCAGTGTGATTTGTGGACATGAATGAGCAATGTTTGTTCATGGAATCTCTATTGTATGACAGTTGTTGTCATTTAGCATTGCATGGTCTTTCTTTGTATTAGTTGTGCTTGACTCCCCCCTCACTGTCCATTATCCAATTAGATTTTTACTCATCGTTGTAACGTGATTATATCATCATGAGTTCTTTGTTGTGACCTTGTGCAGTGTGGTTACGTTGATGCACGTGAACAGTGACGTTGTTGATCAATCTGTTATCTGTGTATTGTGTGAATGATGTTGCATGAGTTATGTTGAATGTAGATGTTGATTAATATTTTGTTTTATGCTCATTATCACAGTTAATGGTTGTAATTGTGTATATGGATTGATGAGTAGATCATTTGGTTTGTTGTCAATAGGAATATCTATTATATTGTAGTTAATATTGCGTATGAACTGATCGTGAGGATATACATTAACGTCGTATTCAGATAATTTCTCAGATTTTGTAATATAAATGAATGTAATTTAGTTGGATGTAGTTGAGTATTTGTATACTTCAAGTTGAGACTGTTTCAATGCATCCACTAATGTTATGGTCATTTTGTAAGTATACTATAGACACGATTGCTACAATACTCTAATCGTACTCTTTTTATTTTTATTTCAGGAGTATTTGAAAGTGAGTTGATTTTGGAGTTTTTGACTATTGTAATTGTGGTAAATGTGTTTGAAGAATGTAAGTGATTGTGTAGGGAAGTAATAATCTCTTTATGGCAGTTGCCTGGACATACTAAACCTGGTCTTCCTGAGCACTATACTTATACAATCTTTCACTGTGATTTAATGGTTCCTCCAACTTCTAGTTGTTGGCTATTTGTTTCTAATAGGTTAGCTCTTTCGCTACTCCTTCTCACAACTTCAGTCACTATATTGTGTTGGTGCAACTTATATACTGTGTTGTAAGCTGTGGTAGATAGGTGTACATTGGAGACTTTCCTACTAATATTATTATCTTCAAAGTATTAAGCCCATTAAACCCATCATCTTTCTTCATGTACGTCTAGTTAGTAGTAGCACGGTGCAATTGCATTTTGTACTATAATGGAAAAGCCAATTGGCATTGTTGATGTGTTTCAGTGTGATTTGTGGACATGAATGAGCAATGTTTGTTCATGGAATCTCTATTGTATGACAGTTGTTGTCATTTAGCAGTGCATGGTCTTTCTTTGTATTAGTTGTACTTGACTCACCCCTCAATGTCCATTATCCAATTCGATTTTTACTCATCTTTGTAACGTGATTATATCATCATGAGTTCTTTGTTGTGACCTTGTGCAGTGTGGTTACGTTGATGCACGTGAACAGTGACGTTGTTGATCAATCTGTTATCCGTGTATTGTGTGAATGATGTTGCATGAGTTATGTTGAATGTAGATGTTGATTAATATTTTGCTTTATGCTCATTATCACAGTTAATGGTTGTAATTGTGTATATGGATTGATGAGTAGATCATTTGGTTTGTTGTCAAGAGGAATATCTATTATATTGTAGTTAATATTGCGTATGAACTGATCGTGAGGATATACATTAACGTCGTATTCAGATAATTTCTCAGATTTTGTAATATTGATGAGTGTAATTTAGTTGGATGTAGTAGAGTATTTGTATACTTCAAGTTGAGACTGTTTCAATGCATCCACTAATGTTATGGTCATTTTGTAAGTATACTATAGACACGATTGCTACAATACTCTAATCGTACTCTTTTTATTTTTATTTCAGGAGTATTTGAAAGTGAGTTGATTTTGGAGTTTTTGACTATTGTAATTGTGGTAAATGTGTTTGAAGAATGTAAGTGATTGTGTAGGGAAGTAATAATCTCTTTATGGCAGTTGCCTGGACATACTAAACCTGATCTTCCTGAGCACTATACTTATACAATCTTTCACTGTGATTTAATGGTTCCTCCAACTTCTAGTTGTTGGCTATTTGTTTCTAATAGGTTAGCTCTTTCGCTACTCCTTCTCACAACTTCAGTCACTATATTGTGTTGGTGCAACTTATATACTGTGTTGTAAGCTGTGGTAGATAGGTGTACATTGGAGACTTTCCTACTAATATTATTATCTTCAAAGTATTAAGCCCATTAAACCCATCATCTTTCTTCATGTACGTCTAGTTAGTAGTAGCACGGTGCAATTGCATTTTGTACTATAATGGAAAAGCCAATTGGCATTGTTCATGTGTTTCAGTGTGATTTGTGGACATGAATGAGCAATGTTTGTTCATGGAATCTCTATTGTATGACAGTTGTTGTCATTTAGCAGTGCATGGTCTTTCTTTGTATTAGTTGTACTTGACTCACCCCTCAATGTCCATTATCCAATTCGATTTTTACTCATCTTTGTAACGTGATTATATCATCATGAGTTCTTTGTTGTGACCTTGTGCAGTGTGGTTACGTTGATGCACGTGAACAGTGACGTTGTTGATCAATCTGTTATCCGTGTATTGTGTGAATGATGTTGCATGAGTTATGTTGAATGTAGATGTTGATTAATATTTTGCTTTATGCTCATTATCACAGTTAATGGTTGTAATTGTGTATATGGATTGATGAGTAGATCATTTGGTTTGTTGTCAAGAGGAATATCTATTATATTGTAGTTAATATTGCGTATGAACTGATCGTGAGGATATACATTAACGTCGTATTCAGATAATTTCTCAGATTTTGTAATATTGATGAGTGTAATTTAGTTGGATGTAGTAGAGTATTTGTATACTTCAAGTTGAGACTGTTTCAATGCATCCACTAATGTTATGGTCATTTTGTAAGTATACTATAGACACGATTGCTACAATACTCTAATCGTACTCTTTTTATTTTTATTTCAGGAGAATTTGAAAGTGAGTTGATTTTGGAGTTTTTGACTATTGTAATTGTGGTACATGTGTTTGAAGAATGTAAGTGATTGTGTAGGGAAGTAATAATCTCTTTATGGCAGTTGCCTGGACATACTAAACCTGGTCTTCCTGAGCACTATACTTATACAATCTTTCACTGTGATTTAATGGTTCCTCCAACTTCTAGTTATTGGCTATTTGTTTCTAATAGGTTAGCTCTTTCGCTAATCCTTCTCACAACTTCAGTCACTATATTGTGTTGGTGCAACTTATATACTGTGTTGTAAGCTGTGGTAGATAGGTGTACATTGGAGACTTTCCTACTAATATTATTATCTTCAAAGTATTAAGCCCATTAAACCCATCATCTTTCTTCATGTACGTCTAGTTAGTAGTAGCACGGTGCAATTGCATTTTGTACTATAATGGAAAAGCCAATTGGCATTGTTGATGTGTTTCAGTGTGATTTGTGGACATGAATGAGCAATGTTTGTTCATGGAATCTCTATTGTATGACAGTTGTTGTCATTTAGCAGTGCATGGTCTTTCTTTGTATTAGTTGTACTTGACTCACCCCTCAATGTCCATTATCCAATTCGATTTTTACTCATCTTTGTAACGTGATTATATCATCATGAGTTCTTTGTTGTGACCTTGTGCAGTGTGGTTACGTTGATGCACGTGAACAGTGACGTTGTTGATCAATCTGTTATCCGTGTATTGTGTGAATGATGTTGCATGAGTTATGTTGAATGTAGATGTTGATTAATATTTTGCTTTATGCTCATTATCACAGTTAATGGTTGTAATTGTGTATATGGATTGATGAATAGATCATTTGGTTTGTTGTCAAGAGGAATATCTATTATATTGTAGTTAATATTGCGTATGAACTGATCGTGATTATATACATTAACGTCGTAGTCAGATAATTTCTCAGATTTTGTAATATTGATGAATGTGATGTAGTTGGATGTAGTAGAGTATTTGTATACTTCAAGTTGAGACTGTTTCAATGCATCCACTAATGTAATGGTCATTTTGTAAGTATACTATAGACACGATTGCTACAATACTCTAATCGTACTCTTTTTATTTTTATTTCAGGAGTATTTGAAAGTGAGTTGATTTTGGAGTTTTTGACTATTGTAATTGTGGTAAATGTGTTTGAAGAATGTAAGTGATTGTGTAGGGAAGTAATAATCTCTTTATGGCAGTTGCCTGGACATACTAAACCTGGTCTTCCTGAGCACTATACTTATACAATCTTTCACTGTGATTTAATGGTTCCTCCAACTTCTAGTTGTTGGCTATTTGTTTCTAATAGGTTAGCTCTTTCGCTACTCCTTCTCACAACTTCAGTCACTATATTGTGTTGGTGCAACTTATATACTGTGTTGTAAGCTGTGGTAGATAGGTGTACATTGGAGACTTTCCTACTAATATTATTATCTTCAAAGTATTAAGCCCATTAAACCCATCATCTTTCTTCATGTACGTCTAGTTAGTAGTAGCACGGTGCAATTGCATTTTGTACTATAATGGAAAAGCCAATTGGCATTGTTGATGTGTTTCAGTGTGATTTGTGGACATGAATGAGCAATGTTTGTTCATGGAATCTCTATTGTATGACAGTTGTTGTCATTTAGCAGTGCATGGTCTTTCTTTGTATTAGTTGTACTTGACTCACCCCTCAATGTCCATTATCCAATTCGATTTTTACTCATCTTTGTAACGTGATTATATCATCATGAGTTCTTTGTTGTGACCTTGTGCAGTGTGGTTACGTTGATGCACGTGAACAGTGACGTTGTTGATCAATCTGTTATCCGTGTATTGTGTGAATGATGTTGCATGAGTTATGTTGAATGTAGATGTTGATTAATATTTTGCTTTATGCTCATTATCACAGTTAATGGTTGTAATTGTGTATATGGATTGATGAATAGATCATTTGGTTTGTTGTCAAGAGGAATATCTATTATATTGTAGTTAATATTGCGTATGAACTGATCGTGATTATATACATTAACGTCGTATTCAGATAATTTCTCAGATTTTGTAATATTGATGAATGTGATGTAGTTGGATGTAGTAGAGTATTTGTATACTTCAAGTTGAGACTGTTTCAATGCATCCACTAATGTAATGGTCATTTTGTAAGTATACTATAGACACGATTGCTACAATACTCTAATCGTACTCTTTTTATTTTTATTTCAGAGCAGAGAGGTGAGTTGATTTTGGAGTTTTTGACTATTGTAATTGTTGTTAATGTGTTTGAAGAATGTAAGTGATTGTGTAGGGAAGTAATAATCTCTTTATGGCAGTTGCCTGGACATACTAAACCTGGTCTTCCTGAGCACTATACTTATACAATCTTTCACTGTGTTTTAATGGTTCCTCCAACCTCTAGTTGTTGGCTATTTGTTTCTAATAGGTTAGTTCTTTCGCTACTCCTTCTCACAACTTCAGTCACTATATTGTGTTGGTGCAACTTATGTACTGTTTCGTATGCTGTGGTAGATAGGTGTACATTGGAGACTTTCCTACTAATATTATTATCTACAAAGTATTAAGCCCATTAAACCCATCATCTTTCTTCATGTACGTCTAGTTAGTAGTAGCACGGTGCAATTGCATTTTGTACTATAATGGAAAAGCCAATTGGCATTGTTGATGTGTTCCACTGTGATTTGTGGACATGACTGAGCAATGTTTGTTCATGGAATCTCTATTGTATGACAGTTGTTGTCATTTAGCAGTGCATGGTCTCTCTTTGTATTAGTTGTACTTGACTCCTCCCTCAATGTCCATTATTCAGTTAGATTTTTACTCATCTTTATGACGTGATTATATCATCAGTTCATTGTTGCAACCTTGTGCAAGTTATATATGTTGATTGACTTTAAAATTGACATTCTAGATCGATGTGTTATCCGTGTGTTTTATGAATGAGTTTGCATGAGTTATGTTGAATGTACATGTTGGTTAATGCTTTGCTTTATGCTTATCATTACAGTTTACGTTTGTAATTGTGTATATGGATTAATGAGTATATTATTTTGTTTGTTGTGAAGAGATGACTGTTTATTATATGGTAGATACTATGGCGTTTGAACTCATCTTGAGGATCTGCATTAACCTCTTAGTCAGATAATTGTACAGATTTTGTAATATTGAATGAATGGTTGTTGGATGTAGTAGAGCAGTGGTTTACTGCAATTTGAAGCTGTGTCATTATATCCACTGGTCATTACATTCAATGGTCATTACATCCAGTGGTCATTACATCCACTGGTCATTACATCCATTGATCATTGCATCCACTGATCATTACACCCACTGGTCATTACACCCACTGGTCATTACATCCAATGGCCATTACATCCACTGGTCATTACATCCACTGGTCATTACACCCACTGGTCATTACATCCACTGGTCATTACATCCACTGGTCATTACATCCACTGGTCATTACATCCACTGATCATTACATCCACTGGTCATTACATCCAATGGTCATTACATCCACTGGTCATTACACCCACTGGTCATTACACCCACTGGTCATTACATCCACTGGTCATTACATCCACTGATCATTACATCCACTGATCATTACACCCACTGGTCATTACACCCACTGGTCATTACATCCACTGATCATTACATCCACTGGTCATTACATCGACTGGTCATTACATCCACTGGTCATTACATCCACTGATCTTTACATCCACTGGTCATTACATCCACTGGTCATTACATCCACTGGTCATTACATCCACTGATCATTACATCCACTGGTCATTACATCCACTGGTCATTACATCCACTGGTCATTACATCCACTGGTCATTACATCCACTGGTCATTACATCCACTGGTCATTACATCCACTGGTCATTACATCCACTGGTCATTTGTATGAGTAGATTATAGACATGAATGTTACATTACTCTAATCATACTCTTTTTTTGTAATGGGCACTGGAGGTGAGTTAATTTTGGAATGTTTGATTATTGCATTTGATGCAGATTTATTTGTACAATGTAAGTGATTTTTTGGCCGCGTAATATTCTCTGTATAACTTGAGTAATCAAGTAGTATTCTCTGTAAATCTGTTTCCTGGAGATTTTAAGGATGATCTTCCCTAATAATTTAATTATATAGTCTTTCACTATGTTTTGATGATTCCTCCATCTTCTTGTTGTTGGCTATTTGTTTCCAATAGGTTAGTTATTATTATTAGTATTACTATTATATATCTGTTACACACTAATCTCATATACTATTTGTCTTTCTATTAGTGGAGTTATCTTCTTGAGCTTTGGCAACAAATTTCTTCAAATCTCAAGCACTTTCCTGAGGATTCTTGCTGAGTGCAGTAACACAGTCGTGTGCAACTCTACTATCTTGGTATTTATTCCAATCTCCTTCAGTCTTTTTGGCAATCTTGATGATGTTGTTCCGAGTGCTCCAACTGTAACTGGAATTACTTTTACATTTGTTGCTTTTCTTCTCAACTATGATCATATCAGGTCGTCTTGCTTCGATTACATGGTCTGTCTGTATTGAAAAGTCCCACAGGATTTTGTACTCTTCATTTTCACATATTGCTTGTGGCTCATGCTCATACCCTTTCGCTTCGAGACCATACTTCCTACATACCTCCCAATGTATTTTCTTTCCCATCCAGTCGTGCCTGCGTTTATATTCTTTTTGTGACAGTTTACTACATTCACTTAGAAGGTGACTGATGCTCTCATCTGCTTTCTCTCACATTCTACACTTGCTATCTTCTTTTGACTTATCTATTTTTGCTTTCACTAGATTTGTTCTCAATGCCTGTTCTTGTGCTGCCATTATAAGGGATTCGGTTTCTCTCTTGAGGGTTCCGTCTGTTAGCCATGCCCATTGGTCTTTATCTGCTAACTCTTCTGTTTGTCTGAGGAACTGTCCATGCAATGTTTTTTCTTTCCATTTGGTTTTCCGTTCCAGTTTGGTCCTTGTTTTAAATTCATTGTCTGTGTCAATTTCCGTATTCTCATTATCCCCTCTGGCTGCGATTATCAGTCGCTCTTTGCTTTCTTTGACGTATCTTTCTAGACCAATTTTAGCTAGATTAACAGTATCTTCAACACACAAAAATCCTCTTCCACCTTCCTTTCTGGGTATATATGCCCTATCTACATTACTTCCTGGGTGTAGTCCATTGTGCATAGTTAAGAGTTTCCTAGTTCTTCGATTCATCCATTGAAGCTCAGTTTTTGTCCAGTTGATGAAAGCAGCTGAATATCTCAATACAGGAATGGCCCATGAATTTATACCCTAAGTGATATTACCCCCATTCAACTTTGCCTCTAGAATCTTTCTTTCCCTTCTCTTGTATTCATTGCTTACGTTTCTTTTCATTTCCTTTTCTTGCACTTCATCTATTTGCAATATACCCAAATACTTATATCCTTCTCCTTCCTTCAATGATTTAATCACTATATTATCTGGTAACTTAATTCCATCTGATGAGGTCTTTTTCCCTCTTTTCATTACTTACATTGAACACTTTTCAATCCCAAAATCAATGACGATGTCTTTGCTAAACACTTTAACTGCCTGTACTAGTGAATCAAGTTCTTTCTCGTTCTTTGCATACGGTTTGAGATCATTATTATTATTATTATTATTATTATTATTATTATTATCGATTGTCGAGCAGAGCGATCAGACGCGCTTTGTACACAATCTATTCGTTTCATCTTATTTACATTGTTTCATATTGGAGAGTTGGATTTGTCGTTAGAATACACTCACTAACACTAGAGATGTTCCGTGTACTGTTTTACTCGTTTTTTGCAATCTTTGTTATGTGTTCATTTTGTGGAAAAGAGTTTCGCTCGTTAGGCCGGCATTCATGGCGTTGTAAGGAAAAGATAAAGAAAAGTAATAATGAACAGACGAATAGTGAAGAAGGTTCACAACAGGAAGATTTAAATAGTACCAATGAGGAAGATTGCGTTTCTTCAACTAGTAACAGTTCCCTGGTAAAATGCTGTTGTGGAAAAACTTGTAACGGCTTTCGCGGTTTAAAATTGCACCACCGCAGCTGTCGTGTTGTTCAAGGCCTAGGCGATATATTAGTTGAGGATGCTCATGTTGATTCATATGACAACAATGGAGTTGATAACTCAGTTCCAACAAATATAACAAATATCTTGCCAGTTATCAAGCCCGGAATTAAACTTCCTAAAACTGATTCGCAATGGAAAACTGCTAATGACTACTTCCATGCAATGTTGCCAATGTCAATGATTGATCCAAAGAATATCGGTGACTCAATACTTAAAATGAACGAAATTCTCTACAACTACTTTAAGAATACTTATGGAATTGTGGACACTATGTTTGACGTATGGAATTGTGGACACTTTGTTTGACGTATTGCCAGAAATTTCGTTTAATTTGGTCATCGACATTTGAAACAGGCTTTTGATTTAACCAAGATAGAAGCCGTGAAACATATTGAATTTCGCTATAGGGGGCTTGATTCCTCTTTAAGGTGCGTAAGCATGATTTCAAATCTTTCTTCTGCATTGGCTCGTACTTGTCCTTCCAAGTCGTCTGATGCCTTTCTCAGCCTTGCATTCCGTATGATCTATCTCCTCCCACATATCAGCAAATAACAAAAGTAATTCGAAGGATCAAAGCTTCCGGGTCTCCTTGCCCTCTCGATAAAATCTCAATTATTCCATACAAAAGATGTGCTTACCTCAGGTCTTTTATCACTGAAATTATACGTGTTGTCTGGCTATCTGGTGAGGTTCCACAGGAATGGAAAAGTGCATGCACTATACTGATTCACAAAAAAGGGGACACTTCGGAACCATCCAACTTTAGGCCAATAACACTTGAGAGTGTTCCTTTGAAAATTCTCACATCATGCATCAGGGACTCTATGTTTACCTTCCTCTCTCAAAACGGTTATATTGAGCACCGCATTCAAAAAGGATTTCTTCCCAAACTGTCAGGTACTTTCGAGCACACTGCACAAATGGCCAATATCATCAATAAAGCTAGAATTAAACAAAGATCTCTTATCATTACCCTACTTGATCTCAAAAATGCCTTTGGTGAAGTTCATCATAATCTGATCCCTGCTGTCTTGTCATACCATAACATTCCGAATGAAATACAACACCTGATTTCCAGCCTTTATTCTAATTTTCACACATCTATTGTAACTGAGAGCTACCAGACGCCGTTCCTTAAGGTGGGTCGGGGTGTCCTTCAAGGGGACTGCCTTAGCCCATTGACTTTCAATCTTTGTTTTAACACATTCATCCACTATATTTCTCATCAAAAATTCAAACATTTTGGTTATTCTCTCGACTCCCTTTTTCCTGTTCACTGGTTTCAATTCGCAGACGATGCCGCCGTCATCACTAGTCTTGAAAATGAAAATCAGTTGCTTCTAAACCACTTTTCTCGCTGGTGCACATGGGCAGGAATGATACTAAGGGTAGATAAGTGCTCAACATTTGGTATAAGGAAAGCTTCAACCTCCTCTATACAATTTCTTCAGAAGCTCACCATAAACAATTCAGTTGTTCCTCCAGTTCAAATTGACAGTTCATTTAGATATCTAGGCAGGTACTTCAACTTTACTATGAATAATCACCAACATATGTCTGATCTTCTGGATACTACAAATACTCTTATGAGCAAAATCAATGATTTATCTTGTCACCCAAAGAACAAGTTGCTCCTTTACCATCGCCTTCTATTATCGAAAATTTCTTGGAACCTAACCATTGCCGATATAAGTAAAACTTTGATCATTGAAAACCTTGACAGCATTGCTTCGAAATATATTAGACAATGGCTTGAGCTTCCCATTTGTGCCACTTTAAGCAGCCTAATAATTAAGAGATCTAAATACGGTATCAGTCTTGTACTTCCTTCGATTAAATTTATACAGTGCCAGACAAACATTCGGAATAAATTGAAGTCTTCACCTAACAATGACATCACACATCTCTGGGAGGAAACCAGCCATCATACCAATATACAGTATGATCAGTATAGAAACAGTAAGCAGGCACTGAAAGCCATTCAAACAAAGCATGAAGATAGAATCAACCATGAGCTACTTTCACAAGGTTTTGTTATTTCATCTATCTTAAAATACTCACTTTCTAGCACTACATCTGTGTGGTCTAAGGTTCAACAGAGTCTACCCAAAAATATATTTAACTTTACTGTCAAATACTTAAACAACACTCTCGCCACTAGGAAAAATCTTCATAAATGGTCTCTTTCTGAATCACCCTCTTGCTCCTTTTGTCTACAAAGTGAAACCTTGCAACATATAGTATCGAGCTGCAAACACTATCTTGATCATGGAAGATATAATTGGAGACACGATTCAGTTCTCTTATGCCTCTCAAAAAGTCTATCACATTTGACAGATTGGTCTATCTACGCTGACCTACCTTCATTTCCATCTCCTAGCTTGATTACTGGAGATACCTTTAGACCTGATCTTATCTTACATAATAGGCATAACAATAAAATACATATCCTCGAACTAACAGTAGGTTTTGAGAGCAATCTTAAGATTAACAGTGACCGAAAGTTGAATAAGTACAGACCCCTAATTACTGCATTGTCAACATCGTATCAGGAGATCAATTTTATCAACATGTCTATGAGTGCTTTAGGTGTACTTGACAGTTCTTGCGATTCTCTATTCAATCTGTTGAAAAGTCTAGATTTACCAGAAATACATCAAAAACGTCTAGTTTCAAAAGTCATGGCCATTGCTATTCGGTCCACCTATTATATATTTTGCCGCCGAAACAAAGATTGGACTGACCCAGATTTGATGGACTTCTGAGTGAACATTTTAACTAAATTTATATCATTCATAATTTTTAGTTTATTGCTTGTTTCTTTTTGTTTTTTTTTTTTTTTTTGTTTCTAATCCAACGTGAAGCAGCCAATATTACACTGCCTAGTTTTAGTGAGGTGTATTATTGTAGATTAGTTATTAGTATCAAAATGAACAATGTTTAAAAAAATAAAGGATATCGCACATTGGTCTAATCAATGGATAAGTTTTCTATAGATTTGAGGTCAACAAGACTGATCAAACCTCCAGAACCTTCCTAAGAATCCTTGCAGTATTTAAGATAACAGTTTTCTGCAATTCACCGATGTTACTTTTGATGCCAATATCCTTCAGCCGTTTTGGTAGCGTCTTTGGGGTAGTTCCTAATGCTCCTATTACTATCGGAATAACCACTATCTTCATGTCCCACAGCTTTTTCAATTCTCTTACTAGATCTTGGTATTTCTCGATCTTCTCAATTTCTTTACTGTCCACCCTGCTGTCATGTGGGACAGCAAAGTCTATTACCGGAGCCGCGTTGTCTTTTTTGTTAATGACTATCATATCTGGACGTCTTGCTTGAATGATATGGTCCGTCTGTATATTAAAATCCCATAGAATTTTACACCTTTCATTTTCTGTTACTGGAGCAGTATCATGCTCATACCATTTATCTTTTACCTCGATGCCATACATCCTACAAACCTCCCAATGTACTCTCCTGGCAACCCAATCATGCCTTCTTTTGTACTCCCTTTGCGCCATCTTACTACACTCACTAACCAAATGGTTCACTGTCTCATCCCTTTCTCCACACATCCTGCATTTACTTTGCTCTTGGCTTTTATCAATGTATGCTTTGATTGCATTTGTACGGATTGCTTGTTCCTGTGCTGCAAGAATTAAGGACTCTGTTTCCCTCTTCAAGTTTCCGTGCTTTAGCCATAGCCACCTGGCATCCCCAGCAATTTCATCAGTCTGTCTTAAAAATTGGCCGTGTAGTGCTTTTTCTTTCCAGCTTTCTTTCCTTTCCATCCTCTTTTGTTGTTTCAGATCACTGTCTGGCTCAATAACCTCATCACCTTCTATGGTAGCAAGTGAACTTAGCAGTCTCTCTGTACTCTTCCTAACATACCTTTGTAATGACGCTGTTGCTATATGTACTGTATCCTCTACTCCCAACAGGCCTCTTCCTCCATCTTTCCGGGGCAAATATAACCTATCAACGTTACTTTTGGGATGTAAGGCATTGTGCATTGTCATTAGCTTCCTTGTTCGTCTATCTAGTTGTTCCACCTCAGCTTTTGTCCAATCTAAAAATGCAGCTGAATATCTCAACGAAGATATTGCCCAAGTGTTAATGCCTTTTACAAGATTACCTCCATTTAACTTTGTTTCTAGAAGTTTTCGTACTCTTCTCTTATACTCCCTTCCAACCTCAATTTTCATTTCTTTGTGCCATATGCGATCTATTTGAAGAATTCCCAAGTATTTGTAGCTTTCTCCCTCCTTCATTGACTTAATTAAAGACTTGTCTGGTAACTTAATTCCATCTGACGCAACTATATTTCCTCTCTTCAGAGATAGCACGGCACACTTGTCAATTCCAAATTCTCTTCCAATATCTTTGCTGAAGATCCTAACAGTTTGAAGTAAAGAATCTAGTGATTTTTCATTCTTCGCATACAACTTTAAGTCATCCATAAACAGAAGATGGTTAACTTTCACTTTGGTCTTAGAAAATTCATATCCGGCCTTTGACTTCCTCAAGATATGGGTCAATGGGATCAATGCAGTCACAAACAATAAAGGTGATAATGTATCTCCTTGGAAGATTCCTCTATTGATCTTCACTTCTCCGAGAATTTGCTCACCACATGTTAATTCCACTCGCCATGTTTTCATACTTTCTTGGAGGAACTCCCTTATCTGTCTATTCACTCCCAAACCCTTTAGGCTCTCCAAAATCCATGAATGTGCAATCATGTCATAAGCTTTGCGATAATCTATCCACCCCATTGCAAGCCCTTTTTTCCTCTGTTTAACCTCCTTTAATACCATTCTATCTATATATAACAAATCGTGTGTGCCTCGTATTTTTCTCCTACAGCCCTTCTGCTCTTCAGGCAACATTGAATTTGACTCTAGGTATTCGTACTGTTCATTGGCAATTACCCCTGTCAGCAATTTCCAAAGTATTGGCAGGCAGGTTATTGGCCTGTAGTTGTTGGCAGCGTTTCCTTGTTTCTTGTCTTTCTGGATTAGAATTGTCCTCCCTTTAGTCATCCAGTTAGGTGTACCTACTTCTAGGCACTGTTCTAGGTGTTTTCTAAGGGGTTTGTGCATGCTTCTGAAGTTTTTCACCTAGAATCCTTGTACCCCATCTGGGCCTGGTGCTTTCCAGTTGGGTATTTTTTTCAGTACGTGCTGTATTTTGTTGTCTGTGATGTTCACCACTCCTTGCTCTACTCTCTGTCTCTTCATTTCATTTCTAAATTGCTGAAGCCATTCAGCTGAGTCATTATGGACTTTCTCGGCTCCCAAATTTCTTCCCAAAATTTCTTCGCTGCTTCTAAATCTGGTACATCATTCTGCACATGCTTTCCACCCCTATTTAAGTCTTGGTAGAATTTACCTTGATTGTTCCGAAATGTCCTATTCTGTTGATATTGGTTGATCCTATCGCTGTACCGCTTTATTTTTCCTACTGTTGCTTTTATTCTTTGTGATATTTCTTCCTTTACAGTGGCAATTCCCTTTTGTTTTATTTTATACTTTTCCTGAAGGTAGGTCCTGTGTATTTGCTTAATTTTCTGTCCGTCCATCATAATATTTCTACGACTAATAGATCTTTGCACAATTCCTTCATTTGTCCTTCAAGTCTTCGTTTCCACCGTGGCTCTCTTTTTGCATTCTGGTAGGTCTTCCTCAATCCTAGCAACTCTTGAGCTAACACTGCACCTGCATATATCAAGTTATTTGTGTCAGTCATATTATCCGTCTTCATTTTTCCAAGTACAGTATCAACCTTTTGAACTACAGATTGTAATCTTCCCTTTTCTATTCCTCTCAAAGATCGTAATCTCTCTCTTTCATATTATAAAATGTTAGATAAGATGTCTTTCAGTCTGTTGATTAGTATCTTTTCTTCTTCATTTACATTTACATTGCTCTCATTACTATTATCGATTTCCTCATTTTCACTAGATCTATCTGGCAACTCTATGTTGCAAGTTTCCCTTGCATCAGCTTCAGCTACTTCAAGCATGGTTCCTTGTTCTAATGCCTCTATATTTCTTCTGATCTCTTCAAGTTCAAGATCAGTCAGCCAGTTTCTCTTTATAATATTGTTTTTCTGGTCCAGTAGTCTCTGCTCAGTTACAGGAAACATACCTTTATCTACCCAACACTTATGCATTCTTTTCCGATATCCATTCCGCTTTGGTTCACTCTGGTAGTAGCATTCCATAACTACCCTGTTATCATATTGACACCATTTCCTTCTTTGGATCCTTGGAGCAGTAGCAGGATGACGACCGGGCCCACGCTGCTCCTCCATGGGACACCTGCCGGGCGAGAGGCCTTCACACTGTGATCTGGTCTCATTTACGCCGTTATTTGGTAAATCTATTGTAGTCATTACACTCATTTGAGGGTAGTGGTGATGAGGTGCCACAACCACCGGTATTTTTATTGAGACACCATCTCTAGGGGGGCTGCCAACCAAGGCTAAAGAGTCCCCCCTACCCATGAGACAGACTATCCCCCGCCGGACGTCAACCCAGTATTTCAAGGTCGCGGGGGGAGCTAACAGGGACTACACCTTGCTCAAGGGTGACCTGGAGGTAGTTGCAGCAAAGGGTAACCTCATTATCCCACGTCGAAACTCCACGACCGGATGCAGTTTAATGTCATACCCAGGACGAATTATTATTATGTTCTTTTTATCACAGGAAAAGTTCCTGGTTAGTTCATCCCGAAAGCAAGCTAGAACAACTAGCCTCAGGTTTCGAGAACCTTTCTCAATGTTCTTGCAGTTCCCAACAACGCCGTTTTCTGTATCACTTCAGTCCTGATCTTGATTCCTATTTTCTCTACGTAATGCTCTGCTTCTTTCGTGACACATCCCAACGCACCAACTACAACTGGAATGACACTTACTTTTCGAAGGCGCCATAACCTTGCGATTTCTCTTTTTAGATCTTGATACTTTTCGATTTTCTCTTGTTCTTTCTGTTTTATCCTTGTATCTCCTGGCACGGCTATGTCAATGATCAAGCACTCTTTTTCTGGTTTTAGCTCGACAACAATGTCTGGTCGCCTATGCTCAATTTCGTTATCTGTATTAATGTTAAAGTCCCACAGTACCTTGACGCTTTCATTTTCAGAAACACCTTCTGGCTTGTGATTGTACCATTGTTCAGCCCTGGGTAGGCCATACTTCTTGCAAATCTCCCAGTGAACTATCCGTGCTACGTTGTTGTGGCGTCGCTTATATTCCTTCTGGGCTAATTTGCTACATTCACATATGATATGGCTCACTGTTTCCCCTTTCTCACCACACATTCTACAAGTCGGTGAATCTCTTGATTTGTCGATATGATGTTTAACGTAATTTGTACGTATTGCTTGCTCTTGTGCTGCCATGAGCAGTGCTTCTGTCCCTTTCTTCAAGTCTCCATTTGTTAGCCACAACCATGATTTCTTCCTGTCAACTATCCCATCCGTATCTCTGAAAAACTGACCATGCATTACTTTTTCATGCCACTTGTCTTCTCTTTCTCTTCTTTTTTGATCTTTATACTCTGATGGTTTAATGATGTAATTGCTAATTTCCTGTTGGTTATGCACTGCTTTTAATAATTGCTCTGGGCTATTTTTAACATACCATCTAAGGCTATTCTCCTCTGACTGAACGGTTTCTAATACACTTTGTAACCCCCTTCCACCTCTCTGTCTTGCAATATACAATCTATCGATGTCACTTTTCGGATGTAACGCTCCATTCATTGTCATAATTTTCCGTGTCTGTCTGTCTAGTTTCTCCAGTTCCTCTTTTGTCCACTTCACTATCCCGGCCCCATATCTCATCACAGCTACTGCCCAAATATTCATTGCTGAAGTGGCATTCCTGCTGTTTAAGTTTGACTTCAATATAAGTTTAATCCTTCGCTTGTATTCCTTCGTGAATCTCTCTTTCATTTCCTTCTCCTTTATCCTATCAAGTTCTACTATACCCAAGTACTTGTAACCTTCTTCCTTGACACCTTTCATCTTCTGTCCATCTGGTAGTTCAATTCCATCACAGGTGACCATCTTTCCACGCTTCATGATAATTACACCGCATTTTTCTATACCAAATCGCATGCCAATATCACAACTAAATCTATGAACTGTATTTACAAGTGATTCTATATCTCTTTCACTCTGTCCGAATAATTTTAAGTCATCTATATATAGAAGGTGATTTAATTGTGGCTGGTTTTTTCCTAAATTATATCCAGCTTTCATCTTTCTCAAAATCAGTGACATTGGTATGAGACAGATAACAAATAGTAGTGGAGAAAGGCTATCTCCTTGGAATATTCCACGTTTGACTTTGACATCCCCTAATACTTTATCTCCTGCGTTCAACTGTACCTTCCATTTCGTCATACTCTTTTCCAGGACGTTCATAATGTTATCAGCTGCCCCAACCAACTGTAGACTCTTTAGTATCCACGAATGTGGTATCATGTCATATGCCTTTTTATAATCTACGTACGCCATAGCTAAGTTAGTGTGTCTTCTTTTACAGTTCTTAAGTACCATTCTATCAATGAGTAGCTGATCTTTCGTTCCGCGTGACTCTTTACGACAGCCTTTCTGTTCTGATGGTAACATATCATTAGTATTTACATGCTCGTACAGCTGCTCGGACAGCATACCCGTTAGCAATTTCCACATTAGTGGTAGACATGAAATAGGTCTGAAGTTACTCGCAGCATTTCCCTTACTCCTGTCCTTCACACACAATACCGTTCTTCCATACGTCATCCATGCTGGAACATCCCCTTTTTCGACTAACGCATTCAACTGACAAGCAAGTCTATCGTGTAATGAAGACAAGTTTTTCAGCCAATAGCCCTGTACTCCGTCAGGTCTAGCTGCTTTCCAATTTGGTATTCTCCCCGTTTGCTTTCTTACATCCTGGACAGTGATTTTCACATCATGTTGTTTATTGACTCTACTTAATTCAGTTTCGATCCCTCGTAGCCATTCTGCATCATCGTTATGTTCCACCGTGTTTTCCCATATTTCACTCCAAAACTTTCTACTTTCGTCCACATTTGGTACTGTGTTCTCTTTAATTACTTCACCATTCAGTTCCATGAAAACTCGCTTTTGGTTTGATGAAAACATCCTGTTTATTCTAAATTGGTTTATCCGCTTTTCATATCTATCTATCTTTGCTGCTTTTGCAGTTATTCTTTGCCTAAGCTCTTCCATAACAACCTTTACCCCTTTCTTTTTCACATAATGCTTTTTGAAGATCTGTTCTAATTTCTTTACATCTTTTATTTGTCCTCTCACATAACGGTCTAATTTGCCAACAGTTTTCCTCAACTCATTAATATCCCGCTGGATCCTCCTTTTCCAAAACGGTTCTTGAGACACTTCATCCTTTCTCTGTTTCAATCCTAACCGTTGGCTCACATAGACAGCTACAGCATTTATCAGATCGTTTGTTTCTGTTACATCTACTGTCATAATATATTCTAACACCTTATTCACATTTCCAGTAATCTCCCTGAGCTTTTTCCGGTCTGCGTTTCTAAAAGAGACATTAGTGATCTTTTTCTTCTTTCTAGACAATTCACAAATAATCTTTATCATTTCCAGCTGTTCTTCCGTTAATTCCGGATCAGTCAATATATAAAATTCTGATGTTGTAAAGTCTGTTCCATCCTGCGTTGGTTCATTTTCAGCTTCCAGTTGCTCTGGTCTCTCTTGTTCGCTGATTTCGACATTCTCTGAATTAATTCCTTGTTCTGACAAATCATTGTCTTGTTGCTCACTTACTATTATTTCTTCATTATTTCTGTTCCTAACTTGCATCCTAATTTCCTCTAGTTCAACTTTGCTAAAGTACTCATTTGTCTTAATCACCCTGACTTGATCTAAGAGCCTTTGCGCAGTCACTTCAAACAATCCTCTGTCCATCCAATTTCTTCTCATCCTCTTCATAAAACCTCTCCTCTCTGGTTCACCTTCGTAATAACATTCCATTACAACCTTATTAAACGGCCTCCAGTTTACTCTTTCTCCTCTTCGATTGGCAGTAGCTGGATAACGACCGGGCCTGCGCTGCTCATCCACAGGGCACCTGCCAAACGAAGGACCTTCACCAATACAGGTTCCAGCCCCATTCACGTTGTTATCTGAAATATTTTCTTGATTCATTTTACACTCATAAGAGGATTGTGTTTTAAAGGTGCACTACCACCAGTATTTTTATCGAGACACCATCTCTAGGAGGGTTGCCAACCAAGGCTGAAGAGTCCCCCCTACCCATGAGACAGGCTAGCCCCCGCCGGACGCCAACCCGGTACTTCAAGGTCTCGGGGAGAGCTAAAAGGTACTACACCGTGCTCAAGGGTGACCTGGAGGTAGTTGCAGCAAAGGGTAACCTCATTATCCCACGTCGAAACTCCACAACCGGTCGCAGTTTTATGTCATACCCAGGACAAATTATTATTATTATTATTATTATTATTATTATTATTATGTATTCAGTCAGCATTTGCTCAGGCTGGTTGAATTGCCGTTACTACATCTGTTAGGCGGGTTATAACAAATAACTAATGGCTAACAGGAAATACTTTGTTCATAATTCTAACACCCTTCTCAGGATCCTAGCTGTTCCCAACAAGGCAGTCTTCTGTATAGCTCCAACATTACTCGGTAATTCCAATTTTTCCATCCAGTTGTCAAACTCTTTTGTTACACTTCCCAGGGCACCTATAACAACAGGAACAACTTTAACATTTTTCAATTGCCACAGTCTTCCAATTTCCCTCCGTAGTTCTTGGTATTTCTCAACTTTTTCTCTTTCTCTTTCATGTACTCGTCCATCAGCAGGTACTGCTATATCTACAATTATTCCATTTTGTCTTCTCTTGTCTATTATAACAATATCTGGGCGCCTTGCCTCTATTACATGATCGCACTGTATATTTATATCCCATAACAGCTTTACATCGTTATTCTCTGCCGTCCCATCTGGGTTATGATCATACCACCTTTCCTTCCGGTCTAATGCATGCTTCCTACACAGCTCCCAATGAATTCTCTTTGCTACATTATCATGGCGCCTCTTGTATTCTTTTTGGGCTAACTTTTCACATTCGCTTATTATGTGCTGCACACTTTCTCCTCTTTTACCACACATTCTACAAAGGGGGTTTTCTATGCTTCTATCAATGTGGTGTTTTACGTAATTTGTTCTGATAGCTTGTTCTTGCGCAGCACACAACAATGCCTCTGTCTCTACCTTGAGATCACTTCGGATTAACCAATCCCATGTTTTGTTCTTGTCAACTCTCTCTGGCATTTCTCTCACAAACTGTCCATACATCCTTTTCTCTGTCCATTTCTGTTTAAGCTCCTGGGTTCTTTGTCTTTTGAAGTCCATTTTATTCATAATACCTTCTGTCTCAATCGTTTCTGATGCACAAACTCCCTTAATTAACATTTCTGTAGAATTCAACACGTAAAATCCTAAACTGTTCTCCTCTGCTCTAACACAGTGTTCTATGCTGATCAATCCTCTGCCACCATCATGTCTTTTCAAATATAGTCTGTCTACATCACTCTTGGGATGAAATGCTCCATACATTGTCATAAGTTTTCTTGTTCCTCTGTCTAAACATTTTAGTTCACGATCTTTCCAATCCAGTATTCCAGCCCCGTATCTTATGACAGCTACTGCCCATGTGTTCATTGCTGTAATGTTATTCCTACCATTCAACTTTGACCTAAGAATAAGTCTCAGCCTTCTCTTATATTCCCTTGTAATTTTATCTTTCATTTCATCTTCCTTAATCTTATCAAGCTCGACAATACCTAGATATGTATATCCTTCCTGTTCAACTTCCCTCATTACTTCACCACTGGGAAGTTCGATCCCCTCACTTCGGACAACTTTTCCTCTCTTCAACGTAAGAATGCCACACTTTCTAAGACCAAATTCCATTCCAATATCTCCACTACAAATATTGACTGTGTTTACAAGTGAATCTATTTGATCTTCATTCTTGCCAAACAACTTTAGATCATCCATGAAGAAAAGATGGTTTATCTTGTACTCCTTCTTACCCCATTCATAACATGCAGTTACTTTCCTAAGAACTAAAGAGATTGGAATCACACTTAATACAAACAACAAAGGTGACAAACTATCACCCTGGAATATCCCTCTCTTTACGTCAACATCACCCAGGACTTCTCCACTAGATGTTAAAGATAGCTTCCACTGATTCATACTTCTTTCTAGAAAGGTTCTAACATTCTCTGCCACCCCAAACATTTCCATACACTCACAAATCCAACTATGCGGAACAAAGTCGTATGCTTTCTTGTAATCTATCCAAGACATCGCTAAATTAGTATGTCGTTTCTTACAATCTCTCAATACTGTCTTATCAATTAACAACTGATCTTTTGTTCCACGACTCCCACGCTTACACCCTTTCTGTTCTTCCGGTAGAAGATTCTCTCTTTCCAAATAGGTATACATCTCTTCTGCTATAATTCCCGTTAGAAGTTTCCACATCATAGGCAGGCATGTGATAGGGCGATAATTTTCCACTGCATTACCTTTTCCAGGGTCTTTTTGGCATAACACTGTACGACCATATGTCATCCATGAAGGCAAATCATCTTTAAACTCTAATATCCTATTCAGTTGGTAAACAATTCTCATGTGAAGGCTAGTGAGGTACTTAATCCAATATCCTTGTACCCCGTCTTTACCTGGTGCTTTCCAATTTGGAATCTTTTGACACTGCTTTCTCACATTCTCAACACTGACCTTCACTGGTTCCTGAAAGTGATCTCTGTTTCTCTCATTCTGTAGGCACCGTAACCATGCAGCTTCTCTATTGTGCTCCTTTTTAACACTCCAAATATCACTCCAGAATCTCCTACTCTCATCTGCATCTGGTACATTGTGCGAAAACTTTCTCCCTCCATTCAATTCACTGTATAGCTTCTTCTGATCAATATGAAACAACCTATTCTGTTTAAATTGAGTGATTCTCTGCTCATATCTTTGAACTTTTGCACTCTTTGCAATCATCCTCTGCTTTAGTTCCTCTACCACAGTTTTAAATCCTTTTCGTTTTACGCCATATTTCTCTTCCAGATCTTTTAGTTTTCCTTTCTTCTTTGCTTCAAGTTTACCTCTCTGGCCTCTCTCCAGTTCAAGTTTACTTCCCGCCTCAGTCTCTTGATATCCCCCTCTATTCTACGTTTCCACCTGGGTACATATTTCTCCCTAATTGTAAATTTCTTCAAACCAAGCTGTTCCGCAACCCAAATACCTGCAGCCTTAATGAGATCATTTGTTTGTGTTATATTGCTAGTTTTCACAAACTGAAGTACTCCATTAACTTTTTCAGTTTTAGTTCTTAACGTTTTCCTATCAACTTTCTTAAACATTATTCCTTCGGCTGTTCTTCCTTCTGCCATTATTTGCTTTAGCTGATCAACTATCATTCTTTGTTCTTGGTCTAATTCATCATTGATTAATTCATCTTCATTCATATCTTGTCCTCCTTCATCAGTGACCTCTGCCTGATTACCATTGTTGACCTCTTGGTCATTCCTGGCCCCTACTTCCTCGCCCGGAATTCCAAATTGACATTCTTCCTCACAACAAGCAGCGTCATTTTGAACCTCATCTTCAATTTTCCTTTTAATCATTTCTAACTCAATATCTGATAGCCAACCGTTCTTTCTGATGGTTCTCGCTTGGTCACAAATCCGCTGCTCCGTTGAATCAAACATGCCCCTTAGTCTCCATTCTTTAAACATTCGTTGTCTATAGCCTCTGATAGGTCTCTCATTTTCATCAAACGGTTTACTCCTGTAAAGGCATTCCATCACTACCTTGTTTACTTCTTTGCTCCATCTCATTCTAGCAGTAGCAGGATAACGACCGGGTCCTCGCTGCTCACCCAAGGAACACCTGCCGGACGAGGAGCCTTCACGTAATGATCCAGCCCCATTAACGTCGTTATTCGATAAACTATTATTAGACATTCAGCACTCATACAGAGGTTCTAGTGAATTTAAGGTTGCACTACCACCAGTGTTTTTATCGAGACACAATCTCTAGGAGGGTTGCCAACCAAGGCTGAAGAGTCCCTCCCACCCATAAAACAGACTAGCCCCCGCCGGATGCCAACCCGGTATTTCTTAGCCTCGGGGAGAGCTGACAGGTACTACACCTTGCTCAAGGGTGACCTGGAGGTAATTGTGGCAAAGGGTAACCTCATTATCCCACGTCTAAACTCCACAACCGGATGCAGTTTTATGTCATACCCAGGACAAATTATTATTATTATTATTATGTAAATTTGCTGCTCAAATCACTGGTAGATGGTAAACCGATATGTAAAGCGGGGAAGCTGATTATTACCAATAATCAAAGGTTCCTCGTTCTGTTCCTACTCAGTACTCTAATACTCTCCTCAATATCCTGGCTGTCCCTAATAGTGTGGCTTTTTGCGCAAAATGGATCTCTAACTCTATTCCGATTTGGTCCATAAATTTCTTGAAATTGTGTGTTACACTTCCAAGGGCTCCTACAGTAACAGGTACTACAGATACTTTTCGAAGACTCCAAAGCCTTTGAATTTCCCATTTGATATCCTGATATTTCTCAATTTTTTCTTTCTCCTTATCATATATTCTCTTGTCTCCAGGGATGGCAACATCAACAATTATTGCAGACTTCTCAACCTTATCAATAATGACAATATCGGGCCTTCTTGCTTCGATGGTGTGATCACATTGCATATTCATGTCCCAAAGAAGCTTATGTGTAGTATTTTCCGAGACTGTTTCTGGGCTGTGCTCATACCATTGATCAGGCTTTTCAAGCATAAATTTTTCACAAAGTCTCCAATGAATCATCTTTGCGACATTATCGTGTCTCCTCTTATAATCCGTTTGCGCCAACTTCTTGCACTCACTAACTATATGACTCACAGTTTCTCCTCTTTCTTTACATAACCTACATGTCGGGGAATCAGCTGTCTTATCAATGTTGTACTTTATATAGTTCGGTCTAATAGCTTGCTCTTGCGCAGCGCATATCAATGCTTCCGTCGTTATTTTCAGATCAGACTTTCTCATCCAACTCCAGGTTTTTTCTTTATCCGTTGTTACAGGCATATCACTAACAAACTGACTGTACATTTGTTTCCCCATCCAGGCCTCCATTCTTTTTTCTCTCATCGCATTTTTAAAGTCATCTTTGCTACAACTTTTTTCAAATTCCAAAATACCGACATGTTTGACACCTTGCAATAATCCCTCCTTGGACTGTTTAAGGTACCATCCCAGATTGTTCTCTTCACTTCTGATAACATGTTCACAGCTCATCAGTCCTCTTCCTCCATCCTTTCTACTAAGATAGAGTCTATCTACATCACTTTTCGGATGCAAGCCCTTATGCATAGTAAGTAATTTTCTTGTCTTTCTATCTAATTCCTTTAATTCTTCTACATTCCAAGTTAAAATACCAGCTCCATACCTTAAAACTGCAACAGCCCAAGTGTTTATTGCTTTGATCTTGTTTTTACCATTCAGTTTAGACTTCAGTATTAACCTTACTCTACGTTTGTACTCTTTTACAAATTGAAGTTTCATTTCATTTTCTTTAATCTTATCACTTTCCAATATCCCAAGGTACTTATAGCCATCATCATCAATAGCTTTCATTAATTTCCCATCTGGCAGTAATACACCTGTGCTTCTAACAATTTTTCCTCGTTGTAAAATGACTGCTCCACACTTGTTAATCCCAAACTCCATCCCAATATCCGTACTAAACATTTGCACTGTCGTTACAAGAGAATCAATTTGGTCATGAGACTTTGCAAATAGCTTTAAATCATCCATGAATAACAAATGATTTAACTTGGTAACCTTATCACCCAACTCATAATGAAAATTAACTTTCCTCAAAACCATAGTGAGAGGTATCATGCATATAACGAACAGAAGTGGTGATAAACTATCTCCTTGGAAGATTCCTCTTCTAATGTTAACTTCACCTAAAGAAACTCCCGATGATGTTAACTCCAATTTCCAGTTCTTCATGCTGCTACTCAAAATCCTCTTAATATTATCAGCAACTCCAAACAACTCTAGGCATTCTCTAATCCAACTATGTGGAATCATATCATAGGCTTTTCGATAATCGATCCATGCCATAGCAAGGTTGGTGTGTCTCCTTTTGCAATCCTTGAGCGCTGCCTTGTCTATTAACAGCTGATCCTTAGTCCCTCTGGTTTTTCTTCTACAGCCTTTCTGCTCTTCAGGTAATAGTTTTTCTTTCTCTAAGAAGTCATAGAGATAATCAGACATAATACCTGTAAAGAGCTTCCACATTATCGGTAAACAAGAAATTGGTCGGTAGTTGTCTACAGCGTTCCCTTTGGTTACATCTTTCTGGCACAAAACAGTTCTTCCAAAAGTTAACCACTGGGGAAGTTGTTCATTTCCACTTAAAATCTCATTCAATTGATGCGCAATTCTTTCATGCAGACTTGTCAACTTCTTTACCCAGAAACCCTGAACTCCATATCTTCCGGGTGCTTTCCAATTTGGTACCTTTCTACTTTGCTTTAAGATGTTTTCCCCAGTTATGACTAAACCTTCCTGATTCCGATATCTTCTGTTGTCCTTCAGTGTCTTGAGCCATTCAGCATTGTAATTGTGTTCTTTACTCTCTCCCCATATTTCATTCCAAAACATTCTACTTTCCTCCGCATTTGGAATTTCATTTGCTACCCGGTTGTTCCCATTTAGTTCATAATACAATCTTTTCTGGTCATAGTTGAACAGTCGGTTTTGTCTGAATTGCTGAAGTCTTTCGGTATATCGATCAATTTTGGCTTTTTTTGCAAGGACTCTCTGTTTCAATTCTTCTAACACAGTTCCAATTCCTTTCCGACGGATGCTGAACTTTTCATACAGTTTCTCAATCTTCTCTCTTGACTTCACTTCTCCATTTTTATGCCTCGTCATCAGGTTAATACTCTTCTGTAGGTCTTTGATGTCCCTTTCTATTCTACGTTTCCACCATGGTTCAGGGTGGACTGTCCCAGTCTGTCTCTGACGTTTTAACCCAAGCCGTCTTGCAACCCAAACAGAAACAGCAATAATGAGATTGTTAGTTTCAGATATATTTGAGGTTTGAAAATACGGCAAAACTTTGTTTACTTCTCTTATAGCCATATTTAGCTTCTTATATTCAACTTTTTTAAACATTACTCCCTCACAGTTCTCTTTCAAGTTGTATATTTCATTAAGTTCATTCACAATATCAATTTCTTCCTCTGACGCTTCCTCGACAGAAAAGTTTTATTCAGTTCTATTATTAGGTTCTGCAGTCTCAGTTACATCATCCAAACTTTGGGTGTATTCCGGTGTGATATTGTTCTCTTCTTCGTTATAGTTTACATTACCATTAATCCTTCTTTGTATCATTTCTAACTCTAATTCCGTAAGCCAGCCATTTTTTCTAATCGCCCTTGCCTGATCACACACTCGTTGTTCCGAAACATCAAAAAATCCACGTTCTTTCCATTCTTTGTACATCCTTTGCCTATATCCTTTAATTGGGACACCATTCTCGTCAAGAGGTTTCGATCTAAAATAGCACTCCATCACCACAATATTCACTTCCTTCGACCACTTTTTCCTAGCAGTAGCAGGATGACGACCGGGTCCCCGCTGCTGGACCGGGGAACACCTGCCGGGCGAGGCACCTTCACATTGAGCTCCAGTGCCATTCACGCCGTTATTTTCAAAATATTGAGAACTCATTTCACTCATAAGAGGATTAGTGAATTTAAGGTTGCACAACCACCAGTGTTTTTATTGAGACACCATCTCTAGGAAGGTTGTCAACCAAGACTAAAGAGTCCTCCCTACCCATGAGACAGACTAGCCCCCGCCGGACGCCAACCCGGTACTTCAAGGTCTCGGGGAGAGCTAACAGGTACTACACCTTGCTCAAGGGTGACCTGGAGGTAGTTATGGCAAAGGGTAACCTCATTATCCCACGTCGAAACTCCATAACCGGTTGCAGTTTTACGTCATACCCAGGACAAATTATTATTATTATTATTATTATTATTATTATTATTATTAGAAACATCTTTAACTTTATAGTTAAGTATATGAATAATACTCTTCCTACTAAGAAGAATCTATGCAAATGGTCCCTCTCCCCCACATCTGCATGCTCTTTCTGCTTCCAATCTGAGACTCTTCAACATGTTGTTTCCAGTTGCAAATCCTATCTTCAAGATGGTAGATATACCTGGCGTCATAATTCCGTCCTTTTACATCTTGCGAAAACTCTCTCATCAGTAGTCAATAGCACATTATATGCAGATCTTCCCTTTTTTCCATCTCCTTCTTTGATAACTGGTGATTCTCTTCGTCCAGACCTAGTCTTAGTAAGTAACAGTTCATGCGTTTACCTGCTAGAAGTCACTGTTGGCTTTGAATCAAATATACAGATAAATAGTGACCGTAAGGCTACTAAATATCTCCCTCTTATTGCTGACCTCCAAAATTCTTATTCTACTGTGAAACTTATAAATCTCTCCATGAGTGCTCTCGGAATACTTGGAACGTCTTCTGAGTCCTTTCCATCAATGCTCAGAGACTTAAACTTCGATGATACTACCAAACATAAAATCCTGTCTAAAACAATTAATATTGCAGTACGTTGTACTTATTATATCTTTTGTAGACGAAATAAACCTTGGACTAACCCTAATTTACTGGACTATTGACTATGACTTTACTACCTTAGTATTACAGTTACTATTGCTATTACTTTACTTCAATTTGAGAATATTTGTTTTTTTTTTTTTTTTTGTTTAAGTTGCAGACTTGCCAATTATGCACTGCCTTAATATAGTGAGGTGTATGATTGTATTCTTAGATTGCATTAATATCATGAGGTTTCAAAAAAAAAATTATTATTATTATTATTATTTTTATTATTTGTATTAGTATTATGTCTGTTAAATATACATTATACATCTCAAAGCAGGATATTAAATGCTTTGGAAATCAAAATGTGATTGCGGACATCACTTTCTCATTTACTACAGGTACTCAGCAGCTAAGTACCAGTCTTAATATCTGGGCTGTACCTATTAAAGCTGTTTTTTGTGCATGTTCAATCTTCAGCGTAATTCCAATATCTTTTACAAACTTCTCAAATCTAATAGATACTGCTCCTAGTGCACCAACCACCACTGGAATGACTGACACCTTTCGTATGTCCCAAAGCCTAGCGATTTCATCCTTTAAAGGTCCGTATTTCTCTATTTTTTCAAGTTCTTTTTCCGGGACTCTAACATCTCTAGGTATTGCAACATCAGTTATCTTTACCTCATTTTGTACTTTATCAGTAATAACAACATTGGCCTTCGAGCTTCTATTTCCTTATCACACTGTATTACACAATCCCACAAGATTTTTATGTTATTACTTTCAACTACTCCTTTCGGTGAGTGTTCATACCATCTTACTTTTGAATCAATATTATATTTTTTACAAAGTTTCCAATGTATATATTTCCCTACATTGTCGTGGCATCTTTTATACTCTTTCTGAGCCAACTTGCTACATTCACTGACAATATGTGAGACCATTTCACATCCTACAAAGAGGGGAATCAGTGGTCTTGTCTATATAAAATTTAGTATTATTTGTCCTTATCGCTTGTTCCTGCGCACTACAAATCAAAGCTTCCGTACAACCCTTCAAATCACTGTCCTTTAACCATTTCCAAGATTGTACGCTACCTTTTCCATCTAAATCTCTCAAATATTGACCATGCATAATTTTGTCTTTCCAAGAATTGTAAACCCTATGTCTTTCGGTCTTTTTATAAATTGTTGGACTCACAACATCCTCTGTACTAATTGTTTTATTGTTCCTTACTGCCACCAGTAGTGGTCCCTCCTGGTGTTTGACATACCAACCAAGACTGTTCTCCTCAGTCATAATGCAACTTTTGCAACTAAGCAGGCCTTTCCCTCCCTTATTTCTTGTACATACAACCTATCTACATCACTCTTTGGGTGGAATTCTTTATTCATCGTCATAATCTTTCTTGTTTGTCTATCCATCTCATCAAGCACATTTTTCCGCCATTTGAGAATCCCTGCCCCATATCTCAACAATGAGATTACCCAAGTATTGAGGGCTTTTATTTTGTTTCGACCATTTAATTTACTTCTCACTACAAGCCTTGACCTCCTGAAATACTCACTTTGAATATTCCGAATGATATTCTTCTCTCGTACAGAATCGAATTCCAATATTACTAGGTACTTATAACCTTCTTCATTTATATCCTTTATGGTATCACCTGATGGCAGCTCTATTCCGTCAGTTAATGTCACTTTTCCTCTTTTCATAATCAGAACTCCACATTTTTTAATCCCGAATTCTATCCTAACGTCAATACTAAATATCTGAACTGTCAAAAGTAGGCTATTTATTTCTCTTTCATCTTTTGCAAACAGTTTCAAATCATCCATAAAAAGAAGATGATTTAGCTTCTCGGCACTTTTAAGGGCATATTATTTTTATTATGTTTTGTCTGTTCCTGTCATGTTCTGCTGTAGTAACTTATTAGGCCAAGTTCATCCCTTGAACTTGAGGCTTTCGTAAGGATGATATACTTTATTTAATGGATAGAATCCTCATTAAAATATGATCAGTACCAAGGAGGACACACTTTTGAGCTTCTTGTATCGAGATGTTACCTGGGATTTTGCTGATGTATTTTTCCATCCCTGTTTTAGTTAGATTGATTAGACTTGATTAGACCTAGTGTACCTATTATAACAGGTATTGTCATGGCTTTGATACCCCATAATCTTTCAATTTCAATTTCCAGATCTTTATACTTTAAGAGTTTCTCGGTCATTTTTATTGATGTTTTGCGTTCTGTAGGGACAGACATCTCAATTAGTTGGCAATTTCTACCCTTCTTATCTTTCACTACTATGTCAGGTCTATTGGCCTTAATTTCTTTGTCAGTTTGGAATGGCATGTCCCACAATATAATGACTTCATTGTTTTCTGTTACAGTTTTTGGCTCGTATTCATAGTATTTGGCCCTCACTTCAATGTTATAGTGCTTGCAGATTCCCCAATGGATATAAGATGTGACATTATTGTGTCTTTGGGTGTATTCTACTTTTGCTAATTCAGGACAACCTGAGATAAGATTATCTATTGTCTCTTGTTGTTTGGTACAAATTCTGCATAGTGGGTCAGTGCCATCTTTTAAAATTTTGTGTCGATAGTAATTAGTTTTTAGACATTGATCTTGAACTGCAATAATAAACCCTTCAGTCTCCGACTTTAGGCCAGATGTAGATAACCACCTATTTGTTTCAACTTCATCAACATCTTGATCATTTAGTTGCTTTGAGTATTGCCCATGCAGAGGCTTTTCTGCCCATTTATTCTGCAGCTTTTCCAGAGAGTGTGCTCTTTCTTTCTTTCTAACTCTGCTAGCATAATCTGTTGCTGATTCGTTCAACATGACCATCATGTTTGGTGTGTTAAGTTCTCTCATGAACTTTGCTGCCTCTTGCTGTAGTGATTTTGTATTCCTTACTTTGTCTTGATCTCGAATAATGCATAGTAGTTTATCTATATTACTATTGATGTATGCCTCAAGGCCTATCGTTGTTATCTTGTATGTTGCTTCAATTTGAATAAGGCCCCTTCCATCTGATACTCTTGGCAAATAAAGCCTATCTATGTCTTCTTTGGGGTGGTGCATCTTCTCCATTGTCAATAACTTTCTTGTTTTACGATCCGATTTCTTAAGGTCTTCAGTAGTCCAGTTTATGATGTTAAAACTATAGGTGACAACTGGAACTGCAAGGGTGTTAATTGTACGTATCCTGTTAACTGCGTTTAATTCTGATGTAAGTACTAGCCGCACCCGTCTATAATATTCTTTTCTTATTTTCTCTTTCATTTTTGAATGCTCAATGCCATCTCCTTCATTTATCCCGAGGTAGTTGTATGTGGTATCTTGTTCAAGATCTTTGATGACCGTATCTAGATTAAGCGTAATGTTTTCTGTATTTGTTAATTTTCCTCGCTTGAACGTTGCTTTTGCACATTTGTCAAGTCCAAATTCCATGTTTATGTCATCACTGAAGCCTTGAACAATAGTGAGTATGCTTTGCTGGTCTTCATCATTTTTAGCAAAGGTTTTCAAATCATCCATGTAGAAAAGATGACTGATTTTAAAACCATATCCACTATCGTTGATGAGTGATGAGAGAGGAGCAAGTGCAATACAGAAAAGAAGTGGTGAGAGGGAGTCCCCTTGGGAGATACCATTATTAATATTTATTGTCCTTGAGCGTAACGTTCCTTCGCCGTGGTTTAGATAGAGAGTCGTCTTCCATTTCTTCATGGATGATTCTATGAATTCTTTCATTACTGATGAGATTTTGTAAAATTCAAGACATTTTATTATCCAGCTGTGAGGGACTGAGTCAAAAGCTGTTTTATAATCGATCCAGGCAGTTGTTAGATTCCTTTTTCTACTTTTGGTCACCTCCATTATGGTTTTATTTATGAGCAGTTGATCCTTGCATCTGTAGCTCCCTTTCCTACAGCCTTTCTGTTCTGCTGGGAGTAGATTATTAGTTTCCATGTCCTGGTAGATTCTGCTGGACAAGATAGATGTCTATATTTTATAAATTGTAGGGAGACATGTGATAGGTCGGTAATTCTTTGGGTTGTTAGTTTCCTCATTTTTAGGTAGGAGGTAAGTGGTGCTATTTATAAGCCAGCTCGGGCATGTGTCTGGGTGTTTTAAACATTCATTATAAGCATAGGTCAGACCTTGATGTCATGCAGGTAGATATTTAAGCCAAAAGTTTGCAATGCCATCATCTCCTGGGGGCTTCCAGTTTTTTTATTTTTGAATCGCTATTTTTGTTTCTTCTATAGAAATATCTGACCTTAGTTGTTCTAGTATGTTCTGGTTGCTATTCTCTATTTGTTTTATCCACTCTGCGTTATTATTGTGCTGTTTCTCCACATCCCTGATGCCAGACCAGAAGCTCTCTACCGTTTCCTTCTCTGGTATCTCGTGAATCATGACATTCCTCTTTCCTAATTCTCTGTAAAACTTTTTTGCATTGTCTGTGTATTTTTTATTCAGATGAAAAAATTTTTGTCTCTTATCAAAACGTCTAATTCTCTGAGATTCTGCTTGTAGCTGCTGTTTTAATTTCTCTGTGACAGTCAATATTTCATCTTTGGACTTTACATTATATTTTCTCATTATCATTCTTCTTTTTCTTTTCTTTTAATTGGTGTTCCTTAAATACCTCTGATATCCTTGAAATTTCTCTTCGTAACTTACCAATTTCTCTCTGTATTCTTGTTTTCCATTTTTGCTGTTTCAGTTTCTTATACACTCTAATTCTAGGTTTTATACCTAAAGTGCTACAAACTGCACAAGCTGTGGTGTAGAATATCTCATTCACTTCTGTTAACGATAGTTGTTTTTGGAATTTATTCAATATATTTGTGAGAGCTTTGTTTGCTGTTGCTAAGGCTGACTTAGCCTGTCTGTTATGCTTAATTTTGAGTAATGGTGGTCTTTTATCCATATCTGTTTCTTTCACAATTTCGAATACTCCTAAAATATCTTCTTGCATTGCTAATATCTTTTCTACATCATTCTACGTAATATATTCTTGGTTTGATTGATTCCGCACATTAACATTTTGCTCATTCGTTATTACCCTTTCTGCTGTAATGTTATCTTGATGATTCTGTTCTATAGTGTTTACCTCATCAGATATTTTACTCTTAATAATTTGTATCTCAATATCTGTTAATCTTCTCTTTTTAATAATATCTCCTCTAGTATTTGCCAACTTGTTTGCATCCCTGTTTTGTCGTGATGTGGGATGCTTTTCACCCAGATATTGTATGTGTCTATGCTCGTTGATGTTTTTGGATTTGCTAGTGCTCTAAAGTATGCTTCCATTACATCTTTGTACTCTTCTCTTGACCATTTACTTCATGTTGCTCTTTGACTGGTTTGAGATGTTGCACTTTGAGAGCCTTGGTGAATACTTTCCTCGGCAAGATGATCCTCAAGTGTATTATTGGAAGAGTTTGTTCCAGTAACAGACTTTTCGACCTCAGTCTGGTTCCCTACTGAGGGACACGGTCCTTGTTTACCCGCACGATGACCGATGCAGTATGTAATTGTGTTTGACTGTTCCATAAAAGGAATGGTTTGCATGGTTTGGGCTTCACCATAAAGCAGTGTTTTGATCATGACACCATCACTAGAGGAGTTGCCAACCAAGGCTAAAGAGTCCCCTTTACCCGTGAGGCAGGCTAGCCCACGCCAGATGCGAATCTGGTATTTTAAAGTCTCGGGGAGAGCTTGCAGGTACTACACCTTGCTCAAGGGTAAAATGGAGGAAGTTATGGCAAAGGGTAACCTCATTATCCCACGTCGAAACTCCATAACCGGTTGCAGTTTAATGTCCTACCCAGGAAATTTATTATTATGTGTTACAAAGAAAACTTTCTAAACTTCAGTACATTGAATTGCTGGGACCAAACTATGGTCCTGAGGCTAAGTTATTGAGAGAGTTCTTCTTAGTATGTGAGCAGTTCCAAGTAGAACAATTTTTTGCAGTTCCTCGACCTTGATGTTACCAGGTATTCGCTCAATATATCGATTTACTCCCTTTCGTATTGTTCCCAATGCTCCAATTACCAGCGGGGTGACAGTTGTTTTTGTTTTCCACATCCTACTAACTTCTATTTCAAGATCTTTGTATTTTGAAATCTTTTCAACTTCTTTTGCCGCAATATGTCGATCTGATGGTACAGCCATATCAATTAACATGCACATATTTGTAGGTTTCTCTTTAATTACACTGTCAGGTCTGTTTGCTTTGATTTCCTTGTCTGTGATAATAGGCATATCCCAAAGTATTGTTGCATCTTTCCGTTCAACAAGTTTTTCTGGCTTATGATCATACCATTTATTAGGGACGTCTATTTGATAATATTTGCATATATTCCAGTGAACATAAATAAGTGCTTTATCATGTCGTTCTACATATTCCTTCTTAGCTAAAACAGGACAACCAGATACAATGTGTTCTACACTCTCGTCGAATTCATGGCATAGTCGGCATTTTGGATCAATTCCATTCTTGATAATTCTATGTTGATAGTACCTTGTTGCTAAACTATGATCCTGCGCAGCTATTATCAAACCTTCAGTCTCTGACTTCAATCCTGAGCTCTGCAACCATCTGTGGGTTAGTTCTTTGTCAACATCTGCCTTATCAACTTTCTCCGGGTACTGTCCGTGTAGGGGCTTTCCTTTCCACCTTTCCTTAAGATTGGTCAACATTTGTAACTTTACATCCTTCTTAAATGATTTAACTCTCTTTGCGATTGGCGTTGTCTCCTGATTCTCATTAGCATTGACTTGTAGCTGTATATCTTGTCTGAACTTACTTGCATCTTTATGAATCGAATATAATTTCTTATTTATGTCATGTTTGTATACCTGTCTCAATAGTCTGTCTTTCATTTTTTCCAAGTACGTGTCTAGACCACTTACGCTAATCTTGTATGTGCACTCTAAGTGCATCAGCCCTCTTCCACCTTCTTTCCTGGGGAGGTATATCCTATCAACATCTGCTTTGGGGTGGTTCATCCTATACATCGTCATTAGTTTTCTTGTCTTTGCATCCATTTTCCTGATTTCTTTCATCTGCCAATTAATCACATTAAGGCTATATGATACCACTGGGATAGCTAAGGCGTTAATAGCGGTGATTTTATTGCATGAATTCAGTTCACTTTTAAGAGTCATCTTAATTCGGCGATAACATTCTTTCCTAACCTTTTCTTTCATTGCTGCGTGTATAATACCATTACCTTCGTCTATACCTAAGTACTTATAAGTACCTTCTTGAGCAAGCTCCTGAATAACACATGTGTTGGAAAGATACCCCCTGATCTTGGGTCACGTGGTCAACATCATGTGAGCAGTTCATGCAATGTAATTAGTGTCGTAATAAGTAGAGTTGATATACCAGTTTTAGTTCAGTATGTGTTAGCTTTCGGAGTGTTAGTGTATAATCTTGTTATGTTATGTTATGTTCATGAAAGATAAAAATCAAGAAATGCGGAGTTTTCAATAGTCTCTCTCTCTAGCCCATAATTACAACAAATATGGCGCCCAACGTGGGGCTAGGGATTGAGAAGTAGAAGTTAACGCGATTTATTCAACATGTTACGAACAACAGACGATGAATACGCCCAAGTTGCTGATGACGGAAATTTAAGGCGATTGAAAAAGATACGTGGTGGTAATAGAGCGAAAGCTACGAAATTGATAAACGAAGCGTGCGAATTTATGAATGATAGAATAATTGACAAAGATGTGTTAAACAAACTGCAAGTTATAGCGAAATCTCTCAACGAAAAGAAAGAGTATCTTGTACAGTTGGATAACGAAATACTGCAAAACTGCACCCTAGACGAAATTGACGAAGAAGTTTATGAATCAACCGACGTAAGTACACGAATCAATGAATTTATTGCCAAGATAACAGATTATGTTACCAGTTCGAGCGCTGCACTCAAACCGCCAAATGCAAGTCCACGTCCAGTTTCTCCACTCGAAGTGTTACGCCCTCTGTCCAGAGCATTTACACCGCCTCGACCAACAATACGCAACGAATTATACGAGTATCCAGATGTCCAGAACACATCAATCAACGATAGAACCCAAGCGGTTAGGCTCCCAAAGATTAGTTTACCAAGGTTCAAGGGGGATATCACAAAATTCCAACATTTTTAGCAAAGCTTTCGATGCGCAGTGGATGAGAATCAAAGTCTTTCAGATGTACATAAGCTGAATTATTTGGTCAATTCCTTAGAGGGACAAGCTTATAAAGCGTTAGAAAGTCTTGAAATACGCGAGGAAAATTATGGTAAAGCTGTGGAATTGTTAAAAGAAAGATTTGGTAAGACGCAACACATAATCAGCGCACACATGTAATCATTACTCAAATTGCAATCATTTCAAAATGATAAACTTTCAGACATTCGCGGCATTTACGACACAATCATGGTACACTTTCGCGGGTTAGAAAGTTTGGGAGTTTCTTCTGAGAAGTACGGCAGTCTCTTAGTGCCCGTTATAATATCCAGGATGCCTGAGGATATAGCCTTACAAGTAGCCCGAAAAACCTCCGATGTTTGGAATATTAGAGAAATTATGGACATAATTCAAAGAGAAATTGAAGCCAGGGAAGTGAGCAAAAAGATAGTTGGACAAGATTGGAAAAGGAGCGAGAAAGAGCCATTTAAACAATTTCAACGCCATATGTCGCCGCAAGGGACAACGAAGTCATTTGTTACTAAATTAGAGACAAGCACGGAGAAAAAGAGACAGATTCAATGCTATTTCTGCGATAAGAATCATTTTTCAAATGAATGCAAAGAGATCACAGGTGTCACAGAACGACGAGCGATTCTGCTTCAAGCCAGGCGATGTTTCAACTGTTTGCGAAAGGGACATTTCTCTAAAGATTGCCAGGCTAAAGCGAAGTGTTACAGTTGTAAAGGTCCTCATAACACAGCACTTTGTAACAAAGAAGAGCCAAATTCAACTGACAGTTCTTCCATTACAACGTCAAATGTGCACGAAAGAACCGAAGTTTTGCTACAAACGGCGACCACATTTGCCTTTGGAGACGATAGAGGTAAGAAAGTTCCTGTTAATATTTTATTTGATGGAGGCAGTCAGAGGTCATTTGTGTCTAAGGAACTACAAAGAAAGCTAGGATTGGAGCCACAGAAGATTGAAAAACTGAATCTCAACACATTTGGTTCAGAAATGTATGTAAAACCATTTAGTGACAGAGTTACCGTTAATTTAGAAGTAAATGACGAAGTCGTAAGTATATGTGCCTTAAGTTCACCAGCCGTTTGTTCGCCTTTAGCTTCTAATGTTGATATAGCAAGTTATCCTCACTTACAAGGTTTAGTTCTTGCGGATAACTCAAGTGCATGTAGAAAGCGTGTAGATATATTGATAGGCGCGGATCACTATTACGACATAGTAATAGGTGAAATCATTAGGGGCAGCGCAGGTCCAGTAGCCATTAGCAGTAAGCTGGGTTGGTTGCTTTCAGGCCCTGTATCCTTTTCAGATGAAAACAATGGTAAATCATTTCGTACAGTCAATGATGTTGTTAATGCCAATTTGGTTTTAGATATATTACCTTGTAGAGAAGAGGTGATTGATGAATCGCGCGAAATAGTTGACGCACTAGATAGGTTCTGGAAGCATGAAGATATGGGTGTTGGTCAAGAAGAAACACCTAGTGTTGAAAGCACCATGAAAATCGAGCATAACAACCATAATGAACGTTATCAGGTAAGCCTTCCATGGAAAGGTAATATTCATGAGGAATCTCTATATACTAAGATCCCTATATGATAATTTATGCCAAGCCAATCAGATTGCTCTAAATTGTACCACGTGACCTGATTACGCGCACACGATCTCCTCCCAGGGTATTCGTCCAATGGCCCCCAGATTTCTGTTGAGGGTAGCCATTTGGGTCTACTACTTACATAAGAAGAGATCTGACTTTTAGCATTTTTTCTCGCCGAGTTATTCAACTTTCTTCCCATCGCCATTCACAGCAATACTGTTACTCCTCCCTGCTGGACCGCGTGTTGTCAGTTTTGCAAGCGGTCATGTAGGACTAAGTAGCTGTATGTGTTATCGCGAGGAGACTTTGGTTGCAGTTCTTCCTGGTAAGCCTGCTCTATTTTCCTGAAATGGGTTGATGTAAGATTTCCTGTATCTCCTTTGTCCATTTCATCCGTATTCTACAGTTGCGAACCATTACTACCATATAGTTGCTGTGTGACTTGGAGGAGAATTTCGTCGTTCTGCTTCCAGTTTACTGCTGTTTTTGCTTGATTTCATTTGCCAAGGAATCCTACTTTTCGAGGGTGATATCGCCAAGACAGATCTTCCCGAGCTGTTCGATTCTCTCTGCTAAACCATAGTGCTTTTGCCGGTACGTTGTGATAAACCATATAGAAGATATTTTCATGTTGTATTTTGTGGTATATTATGGTGTATTTCGCTTATTTCTTACGCTTTATTACCTGAAATGCGATAACATTCGGGAAGCTTTCAGTTTGGGTTGTTTTTGCATGATGTGAAGTCCCAGTTTTATTTTGAAGAAAATAAAGTAAGGCGTGGTAAATTATCAACCAGTAGGGTACTGAAATTGTTTTCTCTAACTTCCAAAGTTTTACCGTGTTTTTTCTGTATGAGGTTGCTCGTTGTGTTATCTATTATAACTCTGAAAGGTTTGTAGCCCTCCCCCTTATGATTTAAGCAATGAAGAGGCTACTATTCATCTTTCATGTCAAGTGTGATTACAAGCAAACTACATGACTTGCTAAATTTCTTGAGTGTTAGCCATATAGCGTTTTGGTATCCTTCAATCTTCATTCTGGTGTAGTTTCTCTAGAGACACACGAGGGGATTCCCAAGTTCATCTCACGATCGCAGATACATTTGATCCTTTGTTTCCGAACAACTACATTATAGATTTGAGACTGCAGAGAGTTCTGGAAGTTCTTTGGTAGAACCCACTGGACTGACTAATAATTGCTAAGATTTATAGAGTGCTGTTCAGTGTTAGCTTATACGCATCAGTTGGAGGAAAGGATGTCGCTATGCTAGGCCACTCGGACATTGTTCACAGATAAGATGTTGTTTGTAACTTCTACATACCTCTTTATGTTTTCAACAAAGTTATTTTAGGCTAGAGCTAGGATGTTATCCAATTTAGTCTGTGGATTATTGCAGTTTGATACTCTGTCTCTGTTTCTTTTTCTTGCATTAGTTGAGGAAACAATCGTGTGCATACTCTCCAAAATATTGAGGGGCGTTTCATATTACTCTCAGTCCCGGTAGCTGATGCCTTACTTACTTCCAGTAACGTTTGTAGCTGACTCCCACTACTCTTTATTTACAGCACTTTGTAGTTCTTTTCACTATGGATCGTAGTGTAACTTTTGAGGAGTGAAATTAGGGGTTCCTTTATCCTGAATGTTTATTTGCCGGAAAACAGTTGCTATAAATTCCATTAATGATTTCCATAGACCATTCTGTATATGATAATTCAGTTTACAGGGATTACTTACTATTAGATAGCATGATCATCTCTATTGTGTAAACTTGATTTTTCCGAGCCCCTACTATCAACTCCTCCCACCCCAAATACTGTAATTACTCGAAACCCGATTTGAAGATTAATATTGCATAGCATGTTACCTGTACATATCAGTATTCTTTTATGTTTATGAAGTAACACTATGGAGTCCTCTGAGCTATGATAATTCGATACAAGCTAATTTAATGGCTAAAGAAAGCTAATATACCAGTTACCAAAGGATTACTGGATGCAACCATATTTCAGGTTTATGGCTCAGATTTAATTGTGTACCTGTGTGGAGAAGATTTGTGATCACCCACTAGGTCATAGCCGTAGTCATTCCTGTCAGTTGATGGGCTATATTGTATATGTTATACACTGTCACAGTTCTACCGCTAGATTTCACAACACTATCTACGTTAGAATTGAAGTATGCAGGAGACAATATGTGACGTTGTTCACTAACGTCTCATGTAAAGAACAGCTTGAGCGATTATGTGCTTATTTCATATACAGGAGACTAGCTTAGTACTGATAGCCCGCTAAACACGTGCTCCCCTTACCCCAGTTCAAAAGGTTACAGATTAGCCTTGGAAAGACTAACGCTGTGCCCCCATAAAAGCTGCATGGTCTACATTTTAGATGAGCAAGGATCAAAAAAGCTCGCATAGGATCAAGAGGTGACATCATTGGCCTCTGTTATGGAGTACATTACCTTCGGTCTTGCATTGTGCAAATCGAAGAAAATTGCAAGAAAAATTTGTGCCAGAAATGCTCGGATACCTGCGCTAGGCTACGGGGCTTTTCGACTTTCAACCTTTTCCTGTACAGCCCCGTAGCCTAGCGCAGGTATCCGAGCATTTCTGGCACAAATTTTTCTTGCAATTTTCTTCGATTTGCACAATGCAAGACCGAAGGTAATGTACTCCATAACAGAGGCCAATGATGTGACCTCGTGATCCTATGCGAGCTTTTTTGATCCTTGCTCATCTAAAATGTAGACCATGCAGCTTTTATGGGGGCACAGCGTTAGTCTTTCCAAGGCTAATCTGTAACCTTTTGAACTGGGGTAAGGGGAGCACGCGTTTAGCGGGCTATCAGTACTAAGCTATTAAGTACTAATTATGAAATGTGTAGGTCTCAATTGTTTTCTTTATTTAGGAAATTGAAGGAAAATCCATCTTTATTACGGCAGTATAATGAAGTTTTTGAACAGCAGTTGGCTGAAGGTGTTATTGAAAGGGTAGATTGTAATCGGTACGAGGATAGGGAAGCACATTTTTTGTGCCATTTTGGTGTGGTAAGAAATGACCGGCAAACTACAAAGCTGCGTGTGGTGTTCGACGGATCGGCAAGGTCTGGCACCTCTTTGTCACTCAATGATTGATTAAATTCAGGCACCAATCACATGCCGCTGTTATTTGATACAATTATGCGATTTAGAATGCTCCCAGTTGTACTAATTGCCGACATAGAAAAGGCATTTTTACAAGTTCAGGTTAATCCTAATGACCGTGATGTACTGAGATTTCTGTGGTTCGATGACATAACTCAGGAAGAGCCTGCTGCTATTGTCCAATATAGGTATTGCCGGTTGGTATTTGGGTTGACTTGCAGTCCAGCTATTCTAGCTGAGACAATTAATTATCATCTTAACCAATTTGAGTCAAAGTATCCCGAAGTCGTTGATCATTTAAGAAGGTTATATTGCGACGATTTCTCTTGTGGTGCTAGCAATGTAAAGGAGGCTATTACGATTTATAAACAAGCCAAAGAAATAATGTCTGCTGGGGGGTTCAATCTACGCAAGTGGGCTTCCAACAGCAGCGAAGTAATGAACGATATTAGTAAATTTGAAATCGAAGGCACGGAAAGTAACAACAATGCTAAGGTAAATGAAGACGATCAAACCTACTCTAAATATGTAAGTGGTGCTTCAGACAACGAGAACGAATTAAAGATCTTAGGGGTAGGATGGGATAATAAGGCTGATGTTCTTCACATAGACTTAGCAGAAGTAACAGTATTCGCAAAGGCTTTACCACCAACTAAGAGATCGGTATTACGAATCGCTGCTAAAATATTTGACCCTTTGGGGTATGTATCTGTACTAGTGGTAAAATTCAAGTCATTTTTCCAGCAACTGTGCATCAACAAATGTAGCTGGGATGATGAGCTAGTGGGAAAAGACAGGAAAACATACAATGGTTTGATTAATGCGCTCGAAACGTTTCCTAGAATACAAGTTCCTCGATATCTTTTTCTTAGAAATGAGACAGTTTCTCGTGTAGAGATTCATGGGTGCTCTGATGCAAGCGAAGTAGCTATGCAACGACCGTTTATTTACGCGTTATCTATGAATCAGGCAAAATAAGTAATAGGTTTATTGCATCCAAATCTAAAGTGGTTCCCATTAAGCAACAAAGCATCCCTCGGTTGGAACTACTTGGAGCTTGTTTAATGGTAAAATTGGTAGAGAACATATCTAATATTATTCAGCAGTCACTGAAAGAGCATACCATTCATAGATACTACTGGGTAGATTCCATGGCCGTACTGTGTTGGGTTAAGAATGTAAAGCCCTGGACACAATACGTTCGCAATAGAATTAACATTATTTTACAGAAGTCTAATAGAGTAGAATGGTTCTACTGTCCAGGTCCTTTGAATCCGGCTGATTTACCATCTCGTGGAAAGAACAAGAATATAAGCAACAACCCCTTATGGTTGGAGGGTTCTTTATTCCTTAAGTCAGAGTCCAGTGAATGGCCTAGTCCACCGTGTGAGTATGAACTAGAAACACCGTTGGCTTTGAAAGAGCAAGTAAAATCCGAGCCAAAAATCACACATGCTATGTCAGTTTTAAATAATAAGTCAATGTTATGCATGGAGAAGGTCATAGATTTGGCACGTTTCAGTAATAAGGGTAAGTTGATTAGATGTATAGGATGGGTGTTGCGATTCATTGCTAACTTGAAATCAGCCCGTAAGAAGTGTGATTTAGATGTCGAGCCAATATTAAATGTGTCGGAATTACAAGAAGCTGAAAAATTGTTACTTAAGTCAATCCAAAACGAACATTTTAGCAAGGAAATTCACTATTTATCACTCCGCGAATCGGTCAGGAGGGGAATGAAGACTCCTCTCTACGTTAGCCAGTTCAATTTATATTTAGATGAGGATGAGATACTTCGTTGCAGGTCACGTATAGGAAAATCCACAATTTCAGATTGTAGTAAAAGACCTATATTGTTGCCATCTAAAAATAGATTCTCGGAATTAGTTATTGCAGAATGTCACGACAAGGTTTTTCACAATGGGACTGTAGATACTTTGAACTGTTTGAGACAACGTTACTGGGTACTTCGGGGGAGGGAACAAGTAAAACGGTTCGTTCGTCGTTGTACACTTTGCAAAAAGCTTGAGGGGTTACCGTTTAACACAGTATATAATCCAGAATTGCCAAGTTTTCGTGTAGATGAGGCACCTCCATTCTCAAATGTCGGTATTGATATGGCAGGTCCTCTGTTGGTCAAAGGAAATGACAAAGGTGATACCAGTAAATCGTATGTTTGTTTGTTTACGTGTGCCGCCACGAGAGCAGTTCACTTAGAGTTAGTGACCTCACTAAGTGTTGAAACATTTATTTGTGCCTTTAGGAGGTTTTGTGCTCGTAGAGGTTTGCCTACGTTAATTATCACAGATAACGCTAAAATGTTTAAGTCTGCATCCAAAGAAGTTAAAAGGCTTTTGCGTTCTCCAAGGTTGTCCGAATATTTTATGACAAAGGGTGCTCGATGGAGATTTATTCCTGAATTGTCTCCATTTCAAGGGGGGTTTTGGGAAAGATTAGTGCGCTCTACAAAACGATGTCTAACTAAGATTATAGGTAGAGCCCTTCTTTCTTACGATGAGTTAGCAACTATAATAACAGAAGTGGAAAGTGTTATTAATTCACGTCCACTTACATATGTGTTGGATGATAGTGATGGTGTATCATACCCCCTTACGCCATCCCAGTTAATTAATGGTAGAAATTTGTCAAGTGTTCCGAATGATGCATATTTTGAGATTATTAATACATACGAACAATTGTCAAAGAGAGCCAAATATAACAGAAGGTTATTGTCGCATTTTACTAATCGCTGGAAGAAGGAATATTTGGTAAGTCTGCTAGAAAAATATAGGCCAAGGAAAGATTCAATGTTTAACCCTGATGTTAAGATTAACGATACTTGTATTATTCGAAATGAGCAGGTAGAAAGGGCCTTTTGGAAATTGTGCAAAGTGGAGGAATTAATTACTGGAGCAGATGGTTCTACGAGATCAGCCAGAGTGTCAGTAATGGCAAATGACGGTAAGAAGAAAATATTAATAAGATCCTTAAAACATTTGATTCCTCTTGAAATTCAAGATCAAGATCATCATCCTTCGCCTGATAAGCAGTCAACCAACACAGCCAAAACTGCAAGAATATTTGCGCAGCAACGCGATGCCGCAGCGCCTGCGCGGCAGCAGATTGACGTGCCAGCTACGTTGCAACCAGTTAGACCCAGGCGTAATGCTGCCATAATAGGTGAAATTTTACGTAAACATAATAGTAAGTAGTATGTATACATTATATGGATATGGACATTTAATCATTCGTATAGTTATTACGTATTGTTTTGCGAGTAGATGTTTGATCACGCCGTGAATCAAACAGGGGGAGTGTGTTGGAAAGATACCCCCTGATCTTGGGTCACGTGGTCAACATCATGTGAGCAGTTCATGCAATGTAATTAGTGTCATAATAAGTAGAGTTGATATACCAGTTTTAGTTCAGTATGTGTTAGCTTTCGGAGTGTTAGTGTATAATCTTGTTATGTTATGTTATGTTCATGAAAGATAAAAATCAAGAAATGCGGAGTTTTCAATAGTCTCTCTCTCTAGCCCATAATTACAACAACATGTGTCATCAAGTTTTACATTGGTAGTCTTAGTCAATTTCCCTTGCTTAAAAGATGCTTTAGCACACTTGTCTAATCCGAACTGCATTTCAATGTCATCGCTAAACATCTTGACAGTGTTAAGCAGTCCTTCTAGTTGTTTTTCATTTTTCGAGTACAGTTTCAAATCATCCATGTATAGCAGGTGATTCACTCGTTCTTTATTCATGTCATATCCAAATTCTGTAGCGTTTAGTAGATTGCTAAGGGGTGCAAGAGACATGCAGAATAGAAGTGGAGACAATGAGTCGCCCTGAAATATCCCCCTTTTAATTCTAATGGGGTTTGTTACGATAGAACCAGAGGAGCAGGTAAGTGTCATTGTTGTTTGCCATGTGCTCATGTTGTATGCTATTTATTATTATTATTATTATTTTATGTCTCAGCTTTAAGCACTGGCTGATCTCATTGCCGATTGTATGTCTCAAGGGAGCGAGTCATAACCTATGACCAAAGATCCCTTGCAGTCAGTCTCCTTTAGTAATCAAGTACCTTCCTCAAAATCCTGGCTGTTCCTAGTATTGTTGTTTTCTGCAGTAGTTCTATGGCTGTTGAGATGTCTAGCTTCTCTATCCATTCACCCAACTTCTTTGTTATACTTCCTAATGCTCCTACAATCACAGGTACAACTATTACATTTCTCAAGTTCCATATTCTCTTGATTTCCCTTTTCAAATCTTGATATTTCTCAACCTTTTCTTCTTCCTTATGGCTAATTCTACTATCGCCGGGTACAGCAATGTCAACGATAATGCACGTTCTGTCAAGTTTATTTATAATAACTATATAAGGACTTCTTGCCTCAATCACATGATCACATTGAATGTTAACATCCCATAGCAGTTTTATCACATTGTCTTCCATTACAGCTTTAGGGGAATGCTCATACCACTTGTCTGTCAACTCAAAATTATATTTCTTGCATAAATGCCAATGTACTAGCCTTGCAACATTATCATGTCTTCGTTTATATTCCTTTTGAGCCAACTTTTTGCATTCACTGACAATATGACAGACTGCTTCGCCATTTTCTTCACATAGCCTACAAAGTGGTGACTCTTGGTTTGTCAATGTGATGCTTGACATACTTTGTTCGGAGGGCCTGTTCCTGCGCTGCACACAGAAGTGCCTCTGTTTGTATCTTTAAGCCAGCACTTAGCCATTTCCATGTTTCCTTTGCATCAGTTGATTCTGGCATCTCCCTAATAAATTGACCATACATAACTTTCTCCTTCCAGCTTTGTTGTCTTTCATACATTTGCAGTTTCTTGAATTCGTCACTTCTTCTTACTTCATTAGTATCTATCACATCAGCAAATCTAACACCTTGAATCAATGATTCTTCAGAATTCTTTACATACCACCCCAAATTAATTTCTTCACTTCTAACACAACCCTCACAGCTAATCAACCCACGGCCTCATTTCTCTCTGGTCAGATATAACCTGTCTGTATCACTCTTAGGGTGAAATGCGCCATACATTATCATAATTTTCCTTGATTTCCTATCCAAGCTTTTCAATTCAGTAGTTGTCCATTTCAGGATACCCGCCCCATATCTCAATACTGGTACAGCCCGCGTGTTAATCGCTAATATCTTATTCTTACCATTTAGCTTCGATTTCAATACCAACTTAAACCTTCTTTTGTATTCGCTTGTTAACTTGTCTTTCATATGCCTTTCTTTAAGCTTATCTAGTTTACCCAGATATTTGTATCCATGTTCATCAATTTCTTTCATCAAATCTCCATTTGGAAGTGAAATCCCGTTTTACTTCACAATTTTCCCTTTCTTTACTACCAACACCCCACACTTGCCTAATCCTAACTCCATACTTATATCAGTACTGAAAACATGAACAGTTTTCACTAATGAATCCATTTGGTTTCGATTTTTGGCAAATAATTTAAGATCATCCATAAAAAGGAGATGATTAACTTTGGATTCTTTGTCACCCCATTCATAACAAGCTGTCACTTTCCTCAATATCAATGTCAATGGAATCATACATATAATAAACAATAGTGGGGATAGACTGTCTTCCTGGAAAATTCCTCTCTTAATTTGCACATCCCCTAAGCTAACCTTTCAGCAGACGATGTTAGTTCTAGCTTCCATGATTGCATACTGTCACTCAAGAACTCTGTAATATTCGTTGCTATTCCTACCACTTCCAGGCACTCACTAATCCAACTATGAGGCACCAAGTCATATGCCTTTCTGTAATCGATCCACGCCATAGATAAGTTAGTCTTTCTCCTTTTACAATCTGTCAGTACAGCCTTGTCAATCAACAGTTGGTCCTTAGTTCCACAACTCCCCTTCCTACAACCTTTCTGTTCATCATGCAATATATTCTCCTTTTCTAAATGTTTGTACACCTCTCCAGCAATCATACCTGTTAGTAACTTCCACATTAAAGGTAGACAGGATATAGGCCGATAATTATCAACTGCTCCTCCCTTAGTTGGATCTTTTTGACATAGAACAGTTCTCCCATATGTCATTCATTCAGGTAGTCTGCTTACTCCACAAACAATGTCATTCTGCTGAGCTGCTATTCTTTCGTACACTGATGTAAGATTCCTAATCCAATAACCTTGAGCACCATCTCTTCCAGGGGTCTTCCAATTAGGGATCTTTGTACACTGATTTTTACCATTTCTGTTGTGATCTCTACCTCCTCCATTCTCACATTGTTTTGCTGTCGTTTCAATTCGTTCAGCCATTTAGCTTGTCTATTATGTTCTTTTCTGACGCCCCAGATTTCACTCCACAATTTCCTGCTTTCTTCAGCACCTGGAACGACATTTTGCCCCCTAGTTTCCTGGTTCAATTCATTCAGTACCTTCTTCCGATCAACTGCAAACATTCGATTCTGCCTATACTGAGTTATTCTCTCATTATATCTCTTTATCTTTGCGGCTTTTGCTAATAACTGTTGCTTTAATTCTTCTATTACTGTTTCTAGCCCTTTCCTATTTATTCTATATTTATCAGCTAAATTCTTCACGATTCTTTTCCCCTTTACTCCATTCTCACCCGTTTTCTCTCTTTCAAGGATGTTGACATCTTTCCTCAAGTTCTTTATATCTCCTTCTATACGCCGTTGCCACCATGAGGTATGTTTCTTCCTCTGTTTAACTGTACTTAATCCTAGTTGTTTTGCTACCCAACAACTAGCTGCTTTGATAAGGTTATTAGTATGGGTAATACTTACGGTTACAATGTGTTTAATAGCTCCATTCACCTCTTGTATTTTGTCACGTAAGTTTTTCCTATCAACTCTTTTAAACATGATATACTTATCGTCTTCTTCTTGTGTTAATGATTCTTTTACTTTTAAATAATCTGTAGCTCTTCGGATGTAATTTCTACTTCCTCATTGACTTCAATTCTAACATCAGCTTCGTATCCCTCATTAATCTCACCCGCAACATCTAATCTTGGTAATATTTCTTCTCGCTCATCAATGCCATCAACTTCACCATGTTGCAACACTCTCCTTTTTATGCTCTCCAATTCAACGTCCGTTAACCAACCATTTTTCCTAATGCCTCTAGCCTGATCACACAGTCTTTGCTCAGTCGTGTTAAACACACCTCTTTCCTTCCATGCTCTGAACATCCTCTGCCGATAGCCCCTCTTTGGCACACCATTCTCGTCAAACGGTCTAGCACTATAAAAACACTCCATTACAACAATATTCATTTCTTTCGTCCACTTCATTCTAGCAGTCGCTTGATTACAACCGGGTCTGCACTGCTCACACACAGAACACCTGCCGAACGAGGCACCTTCACATAAAGTTCCAGTACCATTCACGTCGTTATTTTCATCTCTGATATGATCCATTTTCACTCAGAACGAGGTTTTGTGGTGATAAGGTGGCACAACCACAGGTGTTTTTAATTGTGACACCATCACTAGGAGGGTTGCCAACCAATGCTGAAGATTCCCCCCTACTCATGAGACAGGCTAGCCTCCACCGGATGCCAAACCAGTATTTCGTAGTCTCGGGGAGGGCTGACAGGTACTAAACCTTGCTCAAGAGTGACTTGGATGTAATTGTGGCAAAGGGTAACCTCATTATCCCACGTTGAAACTCCACTACCGGTTGCAGTTTATGTCATACCCAGGACAACTAATTATTATTATTATTGTATAAGTTGTTAGCTTTTGTGTTGTTTGTGTAAAGGCCAAGACCAAACTATGGTTCTTAGGCTTCAAAGTGTAGTCATTTCTCAGGCTATTGATAGAGCTCTCCTCAGGATATGTGATATTCCTAGCAGCACAATTTTCTGGATTTCTTCAATGCTAATTTGTCCAGGGATCTTTGATACATGCTCTTTCATTCTTTTTCTAACAAGGCCCAGGGCTCCGACAATGACAGGAACAATAGTAGTTTTCATTTTCCACATTTTATCAACCTCTATCTCAAGGTCTTTATATTTCGATAACTTTTCTGTTTCTTTATATCCAACATTGCGCTCAGATGGTACAGACATGTCAATGAAGAAACAATTGTTTTCCAACTTATCTCTAATCACTATATCAGGCCTATTTGCAGTAATCTCCTTGTCAGTGTGGATTGTCATACCCCATAGGACGACAACATCTTTTCCTTCAACCACCGTGTTAGGCTTATGTTCATACCACTTAGAGGTTACCACAATATTATAGTGTTTGCATATTTTCCAGTGCATGTAGACCAAAGCTTTGTCATGTCTTTCAAGATACTCCTTTTTTGCTAAAGCTGAACATCCTGATGTGATGTGCTCTATGGTTTCATCATATTCATGACATAATCTGCATTTTGGGTTTGTCCCGTCTTTGATTATCTTACTGCGATAATTATTTGTGGCAAAGCTCTGATCCTGTGCTGCGATAATTAACCCTTCTGTTTCTCCTTTCAAGCTAGCACTTCTCAACCATTTATGGGTGTTCTCCTTATCTACATCTGCCTTCTTAACTCTGTCCGGATATTGCCCGTGCATTGGCTTCTTCTCCCATGTTTCCTTTGTCATTGCCATTATTCTTTTCTTGGCGTACTCTTTTGCTTGTTTGACACTTTTTACAACTGAAAAGTTTTCCTCTGTTTCAACACCTTCCATTTGAATCTCTCTTTTGAACCTTCGAGCTTCCTTCTCTATTGAATACAATGCTTTATGCCTCTCATGCTGGTAAACTTGTTTCAATAACTTCTCATTTGTCTCACTTAGATATTTTTCAAGGCCAATGGTCGATGTCTTGTATGTGCACTCTATCTGAGTTAAACCACGCCCTCCTTCTTTTCTACTGATGTATATTCTGTCAACATCTGCTTTGGGATGGTATATCTTGTACATAGTTAGAAGCTTTCTTGTTTTCCTATCAAGTTTCTTTATTTCTTGTAATTACCAATTGATGATGTGAAAACTGTAAATGAGGACTGGTGCCGCTAGCGTGTTTATTGCAGTTATTTTGTTACCAGCATTCAACTCACTTCTTAGGGCCAGTTTAACTCTCCGGTAATACTCCTTTCGGGCTTTCTCCTTCATGTTAGAATGTTGAATTCTGTCTCCTTCGTTTATTCCTAGGTATTTGTATGTGCCTTCTTGGTCTATGTCTTGGATGCTAGAAGCTTTGTTTACTTCAGTGGATGATGTTTTCGTCAGCTTTCTTCGCTTAAATGTTGCCTTAGCGCACTTATCTAAGCCAAATTGTATATTTATATCATCACTAAACATTTTCATAGTTTGGAGCAACCCTTCAAGCTGCTCATCATTCTTTGCATAAAGCTTTAAATCATCCATGTAGAATAAGTGATTCACTCTTGCATTATATACACTATAACCCATGCCTGTGTTGTTTAGCAGATTAGAGAGTGGTGCAAGAGCCAAGCAAAATATCAAAGGGGATAGTGAATCGCCTTGGAATATCCCGTTCTTAATACTAATAGGGTTTGTCATTATATTTCCCATGGAGTAATTCAAAATCATTGTTGTTTTCCATGTGCCCATGATGTGTCTCATAAAATTAATCAACATTGGTGAAAGTTTGTACATTTCCATAGTCTTTAAGATCCACGAATGGGGGGCACTATCAAACGCTTTTTTGTAGTCTATCCAAGCAGTGCTTAGATTTCTTTTTCCTTTTCAACAATGTTCCAAACTCATTTTGTTAATAACTAACTGATCTTTACCACCATAAGATCCCTTCTTGCACCCTTTCTGCTCAATTGGGAATGCTTAATTTTCATTTAGGAAGTCGTAAGCTCTATCTGCAATAATTGCTGTTAGGATCTTGTACATTGTTGGTAAGCATGTGGTTGGCCTATAATTCTTTGGTTCAATAGTTTCCTCTGACTTGGGAAGTAAGTAGGTTATGCCGTTTGTTAGCCATGTAGGGCTTTCTTCTGGGTTCTTTACAATATTTGAGAATCAGCAAGCAATATCTTCATGTAAGGATGTTAAATTTTTTAACCAGAAGTTTGGTATTTTATCTTGACCTGGGGATTTCCAGTTATGTGTTTTCTTTATAGCTGATATTACCTCCTGTTTCTCTATGGTTGGCCATGTTTGCTCTTGGAATTTTTGACCTAGTTCTTTTTGTTTCCTTACCCACTCAGCTTCTTCATTATGATGCTTTTCATCCTCCCAGATTAGCTTCCAAAACTTTTCTGTTACTTCTGCTGTTGGAGGATTATTAACCTCAATCTTTTTCTTACCAAGCTCTCTGTAGAATCTCTTGGTGTCAGTTGCAAATGTTCTATTCTGTCTGAACTGTTTCACTCTTTTCTCAAATCTTCTTATTCTTTGAGCTTTTGCATTTATTAGTTGCCTGACTTCTTCTTTTGCAGTGATGATGTTATCATCATTTCTAATTGAGTATTTTCTCCTGGTTTTTCTACTTTTTCTTTCACCCATGCCATTATTTCTGGTAAGCTCTGTAAGCATTGATAGATCAATCCTCAACTCCTTAATATCTCTTTCAAGTTTTGCTTTCCACAACGGTTGTTTCCTTTTTCTCTGTTGTCTGTGTATGACCTTTTTACCAATCATCTCAGTTGTAACACATGCTGACGCAAAAATCAGTTCGTTTACTTCATTGATACCCAAACTTTTCCCACAAGAATCTTTTATCAGTAGCACTGCTTTATTTGAAAGTTTAATAAATCCTTTTGCTTTTCTGTTTAAATATATCTTAGGTAGTGAGCTTCTATCTTTCATATCTGTTTCTTTTACTTCTTCCCATTTTTCCAATATCATCTGCTTCATCTCCTCAACTTGTAGTAGAGTATTCTGATCAATATTTGTATCTTCACGACCAGTTACTTCATCAACTGGATCACTTTGTGTGTCGATCTCCCTTTCTACGACTTCTTCTTCATTATTAGTTTCTTGGGTAGCGTGGGAGTTCACAGGTAGCTTAGTTGACTTTATATTTGCTCTAATCCTGGATTTGATTGCTTCCAGTTCAGAATCAGATAGCCTTTTGTTCTTTACTATATCTCTCCTTATATTGGCAAGTTTATTGGCATCGATATTTGGTCTTACATCAGTATTCATTTCTCTCCATAAATGGTATGTATACTTGGTGTTATTTTGATCGGATGGCTCTAGTACTGCCTGATAATAGGCTGTCATTACTTGTTTATAATCACCCCTAGTCCATTTCTGTCTTGTTTGCTTTCTTGAAGACTGCGTAAGATCAGCATCTACTGAGCCGTTTTGAGTCGAGGTCTCATTTTGGTTATCCTGCAGAGCTTGAGGTTGGGGTAAAGTTGTTCCAGTAACACACTTTTCGACCTTAGCCTGGTTCCTCACTAAGGAACGCGCTCCTTGTTGATCCGCACGACGAGTGATGTGGCATGGTTTTCTACTTTCAGTACTCATTCATGTAAAAGAAAGAGCTGTTGATTTCAAGTGCAACAAACACTAGTATTTTTTTCGTGACACCATCACTAGGAGGGTTGCCAACCAAGGCTGAAGAGTTCCTCCTACCCATGAGACAGACTAACTCCTTCCGGATGCCAACCCGGTATTTCATGGTCTCGGGGAGTAAGTGCACCTATAACAACAGGAATTGTAGTTACTTTCATTTTCCACATTTTGCCTATTTCAGTTTCTAAATCCTTGTATTTTGAATATTTTTCAACTTCCTTTATTGATACATTTCTATCCGAAGGTATAGTCATATTAATCAGTTGACTGTTTATGTGATCTATTATAATGATGTCAGGCTTGTTAGCCTTTATTTCTTTATCTGTGTGTACCTGCATATCCCATATTAGAGTTACTTGGTCATTGCTCACGACAGTTTCTGGGCTGTGATTATACCATTTGTCCGCTACAGGTAGTTTGAATGCCTTACTAATTCTCCAGTGTATGTATGATGCAGCTTTGTCATGTCGTTGCATGAATTCTGATTTTGCTAATACAGGACATCCACTTACAATGTGATCAATGGTTTCATTATATTGATTGCTTAGTCGACATTTGGGATTCATTCCATTCTTCATTATTTCACTTTGATATTGCTTTGTCATTAAACTTTGGTCTTGTTCTGCTATTATTAAGCCTTCTGTCTCTGATTTTAATCCTGAACTTTTTAACCACTTATGTGTTTCAGTTTCAACATCTGGTCTCTTCAATCTTTTAAAGTACTGACCGTGCAGCGGCTTCTGTTCCCATCTTATTCTTATCTGTTCTTTTCCTTGTTTTTTCACTATATTCTTGACTTCTTTGGCTTTATTTGTGACACTATCCGTTTCCCTGTGCCCTGGTTGATCGACTTCTAGCTCTCGACAAAATTTGATAGCCTCTTTTGTAACAAAGTATAGCTTCATTTTCTTCTCATGCTCTAAGACCAATTTCATCATTTCGTCCTTGCTTTCTCTTAACTATGTTTTGAGACCAACAGTCTCTATCTTGTAAGTTAACTCTATTTGTATTAGTCCCCTCCCTCCTTCGCTTCTTGGTAAGTATAGTCGATCCACATCTGCTTTTGGATGGTGCATTATATACATTGTCAAGAGTTTCCTTGTCTTTGTGTCAAGCCTTTTGAGGTCATTTATCTTCCAATTGAGTATATTCATACTATATGTGATGACTGGGATAGCAAGAGAGTTGATGGCTGCAATACGATTAACTGCATTAAGTTCACTCTTGAGTATCAGTCTAACTCTCCTATAATACTCCTTTCTTATCTTTTCTTTCATCGTCGCTTGCTGAATACCTTCAGCTTCATTTATACCAAGGTATTTGTAGCTATCCTCTTGTTGCAACTCTTTGATAGTCATTTCTTCATCAAGTCTGATTTATGTCGTTGTAGCTAGTTTACCCCGTTTGACTTCTGCTGTGGCACATTTCTCTAGTCCAAATTTCATATTAATGTCATCACTAAATGTCTTAACAGTTTGAAGCAAGCGCTCTTGTTGCTGACAGTCTCTGCCAAATACCTTTAAATCGTCCATATAGAAGAGATGGTTGATTTTCTTTCCTTGGATATCATATCCGCAATTAGTAGAATGAAGCAAGTTGCTTAGGGGAGCCAGAGCCAAACAAAATAGAAGCGGGGATAAAGAATCGCCTTGAAATATGCCACTCCTTATTTCTATCAGTCGAGACGTCAGTGTGCCGGTTGCATGTCTTAGAAGCAATGTTGTTTTCCAGTTTTTTACGTTCACTTTCATAAAGTTAACAATCTCAGGCGATACTTTGTAAAGTCCCAATGTCTTTATAATCCAGCTGTGCGGCACGCTGTCGAATGCCTTCCTGTAGTCAATCCATGATGTTGTCAGATTCTTCTTTCTTGTTTTAAAGTCTTCCATTATCATTTTATTCACTAGGAGCTGATCTTTGCAACCATATGATCCCCGTTTGCATCCTTTTTGCTCATTGGGCAATAATCTATTGTCCTCCAGGTGCAAGTATGTTCTATCTGTAATGATGGGGGTTAATGTTTTGTACATAGTTGGCAAGCAAGGTATTGGTCGGTAATTTTTAGCTTCATTTGTATCATTAGATTTAGGAATCGGGAATGTTAATCCTTGTGTTAGCCACTCTGGACATTTGTCTGGTTCTTTGAGAATGGCATTATATTCCTTTGCCAGGTCCGTGTGCAACTTATCTATGTTCTTAAGCCAGAAATTTGGATCTTATCTAGCCCTGGTGATGTCCAGTTGTTCACATTTTTTATTGTAGTGCGTACCTCATCAATCGTGATATCATTAGTTTCTTGGCATTGCTGATCTTTATATAATTCTTCCTGGTCTCTAATCCATTCAGCTACTTCGTTATGGACTTTTTCATTTTCCTATATTCTCGACCAGAAATCTTCGATTTCAGTAAGTATAGGTGGGTCAGTTACATCAATGTGCTTCTTGCCAATTTCCCTAGAGAACTGCTTCGCATTATCTTTAAACAGTTTGTTTTGACGGAATTGCTTCCCTCTCTTTTCGTACCACCTTATCCTTTGTGTTTTGGCTGCAATTTGTTGCTTTATCATTTCCACAAATGATGGTATATCTGCCTCATTCTTACACTTAAGCTGAGACAGCACTCGAGTGATCTTTCTGTGTGATGCCATGCTACCTTTTACTTTTTCGGTTAAAATTGACAGTTTCTTCCTTAAGCATTCTATATCCTTGCTAATCCTTTCTTTCCATTGGGGTTGCTTATGGTGCCGGCCTGTCTTTTTCTGTATCGCTACTCCAAGTTCTTCCGTTATTACTGATGCTGTAGCATATATCATCTGATTAAGCTCAGTTATTGTAAGCGGTTCTATGGCCTGTGTTTTTAATTTGAGGATCGGAATATTTCCCTTGTGTATAAGATCTTTTGCTTTTCTGTCTTTTCTAATTTTAAGACGTTGGATTCTATCAGATAGATGTTGATGCTTCAGTTCTTCCAATTTAATCATTATCTTTTCTGAAATTGCACTTACTTCTTCACTTGAAGCTGAATCATTGGTGTTGGTCTGATCCGAAGTTTCAACATCTGGCTGACTGATGACAGTTGTTTCATGCTGTATCTCATTCTCCTCTGTACCATCATTGGTTGCATTACAGCTATTATCTACATTTTGTATCTCAATTTTCTCTCTTATATCATTTTGAATCTGTTGTAATGTGGTGTCTTATAGTCTCTTATTCTTGATAATATCATGTCTTACATTAGCAAGCTTATTAGCATCCATCGCTGGTCTAATTTCCGGGTGTTTCTCTCTCCATAATTTATATGTCTGCTCTGTATTTGAGCCTTCTGCTGGCGAAAATTTTGCCTCATAAAATGCTGTCATGACTTGTATATATTCTTCCCTTGTCCATCTTTGTCTAAGTGTTTTCTGTTTACTTCTGGACAGACTTTTTGTGTCTGGAGGGCCTTTTTGAGAGAAGGTCTCGGTAAGGTTACCTGCCAGATAATTGTTGGGTAAGGCTGTTCCAGTAATCGATTTTTCGACCCCAGCCTGGTTCCTCGTTGGGGGACGTGCTCCCTTGTTCATCCGCGCGATGAGCAATGCGGCATCATAAACTATTCTTTAACATATCCATTGAAGGTTTTACTATTTTTCCCATAGCTGGATGTTTTACATCAGAGTGACATTCTCCTAAACTGGTTGTCTTTCAGGACTTTCTGGTCCAGTTTACCAGGTCATTTGCCCATGACTGGCGGAATTCCCCTAAACGCCATAGCTATCAGGGGAAAACTTAGAAGCTTTCTGTTAGGGATCTTCACCCTTAGCCTTTGGCTTGTACACCTAATCCACAAGACAGTGACTGTCTTGTATCGTTAATGACTACATAACGTTGTAGCCACCCACCCATCAGCACGATTTACACCTTCAGTTACGGATTTGTTTTCGGGGTTTACTCCACTCGATCCGCTGTGTTCTGCTTGTCACAGGGCCACCTCTAGTAGGATGTGGCTCTTCACCACGCACAAACGGTCTTCACCATGGAGTGGCTCTATATTGCGCTTCACAAGATGCTGGGTTTGGAGAGACCAGTTTAGGACGCCACAAAAGGCCAACTAGAAAAGGGACTACTCCTCCAAGGACCCTTGACCCCTTATTATTATTATTATGTCTGTTAACTATACACTCCCCTTACAAAAGTATTGCACAGGTTGACCAAATTCATTATGGCGGATAAGGTGTCGACATAAGTGAGGTTCAACTTAAAATTCGCCCTATCCGACTATAGTCCATTGCTTGTTGATGAAACAACAACAGTTCAAAGCAGAATTCATTCAACTTTCAGACAGTTGAACAAAAATAGTCCCGTCCTGCTATAAAGCTGTGATTTATCGACTTTTCATGCGACAACCATTTGTGTTTGAAATTGTTTGAAACTATTTGGACTCGACCAGTGAAATTTGACAATAAAAATCTTAGATATAATTCTCTATTTCTGGAATAAAAGATCATCAATCTCATCCTTGGTTGCTGGTGAACCATGAGAATGCTCTTTTTGCTTGCATATCACGAAAAATTTCAGTATAATATACGAACAATATAAATTTTTGTCTTTCTAGTTCACTATGGAGGTTTATTGTCATGATTAATGATAGCTGGCCTACCCTACTTCTGTTTGACTTCATATTTGAATTCTGAAAGAGCTTACTTTCGAGAATAAAAAGTAATATAAATGCGATGTCAGTTGGAAAGCGCAGTTTAATGATGAATTTAAGGATGATTGCCACGACGAGCCACATGGTAGATGGTTAGAAAAAAATAGCCATTTGTTGTTATTACATTATTTCATCGACATATCCATGACTTAGACAAGCTAAGATAAATACTAGGTTGACATTATCAGTTGACATAAATCAGAACGTTTCGGGACTAGCTTGTCCCATCCTCAGCTGTAAGAGGGGAAATCCAAAACATAGATATATGAACACATGTTAAACAATGGATAATGGGTAAACAGGCGAGAATAACTAAATATGGAGATAGCTGTACACCGGTACACTGGAGAAAACAGGCGGAAATACCCTAAATGGGAGAGGACAGGGAGGCAAATAAGGATAAATAAATAAAGGGAATAGCAAGGAGGCAAAATAAAAGCAACAACAAAAAACATAAAAAACATAAAAAACAAAAGAAAAACAAACAAAAAAAAACAAAGGGGATACTAAAGGGACTAGAAAAGGCAAAGAGGAATCGAGGAATGTTGATTGTTCAGCGTGGGACGGTCTCTGAGGATGAGCAAACTCTCGTGAATAAGTAAATCAAGTTCATTAGAGGTATTATCAATTACACAGAAATCATCAAGCGAAGCATTATGACCCGTGTCATTTATATGATCCCTAATGGACGAGGAAACGCCTTTAATGCTTTTCCCTTTCTTATTAACCCCTAAATGCTCTCTACATCTAACAATAAAATGGCGTGATGTTTTGCCATAATAAGTAGCCTTGCAACTACTACACGTGAATTAATATAAATGCATTAGGTTTTGACCAGATTCTGGCAAATGGCCCAAACCAGGAGGCCTAGTATACCTCCAAAACTTAAAAGACACTGAATAACCCACACTGAACTGAAAATATTGTTTTATTGGCTTCTTCCATCCTACATCAAATAACGAGCATTTTATCATTCCCTGTCAGCTACAAATAACATCCTTCTGTAAAAGAAACCTCTATCCTTTGATCTATGATCCAGTGACCAAATACCCAAACCCAATACAGGTGGTAACTACCAATCGTTAAAAAAACATGCCATTTCTTTGTATTTTGTAAGGCTTAATGCAATGATTTTGAAAAATAGGCCTTTCTAACGTAGTCCAGGAAATTTTTGCTGGAAACGGTGCTGATTGCTTCTATATTATTGTTGGTTTCAGCTTCTTGGTAAATTTGCATACAAATCTTTCCTGTGTTTTGATTAATATTTTTAAGCGACCACCTCTAGGTGTGGACAGGATCAAGCCAGCTTTTCTGAAGTTCTTGTACACCCATAATAAACTGCCATACTGAAAACCAGCAATTGCTGCAATTTATAAACGGCAAATACTGCTTCTTCCTCAATATTTTGACAGCAAGTTTCACTTTACCTGACATTTTTATGATTTAGGTACACTTCTTTAAGAGCCATTTAAAAAGCAAACCAAATGAAAGCACACACTTTTTATACATGAAATGTATAAATGCAACAAATACTTTCCCGCCGAAACAGTGGTCACAGGGCTCATTGATGTTCAGATAGAAGCTGTGGATTTGGTCAACCTGTGAAAACCTTGTTTCATTGGACGCCATTTTGGGTCAGCCTGTGCAATACTTTTGTGAGGGGAGTGTACATCTCAAAGCAAGATATTAAATGCTTTGGAAATCAAAATGTGATTGCGGATAACTGCCTGTCATCAAAGGAATCACATTATTTTCTCCTTTACTACAGGTACTCAGCAGCTAAGTACCAGTCTAAATATCCGGGCTGTACCTAATAAAGTTGTTTTTTGTGCATGTTCACTCTTCAGCGTAATTCCAATATCTTTTACAAACTTCTCAAATCTAGAAGATACTGCTCCTAGTGCACCAACAACCACTGGAATGACCGACACCTTTCGTATGCCCCAAAGCCTAGCGATTTCATCCTTTAAAGGTCTGTATTTCTCTATTTTTTCAAGTTCTTTTTCCGGGACTCGTTGAGCTTTGACTTGTGGATGGTCGCTGCACACAATAGTTGTGTTAACGCCGATATTTATGCCTGGATTTTCGTGTTTGGTTGATAGTATTTATCTTTTTTTGCAATAATTGATTATCGTGGATTCTATCAGTACCATGATTCGCCCATACTGGATTTGGATTTGTCTGCTATTTATCGTTTGTTCTTTCTGCGGGAAAGACTTTGTTTCGTTAGGCCGCCATGCTTGACGATGCAAAGAACATATTAACAATAGACCTCGTCAATCTGTCAATTCTGGATTCACTAATAACAGTCAAGTTATTCAACCTATTGTAACCAATGAAAGCAGTGCTAAGTGCTGTTGTGGAAAACAATGCAAAGGGATGAAAGGATTAAAAATGCACCAGAGGAAGTGTAGGGTTATCTTTGGTTTCAACGACGACAGTTTGTTCGAACTTCCTGACGAAGACACTACATTGAATGACGATACGACTCAGGGTTCAACCGCTGTCGATATGCCAGTCGAAGTTTTAACTTTGAAAGATGGAATTCGCTTACAAAAATTAGAAAAAGAGTGGTCTATTGCTAAAATTACTTTCATGCTTTATTTGCAGGAACTGTAATAGATTCAAATAACATTAATGTGGTCGCTGAAAAACTGAGTAATGCAATTTACGATTATTTCAAATTCAATTTTGGAACACTTAAAGAATAAGATCAAAGTCAACTGGAGATGAAATATAAAACTCTCACAACTCGTAAACTCAAGAAGATCTTAAAACATTTGAAAGATAATAATGCTCCTCTGCATGAAATAAAATATGTCTAGCATCTATTACATTCTAAGTTGCAAACAACACCTTCGATTACCTCTGCTAACTTGAACCATGGTTCCATGAATTCTAAGAGCCTTTGGAGGTATGTCAAGCGGGTACTCAACAAGCGCTCATCGTTACTTCCTTTTTTTACATTGGACCACTGCGATGGCTTTTTCCGTATGACTCTATCTAGTTCATTTCTTAATAAGCAATTTGTTATTCCCAGCTGGATGCCTCCGTTTCAAGTTCCAACCTACAGTTTTGATCATCAGCCACCAAGCTATCAAAAAGTTACTGCTATCATACGATGCATGAAATCCTCTTCTTCTCCCAGTCCTTTAGAGCAAGTGTCGATCATATGCTTTAAAAGATGTCCGTATTTACGCATTCTCCTAACAGAAATCATACGCATCATTTGGCAAACAGGCTCAGTTCCTTCAGTATCGAAAAACGCTTGTACGATTCTTATCCATAAAAAGGGCAGTTCTAGTGACCCTTCTAACTTCAGACCTATCTCTCTTGAATCTGTAATGCTTAAAATATGTACATCCTGTCTTCGTGATAACATGTACGATTTCCTAAAGCGAAATAACTATATCGAATCTCAAATTCAAAAAGGTTTTACATCGAAGATTTCCGGTACTATATAGAGCATACCTCTATGATGGCGTATATTATCATCAAAGCCCGTACAAAACAACGTTCTCTTATTGTAACGCTGCTTGATCTCAAAAACGCCTTTGGCGAGGTCCATCATAATCTCATATCATCTGCTTTGTCTAACCACCATGTTCCTGGCGACATTCAATGTTTGATTGCAACCTTTCCTTTGATTTTAAAACGTCCATCATCACAAACCAATTTATTACGCCTGCCATTCCCGTCAAACGCGGCGTTTTACAGGGTGACTGCTTAAGCCATTTGCTTTTCAATATGCGCTTCAATACCTTTATCCAATTCATAAAGGCTGGAAAATTTAAGCAACTTGGTTTCTCAGATCACAATGGAACAAATCAGCTGTTTAATCCTGTTCACTCTTCCAGTTCGCCGATGATGCTGCTGTTATCTCTAGCACTGAACGAGAAAACCAGTTACTTTTAAATTGTTTTACGAGATGGTGCCGATGGGAGCCGCACATGATTGTAAGAGTGGATAAGTATACTACATTTGGTGTAAAGAAATTTTCTACTTGTTCAATGCAGTTCCAGCCTAAGCTATATATAAATAAAGAAACAGTCCCCCCTGTCCACAAAGGTGGGTCCTTTAGATATCTTGGCCGTCACTTCAACTTTGAGATGATCAATGATGAGCATATGTCTTCCCTGGCATCATCCTTTTCTGATATGCTCTCAGAACTCGATTCTCTACCCATTCTTCCTCAAAATAAACTGCGCCTTTATCAAACATACGTTCTCTCCAAAGTCTCATTGGGCTTCACAGTTGCCAATATCTCCAAGACCTGGGTTATACAACATCTTGATAATTTAGCCTCTCACTATTTTCGTGAATGGCTTGATATCCCTATAAGTGCAACATTGACCGGCATAATTCTCTCCAGAAATCAGTTTGGATTAAGTCTTCAACTTCCTTCTATTAAATTTCTTCAATGTCAAACTGTTCAACGTAATATCCTAAAGTCATCTCCAAACAACAACATTCGATCGCTTTGGAAAAACACCTGTGAAGGATCGAATATTCAATATGGTATATACAGAAATACGAACTGAACATACTGAAATCCTAGAAGCTATTCGAACTGAACATACTGAGTTGCTTCAACGTGAGCTAACTTCACAGGGTTACATTTTGTCTTTTCATCTTGATAACTCCCTTAAAATGGCAAACTCTGTCTGGTCCACTGTTCAAAGCAACATGTCTCGTAACATCTTTAATTTCACTGTACGGTATCTAAAACACCCATTAGCAACCCGTGTAAATCTTGCTAGATGGAATCCTAGCCAAACTTCCGATTGTTCCTCCTGCTTTCGTCCCGAAAGTCTGTTGCATGTTGTTGCAGGCTGCAAAACTTATCTTGATGAAGGCCGTTTTACATGGTTTCGCAATTCAGCATGCAGTTTATTGCAAACCCCTTACAGTCAATTGTTGGTTCTACCTTATATGTTGACCTACCAGGCTTTCTATCTCCTTGCATAATTACTGGCTATACGCTCCGTCCCGATCTTCTTCTTGTTACTGCGGATCGAAAACTCTTTGTGCTCGAATTGACAGTGGGTTTTGAAACAAATTTAAATATCAATGCTCATAGGAAACAAGAAAAGTACCATCAGCTTCTTCAAACATTGAGCTCTCAATTTCCTCTTGTTAAATTTGTTAATCTGTCAGTTAGTTGTCTTGGTATATTCGGTTGTTCTGCTAATTCTTTTATTGATATGTGCAAAGATTTAGAAATAGATAAAAACTACCTGCTTTTCATGATCAGAAAAACCTCCGGAATAATCATCCGTTCCACCTATTTTATTTTTTGCCGAAGGAACAAACCTTGGACCAGTCCTGATTTGGTTTCATTTTAGTTACTTGTAGTTTCTATACTATGCTTGTTATTTATCCTTTTCATTGTTAAATAATTCAGGCTAGCCAATTACAACTTACCTACATGGGCAGTTCTTGGATAGTGTGATTATGGCGGTTGCTCTCAAATTTGCTCTGATAATTTATAGCATAATATGCGTCAAGAAGCCATCAGTTGTGAATGCAAACTCGGTATGCTACTCGTCTTATGGAGAACCAGCAAGTGACATCAAAATTTCTTCGATAGTTACATCCTTGTGAGTTAACAGACAAGACAACAAATTGCATTTAGACCAAGAGTCTCATACAGGCCTCGCATTACTGCTGCTTTTATCATGTGACATCGAGCTGTGCCCAGGACCAGGTATGAAATGCAAAGAAACATTTATTGGCCTACAAGACTTTCTAAGGGTTAAAGGTTTTTCCATATTTCACCATAATATCAGAGGTTTGACAGGGACAAAAGATTTAATAACGGACATGTTGTTCAACAACAAGGTCAGCATACTGTCCCTCAGCGAGACATATTTTTCTAATGATGTATACACAAGCATTAGCATTGGAGGCTACAGTTTTGAATGTAAAAACCGCAGACAACCGGGAGGGGGCATTGGAGCATATGTGAAGGATGGAATTCCATACATAAGGAGAGAGGATGTAGAATGTGAAGATCTAGAAATGAAGTGGTTGGAAATTTCGTTCAAAAGTACCAAATAATTCCTGATTTCTGTGACATACCGACCCCCTGACACTTCAGAACACCTTTGCAAGAACTTCATTGAAAGGATCACTGTTAAACTGCAAGCTATACAGATTGAGAACAAAGAAACAATAATTATAGGTGACATAAATTGTGATTACACAAACACAGAAGGGCACCAGGACATAAAAACCCTCTTCAGCATAAATGGTTTTAAACAGGCAATCAAAAAGCCAACAAGAGTAACTGAGAGATCTTCTACTATTATAGATGTGATCTTAACAAATTCTCCAGAAAATATTATTCACACTGATGTGGTAACAACAAACCTCAGTGACCATGAACTATTTATGAGCAAAGATCCAACATATGCATGGAATACACTAAAAGAAACAGTATTAAAAATAGCAAGCAATCATACGCTATTTACAATAAAGACCATAAAAGGAAAACCATGCCCATGGCTAAGCGAGAGCATTAAACGCGAAATGAATTTCCGCGATACTATAAATCGTAGAGCCCAGAAAAATAAAACAGAGGAAAATTGGAATGCATATAAACGTTAGAAAAATAAAGTAAACAACATGATTAAAAAAGCAAAAATCAGCCATTACAAAGACATCCTAGAAGAACATGCAACAAAACCAGAAAAACTTTGGAAATGTATCAAGAACTTATTTCCCAGAAAAGCGGAAAAAGATATGTTATGCACAAAATTTGAAGTAGATGGTAAATTGATTTGCGATAAACTGCAGATAGCAGACGGTTTCTGTTATTTCTTTCAAACAGTAGCGTCAAACCTTAAAAAGTCTTGTATCAGTCTTAAGGAATTTGTTTGGTCTTGTCCATGCCAAAAACAACTAAACTCAAACAGCATCTTTAAATTCTCACACGTGTCTATACCAGAAGTGAAGAAACATCTGAAACAACTTAAAAGAAAGAAATCAGAGGGCATAGATGAGATCCCAAATAGAATACTTGAGGACTGTGCACAAGAGCTTGCACCACCGATTACCCATATCATCAACCTTTCTTTAAAGTCTGCCCAGATTCCCAAAGAACTTAAAACTGCCAAAGTCACACCAGTTTACAAAGACGGCAAAAGTCAAAATACACAAACTATAGACCAATCTCTGTGCTACCGACCATTTCTAAGATCTTGGAGCGATGTGTCTATAGCCAACTCATGCACCACCTAGAATCACAAAATCTGCTCTCAACGCAGCAATTTGGTTTTGGTAAAAGGCGCAGTACAGAAACAGCAGCTTTGCTTTTTACTGACGAGATACATAGAGGAATGGATCAAGGAAATCTCACAGGAGCTCTTTTTATTGATCTTAGTAAGGCATTTGACACAGTAAGCCATTCGTCAATCCTCGCTAAACTCCCTGAATATGGAATATCTGGCATTGAAAAATCATGGTTTACTGACTACATCTTTGACAGGCAAATGAAGGTAAATTATTTAGGAGCATTGTCGACATCCTTACCCATATATTATGGTGTCCCCCAAGGCTCTATTCTGGGGCCACTTCTCTTTCTCCTTCACTTTAACGAAATGCCATCCTTGCTAAAGTACTGTAAAATGATCATGTATGCTGATGACACCGCCCTGTTCTATAATCACAAGGACAAACAAGAAATAGAAAAGGTTCTCTCAGAAGAGTTCGCTACACTGTCAAGCTGGCTGCGGGAAAATGAACTTATTTTAAACTTAAAAGAAGGAAAAACGGAGATAATGATGGTTGGTACTAAAAACCGTTTGAACCAACAAGAATGCGAAATCAATGTAAAGTATAGATCACAGCCCATCAACAACACCCAGAGCTACAAATACCTGGGAGTCCAACTTGCCCCATCACTCAACATGAAAGAACACTTCAAAGGCATATGCAAAAAGGTCCCTACCCGTATACGCCTACTAAAGAGAATAAGACCTTTTATCACTGACTTATCGACGTTGAGAATCTACCAAGCGCTGATAGTCCCAAGCATCACATACTGCTGCCTAACAAACTTCTATCATCAACCCTACCGGAAAGCTACAATATTGTTATTTGAATCTCGTGTTGGCAAACTAACAAACAAAGACATTCCATGAATTGATAAAATTTTGCAGAAGAAGATCTACAAAACAGTGTTTAAATGCCTAAAGGGAAATATGCCAATGTTGGAAAACTATTTTGAACGGGTTTCTCACAACAAAGAAACTCGCAACAACAACATAATGTTAAGAGTTCCTAAAATTAAACTTGAGAGCACCAAAAGAGCTTTCTTTTATAATGGCGTCGTGGCCTACAATACTCTCCCATTGGAGTTAAAAACCGAAACTAACTATGGCATATTTTGTAAGAAATTGGACCTTCTCCTAGGTTAACAAATATGTTCAGGAACACAGATTTTTGTTTAAATATGTTCAATTTTTAGTATCTTATTTTAGACAGTAGTTTTAGGTATTTGCATCCCTTGCTTAAACATAAATTTTTACTGTTGCTTTATGCCGGTCTCGCATGGAAAACAGTTAAATCAACTGATGCGATGTTACCTGGTTAAATATTATCATTTATTTATTTACCTTGCAATAATGAGATTTGTAATTGTAGTTTATTTGAATAAAATCAATAGTTTCAAAAAGAGTATTATTTCAAAAAGGCTTCATACCAAAAATATCAGGAACGTATGAACATACAGCACAAATGGCTCTTCTTATCAATCAAGCTAGATTAAAGCAACAATCTCTGTTTATTACATTACTCGGTCTTCGTAGCGCCTTTGGAGAGGTCCATCACAATCTCTCATCCTAGAAACACTCTGGTTCCATCATGTTCCAGTTGAAATCCAAAACCTAATAGAGGATGTGTACACAGGTTTTAAAACATCAATTATTACCATAGGTTGTGCAACACCATTTATCGCAGTGTCTAAGTGTGTTCTCCAGGGTGACTGTTTAAGCCCTCTTACGTTCAACATGATAGTTAACATTTTCTTTCAACTGACTCGAAAGGACGAGTACTCTCAACTAGCATAGCGTTTAAATCTTGATTGGCTAGCAGAGTTAATTCTCATGACCTTTTCCCCCAATAGGAGACCACGATTTCCTAAACAAACGGCTGTCGTAGCTACATTTAGGCCAATTTCACGTGCTTTAGAGCGCTTTTATCACCCGTACTAAAACAGATCTGCACGCTCGGTTTTATCTATTTTGGTGGAAAATTTTCCTGAATCATCAAGCTTACACATTGGATTATACGTGTTTATGGAACCAGCATCGGATCTTTTGGTTTTGATACCTTCTCATGCAAAGCAAAGCTACTCTGGGAAACATCAGTATTACAACACGTATGAAGCCAATGAGTGGCGGATGACGCCAATGACTCAATAAAGCCATAACTAAAGTTACATTTTTGATTTACAAAGTTCTAAGTTAACAATTAAAGTTAGTTTTAGAACGGTCGAAAATCGCTTTAGAAAGGATACAAAAACTCTTTCAATGAGTCGTTACTTGGACATTAGAGGACGTTATGCTTTAGCATTCATTTGGCTTTTCGCGTGCAATCAAACATGTTAAAGTTGGGCCTCTGTGCTGGCCATGGAAGGAAACTGATCTTACGGTTATACAGGTTAATTTTAGTGAAAATTGCTTTGTGAGGGAGTAAATTTTCATGTTGGAAGATGAATGCCCCCCCCCCCCCTTCCAAGCATTGCCTTTGTCCCTTGAAACTAAGTTATCTTACAATATGTTTACAAGCTATTCTGCATTGATTCGTCAGTTGCAAACAGCAAGTTTTCCAGCACCTTTGGCCCAAAGGATCCCCGAAACATAACCAATGTAGAATTTGAGAATTGTGAAGCAAAATATTGTGGGTTATCACTTTCATTGGGTTTTCTCTAAACTCTCATCGTTTTACTATCACTTGATTACGAAAACTGCCATTTATCTTAGAAACCAACATGTTCCCACTCTTTCACCTGCCAGCCTCTCAAAGCTACCACCCCGGGGATACGTTTTTTTCAGTTCTCCAAAGAGTCAAACGGTTCTGTTTCTTGTCGCATGGCTACGAATGTCATACATGTGCAAACATCTTTTACATCAAACAACCTACTGTACACATTTTTTGATACATTTGCACCAGGATATCGTTTGTTTATTTCATCGGCTATGATACTTGACTTGTCAAATCTATGGCATTCTGTTACTCTGGTAACCATTCGTTTACCTCAGAGATCAAATTTTGGTAGGTTACTTTTTTATTGATTTCTGGACAGCTCCCTCAGTCTTCAATGTTTTTAGAATTCTTGATACCTTGGAGAGATGGGACCCAACAATTCTCAAAAAACTCCTCTTGTGGAAAGACTTAGCACACTCAAATTTTTAACAATTGCTCACTCCTCATTTGGCAATTATCTCTTTTCGCCATTGCAACTATTTTGTTTACAACTTTATCTACAAACTTTACAAATTTGGACGCCATTATCATAATGGTATGTGATGACTATTTTAATAATTATGATTAGAGGTTTGTAATATTTTTGTCCCCCTAGTGTAGGTATACAGAAGTAAGCGCAAAACTTCAATGTAAATAAGATAATTTTTTTGTCTATACAAGCTCCCTAACTAGCTATGATGACACTATTCGCAGTTTGATGGAGTACTAATGCCGAATATATTTTATTATCCTGGTTTCTCTAACAACGGCTTCCTACGAAATAGTAATGTCATAGGACACTGTTCACTCTTCTTAGATTTTTGTCGGGAAATGTTACTGCTGTTGGAAAAACTTAATGTATAAAAGATAATCGACATTAGCACTTCATCAGACTGTTAAATTTTCATCATTACTAATTGGGTTGGTTTTTATAGATAAAGAAAGGCGTATTTGCAATGAAATTTTGTGCTTACTTGCGTACACTTAATTTTGCTTTGGAAGAAAAAGTATCAAAACCAAGAGATCCGATGCTGGTTCCATGAACACGTATAATCCAATGTGTAAGCTTGATGATTCAGAAAAAGTTTCCACCAAAATAGATAAAACCGAGCGTACAGAGCTCTTTTAGTGTGGGTTGTACAACCTGTTTAAAACACGTGAAATTGGCCTAAATGTAGCTACGACAGCCGTTTGTTTAGGAAATCGTGGTCTCCTATTGGGGGAAAAGGTCCTGAGAATTAGCTCTGCAGTCAATCAAGATTTGAACGCTATGCTCTCTCAACTAGGATACATACATGATGCGTTCCTAAAACACAGAAATTGGCTGCAATTTGCAGACGATGCATGCGTAGTAACAGTCCAAGAATATGAAAATCAGATCCTTTTAAACTGTTTCACAGCTTTCTGCTCTTGGACAATTATGCAAGCGAGGCCAGACAAATGTAAAGCATTCGGTATGTTGAAAGTCAATACAACTTGTAGTCAAGTTAGTCCAAAGGTGTTTGTCTCAAACCAACCAACCCCTCCTGTTTTATCTTCTGAATCATTCAGTTACCTTGGCAGAAGTTTTAACTTTTAAATGGACAACGAAGAGCACAAGGAAAAGTTACTCGAGGCAACCAAGCTGCTGCTAGAAGCAATAAGTTGGCTACCACTTCATCCGAAAAACAAGATTCTTCTATATTCGACTTGTCTTAAGTGTCATGGGACTTAACAATTGCCAATTTAGACATCAAATGGGTCAAACAAAATCTAGACTCACTAGTGCACAGGTGCATTAGATTATGGCCCGACATACCGATCAGTGGAACATTGGGTATAAGTAGTCTTTTGACAAAAAAATGTGGGCTAGGTACTATTGATCCGTCTATGAAATTTTCCCAAAGCCAAATTTCGATTAGGAACTGTTTAAAGAAGTCCCCAAACGAAGACATGTAGTCACTACACAAAGTAACTAGTCGTGATAGAAATGTGCAATGTGACGCATACGTTAATAGAAAAGAGGTAATCAAAGAACATAGAACGAAGAAGGTCTATAGGATCACACATGAATGGACATCACAAGGTCTTATATTGAAGGCTATCCTTGAGCACACGACAAATAAAATAACAAGCATATGGAGTGAGGCACAGAAACTTCTACCCAAGAACATCTTCAATTTCTCTGTATGTTATATCAATAACAATTTGCCTACAAAGAAAAATATGAAATTTTGGGGTAGAGTCAAAAGCGAATTGTGTAATTTCTGCCAACTCCCACAATCCCGTCTTCACGTCGTCTCTGGATGCAGATCCATGCTTGAAAGGAAAAGATATACTTGGCGTCACAACTCTGTCCCCTTTACGATTGCCAACTTTGAAACAGGAATAAGAAATGTTAAAATCTATGCTGATGACATTCCAGGCTTCAGACCATCGTCTGTTATCACTGGACACGACAAGCGTCCAGATCTCCTCTTAATCAGTGAAGGTGTTTTATATGTTCTCGAACTGTCTATTGGCTTCGAAACTAACATTGGAATAATGAGGCTCACAAAATACGGCGTTACGAAAATCTTCTGAAAGACCTTTCATCCTCATACTTGCGTGTGGAATACATAAATATATCATTGGGAGCAATAGGAACAATCGGCATTAGCACAAAGCGTTTATGAATCTGTTACAAATTTTATCAACTACCAAGCTAGAGCAACTTTACCTAGAAAGGAAATTAATAACCATCTGTATACGTTGTACATACTACATATTCTGTAAGAGAGACAGCGAGTGGATGAGCCCAGGACTGTTAACATTTTAATTTTTTTGTTTTATTTGTAGTTAAGAAACATTTAATCATACTGTTTACAACGAACTTATAAATTTTCCCATCATGCCTAACTGAGAGTGTTGGGTGTCATCAAGTAGAGTAGTGTTTATAGGAAATAAAAATTTTTCATTATTATTATTAGCACACTTGGAATCATGGGTAAATCCTCTGAATCACTACTATCACTACTCTTGTCTACAGTACAACAGAGTATGCCGAAAAACATTTTAGCTTTTCAATTAAATACTTGAACAACACCCTTGCAAAAAGGAAAATCTCTGTATATGGTCCATCCTTCAATCATCTGCATGCTCATTCTGTCTCCAGGCTGAATCTCTCCAACACGTCGTCTCAAGCTAAGTCGTATCTTCAAGATGGCTGATACATTTGGCGCCACAACTCGGTCCGTCTCAAACTTGCTAAAACCTCTTCCTCTTTTTCAGACTGTTTATAATATGCCGATCTCCCTTCATTTCTATCCCCGAGTGTCATCACTGGTGATTTTCTCAGACCAGACCTTGTCTTAATTTCCAACAACTCTACTCTTTACATTTTGGAACTGTCCTAACGATTCGAATCTGACATACAGATCAACAGTGACCGTAAAGCTTCATAGTATAGTTCCCTTCTTCTGGATCTGAAACATGCCTATTCTGACATCAAATTTATTAATCTATCAAAGAGTACACTTAGAATCATGGCTAAATCCTCTGAATCACTACTCTTAATGTTTAATGACCTTAAATTAGACAATGTATGGATGTAACGTGGTAAAAATTATTGAATTAAATGAAGTTTGAAAAAAAATTATTATATATGTTTAGGGAGGATAGCCCTTCAGTCGTAGCTGCTTTTCAATGGGCCCTCCATCCAAATATACAACAAAATATGAATAAAATTCTTCATAAATTACTTACAACAGGTAACTCTCATTTCTCTTGAATCTGAAACTCTCATTTCTCTTGTGGGAGCATGCTTTTCTATCACTGTAGAGAAGAGGGATGACCATTCCTCTACAACTATATTAACGTCATCAGTCTTATTAACAAGGAGCTCCCAATCGATACTAGAGATATCAGCCAAAAATGCACTTTCATTAAAATACTTCATGTTTCTAGTTACGACCATCTTGTGCCCGCCAAGTCCGGCATTTAGTTTGCGCTTACAAAAGACTATGTAGTGGTCACTCATGGATATTTTATGCACTCTTGACTCTAGTATATTATAGATACAGGACATAGATATATGATCGATTAGAGTTGATGTTGTGAGTGTTACCCTTGTTGGCTCATTTATTATCTGCTTTTGACTGAATGGATCATACAGATTCCTAATATGTCTAGAATTTTCAGCGAGAGACAGGTAGGTTATTTCTTTTGATAGATCACAGTTAGTATCACCTGTACGTATCATCTCTTTACCTTCCTTATCAAGGTATGATAGAACTTTTTCAGCTTTGCTAAATATAGCAACCAGGCTGTTTTGTGGTCTATACCATGTAAGGACCAAGAATTGCCTGCATTTTGGTGGTTGAACTTCAATGCAGAGTAATTCCAGATCTTCCAGTGGTACGTCTTTCCTATGAATAAGTGTAATAGTGTTTCTGACGTATATTGAGATACCCCGCCAAATTGCGACCTATCAAGACGCTGTTGACTATAACCAGAGATATCGGTAATCTGCTGATCAATTGAGCTATCTAATGTAGTTTTATTTAAGGCTAATATATCGATTTTCATGTCATGCATGAACACTTTTATTTCATCTAGGTGGCTCCAAAGACCATTTACATTAAAGGACGCCATTGTTAAGCCTCTTCTAGACACTGTGCGCTGATGACACTTGCTATCGATTTCACAGCCGTGGGTAACAAGCCTTGGAGTACTAACATCAGCCTTCTCTCCTTTAACTTGCTCATCACCCACGTATTTCACAAGTGCTAAGATTTTTCGAAAATATACTATTTCCTTCTTGGGTGAGATGCATACCATTCGTGTCTATATGTTTGAAGGCAATGTTTGAATGATTAATAAAATCCCATCCGTTAGAAAGGCAGTGTCTTTGTAGAGCCGCATTTGTCTCGACTATTTCCAAATTTTTCGGAGTATCATACTTTCGAAGAAATATCGAAGATACGGATACTTTAATGTTGGGATTGACATCCGTGAATTTCCTGCAAGCCGTATGGATGTTGTCCACAATTCTTTCTTTTTTCATTCCTTTACTAATATCATTGCTACCAATGTGGACTATCATCTCATTAACCTTCTGAAGCTCACTATTAATGGTTCCTCTGCGTTTAGAAATCAACTGCTCACTGCTAATACCTCCAATGCCTCTTGCAATAAAATACTCGGGGAGAGATTTGATTCGTCGACCCGTCGAACATGTGAGTCGCTAAGGGGAGCACCCTCCTTTTGGCTTCAGGCTTTAGCTTATTGGCGATTCTAGTTGCTCGTATAATGTTATCGTTGTAGCTGTTGTTGTTGTTGTTGGTTTTTCTGCTATTCCTCTTTGGTTGTCTTGATTGTTTGCTGTCGCCACTGTAATTCTTAACGCTATCTCTTCTCTTTTGTTGTTGTTTTTTGCTGGCTGTTTTTTTATCATTCTCGTTTACATTGCTACTATCCTCCATTGTGCATTCTTTTGATTTGTGTAATAAGTACTCTTGATGCTTAGAAGCTTTGATTTCTTTTAACTGAATCGAAAAACTTTTGCTGAGCGAGTCGCCTATAGTTTTCCATAGGGTAGATTTGCGCATCCTTGCCTCCCACGGGGCTGATGTTGTCAAGGGAGGGGGGGTGTTTTTGCATCGTTGTAGCCCCTGCTTGAGCTTCGCATTCAGATGTACGATTCGATCCATACTTTTTATGAATTTCATTCGTTTCCAAATTCTTTGGTTTTCTTTCGAGTTGCTCTTCTTCTTTGCTATTTTTCAAAAGTAATTTTTCCAATCGTATTTTCAGATTTAGGTTCTCTGCAGCTAATGACCTGTTACGAGTTCTTTCTTCCAGAAGCTGTTGACTTAAGTTATTGATAATGCCACCGAATTGCCCCAGGATGCAAGAAAACGCGCGTATTTCCTGATGAGGGTGTATGTTGTTTTTGATTCACAGCTGTGCTATCCGTATCTACTGCATTCTGCGGATTGACAGTATGACTACTGGAACCCGAAGCCCATTTATGCATGCCTGTCACGTTGTGGCTTCGATGATTTTTCATTTCCCATGTTATTGATGCCAACGTCTTTATCGATGAAGTACAATTCTTGACCAGCAGCTGTACTTTTTAGGAAAACTAGCTTTATGTTCACTAAGTTTTCCAGAGCTTCAGTAGTCTGTGCTTCGTCTAGGCCATACTCTTTAGTAGCGTAGGAAACAATCTTATCCTCATCAGGTCGCAGTTTCTTCACATTTCATAATTCATCGATGGACATTGATATTATGAGATTTCTATAATCAGTTTCCATAATGCCACTCTTGATGAGCAAGCAAAAGAATTGGATAATTGGTTGTAAAGCTTCAGCTCCTAGTCTCGATAATCCTAGGAGTTCTTTTGCTACTCTTTCTCACAACTTCAGGCATTACATTATGTGAGATAATTTCATGAGTCATCTCGCGAGTAAGCCTTCTCCTCGAATAGGCCTCCACCCACAATTTATCAAAACTAAATAATCCTGCATGTGGCCGATCTGAGGATTTACGGTATATCTGTATTTAAGGCTTTTGCTAGTGGTTAAGGAAGCTTTAAGTTCACACGTGGTCCAACGGACCCAATTTAGATTCAGAATGCTGCTGTTGTATAGTTAATAAATATAATGAGATGTGAGAGGAATTGTAATAGATGTATTTCATTTTATTTCTACGGGTTTACTCGTATGCCTCTTGAAAGATTTAAGCTTTTGTACAGATTTTGCAGTGCAGATTTTGCAGCCCATGGTGTATATACTACCCATTGTTTGGTTGCTCATGGCATCAGGGGTGTGAAAAACCCAAACCCAAGCCTGTTTTTGCAGAGAGCCCAAAAAACCCTAAACCTAGTTACCAATAAGCCCCATCATACCGTATCAGTGAAGCATTACCACTTAAACGAAAACTGTACCGAATTTCCCCATGCTTGGAATGAGGAAGTTGACAAATAGATCCAAGAAATGTTGGACAAGGATATAATTCGGCCATCGTCCTCCCCTTGGTATTCACCCGCTATTTTAGTAAAAAGGAAAGACGCCTCCATGCGTTTTGTGTGTGATTTTCGTATTCTAAATGACGTTACTAAGAAAGACATCTACCCCCTTCCTCGCATTCATGACGTCATTGATAGAATGCATGGCTCACTGTTTTGGACTGCCCTAGACGCAACATCTGCTTACTGGTCAATGCCTCTCAATTAATCAGATAAGGTACAAACCGCCTTTTCAGTACCAAGAGGCAAATACAAATTTAATACAACACCTTGAGGGTTATTGAATGCTGCCACTCCATACCTGTGATTGGTTAGCATGGGTTTATCCGGCCTCATTCCTGATAGAATTCTGGTTTACATGCATGATATTGTAGTGTTTAATAAGGCATTTGACAACCATATAACAAGACGAATTTTGCGCCTATGTTCATGCATATCATCATGACACATCATCAGAACCATGCACAAACCCACATAGGCTACAAAAATGATGTGGCGGGCCTCGAGTTTAACAAGGGAAAACCATGGACATACCCTCTACCCTCTACTATAAAGTAATGGAAAGCAACTCTAAACAAAAATTACTTTTCAGAAAAATTATCTTTTGTCATGATTTTGAGTTTGAATTTCCTCAGAATTTTCACGTAATTTTTGTTGAGAATTGTTTCTTCAATTTGACCCGGTATGGCTAAAGATCACGTGCTCCCTCGCAAATACACATGATGGCACCTTTCTATGATCATTTGCGAACATGTTTAATCCTTGCACATCAAAAATCGAAAAGCTGTAAGAGAGGCTGAAGATTTGTAGTGAAAGCTAAATTACATATCAGTGCTCGCTTAAGGCGGGTTGTTTGAAAATCATTCTAAAGTTGCATGGAAAATGAACTTTATTGAGAACCATAGTCCAATGCAATTGCTATACTTTCTTACTTCTGCTTATTAATGCTCTTGTTTGATTACTATTAGGTCCTAAGTGATGATGAAGGCGATGAAGATGATGAAGACAGTGAAGATGATGAAGACAGTGAAGATGATGAAGACAGTGAAGATGATGAAGACAGTGAAGATGATGAAGACAGTGAAGATGATGAAGACGGTGAAGATGATGAGGATGAAGCAGATATTAAAGACAATGAAAATGTTGGAGACAGTGAAGATCAGGTTAACATTCATGCTTTTCGTGACTTAGTTCCAGTACATAGAAAATGTAAAAAAGCCACTTTTTTGAAATAAAAATTGTATTTTAAAGGCCGTGTTTCCATGTTAGCACCATAATTCTAGGGGTGTGTAATTTAGAAAGGTAAATGTAATTAGAAGATTGAAATGGCTATGAGAATATTATGCATAACCGAATAGCAACAATCCTGAGAGCTACAAATTGAATTATTCCAATCATTGAAAGTACACTAAAAGGTAGAGTAGCCCCCAAAACCCCTGTTTCCATCGCAAATAATGGTGTGATCAAAATTTCAGTAATTTATAGTAAGTTCAACCAATATCCAGCTTTGGATAAAAGGTGCAACACTATTGGCCCAATACTTAAGGAGAAATGAGTATCTAAAACTATTAACTTGTAATTTCAGCTTTCTACCAAATAGATAATTCAAAATTGAGAAGTGTAGGCAATTGAAAATTTCTTCTTGAATGGACGAAATATGGGAGAAATATATAATTAAATGCCTATTGATGCCATTTGTTCATACTCTTCCTGTTTTGTCCCTATTATAACCATAAATGGGCCAGATCCTGATCTCAATAGACATGAGTGTGGCACGATTCACTTTGACATCAAACATGTGGCTTTTTTGAATTTTCTGCCACTTCCTCTTCAGATGAGAGTTTCTGCTTTCCTGTATTTGCTTTGATTCCAAATCCTTTATTCTGCACATATTACTGTTATTTTGGCTACTTGTGTTGTGTGTATATTTGTCTGGCTTAGTATAATTGACTTATTCATGGCTAACTTGAGAGAGCAACTCATGACCTACAATCTTTCTGGTTCTAAGATAATGAAAAAACGTTGATTTTGGAGATAAATATTTATTTTTGCCAGGTGCCATTAGCAATGATAGTCTTTTAGGCTTTTTCTTGATTACCTTCTAGTCTTATGAACTTACTTGGTATTTCAGTTTTGGCTTTTTGTAGTACTCTTGTAGCTGCATCATTCATTGTCTTTTCAACTTAAACTGACAGGGCTTCCTGAATTGCTTTCAAGGGACTGATTGTTGCTGCTTTTACCCCAACATGGGGCTAAGGGTAAACTGAACTTCCATTTGTAGTTTTTCCTTGTAAGAACAGTTGGACTTCCTGGTGCCTCTGAAATTCCTTTAGACATTGTGCTGTCACCTTGAAAGTGTTTGTTTTATCACTCTGAATCCTGTCTGGAAGACTTCTTCTTGGTGAAAACTTCACTAAGGTTCGAATTAATGTTATAACTCCTTGGTCTTTTAGTAGTTGCAGATGACCTGCTCGCGTAACTGCACTTGTGAACAGCAGAATATACACCTTCATTTGTTCAGATGTTTTAAAGAACAATGGATTAGCAAAATCCAAACCTATGTGTGAAAATAGTTTTACAGGGTTAACTCGAAACTGAAGTAAGCTCGCTATGGGGGGGGGCCTCTGCATAATGCTTCGCTTTCTCTTGTTTTCACTGGGTGCAATCTCGGATAATTTGCTGCACCTTACTCCTTCTTTCGCGTATACAGTAAATAGATCTTACTTCTACTAAAGTTGCCCTTACTCCATTCCGAAATACTCGTATATGGCTGACTGGAATGATTAACTTTGTCAAATTGTGTATTCGTGGTAATAATATGGATATTGTTGCTTCCTCAGGAATACTTGCATGTGTCAATCTCCCATTGCACTTCATAATTCCATCTACCTTTTGAACCCCTAGTTGTTCTTTAATACGTGCACTTATTGCATCATTTTCAATTTTCTGTTGCACATTCAGTAACCACATTCTTTTTGCTGCTCTAATCTCTTTGGTAGTCAGTTCTTGTTCTGGGTTGATAAGCTGTTACTCTATATAACTGTATCTCTTTGCTAAAATGATGTACTTCAATTACTGCCGATAAGCCAGGCGTATTTTCTCCTTCATGCACCAAATTCCCTTGAAAAACTCTGACATACTTTCTCAGCTTCACCCATTGCTAAGTTTGTTAATGTCTTTGGAACTTCACCATTTGACAGCCAATTTGTTCACTTGCTTCCATAAAGAGCTCTCGTTCAACTTTGCTGCCTAATCTCCCCTTGAACCAATGTCAACTGGATTATGTTCAACAGGACAATACTGCCAAGATGCCCATTCTGTCAAATTTAGGATTTCTTTGTTTCCCTGTTGAATGCATTACTTCTAGTCTCATACTCTCTTGATCCAAATCAATGCAGTAGTACTGTCCAGCCTCATAAACTTCAAATTGTGGTTTTGAGCTTTCTTTACAGTTTGCATTAATGTTGCTGAGATTTTGGCATACATCATGTCCAATCGCGGTATTGTCTATTGCTTTATGATCCAACTCGCGTCTTTGATGTCAGCTGTTGGAAGTGAATTCTTTGACTACACACCACATATATAGATGCACTGTATGCTTTGCCGGTAGCATCTGCAAAGTCCATGTAATGAAATTTCATCATGTTGCTGAGTCAAGTTTGGATACACATATCTATCAGAGGCAATTTCTCTTGCTTATCTCGGAATTTCTATCCATTCCTTCCATTTCTTTATGACATCTTTGGATTATTACTCCTCCCAAGCATTGCTGTTAATGCAGCTCTCTTGTAGAAGCACCATTGCTGGTAAAATGACTGAGCTTATTAACCCAAGTAAACTCAAATCTGAACTCACCCTAGTCTTTATCCCACTTGACTCTTAGGGACTTGCCTTCACTCTCTTCCCTGCCTACCGACTCCGTGACATATTTTCTCTCCCCGACAGAGTTTTTTGGCATTTCAAATGTAATTTCCGCTCTATTTAAACCTCACTGAGTTCTTTGCTGTTTGTTTTCCATCTGTTCATGTGAAATCCTGCTTCTTTTAGTGTTCTTTTAGCCTTCATGAACTTTGAATAGGCTTCTTCTACTGTTCTTGAAACTGATACTGCATCATCTATGTACAGTGAGGATTGTATCTTTTCCACAAGCTCTGGATCTTCATTTTTATACTTTTCTGAACGATACTGTAATGTGGTATTTTAATAGAATGGACTGGGCTCCTGCCTCAAATATTACTCTTGGTCTTAGACTTTAGTTTCAGGCTTGTCTGCAAAAATATCCCTAGTCCAAAGGAATCTTAATGAGTTTCAATCTTCTTTCTTGATTTCAATCGACTAAGATGTTTTCTGTATATCCCCTACTAGTAATACTTTGTGTTCCCACATTCTCAGTAAGACTTCATGCAACATGAGTGCTACAGTTTGTCCCTTATTTACATATTCATTTAGTAATAAGCTGCTCTTACTATTCTTTGAACTTGCATTAAGCACGATTCTGATTTTGGTTTTTTCTACCCTTTCCCAAATAGCAGGGTGGTGCAGGAGGCTGTGTCTCTTCTGCGAATTCTGCTTTTCTCCTGTCCCTCTCTACAACTCCGTTACGTAATTGCTCCTTTATCACTTTATCATACTGTTTGACAATATTTTCATCCTTCTTATGTCTCTTGGGTTGACCCTTGAATCTGGCTAAAGTGAGCTCATAGTTGTCTGGCAAGGCTGATTTTTTTTCTTTCCATGGTAAATTTACGGCATATCTCCCATTTCTTAATTCTATTCCCTTATTAAACTTTTCAAGTGCTTCATCCCTTTCAGTGTTTCCAAGACTCTCCAATTCCCATAACTGATGTAGACTCTGCTCATTGCAATCTTGCTAAGGGACCATGCATATATGACGTCAGCAATAGGGGTAGGGGATCCGATGAGTTTGAGACTTTTTTAGACATTATAGGAATGGTAGGGATGGGGTCTTTGAGAATTTGAGCGTCCCTCTTCTCTCATTTTATTTTGCATACAAACCGAATAGAATGCAAATAGTGCATAAAACTCCAGCTGCACTTTCATCACAAGAGCGTTTAAAATATTTTCTGGTCAGTTCAGACTAAACAATCTTGTAAAACACCAAATTATGTCAGCTTATGAGGAGAGCTACGTTGTAGAAATAATGGGAATGCAAAACGTTTATTGCTAAGGGATTCTATTCTCTATAATAGCCCCATATCTATTTCACTTTCCATCCATCCATCCACCCTTCAATCCCATCCATCCATCCATCCATCTATTCATTCATTCATTCATTCATCCATTCATTCATTCATTCATTCATTTATTCGTTCATTCATTCTTCTATTCATTAATGATAGCCCTCATCACTTAGCGGGATCTGGACCAGCTCTTCGTCTTTAGTGCCGTTTAGTTATTTCGACTATTAGAAGCTATCATACTTCATTTATCCAAAGCATGTCATACAATGGGCACTACCCGTCCACTATATTATCATCTTTGTGACAGACTTAATGCCTTAATTAATCGTTTTGAGGGGAAGGGGGTTAATGCAGTTTAGACGTCGTGAAAGAAGGGGGTGTGTCAATTTGACACTATGTCGGACAATGGGGGGGTTGCAGTTTTCGAATTTGTTTTAGCCATCATAGATGCATGGTCCCTAAGAAGCAGTGGTGAGATTTACACTTGCTGTGCTTGTTCTTGTTGCACTTTCTTGACTTCCTTCAATAGAACCTGATAAGGTCCATCCAAGTAAGGTTTCTATTGCCATTGGTTGGCCATTCTTCCCACGGTATAACCGTCCCCCCCCCCATGTGCATACACCAAAGGTTTTCAGCTCCTGTCAACATGTCGACATTCAAGATTTGCTTTGCTATAGGTTTTGCCTGTATAATTTCTGCTAGTTTTGTTGTAATAAAAGTGCATTGACTCCCAAAGTCTAGCATGATCCTGAACCCCACCTTTGTTGGGCCTCTTCCTAGTGCCTTGGCAAAGGCTAGCAGTGTTTGCAATACTATCTTTTCTTGTGCTCTTTTGTGCAAACTTGGTATTGATGCCTTGTTTCTTCTTCTCTCTCGTGTACTTTATCGCTCTCACATATAGAGCTGTGATGGTGTCCTTGACAGCTGCTACATTTCTGTCGGTTATTACAATCATTGGCTTTATGTCCCTTTCACTTGCAGTGCAAGCACCTACCACATTTTCTGATTCAGGCCTTTCTCTAACTTATGTCTACTAACTTTTTACATTTCTCATGTGGGTGTTATCCACTGCATTTGGCACAATCTAATTTCTCTCTTTTTGCTAATAGTGCACTTTCTGTCGTTGGTTCAAATCTGGTACTTTTTTCTTTTACATCTTTAGATCTGTCCTTTCCTACACCATGAGCCTCTCTCAACTCAGTATCCTTTAGTAATGCATCTAAGAAAACATCCATTTTCCATTGATCATAACTGTCTTTTTCCCCTGGCAACCAACAGCTTTATTTGTTCTGGCAACTCTGTAACTAGGGACGGAACAATAACACTGGAGAAGGTTTCTTGCTGTATTTGCAAGAATCTTAAAGCTCTGTAATTTACTTTTACATGGTCATGAAAGTTTCTTCGCTCATGCACATCATTCTCATTACACACTGCCTGTGTTTCAATTAAGTACTGGATATGATTTTGAGTTATTACTGACTCTAGTCCAAATCTTTGTTTCAGTTTCTCAATGGCTTCCTTGTAATCTGATACTGTTATCTCTAAGCTTGCAATGGCTTTAACTCCTGTATCCTGAAGTAGACCTACTAGGTAGTCCAATTTATCTATATCTTGTAAGTCTTAATTACTATGTTTATTCTTGTCAAAAATATCTCTGCCAGTTCCTGAACTCTCCAGAGAATGATGCAAAGTCAGTTTAGGTAATTTAGAAGGAGCCTTTCTTTGAACTTTTCCATTTGTTTCATGGGTTTTTCGTTTTGTTTCTTTTTCTTGAATTTCGCTCGGATTAGAGCTCCCTTAAATGCTCTTAACAGTGACAGTGTGCCGTTCGTTTGGACTTTTGACTGTGAAGACGATTTCCTACAGCTGAAAACAAAATTGATGTCCGAACCTGTATTGCAGTTTTCTGATTTACTTAGCTCTTTATTGTCAAGGTTTGTGCCAGCAATCACACCATTGGAGGAATCTTATCTCAGAATGGCTTATATGGGCAGTTACATCCCATAGTGTATTTTTCCACGACTTTGCCCAGAGACCAACAACCCTGGTCTGCTACCAACAAGAAGCCTTTGCAGTAGGTCTTGCAGTGTGGCATTGCAATGTATATTTGGTAGGCTCTATGTTTGTCCTGAACTCCGATCATGACCGATTATCTGTTCTCTTGCCAACCTACAAACCTCTTGACACTACTCCGCCCAAAAACTTCATTGGTTGAAATGCTCACTCCCGGTGCGTCCATGCAGTCTAGTGTGATTTCGTCATTTTTGAATGATATTTTCGAACAAGTTATGAAGTTGTTTGCATTAAGTAAAGGATCCAATGCCGCTTCACTACGATAGGAATATTCGTTTCAACAATTACCTTGAAAGACAAAGAGTTTGTTTGAAAACTAAACAGTACAAACCTGCTGAGAATCGAAGACTGGATGGCCCCTCAAAGAACTGGGCCATGGATTGTACTGAGCACTCCCCCAAACTGCGTCAATGTTAGGAAAATCCTCAAAAAGAACAAAGAGTGGTACGCCTCAATCTATTGCTACCGTTTTTTGAACGAAATGTTGATTTAAAGTCAGATGACGCTCGTAGCAAATGACGGTGAGAAGCGATTACAAGGAAGGTCTGTTGAACGAATCCAATGAACAACTGCATGAAGACATTGCTTCTCGAAGAAACTACCCTCGTCGTAATGGACGAGTTCGTGAATTGCCGGATACTGTACCATGGACTGCTATTAGGGGTCAATCATTTATGACTCTGGGTAGTAGTAGGGCTAGAATTGGATAGGGCATGAAAACTTTTTTTAGGATACTTAGGGGGTATGAAACTTTGTAGAGAATTTTTGAGGGATATGAAATCCTTTAGAGATAAAATCTAAAGAAAATCAACTCAATGGCTCAGTGACTTGATCTAGTTGTTTGAGTTTATCCAATAGCAATTTTTCTTTGATTTAAGTTTTCTGTGGTATACTGTGTTATTGTAGTGCTCTTATTAGCATTCATCACAGCTGTTTGTTCAAATGAAGTTTCAGGGATAAATCAACTTTTTCATGAAAACTTATGTATACCTTATGCAAAGAAATCTCACAAAGATACAACATTGTGTACAGAGGTTTTCCATGCAATATTTCCCAGCAAGTAATTATGCAGAACACATTTTCTATATATGATATTTGAAGTAGATGATAGTAGCAATTGTGACTTTAAAAGTAGCAATGAAGAAATCCTCACCGAAATCCTTACAGGGTAGATAGCAAGAGGGGGTTTGAAATTTATTACTTATTTCTCAATAGGGTATGACAACTTTTAAACAGAAATTGAAGGGGTATTAAACTTTTGACCATTTTGTAAATTCTAACCCGCCCGACACCCAGAGTTATAAATGACTGACCCCTTAGTATTTAATTTTAGATTGATTGTGTTAGTTTTATTAGATGGGGAGAACTGTAGGCTAGGTTACCCGAGTCCATTGTTCAGCTCATTGCAATAGTTGCAATAGTGCTTTTCTCTATTTTCTGTACATTCACTCTTCTCTATTTTAAAGGTAGATATGCTGCCTGTATTCACTTCACTTTCCTCTTTTGTCCCGACATCATAGTTGGTATTAAAGATTTCTCTTTAACCCTAGCCAAACAGTCCAGCATTTTATCCAACCTTCGTCCAACGTTTGTTGGATGGCCAATGCTGGATCGTTTGTCCATCTGGGTGGATGAGGTTTGAAAATCTTCACAAATGTTGGATGATCCAACATTGGAGTGTTGTTGTTCTGAAGTGTTACTTGACGTTGTTGGACCGTTTGACCAGAGAGATGAATAATTATTGGATTCAGTAAACTATCCTGCAATAGTTAGATTCATATTTTGATTAGCTTCTAGCCCACTTTAAGAGCTTTTCTGGTTCGCTTGGAAATCCCTGTACTTATACAGATCACGGCATATTTGCATCTTTCTATAGACGTAGTAATGTTGTATTGATATTGATACTGGAAGGCTTGCTCGCCAGCAATGAAATAGCATTGCTCTGAACATGTTGGCAGGAAAGTATCCAAGACTGACAAAGCAGACAATGCGTGCTGTTACGAGAGCAAACTAGAAGTTCTGATTTTCAGTAGAAAACTACAATTAAATCGACAGAAGACCATGCGACGGTGAGCTGTGGCCATGACATCCAAACTGTTGAAAGCAGACGGAAGTTGATGATAAGATATACTTTGTTGCCAGAACTAATGAAAAATCAATTCAAACTGTCACTCCTGTGCGTTTTCGAGGTGTACTATTGTATGCTTCAGTCATACACCCTGTAGCAAAGGGAACAGCTCTGTGAAGCCACAGACCTTTGTTGAGAGAAGACGGTAGACCAACATCTTTAAGTATCATTTTATACCGTATGGATATTGAAGGACAAACTGACAAGACGAATGACTACCACATCGAAAATTCCTGTTTCGCCTGACTTGCTAAACAAGACAATGGATCGATAATGCTTTGACAACGGAATTGGAGCCAAACGACCCTTTTGAAGACTTATATGAGGCATTTAATTAATAATAAATTACACGTTATTTTATAAGAACCTTGGATATAAGAAACATGAGGCTCAAATGAGGCAAAAATTTAGAAAGAGTTAAGAAGCATAGACAAGCTGAGTTGCAAAAGTAAACTTGAAAATTTTTTAGACTCACTTAGGATACATTACAGACCGGATTTGACAAAATATTATGAAACATCCAAGCAGAAGGGAGAAAAGTTGTTTCTCATGTAAAATATAAAGTGTACACCATTATCTGCAAATCTTGTCTTCTTTATTTTTGAATTATTGAAAAACATTCCAGAAGTTTTTGTCCGAAGTATTTTGTCTGAAAGTTTCAAGTCCGAAAGTCTTTGGTTTATAGTGTTCACGATAATCCTCTATGCAAGAATATTCACAACTGATAAATTTGGATTCTTTAAATTGCAAAATGTTTAAACATAACGATAGTGTCACTTTGCTCTTGCGATTTCATCATAACCTGTTCAAATTTCAGCATGCTCAATATGTGCAAGGGATTGGCGAAAACATTGGAAAAAGGACGCGAGCTGATAAGCCCGCAGTATATGCGTCTGGACTAGAAGGCAGAGAGTTTTTTTTTAAGTTACCCCAAATTGACATGTCATCTATTGGGACGAAACCTATTGATGCACCTCATAGTACACCTGCTGCAACATTTGCAGACAGCAGACGACTGGAGGGAAAAAGAGAACGAAGTTGGGAAGAAAATATGAAAGACGAATTTTGCTTTGGTAGCAGTCTTGAGCATTCACGTATGCCTGGAAGAACAGATGGTAGAATTGGCAGAGGAGATACTACTTCTGAAGCGACAGTGCCGAGCAGTAAGGTAGGCTTTTTATTCCTTTATACTTGTCAGTGCTCCTCGGATACTCAGTCCCAGTTCTGTTTAGTTTATCATTGTTCCGATCCTACTTATTATTAATAACTGTTCTTTATTGCACCGTAAATTGGAAACTTCAGATTGTTATGCCCAGCGTAAGCCTGAAAGTGTCTGTGCTCTTACGACCATCTTACGATCACTTATGCATGTCACATTTAGCATGTCTTTCTATTGCTTCCTGCAGAAATAGCTTTTCCATAGAATCAACCCGTGATTTATTTAGATTTACCCTGCCTACACAAGAGGGTGATGTAGAAAATTGTAGCAGGAGGGGGGTGTCAGGTCTCAAGCCGCCGAGTAACACTCTAACCATCCACCCATTACGTCATCATAAAAGAGGGCACGGGGTACTCTGAAATTCTCATGTTTTATTATGGAGAGGGGAGGGGTGAAGTGGTATGGTGACATACATAAATGACCCTTTATGAATTCATTTCTTCATACTTCTATAAGTAATGCTGTTCTCGCTGTTTCTGCAGTACTAGTCATTTTGCAGTATACTTTAACTTTGTTAATTCAGGCTATCTAATATGAATTTGTTATTTGTTTTTGAGAGAATAGCATGCGTCACTCTTGTTATATAGCAACCGTAGATGTATATTAAGGCATATGCAAATGATCTGACATTTGATCTAGCATCATGTCATGAAAACTATTAGATCGCTTGCACATTGCCTCGGGGCACCCAACATTGTGTTTTTCAACGATAAAGGGATGCATACTAAATTGGAAAATTAAACGAACCTACCTGTAGGTGAAGTTTGATTGAAATTCTGTAAGTCATCGGCCGTGACCGGAAGAGCTGTACGAGATAGTGTACCGCAGCGCATGTGAACCAGTCTTTAGAGTAGTAAATGTATCAATGACAAATAAATACAAGATCCTAAATAGAAAAGGGTAGGGTAATAAAATAAGACGGGAGGGCGTACAGCTCTTCCGGTCACGGCCGATGACTTGCAGAATTTCAATCAAACTTCACCTACAGGTAGGTTCGTTTAATTTTCCAATTCTATTACGTCATCAGCCTAGTTCCCTACAGAGCTGTACGAGATTTTAGAGCTGGCATTGAGACATTTACTTTTTGGGCTTATACGCAAAACTTCAGAAAATCCCATACACATAATGCCTATGGACATAACATGTCACAAAGAGAAACAGTAGATCAAATAATTCATTTTTAACACATTAATTAACTGAAGAGACAGTGAGTTAAATTTGATCGCAGCAACACCTACAAATGAAATCTGTCAACGCCAAGCAAGGTTGGCTGACTTGGCAGCATGATATAACGTTCAGTAAAGGTGTAGCTTGCTTGTTAGATGAAGTTGATACTACTTCATGAGATCAGAAAATAATACTATAGGCCACTGGTACAGCATTAATGTCCTACAACCATGTCTGATGGTGATAGTAGCCTGGATAAATTTCATCTACAAAAATAGATTGTGTGCAGATGATGGCAGTGCCTTAGGTATCAACAGATCAGACCATAACTGTTTATCACACCAGAAAACACCCATTGCACACATAAATGATAATGATAATAAGGCTAGTATGTCTGTATAAACGTAACATGTATCAACAATAATCTGCTGTTTTCAGTCAATTAACAAAGCAGATAAATTTTTGCATTGGGAGAATCAATCTGGGAGCTTTGATGCCACGGTGTCCAAGAAGGTACAAATGTGAACACAAAATGTCACACAGCATGTCAAACATGCATATGATATAGCAGCACTGCCCACAACGCAAGGTGACATGCGCTAAACAAATTATCACATATACTAGTAGCTGCTATTCGATTAACGAAGCATAAAGGGAAAGGAGAACAGATCAGAAAGCATAGATACAATTGATAAGACAATACTGTGTTCGTACATACTGATTAGGCTTTACACGTGACATGCTGCTTATGCGTACAAACATTCAAATCAAAACGGAAGAAGAACAAGATGACCCAGATGACCCAGTACAAATTCCAACGTACATTATAACAGTTGCCTAAGATTGCAAAACAGCAGTTGATGTTCCTGATGAGGCAAGACCATTAAAAAAAAAAGACATAGCAATGTAGCAGGTACACTGGCTCTGAGATAAATAGATTTCATGTAAGATATTGGTAGCAACTGGAAACATAGGCAGGGAAAATATAAATTGTGCACCCAAATAAAGTAGGTTATTAATATCTTGATAATTATAAATATCGTGTATACATAAAATCAATCAATTTCATAGCAACATTGTCAGGCTACATTGTACAGAAATTGCAAACTTATTTTGAAGCCTCGACACAAGCAATTAAATGACCGGGTGAAATTTCAAGCAATATGATAACTTATAAAAAAAAAACATTCATAAGTATCATCCATCATACACCCTGATAATAAGCTGCTTAGATTCCTCATCTGCAAAAAAGTTGATATACTAGGACTCGAAAACTTCACATAACTGCGAAATAGATGTAGTTGTACAAGAAAAGCTGAGGGTCTGATAGCAATTGAACGGAAATACACTACAGTCACTACCAAACATTTTTGACAAAATCTATGGCATACATAAGTTCTTGATCATTAACAACATAATATTGCATCAAATAGAATCGGTAGACTTGCAACAAATGAGACAAGCTGCTAACATGAAGGAAGCTGCTCTTAGTTAGTCGCTAAAATACAAACTAGGACAAAAAACCACGCACAGAGGCGTTGAATAGAACCTCAACTTCAGAAATTTGGCAGTCCATTCGATCAATCCATATCGGTCTCCAGCACTGCGAAACCATGAGCGAAAACATCGGCAAATTCAAGTGGAATGCTGGTTATCGGTAACGATATATGTCGAAGAATTTCAGCTGACAGAAAGCAGCGCAAGTATATTGCTATTTCATTATTAAATGACTCATAAGATATATATGTACCCCCAAAAAGACACGACACTGCTGGGATAAAAAGATCAGTTAAAATGTTACGGTGCAATTTTATCTTTGATGAACACGCTGGTAGATGTATTAAAATAAAGGAAAGGCAATGAATACGTCCTTGTTTTCTGAACATGCCAAACAGTTACTATTAATCTAGACCATTCAAGGCTTGTCTGCTACTTGGGGAGATGATGAATAAATGTTACTAATGTACAACACAGCAAGCTAGCAAGCAACTCTACGCCACAGGATAGCATTTTACACTTCCATCACAATGGCGTCATTTATCTAAGTGCCGGTGACAACTTTATACCCTGTGCCACCAAGACAAATTATCGCAATATACAACCTCCATAACACTGAGGTGCAGTCAAACAGTTTCCAATCCATAGTGATGAATGAAAGGAATAAAATATGTTGCCTAACAACGTGGCACATAACTTTGTTTGATCAATAGTCAAAAATTGTCGACATCTCTGCACGAAGCAGCTAATACGTCAGTGTCAAGGCCATCCGCCAATTTGTCCTCAATCATGTTTGTCGTGTAGGCGATTTTTTCTACAAACCATGACAGTGAGGGACGCGCAGCTAGTTTTTTGAAAGGCAAATACAACGATTAAACCTCCAAAAGGTTCCTGTAACGGTATGGTGAGTGAATGGAAAGGGATTCTCAAATAACAGGATTCAAGTAGAATACATCTCTAGCTTCGCTATATAACTCTTGACAGAAGTCTCAGAAAATGTGCGGAAGAAATTTCTTCTGCGGGGGATATGCCATCCTTTCCAATTCAAGTTGTGGATAAGAACAAAGGCTTAACAATACCTCCCAGGGTTGACATGAAAAACTTTCTGTCAGGAGGCGAAGGCCGATTTGCAGTATTCTGTATACCGCAAACTGCAAACATCATAATTCTTTATAACAACGAGAAGGGAAGTATGCCCCTTTGCTACAATAGTGCTACTCAAAAGAAATGTTGCAAAGAAATGCTAACGATCAGCATAAATGTAGTGAACAATGCTAATGGCATCAAATGCAACTCGACAACATTTTGAAAAAACCTAAAGGAGGATTCTTCTAAATGTTTTATAATAAATTGGTTGTAAATGGCATATCAGACTACACTGAAGGTAGTGATGTGCATGCCTTGTACTTAACTAGCAAACTGTCATATACATCTGGCATCATGTGATAGAGGGCCAAGCAGAGTTGAGAAATCTCAAAATTACAACAGATCTTTTCCTAAAAACCAAAGCAGACCATTTCGTTAAAAATGTAGCTGCCAAGCTTTCTTTAAGTAGAACTGTCCTACAGCTTTTCTGATTTCAAATCTAGTGCTTCTGAAGTAATTTGTAAGCCTTTACTAGATTGTATATAAGGACTGAACTTAGATCAGAAAAAACTTATCTGTCAATAGTAAAATCAGTTTCAAGGCATCCATTGCACTGCACACCATTGAGACCCATAATATTGTCAACTGAAGGACGAGTCTCAGAAACAGAATCATCACTGTGGATTTCATGGACATTTCATTCGTAGTCCAGCTCACCAGAGACTGAATATCGTCGGCTGTGGACAAGTCTCAAGATCATGCCCAGCTAGGAGCTGGTGAGTAGTTCCAAACACATGCCCGGCTTTTGGGGCTTGTTTGAGTTGTTTCAACGGTGTGCCCATCTTTGGGGCTTGTCAGTTGTTCAATGAATAGCATGCCCGTCTTTAGGGCTTGTGGATTGCTCAGTAGCAAGTCCCTCTTTGGGGCTTATGAGTTGCTCAGGCTCAGTAGCATGCCCGTCATCGGGGCTTTTGAGTAGTTCAACAACATTCCAGGCTGGTGGTTCGTGAGCGAAGAACAATAGAAAATGGTCGTCTACACGTAGACCGCATAGGGCGATAGGTATTCACATAACATTCATACTGTATTGCAGAGGCCACAGATCACAGCGCTATGGCGTCCCAACCTTGGTACATGCAATAGGTACAATGGCAGTAGTACTGCTACCCATGCTTCAGCAACTATAGCCTACAAAACATTATGCATTTGTTGCGTTACAAAGGCAGAATAATAAACCCCGGGGAGCTTGAACGCCCTCTGGTATATAAAAAGGGCTCATTTTGTTCTTTGCCATGGGCTAAAATGTGAACGCCCACAAGATACATCACCTCGTTGGTTTTGCTTTTACTGTAATCGACCAGACCGAGAAACAAATACATCCATTCTAGAACAATTAAAAAACACCTGTAAATATTGAATTAGCTCTGAGATAAAGTATAAGTCAATGACTATGCGACATTCTGGTACAAGTTGAGCCTCGAATAGGCCGATCTTGGCTCGCGCCATAGCCTGTAGGTCGCAACTTTCTGTGAAATAAAGGGAATAAATGCTAGAGAAAAATCAAAAGAGAAAATACGAAATACAATACTTAACTGGAGATCGTGGACACCAAAATGGCGCAGCAAGATACCCAAAAGGACGCAAATACAAAGCAACGTATGCACCATTGTATCCTTCTCCGACTGGTTAGCACAAGCACTCGCACACAACTGGTTCACATGCGCTGCGGCACACTATCTCGTACAGCTCTGTAGGGAACTAGGCCGATGACGTAATAGAATCAAAAATTTGGTGCAAGACTTCATTATTATCCATCTGTTGGTTAGAATGCTAGATGCATTGCGCACATACCTAACATTGCAAGGTTCTTTGTTCCCCCATCAAATACTTTATCAATATTGTCTTATTTTGAATAATTAGTGATCCGATCTCCTCAAAAATGCAAATGGTAGACGATATGTTAGGTGAAAAGTCAAATTCGTTTGCATACATGGTTGACATCAACTAATTTTGACACCAAAAGTCAGGTGTATAGTATAGTATTACTTTTGTTCGCACTTTGAACATCAACGCTACACTCCCATTATGAATTCTGCTTAAGGTAGGTTTGGGAGGATAAAGCAAATGATGAAATTATTCAGGAGAGGGATAAAAGCTATTACGCGGATATTACAGAAACTTCGATTGTAGCACAACATTGAAGTAACAAGATTGCGTGTAGGAAATAGGAAGAATAGCAAGAAACAAGAACGTTCTGCTGCTGAAACCGGAAGAATTATGTGCTGGGATAGATTCCGACTTTGTTATAACATACCCAGAGTCGGCGTAATGATTATATTTCAGGGACACTAATAACTTTGCCTATGTACCACTTTGATCGGGTCTGATGCGGGAGAAAATTTGTGGATTTCACACTTTAGAGTGACTAAAACGACATCTCTTAGATTAAAATAAAAACGAGTGCTATAGAATTCAAACCAAAGTGAACTTTGCGTGAAGAAGTTTGACCTATCTTTGGTCTGATCCACTTACGGACAGTTTTGGGATTTATGTCAATAGGTAGTCCTAGTTTTCTATACTGGGTCTGCCAAGTGTTTTGTCGTATATACTGAGTCTGTGGTGTCCAGAGTTTTCTCGCGTATGCCTCGGTAAGAGGGAAGTGTCCACCACTGGTCATGGCGGATTGTCACCGCATGCCCTACAGAGAACGCATACGGCTTGTACTTCGTGAAGAAATGGCGTGAACGAGCACATTTAATAAATAGATCCGATGGAGATGAAAAATAATAGACTTAACGTATAAACTACGATAAGTATACTTATTGGAATGAATCTTGTAGATGTTTTCTCTTAGCATTTCATAAGGCCACAGTGAGTGCGCTTTAACATATTGTGATTGGGCAATGCCGTTTGGGTCTCCCCACTATAGTTACCTTTTGCTTTTGCTTGTATTTAATCCAACTCGTTATATTGGCGACAAAATAGGTTCAACCGCTAGGCAAAATATGCTGTGCAACACAATTGATAAGCTAACCAATGTACTCACAATATTTTCTAGAAAGGTCCCTGTAAGGGAGCGGTCATTATTTATGTTTTATTTATCACCCAAGCGACTCCTCGCCTAAAGCCTGGTTCTCATATGTCATAAAGATCGCAAATATCGGGGATTTTCCCCATCCCCGATTCGTATGATATATGAGAACGAGCAACATTAAGCATCCCAGTCTGTCCCCGACGACCCCAGTCCCATGTCATAAGAATCGTAAGAGTCGTAAGAATAGTAATGAATGCTTTTATAATACCTTAATTTAGCTATTGTCCTGTAATTTGGATGTTTCATGATAGAAACGTAAACAACAAAATAAATAAAGTCCACGAATGAGCATTGAGAATTGCATTCAAGGATACGTCATCAAAATTTGAAGATTTATTGACGAAAGCAGCCTCAGTCACCATTCGTCAAAGAAATCCACAGTTGCTAGCTACAGAAATTTATAAGATCAAACATTATCTTAATTCCAAATTCATGGGTGAAATCTTTGTCGAGAAGAACATCCCATATAACCTGAGAGGTAAAAATCCCCTATCAGTATCAGTTCCACGTACAGATGCATATGGTATTATGACAATAAGGTACACTGGGCACAAACTCTGGCGTCGTTGCCGTTAGAAATAAAAGAGTCGCATACCTTGACAGAATTTAAGAGGAATATAAAAAACATTAATTCAGTGATTGCAACTGTAGATTATGTAAGATTTTTGTAAACAATTTAGGATTTTTATAACTTAAGTAATCAGGTTTTTATGATATAATTAAGTAGTCACTATTGTAAGTAGTTTTTTCTTTTCATTTTAGTTTTTGTTAAATGGTAGGCATTAATTAGTTTTTTAACTACCTTTATCACGCCAACCTTAAATAAATAAATTATTATTATTATTATTATTATTATTATTATTATTATTATTATTATTATTATTAATAACAACAACAACAACTACAATCTCAAGAAGCCATTCTTTCTTTTGTTCTCGATCATTCTTTTACTGTGACTAAATCCATATGGACTTCAGTTCAGAGCAAGATGCCTAAAAATATATTTAACTTTACAATAAGGTACCTCAACAATTCACTTTCCACTCGCAACAACCTTAAAAAATGGAATTTCGCACAGTCCTCAGAATGCTCTTTCTGTCATTTACCAGAAACTCTTCTTCATGTTGTAGCAGGTTGTAAATCTTACTTAGAAGAGGGTCGTTACACCTGGCGGCACAACTCTGCATTACAAATCTTGGCTAACTATTTAGAGCAAGTCCAGGAGCATCTCTTTACGTTGATCTCCCAGGCTTTCATTCTCCTTCCATAATAACGGGAGACAATTTTCGTCCTGATCTTGTTTTTGTATCGCCTGACAACAAGATTTACATTCTCGAACTTACAGTTGGTTTTAAAACCAACCTAGAAGTGAACGCTGAGCGCAAGAGAGCTAAATATCCAATCCCTTATGGAAACACTTAAATCCAAATATACAGATGTTAAGTTTGTCAATCTGTCTATCAGTTCTCTTGGAATTTTTGGCCTTTCTTGCTCTTCTTTTATTGAAATGTGCGATGCTCTAGCTGTTGATATGGGACACCGGCGCTACCTAATCTCAAAACTCCCTAATACCATCATTCGAATGACTTATTACATCTTTTGCCATAGAAACAAGCCGTGGAATAGTCCAGAACTTCTTTCCATCTAAGATGCAATCCATTGTAGCTTTCTTTTTTTTTATTATCCGTGTTTTAACTTTTGTTATCGTTAGTTATTTGTTTTATTGTTATCAGGCTAGCCAATTGTAACTACCTTTTTAAGTGAGGTTACCATTGTATGTAGCGGAATATAAAATGAAAGTCTCCATTGTTATGTTATTCTTTAAATGTCACAGTTTGTACTGGTTGCTTCTTCATTGGCCGGGTGTAAACAATACACCTCAGGCATTTCATGTCCCAAAGTTCAGATACTAAGTATTTTACGAAGGATCCTTGCAGTCCCTAATAAGCACATCTTTTGAAGAGGCTGAATATTTATTTTTTCTGAGATGTTTCTGATGTTGTTGACCATTCCTATTTTGATGGTACCAAGTGCTCCTATCACAATGGGTATTACTTCTGTTTTCATTTTCCACATCCGTTGTATTTCAATTTCAAGATCCTTATATTTGCTTTTCTTCTCTATTTCTTTGCTTGATACATTCTTATCACATGGTACAGTCATGTCTATCAGCTTACAAATTAGATTTGCTGTATCTTATTATTATTATTTGAAAATGTCTTTTTATCTCGGATATGTACAATCAAGCTGCCGGGAATCATCCCGAAACCTGTGGCAGCAAGAAGGTGTTTTGCTTGTATGCTAACATTAATATACAGTTCAGTGTTCAATGCATAATTATATCTATACTATTCAGGTCTTCTTTTATATTGAAAGTGCTTTGCGGAGAATGTGTGCCGTACTTGTGAGGATTATTTTTTGTATTTCTTGTAACTTTGGCTCTCCAGGTAGTGATTTTAGATGGTTTTGAATTCCCCTTTTAACCATGCCAAGTGCACCAACTACAATAGGTATGACAGTTGTCTTAAGATGCCACATTCGCTCTATCTCAATTTGAAGGTCTTTGTACTTAGACAGCTTATCAAATTCTTTAATAGAAATGTTTCTATCTGTAGGGATTGCTATGTCAACAAGAAAGCATGTTTTGTGCTTTTGATCTTTAATGACTATGTCTGGCCTATTTGCTTGAATCGATCTATCTGTATGTACAAACAGCTAAATTAAGCCAATAGTTAAGACTAGCAAAGTTTGTTAGTCTAGTTAATTTACAATGTACATGACAGTCTGAGGTCCTAATGTTCACTGTGGTTGCACCACTCCCGACAGTACTTTCCTCATAATAGATTCACTGTCCATTAGCACTGTCTTTTGCATCCCGTTCACTGTGTTCTCAATCTCAGTTTCAGTGTCTAATACGCTTTGAACAGCCTTCAATAATTTTCCAACTCCTCCTCCTAGACATCCAATGACCAATGGAACAATTTCAACTCTGTGCCCAACCCGATTTTCCCTCATCTCAAAAGCTAGCTGCTGGTATTTATCCAATTTCTCTTTCACCTTTGCTTCAATGTTACTTTCCTGTGGACATGCCATGTCACAAATCCAGACTCGTTTTCTCTCCTTGTCTTCAAGTGTTAGATCCGGCCTTCTAGCCGAACTGCTCTGTCTCATTTTGTACTCGAAGTCCCAAACAAATTTTCCCTTATCATTCTCTAAGACTTTTCCTTTCTCCCACTTCTCATTGTGCCAAACTGCATTTTCATCAATTAGTTCATATTTCTTCGCCCATGCTACAGCTATAACCATCAGTGCTCTGTTGTGACGTCGTAAATATTCTTTGCCAGCCAACGTTTGGCAACCAGCCAGCAGGTGTTGAACTGTCTCCCTATAAGACCCACATAATCTACACATATCTCCCCCATCTGCTATTCCTCTTGAAACTTTCCATGCTTTCGTTTCAACCATTTGTTCCTGAAAGTTCACTATTGCCGCCGTTTTCCTAGGGTCCAAGTTACATTCCAACCACATATGGCACTCCACTTCCTGCTTGCTGAACGTCTCACTTTGAAATGACTTTTGTTTATACATCTCAATTAACGAACTTTCGTTTCCTTTCTTCAACAGATCTTTGATCTTTTTCCAACTTTTCCTCCAGTGTCCACACTGCAGTTCTCCGTCTAATTCTATTCCCTCATCTTTAAATTTCAATGTGTGTCCAACCTCATTTGTCATTTCCTCAGCTGTAGTTTTCAACGAGTTGTAATCTTTTAATTTTGTGTGCCCACACGCAGCTTTAATCCGTCTTCTTTCTGATACCGCCATATAGCAAGCTACCCTGATCTTAGTTTCCATATATACAGCTCTTAAAGATTTCAACCCCCTTCCTCCAACTTTTCGTTTTAAATATAATCTCTCTTCACTTGATTGTCGGCCTAACATGCTGCTACTTCTAAGCTCTCGCTTTATCATCTGGTCTAGCTCTTCAAGCTCTCCTGTTGAAAAGGTACATACATTCATTACATAAGCCACTACAGGTATTACCTTAGTGTTAATTGCCTTAATCAAATTCTTATCATACAGCTCTGCATTCAGCAATGTACTCAATCTACTCTGCATCTCAGCTTTAACCCTTACTAGAACTTCCTTAATGTTGACTCCTTCTGCCTGCTCTACTCCCAAAAATTTGTAAACATCATTCTCATCAGGGTCTAATTCTCTCATTCTTTCTTCCAGAACCATAAGTCCATCGCCTTTAACCATCTTTCCGTGCTTAAATGCTATTTCTGCACACTTTGATATCCCATAGCAAGCACCTGTTTCATTACTTGCTTGGACCAATATCTCGGTCACTGCCTCCAGTTGCTGATGACTTTCTTGATATACCTTCAGATCATCTATGAAGAGACTATGAGTTCTTTTTACTTTTCTTTCTCCTGGCGGACCCATTCTATATCCTCTAGTTTGAGACAATAAAATGTATATCGGTATCTCTGTTAAACAAAACCCAACTGGCGAGTAACTATCTCCTTGTAAGAAACCACAAGAAATGTTTACCCATCTGCTAACATACGTTTTGCTCTCGTCCAACACCTCTAACCTTGTTTGCCACTTTTTCATGTGCGCTTGCAGTACCAACCTAACATCTTCTGGAATCCCTATCCAATCAAAAACTCGCATCATCCAATCATGATGGACACTGTCATATGCTTTCCTATAATCATAATAAGCAACTGCAAGGTTTCTGTGATATGTTTTCACCTCTTCCATGATACAATTGTCAATAAGCAGTTGATCCACCGTACCTAGAACCTCCTCAACGCCACCGAGTTGGCCTTCATCCCAAATTCCATTATTGCAAGCATGTTCCCTCATATACTCCCCGATTATTCCTATGTAGATTTTGTAGGATGTATTCAAGCACGTGATTGGCCTTCGCTCCTTTACGTTACTCAGCTCATTGGTCTTCGGCAACATTACTGTGCGTCCAGCAGGGAACCAGTCTGGTATCAAACTATGATTCTCTTTGATTCTTCGTAGCGCCCTACATAATGCTTGCTGCGCAGGTTTAAACTTTTTCCACCAGTAATTCTGTATTCCATCAATACCAGGCGAGGACCAATTCTTTCTTTTCTTGATTATCTCAGTCAACTTCTCTTCCGTTAGATCAAACTCTTTCACTTCAATACTCATTCTCTTCAATTTTCCTGCAACTTCCTCCATCCATGGTAGGGATGGCGTGACCTTCTCGGTTTCCCATAATCCTCCCCAAAAAGCAACAAATTGATCAATATTGGGAATCTTCCCTGCTCGTGATTCTGATCTATTGACGTTCCTATAAAAATACCGCTCATCTTTTCTGAACAATGCGTTATTCTTCACTCTTTTTCCTTTTACCATCATCTTTTCCAATTTTACTTTCATATATCGCAATTGGTCAAGCAGTTGCTCCCGGTAGGTCATCAATGCAACGGTGGTTGTTTTCGTCCCTTCAATTCTTAATTCTAGCTCCTTCAAAACCTTCTTTTCCTTCCATGAGGCTTTTCGATGCTCTTTCCTGCGATGCACTTCATTACTGATCCGTGCTATCCACTTTCTCAACTCTTTCATCTCACGTTTTACTTCCCTCTCTCTTCTGTTTCCTCCCTTGGATTTAAGTAGTTCTTTGCTCACTTTTGTCTTAATACCTAAAATTGACGCTATTGCTTTTCCCTTATACTCTATTTGATCTCTCAACTAATTCATCTGGCATCTTTTGTTTTGGTAATTTAGCTCTCTCTTGTAACTCAGTAAAATTACTTCTCTCTAATTTCTCTAATTCTGCCAGAAATATGATGTCAAGGGTCTTATCTTCTTCAGTCAGTTCATTCTCGCTTCTGTCTTGTAGATCCTCCACTTCATCAAATGTTTCTTCCATCATTTCCTCTAATGTATTCATTTCCTCTTCATATGTATTTGTCCCTTGATTTCTGTCACCACATTCACTTGTTCTATTAGGTTCTAATCCCTCTTCAAAAGGGGCCACCAGATTCCTCTTTCTAACCAGTACCAAGTTCGATATTTCCGCCTCTTTTCTAAACCTTGTCGCATTATCTCTAAGTGTCTGTGCTCCTATCATTCCTGCGTATATAGGATATTCAACATCCCACCTGTCCTTAACTCTTCTCACGAACCCTCTCCCTTTCTGCCTTTCTTCGGTGTCAATCTGCACAAGTGCTACTTTCATTTCTAACGTCCATTGAAGGTTTTTATCTTTCGTCACACTTCCTCTGTTATCAATTGTTATCTGCATTACTGCTTGCGTTCCCAAGCTTTTCCTGAAGCGCCTAGCATTATCACAAAGATTTTTTGGGCGGTTATTTGTCTTCTTAATGGAAATTCTATGTCCCATCGGTCTTTAATTCTCTTCATAAAACCATATCCTTTTTGCCTTTCTTCCATATCAATTTGTACTATTCTAATCTTTTCATTTTCTCTCCACCCTCCAATTGTTTTTCTATGTGCACTGTTTTCCCTATGGTCTTCATTTTTATCAACACAAATCTGTTGTGCCACTGAAATATTTGAAGCACCATGAATTATGTTAGTTGAATGTTCAATTCGATTATCATGATTAATATCTCCCATTAGAATATAATGTACACGCACGGGTTTAAGCTGTCGATCCTACGTTGCCCGGCACATAAGATTAGGCTATTTACTATATAGGTCCGCCACTTCCTACCAGGTTCCGTTAGTGACAGCACAACATTGCTACCATCCATTCATCAGCACGGTTAACACCTTGAATTACGGATTTTTTTTCGGGGTTGTTCTCCCCTAGATCCGCCGTGTTCTGCTTAGCACAAGGTCACCTCTAGTAGGATGTGGCTCTTCACCACGCACGGCCGATCTTCACCACGGAGAGGCTATTGACTTGCGCTTCACATGGTGCTGGGCTTGGGGAGGCCAGTCTAGGACGCCACACGAGGCCATCTAGGAAAGGTACTACTCCTCCAATAACCCTTGACTTTTTATTATTATTATTTACTATTTCTTCACATTTGCTATCTAGTACAATTGCTGACCGGATCACCCCAGTGACCTAAGGTCAACAAAGGTCTGAGAAACGAAAACATCAATTAAAACAAAACTAAAAGTTAAATAGAGAGAGTCTTCCGCAAAATATGAGCTGTGCTTTTCAATACTATTTGTTGGATTTTCTGGAGTTGTGGTTGTCCTGGGATCTTGTCAAGATGCTCTTGGCAGCCCTTTTTTATCATTCCAAGAGCGCCTACAATCACAGGTACTGTTGTTGCTTTCAAGTTCCACATTCTGCCAATTTCAATTTCAAGGTCTTTATACTTGCTGAGTTTATCAAATTCTTTAACAGCGATGTTCTGGTCTGTAGGGATACTCATATCTATTAAGAGACAAGTTTGTTCTTTGTAGTCTTTTATTATGATGTCTGGTCTGTTCGCTTGAATAGTACGATCAGTGTGTATAGAGAAATCCCAGAGGATCGATACATTTTCTCCTTCAACTACAGGTTGGGGGTGGTGCTCAAACCAATTAGTGTGTGTTGATAACCGATAATGTTTACATATGGTCCAATGTAGATACTGGCCTACTCTATCATGGCGGTTCATGTATTCGGTTGGTGCTAGTATCGAGCAACTAGCTATAAGATGATCAATTGTTTCAGTGAATTTGTCACAAAACCTACATTTATCATCTACACCAGTCTTTAGAATGTTTGCCTGGTAGTTTCTTGTAAACAAAGATTGGTCTTGGGCAGCTATAATGAAACCTTCAATTTCTGACTTAAGTCCAGAGCTCCGTAACCACTGATGGGTTGCAGTTACATCAACATCAGCTTTCTGGCATCGGAGATTATACTTTCCATGTAGTGGCTTTTTAAGCCATTTCTCACCTAGCTGTGTCAGACCACAGGCTTTGGCAGCTTGTTTGACCATCTTGGCTTGTTTTGTGGCTGGCAGATCAGGATGTGGAGGGGTTCCAATGTTAAAATCCAAGTCTTTTTCGTAAATTCGTGCTTCTTTCACAACTGAATGCAGCTTATTACTTTTGTGGTGCTGGTAAACTAACTTTAACATCCAATCAGAAGTTGTTGATAGGTATGCTGACATTGCTATAGTGGTAGTTTTGTACGCCATTTCAAGTTGTATCATTCCCCTACCACCATTACTCCTAGGCAAGTACAAACAGTCAACATCTGCTTTGGGATGATGCATACGGCGTGATGTCAGCAAATTTCTAGTCTGTCTATCCATTCTTTGGAGGTCAAGGAGGTTCCAGTTAATGATGTTATAGCTGTATTGAACAACAGGGACGGCTAATGTGTTTATTGCCGCAATACGGCTTTTGGAATTGAGCTCTGTCTTTAGTACTAATCTGATTCTTCTGTAATACTCTTTTCTAACCTTTTCCTTCATAGCAGAATGGTTTATCCCATTACATTCATGCACTCCTAAATACTTATATGATTCTCCTGGTTCTAGCTCTCTAATGATAGTATCAAAGTCAAGACTGATATTTGCAGTTTTCTTAAGGGCACCTCTAAGAAACGATGCTTTAGCGCACTTATCAAGTCCAAACTCCATTCCAATGTCATTGCTAAATCCTTTTGCTGTAGTTAAGAGACCTTCTAGTTCATAATCATTCCTAGCGAAAAGCTTAAGGTCATCCATGTAGAAAAGGTGGTTCACTTTTGTTTCAAAAATCCTATAGCCATAGTCTGTGTTCAATTCACTTGACAGAGGTATGATGGCCATGCAAAAGAGAAGTGGCGAAAGAGAGTCACCTTGAAAAATCCCTCGTTTGATTCTAAGACATTCAGACCTACGAGTGCCAGTATTGTGTGAGAGAAATAGACGAGTTTTCCATTTGGTCATACTAATGCTGAGAAAATTAGAAATTATAGGTGAGATCTTATACAGCTGAAGAGCTTTTGGTATCCATTCATGCGAAACACTATCAAAGGCTTTCTTGTAGTCAATCCAGGCAGTACTAAGATTCCGTTTACTTTTACGGCAGTTTTCTAAAACCATTTTGTTTATAAGGAGCTGGTCTTTACATCCATACGAGTTCCTTTTGCATCCTTTTTGCTCTTGTGGTAAAACTGAATTTCGCTCAAGGAAGGAGTACATTCGGTCGGTGAGTATTGACGTTAGAAGTTTGTATGTCGTTGATAAACAGGTAATTGATCTGTAATTTTGGGGGTGTATGGTTGCTTCGGATTTTGGAAGGAGATATGTTGTCCCTTCTGTGAGCCATTCAGGCGCCTCTTCTGGATTCTGCATGACATATGAATGATTAACTTGAATGATCCCAATAATTTTGAATTTCCTACCCCGCATGCTGAACTACAATTCAATGGACAAAACAGCCCTATCGAGAAAAAAGACTTCATGGTATTTTTAAATATCGTGGGGAAGCTGACAGACGATATAAGGGGCCTCCAATTAAAGATTGATGAATTGGGTTCTAAAAACGAAAGGCTCCTTAAAGAAAACTGTGACCTGAGATTAAAGTTGAATACCCAATTGGAGCTGATTAATACCACCTCGAACAAACAAACAAACATACAATACGAACAAATTCCAAGCACAAAGATACACCCTATTGATCCTATCGCCCACTCGAACAGTAAAAAGGATAAAATACAGCATGACTTAGCCACTCAATTAAAAGAAGTCCAAGCTCGCAAACATCAGCAATATCTTAGACATAAATCAGAATTAAACACCAAAATAAATCCCAACAGTGCAAAAAAAGAACGCGAACAAACATCTTATAACAAGAAGACAACAAATATTAAAAACAAAAACCACAATTACAATGTCAACAATAACAGGAATATTGATGTTAACGCCAACAATCAAATATACCATGGCGAATGGAATAATAGTGGCAAGAACAAAAGGAACAGCAGAAGCAAAAAAAGCAACTCTCATTCCTCCAAAGGCTCCCAAGTGGCATCCAAAAGCAGTAACATCTGCAGTGTTACCAGGAAAATTAATCCGAAGCAAGATGACGAAAGTTACGATAATAATAGTAAATCTAATGCTTCAAAGAAGGTCCTCCTTCTAGGAGACTCTCATGTTCGACGAGTTGGTGAATCGGATTTTCTCGCCAACTGTTTTATTGCCAAAGGTATCGGAGGTCTACTAAGTGGTCAACTCATGTCGAAACATAGGGGATCAGTCAATAGTATCTTACCAAGTGTTGATGAAGTTGTTATACACGTGGGCAGTAATGACATTAGTAAAGGCATTAGTCAAGAAAAGGTTGTAGAAAACATTACTTTGGCATGTAAAAGGCTCAAGGAGGTCAACCCCAACGTTCGAATAATTGTATCCTCGATTCTCCTACAGAAGTATGACACACCGAAAAATCTATACATCGTTGAGTCTAATGCTGCGCTGGAGCGTAACTGCTTTTCAAATGGTTGGGACTTCCTTAACAATTCTAACATTGCATTCAAACATATAGATAAATGGGGCATGCATCTTACCCCTGAGGGATATCATTTGTTTGCAAGCAATCTTCATGCTCACTCGTTTAGCGGGTGACAAGCACACTAGAGGAGCGCAGGTTGGTGCTAGCCATTCTATGATGGCATCCCTGAATGTTAATGGGCTAAGAAGTCACTTGGACGAAGTTAAAATTCTAGTGAACAGTATGGGATTAGATATATTAGCATTAAACGAGACTAAGCTAGATTACTCAATCGAGCATCAAATTACAGACATCAATGGGTATAAGCAGCTGCGCCTTGATAGATCTCGCTGTGGTGGCGGGATCTCCATATATGTCAAAGATAACCTTAAGTTCCTACTCAGGAAAGATATCCCTGTTGAAAATATTGAGTTACTCTGCATTGAAATCCAACCACTAAAATGCAAATCTTTTCTCTTTGTTGCCTGGTATAGGCCCCCAAACGATCCAGTTTGCACCTTTCAAAAATCAGAAAGAGTTCTTTCATATCTTGATAAAGAGGGCAAGGAAATCATTCTTATGGGTGATATAAACTGCGATCTATCCCAGGAATTGGAGGGACTTTCGTCGGATAGCAATTCCAGGCATTTACTTAATTTATACCAGCTGTTCAGTCTTAAACAGATTATTAAAGAACCAACTAGGGTCACATTATCAACATCTACACTCATTCACCATATAGCTACGACTTGCACGGACAATGTTTTAGATTCGGGGGTACATAAAGTAGCGTTGAGCGACCATTACATGGTCTTTTGCAAACGGAAACTCAACGCTGCCGTTGGTGGGAGCCATAAGATGATTAAAACTAGAAATATGATTTCTCGATCTCTTGGGCTGATACGGTGTGCCAAAAGGTTTTTACCTTTTGAGTCACTTAAAACTCTGTACGCTGGTTTGGTCGATCCACATTTTCGCTACTGTTGCACAGTCTGGGGTGTCTGTGGACTTACTGAATTACAGCAACTACAGAAGCTTCAGAATCGCGCAGCCAGAATAATAACTGGAAGCAATTTTGATGCTCCTAGCAAACCTTTAATCATGGGCCTAGGTTGGAAAACGATCGAAGAACTTATCCAATATGAAACGCAAGTACTTGTCTACAAAGCTAGAAATGGGCTTGCCCCTCAGTACCTCTTCGACATGTTGGTTGCAAACTTTTCTGAGGCCACGTATAATCTACGAAATACTGCCACAGATCTCAAGCTGCCAAAGAGGAATTCCTCTAATGGGCAGAAGGGCTTCTCCTACAAGGGCTCGAAAATGTGGAACAGCCTACCAACAGAATCGAAGCTAGCACCTAACCTTGCCTCCTTTAAAATGTCTTTGATGCATGATGCATGAATTGTATATAGCTTGAAATTATTTTTTTCTTTTTTTTACCAATATATTTTTTGTACTTTTATCATTGTATCTTTAATAATTTTGTAAATAATATTTTATATAACGGTATATCGCTTTTAGGTAGTAGACATTGTAATTAGGCATTTTTTTTTCTTTTCAAATTTATTTTTCAAAACATGTATTGTATTTAAATGGAGAGCCCCTTGAAAAGCAGCTGTAGCTGAAGGGCAACCCTCCTTAAATATTTTTAATAATAATAATAATAATAATAATAATAATAATAATAATAATAATAATAATAATAATAATTTTTTTAAAACATCTTCATTCTATCATAACAATTAAATTACAATTGTACACCTCACTAATAAAAGGCAGTGTAAAATTGGCTGTTTCAACATCGGTAGATAATGTGTTAACAATAAAACGGAAATGATAGTACTAAAAATAAATAAATAATAATAATGATAATAATAATGAAAAAAAAAACGTAGACCAAAAAGAAATAGAGAGTGAAAAAGAACAGGAAAATGAAACAGATAGAAATATAAGTCATTGTTAGAAGTCCATTAAGGCTGGATTAGACCAGTCTTTGTTTCGGCAGCAAAATATATAATAAGTACAGCGAATAGATATGTTCATGATCTTCGAAATTATATGACGTTGAAGGGTCTCTGACATGTCCAAGTCTTTCATCATCTTGACCAGTGAATGACACGAATTATCCAATACTCCTATAGCGCTCATTGAAACATTCACAAAGTGTACCGCATTATATGAAGACGATAGAGAGAGAACAAGGGACTTATATTTATTCAGCTTACGGTCACTGTTGACCTTGAGATAACTCTCAAAACCAACCGTAAGTTCAAGGATGTATAAAGTATTCTTATGTTTATTATGCAAGATGAGATCCGGTCTAAGTGCATCCCCACTAATCAAGCTTGGTGTTAGAAATGAAGGTGAATCAGCATAAATAGACCATTCAGGGAAATATGACAAACTTTTTGAAAGACACAAGAGAACTGAATCGTGCCTCCAATTGTATCGTCCATGGTCGAGATAGCTTTTGCAGCTTGATACTATATGCTGCAAAGTTTCATTTTGTAAACAGAAAGAACAAGATGGTGACTGGGCGAGAGACCATTTATGAAGGTTTTTTCTAGTAGCCAGAGCCAGAGTACGAACTCTGTCTTCGTGGTGAGTCTGGATGGCCTTTAGTGCATGCTTAGTATTTCTATATTGATCGTATTGGATATTGGTGTGATGGCTTGTTTCATTCCAAAGATTAACAATATCATGGTTGGGAGACGATTTCAAAGCATCCCTAATAGTTGTCTGGCATTGCACAAACTTTGTGGAGGGAAGAACAAGGCTCATACCATATTTCGATTTATTAATAATAAGACTACTCAGAGTGGCACTTATGGGGAGCTCAAGCCATTGCCTGATGTATTTGGAGACAATGCTGTCAAGGTTTTCAACTATCCACGTTTTAGAAATATCGGCGACAGTTAAATTCCATGAGATTTTAGATAGCAGAAAGCGATGATAGATGAGGAGCTTGTTTTTTGGATGACAAGGTAGATCATTGATTTTAGTCATAAGAGTAGTAGTTATATCAAGGAGATCAGACATATGCTGTAGGTTATTCATGCTGAAATTGAAATATCGGCCTAAATACCTAAATGATTTGCCATTGTCAACCGAGGGAACAAGAACGTTATTTATGATGAGTTTTGGAAGAAATTGTGTAGAGGAAGTTGAAGCCTTCTTTATACCAAACGTTGAACATTTATCAACTCTAATTACCATTCCTGCCCATGTGCACCATCGAGAGGAATGATTGAGAAGCAATTGGTTTTCTTTTTCAAGGCCAGTTATAACGGCAGCATCGTCTGCGAATTGAAACCAGCGGACAGGGCAAAGGGAGTCAAGAGAAAAGCCAAATTGATTGAATTTCTGATTAGAAATATAGTGGATGAATGTATTAAAGCAAAGGTTGAAAGTTAATGGGCTAAGACAGTCCCCCTGGAGAACACCTCGACCAACTTTAATAAATGGTGTTTGGTAGCTATTAGTTACAATTGAAGTGCGGAAATCAGTATAAAGACTGCGAATCAAGTATTGTATTTCATCAGGAATGTGGTGGTATGATAGCACAGCTGGAATCAAGTTATGATGAACTTCACCAAAGGCATTTTTGAGATCAAGCAAGGTAATGACCAGAGACCGTTGTTTAATTCTGGCTTTGTTGATTATATTAGCCATTTGTGCAGTGTGTTCAAAAGTACCTGAGAGTTTAGGAAGAAATCCCTGTTGAATACGGTGCTCTAAATACCCATTGTTTGATAAGAAAGTAAACATAGAATCTCTTATACATGATGTCAGAATTTTCAGTGGAACACTCTCTAATGTTATTGGTCTAAAATTGGCTGGTTCAGAGGTTTCGCCCTTTTTATGAATCAATATCGTACATGCACTTTTCCACTCGGTAGGAACCTCACGGGATAGCCAAATAACTCTTATAACTTCAGTGATAAAAGACCTGAGGTAAGGGCATCTTTTATATGGAATGATTGAGATTTTAAAAGATGCCCTTACCTCAGGCCTTTTATCACTGAAGTTATGTAAACATGTAAACAGGAAGAAATACTATCAAGTCAATAAGCCTCCTAAATGGAAAGTGAAAATACAGAAAGAGATTGATCTTCTACGGGCTGAAATGTCAATTTTTAATGAAGTTTCAAAAGGCGTTAATTTGAAAATCAGAAAGCTAAGGAAAATTAAAAGGAAGTACAAGATCTCCGACGAGAATGCACTCTTACCTACTAAAGAGTCATTGAAGCAAAGAATGCAAGTAAAAGCACAGAGATTACGTAGATTTGATAAACGAGACCGATTTTACAGACAGAATAAGATATTCCAGACTGATGCAAGGAAGTTTTACAGACATATAGGAAAAGGGAAAATTGATGTAAAAGAACACCCTGAGGTAAAAGAAATTGAGGAATTTTGGAATAATATATGAGGGAGTGAAAAGCAATTCAATCACAAAGCAGAATGGATGGAACGACAAAAAGAAAGAATGAATGAAGTTGATGAGCAGCAATGGGAAAAGATAGACTGCTCTGAGTTACGTGTGACACTTGGAAAGTCTCAGAAATGAAAGTCACCAGGCATAGACAAAATACCCAATTTTTGGCTGTACTCTCTTAATGCGATGCATGACTATCTTGCATTTTGTCTCTCATATTATTATTATTATTATTATTATTATTATTATTATTATTATTATTACGCCAAGAACACAAAGAAAAACTGAGGTCCCAGCTTCCATCCCAAGGTTTTATCATATCCTTCCTTTTAGATCACTCTCTGGTAACTCTCAACTCTTTGTGGTCCTCTACACAGAGTAAGCTGCCTAAAAATATTTTCAATTTCACTGTACGGTACCTCAATAACACGCTAGCTAATCACACAAATCTCCACAAATGGAAACTCTCACCGTCGCCCGACTGTTCTGTTTGTTTGCATCCTGAGTCTCTTCTTCATGTTGTATCAGGCTGTAAGTCTTATCTTGAAGATGGCCGCTACACTTGGAGACATAACTCAGCTCTACATTTTGTAGCATCAACACTACAATGTATTAAAAACTCCACTCTGTATGTTGACCTCCCAGGTTTTCTCTCACCTTGCATTTTGACAGGGGACCTATTGCGTCCCGATTTGCTTCTCTGCATTGGAACGGATACGATCTATATCGTCGAGCTTACCGTTGGATTTGAAACCAATATAACTACCAACGCAGATAGGAAGCGTAACAAATACCTGCAGCTCACTCGTGACCTCTCTTCAAAATACCGTTATACCAAATTTATCAACCTCTCTATGAGCTCTATAGGAATTTTTGGGAAATCCTGCAAATCTTTTATTGAAATGTGCAATGATCTTGGTATTGAAAAACAGCACTTAAACTATATACTAAGCAAAATTACAGCCATCATCATTCGATCCACCTATTATATTTTCTGCATGAGAAACAAATCCTGGACTAACCCTGATCTTCTAACGTACTAAGAATTATAGCTACATCTAACTACTTCACTGTGTATGGACTTGTATTCCTAAGTGCATTTTTTTGTTTTTTGTTTTTTTTTTTTTTTTTGTTTTTTTTTTTTTTTTTTTTTTTTGTTTTTTTGTATTGTATGATTTTGTTGACTATGTGTGTAACCTTGTCTGCCAGATACAAATTACCTATACTTAGAGAGATTTGTATTTGTATTAGTAATTTGAATATATACATGAGAAGTTTCAAAACAAAAAAAAAAAAAAAAAATTATTATTATTATTATTATTATAATAATAATTATAATAATAATTTATTATTATTATTATTATTATCAATTACCTTTACATCCAAAAAATAAGCTTCAATTATACAATCGGTACTTTCTCAGTAAAATCAGTTGGGATCTCACGATAGCAGACATAGATGCAACGTGGATAAAGCAAAATCTGGACATGATTTGTCACGGATATGTCAGAAAGTGGTTAGATATACCTGTAAGCGGAACAGTTGAGATATTGCAACTATCTAAGGCACAGTTTGGCCAGGAAGTCATTGATACAAGTACAAAACATACTCTCTGTCAAGTAACTTTCCGTAAGTGCCTGAAAAACTCAATAAATGAAGACATTCGATATCTGCATAATGCAACATCAGAAAAGGCTAACATCCAATATGACTTGTTCCATACAACAAGACTTGCACTAAAGAAGATCCGGGAAGACAAAAAATTGAAGGTAGAGTCATTGCAGGTTCAGAGTACAGTAATAACAGAGTTGTGGAAAACAGCACTCCCGAAGGCAAAAGATTTTTGGTTTAAAGTGCAACATCGTCTTCCTAGGAACATCTTTAATTTTACCGTAAGATATATGAACAACTCTCTTGCTTGTTTTTCCAACTTAGCAAGATGGGGTATCAACGTCAGTGCAAGCTGTACATTCTGTAGGGAGGTTCAGACCACGAAGCATATTGTAGCGGGCTGTGCGTCATGTTTAAATCGCTACACATGGCGACATAACTCGGTGCTGTTAAACTTAGCTAACTTTTTGCAACCAATTGTCAAGAAGCTTTACTGTGACATTCCATCGTTTTTATCACCTGAAATTGTGACTGGTACTGCTGCAAGACCGGATCTACTTGTTGTGGACAGAATGAACAACTTGTTCATAATTGAGTTAACAGTAGGCCACGAATCTAACACGGTGGCAAATGCTACAAGAAAGGCAAAGAAATACGAACATCTTTTAAATGATAGTGACCTGAAACGTTCGCATCGAAAAATCTGTTTTGTAAACCTCGTGATGACTGCTATCGGCATCTACTCAAACCATTCAGAGGAATTCTTCAAAATGCTCAAAGATCTAAATATTGACAACAATGCCGCAACGTACATTTCTACAAAACTAACAGAAATTTGTATACGCTCGTCTTATTATATTTTTTGTATGAGAGCAAAGGAGTGGACAGAGCTGAATCTAATGAACTTCTAAGTTGAACATTACATTTCTCTTAGTTAATTATTTTGAAGCACCTAGGCGAATGCAGGCAGACTATGCCTACACAGTAGAGAGTAGTCTGATTCTGGTAATAGCTTTGTAACTTAAGTAGGATTATCTTTTATCTCAAATTTTTGCTTTCAAGTAGTATGTAATCTTAGATTGATATTATCATGAAAAGTTTCCTTTATTATTATTATTATTATTATAATAATAATAATCGATGATCAACCTCGATCTCAAGAATGCCTTTGGCGAGGTTGATCATCGACTCATTGTAAGCAGTCTTCAATACCATCATGTTCCGCAACATATATTATAGACATTATTGTAGACATCTACCATGAATTCACAACATCAGTTGCAACTAAAGATTACATAACTCCAGCGATAAAGTTTGAAAAGGGTGTTTTACAAGGTGACTGTCTTAGCCCCCTTATTTTCAATATGATCTTTAACACCTTTATCCAGAGCCTGGAAAAGAGTGATGAACTGAAACATATGGGTTATGTCTATCACAGAATTTTAAACCCAAAAAACTGGTTCCAGTTTGCTGATGACGCCGTAGCAGCTACATCTAATGAGTACGAAAATCAAGTGCTTTTGAATATGTTCACACGATGGTGCAACTGGTCACATATGATAATCAGAACGGATAAATGCATGCCATTCGGTATTTGCAAGAAAGGATCTAAATCAGTGCCATTCAAGCCTAAAGTCTATGCAAACGGTAACATCATCAGATCCCTTGAAGAAGGAGAAAGCTTCAAATACCTTGGAAGGTGGTTCAATTTTGAGATGGACAATCAAAAACATAAAGATGAGTTATTACAAATTACAACACAAATCATGGACAGGATCAGCAGTCTACCTCTTCATCCAAAAAATAAGGTATGGCTCTATTCTCATTATCTAATGAGCAAATTGTCGTGGCATTTGACAATAGCTGATATCGATCAAACATGGATTATCAACAATCTGGACTCTCTTGCTCATAACTACATTCGTAGATGGTTAGAAATCCCTGCATCTGGTACATTATCTATAGTCATGTTGACAAATAGTCAGTTTGGTCTAAATATTGTGGACATTAGCACTAAATTCAAACAGTGCCAAGTAGTCATGAGACAGTGCTTGAAAAAGTCTTGCAATCACGAAGTAAATCACTTGGTGCAAGTCTCCAGTGATAAGAGTAAGCAGTACGACACCTTTAATAGCACAAAAAGTGTCGTTAAATCCATCAGAAATGACACTACTAATAAGATAAAAGAAAGTCTCACAACGCAAGGACTGGTGATTCGTCATGTTTGGGACTCTATCTTAGCAAGTACAAAAACCGCTTGGACCTCAGCACAAAAAAGTTTGCCGAAAAACATTTATAATTTTACCATCAGGTACTTGAACAATACACTGCCAAATATGAGTAACATGTTTACGTGGGGTCACTCTGAGAATAAGGCCTGTCCTCTGTGCCACCACAACCAAACTCTGGGTCACGTGGTTGCAGGTTGCAAGAGTTCCCTTGACCAAGGGAGGTACACATGGCGACACGACTCCGTCCTCAGCTACATCGCAAATACATTGTCTAGATTCTGCAAGAATATATACGCGGATATTCCATCCTTTGCATCCCCATGTGTCGTAACAGGTGATAATGAAAGACCTGACATTGTTCTTGTTCATCAGAATGTCGTAACTATCTTGGAACTTACCATCGGCTTTGAAACAAATATGGAGGGAAACAGCAAAAGAAAACGCAACAAATACAAATCGTTGAAATCAAAATTACTGACGAAATATGATGACGTTCGTTATGTTAATGTGTCTATGAGTGCTTGCGGGTTTATAGAGAAAGACAGCAGAAACTTCTTTGAACTCTTACGATGTATAAGGGTGCCAGAGAATGAAATAATGTTCCTAACCAAGCGGATAACAAATATATGTATAAGATCGTCGTACTTTATATTTTGTCGAAGAAACAAAGAATGGACATCTCCTGAACTTTTAAGCTTTTAATGATTGTTTTTTTTTAAGAACACTTTGATCTGAACTGTGTGAGTATGCAGCCAATGCCCAATTTTGGAGAGTTGGCTGGATAGATTAACTTTTAGCTTTTATTGTACTTTTTAAAATTATTTTGAATGAAAGTTTCCATTATTATTATTATTGACTTGATAGTTTTTCTTCCTGTTTACCTTAACTCCGACTTGGGCTGTTATTGCTTTTGCTGTAGAGTAAACAAGTGCATTTGAGGAGGTCAGATCACATTCACGCTCACTTAAGATTTCCTTTAAGGCAACATTGTAAACTTTAATGCTTTCATTAAGGTTTGAACCACAAGCCAATTTAGGAAGAGGTTCTCGGTCAGATAATTCTAGATGGCTGGTTCTACTGAATTCATTTAATATTTCTTTACGAGCATGTTTAATTTCATGGTTATATTGTTCTGCAAATAATTCTGTCACATCGGCTTCATGATTCACTTTCTCGGAGTTGCGAATGTCATTAATTAGTTCTTGTACTTCATTATCATTAAAGTTTTGAGCATCCACTACTAGTTGACAATTCTCGTTACTAGTCTTTTCCTTAGTGGTATCCTTCATTGATTCAACAGCGGTATCTACATCCACTTCATGTCTAATCTGGTCGATCTCAGCATCTGAAAGTCTTTTATTTTTGAATATGTCTCTACGTACATTTCCCAATGTGTTTGGATTTGGATACTCACGTACATTTGGTCCGACTATATTTCTCCATTCAACAAAAGTTTGCTCCGTATTGTTGGTATTTGGTCTAGATTGGGCGATGTAAAACGCTCTCAGAACATTTTTATAGTCCTCTCGAGTCCATTTCATTCGTTTTGATCTTGTCGAGTTATTTGATGTTGTCACTATAGGTTCAGGGTTAGGAAAATCCTGGTTCTGATAACCTGATAGATCATCTGTTTGAGAGTTCATTCCAGTAGCAGAGTTTTCGACCTCAGGCTGGTTTCTCCCTGAGGGACGCGGCCCTTGTTCACCCGCGCGACGGCCGATGCGGTATGATTTGGTTCTGGTTTTCATTATGAATGAAGATGCATTTTATCCTTACTGCCAAGGGACTGAATATTTCGCGCCAGATGTCACCTGGAACTTCAAGTCCACGCGTATTTAGTGAATTTAAGGTTGCACAACCACCAGTGTTTTTATCGAGACACCATCTCTAGGTGAATGCCAACCAAGGCTCAAGAGCTGATCACCTGCCCATGAGACAGACTAGCCCCCGCCGGATGCCAACCCGGTATTTCGTAGTCTCGGGGAGAGCTAACAGGTGCTACACATTGCTCAAGGGTGACATGGAGGTAGTTGTGGCTAAAGGTAACCTCATTATCCTACGTCGAAACTCCATAACCGGATGTAGTTTTTTGTCATACCCAGGACATTTATTATTATTATTATTATTATTATTATTATTATTATTATTATTATTATTATTATTATTATTATTATTATTATTATTATTATCATTATCTCGTTCCCACTGTCAACATTGGCAGTTCTTTTAAATATCTCGGCAGATACTTCTCCTTCTCTATGGACAACGTTGAGCACAGGTCTATTTTATTGGAAACCATTAATGACTTATTATGTACAATTGATAAAATCCCTTGCCATCCTAAAAATAAATTATTGCTATACCACCGCCATGTTCTCTGTAAAATTTCTTGGCACCTCACAATAGCTGATCTTAGCAAAACGTGGGTAATTGAAAACCTAGATAACAAAGTTGCGGATTATGTTCGTCGGTGGTTTGAATTGCCAATAAGCGCCACCTTAAGTAATCTCATAATCAGCAAATCAAACTATGGCTTGAGTCTCATTCTTCCATCTACCAAGTTTATACAGTGCCAAACCATAATTCGGAATGCATTAAAATCTTCTCCTAATTCTGATATAAAGGCTTTGTGGCAGGATTCTAACACCTTTACCAACATTCAATATGATCAGTACAGAAATGCAAAGCAAGTTCTCAAATCCACTCAAACTCATCACCATCATCGTATAACAAGTGAATTAACATCGCAAGGGCTAGTTATTTCATCGGTTTTTAAATACGCTTCAAAGGTTACCACCAGCATATGGTCAAACGTTCAACAAAAACTGCCCAAGAATATTTTCAACTTTTCTCTGAAATACTTAACAAACACATTGGCAACTCGAAAAAACCTTTCAAAGTGGTCCATCTCTCAATCATCAGCATGTTCCTTTTGCCTTCAATCTGAAACTTTACAACACATTGTCTCTAGCTGTAAGCTGTATCTAGAGCATGGTAGGTATACCTGGAGACATGATTCTGTCTTAAATTCCATAGCTAAGACCTTTTCCACACTTCCAGATTGCTCATTATATGCGGATCTTCCTACTTTTCTATCCCCTTCTTTTATCACAGGTAGTGCGTTCCGACCCGATCTTCTCATAATTACTAAGGAAAACGTCCTGTATATTCTTGAGCTCACTATTGGTTTTGAGACTAATATACAAATCAATAGTGAGCGCAAGGCTTCAAAATATCACCATCTACAACAAACTCTTCTTCCAAACTATAAACAAATCAAATTTATAAATCTTTCTATGGGGGCCCTTGGCACTATTGGGTCTTCCTCTGAATCTTTTATTGATCTTCTTAAATCTCTCGGTTTTAACAACAAAGGCCAAAAACACATTTTATCTAACCTCATCAACATAACTATAAGAAGTACATACTTTATTTTCTGCTGCCGGAATAAACCGTGGACAAGCCCTGACTTACTACACTTATGAGAACTACTGTCAATTTTTTTTTTTTTGTTTTTTTTCTTATTTCATTTTATTTTATATTCTAATCCATTGAGTATTTTTTTTTCTTTTTGCTTTGTTATGTAGTTCACCTGACAGCCAGTTGTACGTTGCCTAGCTTTAGAGAGACGTATGATTGTATTTTAGTTATATGAGAATGATATTGAAGTTTGAAAAAAAAAATTATATATTAATATTATTATTATATGTAGATATGTACAATCACGGGTTTGATGTTTTCCGGTTTACGCCTTGAAAGCAAATTACAACAAGTAACTAAAGGTTTCAAAGTCACTCCCATTCTCTTCAGGTCTCTAGCACCTTCCTCAATATTCTCGCTGTTCCTAATATTGCTGTGTTCTGCACATGTCCTATATTCAAAGTAATCCCAATCTTCTCTATATACTTATCTAATTCCTTTGACACTGCCCCCAACGCACCGACAACAATTGGTATGACAATCACTTTCTTCATGTCCCACATGGCTGCTACTTCTCTTTTCAAGTCTCCATACTTTTCAATTTTCTCTCTCTCCTTAGATCTTATACGAGAATCCCACGGGACTGCTACATCAATGATTTTGCACTCCTTTAACTCTTCATTTACCAATACAATGTCTGGTCTTCGTGCTTCAATCTCATGATCACACTGGATAGTGAAATCCCATAATACTTTGATACTTCCCTCTCTTATAACCCCCTCTGGTTTATGCTCATACCACTTTGATGTCCTCTCTAAGCCAAATTCCCCACACAATTCCCAATGTACTTTCTTTGCAATGGTATCATGTCGCCTCTTGTATTCTCGCTGTGCCAACATCTTGCATTCACTCACTATATGGCTAACAGTTTCTCCTTTTTCCCCACAGAGCCTACACAGAGGCGATTCAGCGGTATTATCAATGTGATGCTTAACATAGTTTGTCCGCAGTGCTTGGTCCTGCGCAGCACATATTAGTGACTCTGTGCACCCTTTCAACCCGCCGTTTTTGAGCCATCCCCAGGTCTTATCTTTATCAACACTTTCATCCATCTCTCTAGCATATTGTCCATGCATTCTTTTCTCTTTCCAGGCATGTTCTCTTTCATTGATCAGCATTTGTTTGAAATCTTCCGGCCTTACTGCTTCCTCCGTTTTGATAATCCCTTTAGTACTCACTACTTTCAGCATTAGCTCATTACTTTGTTTAACGTACCAGCCTAACCTGTTTTCTTCACTCTTGATACAAGTGTCGCAACTAATTAGTCCCCTCCCTCCTTTATGTCGTGGTACATACAAACGCGCAACATCACTCTTTGGATGCAGGACTTTATACATTGTCAACAACTTCCTAGTCCTCCTGTCCATCCATTCAAGTTCTTCCTTTGTCCACTTCAGCAAACCAGCTCCATATCTCAAGACAGGGATCGCCCACGTATTTATTGCCCTTATAATATTGCGACCATTTAGTTTTGACTTCAAAATCAATCGTGTCCTTCTCAGATATTCACGCTTCAACTTGTCTTTCATTTCTTTTTCCTTTAATTTGTCAAGTTCCAGTATTCCGAGGTACCTATAGCCGTCCTTTTCTACTTCCTTTATTGTCTCACCATTTGGCAATACTATACCATCTGTACTGCTTAATTTCCCTCTTTTCATGATCACTACACCACACTTCTTTATGCCGAATTCCATTCCTATATCTGTACTGACACCTTCGACTGTCTTGACCAAGCTGTCAATTTCTCTTTCATTACTTCCAAATAATTTCAAATCATCCATAAACAATAGATGGTTCACCTTCAAATTTCCGTCTTTAATAACATAGCCAGCCTTAATCTTTCTAAGAATCTTAGTCAATGGTATCATGCAGACTACAAACAGCACAGGTGAAAGACTATCGCCTTGAAAGATCCCCCTGTTAATGCTAACTTTTCCAAGAAACTCGCCACAGGATGTCAGCTCTGTTGTCCATTTTTTCATGGTATTGTCTATGAAGTTCTTTATGTTCTCTGAAATACCGGCCAGCTCTAAGCACTCTAAAATCCAAGAATGTGGAACCAGGTCATATGCCTTGCGATAGTCAACCCATGCCATGGCTAAGTTTTTATGCTTTTGTTTACAATCTTGCAAAATCATTTTGTCTATAAGAATTTGATCTTTTGTACCACTGCTTTTCTTTCTACATCCTTTCTGCTCTTGGGGTAATTTATTATGCTCATCTAAGAATGCATACATTTGTCCTGCAAGTACTCCAGTTAGCAATTTCCACATAACTGGCAAACAAGATATGGGTCTGTAATTGTCAACTGCATTACCCTTTGATTGATCCTTCTGACATAAATAAGTCTTTCCATAAGTCATCCAGTTTGGTACAGCTACTCCGTTATTAATCATATCATTCATTTGGCTCGCAATTCTGTCATGCAATGCAGTCAACTTTTTTATCCAATAACCCTGAACACCATCAGGGCCCGGAGCTTTCCAATTTGGTATCTTTTTGCACTGCGCTTTTATCAAGCTTTTTGTGATAACTACATTCTCCTGCTGTACACTATCTTTCTCTGCTCTCAAGTCTTCTAGCCATTCTGCACTTTTATTGTGATATTTCTCATTGCCCCATATATCTCTCCAAAATGCTGTGCACAATTGAGCATCAGGTTTTACTTCTTCTCTGTGGTTATCTCCACTAAAAGATTGGTAAACTCTTTTTTGGTCGTAACGAAACATTCTATTTTGCTTGTATTGTTCTATTCTCTGCTCATACCTTCAAATTTTAGCTGTTTTTACACTAAGTCTTTGCTTCAGTTCCTCGATTACTTTATTCAATCCTTTTGTCTTGATGTGATATTTCTGCTCCAGGCGTTTGTATTTCCCTTTCTTCCTTATTTCATTTCTTTTGTATCTCTCCAAGATGTTTATATGCTTTCTTATCTCGTTTATTTTTTGTCTTATTCGTCTTTTCCAGAATGGCTCCTTTATTCTACCTGGTCTGTCATCATTAACCTTCAGCCCCACTCTCTGTCCTACGTACGCAGCCACTGCACCAATCAGTCTATTGGTATCTGAAATTGTTGCAGTCTGTATGAGCCCAATCACTTTATTCACTTTTTTTGTTTCTTGATCTAATTTACTCCTCTCAATTTTCTTAAATCCCCTAGGAACATTAAAGCTACGTTCTTTCATTCTGTCAACTATACTTATTATCATCTCCCTTTCTTCCTCAGTCATATCATCTCTTGGCATTTCGAATTCAACCTGCTCTTGCTCTACTTCCTGTACAGTCACATCCTCTATAGCATAAGAATCTCTCACATCAACAGGAGCAACATCTGGTTCTACCTCTTCTAACACTCTTCGTTTAATCGTCTCAAGTTCTACCCGTGTCAGCCATTCATTTTTTCTGATCGCTCTAACTTGATCACACAAACGTTGTTCACTACATTTTAGCATTTCTCTTTCATTCCATATCCTATGCATTCTCTGTCTATATCCTCTCAGTGGCTTGTCGTTTTCATCCACTGGATTACTGAGGTAATAACATTCCATAACAGCAACATTAATCGCCTTTGTCCATTTCATTCTGGCAGTCACATGATTACGACCGGGCCCACGCTGCTCATCCATGGGATCCCTGCCGGGCGAAGAACCTTCATCATTACTGAATCCAGTCCCATTAACGCCGTTATTTGATATATCATTAATAGACATAACACTCAAATGAGGATAGTGGATTTTGGTTGCACCACAACCGGTATTTTTATTGTGACACCATCACTAGGAGGGTTGCCTGCCAAGGCTGAAGAGTCCCCCCTACCCATGAGACAGACTTGCCCCCGCCGGACGCCAACCCGGAACTTCATGGTCTCGGGGAGAGCTAACAGGTACTACACCTTGCTCAAGGGTGACCTGGAAGTAATTGTGGCAAAGGGTAACCTCATTATCCCACGTCGAAACTCCACAACCGGATGTAGTTTTATGTCATACCCAGGACAATTATTATTATTATTATTATTATTATTATTATTATTATTATTATTATTATTATTATTATTATGGCTTGAGCTCCCCATAAGCGCCACTCTGAGTAGTCTTATTATTAATAAATCGAAATATGGTATGAGCCTTGTTCTTCCCTCCACAAAGTTTGTGCAATGCCAGACAACTATTAGGAATGCTTTGAAATCGTCTCCCAACCATGATATTGTTAATCTTTGGAATGAAACAAGCCATCACACCAATATCCAATACGATCAATATAGAAATACTAAGCATGCACTAAAGGCCATCCAGACTCACCACGAAGACAGAGTTCGTAATGAGCTTCTGTCACAGGGATTTGTGATCTCATCCATCCTTAAATACTCACTCTCACAAACTTCTTCTGTGTGGTGTAGAGTTCAGCAAAAGTTGCCGAAAAACATTTTCAATTTTACTATTAAATACCTAAATAACACTCTGGCTACTAGAAAAAACCTTCATAAATGGTCTCTCGCCCAGTCACCATCTTTCTCTTTCTGTTTACAAAATGAAACTTTGCAGCATATAGTATCAAGCTGCAAAAGCTATCTCGACCATGGACGATACAATTGGAGACACGATTCAGTTCTCTTGTGTCTTTCAAAAAGTTTTTCATATTTCCCTGAATGGTCTATTTATGCTGATTTACCTTCATTTCTAACACCAAGCTTGATTAGTGGGGATGCACTTAGACCGGATCTCATCTTGCATAATAAACATAAGAATACTTTATACATCCTTGAACTTACGGTTGGTTTTGAGAGTAATCTCAAGGTCAACAGTGACCGTAAGTTGAATAAATATAAGTCCCTTGTTCTCTCTCTATCGTCTTCATATAATGCGGTACACTTTGTGAATGTTTCAATGAGCGCTATAGGAGTATTGGATAATTCGTGTCATTCACTGGTCAAGATGATGAAAGACTTGGACATGTCAGAGACCCTTCAACGTCATATAATTTCGACGATCATGAACATATCTATTCGCTGTACTTATTATATATTTTGCTGCCGAAACAAAGACTGGTCTAATCCAGCCTTAATGGACTTCTAACAATGACTTATATTTCTATCTGTTTCATTTTCCTGTTCTTTTTCACTCTCTATTTCTTTTTGGTCAGCGTTTTTTTTTTTTGTTTTTTTTTTTTTTCATTATTATTATCATTATTATTATTTATTCATTTTTAGTACTATCATTTCCGTTTTATTGTTAACACATTATCTACCGATGTTGAAACAGCCAATTTTACACTGCCTTTTATTAGTGAGGTGTACAATTGTAATTTAATTGTTATGATAGAATGAAGATGTTTTAAAAAAATTATTATGTATACAGTCAGCATTTGCTCAGGCTGGTTGAATTGCCGTTACTACATCTGTTAGGCGGGTTATAACAAATAACCAAGGGCTAACAGGAAATACTTTGTTCATAATTCTAACACCCTTCTCAGGATCCTAGCTGTTCCCAACAAGGCAGTCTTCTGTATAGCTCCAACATTACTCGGTAATTCCAATTTTTCCATCCAGTTGTCAAACTCTTTTGTTACACTTCCCAGGGCACCTATAACAACAGGAACAACTTTAACATTCTTCAATTGCCACAGTCTTCCAATTTCCCTCCGTAGTTCTTGATATTTCTCAACTTTTTCTCTTTCTTTTTCATGTACTCGTCCATCAGCAGGTACTGCTATATCTACAATTTTTCCATTTTGTCTTCTCTTGTCTATTATAACAATATCTGGGCGCCTTGCCTCTATTACATGATCGCACTGTATATTTATATCCCATAACAGCTTTACATCGTTATTCTCTGCTGTCCCATCTGGGTTATGATCATACCACCTTTCCTCCCGGTCTAATGCATGCTTCCTACACAGCTCCCAATGAATTCTCTTTGCTACATTATCATGGCGCCTCTTGTATTCTTTTTGGGCTAACTTTTCACATTCGCTTATTATGTGCTGCACACTTTCTCCTCTTTTACCACACATTCTACAAAGGGGGTTTTCTATGCTTCTATCAATGTGGTGTTTTACGTAATTTGTTCTGATAGCTTGTTCTTGCGCAGCACACAACAATGCCTCTGTCTCTACCTTGAGATCACTTCGGATTAACCAATCCCATGTTTTGTTCTTGTCAACTTTCTCTGGCATGTCTCTCACAAACTGTCCATACATCCTTTTCTCTGTCCATTTCTGTTTAAGCTCCTGGGTTCTTTGTCTTTTGAAGTCCATTTTATTCATAATACCTTCTGTCTCAATCGTTCCTGATGCACAAACTCCCTTAATTAACATTTCTGTAGAATTCAACACGTAAAATCCTAAACTGTTCTCCTCTGCTCTAACACAGTGTTCTATGCTGATCAATCCTCTGCCACCATCATGTCTTTTCAAATATAGTCTGTCTACATCACTCTTGGGATGAAATGCTCCATACATTGTCATAAGTTTTCTTGTTCCTCTGTCTAAACATTTTAGTTCACGATCTTTCCAATCCAATATTCCAGCCCCGTATCTTATGACAGCAACTGCCCATGTGTTCATTGCTGTAATTTTATTCCTACCATTCAACTTTGACCTAAGAATAAGTCTCAGCCTTCTCTTATATTCCCTTGTAATTTTATCTTTCATTTCATCTTCCTTAATCTTATCAAGCTCGACAATACCTAGATATGTATATCCTTCCTGTTCAACTTCCCTCATTACTTCACCACTGGGAAGTTCGATCCCCTCACTTCGGACAACTTTTCCTCTCTTCAACGTAAGAATGCCACACTTTCTAAGACCAAATTCCATTCCAATATCTCCACTACAAATATTGACTGTGTTTACAAGTGAATCTATTTGATCTTCATTCTTGCCAAACAACTTTAGATCATCCATGAAGAAAAGATGGTTTATCTTGTACTCCTTCTTACCCCATTCATAACATGCAGTTACTTTCCTAAGAACTAAAGAGATTGGAATCACACTTAATACAAACAACAAAGGTGACAAACTATCACCCTGGAATATCCCTCTCTTTACGTCAACATCACCCAGGACTTCTCCACTAGATGTTAAAGATAGCTTCCACTGATTCATACTTCTTTCTAGAAAGGTTCTAACATTCTCTGCCACCCCAAACATTTCCATACACTCACAAATCCAACTATGCGGAACAAAGTCGTATGCTTTCTTGTAATCTATCCAAGACATCGCTAAATTAGTATGTCGTTTCTTACAATCTCTCAATACTGTCTTATCAATTAACAACTGATCTTTTGTTCCACGACTCCCACGCTTACACCCTTTCTGTTCTTCCGGTAGAAGATTCTCTCTTTCCAAATAGGTATACATCTCTTCTGCTATAATTCCCGTTAGAAGTTTCCACATCATAGGCAGGCATGTGATAGGGCGATAATTTTCCACTGCATTACCTTTTCCAGGGTCTTTTTGGCATAACACTGTACGACCATATGTCATCCATGAAGGCAAATCATCTTTAAACTCTAATATCCTATTCAGTTGGTAAACAATTCTCATGTGAAGGCTAGTGAGGTACTTAATCCAATATCCTTGTACCCCGTCTTTACCTGGTGCTTTCCAATTTGGAATCTTTTGACACTGCTTTCTCACATTCTCAACACTGGCCTTCACTGGTTCCTGAAAGTGATCTCTGTTTCTCTCATTCTGTAGGCACCGTAACCATGCAGCTTCTCTATTGTGCTCCTTTTTAACACTCCAAATATCACTCCAGAATCTCCTACTCTCATCTGCATCTGGTACATTGTGCGAAAACTTTCTCCCTCCATTCAATTCACTGTATAGCTTCTTCTGATCAATATGAAACAATCTATTCTGTTTAAATTGAGTGATTCTCTGCTCATATCTTTGAACTTTTGCACTCTTTGCAATCATCCTCTGCTTTAGTTCCTCTACCACAGTTTTAAATCCTTTTCGTTTTACGCCATATTTCTCTTCCAGATCTTTTAGTTTTCCTTTCTTCTTTGCTTCAAGTTTACCTCTCTGGCCTCTCTCCATAAAGTTTACTTCCCGCCTCAGTCTCTTGATATCCCCCTCTATTCTACGTTTCCACCTGGGTACATATTTCTCCCTAATTGTAAATTTCTTCAAACCTAGCTGTTCCGCAACCCAAATACCTGCAGCCTTAATGAGATCATTTGTTTGTGTTATATTGCTAGTTTTCACAAACTGAAGTACTCCATTAACTTTTTCAGTTTTAGTTCTTAACGTTTTCCTATCAACTTTCTTAAACATTATTCCTTCGGCTGTTCTTCCTTCTGCCATTATTTGCTTTAGCTGATCAACTATCATTCTTTGTTCTTGGTCTAATTCATCATTGATTAATTCATCTTCATTCATATCTTGTCCTCCTTCATCAGTGACCTCTGCCTGATTACCATTGTTGACCTCTTGGTCATTCCTGGCCCCTACTTCCTCGCCCGGAATTCCAAATTGACATTCTTCCTCACAACAAGCAGCGTCATTTTGAACCTCATCTTCAATTTTCCTTTTAATCATTTCTAACTCAATATCTGATAGCCAACCGTTCTTTCTGATGGTTCTCGCTTGGTCACAAATCCGCTGCTCCGTTGAATCAAACATGCCCCTTAGTCTCCATTCTTTAAACATTCGTTGTCTATAGCCTCTGATAGGTCTCTCATTTTCATCAAACGGTTTACTCCTGTAAAAGCATTCCATCACTACCTTGTTTACTTCTTTACTCCATCTCATTCTAGCAGTAGCAGGATAACGACCGGGTCCTCGCTGCTCACCCAAGGAACACCTGCCGGACGAGGAGCCTTCACGTAATGATCCAGCCCCATTAACGTCGTTATTCGATAAACTATTATTAGACATTCAGCACTCATATAGAGGTTCTAGTGAATTTAAGGTTGCACTACCACCAGTGTTTTCATCGAGACACCATCTCTAGGAGGGTTGCCAACCAAGGCTGAAGAGTCCCTCCCACCCATAAAACAGACTAGCCCCCGCCGGATGCCAACCCGGTATTTCTTAGCCTCGGGGAGAGCTGACAGGTACTACACCTTGCTCAAGGGTGACCTGGAGGTAATTGTGGCAAAGGGTAACCTCATTATCCCACGTCTAAACTCCACAACCGGATGCAGTTTTATGTCATACCCAGGACAAATTATTATTATTATTATTATTATTATTATTATTATTATTATTATTATTATTATCATTTTCTATATTAAACATTGTGTTCAGGCTGTTGTTAGTGCCGTCAGTTCTGCTATTAGGCGAGTCATAACAAATGACCAAAGGCTAATAGAGTTTGCTCTCTCCTATATTTCTAGCACTTTCCTCAAAATTCTGGCAGTTCCCAATAAAGCAGCCTTCTGCATCACTCCAACATTACATGTTATCCCTAATTTTTCTATCCATCTGTCAAACTCTTTGGTGATACATCCAAGAGCTCCTATCACTATAGGCACAACTTCAACACGTTTGAGTTTCCACAATCTTGCGATCTCTCTCTTCAAGTCCTGGTATTTTTCTACTTTTTCCTTTTCTTTCTCTCCTACATTTACATCAGCTGGTACAGCAATATCAATGATTAATCCCTTGTGCTCTTTCTTGTCAACTATAATTATATCTGGTCTTCTTGCCTCTATCACGTAGTCACATTGCACATTGTTATCCCACAACAATTTCACTTCTTCATTTTCCACTGCTCCTTCCGGGACATGTTCATACCATTTGTCTGTGCATTCTAACCCATTCTTTTTACAAAGATCCCAATGAACTTTCTTTGCCACATTGTCATGCCGACGTTTGTATTCCTTCTGAGCCAATTTCTCACACCCACTTACTAAATGCTGCACACTTTCACTCTTTGTCCCACATAACCTGCACAGAGGGCTTTCACTGGTTCTGTCGATACGGTGTTTCACATAATTTGTCCTGATGGCCTGTTCCTGAGCAGCACACAGCAATGCTTCAGTTCCAATTTTCAAATCACATCTTGACAGCCATTGCCACGTTTTATCCTTATCAACTTTCTCTGGCATTTCCCTAACAAACTGTCCATGCATTCTCTTCTCATTCCAGTTTTGTCTCAGTTCTTTTTCCTTTTGTTTCTTCAATTCTCTACTTAATATAGTATCTTCCGTATTGATTGTCCCAGCTGCAGCAACTCCCTTAATGAGGTTGTCCTCCGAATTGGCAACGTAAAAGCCCAAACTGTTTTCCTCATCGCTTACGCACCTCTCTACACTAATCAAACCTCTGCCTCCCTCTTTCCTCTTTATATATAATCTGTCAACATCACTTTTTGGGTGTAGTGCTCCATACATTGTCATTGTCTTTCTAGATTTCCTATCAATTTCTTTCAATTCACTTTCTTTCCAATACAGTATTCCTGCCCCATACCTGAATATTGCCACTGCCCATGTATTTATTGCTGTTATTTTGTTTTTCCCATTTAGTTTTGATTTTAGCACCAATCTGAGCCTTCGCTTATATTCCTTAATGGTTTTTTCTTTCATTTCTTTTTCTTTGATTTTATCCAGTTCAATTATCCCTAAATACGTATACCCTTGCTTTTCAACTTCTTTCATTATTTCCCCATTTGGCAGCGTTATTCCTTCACATCTAACTACTTTCCCTCTCTTCATCACAAGAATTCCACATTTCTTCAATCCAAACTCCATCCCAATATCTGTACTAAAAATATGAACAGTCCTCACAAGTGTTTCTGTCTGCTCTTCACTCTTAGAAAACAGCTTCAAATCATCCATGAATAGCAGATGATTCAGCTTGTATCTTTTCTTTCCCCATTCATAGCATACATTTACCTTCCTAAGAATCAATGACAAAGGTATCATGCACAGAACAAACACAAGAGGTGAGAGACTGTCTCTTTGAAATATCCCTCTTTTCACATCAACCTCCCCAAGATCTTTACCATTTGATGTCAGTGATAACTTCCATTGCTCCATACTTTTTCCTAAAAAATTTGTCACATTCTCCGCTATTCCAAACATCTTCATACATTCAATGATCCAGCTATGTGGAACAAGGTCATACGCTTTCTTGTAATCTATCCATGCCATTGATAGATTAGTATGCCTTCTCCTACAATCTTTCAGTACAGTCTTGTCGATAAGTAAATGATCCTTTGCTCCACGGCTTCCTCTCCTACATCCTTTTTGCTCATCTGGTAAAAGTTTCCTATGGTCAAGATACTTATAAGTCTCTTCTGCTATCATTCCTGTCAGGAGTTTCCACATTAGTGGAAGACATGTAATAGGGCGATAGTTTTCTGCTGCATTCCCCTTCTTCGGATCTTTCTGACAAAGCACAGTGCGACCATGTGTCATCCATGCTGGTAGGCTGTTTTCTCCCATCAAGATACTATTCATCTGACCAGCGATTCGGCTATGAAGATTGGTCAAATTTTTTAACCAATACCCTTGCACACCATCCTTTCCTGGTGCTTTCCAGTTAGGCATCTTTCTACATTGATCTCTTACCTTCTCCACACTTATAATCACCCTTTCTTGATATTGATTTTCATTCTCCAACCCAGTCTTCAGATCTTTCAGCCATTCTGCCTCTTGGTTGTGCTCTTTTTCAATACTCCAAATATTTCCCCAAAATCTTTTACTTTCTTCAGCATTTGGATCATCGCTTGATCTCCCTCTCCCCCCATTAAATTCTGAGTATATTCTCTTCTGATCAACACTGAAAAGTCTATTTTGTCTGAATTGTTCAATTCTCTGTTCAAACCTTCTGACTTTGGCACTTTTTGCAAGCATCCTTTGTTTGAGTTCCTCAATTACAGTTTTTAGACCCTTTCTTTTAACTCTGTACTTTTCCTGTAGCCCAAGCAACTTTCGTTTTTTCCCTCCACCCAGTCCTTCTTTCAATTCTCTTTCCATAATATTGACTTCTTGTCTCAGTTTCCTTATGTCACCTTCAATCCTCCGTTTCCAAAATGGTTCATATTTCTTCCTATGCTCTACTTTCTTTAGTCCTAGCTGTTCAGCGACCCACACACTTGCAGCTACAATTAAGTTATTTGTTTCCGTAATACTCTTGCTCTCCAAACACTTAAGCGCTTCATTTACTCTCTCTGCTTGGACCTTTAAAAGCTTCCTTCCCACCTTCTTAAATATAATGCCTTGGCATGTCTTTCTTTCTGCAAGTATTTCCTTTAAGCGTTTAACGATCAACCTATCATCTTCATCTAAACAACCAACAGTACTACTAAGGCTATCTCTTACATCACCCAACTCTTCTTCAACTATATCATCAACATTACCTACTGGCTCTATTGTGACTATTTCAATTTGATCTCTGTAAATGTCACTCTGGGATTCATTTTCTACTTGTCTTTTAATAGCTTCCAATTCAAGCTCTGACAGCCAGCCATTCTTTCTAATTGCCCTTGCTTGGTCACACACACGTTGCTCTGTTGACTCAAACATTCCCCTTTCTCTCCATTCTCTATACATTCTTTGTCTGTATCCCCTGATAGGTTTTCCTTCTTCATCAAATGGCCTACATTTGTAAAAACATTCCATGACTACTTTATTCACCTCCTTACTCCATTTCATTCTAGCAGTAGCAGGATAACGACCGGGTCCCCACTGCTGTGCCGAGGAACACCTGCCGAGCGAAGAACCTTCACCAATAGATCCAGTCCCATTAACGCTGTTATTTTCAATACTTTGAATTGACATTTCACTCATAAGAGGATTTGTGAATTTAAGGTTACACAACCACCGGTGTTTTTATCGAGACACCATCTCTTGGGAGGCTGTCAACCAAGACTAAAGAGTCCCCCCTACCCATGAGACAGACTAGCCCCCGCCGGATGCCAACCCGGTACTTCGAGGTCTCGGGGAGAGCTGACAGGTACTACACCTTGCTCAAGGGTGACCTGGAGGTAGTTGCAGCAAAGGGTAACCTCATTATCCCACGTCGAAACTCTGCAACCGGTTGTAGTTTTATGTCATACCCAGGACGAATTATTATTATTATTATTATTATTATTATGTGTTACAAAGAAAACTTTCTAAACTTCAGTACATTGAATTGCCGGGACCAAACTATGGTCCTGAGGCTAAGTTATTGAGAGAGTTCTTCTTAGTATGTGAGCAGTTCCAAGTAGAACAATTTTCTGCAGTTCCTCGACCTTGATGTTACCAGGTATTCGCTCAATATATCGATTTACTCCCTTTCGTATTATTCCCAATGCTCCAATTACCAGCGGGGTGACAGTTGTTTTTGTTTTCCACATCCTACTAACTTCTATTTCAAGATCTTTGTATTTTGAAATCTTTTCAACTTCTGTTGCCGCAATATTTCGATCTGATGGTACAGCCATATCAATTAACATGCACATATTTGTAGGTTTCTCTTTAATTACAATGTCTGGCCTGTTTGCTTTGATTTCCTTGTCTGTGATAATAGGCATATCCCATAGTATTGTTGCATCTTTCCCTTCAACAACTTTTTCTGGCTTATGATCATACTATTTATTAGGGACGTCTATTTGATAATATTTACATATATTCCAGTGAACATAAATAAGTGCTTTATCATGTCGTTCTAAATATTCCTTCTTGGCTAAAACAGGACAACCAGATACAATGTGTTCAACACTCTCGTCGAATTCATGGCATAGTCGGCATTTTGGATCAATTCCATTCTTGATAATTCTATGTTGATAGTACCTTGTTGCTAAACTTTGATCCTGTGCAGCTATTATCAAACCTTCAGTCTCTGATTTCAATCCTGAGCTCTGCAACCATCTGTGGGTCAGTTCTTTGTCAACATCTGCCTTATCAACTTTCTCCGGGTACTGTCCGTGTAGGGGCTTTCCTTTCCACCTTTCCTTAAGATTGGTCAAAATCTGTAACTTTACATCCTTCTTTAATGATTTAACTCTCTTTGCGATTGGCGTTGTCTCCTGATTCTCATTAACATTGACTTGTAGCTGTATATATTGTCTGAACTTACTTGCATCTTTATGAATCGAATATAATTTCTTATTTGTGTCATGTTTGTATACCTGTCTCAATAGTCTGTCTTTCGTTTTTTCCAAGTACATGTCTAAACCAATTACGCTAATCTTGTATGTGTACTCTAATTGCATCAGCCCTCTTCCACCTTCTTTCCTGGGGAGGTATATCCTATCAACATCTGCTTTAGGGTGGTTCATCCTATACATCATCATTAGTTTTCTTGTCTTTGCATCCATTTTGCTGATTTCTTTCATCTGCCAATTAATCACATTAAGGCTATATGATACCACTGGGATTGCTAAGGCGTTAATAGCGGTGATTTTATTACATGAATTCAGTTCACTTTTAAGAATCATCTTAATTCGGCGATAATATTCTTTCCTAACCTTTTCTTTCGTTGCAGCATGTTTAATACCATTACCTTCGTCTATACCTAAGTACTTATAAGTACCTTCTTGAGCAAGCTCCTGAATAGCACATGTGTCAGCAAGTTTTACATTGGTAGTCTTTGTCAATTTCCCTTTCTTAAAAGATGCTTTAGCACACTTGTCTAATCCGAACTGCATTTCAATGTCGTCGCTAAATATCTTGACAGTGTTAAGCAGTCCTTCTAGTTGTTTGTCATTTTTCGAGTACAGTTTCAAATCATCCATGTAAAGCAGGTGATTCACTCGTTCTTTATTCATGTCATATCCAAATTCTGTAGCGTTTAGTAGATTGCTAAGGGGTGCAAGAGACATGCAGAATAGAAGTGGAGACAATGAGTCGCCCTGAAATATCCCCCTTTTAATTCTAATAGGGTTTGTTACGATAGAACCAGAGGAGTATGTAAGTGTCATTGTTGTTTGCCATGTGCTCATGCTGTATGTAATATAATTTATTAGAGTTGAGCACAGTCTATAAATTTGCATTGTCTTAATGATCCAGCTATGAGGTACACTGTCAAATGCTTTCCTATAATCTATCCAAGAGGTACTTAAATTCTTTCTTTTACTCTCACAATCTTCAAGAATCGATTTATTTATGAGAAGTTGGTCTTTACAGCCATATGAGCCTTTTCTACATCCTTTTTGTTCAGCTGGCAATAAATTACTTTCTTCTAAATGGTTGTAAGTTCTTTCTGCTATGATTGATGTTAGTATTTTGTAGAGGGCTGGTAAACACGTAATCGGTCTATAGTTTTTTGGAACTTTTGTTTCCTGAGTTTTAGGTAACAAATATGTTACTCCCTTCGTTAGCCATGTTGGTGTCTCTTCTGGTTCCCTTACAATCTTATTATAGCACCTTGCTATATCTTCATGTAGGGCTTCACAATTCTTCAACCAGAAGTTTGGCACATTGTCTATACCAGGGGATTTCCAGTTACTTGTCTTTCTAATTGCCAAAGTAATTTCGTCATTAGTTATATCTGTCCATTCTTGTTCAGCTGAGTACCTATACTTGTCTTCTTGTTCTTTAATCCATCCAGCTTCTTCATTATGATGTTTATCATCTTCTAAAATTGATTTCCAAAATTTTTCAACCTCATCAGCAGATGGTGGATCATTTATTGTCAATTTTTTATTTCCCAGTTCTCTATAGAATAATTTTGGATTAGTTTTAAACAATTTGTTTAGCCTAAACTGCCTGCTTCTTTTATCAAATCGCTTTAATCTTTGTGCCTTTGCCTGAATCTTTTGCTTCAACTTTTCTTTTTCGGTATTAATGTCTCGCTCCTCTTTTATTTTGTATCTTCTCATTATTTTTCTCTTTTTTCTCTCACTTATTCTACTATCTCGTGTTAACTCTGTGAGCATCGACAGATCACCTCGCATGCTATTAATTTCCTTTTCAATTCTTTCTTTCCATGCAGGTTGTCTTCTGTTTGGTTTTCTCTGCTTTTTTACTTTGACTCCTTTCATTTCTGTTACAACAGTAGCCGTAGCGTATATTAATTCATTGATTTCTGTAATACCTAACTGATATGCTTGTTTTATTGTTGAAAGAGCTTCATTTGCTATCTTGAGTAATTCTTTAGCTTTACGATCTTTATTTATATTCGGTAGCTTAGCTCTGTCTCCTATTTCCATGAATTTCACTTCCTCCCACTTCTCTAATATTTGGTTAATCATGTCTAATACTAATTTCTGCACTTCATTTTGTCCTGAATGGGGCAAGTTTTCGACATTTTCCTCAATGATGCATGGCACACTATCGTCCTCTCTTGCCACATTAACTGAATTTGTACTATTATCGACGACTGTTGCAATTGGCGGTTGCTGTTCTTTTCTAACATCTATTCTTATTCTTTCTAGTTCCATATCTGTTAATCGTTTATTCTTTATTATATCTCTTCTTACATTTGCTAGTTTGTTTGCATCAATATTGCCTCTATTATCAACATTATCCTTCCTCCAAATCTCATATGCACGATTGGTGGTATTCTTGTTAGAAGGCTGTTCAAGTGCCTGGTAATAAGCTATCATAACTTGTTTGTATTCCTCCCTTGTCCATTTCTGTCTTGGTTTCTTTAATATCTGGTTTGTACTTCTGCTATCTAGAGGACCTATTTGAGTTGTATTCTCATCTTGGAAACTCTCTAGAGCCTGGGGGTTGGAGGAATTTGTTCCAGTAGTACATTTTTCGACCTCAACCTGGTTCACCATTGAGGGACGCGCTCCTTGTTTGACCGCGCGACGAGCGATGCGGGATGATTTTCTGTGATGATTTTCCATATTCAATGGTAGGTTGGTTATACAGGTTTTCCTTCCTGGGTGTTTTTATTTGTGACACCATCACCTAGATGGGCTGTCAGCCAAGACTAAAGAGTCCCATCCACTCTGGTTTGTAATTAGAGTTTTCCTTCTCCTAGACTGAGTGCCTACCATGGCTTACGAGCTCAGTCTACCCGGAGCAATGGTTTTTTGGAAGGCGCCATATACTCGCCTTTTGCCCTACTCCTATCTGTTTGAAACGGTTCTGCCACGTGAAGGCTAGGAGCTGGACTGGACTGTCAGAGGCTATATATTGCGCATGCCATTTGGGGCATTTTTTAGGCATAAGGTGCTCATCTTCCTTAGCCACCCCGGCTATAACAGTCTTTAGAACCTTATTATTATTATTATTATTATGTATATTTCGTTAAAGTTCTATTAAGTACAATCCCTTGCCGAGTTATGTCCTATAACCTAGGGCACAGGAAGGTAAAGTTTCAAGTTCTTTATAACTGTCGCACTGTATCTGATCATATAGAGAGCACTCGTCGCAGTAGATGAGCCGTCCCATTTAGTACTATCTTTTGCAATTCTTGCAAGCAAGGGTTCCCGGGAATTCGCTTGATATGACCTTCAGTTATTATTATTATTATTATTATTATTATTATTATTATTATTATTATTATTATTATTATTATTATTATTATTATTGTTTATTCAAATGTCTCACGGCATTGATGTTATTTGCCGGATAATTGCTGGACATCAGGCCAAGTCCCTTGGCTTTAGGTATCCAGTACCTTTCTTATAATTTTGGCAGTTCCTAACAGGCATGCTTTTTGTAAAAGTTCTATGCTGCATTCTATTTCAATCTTCTTCAACCACCTCTCAAAGTTCTTTCCAATCGTGCCCAGAGCTCCAATAATTAATGGTACAATTGTAACCTCTTTTACATTCCACATCCTCTTGATCTCTCGCTTTAAATCTTGATATACCTCAATCGTTTCCTTCTCTTTCCTGTCAATTCTTGTATCAAAGGGGCAAGCTATGTCAATCAGCAAACATGATTGATCCTTTTTATTTTCCAAGACAATATCTGGTCGGTTATGCTCAAGTCTATAATCTGCCTGTATTGGGAAATCCCATAATAATCTTAAGTCATTTGTCACAATTGCACTGTCTATTTTATGATTGTACCATCTATCTCCATGGTCCAAACTTAGTTTCTGACATAACTTCCAGTGGACAAACTGAGCTACTTTGTCATGTCTCCAGCCTTTATATTGTGCCTGTGCTAGCTGTTGACACTCGGATACTATATGTGCAATCGTTTCCTCCGCTTTCCCACATAGTCTACAATCTTTTGATACATTTTCCTTGTAAATGACACTCTTTATGTAATTTGTTCCTACTGCTTGCTCTTGTGCTGCAAATATAGTACTCTCTGTTTCTTTCTTTAATCCTGAATATCGTAACCAATTCCAGTTCTTTTCCTTATGCACTAATTCTTTTGTAGCATTGACTGTTTGCCCATGCAGCGCTTTACCTATCCATCCATTCTTATGTTGTTCATTAATCTGGCGCTTCCACACTTTAGGATCTTTGATTTCATTGTTTTTCAAAATTCCTTCTTTTTCAACTGATCTCATTATTTCGTAGTCGTTGTTCATAATATACCAGCATAGGCTGTTCTCCTCTCTTCGTACGGTATCCTCAACTCCAATTAAACCCCTACCACCTTCTTGCCGTGCTAAATACAATCTGTTTACATTGCTTTTAGGGTGGAATGCTCCATACATTGTTAACTTCTTTCTCGTTTTTCTATCAAGTTGTTGTAGTTCATTTAACGTCCAATTTATCAAACCAGCACCATACCTCAGCAGCGATACAGCCCACGTATTTATTGCAATGATTATGTTTCTACCATTCAGTCTGGATTTAAGAATCTTTTTCAGTCTTCGCAAGTATTCCTTTTGCACAAGTGCTTTCATATTATGATTCATAATCTCATCTATCTCTAGCATACCAAGATACTTATATCCTTCTTCTCCAACACTGTTAATTGTTTCACCATTTGGCAGTTGTACACCATCACTGTTCACAACCTTCCCTCTTTTCATTACAACACTTCCACATTTTTGAACCCCAAACTTCATACCTATATCTTCACTGAGGACACATACAGTTCTTACCAATGAATCAATTTCCATTTCATCTTTTGCAAATAACTTTAAATCATCCATAAAAAGGAGGTGATTTACTTTTACTTGACCTCTTCCAAATTGATATCCTGCCCTACATTTTCTCAGTACAATTGACATTGGCAAAAGACAAATGACAAACAACAATGGGGACAAGCAGTCTCCCTGAAAGATTCCTCTCTGAATATTTATTTGTCCTAATTCTTCTTTCCCTGCTACCAATATCGTTTTCCAATTAGACATACTTCTTACTAATAGTTCGGTAAGGTTCTCTGCAGCTCCAATCATTTTCAGACATTCTACTATCCATGAGTGTGGTACCATATCGTACGCTTTACGATAGTCAATCCATGCGATAGAGAGATTTGTATGCCTTCGTTTTGAATTATTGATAATGGCCTTGTCAATAAGTAAGTGATGTTTTGTACCCCTTGCTTTCTTTTTACATCCCATCTGTTCAACTGGAAATAAATCTCTGTCCTCCATATAAGCATAAATCTCATTTGCAACAATCCCTGTCAAAACTTTCCACATAAGTGGAAGACATGATATTGGTCTATAGTTATCCGCAGCATTGCCTCTACTACTATCTTTAATACACAAGATTGTCCTACCTGTAGTCATCCATGTTGGTACAACACCAGTTCTAATAACCTCATTAAGTTGTTCAGCAATTCTGCTGTGGATCCCAAGCAAATTCTTTATCCAGAAGCCCTGCACGCCATCAGGCCCTGGGGCTTTCCAGTTCGGAATTCTCTTCAGCTGTTCCTTCAATTTTACTTCATCAATCTCTATGTCCTCTTGCCTACGGTTTAATCTCATCATCTCCTCTTTGATTTCCTTCAACCACTCAGCCTGAGTGTTATGTTCCACTGGGTTTTCCCATAGTGAACTACAGAAGCTTCGTGCTTCATCTATATCAGGTATCAAAGTCCCATGTCTTTCTTTCCCATTCAATTCCTGATATAACCTTCCTTGATCAACTTCAAATAATTTGTTCTGACGCTGCTGCTCATTTCTGGCTTCATATCTCTTAACCTTCGCTGCTTTTGCCACTACTCTCTGCTTTAATTCTTCTACCACAACACTAACACTTTTCTCTCTTACTCTGTACTTCTTATCGATATAGTCCATTCCCCTATTACTACACATTTCATTATTTTGTCTTCTCTCAAGTTTACTTATAACCTTTCTTAAATCTTTGATGTCATTGTTAATACGTCTCTTCTACCAAGGGTCTTTTTTAGGTCTTTGCACTCTTTCTTTCAGGCCCATTCTGTAGGCTATATACCATATCAATGCAATAATAAATCTGTTTGTTTCTGTTATGCAGGATGTAATGACCTTTTTTATAATATTCCCTAACTTGTTTATTTCATTGTGTATCTTCTTCTTATTAACTGTTTTGAATGCTACTTTTGGTGGATGTGTTTTTGTGTTATAAAAATTACAAATAATGGTCATCTGCTCCATTTCATCAATGTTTAACACTACATCTTCTCTAAGTTCTAATCCTTCAAAATTATCATTATCATTTTCAATCATATCTCCTCTCGCATTATTTGTATCTGTTCGCGTATCTTGTTCTCTTGTATCACTTTCATTTTGGTTACCTTCAAATTGTATCCTTTCCTGCTGGTCACTTCCGTAAACAGTTATGTCAGTATTTTCCTTTTCAATATCCCTCTTAATTTCTTCAAGCTCTACATCCGTTAGCCATTGATTAACCACTATAGCTCGTGCCTGATCTACCAATCTCTGTTCGCTGATCTCAAATACACCTTTATCTCTCCATACATCCATCATCCTCTTCCGATATCCTCTTCTGTTAGGCTCACTTTTGAACTTACAATACATTACCAATCTATTTAAAGTTTTACTCCATTTTTGTCTGGCAGTCGCTTTATGACGACCGGGCCTGCGCTGCTCATCCACAGGACACCTGCCGAACGAGGCACCTTCATCATCATTGATTCCAGTACCATTCACGTTGTTGTTTAATGAATTATCATTAGGCATTCACACTCAAAATGAGGATGGTTTTTTCCTGGTTTTCCTTCCATTGGGTGTTTTTATTATACCGTGACACCATCACTAGGGAGATTGCCAACCAAGGCTAAAGAGCCCTCCCTACCCATTAGACAGACTAATCCCCGCCGGACGCCAACTCGGTATTTCAAGGTCTCGGGGAGAGCTAACAGGTACTACACCTTGCTCAAGGGTGACCTGGAGGTAATTGTGGCAAAGGGTAACCTCATTATCCCACGTCGAAACTCCACAACCGGATGCAGTTTTATGTCATACCCAGGACAAATTATTATTATTATTATTATGTAAATTTGCTGCTCAAATCACTGGTAGATGGTAAACCGATATGTAAAGCGGGGAAGCTGATTATTACCAATAATCAAAGGTTCCTCGTTCTGTTCCTACTCAGTACTCTAATACTCTCTCAATATCCTGGCTGTCCCTAATAGTGTGGTTTTTTGCGCAAAATGGATCTCTAACTCTATTCCGATTTGGTCCATAAATTTCTTGAAATTGTGTGTTACACTTCCAAGGGCTCCTACAATAACAGGTACTACAGATACTTTTCGAAGACTCCAAAGCCTTTGAATTTCCCGTTTGATATCCTGATATTTCTCAATTTTTTCTTTCTCCTTATCATATATTCTCTTGTCTCCAGGGATGGCAACATCAACAATTATTGCAGACTTCTCAACCTTATCAATAATGACAATATCGGGCCTTCTTGCTTCGATGGTGTGATCACATTGAATATTCATGTCCCAAAGAAGGTTATGTGTAGTATTTTCTGAGACTGTTTCTGGGCTGTGCTCATACCACTGATCAGGCTTTTCAAGCATAAACTTGTCACAAAGTCTCCAATGAATCATCTTTGCGACATTATCGTGTCTCCTCTTATAATCCGTTTGCGCCAACTTCTTGCACTCACTAACTATATGGCTCACAGTTTCTCCTCTTTCTTTACATAACCTACATGTTGGGGAATCAGCTGTCTTATCAATGTTGTACTTTATATAGTTCGTTCTAATAGCTTGCTCTTGCGCAGCACATATCAATGCTTCCGTCGTTATTTTCAGATCAGACTTTCTCATCCAACTCCAGGTTTTTCCTTTATCCGTTGTTACAGGCATATCACTAACAAACTGACTGTACATTTGTTTCCCCATCCAGGCCTCCATTCTTTTTTCTCTCATCGCATTTTTAAAGTCATCTTTGCTACAACTTTTTTCAAATTCCAAAATACCGACATGTTTGACACCTTGCAATAATCCCTCCTTGGAATGTTTGAGGTACCATCCCAGATTGTTCTCTTCACTTCTGATAACATGTGCACAGCTCATCAATCCTCTTCCTCCATCCTTTCTACTAAGATAGAGTCTATCTACATCACTTTTCGGATGCAAGCCCTTATGCATAGTAAGTAATTTTCTTGTCTTTCTATCTAATTCCTTTAATTCTTCTACATTCCAAGTTAAAATACCAGCTCCATACCTTAAAACTGCAACAGCCCAAGTGTTTATTGCTTTGATCTTATTTTTACCATTCAGTTTAGACTTCAGTATTAACCTTACTCTACGTTTGTACTCTTTTACAAATTGAAGTTTCATTTCATTTTCTTTAATCTTATCACTTTCCAATATCCCAAGGTACTTATAGCCATCATCATCAATAAATTTCATCAATTTCCCATCTGGCAGTAATACACCTGTGCTTCTAACAATTTTTCCTCGTTGTAAAATGACTGCTCCACACTTGTTAATCCCAAACTCCATCCCAATATCCGTACTAAACATTTGCACTGTCGTTACAAGAGAATCAATTTGGTCATGAGACTTTGCAAATAGCTTTAAATCATCCATGAATAACAAATGATTTAACTTGGTAACCTTATCACCCAACTCATAATGAAAATTAACTTTCCTCAAAACCATAGTGAGAGGTATCATGCATATAACGAACAGAAGTGGTGATAAACTATCTCCTTGGAAGATTCCTCTTCTAATGTTAACTTCACCTAAAGAAACTCCCGATGATGTTAACTCCAATTTCCAGTTCTTCATGCTGCTACTCAAAATCCTCTTAATATTATCAGCAACTCCAAACAACTCTAGGCATTCTCTAATCCAACTATGTGGAATCATATCATAGGCTTTTCGATAATCGATCCATGCCATAGCAAGGTAGGTGTGTCTCCTTTTGCAATCCTTGAGCGCTGCCTTGTCTATTAACAGCTGATCCTTAGTCCCTCTGGTTTTCCTTCTACAGCCTTTCTGCTCTTCAGGCAATAGTTTTCTTTCTCTAAGAAGTCATAGAGATAATCAGACATAATACCTGTAAAGAGCTTCCACATTATCGGTAAACAGGAAATTGGTCGGTAGTTGTCTACAGCGTTCCCTTTGGTTACATCTTTCTGGCACAAAACAGTTCTTCCAAAAGTTAACCACTGGGGAAGTTGTTCATTTCCACTTAAAATCTCATTCAATTGATGCGCAATTCTTTCATGCAGACTTGTCAACTTCTTTACCCAGAAACCCTGAACTCCATCTCTTCCAGGTGCTTTCCAATTTGGTACCTTTCTACTTTGCTTTAAGATGTTTTCCCCAGTTATGACTAAACCTTCCTGATTCCGATATCTACTGTTGTCCTTCAGTGTCTTGAGCCATTCAGCATTGTAATTGTGTTCTTTACTCTCTCCCCATATTTCATTCCAAAACATTCTACTTTCCTCCGCATTTGGAATTTCATTTGCTACCCGGTTGTTCCCATTAAGTTCATAATACAATCTTTTCTGGTCATAGTTTGTCTGAATTGCTGAAGTCTTTCGGCATATCGATCAATTTTGGCTTTTTTGCAAGGACTCTCTGTTTCAATTCTTCTAACACAGTTCCAATTCCTTTCCGACGGATGCTGAATTTTTCGTACAGTTTCTCAATCTTCTCTCTTGACTTCACTTCTCCATTTTTATGCCTCGTCAGCAGGTTAATACTCTTCTGTAGGTCTTTGATGTCCCTTTCTATTCTACGTTTCCACCATGGTTCAGGGTGGACTGTCCTAGTCTGTCTCTGTCGTTTTAACCCAAGCCGTCTTGCAACCCAAACAGAAACAGCAATAATGAGATTGTTAGTTTCAGATATATTTGAGGTTTGAAAATACGGCAAAACTTTGTTTACTTCTCTTATAGCCATATTTAGCTTCTTATATTCAACTATTTTAAACATTACTCCCTCACAGTTCTCTTTCAAGTTGTATATTTCATTAAGTTCATTCACGATATCAATTTCTTCCTCTGACGCTTCCTCGACAGAAAAGTTTAATTCAGTTCTATTATTAGATTCTGCAGTCTCAGTTACATCATCCAAACTTTGGGTGTATTCCGGTGTGATATTGTTCTCTTCCTCGTTATAGTTTACATTACCATTAATCCTTCTTTGTATCATTTCTAACTCTAATTCCGTAAGCCAGCCATTTTTTCTAATCGCCCTTGCCTGATCACACACTCGTTGTTCCGAAACATCAAAAAATCCACGTTCTTTCCATTCTTTGTACATCCTTTGCCTATATCCTTTAATTGGGACACCATTTTCGTCAAGAGGTTTCGATCTAAAATAGCACTCCATCACCACAATATTCACTTCCTTCGACCACTTTTTCCTAGCAGTAGCAGGATGACGACCGGGTCCCCGCTGCTGGACCGGGGAACACCTGCCGGGCGAGGCACCGTCACATTGAGCTCCAGTGCCATTCACGCCGTTATTTTCAAAATATTGAGAACTCATTTCACTCATAAGAGGATTAGTGAATTTAAGGTTGCACAACCACCAGTGTTTTTATTGAGACACCATCTCTAGGAAGGTTGTCAACCAAGACTAAAGAGTCCTCCCTACCCATGAGACAGACTAGCCCCCGCCGGACGCCAACCCGGTACTTCAGGGTCTCGGGGAGAGCTAACAGGTACTACACCTTGCTCAAGGGTGACCTGGAGGTAGTTATGGCAAAGGGTAACCTCATTATCCCACGTCGAAACTCCATAACCGGTTGCAGTTTTATGTCATACCCAGGACAAATTATTATTATTATTATTATTATTATTATTATTATTATTATTATTATGGTTTATGTTTGCCATCTCAGACTTCATGTGTCCGGCTTTCTATTCCATGAGAGCGGGTGACAACAAGTCACCAAAGGTCCCACGTTGGTCTTCAGTATGTTTCCCTAAAGAGACAGGACTTTCCTTAGCAATCTTGCGGTCCCTAAGAGTGCAGTTTTTTGCATTATCTCCAGCCTGATGTTTGCTCCAACCTTATTGACATATCCAGTAAATCTTTGTGACACAGCTCCTAACGCACCAATCACAATAGGTAATACAGTAACAGTTTTCATTTTCCACAATCTTCTTACTTCTTCTTTCAGCATCTGGTATTTTTCTAGCTTTTCTATCTCCTTATCCTTAACTCTTTTATGTCCTGGAATTGCTATATCTATTATTCTTACATCTTTCGTCCTTTTTGCAATTAGCACAACGTCAGGTCTCCTTGCCTCTATCATCCGATCACACTGAATCATAAAGTCCCAGTAGATCTTATAGTCATTATTTTCCATTACACATTCTGGCTTGTGTTCGTACCACTTGTCACACGACTCTATTCCCACATTTTGACAAAGCTGCCAATGAACATATCGTGCAACATCATCGTACCGTCGCTTGTACTCACGCTGTGCTAACTTCCCACATTCACTAATTAGATGGTAAATACTCTCACCCCTTTCACCACACATCCTACATAAAGGTGAATCAGACGTTTTGTCAATATGGAACTTAGTATAATTCGTTCTTAATGCCTGTTCTTGAGCACTGCATATAAGTGCCTCTGTGCAACCTTTCAGGTCACCCTTCAATAGCCACTGCCATGTCTTGTCCCAATCAACTCCCTGAAGTTCTCTGACAAACTGGCCATGCATTTCTTTGTCTTTCCAAGCAGCTTCAACTATTTGCTTTCTATTGTCTTTGTATTGTTTTGGCTCAACAGCTTCATCATTTCGCAGGATCTGGTGTTTATTTACACTTGCTAGCATTTCTTCATTACTTTTCTCTATGTACCATCTTAAACTATTTACCTCTGTTCCTACGCATTGTTCACAACTGATGAGACCTCTGCCGCCTTTCTTTCTTGAAACATAAAGTCTAGCTGTATCACTTTTAGGATGAAATTCTTTATTTATGGTCATAACCTTTCTTGTTTTTCTATCCATCTTTTGCAGTTCCTCTTTTGTCCATTCAATTATACCTGCTCCATATCTCAATAACGATATCGCCCATGTATTGATTGCTTTAATTTTATTCCTACCATGTAACTTCGATTTCATAATTAGTTTCAGTCTACGCATATACTCTGCTCTAAATTCCTGTTTCATTTCCTGTTCTTTGACTTTATCCAATTCTAATATTCCAAGATATTTATATCCTTCCTCGGTAACTTCTTTAATCATCTCTCCACTACGAAGTCTTAGTCCTTCTGCTTTACTCAACTTTCCTCTTTTCATGCATACTACACCACATTTTTTAATTCCGAATTCCATACCAATATCGCTACTGAATACCTCCACAGTTTTTATCAAGCTATCTATTTCCTTCTCATTCTTTCCAAATACTTTCAAGTCATCCATAAATAATAAATGATTAATTTTAACATTGTCTAGCATATATCCAGCTCTCATATGTCTCAGGATCTTAGTCATAGGTACTATACACAAAATAAATATAAGGGGAGAAAGACTATCACCTTGAAAGATACCCCTTCTTATATTAACTGTTCCTAAAATTTTCCCACAAGAAGTTAAATCTGTCTTCCAGTTGGTCATTGACTTTTTAATAAACTCAATTATATTCGGTGCTACTTGGGCCAACTTTAAGCTCTCTATAATCCAGGAATGTGGTACCATATCGTAGGCTTTCCTATAATCAACCCATGCCATAGCCAAATTCCTATGCTTTTTCTTACTATCCTTCAAAATTGCCTTATCGATCAATAGCTGGTCTTTAGTCCCTCGACTTTTCTTCTTGCAACCTTTTTGCTCTAATGGTAAGTAATCACTCTCAACAATGAATTCATACAAAACATCAGATATGATACCTGTCATCAACTTCCACATAAGGGGTAAACAAGATATAGGTCTAAAATTATCAACTGCATTGTCTTTCTGTGAGTCTTTCTGACAAAGCACAGTTCTTCCTTTAGTCAACCAATCAGGTATGTTTTTGGTGTTGTTAATCATATAATTCATTTGTCCTACAATCCTATCATGGAGTGAGGGAAGATTTTTTAACCAGTAACCCTGCACCCCATCAGGTCCAGGTGCCTTCCAGTTAGGCAGCTTTCGTACTTTATTTCTCATCATTTCCGCAGTAATCACAGCATTCTTTTGAGACATGCCTTTTACTTCCTTTCTAACTTCATCTAACCATTCAGCTCTCCTATTATGTTGAATATCATTATCCCAAATTCTTGACCAAAATCTCACACTCTTCTCTGCATCTGGCATGACCTTCTCGCCACTTGGTTTCCCACTCATCTCCTGATAAACTCTCTTTTGATCTTGCTGGTACATTCTATTTACTCTGTATTGTTCTATTCTTTGTTCATATCTCTTCAGCTTTGAGGCCTTTACCTGCAACCTTTGCTTTAATTCTTCCATTACTTTTGAAATCCCCTTTTCTTTGACCTTATACTTTTTTACTAATTCGTTATATTTCCTAAGCTTTCGCATTTCCCCCCTTTGCTGTCTTTGAAAGATGTTAATATGCCTTCTTAATTCATTTATTGATTCTTTAATCCTTCTTTTCCACCATGGCTCTTGCTTTGTTACTCCTTTTATATATTTCTTTAGCCCAAGCTCTTTCGCAACCCATACAGTAGTCGCAACAATCAGATTATTCGTTTCAGTTATGTCCTTCGTATCAATACACTTTATGACTCTATTGGCTCTTTCAGTGACTATTTTCAGTTTTTTTCTTTCCACCTTCTTAAATGCTATTCCATCACAACGTTCTCCTCTATCCATAAATTGCCTTATTTGATCTAAGATATCTCTTTCATCTGCAGTTAAATACATCCCTTCACACGTATTAGTATCATTATTAATAACCTCTTCCTCTATCACCTCTAACTGTTGTATGTAAGCTTCTTCAACGGTGCTATTAGTTTCATGGTGGTCTATCTCCTCCCTAATTTCCACATCATTCACAAAATTTTCTTCCATCTCGATATCTCTCCGAATCGCCTCCAGTTCTAAATCAGAAAGCCAACCATTCTTCTTAATTGCCCTAGCCTGGTCACAAATTCTCTGTTCTGTGCTCTCAAATATCCCCCTAATTTTCCACTGACTGTACATTCTCTTTCTATACCCTCTAATTGGTACTCCGGTTTCACTAACTGGTCTACTCCGGTAATAGCACTCCATAACTATCATATTTACTTGTTTAGTCCACTCTTTTCTAGCAGTAGCAGGATGACGGTCGACCTTGTGCTGCTCACCCACAGAAAGCCTACCGGGCGAGAGACCTTCCCTGTAAGGTCCAGTCTCCTTCACGCCGTTGTTTGAAAAACTATTATTATCACTCATTGTATTGAGGTAGCACTTTGAGGTTGTGCAATTACCGGTCTATTTCTTTGTGAAGACCAACACTAGGAGAGTTGCCTACCACGGCTTAAGACCCCCTCCTGGCCATGAGGCAGACTAAACCCCACTGGATGCCAACCCAGAATTTCAAAGTCTTGGGGTAGGCAAACAGGTACTACACCTTGCCCAAGGGTGACCTGGAGGTAGTTGTGGCAAAGGGTAACCTCATTCTCCCACGTCGAAACTCCACAACCGGATGTAGTTTAATGTCATACCCAGGACAAATTATTATTATTATTATTATTATTATTATTATTATTATTATTATTATTATTATTATTATTAGTATTATTAGTAGTAGAGATTGGTTTTGACGACAAACATATAAACTATATTACAAGGACATTAACAGGCATTGCCATACGATCTACATACTACGTGTTTTGCAAACGAGGGAAAGAATGGGAAAGTCCAGAGCTTCTATTTATTTAATTAAGCTATATTGTTGCTGCTTAGAGATATTGTTGTTGTTGTTGTTGTTTTCATTTTTGTTGTTGTTTTTTTTTTTTTTTTTTTTATTTTTATAATTTCTTACATTATAGCGATAGTATTGACCAATTGTAAACTACCTAGACATAGTGAGGTTTATGATTGTATGTAGAGAATTTGAAAATGAAATGAAGTTTCCATTATTATCGAAACTTTCTTGGCACTTGACCATTGCGGATCTTAGCAAGACATGGGTGGTCGAAAATTTAGACAGCGTAGTTTCTAGGTTTGTAAGGCAGTGGCTAGAATTACCTATATGCTCAACTTTCAGCTCTTTAATCTTAAGTACATCTAGATACGGCATAAATCTTATCCTCCCTTCAGCAAAGTTTATTGAGTGCCAAACTATTATACGAAATGCCTTGAAGTCCTCACCAAATCCCGACATCAAATCACTTTGGGCGGATACAAGCTATGGCACTAATCTTCAGTATGACCAGTTCCAGAATACTAAACAAGTTTTGAAGGCTGTACAGCACGAGCATGAAGATCGCATAAAAAATACACTCCTTTCTCAAGGCTTGGTTATCTCCTCTATTCTGAAATATTCATGTCAAAGAACAGCAAGCATTTGGTCAATTGTTCAACAAAACATGCCGAGAAATATCTTTAATTTTTCTATAAAATATCTCAACAACACTTTACCTACTCGGAAAAATCTTTGCAAATGGTCCATTTCTCAGTCATCAGCATGTTCATTCTGCCTTCAATCAGAAACTCTGCAGCACGTGGTATCAAGTTGTAATTGCTACCTCGAGAATGGCAGATATACTTGGCGCCACAACTCTGTCCTTCTTTTCCTTGCTAATACATTTTCATCTCTAAGCCAAATCTCAGTATATGCCGATTTGCCCTCTTTTATGTCCCCATCTTTGATAACTGGCGACTCCCTTCGTCCTGATCTTCTTTTGCTCACAGGCAAGAAAGTGCTCTACATTCTTGAACTCACACTGGGTTTCGAGACAAATATTCAGGCTAATAGCGTAAGGAAAGCCAATAAGTATACTCCACTACTTCAAGACCTCTCCTCTTCCTATAATAAAGTCATTTTTATCAATGTCTCCATGGGTGCTCTCGGCGTTATGGGCGCCTCCTGTGATTCCTTTCTTTCTCTACTCCAAGATCTGAGTTTTGACAAAGTTACACAGCGAAGAATTATTATGAAAACAATTAATATTGCCATTAGGTCAACGTATTACATCTTCTGCCAAAGAAATAAATCATGGAACAACCCTGAACTCCTGACCTTCTGAACATTCACTTCCTTTTCCTGCTATTATACCTTTGAGTTATGTTACATGTCAATTATTATTGTTATTATTTTTCATGTGCTTAGTACAAACTAGCCAATGGTACACTACCAATTATATGCGAGGTGTATTATTGTAAGTAACAGATATATACATATGAAAGTTTAAAAAAAAAAAAATTATTATTAAACCAGGTGCTCGTTTACCCAAGACTGAGGATCAATGGAAACTTGCAAACGTACTTTTTCAATCGACGTTTTCAAACCTTACGTTCCGTCCGGAGTCTATAGACGCCAATATCACTTTCATGAACACTACAATATACAATTACTTCAGAGATACTTACTCAAAGATAAATATAAGGACAGCAGTAATAGACTTCTAAAAAGGGACCTGAAAAATCTTAAGAACATCAACGCTCCTGTACATGAAATACAATATGTTGCCCGGTTATTACGAGGTAGACTTGCTAACCCTAAATCCACTGGCACCTCTATCGCCATTACAGATCATGACAAGTCCATCACCAAAAGCTTTTGGGGCTATGTTAAGCGCACAATACAAAATAAACCAACATTTCTTCCATCATTCTCGCTTGATTCTTGCAATAAATACTTTTTGAGTTTATTCTCAGTAAAAGCACCTAATAGAAGTTTTCCTATTCCTTCTTGGATCCCTTCGTTTGCTACCCCCGTCCATCCATTTAATTTACAGCCCCCGTCGTATCAGAAAATAACCTCAGTTGTTCAGCGTATGAAGGCTTCTAGTTCTCCGTCTCCACTTGACAGAATTTCTATCATATGTTTTAAGCGTTGCCCGTATCTTCGTTCTGTTTTAATGGAGCTGATTAAAAACATTTGGTCTTCTGGTTGTATACCTTCTGAATGGAAGAAAGCTTGCACCATCTTGATCCATAAGAAAGGGGATACAAATGATCCAGCTAACTTCAGACCAATTGCATTGCAATCAGTTGGCCTTAAAATCTTCACATCCTGTCTTCGTGATTCTATTTTTGATTTTCTCAAGATAAATGGTTTTATTGAAAGCAAAATTCAAAAAGGCTTTACTCATAAGGTATCTGGTACACTAGAGCACACTTCCATGATGGGAGATATCATAAACAAAGCGCGAATTAAACAGAGATCTTTAGTTATTACTTTGTTGGATTTAAAGAATGCGTTTGGGGAGGTGCATCATAATTTGATTTCGTCCGTTCTTACCTACCATCATGTACCTGACAACATCAAATCTTTGATCTCAGGTCTTTATACAAATTTCAAGACATCTATTATCACAGATCATTACAGATCGCCAGCTATCCCTGTCCGCAGGGGAGTTTTGCAAGGTGATTGCCTCAGCCCTTTACTTTTAACATGTGCTTCAACACTTTCATTCAGTTCAAAAAAGCAGAAAAATTTAAACAACTTGGCTTTTCTACCTTTGACAATTCGGATTGCTTGTTCCATCCAGTACACTGGTTTCAATTTGCTGATGATGCTGCAGTTATTACAAGTGGTGAAAAAGACAATCAGTTACTCTTGAATTGCTTCACTAGATGGTGTCAATGGGCAAAAATGACTATAAGGGTAGACAAATGCACTACTTTTGGTATCAAGAAATTTTCTACTCGCTCTCTCCAAATTCAACCTTCTCTCTTAATTAACCATGCACCAGTTCCTACAGTTAAACAAGGTGAATCTTTTCGTTATCTTGGCCGTTATTTTGACTTTGCCATGAGCAATCAGGTTCACAAAAATAAACTTAGCCCTTTGTTTACTGAATTGCTTAAGGAAATTGACTCTTTGCTTCTTCACCCAAAAAACAAACTTCTTTTGTATATTAGGTTTGTTCTTTCTAAAGTTTCTTGGCACTTCACTGTTGCTGACCTTTCTAAAACTTGAGTTACCGAGAACCTTGACAACCTAGTTTCCAAGTATATCCGTCAGTGGCTCGATCTTCCCGTTAGTGCCACCTTGAGTAGCATAATACTCTCTAAAAAGCAGTTTGGTCTAAATATGATTCTTCCTTCGATGAAATTTTCACAGTGCCAAACTGTTTTTCGAAATTCTCTTCGATCCTCTCCTAATGATGAAATTAAGTCTTTATGGAAAAGTACCAGTAGTGGCATGAACATCCAGTATGACGGATATAAGAATACTAAAGGTGTATTAAAAGCAGTTCGCTCTGAGCATAAGCATCGTTTGCAGACACAACTACAATCTCAAGGAGCCATTCTTTCTTTTGTTCTCAATCATTCTCTTACTGTGACTAAATCCATATGGACTTCAGTTCAGAGCAAGATGCCTAAAAATATATTCAACTTTACAATAAGGTACCTCAACAATTCACTTTCCACTCGCAACAACCTTAAAAAATGGAATTTCGCACAGTCCTCAGAATGCTCTTTCTGTCATTTATCAGAAACTCTTCTTCGTGTTGTAGCAGGTTGTAAATCTTACTTAGAAGAGGGTCGTTACACCTGGCGGCACAACTCTGCATTACAAATCTTGGCTAACTAGAGCAAGTCCAGGAGAATCTCTTTACGTTGATCTCCCATGCTTTCATTCTCCTTCCATAATAACGGGAGACAATTTTCGTTCTGATCTTGTTTTTGTATCGCCTGACAACAAGATTTACATTCTCGAACTTACAGTTGGTTTTGAAACCAACCTAGAAGTGAACGCTGAGCGGAAGAGAGCTAAATATCAATCCCTTATGGAAACACTTAAATCTAAATATACAGATGTTAAGTTTGTCAATCTTTCTATCAGTTCTCTTGGAATTTTTGGCCTTTCTTGCTCTTCTTTTATTGAAATGTGCGATGCTCTAGCTGTTGATATGGGACACCGGCGCTACCTAATCTCAAAACTCTCTAATACCATCATTCGAACGACTTATTACAACTTTTGCCGTAGAAACAAGCCGTGGAATAGTCCAGAACTTCTTTCCATCTAAGATGCAATCCATTGTAGCTTATTTTTTTTAGCTTTTTTTTTATTATCCGTGTTTTAACTTTTGTTATCGTTAGTAATTTGTTTTATTGTTATCAGGCTAGCCAATTGTAACTACCTTTTTAAGTGAGGTTACCATTGTATGTAGCGGAATATGAAATGAAAGTCTCCATTATAAAATGTCTATTAAATCTTTTCTGTTCTTCCTGCAAATCCAAATCTAATCCATAGATCTTAGGATATACAAGGTCACATTAAGTCAGTTGACAGAACTTTCCTGAGGATATGAGCAGTGCTCAGTAGTGTGATCTTCTGTAGTTTTTCTAAGTATATTTTCCCCGGGATCTTGTCAATGTTCGATTTCATTCCTTTCTTTATAGCTCCAAGCGCACCTATAACTACAGGAATTGTAGTTACTTTCATTTTCCACATTTTGCCTATTTCAATTTCTACATCCTTGTATTTTGAAAATTTTTCAACTTCCTTTATTGATACATTTCTATCCGAAGGTATTGTCATATCAATCAGTTGGCACGTGCTGTTTATGTGATCTTTGATAATGATGTCAGGCTTGTTAGCCTTTATTTCTTTATCTGTGTGTACCTGCATATCCCATATTAAAGTTACTTGGTCATTGCTCACGACAGTTTCTGGGCTGTGATTATACCATTTGTCCGCTACAGGTAGTTTGAATGCCTTACTAATTTTCCAGTGTATGTATGATGCAGCTTTGTCATGCCGTTGCATGAATTCTGATTTTGCTAATACAGGACATCCACTTACAATGTGATCAATGGTTTCATTATATTGATTGCATAGTCGACATTTGGGATTCATTCCATTCTTCATTATTTCACTTTGATATTGCTTTGTCATTAAACTTTGGTCTTGTGCTGCTATTATTAGGCCTTCTGCGCTCTTGTTGCTGACTGTCTCTGCCAAATACCTTTAAATCGTCCATATAGAAGAGATGGTTGATTTTCTTTCCTTGGATATCATATCCGCAATTAGTAGAAAGAAGCAAGTTGCTTAGGGGAGCCAGAGCCAAGCAAAATAGAAGCGGGATAAAGAATCGCCTTGAAATATGCCACTCCTTATTTCTATCAATCGAGACGTCAGTGTGCCGGTAGCATGTCTTAGAAGCAATGTTGTTTTCCAATTTTTCATGTTCACTTTCATAAAGTTAACAATCTCAGGCGATACTTTGTAAATTTCCAATGTCTTTATAATCCAGCTGTGTGGCACACTGTCGAATGCCTTCCTGTAGTCAATCCATGACGTTGTCAGATTCTTCTTTCTTGTTTTACAGTCTTCCATTATCATTTTATTCACTAGGAGCTGGTCTTTGCAACCATATGATCCCCGTTTGCACCCTTTTTGCGCATTGGGTAATAATCTATTGTCCTCCAGGTGCAAGTATGTTCTATCTGTAATGATCGAGGTTAATGGTTTGTACATAGTTGGCAAGCAAGTTATTGGTCGGTAATTTTTAGCTTCATTTATATCATTAGATTTAGGAGTCAGGAATGTTAATCCTTGTGTTAGCCACTCTGGACATTTGTCTGGTTCTTTGAGAATGGTATTATATTCCCTTGCCAGGTCCGTGTGCAGCTTATCTATGTTCTTAAGCCAGAAATTTGGAATCTTATCTAACCCGGGTGATGTCCAGTTGTTCACATTTTTTATTGCAGTGCGTACCTCATCAATTGTGATATCGTTAGTTTCTTGGCATTGCTGATCTTTATATAATTCTTCCTGGTCTCTAATCCATCCAGCTACTTCGTTATGGACTTTTTCATTTTCCCATATTCTCGACCAGAAATCTTCGATTTCAGTAAGTATAGGTGGCTCAGTTACATCAATTTGCTTCTTGCCAATTTCCCTATAGAACTACTTCGCATTATCTTTAAACAGTTTGTTTTGACGGAATTGCTTCCCTCTTTTTTCGTACCACCTTATCCTTTGTGTTTTGGCTGCAATTTGTTGCTTTATCTTTTCCATAAATGATGGTATATCTGCCTCATTCTTACACTTAAGTTGAGACAGCACTCGAGTGATCTTTCTGTTTGATACCATGCTACCTTATACTTTTTCGGTTAAAATTGACAGTTTCTTCCTTAAGCATTCTATATCCTTGCTAATCCTTCTTTCCATTGGGGTTGCTTATGTTGTCGGCCTTTCTTTTTCTGTATCGCTACTCCAAGTTCTTCCGTTATTACTGATGCTGTAGCATATATCATCTGATTAAGCTCAGTTATTGTAAGCGGTTCTATGGCCTGTGTTTTTAATTTGAGGATCGCAATATTTCCCTTGTATTATAAGATCTTTTGCTCTTCTATCTTGTCTAATTTTAGGAAGTTGGATTCTATCAGATAGATGTTGATGCTTCAGTTCTTCCAATTTATTCATTATCTTTTCTGAAATTGCACTTACTTCTTCACTTGAAGCTGAATCATTGGTGTTGGTCTGATCCGAAGTTTCAATATCTGGCTGACTGATGACAGTTGTTTCATGCTGTATCTCACTCTCCTCTGTACCATCCTTGGTTGCATTACAGGTATTATCTACATTTTGTATTTCAATTTTCTCTCTTATATCATTTTGAATCTGTTGTAATGTGGTGTCTTCTAGTCTCTTATTCTTGATAATATCAGGTCTTACCTTTGCAAGCTTATTAGCATCCATCGCTGGTCTAATTTCCGGGTGTTTCTCTCTCCACAATTTATATGTCTGCTCTGTACTTGAGCCTTCTGCTGGCGAAAATTTTGCCTCATAAAATGCTGTCATGACTTGTATATATTCTTCCCTTGCCCATCTTTGTCTAATTGTTTTCTGTTTACTTCTGGACAGACTTTTTGTGTTTGGAGGGCCTTTTTGAGAGAAGGTCTCGGTAAGGTTACCTGCCAGATCATTGTTGGGTAAGGTTGTTCTAGTAATCGTTTTTTCGACCCCAGCCTGGTTCCTCGTTGGGGGATGCGCTCCCTTGTTCATCCGCGCGACAAGCGATGCAGCATCATAAACTATTCTTTAACATATCCATTGAAGGTTTTACTATTTTTCCCATAGCTGGATGTTTTACATCAGAGTGACATTCTCCTAAACTGGTTGTCTTCCAGTACTTTCTGGTCCAGTTTACCAGGTCATTTGCCCATGACTGGCGTAATTCCCCTAAACGCCATAGCTATCAGGGGAAAACTTAGAAGCTTTCTGTTGGGGATCTTCACCCTTAGCCTTTGGCTTGTACACCTAATCCACAAGACAGTGGCTGTCTTGTATCGTTAATGACTACATACCGTTGTAGCCATCCACCCATCAGCACGATTTACACCTTCAGTTACGGATTTGTTTTCGGGGTTTACTCCACTAGATCCACTGTGTTCTGCTTGTCACAGGGCCACCTCTAGTAGGATGTGGTTCTTCACCACACACAAATGGTCTTCACCATGGAGGGGCTCTATATTGCGCTTCACAAGATGCTGGGTTTGGGGAGACCAGTTTAGGACGCCACAAAAGGCCAACTAGAAAAGGGACTACTTCTCCAAGGACCCTTGACCCCTTATTATTATTATTATGTCTGTTAACTATATATCTCAAAGCAAGATATTAAATGCTTTGGAAATCAAAATGTGATTACGGATAACTGCCTGTCATCACAGGAATCACAATTACTTTCTCCTTTACTACAGGTACTCAGCAGCTAAGTACCAGTCTTATATCCTGTCTGTACCTAATAAAGCTGTTTTTTGTGCATGTTCAGTCTTCAGCGTAATTCCAATATCTTTTACAAACTTCTCAAATCTAGTAGATACTGCTCCTAGTGCACCAACAACCACTGGAATGGCCGACACCTTTCGTATGTCCCAAAGCCTAGCGATTTCATCATTTAAAGGTCCGTATTTCTCTATTTTTTCAAGTTCTTTTTCCGGGACTCGTTGAGCTTTGACTTGTGGATGGTCGCTGCACACGATAGCTGTTTTAACGCCGATATTTATGCCTGGATTTTCGTGTTTGGTTGATAGTATTTATATTTTTTCGCAATAATTGATTATCGTGGATTCTATAGGTACCATGATTCGCCCATACTGGATTTGGAATTGTCTGCTATTTATCGTGTGTTCTTTCTGCGGGAAAGACTTTGTTTCGTTAGGCCGCCAGGCTTGGCGATGCAAAGAACATATTAACAATAGACCTCGTCAATCTGTCAATTCTGCATTCACTAATAACAGTCAAGTTATTCAACCTATGGTAATCAATGAAAGCAGTGTTAAGTGCTGTTGTGGAAAACAATGCAAAGGGATGAAAGGATTAAAAATGCACCAGAGGAAGTGTAGGGTTAGCTTTGGTTTCAACGACGACAGTTTGTTCGAACTTCCTGACGAAGACACTACATTGAATGACGATACGACTCAGGGTTCAACCGCTGTCGATATGCCAGTCGAAGTTTTAACTTTGAAAGATGGAATTCGCTTACAAAAATTAGAAAAAGAGTGGTCTATTGCTAAGATTACTTTCATGCTTTATTTGCAGGAACTGTAATAGATTCAAATAACATTAATGTGGTCGCTGAAAAACTGAGTAATGCAATTTACGATTATTTCAAATTCAATTTTGGAACACTTAAAGAATAAGATCAAAGTCAACTGGAGATGAAATATAAAACTCTCACAACTCGTAAACTCAAGAAGATCTTAAAACATTTGAAAGATAATAATGCTCCTCTGCATGAAATAAAATATGTCTAGCATCTATTACATTCTAAGTTGCAAACAACACCTTCGATTACCTCTGCTAACTTGAACCATGGTTCCATGAATTCTAAGAGCCTTTGGAGGTATGTTAAGCGGGTACTCAACAAGCGCTCATCGTTACTTCCTTTTTTTACATTGGACCACTGCGATGGCTTTTTCCGTATGACTCTATCTAGTTCATTTCTTAATAAGCAATTTGTTATTCCCAATGCCTCCGTTTCAAGTTCCAACCTACAGTTTTGATCATCAGCCACCAAGCTATCAAAAAGTTACTGCTATCATACGATGCATGAAATCCTCTTCTTCTCCCAGTCCTTTAGACTAAGTGTCGATCATATGCTTTAAAAGATGTCCGTATTTACCCATTCTCCTAACAGAAATCATACGCATCATTTGGCAAACAGGCTCAGTTCCTTCAGTATCGAAAAACGCTTGTACGATTCTTATCCATAAAAAGGGCAGTTCTGGTGACCCTTCTAACTTCAGACCTATCTCTCTTGAATCTGTAATACTTAAAATATTTACATCCTATCTTCGTGATAACATGTACGATTTCCTAAAGCGAAATAACTATATCGAATCTCAAATTCAAAAGGTTTTACATCGAAGATTTCCGGTACTATATAGAGCATACCTCTATGATGGCGTATATTATCATCAAAGCCCGTACAAAACAACGTTCTCTTATTGTAACGCTGCTTGATCTCAAAAGCGCCTTTGGCGAGGTCCATCATAATCTCATATCATCTGCTTTGTCTAACCACCATGTTCCTGGCGACATTCAATGTTTGATTGCAACCTTTCCTTTGATTTTAAAACGTCCATCATCACAGACCAATTTATTACGCCTGCCATTCCCGTCAAACGAGGCGTTTTACAGGGTGACTGCTTAAGCCATTTGCTTTTCAATATGCGCTTCAATACCTTTATCCAATTCATAAAGGGCTGGAAAATTTAAGCAACTTGGTTTCTCAGATCACAATGGAACAAATCAGCTGTTTAATCCTGTTCACTCTTCCAGTTCGCCGATGATGCTGCTGTTATCTCTAGCACTGAACGAGAAAACCAGTTACTTTTAAATTGTTTTACGAGATGGTGCCGATGGGCACCGCACATGATTGTAAGAGTGGATAAGTGTACTACATTTGGTGTAAAGAAATTTTCTACTTGTTCAATGCAGTTCCAGCCTAAGCTATATATAAATAAAGAAACAGTCCCCCCTGTCCACAAAGGTGGGTCCTTTAGATATCTTGGCCGTCACTTCAACTTTGAGATGATCAATGATGAGCATATGTCTTCCCTGGCATCATCCTTTTCTGATATGCTCTCTGAAATCGATTCTCTACCCATTCTTCCTCAAAATAAACTGCGCTTTTATCAAACATACGTTCTCTCCAAAGTCTCATTGGGCTTCACAGTTGCCAATATCTCCAAGACCTGGGTTATACAACATCTTGATAATTTAGCCTCTCGCTATTTTCGTGAATGGCTTGATATCCCTATAAGTGCAACATTGAGCGGCATAATTCTCTCCAGAAATCAGTTTGGATTAAGTCTTCAACTTCCTTCTATTAAATTTCTTCAATGTCAAACTGTTCAACGTAATATCCTAAAGTCATCTCCAAACAACAACATTCGATCGCTTTGGAAAAACACCTGTGAAGGATCGAATATTCAATATGGTATATACAGAAATACGAACTGAACATACTGAAGTCCTAGAAGCTATTCGAACTGAACATACTGAGTGGCTTCAACATGAGCTAACTTCACAGGGTTACATTTTGTCTTTTCATCTTGATAACTCCCTTAAAATGGCAAACTCTGTCTGGTCCACTGTTCAAAGCAACATGTCTCGTAACATCTTTAATTTCACTGTACGGTATCTAAAACACCCATTAGCAACCCGTGTAAATCTTGCTAGATGGAATCCTAGTCAAACTTCCGATTGTTCCTCCTGCTTTCGTCCCGAAAGTCTGTTGCATGTTGTTGCAGGCTGCAAAACTGATCTTGATGAAGGCCGTTTTACATGGTTTCGCAATTCAGCATTGCAGTTTATTGCAAACCCCTTACAGTCAATTGTTGGTTCTACCTTATATGTTGACCTACCAGGCTTTCTATCTCCTTGCATAATTACTGGCTATACGCTCCGTCCCGATCTTCTTCTTGTTACTGCGGATCGAAAACTCTTTGTGCTCGAATTGACAGTGGGTTTTGAAACAAATTTAAATATCAATGCTCATAGGAAACAAGAAAAGTACCATCAGCTTCTTCAAACATTGAGCTCTCAATTTCCTCTTGTTAAATTTGTTAATCTGTCAGTTAGTTGTCTTGGTATATTCGGTTGTTCTACTAATTCTTTTATTGATATGTGCAAAGATTTAGAAATAGATAAAAACTACCTGCTTTTCATGGTCAGAAAACCTCCGCAATAATCATCCGTTCCACCTATTTTATTTTTTGCCGAAGGAACAAACCTTGGACCAGTCCTGATTTGGTTTCATTTTAGTTACTTGTAGTTTCTATACTATGCTTGTTATTTATCCTTTTCATTGTTAAATAATTCAGGCTAGCCAATTACAACTTACCTACATGGGCAGTTCTTGGATAGTGTGATTATGGCGGTTGCTCTTAAATTTGCTCTGATAATTTATAGCATAATATGCGTCAAGAAGCCATCAGTTGTGAATGCAAACTCGGTATGCTACTCGTTTTATGGAGAACCAGCAAGTGACATCAAAATTTCTTCGATAGTTACATCCTTGTGAGTTAACAGACAAGACAACGAATTGCATTTAGACCAAGAGTCTCATACAGGCCTCGCATTACTGCTGCTTTTATCATGTGACATCGAGCTGTGCCCAGGACCAGGTATGAAATGCAAAGAAACATTTATTGGCCTACAAGACTTTCTAAGGGTTAAAGGTTTTTCCATATTTCACCATAATATCAGAGGTTTGACAGGGACAAAAGATTTAATAACGGACATGTTGTTCAACAACAAGGTCAGCATACTGTCCCTCAGCGAGACATATTTTTCTAATGATGTATACACAAGCATTAGCATTGGGGGCTACAGTTTTGAATGTAAAAACCGCAGACAACTGGGAGGGGGTATTGGAGCATATGTAAAGGATGGAATTCCATACATAAGGAGAGAGGATGTAGAATGTGAAGATCTAGAAATGAAGTGGTTGGAAATTTCGTTCAAAAGTACCAAATAATTCCTGATTTCTGTGACATACCGACCCCCTGACATTTCAGAATACCTTTGCAAGAACTTCATTGAAAGGATCACTGTTAAACTGCAAGCTATACAGATTGAGAACAAAGAAACAATAATTATAGGTGACATAAATTGTGATTACACAAACACAGAAGGGCACCAGGACATAAAAACCCTCTTCAGCATAAATGGTTTTAAACAGGTAATCAAAAAACCAACAAGAGTAACTGAGAGATCTTCTACTATTATAGATGTGATCTTAACAAATTCTCCAGAAAATATTATTCACACTGATGTGATAACAACAAACCTCAGTGACCATGAACTATTTATGAGCAAAGATCCAACATATGCATGGAATATACTAAAAGAAACAGTATTAAAAATAGCAAGCAATCATACACTATTTACAGTAAAGACCATAAAAGAAAAACCATGCCCATGGCTAAGCGAGAGCATTAAACGCGAAATGAATTTCCGCGATACTCTAAATCGTAGAGCCCAGAAAAATAAAACAGAGGAAAATTGGAATGCATATCAACGACAGAAAAATAAAGTAAACAACATGATTAAAAAAGCAAAAATCAGCCATTACAAAGACATCCTAGAAGAACATGCAACAAAACCAGAAAAACTTTGGAAATGTATCAAGAACTTATTTCCCAGAAAAGCGGAAAAAGATATGTTATGCACAAAATTTGAAGTAGATGGTAAATTGATTTGCGATAAACTGCAGATAGCAAACGGTTTCTGTTATTTCTTTCAAACAGTAGCGTCAAACCTTAAAAAGCCTTGTATCAATCTTAAGGAATTTGTTTGGTCTTGTCCATGCCAAAAACAACTAAACTCAAACAGCATCTTTAAATTCTCACACTGTCTATACCAGAAGTGAAGAAACATCTGAAACAACTTAAAAGAAAGAAATCAGAGGGCATAGATGAGATCCCAAATAGAATACTTGAGGACTGTGCACAAGAGCTTGCACTGATGAAATAGCATTGCTCTGAACATGTTGGCAGGAAAGTATCCAAGACTGACAAAGCAGACAATGCGTGCTGTTACGAGAGCAAACTATGAAGTCCTGATTTTCAATAGAAAACAACAGGTAAATCGACGGAAGACCATGCGACGGTGAGCTGTGGCCATGACATCCAAACTGTTGAAAGCAGACGGAAGTTGATGATAAGATCTACTTTGTTACCAGAACTAATAAACATCAGTTGAAACTGTCACTCCTGTGCGTTTTAGAGGTGCACTATTGTAAGCTTCAGTCATAAACCCAGTAGCGAAGGGAACAGTTCTGTGAAGCCACAGACCTTTGGTGAGAAAAGACCAATATCCTTAAGTATCATTTTATACGGTATGGATATAGGAGGACAAAATGACAAGACGAATGACTACCACATCGAACATTCCTGTTTCGCCTGAATTGCTAAAGAAAACAATGAGTCGATAATGCTTTCACCACGGAATTGGAGCCAGACGACCCTTTTGAAGGCCTATATGAGGCATTTAATTATTAATAAATTACGCGGGTTTTTATAAAAACTAGGATATAAGAAACATGAGGCTCAAATGAGGCAATAATTCAGAAACAGTTAAGAAACATAGGAAAGCTGAGTTTCAAAAGTAAACTTGAAAAATCAAAAGATTTTTAGACACATTATGGAAAAATTTAGTACCGGATGTGACAAAATATTAAGAAACATCCAAGCGGAAGGAATAAAATTTGTTTCTCATATAAAATATAAAGTGTACACCATTATCTGCAAACCTTTTCTTCTTTATTTTTGAATTATTGAAAACCTTTCGGAAGGTTTTTGTCTGAAGTATTTTGTCTGAAAGTTTCAAGTCCGAAAGTTTTTGGCTTGTAGTGTTCACGTCAATCCTCTATGCAAGAATACCCACAACTGATAAACTTGGATTCTTTAAATTGCAAAATGTTTAAACATAACGATAGTGTCACTTTCCTCTTGCGATTTCATCATACTTGTTCAAATTTCAGCGTGCTCGATATGTGCAAGGGATTGGCGAAAACATTGGACAAAGGACACGAGCTGATAAGCCCGCAGTATATCCGTCTGAACAAGAGAACAGAGAGTTTCCGGAGCTACTCCAAAGTGACATGTCATCTATTGAAACGAAACCTATTGATGCACCTCATATTACACCTGCTGCAACATATGCAGACAGCAGACGACTGGAGGGAAAAAGAGAACGAAGTTGTGACAAAAATATGGAAGACGAATCCTGCCTTGGTAGCAGTCTTGAGCATTCACGTATATCTGGAAGAACAGATGGTAGCATTGGCAGAGGAGATACTACTTCTGAAACGACAGTGCCGAGCAGTAAGGTAGGCTTTTTATTCCTTTATACTTAGCAGTGTACCTCGGATACTGAGCCCCAGTTTCGTTTAGTTTATCATTGTTCCGATCCTACTAATAATTAATAGCTGTTCTCTATTGCACCGTAAATTGACCAATTCGGATTGTTACGCCAGCGTAAGCCTGAAAGTGTCTGCTCTTACGACCATCTTACAACCACTTATGCATGTCACATTTAGCATGTCTATCTGTTGCGTCCTGCAGAAATAGCTTCACTTTAGAATCAACCCATGATTTATTTAGATTTACCCTTCCTACACACAAGAGTGATGTAGAAAATTGTAGTGGGAGGGGGGTATCAGATCTCAAGCTGCCGAGTAGGTAACTTATACTGTATATGTTTAACACTCTGACCATTCACCCATTGCGTCATCGACAAATAGGGTACGGGATTCTCTGACATGCTTGTGTTTTATTATGGGAAGGGGAGGGGTGAAATGGTATGATGACATACATAAATGACCCTGTGTGAATTCATTTCTTCATATTTCTATACGTAATGCAGTTCTCACTATTTCTGCAGTTCTATTCACTTTACAGTATACTTGAACTTTGTTAATTCCGGCTGTCTAATATGAATTTGTTAGTTGTTTTTGAGAGAATAGCATGCGTTGCTCTTGTTATATAGCGACCGTAGATATATATTAAGGCATGTGCAAATGATCTGACATTTGATCTAGCAACATTTCATGAAAACTATTAGATCGCTTGCACACTGCCTCGGGGCACCCAACATTGTGTTTTTCAATGATAAAGGGATGCATACTAAATCACGAAATTTTGTGCAAGACTTCATTATTATCCATTTGTTGGTTAGAATGTTATCTTGCGCACATACCTAACATTGCGAGGTTCTTTGTTCCCCCACCAAGTACTTTGTTAATGTTGTTTCATTTTCAATGATTAGTGATGCGATCTCCTCAATAGTGCGAATGATAGACAATATGTTAGGTGAAAAGCCAACTTCGTTTGTGTGCATGGGTAACATCAATTAATTTTGACACCAAAAGTCAGATGTATAGTATTACTTTTGTTCGTACTTTGAACATCAACGCTACTCTCCCATTATGAATTCTGCTCAAGATAGGTTGGGGAGGGTAAAGTAAATGATGAAATCATTCAGGAGAGGGATAAAAGCAATTACGTGGATATTACAGAAACTTCGATTGTAGCACAACATTGAAGTAACAAGATTGCATGTAGGAAATAGCAAGAATAGCAAGAAACAAGAACGTTCTGTTGCTGAAACCGGGAGAATTATGTGCTGGGATAGATCCAGACTTTGTTATAACATATCCAGGGTCGGCGTAATGATAATACTTCTGGGACACTAATAACTTTCCCCATGTACGTAGGAGGAACCACTTTGACTGGATCTGATACGGGAGGAAATTTTTAGATTTAACCCTTTAGAGCGGCTAACACGACATCTCTTAGATTAAAATAAAGATGAATGCAATAGAAATCAAGCCAAAGTGAACTTTGCATGAAGAAGTTTGATCTATCTTTGGTCTGATCCACTTACGGACAGTGTTGGGATTTATGTCCATAGGCAGTCCTAGTTTTCTATACTGAGTCTGCCACGTGATATGTGGTATATACTGTGTCTGCGGTTTCCAGAGTTTTCCCGCGTATGCCTCAGTAAGAGGGGAAGTATCCACCACTGGTCATGGCGGATTGTCACTGCAGGCCCTACAGAGAACGCATATGGCTTGTACTTCGCGAAGAAATGGCGTTAAAGAGCACATGTAAATAGATTTCATTGGGATGAAAAATAATAGACTTAACGTATAAACTACGATACGTATACTTATTGGAATGAATCTTATAGATTTTTTTCTTAGCATTTCAGAAGGCCACAGTGAGTGCGCTTTAACATATTTTGACTGGGCAACGCCATCTGGGTCTCCCCCACTATAGTTACCTTTTGCTTATATTTAATCCAACTCGTTATATTAGCGGCAAAATAGCTTCAACCGCTATGCAAAATATGCTGTGCAACACAGTTGATAAGCTAACCAATGTACTCACAATATTTTCTAGAAAGGTTCCTTTAAGGGAGCGGTCATTATTATGACCTGGGTGGGCACTGAAGAGAAAATATTATGTGCCCTAAACAAATTTTTACCCAACCATTTGCTTAAGCTACATTTTCTTTACCTCCATCGAAGGAAAACAGTAAAAGAAGGCTGCAGTTATGCTTAAATAGGGTATATGTGTTTATTCTACCCCCCTGTATTCGAAAATTAGTCTGCTGCACCACCTAAAACAGCTTATTTTTAGCCACCCCACCATTTTCTCTTCAGTCCCCACCCTGGTCATAAATAATGGCCGCTCCCAAAAGTGATTCATCACCTTTAATCTGAATCCTATTAACAGTGAATGGGATGCATGCGGCCAACTGTTAATGTCATATGATGTTACAAAACCGAACCTTCAATTTTGAAAACCTAGTGCTCGTACAGAGAAAGTGGTCCACATTGATGAGAGTGATCCACCTGCTCTAGGCTACGGGGCTGTACAGAAAAAGGATGAAAGTCAAGAAGCCCCGTAGCCTAGCGTAGGTATCCTAGGATTTTGTGCATAATTTTTTCTGGTAATTTTCCTCGATTTACACAATGCAAGGCCGAAGGTCACGTGCTCCATGACAGAGGCCCATAATGTCACCTTATCGTGATCCTATGCGAGCTTTTTGGATTCTTGCTCCTCAACAATGCAGACCATGCAGCTTTCATGGGGGCACAGCGTTAGTCTTTCCAAGGCCCATCTGTAACCTTTTGAACTGGGATAGGGGAGCATGCGTTTAGCGGGCTTTCAGTATTAAGTCACTATATACTAAGATGCCTATATGATAATTTATGCCAAACCAATCAGATCGCTCAGATTTGTGCCACGTGACCCGATTCCGCATATACGATCTCCTCCCAGGGTATTCGTCCTATGGCCCCAAATGTCTGTTGAGGGAAGCTATTTGGGTCTACTACTGACATAAGAAGAGATATGATTTGTCGCCGAGTTATTCAACTGTATTCCCATCGCCATTCACAGCAATACTGTTCCTCCTCCCTGCTGGACCACGTGTTGTCAGTTCTGCGAGCGGTCATGTAGGACTAAGTAGCTGTATGTGTTATCACGAGGAGACTTTTGTTGCTGTTCTTCCTGGCAAGCCTGCTCTATTTTCCTGAAATGGGTTGTTTTAAGATTTCCTTCATCTCCTTTGTCAATTTCATCCGTATTCTACAGTTGCGAACCATTACTACCATATAGTTGCTGTGTGACTTGGAGGAGAATTTTGTCGTTCTGCTTCCAGTTTACTGCTGTTTTCGCTTGATTTCATTTGCCAAGGAATCCTACTTTTTGAGGGTGATATCGCTATGATAGATCTTCCTGAGCCGTTTCATTCTCTCTGCTGAACCATAGTGCTTTTGCCGGTAAGTTGTGATAACGATATAGAAGATATTTTCATGTTGTATTTTGTGGTATATTATGGTGTATTTCGCTTACTTCTTACGCTTTGTTACCTGACATGGGATAACATTCGGGAAGCTTTCAGTTTGGGTTGTTTTTGCATGATGTGAAGTCCCAGTTTTATTTTGAAGAAAATAAAGTAAGGCGTGATAAAATATCAACCAGTAGCGTACTGAATTTGTTTTGTCTTACTTCTATATTTCTACATGTTTTTGTTGTATGAGGTTTTTGGTTGTGTTCTCTACTATAGCTCTGAGGGGTTTGTAGGACCCCTTATAGTTTAAGCAATGAAGGGGCTGCTTTTCACCTCTCATGTCAACTATCATTACTCGGAAACTACGTAATACATTCGTCTACAAGATGCACAAATATTTTGTACTTTACTTCCTAAGTTTCTTGGGCTTTAGCCATTAGCGTTCTGGTATCCCTCCACCTTTATTCTTGTGTAGTTTGTTAGGAGATATGCGAGGGGATTCCCAAGTTCATCTCACGATTGCAGATACATTCAATCCTTTGTTTCCGAACAACTACATTATAGAATTGTGACAGCAGAGAGTTCTGGAAGTTGTTTGGCAGAACTTACTGGACTAATTAATAATTGCTATGATTTTTAGCATGCTGTTCACTTTTTGCTTATGCGCGTCAGGTGGAGGAAAGGATGTCGCTATGGTAGGCCACTCTGACATTGTTTACAGTTGAGATGATGTTTGTAACTTCTACATGGCTCTTTATGTTTGCAACACAGTTATTGTAGGCTAAAGCTAGGACGTCATCCAATTTATTCTCTGCATTATTGCAGTTTGATACATTTCTTTCCATTTCGTTTCCTTGCATTATTTTGAGGAAACTATCACGTGCATCTTCTCAAAAACCATGAGGGGAGCCTCATTTTACTGTGAGTCCCCGTGGCTGATGCCTTCCTTACTCCCAGTACAGTTTCTATCTTAATCCCAGTACTCTTTATTTTTAACACTTTCATAGTTCTTTTCACTATGAAATGTTTCATTGCTGGAAAACAGTTGCGCTCCTTTCTAAGATCATTTGTTATAAATGCCATTGATAATTTCCATAGATCATTTTGTATATGATTATATAGTTTTAAGGGATTACTTAATACTAGATAGAATGATCATTTCTATTGCGTAGCTTTGATTCTGGAGCCCCTACTATCACCTCCCATCCCAAGTACTGTTATTGTGTGAAACCTGAGTTGATTTATATTGTATAGCAAATTACGTATACTTGGCAGTATTCTTTTATTTTCTTGAAGTAATACTATGGAGTCCTCTGAGGTATTAGAATTATATACAATCTAATTTAATGGCTAAGTAAAGCTAATATGCCAGTTAACATAGGATTACTTGATGCAACTATATTGCAGGTTCATGGCTCGGACTTAATTGTATACCTCTTTGGACAAAATCTGTGATCACCCACATAGTCATAGTCATACCTGTCAATTGATGGGCTGTATTGTATATTTTATACACTGTTAAAGTTATACCGCTAGATTTTACAACACTCTCTACGCTAAATTGAAGTATGAAGGAGACAATGCGTGATGTTGTTCACTAATGTCTCATGTAGAGAACAGTTTGAGCAATTGTGTGCTTATTTCATATACAGGAGACTAGCTTAGTACTGATAGCCCGCTAAACGCGTGCTCCCCTTACCGCAGTTCAAAAGTTGCAGATTAGCCTAGGAAAGACTCACGCTGTGCCCCCATAAAAGCTGCATGGTCTACATTTTCAATTAGCAAGGATCAACAAAGCTCGCATAGGATCACGATGAGGTGAGATCATGGGCCTTTGTTATGGAGCACGTGACCTTCGGCCTTGCATTGTACAACTTGAAGTAAATTGCAACAACAAAATGTGCCAGAAATGCTCGGATACCTGCGCTAGGCTACGGGGCTTCTTGACTTTAAACCTTCTCCTGTACAGCCCCGTAGCCTAGCACAGGTATCCAAGCATTTCTGGCACATTGTTATTTTGCAATTTACTTCGATTTGCACAATACAAGGCTGAAGGTCACGTGCTCCATACAAGAGGCCCATGATCTCACTTTATCATGGTCCTATGCGAGCTTTCCTGCTCCTTGCTAATTGAAAATGTAGACCATGCAGCTTTTATGAGGGGACAGCGTTAGTCTCTCCTAGGACAATCTGCAACTTTTCAACAGGGGTACAGGGAGGACGGGTTTAGCGGCCTATCAGTACCTTTGTTTCTAATAGGGTAGCTCTTTAGCTACTCCTTCTCACAACTTCAGTCACTATATTGTGTTGGTGCAACTTATGTACTGTTTCGTATGATGTAGTAGATAGGTGTACATTGGAGACTTTCCTTCTAATATTATTATCTACAAAGTATTAAGCCCATTAAATCCATTATCTTTCTTCATGTACGTCTAGTTGGTAGTAGCACCGTGCAATTGCATTTTGTACTATAATGGAAAAGCCAATAGGAATTGTTGATGTGTTCCAGTGTGATTTGTGGACATGACTGAGCAATGTTTGTTCATAGAATCTCTATTGTATGACAGTTGTTATCATTTAGCAGTGCATGGTCTTTGTTTGTATTGGTTGTATTTGACTCCTCCCTCAATGTCCATTATCCAATTGGATTTTTACATATCTTTGTGACGTGATTATATCTACAGTTCTTTGTTGTGACCTTGTGCAATGTAGTTACGTTGATACACGTCACGTGAACAGTGACGTTGTTGATCAATCTGTTGTCCGTGTATTGTGTGAATTATATTGCATGAGTTATGTTGAATGTAGATGTTGATTAATATTTTGCGTTATGCTCATTATCACAGTTAATGGTTGTAATTGTGTATATGGATTGATGAGTAGATCATTTGGTTTGTTGCCAAGAGGAATATCTATTATATTGTAGTTAATATTGCGTAGGAACTGATCGTGAGGATGTACATTAGCCTCGTATTCAGATAATGTCTCAGATCTTGTACCATTGACTGTAATTTGGTTGCATGCAGTAGAGTATTTGTATACTTCAAGTTGAGACTGTTTTAATGCATCCACTAATGTTATGGTCATTTTGTAAGTATACTATAACCACGATTGCTACAATACTCTAATCGTACTCTTTTTATTTTTATTTCAGATATCATTGGTGAGTTGATTTTGGAGTTTTTAACTATTGTAATTGTTGTTGATGTGTTTGACCAATGTAAGTGATTGTGTATGGAAGTAATAATCTCTTTATGGCAGTTGCCTGGAGATACTAAACCTGGTCTTCCTGAGCACTATACTTATACAATCGTTCGCTGTGTTTTAATGGTTCCTCCAACTTCTAGTTGCTGGCTATTTGTTTCTAATAGGTTAGCTCTTTCGCTACTCCTTCTCACAACTTCAGTCACTATATTGCGTTGGTGCAACTTATGTACTGTTTCGTATGATGTAGTAGATAGGTGTACATTGGAGACTTTCCTTCTAATATTATTATCTACAAAGTATTAAGCCCATTAAATCCATTATCTTTCTTCATGTACGTCTAGTTGGTAGTAGCACCGTGCAATTGCATTTTGTACTATAATGGAAAAGCCAATTGGAATTGTTGATGTGTTCCAGTGTGATTTGTGGACATGAATGAGCAATGTTTGTTCATAGAATCTCTATTGTATGACAGTTGTTATCATTTAGCAGTGCATGGTCTTTGTTTGTATTGGTTGTATTTGACTCCTCCCTCAATGTCCATTATCCAATTGGATTTTTACTGGTCTCTGTGACGTGATTATATCTACAGTTCTACAGTTCTTTGTTGTGACCTTGTGCAATGTAGTTACGTTGATACACGTCACGTGACCAGTGACGTTGTTAATCAATCTGTTGTCCGTGCATTGTGTGAATTATATTGCATGAGTTATGTTGAATGTAGATGTTGATTAATATTTTGCTTTATGCTCATTATCACAGTTAATTGTTGTAATTGTGTATATGGATTGATGAGTAGATCATTTGGTTTGTTGTCAAGAGGAATATCTAGTATATTGTAGTTACTATTGCGTATGAACTGATCGTGAGGATGTACATTAGCCTCATGTTCAGATAATTTCTCAGATTTTGTAATATTAACTGTAATTTGGTTGGAGGTAGTAGGGTATCTGTATACTTCAAGTTGAGACTGTTTTAATGCATCAACTAATGTTATTGTCATTTTGTAAGTATACTATAGACACGATTGCTACAATACTCTAATCGTACCCTTTTTATTTTTATTTCAGAGCATGGAAGTGAGTTGATTTTGGAGCTTTTTAACTATTGTAATTGTTGTTGATGTGTTTGACCAATGTAAGTGATTGTGTATGGAAGTAATAATCTCTTTATGGCAATTGCCTGGAGATACTAAACCTGGTCTTCCTGAGCACTATACTTATACAATCGTTCGCTGTGTTTTAATGGTTCCTCCAACTTCTAGTTGCTGGCTATTTGTTTCTAATAGGTTAGCTCTTTCGCTACTCCTTCTCACAACTTCAGTCACTATATTGTGTTGGTGCAACTTATGTACTGTTTCGTATGATGTAGTAGATAGGTGTACGTTGGAGACTTTCCTAGTAATATGTGATAGATAGGTGTACATTGGAGACTTTCCTACTAATAGTATTATCTCTAAAGTATTAAGCCCATTAAACCCATTATCTTTCTTCATGTATGTCTAACTAGTAGTAGCACCGTGCAATTGCAGTTTGTACTATAATGGAAAAGCCAATTGGAATTGTTGATGTGTTCCAGTGTGATTTGTGGACATGAATGAGCAATGTTTGTTCATAGAATCTCTATTGTATGACAGTTGTTGTCATTTAGCAGTGCATGGTCTTTCTTTGTATTAGTTGTACTTGACTCACCCCTCAATGTCCATTATCCAATTGGATTTTTACTCATCTTTGTAACGTGATTATATCATCATCAGTTCTTTGTTGTGACCTTGTGCAGTGTGGTTACGTTGATACACGTGAACAGTGACGTTGTTGATCAATCTGTTATCCGTGTATTGTGTGAATGATGTTGCATGAGTTATGTTGAATGTAGATGTTGATTAATATTTTGCTTTATGCTCATTATCACAGTTAATGGTTGTAATTGTGTATATGGATTGATGAGTAGATCATTTGGTTTGTTGTCAAGAGGAATATCTAATATATTGTAGTTACTATTGCGTATGAACTGATCGTGAGGATGTACATTAGCCTCATGTTCAGATAATTTCTCAGATTTTGTAATATTAACTGTAATTTGGTTGGAGGTAGTAGGGTATCTGTATACTTCAAGTTGAGACTGTTTTAATGCATCAACTAATGTTATTGTCATTTTGTAAGTATACTATAGACACGATTGCTACAATACTCTAATCGTACTCTTTTTATTTTTATTTCAGGAGCATTTGAAAGTGAGTTGATTTTGGAGCTTTTTAACTATTGTAATTGTTGTTGATGTGTTTGACCAATGTAAGTGATTGTGTATGGAAGTAATAATCTCTTTATGGCAATTGCCTGGAGATACTAAACCTGGTCTTCCTGAGCACTATACTTATACAATCGTTCGCTGTGTTTTAATGGTTCCTCCAACTTCTAGTTGCTGGCTATTTGTTTCTAATAGGTTAGCTCTTTCGCTACTCCTTCTCACAACTTCAGTCACTATATTGTGTTGGTGCAACTTATGTACTGTTTCGTATGATGTAGTAGATAGGTGTACATTGGAGACTTTCCTAGTAATATGTGATAGATAGGTGTACATTGGAGACTTTCCTACTAATAGTATTATCTCTAAAGTATTAAGCCCATTAAACCCATTATCTTTCTTCATGTATGTCTAACTAGTAGTAGCACCGTGCAATTGCATTTTGTACTATAATGGAAAAGCCAATTGGAATTGTTGATGTGTTCCAGTGTGATTTGTGGACATGAATGAGCAATGTTTGTTCATAGAATCTCTATTGTATGACAGTTGTTGTCATTTAGCAGTGCATGGTCTTTCTTTGTATTAGTTGTACTTGACTCACCCCTCAATGTCCATTATCCAATTAGATTTTTACTCATCTTTGTAACGTGATTATATCATCATCAGTTCTTTGTTGTGACCTTGTGCAGTGTGGTTACGTTGATGCACGTGAACAGTGACGTTGTTGATCAATCTGTTATCCGTGTATTGTGTGAATGATGTTGCATGAGTTATGTTGAATGTAGATGTTGATTAATATTTTGCTTTATGCTCATTATCACAGTTAATGGTTGTAATTGTGTATATGGATTGATGAGTAGATCATTTGGTTTGTTGTCAAGAGGAATATCTAATATATTGTAGTTACTATTGCGTATGAACTGATCGTGAGGATGTACATTAGCCTCATGTTCAGATAATTTCTCAGATTTTGTAATATTAACTGTAATTTGGTTGGAGGTAGTAGGGTATCTGTATACTTCAAGTTGAGACTGTTTTAATGCATCAACTAATGTTATTGTCATTTTGTAAGTATACTATAGACACGATTGCTACAATACTCTAATCGTACCCTTTTTATTTTTATTTCAGAGCATGGAAGTGAGTTGATTTTGGAGCTTTTTAACTATTGTAATTGTTGTTGATGTGTTTGACCAATGTAAGTGATTGTGTATGGAAGTAATAATCTCTTTATGGCAATTGCCTGGAGATACTAAACCTGGTCTTCCTGAGCACTATACTTATACAATCTTTCACTGTGTTGTAATGGTATCTACAATGTCTACTGTTTTTCCTATTTGTTTCTAATAGGTTAGCTCTTTCGCTACTCCTTCTCACAACTTCAGTCACTATATTGCGTTGGTGCAACTTATGTACTGTTTCGTATGATGTAGTAGATAGGTGTACATTGAAGATTTTCCTTCTAATATTATTATCTACAAAGTATTAAGCCCATTAAATCCATTATCTTTCTTCATGTACGTCTAGTTGGTAGTAGCACCGTGCAATTGCATTTTGTACTATAATGGAAAAGCCAATTGGAATTGTTGATGTGTTCCAGTGTGATTTGTGGACATGACTGAGCAATGTTTGTTCATAGAATCTCTATTGTATGACAGTTGTTATCATTTAGCAGTGCATGGTCTTTGTTTGTATTGGTTGTATTTGACTCCTCCCTCAATGTCCATTATCCAATTGGATTTTTACTGGTCTCTGTGACGTGATTATATCTACAGTTCTTTGTTGTGACCTTGTGCAATGTAGTTACGTTGATACACGTCACGTGACCAGTGACGTTGTTAATCAATCTGTTGTCCGTGCATTGTGTGAATTATATTGCATGAGTTATGTTGAATGTAGATGTTGATTAATATTTTGCTTTATGCTCATTATCACAGTTAATTGTTGTAATTGTGTATATGGATTGATGAGTAGATCATTTGGTTTGTTGTCAAGAGGAATATCTAATATATTGTAGTTACTATTGCGTATGAACTGATCGTGAGGATGTACATTAGCCTCATGTTCAGATAATTTCTCAGATTTTGTAATATTGACTGTAATTTGGTTGGAGGTAGTAGGGTATCTGTATACTTCAAGTTGAGACTGTTTTAATGCATCAACTAATGTTATTGTCATTTTGTAAGTATACTATAGACACGATTGCTACAATACTCTAATCGTACTCTTTTTATTTTTATTTCAGGAGCATTTGAAAGTGAGTTGATTTTGGAGCTTTTTAACTATTGTAATTGTTCTTGATGTGTTTGACCAATGTAAGTGATTGTGTATGGAAGTAATAATCTCTTTATGGCAATTGCCTGGAGATACTAAACCTGGTCTTCCTGAGCACTATACTTATACAATCGTTCGCTGTGTTTTAATGGTTCCTCCAACTTCTAGTTGCTGGCTATTTGTTTCTAATAGGTTAGCTCTTTCGCTACTCCTTCTCACAACTTCAGTCACTATATTGTGTTGGTGCAACTTATGTACTGTTTCGTATGATGTAGTAGATAGGTGTACATTGGAGACTTTCCTACTAATATGTGATAGATAGGTGTACATTGGAGACTTTCCTACTAATAGTATTATCTCTAAAGTATTAAGCCCATTAAACCCATTATCTTTCTTCATGTATGTCTAAATAGTAGTAGCACCGTGCAATTCCATTTTGTACTATAATGGAAAAGCCAATTAGCATTGTTGATGTTTTCCAGTGTGATTTGTGGACATGAATGAGCAATGTTTGTTCATAGAATCTCTATTGTATTACAGTTGTTATCATTTAGCAGTGCATGGTCTTTGTTTGTATTGGTTGTATTTGACTCCTCCCTCAATATCCATTATCCAATTGGAATTTTACATATCTTTGTGACGTGATTATATCTACAGTTCTTTGTTGTGACCTTGTGCAATGTAGTTACGTTGATACACGTCACGTGAACAGTGACGTTGTTGATCAATCTGTTGTCCGTGTATTGTGTGAATTATATTGCATGAGTTATGTTGAATGTAGATGTTGATTAATATTTTGCGTTATGCTCATTATCACAGTTAATGGTTGTAATTGTGTATATGGATTGATGAGTAGATCATTTGGTTTGTTGCCAAGAGGAATATCTATTATATTGTAGTTAATATTGCGTAGGAACTGATCGTGAGGATGTACATTAGCCTCGTATTCAGATAATGTCTCAGATCTTGTTATATTAACTGTAATTTGGTTGCATGCAATAGAGTATTTGTATACTTCAAGTTGAGTCTGTTTTAATGCATCCACTAATGTTATGGTCATTTTGTAAGTATACTATAGACACGATTGCTACAATACTCTAATCGTACTCTTTTTATTTTTATTTCAGGAGTTTATGGCAGTGAGTTGATTTTGGAGTTTTTGACTTTTGTAATTGTTCTAAATGTGTTTGAAGACTGTAAGTGATTGTGTAGGGAAGTAATAATCTCTTTATGGCAGTTGCCTGGAGATACTAAACCTGGTCTTCCTGAGCACTATACTTATACAATCTTTCACTGTGTTGTAATGGTATCTACAATGTCTACTGTTTTTCCTATTTGTTTCCAATAGGTTAGCTCTTTCGCTACTCCTTCTCACAACTTCAGTCACTATATTGCGTTGGTGCAACTTATGTACTGTTTCGTATGATGTAGTAGATAGGTGTACATTGGAGACTTTCCTTCTAATATTATTATCTACAAAGTATTAAGCCCATTAAATCCATTATCTTTCTTCGTGTATGTCTAACTAGTAGTAGCACCGTGCAATTGCATTTTGTACTATAATGGAAAAGCCAATTGGAATTGTTGATGTGTTCCAGTGTGATTTGTGGACATGAATGAGCAATGTTTGTTCATAGAATCTCTATTGTATGACAGTTGTTATCATTTAGCAGTGCATGGTCTTTGTTTGTATTGGTTGTATTTGACTCCTCCCTCAATGTCCATTATCCAATTGGATTTTTACATATCTTTGTGACGTGATTATATCTACAGTTCTTTGTTGTGACCTTGCGCAATGTAGTTACGTTGATACACGTCACGTGAACAGTGACGTTGTTGATCAATCTGTTGTCCGTGTATTGTGTGAATTATATTGCATGAGTTATGTTGAATGTAGATGTTGATTAATATTTTGCGTTATGCTCATTATCACAGTTAATGGTTGTAATTGTGTATATGGATTGATGAGTAGATCATTTGGTTTGTTGCCAAGAGGAATATCTATTATATTGTAGTTACTATTGCGTATGAACTGATCGTGAGGATGTACATTAGCCTCATGTTCAGATAATTTCTCAGATTTTGTAATATTAACTGTAATTTGGTTGGAGGTAGTAGGGTATCTGTATACTTCAAGTTGAGACTGTTTTAATGCATCAACTAATGTTATGGTCATTTTGTAAGTATACTATAAACACAATTGCTACAATACTCTAATCGTACCCTTTTTATTTTTATTTCAGGACTTTATGGCAGTGAGTTGATTTTGGAGCTTTTGACTTTTGTAATTGTTGTAAATGTGTTTGAACAATATAAGTGATTGTGTAGGGAAGTAATAATCTCTTTATGGCAGTTGCCTGGAGATACTAAACCTGGTCTTCCTGAGCACTATACTTATACAATCTTTCACTGTGTTGTAATGGTTTCTACAATGTCTACTGTTTTTCCTATTTGTTTCCAATAGGTTAGCTCTTTCGCTACTCCTTCTCACAACTTCATTCACTATATTGCGTTGGTGCAACTTATGTACTGTTTTGTATGATGTAGTAGATAGGTGTACATTGGAGACTTTCCTTCTAATATTATTATCTACATAGTATTAAGCCCATTAAATCCATTATCGTTGTCATGTACGTTTAGTTAGTAGTAGCTCGGTGCAATTACATTTTGTACTATAATGGAAAAGCCAGTTGGCATTGTTGATGTGTTCCAGTGTGATTTGTGGACATGAATGAGCAATGTTTGTTCATAGAATCTCTATTGTATGACAGTTGTCATCATTTAGCAGTGCAAGGTCTTTGTTTGTATTGGTTGCATTTGACTCCTCCCTCAATGTCCATTATCCAATTGGATTTTTACTGATCTCTGTGACGTGATTATATCTACAGTTCTTTGTTGTGACCTTGTGCAATGTAGTTACGTTGATACACGTCACGTGAACAGTGACGTTGTTGATCAATCTGTTGTCCGTGTATTGTGTGAATGATTTTGCATGAGTTGTGTTGAATGTAGATGTTGATTAATATTTTGCTTTATGCTCATTATCACAGTTAATGGTTGTAATTGTGTATATGGATTGATGAGTAGATCATTTGGTTTGTTGTCAAGAGGAATATCTAATATATTGTAGTTACTATTGCGTATGAACTGATCGTGAGGATGTACATTAGCCTCATGTTCAGATAATTTCTCAGATTTTGTAATATTAACTGTAATTTGGTTGGAGGTAGTAGGGTATCTGTATACTTCAAGTTGAGACTGTTTTAATGCATCAACTAATGTTATTGTCATTTTGTAAGTATACTATAGACACCATTGCTACAATACTCTAATCGTACCCTTTTTATTTTTATTTCAGAGCATGGAAGTGAGTTGATTTTGGAGCTTTTTAACTATTGTAATTGTTGTTGATGTGTTTGACCAATGTAAGTGATTGTGTATGGAAGTAATAATCTCTTTATGGCAATTGCCTGGAGATACTAAACCTGGTCTTCCTGAGCACTATACTTATACAATCGTTCGCTGTGTTTTAATGGTTCCTCCAACTTCTAGTTGCTGGCTATTTGTTTCTAATAGGTTAGCTCTTTCGCTACTCCTTCTCACAACTTCAGTCACTATATTGTGTTGGTGCAACTTATGTACTGTTTCGTATGATGTAGTAGATAGGTGTACATTGGAGACTTTCCTACTAATATGTGATAGATAGGTGTACATTGGAGACTTTCCTACTAATAGTATTATCTCTAAAGTATTAAGCCCATTAAACCCATTATCTTTCTTCATGTATGTCTAAATAGTAGTAGCTCGGTGCAATTACATTTTGTACTATAATGGAAAAGCCAATTGGAATTGTTGATGTGTTCCAGTGTGATTTGTGGACATGAATGAGCAATGTTTGTTCATAGAATCTCTATTGTATGACAGTTGTTGTCATTTAGCAGTGCATGGTCTTTCTTTGTATTAGTTGTACTTGACTCCTCCCTCAATTTCCATTATCCAATTGGATTTTTACTCATCCTTTCGACGTGATTATGTCAACAGTTTGTTGCTGTGACCATGTGCAGTGTAGCTATGGTGATGTTTATGAGCTGTAATGCTTTTGATCGAACTGTCATATGTGTATTGTATGAATGATGGTGCGTTAGTTATGTCGAATTTTGATGGATGTGATGCTTTGCTGTACGCTCTTGATCACTGTTTATTGGTCTAATTGTGTATATGGATTGATGAGTAGAGTATTTGGTGTGTTGTCAAGTGACGAAGATTGTTATATTATAGATAATGTTGCGTATGAACTGATCTTGAGTATCTTCCTTAACCTCCTAGTAACATATTTGTACAAATTTTGTAATATTGAATGTATTGTGATGAAATGTAGTAGAGCATTTGAATACTGCAAGTATAAGTTGTTTCATGCACCCACTCACTATATGGTCATTTTTGTAAGTATGCTGTAGACAATGTTGTTACTCTACTCTAATCATTCTCTTTGTATATTTCTAGTGGGAAATTGAGGTAAGCTGACTTTGACAGAATTGAATATAGTAATTGTTGTAATTTTTTATCAGTGTGAGTGATTGTGTAGGCAAGTACTATTCTCCGTTCTATGTGTTACCTTGAAATACCAAAGCCGGCCTACCTTTGTACTTTAATTATATTGTCTTTCACTGTTGTAATGCTTCCCTAATCTTCTGGTTGTTGACTATTTGCTTCTAATAGGTTAGCTCTTTCGCTACTCCTTCTCACAACTTCAATCATTATAGGTGACAGAAATTGTGATTACACAAACACAGAAGGGCACCAGGACATAAAAACCCTCTTCAGCATAAACGGTTTTAAACAGGTAATCAAAAAGCCAACAAGAGTAACTGAGAACACTTCTACTATTATAGATGTGATCTTAACAAATTCTTCAGAAAAATATTATTCACACTGATGTGATAACAACAAACCTCAGTGATCATGAAATGATCGGTGCAATTAGAAAGAAGTGTAAGCACAAATATCAGCCAAACAAAATTCGTTCTCGAAACTACAAAAACTACGATAAGGAGAATATTATAAAAGACGTAAAGAATATAAACTCGGATTCACTATTTATGTGCAAAGATCCAACATATTTATGGATTATACTAAAAGAAACAGCATTAAATATGGCAAACAATCATGAGCCATTTACAATAAAGACCATAAAAGGAAAACCATGCACATGGCTAAGCGAGAGCATTAATCGCGAAATGAATTTCTGCGATACTCTAAATCGTAGAGCCCAGAAAAATAAAACAGAGGAAAATTGGAATGCATATAAACGACAGAAAAATAAAGTAAACAACATAATTAAAAAAGCAAAAATCACCCATTACAAAGACATCCTAGAAGAACATGCAACAAAACCAGAAAAATTTTGGAAATGCATCAAGAACTTATTTCCCAGAAAAGCGGAAAAAGAAATGATATGCACGAAATTTGAAGTAGATGGTAATTAATTTGCGATAAACTGCAGATAGCAAACGGTTTCTGTTATTTCTTTCAAACAGTAGCGTCAAACCTTAAAAAGTCTTGTATCAATCTTAAGGAATTTGTTTGGTCTTGTCCATGCCACAAACAACCAAACTCAAACAGCATCTTTAAATTCTCACACGTGTCTATACCAGAAGTGAAGAAACATCTGAAACAACTTAAAAGAAAGAAATCAGAGTGCATCGATGAACTCCTAAATCAAATACTTAAGGACTGTGCACAAGAGCTTGCACCACCGATTGGCCATATCATCAACCTTTCTTTAAAGTCTGCCCAGATCCCCAAAGAACGTAAAACTGCCAAAGTCACACCAGTTTACAAAGACGGCGAAAAGTCAAAATACGCAAACTATAGACCGATCTCTGTGCTACCGACCATTTCTAAGATTTGATTTGATTTGATTTGATTTCACATGTTTTAGGAGGGTAACCCTACAGCAAATGCTGATTTTCAAGGGGCCCTCCATCTAAAATATAATACAATGATTCTTATAAAACATATAAAGAGCCTAATTACAATAAATGGGATGCTTTATAATCTAGAATAAAAATAGTCTAAAATATTCCAAAATCTCTCTGGACTTAAATTTTGATCTTGAAGGCATCGAGTGTAGCTGTCTGCTTAGCTTCCGTGGAGAGACTATTTCAGATTTTTGCTCCTCTGAACGAAAAGCATTTTTGTCCAGTAGAAGAACTTTTCAAAGGCAGCCTTAAGTCCGTGGATGTATTCCGTAGGTTGCGTGAGGTGCAGTCAACGTTTTTGGTGAAAAATTCGTTTAGCTATCTGGGAGCAAGGTTGTTAAGGCATTTGAAAACCGTTAATTTTGACTGTCTATCAATCAATTGCCCGATCGTTTGCCAACCTAAACTTTGTATCAAAGGTTTGCTAGGGGCATCGAACTGACTATTAGTCAAGACACAAGCTGCTCTGTTTTGAAATCTCTGCAATTGTGATATGTCAGTGGAATTGCAGCAACCCCAGACAGAGGAGCAGTATTGGAAGTGAGGCTCAACGATGCTACTATGGAGAGTTTTCACGACTGCAATAGGAAGGTACTTTTTGGCGTATTTCAAGAGGCCAATTGCACGCGAAGCTTTCACAGTGACCACTTTCATGTGCTCCTTCCATGAGAGATGTTCGTCTAGTTGGACACCTAAGATTTAGTGTTACTTGCAACTTTGACGTTCGTCTCGCGAATGGAAGGTTGGAAAGATTGGCCAGAAATGTATAGATATTTTTTCTTATGTTTAGTGGTGATCAGCATAGGGTGAGTTTTGGTTACGTTAAGGGATAATTTGTTCCCCTTTAGCCATCTATCAAGCTTCCCTAGATCTTCATTAATAGCCCAGTTCAACTGAGAAATGTCTTTCGATAAATGGTACAGACTTGTGTCATCAGCATACATGGACACTTTCGAGTTCTTTATAATGCAGGGGAGGTCATTTATGTAGACTAAAAATAGGAGTGGACCGAGACAAGAGCCTTGAGGGACTCCCACTTTGATATTCTCCATATTAGAGTTGACACCATTAACTCAACAATACTGCCTTCTGTTAGCAAGATAAGATTTAAGCCATGATAGCTCCCTACCAAGTACACCATAGTGCGCCAGCTTTTTGCAAAGGATTTCATGATCAACCGTATCAAAAGCTTTTTTGAGATCTATAAAGATTATTCCAGCCAAAAGCCCCTTATCTATGCCGTTGAACCAATCATCTGTGCATTTCAGCAAGCAGGTGATAGTTGAATGTAGTGCCCGGAATCCAGACTGATCTAGCGACAGAAGTCCACTCGCATTCATGTATTGGTACAGCTGGTCGTAGATAAGTTTTTCAAATAGCCTTGATTTGACAGGCAGTACAGAAATGGGTCTGTAGTTCGATTTTTCTGACTTTTCCCCTTCTTTGTAAATTGGGGTGACTCTGGCAATTTTCCAGGCATCTGGAAATATGTTAGTCTCAGTAGAAACGTTAAATATTTTCAGTAAACTACTAGATATTACTGCAAATGCGATCTTCAGAAAGTAGCCCGAGATGTTGTCATTGCCAAAGCTTTTCTTTATTTTCATCTTAGCCATTGCTTTTTGGAGGTCTCCTTCGTTAATTGCCCTAAAGTTAAAGATCTTCCCGCCATCGTTGATACTAAATTCTCCTGACAGAAGCGGATTAGGGGTAACATCAATATCTGCAGCTAGTTTTTTCCCAACAGAACAAAAGAACTGGTTCATTTTGTCCGAAATTCTTTGTTTGTCAAACAAAGTCTGGCTAGAATCGCTCAAACTATCAATATTTGTTGACTTTGACCGCTTATTGAGTAGCTGATTGATAGTCTGCCATGATTCCTTCATATTACCCTTCTGTTGTAAGATTTTATCGGAGAAATATTGCCTTTTTAAAGTTACATTTAGAGTGTTCATTTGATTTCTACATTGCTTATAAGAACTACTCATGACCTGTGACTTATGTTTCACTGCAAACCTTTTTAGACGATCCCTAGTCCTAATCAACCTCTTCAGATCAGCATTTATCCACGGACAGTATTTTTCTGATACTCGAATTTGACGGAGAGGCGCGTGTTTCTCTATCATAAGGGAAAATAATGTCAAGAATCTCTCGACAAGTTTATTAACGTCGTCTGAAGTTCCTAGAACGTCCTGCCAGTTAATATTGGCAACGTCTTGCAAGAAAGCCTCTTCAGAAAAGTTTTTCATGTTCCGTGTTTTAATGGCTTTATGGTCCTTTTTAAAGGAGCCATTTAATTTTCGAATACAATATACCATATAATGGTCACTCATCGAAATCTTCAATACCCCAGATTCAAGTACGCTATTGGGGCATGTTGTAGCAATGTGATCTATCAGTGTAGCCGTTGCCAAAATAACCCTAGTTGGCTCCTCAATAAGCTGAGTAAAGCTGAACAAATCGTAGATGCTGCGAAGATGTTTAGCATTGTTGTCGCTTAGTTGCCCCTGAGTTATGCTAGTCAAATCACAGTTTGTGTCGCCAAGGAAAATAATTTCCTTGCCCTCTCTGTCTAGGTAAGAGAGGTTTGTCTCAAGCTTGATGAAGGAATCAACAGGGTCACTTGGAGGACGGTACCAGACTATGACAATGTACGGTTTACTTTTGGGGGGTTTTATTTCTACACAAATGAACTCAAGATCGCTTTCAGGCTGATCTGTACGGTGGTTGTATTGAATTGCCTCCCTTATATATGGCGCAACTCCTCTCCCAATAGCGTTTCTATCTTCGCGCTCTTGTTTATACCCTTCAATATGTGTAAGTTCTTTAGGGTACGAATTGACCAGTTTTATTTCATTCAAGGCAAGTATATGAATACCCTTCTCTTTTATAAGGGATGAAACTTCAGCATGATGGCTGCGAAGACCATTTACATTCAGGTCCGCTAAAGAAAGACCTTTATTTTGCCCAGTATGCTGGTGACCAAGCCTATCATAAACCTTGCTCTAAAGATCTTGGAGTGATGTATCTATAGCCAACTCATGCTCCACCTAGAATCACACATCTGCTCTCAACCCAGCAATTTATCTTTCGTAAAAGGCGCAGTACAGAAACAGCAGCTTTGCTTTTTACTGACGAGATACATAGAGGAATGGATCAAGGAAATCTCACAGGAGCTCTTTTTATTGATCTTAGTAAGGCATTTGACACAGTAAGCCATTCGTCAATCCTCGCTAAACTCCCTGAATATGGAATATCTGGCATTGGAAAATCATGGTTTACTGACTACCTCTTTGACAGGCAAATGAAGGTAAATTATTTGGGAACATTGTCGACATCCTTACCCATATATTATGGTGTCCCCCAAGGCTCTATTCTGGGGCCACTTCTCATTCTCCTTCACTTAAACGAAATGCCATCCTTGCTAAAGCACTGTAAAATGATCATGTATGCTGATGACACCGTCCTGTTCTATAATCACAAGGACCAACAAGAAATAGAAAAGGTTCTCTCAGAAGAGTTCGCTACACTGTCAAGCTGGCTGCGGGAAAATGAACTTATTTTAAACTTAAAAGAAGGAAACACGGAGATAATGATGTTTGGTACTAAAAAACGTTTGAACCAACAAGAATGCGAAATCAATGTAAAGTATAGATCGCAGCCCATCAAAACCACCCAGAGCTACAGATACCTGGGAGTCCAACTTGACCCATCACTCAACATGAAAGAACACTTCAAAGGCATATGCAAAAGGGTCCCTACCCGTATACGCCTACTAAAGAGAATAAGACCTTTTATCACTGACTTATCGACGTTGAGAATCTACCAAGCGCTGATAGTCCCAAGCATCACATACTGCTCCCTAACAAACTTCTATCATCAGCACTACCGGAAAGCTACAATGTTGTTATTTGAATCTCGTGTTGGCAAACTAACAGACAAAGACATTCCATGAATTGATAAAATTTTGCAGAAGAAGATCTACAAAATAGTGTTTAAATGCCTAAAGGGAAATATACCAATGTTGGAAAACTATTTTGAACGGGCTTCTCACAACAAAGAAACTCGCAACAACAACATAATGTTAAGAGTTCCTAAAATTAAACTTGAGAGCACCAAAAGAGCTTTCTTTTATAATGGCGTCGTGGCCTACAATGCTCTCCCATTGGAGTTAAAGAACCGAAACTAACTATGGCATATTGTGTAAGACATTGGACCTTCTCCTAGGTTAACAAGTATGTGTTTTGAGGCTTCCATGTCCTCATAATAATGCCGTGTACATGATGCCAATATAAAACTCCCAGCAATGTTATGAATGTAGCAAACAACTGATATAAATGCGAAATATTCAGATATTGTAATATTATCCCTCTCGGTTTAAACACAAAGGTTACATTTAATAGAAAGCGATAAATAGTTTTAAGTCTCTTCCAACAACAAATAAATTCAGTCCGTCTCACAACGCGAATGATTTAGGCCAAGCTTGTCCTTCAAGTCGACAGCAATTTCAATAAAAACACTTTGTGTGCTTCGGCACGAAAAGTCAGCGATACAGCTTAGATTGTTCCTCCGAACGATTTACAACGAAACTGTCCTTTATATAAATTGTTCCTCCGAACGATATGACGATGAAGTCCAATAAAAAAACAGAGTTGTTTTTGCTTCAAAGTTATTGCTGAACCTTTCACATCACACATAAAACTCAACCAACCGTGAAGTTGTTTTTCACATAGTTCAAACTTTCCTTTTGTGTACTGTCCCGTGGGAATTCGTGGGAAGAACTACTCGCCCATACCTCGTGCGGTATTTAACAGTATGTTCAGGTACACAGATTTTTGTTTAAATATGTTCGATTTTTAGTATCTTATTTTAGACAGTAGTTTTAGGTATTTGCATCCCTTACTTAAACATAAATTTTTACTGTTGCTTTATGCAGGTCTCGCATGGAAAACAGTTAAACCAACTGATGCGATGTTACCTGGTTAAATATTATCATTTATTTATTTACCTTGCAATAATGAGATTTGTAATTGTAGTTTATTTGAATAAAATCAATAGTTTCAAAAAGATTATTATTTCAAAAAGGCTTCATACCAAAAATGTCAGGAACGTATGAACATACAGTACAATTGGCTCTTCCTATCAATCAAGCTAGATTAAAGCAACAATCTCTGTTTATTACATTACTCGGTCTTCGTAGCGCCTTTGGAGAGGTCCATCACAATCTCTCATCCTAGAAACACTCTGGTCCCATCATGTTCCAGTTGAAATCCAAAACCTAATAGAGGATTTGTACACAGGTTTTAAAACATCAATTATTACCATAGGTTGTGCAACACCATTTATCGCAGTGTCTAAGTGTGTTCTCCAGGGTGACTGTTTAAGCCCTCTTACGTTCAACATGATAGTTAACATTTTCTTTCAACTAACTCGAAAGGACGAGTACTCTCAACTAGCATAGCGTTTAAATCTTGATTGGCTAGCAGAGCTAGTTCTCATGACCTTTTCCCCCAATAGGAGACCACGATTTCGTAAGCAAACGGCTGTCGTAGCTACATTTAGGCCAATTTCACGTGCTTTAGAGCGCTTTTACCACCCGTACTAAAACAGATCTGCACGCTCGGTTTTATCTATTTTGGTGGAAACTTTTCCTGAATCATCAAGCTTACACATTGGATTATACGTGTTTATGGAACCAGCATCGGATCTTTTGGTTTTGATACCTTCTCATGCAAAGCAAAACTACTCTGGGAAACATCAGTATTACAACACGTATGAAGCCAATGAGTGGCGGATGACGCCAATGACTCAATAAAGCCATAACTAAAGTTACTTTTTTGATTTACAAAGTTCTAAATTAACAATTAAAGTTAGTTTTAGAACGGTCGAAAATCGCTTTAGAATGGATACAAAAACTCTTTCGATGAGTCGTTGCTTGGACATTAGAGGACGTTATGCTTTAGCATTCATTTGGCTTTTCGCGTGCAATCAAACATGTTAAAGTTGGGCCTCTGTGCTGGCCATGGAAGGAAACTGATCTTACGGTTATACAGGTTAATTTTAGTGAAAATTGCTTTGTGAGGGAGTAAATTTTCATGTTGGAAGATGAATGCCCCCCCTTTCCAAGCATTGCCTTTCTCCCTTGAAACTAAGTTATCTTACAATATGTTTACAAGCTATTCTGCATTGATTCGTCCGTTGCAAACAGCAAGTTTTCCAGCACCTTTGGCCCAAAGGATCCCCGAAACATAACCAATGTAGAATTTGAGAATTGTGAAGCAAAATATTGTGGGTTATCACTTTCATTGGGTTTTCTCTAAACTCTCATCGTTTTACTATCACTTGATAACGAAAACTGCCATTTATCTTAGAAACCAACATGTTCCCACTCTTTCACCTGCCAGCCTCTCAAAGCTACCACCCCGGGGATACTTTTTTTCAGTTCTCCAAAGAGTCAAACGGTTGTGTTTCTTCTCGCATGGCTACGAATGTCATACATGTGCAAACATGTTTTACATCAAACAACCTACTGTACACATTTTTTGATACATTTGCACAAGGATATCGTTTGTTTATTTCATCGGTTATGATACTTAACTTGTCATGTCTATGACATTCTGTTACTCTGGTAACCATTCGTTTACCTCAGAGATCAAATTTTGGTAGGTCACTTTTTTCTTGATTTCTGGACAGCTCCCTCAGTCTTCAATGTTTTTAGAATTCTTGATACCGTGGAGAGATGGGACCCAACAATTCTCAAAAAACTCCTCTTGTGGAAAGACTTAGCACACTCAAATTTTTAACAATTGCTTACTCCTCATTTGGCAATTATCTCGTTTTCGCCATTGCAACTATTTTGTTTACAACTGTATCTACAAACTTTACAAATTTGGACGCCATTATCATAATGGTATGTGATGACTATTTTAATAATTATGATTAGAGGTTTGTAATATTTTTGTCCCCCTAGTGTAGGTATACAGAAGTAAGCGCAAAACTTCAATGTAAATAAGATAATTTTTTTGTCTATAAAAGCTCCCTAACTAGTTATGATGACACTATTCGCAGTTTGATGGAGTACTAATGCCGAATATATTTTATTATCCTGGTTTCTCTAACAACGGCTTCCTACGAAATAGTAATGTCATAGGACACTGGTCACTCTTCTTAGAGTTTTGTCGGGAAATGTTACTGCTGTTGGAAAAACTTAATGTATTAAAGATAATCGACATTAGCACTTCATCAGACTGTTAAAAGTTTCAGCATTACTAATTGGGTTGGTTTTATAGACAAAGAAAGGCGTATTTGCAATGAAATTTTGTGCTTACTTTCGTACACTTAATTTTGCTTTGGAAGAAAAAGTATCAAAACCAAGAGATCCGATGCTGGTTCCATGAACACGTATAATCCAATGTGTAAGCTTGATGATTCAGAAAAATTTTCCACCAAAATAGATAAAACCGAGCGTACAGAGCTCTTTTAGTATGGGTTGTAAAACCTGTCTAAAACACGTGAAATTGGCCTAAATGTAGCTACGACAGCCGTTTGTTTACGAAATCGTGGTCTCCTATTGGTGGAAAAGGTCCTGAGAATTAGCTCTTCTAGTCAATCAAGATTTGAACGCTATGCTCTCTCAACTAGGATACATACATGATGCGTTCCTAAAACCCAGAAATTGGCTGCAATTTGCGGACGACACATGCGTAGTAACAGTCTAAGAATATGAAAATCAGATCCTTTTAAACTGTTGCACAGCTTTCTGCTCTTGGACATATATGGAAGCGAAGCCAGACAAATGTAAAGCATTCGGTATGTTGAAAGTCAATACAACTTGTAGTCAAGTTAGTCCAAAGGTGTTTGTCTCAAACCAACGAATCCCTCCTGTTTTATCTTCTGAATCATTCAGTTACCTTGGCAGAAGTTTTAACTTTAAAATGGACAACGAAGAGCACAAGGAAAAATTACTCGAGGCAACCAAGCTGTTGCTAGAAGCAATAGGTAGCCAATCACTTCATCCGAAAAACAAGATTCTTCTATATTCGACTTGTCTTAAGTGTCATGGGACTTAACAATTGCCAATTTAGACATCAAATGGGTCAAACAAAATCTAGACTCACTAGTGCACAGGTGCATTAGATTATGGCCCGACATACCGATCAGTGGAACATTGGATATAGTTAGTCTTTTGAAAGAAAAATGTGGGCTAGGTACTATTGATCCGTCCATGAAATTTTCCCAAAGCCAAGTTTCGATTAGGAACTGTTTAAAGAAGTCCCCAAACGAAGACATGTAGTCACTACACAAAGTAACTAGCCGTGATAGAAATGTGCTGTGCAATATGACGCATACGTTAATAGAAAAGAGGTAATCAAAGAACATAGAACGAAGAAGGTCTATAGGATCACACATGAATGGACATCACAAGGTCTTATATTGAAGGCTATCCTTGAGCACACGACAAATAAAATAACAAGCATATGGAGTGAGGCACATAAACTTCTACCCAAGAACATCTTCAACTTCTCTGTATGTTATATCAATAACAGTTTGCCTACAAAGAAACATATGAAATTTTGGGGTAGAGTCAAAAGCGAATTGTGTAATTTCTGCCAACTCCCACAATCCCGTCTTCACGTCGTCTCTGGATGCAGATCCATGCTTGAAAGGAAAAGATATACTTGGCGTCACAACTCTGTCCCCATTACGATTGCCAACTTTGTAACAGGAATAAGAAATTTCAAAATCTATGCTGATGACATTCCAGGCTTCAGACCATCGTCTGTTATCACTGGACACGACAAGCGTCCAGATCTCCTCTTAATCAGTGAAGGTGTTTTATATGTTCTCGAACTGTCTATTGGCTTCGAAACTAACATTGAAATAATGAGGCTCACAAAATACGGCGTTACGAAAATCTTCTGAAAGACCTTTCATCCTCATACTTGCGTGTGGAATACATAAATGTATCATTGGGAGCAATAGGAACAATCGGCATTAGCACAAAGCGTTTATGAATCTGTTACAAATTTTATCAACTACCAAGCTAGAGCAACTTTACCTAGAAAAGAAATTAATAACCATCTGTATACGTTGTACATACTACATATTCTGTAAGAGAGACAGCGAGTGGATGAGCCCAGAACTGTTAACATTTTAATTTTTTTGTTTTATTTTTAGTTAAGAAACATTTAATCATACTGTTTACAACGAACTTATAAATTTTCCCATCATGCCTAATTGAGAGTGTTGGGTGTCATCAAGTAGAGTAGTGTTTATAGGAAATAAAAAGTTTCATTATTATTATTAGCACACTTGGAATCATGGGTAATTCCTCTGAATCACTACTATCACTACTCTTGTCTACAGTACAACAAAGCATGCCGAAAAACATGTGAGCTTTTCAATTAAATACTTGAACAACACCCTTGCAAAAAGGAAAATATCTGTATATGGTCCATCCTTCAATCATCTGCATGCTCATTCTGTCTCCAGGCTGAATCTCTCCAACACGTCGTCTCAAGCTAAGTCGTATCTTCAAGATGGCCGATACATTTGGCGCCACAACTCGGTCCGTCTCAAACTTGCTAAAACCTCTTCCTCTTTTTCAGACTGTTTATAATATGCCGATCTCCCTTCATTTCTATCCCCGAGTGTCATCACTGGTGATTTTCTCAGACCAGATCTTGTCTTAATTTCCAACAACTCTACTCTTTACATTTTGGAACTGTCCTAACGATTCGAATCTGACATACAGATCAACAGTGACCGTAAAGCTTCATAGTATAGTTCCCTTCTTCTGGATCTGAAACATGCCTATTCTGACGTCAAATTTATTAATCTATCAAAGAGTACACTTAGAATCATGGCTAAATCCTCTGAATCACTACTCTTAATGTTTAATGACCTTAAATTAGACAAAACTGCCAAAAAACATGTCATTGAGAAAGTAATGAACATTTCCATTAGGTGCAGCTACTAGATTTTTTGCCGTCGCAACAAACCTTGAACCAATCCAGACTTGATGGAATTTTGACCTATTTCATATCTACACTAGTTCTTTTTCTGGTACATTACGTTTTTCTTGTTAGATACTTATGCTATATTGTTAGAGCTACAGATAGCCAATTGTACACTACCTTACAGAGAGATGTATGGATGTAACGTGGTAAAAATTATTGAATTAAATGAAGTTTAAAAACAAATTATTATATATGTTTAGGGAGTATAGCCCTTCAGTCGTAGCTGCTTTTCAATGGGCCCTCCATCCAAATATACTACAAAATATGAATAAAATTCTTCATAAATTACTTACAACAAGTAACTCTCATTTCTCTTGAATCTGAAACTCTCATTTCTCTTGTGGGAGCATGCTTTTCTATCACTGTAGAGAAGAGGGATGACCATTCCTCTACAACTATATTAACGTCATCAGTCTTATTAACAAAGAGCTCCCAATCGATACTAGAGATATCAGCCAAAAATGCACTTTCATTAAAATACTTCATGTTTCTAGTTACGACCATCTTGTGCCCGCCAAGTCCGGCATTTAGTTTGCGCTTACAAAAGACTATGTAGTGGTCACTCATGGATATTTTATGCACTCTTGACTCTAGAATATTATAGATACAGGACGTAGATATATGATCGATTAGAGTTGATGTTGTGAGTGTTACCCTTGTTGGCTCATTTATTATCTGCTTTTGACTGAATGGATCATACAGATTCCTAATATGCCTAGAATTTTCAGCGAGAGATAGGTAGGTTATTTCTTTTGATAGATCACAGTTAGTATCACCTGTACGTATCATCTCTTTACCTTCTTTATCAAGGTATGATAGAACTTTTTCAGCTTTGCTAAATATAGCAACCAGGCTGTTTGGTGGTCTATACCATGTAAGGACCAAGAATTGCCTGCATTTTGGTGGTTGAACTTCAATGCAGAGTAATTCCAGATCTTCCAGTGGTACGTCTTTCCTATGAATAAGTGTAATAGTGTTTCTGATGTATATTGAGATACCCCCGCCAAATTGCGACCTATCAAGACGCTGTTGACTATAACCAGAGATATCGGTAATCTGCTGATCAATTGAGCTATCTAATGTAGTTTCATTTAAGGCTAATATATCGGTTTTCATGTCATGCATGAACACTTTTATTTCATCTAGGTGGCTCCTAAGACCATTTACATTAAAGGACGCCATTTTTAAGCCTTTTCTAGAAACTGTGCGCTGATGGCACTTGCTATCGATTTCACAGCCGTGGGTAACAATCCTTGGAATACTAACATCAGCCTTCTCTCCTTTAACTTGCTCATCACCCACGTATTTCACATGTGCTAAGATTTTTCGAAAATATACTATTTCCCTCTGGGGTGATATGCATACCATTCGTGTCTATATGTTTGAAGGCAATGTTTGAATGATTAATAAAATCCCATCCGTTAGAAAGGCAGTGTCTTTGTAGAGCCGCATTTGTCTCGACTATTTCCAAATTTTTCGGAGTATCATACTTTTGAAGAAATATCGAAGATACGGATACTTTAATGTTGGGATTGACATCCGTGAATTTCCTGCAAGCCGTATGGATGTTGTCCACAATTCTTTCTTTTTTCATTCCTTTACTAATGTCATTGCTACCAGTGTGGACTATCATCTCATTAACCTTCTGAAGCTCACTATTAATGGTTCCTCTGTGTTTAGAAACCAACTGTTCACTGCTAAGACCTCCAATGCCTCTTGCAATAAAATACTCGGGGAGAGATTTGATTCGTCGACCCGTCGAACATGTGAGTCGCCAAGGGGGAGCACCCTCCTTTTGGCTTCAGGCTTTAGCTTATTGGCGATTCTAGTTGCTCTTATAATGTTATCGTTGTAGCTGTTGTTGTTGTTGGTTTTTCTGCTATTCCTCTTTGGTTGTCTTGATTGTTTGCTGTCGCCACTGTAATTCTTAACGCTATCTCTTCTCCTTTGTTGTTGTTTTATGCTGGCTGTTTTTTTATCATTCTCGTTTACATTGCTACTATCCTCCATTGTGCATTCTTTTGATTTGTGTAATAAGCACTCTTGATGCTTAGAAGCTTTGATTTCTTTCAACTGAATCGGAAAAGTTTGCTCTGCGAGTCGCCTATAGTTTTCCATAGGGTAGATTTGCGCATCCTTGCCTCCCACGGGGCTGATGTTGTCAAGGGGGGGTGTTTTTGCATCGTTGTAGCCCCTGCTTGAGCTTCGCATTCAGATGTACGATTCGATCCATACTTTTTGCGAATTTCATTCGTTTCCAAATTGTTTGGTTTTCTTTCGAGGTGCTCTTCTTATTTGCCATTTTTCAAAAGTAATTTTTCCAATCTTACTTTCAGATTTAGGTTCTCTGCAGCTAATGACGTGTTACGAGTTCTTTCTTCCAGAAGCTGTTGACTTAAGTTATTGATAATGCCACCGAATTGCCCCAGGATGCAAAAAACGCGCGTATTTTCTGATGAAGGTGTATGTTGTTTTTGATTCACAGCAGTGCTATCCGTATCTACTGCATTCTGCGGATTGACAGTATGACTACTGGAACCCGAAGCCCATTCATGCATGCCTGTCACGTTGTGGCTTCGATGATTTTTCATTTCCCATGTTATTGATGCCAACGTCTTTATCGATGAAGTACAATTCTTCACCAGCAGCAGTACTTTTTAGGAAAACTAGCTTTATGTTCACTAAGTTTTCCAGAGCTTCAGTAGTCTGTGCTTCGTCTAGGCCATACTCTTTAGCAGCATAGGAAACAATCTTATCCTCATCAGGTCGCAGTTTCTTCACATTTCGTAATTCATCGATGGACATTGATATTATGAGATTTCTATAATCAGTTTCCATAATGCCACTCTCGATGAGCAAGCAAATGAATTGGATAATTGGTTGTAAAGCTTCAGCTCCTACTCTCGATAATCCTAGGAGTTCTTTTGCAACTCTTTCTCATAACTTCAGGCATTACGTTATGTGAGATAATTTCATGAGTCATCCCGCGCGTAAGCCTTCTCCTCGAATAGGCCTCCACCCATAATTTATCAAAACTAAATAATCCTGCATGTGGCCGATTTGAGGATTTACGGTATATCTGTATTTAAGGCTTTTGCTAGTGGTTAAGGAAGCTTTAAGTTCACACGTGGTCCAACGGACCCAATTTAGATTCAGAATGCTGCTGTTGTATAGGTAATAAATATAATCAGATGTGAGAGGAATTGTAATAGATGTATTTCATTTTATTTCTACGGGTTTACTCGTATGCCTCTTGAAAGATTTAAGCTTTTGTACAGATTTTGCAGTGCAGAGTTTGCAGCCCATGGTGTATATACTACCCATTGTTTGGTTGCTCATGGCATCAGGGGTGTGAAAAACCCAAACCCAAGCCTGTTTTTGCAGAGAGCCCAAAAAACCCTAAACCTAGTTACCAATAAGCCCCATCATACCGTATCAGTGAAGCATTACCACTTAAACGAAAACTGTACCGAATTTCCCCATGCTTGGAATGAGGAAGTTGACAAATAGATCCAAGAAATGTTGGACAAGGATATAATTCGGCCATCGTCCTCCCCTTGGTATTCACCCGCTATTTTAGTAAAAAGGAAAGACGCCTCCATGCGTTTTGTGTGTGATTTTCGTATTCTAAATGACGTTACTAAGAAAGACATCTACCCCCTTCCTCGCATTCATGACGTCATTGATAGAATGCATGGCTCACTGTTTTGGACTACCCTAGACGCAACATCTGCTTACTGGTCAATGCCTCTCAATTAATCAGATAAGACCGCCTTTTCAGTACCAAGAGGCAAATACAAATTTAATACAACACCTTGAGGGTTATTGAATGCTGCCACTCCATACCTGTGATTGGTTAGCATGGGTTTATCCGGCCTCATTCCTGATAGAATTCTGGTTTACATGCATGATATTGTAGTGTTTAATAAGGCATTTGACAACCATATAACAAGACGAATTTTGCGCCTATGTTCATGCGTATCATCATGACACATCATCAGAACCATGCACAAACCCACATAGGCTACAAAAATGATATGGCGGGCCTCGAGTTTAACAAGGGAAAGCCATGGACAGACCCTCTACCCTCTACTATAAAGTCATGGAAAGCAACTCTATACAAAAATTACTTTTCAGAAAAATTATCTTTTGTCATGATTTTGAGTTTGAATTTTCTCAGAATTTTCACGTAATTTTTGTTGAGAATTGTTTCTTCAATTTGACCCAGGTATGGCTAAAGATCACATGCTCCCTCGCAAATACACATGATGGCACCTTTCTATGATCATTTGCGAACATGTTTAATCCTTGCACATCAAAAATCGAAAAGCTGTAAGAGAGGCTGAAGATTTGTAGTGAAAGCTAAATTGCATATCAGTGCTCGCTTAAGGCGGGTTGTTTGAAAATCATTCTAAAGTTGCATGGAAAATGAACTTTATTGAGAACCATAGTCCAATGCAATTGCTATACTTTCATACTTCTGCTTATTAATGCTCTTGTTTGATTACTATTAGGTCCTAAATGAACATGATGAAGACGGTGAAAATGTTGAGGATGAAGAAGACATTAAAGACAATGAAAATGCTGGAGACAGTGAAGATCAGGTTAACATTCATGCTTTTCGTGACTTAGTTCCAGTACATAGAAAATGTAAAAAAGCCACTTTTTGAAATAAAAACTGTATTTAAAGGCCGTGTTTCATGTTAGCACCGTACTTCTAGGGGTGTGTAATTTAGAAAGGTAAATGTAATTTGAAGATTGAAATGGTAATGTGAATATTATGCATAACAAAATAGCAACAATCCTGAGAGCTACAATTTGAATTATTCCAATCATTGAAAGTACATTACAAGGTAGAGTAGCCCCCAAAACCCCTGTTTCCATCGCAAATAATGGTGTGATCAAAATTTCAGTAATTTATAGTAAGTTCAACCAATATCCAACTTTGGAGAAAAGGTGCAATATTATTGGCCCAATACTTAAGGAGAAATGAGTACCTAAAAACTATTTACTTGTAATTTCAGCTTTCTACCAAAAAGATAATTCAAAATTGAGAAGTGTAAGCAATTGAAAATTTCTTCTTGAAAGGTAGAATTATGGGAGAAAAATATATAGTTAAATGCATATTGATGCCATTTGTTCATACTCTTCCTATTTTGTCCCTATTTTAACCATAAATGGGCCAGATCCTGATCTATAGACATGAGTGTGGCACGATTCACTTTGACATCAAACGTGTAGCTTTCTTGAATTTTCTGCCACTTCCTCTTCAGATGAGAGTTTCTGCTTTCCTGTATTTGCTTTGATTCCAAATCCTTTATTCTGCACATATTACTGTTATTTTGGCTACTTTAGTTGTGTGTATATTTGTCTAGCTTAGTATAGTTGACTTATTCATGGCTAGCAGCTCATGACCTACAATCTTTCTTATTCTAAGATATTGAAAAAACATTGAATTTGGAGATAAATATTTATTTTTGCAAGGTGCCATTAGCAATGACGGCCTTTTAGGCTTTTTCTTGATTACCTTCTAGCCTTATGAACTTACTTGGTATTTCAGTTTTGGCTTTTTGTAGTACTCTTGTAGCTGCATCATTCATTTTCTTTTCAACTTAAACTGACAGGGCTTCCTGAATTGCTTTCAAGGGACTGATTGTTGCTGCTTTTACCCCAACCTGGGGCTAAGGGTAAACTGAACTTCCATTTGTAGTTTTTCCTTGTAGGAACAGTTGGACTTCCCCGTGCCTCTGAAATTCCTGTAGCCATTGTGCTGTCACCTTGAAAGTGTTTGTTTTACCACTCTGAATTCTGTCTGGAAGACCTCTTCTTGGTGAAAACTTCAGTAAGGCTCGAATGAATGTTATAACTCCTTGGTCTTTCAGTAGTTGCAAATGAACAGCTTGCGTAACTGCACTTGTGAACAGCAGAATATACACCATCATTTGTTCAGATGTTTTAAAGAACAATGGATTAGCAAAATCCAAGCCTATCTGTGAAAATAGCTTTACAAGGTTAACTCGAAACTGAAGTAAGCTCGCTGTGGGGGGCCTCTGCATAATGCTTCGCTTTCTCTTGTTTTCACTGGGTGCAATCTCGGATAATTTGCTGCACCTTACTCCTTCTTTTGCGTATACAGTAAATAGATCTTACTTCTGCTAAAGTTGCCCTTACTCCATTGCGAAATACTCGTATATGGCTGGCTGGAATGATTAACTTTGTCAAATTGTGTATTCGTGGTAATAATATGGGTATTGTTGCTTCCTCAGGAATACTTGCATGTGTCAATCTCCCATTGCACTTCATAATTCCATCTACCTTTTGTACCCCTAGTTGTTCTTTACTACGTGCACTTATTGCATCATTTTCAATTTCCTATTGCACATTCAGCAACCACATTCTTTTTGCTACTCTAATCTCTTTGGTAGTCAGTTCTTGTTCTGGGTTGATAAGCTGTTACTCTGTATAACTTTATCTCTTTGCTAAAATGATGTACTTCAATTTCTGACGATAAGCCAGGCGTATTTTCTCCTTCATGCACCAAATTCCCTTGAAAAACTCTTTTGACACACTTTCTCAGCATCATCCGTTGCTAAGTTTTCCAATGTCTTTGGAACTTCACCATTTGACAGCCAATTTGTTCCCTTGCTTCCATAAAGAGCTCTCGTTCAACTTTGCTGCCTAATCTCCCCTTGAACCAATATCAGCTGGATTACATTCAGCAGGACAATACTGCCAAGATGCCTCTTCTGTCAATTTTAGGATTTCTTTGTTTCCTTGTTGAATGCAGGACTTCCATTCTCATACTCTCTTGATCCAAATCAATGCAGTAGTACTGTCTAGCCTCAGAAACTTCAAATTGTGGTTTTGAGCTTTCTTTACAGTTTGCATTAATGTTGCTGAGATTTTGGCATCCATCATTTCTAATCGCGGTATTGTCTGTTGTTTTATGATCCAACTCGTGTCTTTGATGTCAGCCGTTGGAAATGAATTCTTTGACTACACACCACATATATAGATGCACTGTATGCTTTGCCGGTAGCATCTGCAAGTCCATGTAATGAAATTTCATCAAGTTGCTGAGTCAAGCTTGGATACACACATCTATCAGAGGCAATTTCTCTTGCTTATCTTGGAATTTCTATCCATTCCTTCCATTTCTTTAGGACTTCTTTAGATTATTGCTCATCCTAAGCATTGCTGTTAATGCAGCTCTCTTGTAGAAGCACCATTGCTGGTAAAATAACTGAGCTGATCAACGCAAGTAAACTCACATTTCAACTCACCCTTGTCTTTATCCCACTTGACTCCAAGGGACTTTCCTTCACTCTCTTCCCTACCTAACGACTCCGTTACATATATTTTCTCCCCGACAGAGTTTTTTGGCATTTCAAATGTAATTTCCTCTCTATTTAAAACCTCACTGAGTTCTTTGCTGTTTGTTTTCCATTTCTGCATATGAAATTCTGCTTCTTTTAGTCTTCTTTTAGCCTTAATGAACTTTGAATAGGCTTCTTCTACTGTTCGTGAAACTGATGCTAAATCATCTATGTACAGTGAGGATTTCATCTTTTCCACAAGCTCTGGATCTTCATTTTTATACTTTTCTGAACGATACTATAATGTGGCATTTTAATAGAATGGACTGGGCTCCTGCCTCAAATATTACTCTTGGTCTTAGACTTTAGTTTCAGGCTTGTCTGCAAAAATATCCCTAGTCCAAAGGAATCTTAATGAGTTTCAATCTTCTTTCTTGATCTCAATCCGCAGAAATGATTTCTGTATATCCCCTACCAGTAATATTTTGTGTTCCCACATTCTCAGTGAGACTTCATACTACATGAGTGCTACAGTTTGTCCCTTATTTACATATTCGTTTAGTAGTAAGCTGCTCTTATTATTCTTTGAACTTGCATTAAACAAGATTCTGATTTTGGATTTTTCTGCACTTTCCCAAATAACAGGGTGATGCAGGAGGTAGTGTGTCTCTTCTACGAATTCTTCCTTTCTCCTGTCCCTCTCTACAACTCCGTTACGTAATTGCTCCTTTATTACTTTATCATACTGTTTGGTAATATTTTCATCCTTGTTATATCTTTTCAGCTGACCCTTGCATCTGGCTATACTGAGCTCAAAATTGCCTGGCAAGGCTGACTTTTGTTCTTTCCATGGTATATTTACCGCATATCTCCCATTTCTTAATTCTATTCCCTTATTAAACTCTTCAAGTGCTTCATCCCTTTCAGTGATCCCAAGACTCTCCAAATCCCATAACTGATGTAGGCTCTGCTCATTGCAATCTTGTTAAGGGACCATGCATATATGACGTCAGCAAATAGGGGGAGGGGATCCGATGAGTTTGAGACTTTTTTAGACATTATAGGAAGGGTAGGGATGGGGTCTTTGAGAATTTGAGCGTCCCTCTTCTCTCATTTTATTTTGCATACAAACCGAATAGTGCATAAAACTCCAGCTGCACTTTCATCACAAGAGCGTTTAAAATATTTTCTGGTCAGTTCAGGCTAAGCAATTTTGTAAAACACCAAACTATGTCAGCTTATGAGGAGAGCTACGTTGTGGAAATAATGGGACTGTAAAAAGTGTATTCCTATGGGATTCTGTTCTCTTTAATAGTCCCATATTTATTTCAGTTTCCACCCATCCATCCGCCCATCAATCCCATCCACCCATCAATCCCATCCACCCATCAATCCCATCCACCCATCTATCCCATCCACCCATCAATCCACTCATTCATTCATTCATTCATTCATTCATTCATTCATTCATCCATTCATTCATTCATTAATGATAGCCCTCGTCACGTAACGGGGCCTAGTTCAGCTCTTCGTAATTAGTGTTGTTTACTTATTTCAACTATTAGAAGCTATCATATTTCATTTATCCAAAGCATGCCCTACAATGGGCACTACCCGTCCACTATATTATCATCTTTGTGACAGACTTAATGCCTTAATTAATCGTTTTGATTGTGTTTGGGTATCGGGGGAGGGAATTAATGCAGTTTAGTCGTCGTGAAAGAGGGGGATGTGTGAATTTGAGACTATGCCTGACAATGGGGGGGTTATAGCTTTCGAATTTTTTTAGCCACCATAGATGCATGGTCCCTAGAAGCAGTGGTAAGATTTACACTTGCTGTGCTTGTTCTTGTTGCGCTTTCTTGGCTTCCTTTAATAGAGCCTGATAAAGTCCATCCAGCTTTATTTATCCCCCGGTAGCCAACAGCTTTATTTGTTCTGGCAACTTTTTAACTAGAGACGGAACAATAACACTGGAGAAGGTTTCTTGCTGCATTTGCAAGAATCTTAAAGCTCTGTAATTTACTTTTACATGGTCATGAAAGTTTCTTCACTCGTGCACATCATTCTCATTACACATTGGCCGTGTTTCAATTAAGTACTGGATATGATTTTGAGTTATTACTGACTCTAGCCCAAATCTTTGTTTCAGTTTCTCAATGGCTTCCTTGTAATCTGATACTGTTATCTCTAAGCTTGCAATGGCTTTAACTCCTGTACCCTGAAGTAGACCTACTAGGTAGTCCAATTTATCTATATCTTGTAAGTCTTAATTACTATGTTTATTCCTGCCAAAAATATCTCTGCCAGTTCTTGGACTCTCCAGAGAATGATGCAAAGTCAGCTTAGGTAATTTAGAAGGAGCTTTTCTTTGAATTTTTCCATTTGTTTCATGTGTTTTGCCTTTGTTTAATGCAGCCCCAAGTTTCAGTAACCCAGGCTGGATGTCACTTCTTACATTACAACTTTCTGCCATTTCCTGTGTACTGTCTATGTCTGTCATTATATCTAAAATCTTTTTATCAAGCTGCACAGGGCTCTCATATGAAACCATACTTCGTAGTTGCATTTCCAAGACTTCTTCTTTTTCAACTACCTTGTCAACACTTGCCAACTTTGAATCTAAAATTTCTCTTCTGCTTTCCCGTATAATATGAAATTCCCCAATCCCTTTCTCTTTTCATCAACAACCCTTTCCATATTTGATGCAGCTCCTAAATTTTGGATCGTAGGGCCTTTTCAGCTGTACCCTCACCTGACAAGCTCGTGATTAATGGCCCAGTGCTCTATTCAACTCAGTAGCTAAGTCTCTCAGAAACTAACAATGGTGTATGGTGGCCTATCGCTGCCACCAAACTTTTTGAGATGGTAAAAACAAAAGTAAAAATAAAATTGAAAATTAAATGCAATTCAAATCAAAAGTAAAATTAAAATACAACTAGAATTGAAATGTAATTTAGATCAAAAGCAAAATTGAAATATAATTAAAAATAAAATTCGTTTCAAATAAAAGTGAAAGTAAAATCGATTTCTTTCTTGGCCTATCGCTGCCATCGTATACCATGATGCCTTGCAGGCAACTTTATTGAAGCCAGAGCGTTAGAAGGAGGTTGTTAAAAAGTTTCCCACACTACAACGGAAACCACGAGGAGGGACAGAAATGGCAGTTGCACGTAGGCCGTGGTAGGAGTTGGAAAAGCAGGGCGAGTAGATGAAACATTGAGAAAGGAAGAGTTGGATGTGCAGAGGCATAGCTTAGACATTTCCGAAATTAGGCCCTTTGGAAGTGAAATAACCCTTAGGTCTTCTTTCCATTTTTCCATTTTTTCCTTCATGGACATATTGAATTTTTGCCAAAGCGCAACTGCCATTTCAGCCCCTCCTCGTGATTTCCGTTGTAGTGTGGGAAACTTTCTAACAACCTCCTTCTGACGCTCTGGCTTCAACAACGTTGCCTGCAAGGCATCATGGTATACGATGGCAGCGATAGGCCAAGAGAAACATCGATTTTACTTTCACTTTGATTTGAAACGAGTATTATTTTTAATTACATTTCTATTTTGCGTTTGATTTAAAGTACATTTCATTTTTAGTTGTATTTTAATTTTACTTTTGATTTGAATTGCTTTCAATTTTCAATTTTATTTTTACTTTTGCTTTTCCCACCTCAAAAAGTTTGATGGCAGCGATAGACCACCATAATGGTGCAACTGTTTATATCAGGAATTCTGGGCTCAGTCCTGACATAAACACTCTCCAGTTAAGTCAGGAGTGAACTATGAATACATAAACAGACTTCCCGATAAGAAACAATACAAAACATCGGAAACAAAATTGAATAAAATCTATGAATAAAAATGGCGCACTTCTTTATGCGTTCCTCTTTTCGCCTTCCATTCTTTTCTCTTTACCGCTTTCCCACCTCCCCATGACTCATTCCTCTACCATCTTAGAAAAATCTTCATGTGCTCCCCCTTCTTCCCACCCAATCGATCTTTCATTCGAATTAGCTAGAAACAAGGCGTAGCTTCTCGACTTTAACCAGGTTACCCCGTTCACTGCTCCATTGTACTGTTCGGTTCTTCCACTGTTATATTTGCTTTGGTAGTATATGTAATTGTATTATCAGTAGATTAAGGTGCGTAAAAATTCGACATTAGCAACTAGCATTAATGTCACAGAATATGCAACATGGAAACAACACTCTATAGTTTTGATGGTATGAAATTCCTGCTGTGCACAAAATCCAATGAAATCATGCTAGCCGTCCTCAGGAGAACAGTATAGTAATGAACTTCCGTTTGTGATGCACTAGTAGAATCTGAAGAAAAAAGTTGTATTCAGGATTGTCAACAATAAAGCAGATGTCAAAGTGAATGTAGGTAAGATAGACGCTTTTTGTTGGTTTGCGAGACGGCTTTATCTTGTTTACCTCAAGAGTGTGCAGATCCAAGGATGGCAAAGTTCCTCCAGTAGGTCACTGCATGTTCGACCATTCATGATGTTCCCATCCATAAAATGTTTCTCTCAAAGGCAGGCACAGTTGCTTTATAATGAAATCACACCTACCATCTAATTGTTTTATGAAATCGTGCCAACGAACCTTTGCTCAATTCGCCTGTGGAAACCTAAACACGTGTAAACCTAATAGCGAAGCATCAGTTTTATAAAGTGTGTTATAGCCCCAATACACGGTACATTGCCTTCTGAGTGATCTTTAGTTATTCTCAAGAGCCCGGTGTAGCATAGAATCCATGTTATCGTCCATTTTTGACGGTACCTTAAGCAAAACAATCGTAAAAGTGAATGAGTAGCTCTTTTTCAGTACTTTGGATTGACAGCGATGGATCTGGAACATCACTTGCCTTGTTTTGGTCAGAGGTCAAGCCCTTTCTACATCATTGCGAAAAGGACCTATTCAAATAGTTGATTCTGTTGCTGGCAAAGTACTAGAAAAGATGAAAGATACTTATATAGAAATTCCAGGAAGTGCTAAGGCCTCACCCAATGTCAACAATGTTAGCAACTGTCCAACCTCTTCGCAAACTATGCCAAAAGTCCAATACGTCCTCGCTCAAGGAACTTTAGAGGGGGTATCAGCCATTGACTTCCAATCTATAGTCATTATGTTGGGGAATGCCCTACGAAATTTTTTAAGGCCTATGAAAATACTGGATACGATTCTTGGGACGAATCATGTTCAAAATATTTATGACTAGGCCATGATGAGTCAAATACCATGAAAGAGCCCGTAGACAAATTGCCTGAATTTTTGGATGCCAAACTTTACAATGTTTCAGCAAATACTTTACTTGGCAGGGGGCAAGCTGTTCATTTATGGATTTGGCAGCTTTAGAGAACCCTGGACTGAGACCACACATTATTCCATTTCATAATCAGCTAATGAGCCTTTTCCAGTAGCCCTTGGCGTATATACTACCCGTTTTCGGGTCGGTCATCAGGGGTGTATTTTGTGTGATATCGTTGAACATAAACAGTACGTCCTGTCCTGTGAGCGTGAGTACACTAGGGACTTGATACTAATTGGAGTAGAAGAATCTGTAACTTGTGTCGAACATGTTGACTTACAATCATCTGAAAATTGTATTTAAAAATTGTTCTTGAAAGCAAACTGTCTGTCGTTGAAAAACAAAAGCCTCCACCTTTGCTTTTAGATTACCGAAATATTTGCAGAGAACTCAATCAACCCAAACCTATTCACCAACAGATTCAAGAAATGCTGGACAACGATGCATTTTGACCATCATCCTCCCATGTTTTTCACCCGTTATTCTAGTAGAAAGAAAAAAGGTTCCATGCGGTTTGTGTGCAATTTTTGGGCCCTAATTGTTGTTGCAAAGAAAGTTATCTATCCTATTCCTCAAATTCATAATGTCGGCAGAATGGATGGCTCACATTTCTAGACCATTTCAGATGCCATGTATCTGCTTACTGGTTAATGCATTTCAATTAATCAGAAAATGCAGAAACTGTTTTTTCATTGCCAAGAGCCAAATATGAATTTAATGTAGCACCTTGTGGGTTACTCAAAGCTGGCACTCCATACCAGTGAATGGTTAACATGAATTTATCCGGCCTCACTTTGAATAGAAGTCTGGCTTACATGGATGGTATCGTAGTGTTAAATTAGAGGGATCTTATCCTGCCTGTGTTTCTCCTGCAAGTAGTATTTAATTTTAGATCGATTGTTTTAGTTGCATTAGTTGGGGAGAAATGTAGGCTATGTTGCCCCAGTCCATTGTTCAGTTAATTGCAAAGGTTACAGTAGTGCTTTGTATGTCAATTTCTCCTTTCTGATATAGCATGGAAAATGAACTTCATCAAATACGATAGTCCTCTAGAATCATTTCTTCTTGACTTTCTCTCAGTCTTTTACAGCTCTTCAAGTATGCAATATAATTTTAGTAGTGAATAGTGTTCACGACAATCACCTGTGGAAGAATACCCAGGGCTGATAAATTTGGATTCTTTATATTGTAGAATATTTAAGTATAAGCACAATGTCATTTTACTCCTGTGATTTCATCATGCGTGTTCAAATTTCAGACCAACACCCCTCAAAATGAGCCAGGGATTGGCGAAAACAGTAAAAGCAGGACGCGAGCTGATAGGCCCGTAGTATATGCTTCTGGGTCAGAAAACAGCGAGCTCTTTCCGGAGTTACCCCAGAATGACAAATCATCTTTTGAGGACAAAGCTATTGATGCGCCTCTTGGTACACCTGTTGCAACAGTTGCAAACAGCAGACGGGTGGATGGAATAGGAGAAGAGAGTTGGAAAGAAAATGTGGAAGACGAATCCTGTTTTGGTAGCAGTCTTAAGCATTCACGTATATCTGGAAGAACAGATGGTAGCATTGGCAGAGGAGATACTACTTCTGAAACGACAGTGCCGAGCAGTAAGGTAGGCTTTTTATTCCTTTATACTTATCAGTACACCTCGTATACTCAGCCTCAGTTTCGTTTAGTTTATCATTGTTCGGATCCTACGAATTATTAACAACTGTTCTTTATTGTATTTGTTAATGCATAGTATGTATCTAAATGGGGCTCGGCAGATCGCCCATATTCTTAAAAGATTACCCTGTTTCCAGTGGCACCGTTAATTGAAAACTTAGAATTGTTACGCCAGGGTAAGCCTGCTTTTACGGCTATCTTACGACCATTTATGCATGTCACAATTAGCATGTCTTTTTATTTCATCCTGCAAGAATAGCTTCACCATAGAATCAGCCCATGATAAATTTTAATTTACCCTGCACACACACAAGAATGATGTAGAAAATTCTCGTAAGGAGGTGTCAGGTCTCAAGTTGTCGAGTAGATACCTTATATTGTATATGGCAACACTCTGACCGCTCACTCTTTACTTCATCATAAAAGGGGAGGGAGTTCTCTGAAGTACTTATGTTTTATTATGGGGGAGGGGAGGGGAGGGGAGGGGAGGGGTGAAGTGGTATGATAGCATACATAAATGACCCTTCTTGAATTCATCGCCTCATACTTGTATACCTACTGCAGTTCTCACTATTGCTACAGTTCTATTCCCTTTACCGTATACTTGAAGTTTGTTAATTCAGGCTGTCTAATATGAATTTGTTAGTTGTTTTTGAGAGAATACCATACGTTGCTCTTATTATATATCGACTATCTGTATATACATACATATATATATAAATATATATATATATATATATATATATATATATATATATATATATATATATATATATATATATATATATATATATATATATATATATATATATATATATATATATATATATATATATATATATATATATATATATATATATATAATATAATATAACGAGTCAAAAATATACTTTACTTAAATTATAGACGTTTCGATAAATATCTTCGTCAGTACTCACTTATATATATATATATATATATATATATATATATATATATATATATATATATATATATATATATATATATATATATATATATATATATATATATATATATATATATATATATATATATATATATATATTACCAATCCAGGGCAATTTTATATATATATATATATATATATATATATATATATATATATATATATATATATATATATATATATATATATATATATATATATTACCAATCCAGGGCAAGTTTAGGTAAACTGGGCGCTTCTCAGGACCACACGGTTTTTCCGCTGCAAAGTTGGCAAGTTTTTGCTTAATACAAGACATAAGGACATCATCTGGATATCCATTTTCAATGAGCAGTTGTATTGCTCTATCAAGCTCTGAACCTAGCTTAGTTTTGGAGCAAATCATTAGTGCCCTGTGAAATAAGGTTTTGATTAGGCTAATTTTTCTTGCTTTTGGGCTGAAGGAATTCCAACGGATGTATTGCCTGTAAATATACACCACTTTCACGGCTTCCTGTAAACGCTGGTAAGGAATCCAGTGCCCTCTTTTTCCACCAAAACGTCTAGAAAGCTCAAGGAGTTGTTTTGCTCCTTTTCTGCTGTGAATTTTAAAGCTGGATGCAGCAAGTTAAGTTTTTCATGAAAATAGTTACAACCCAGCTGGGAACTAAAGATGACGAAAGTATCGTCCACATATCTAAAGTAGACACCTGGCTTTACGGTGTTATAAAAAAGTCTACTTTCATGAAAGCCCATGAAAATGTTTGCTAAAGCCGGCCCCAAGGGGCTGCCCATTGCCACTCCGTCTATTTGCTTATATATTTGGTTGTTAAAACTAAATTCCACTCCTCGAGTAGCAATTAGCATCAATTCTTTAAAGGTGTCCTCGGGGAATGGAGGGCAATCAAGGTGACCTCGATACAGAGCATCAGCGCAAATCCCTATGGTCTCATCTAAATAGACGCATTATTCATCATATCACGTGCACCCGCATCTGGCTATATATTTCGGTTCACCTTTCGGTCGTTATCCGACGTTTCATACTCTGACGAGTATCGGACGAAAAAAGCTTTCAGTATGCTAAAACAATGTTCCCGCTTTTTCGTGCTATAGTGAAGTTCTGTAGTACCAACAGACTTTTCACACAAGTATACTAATTGGAATGAATCTTATAGATTTTGTCTCTTGGCATTTCACAAGGCCACAGTGAGTGCGCTTTAACATATTTTGATTAAGTATCGCCATCTGGGTCTCTCCACTATAGTGACCTTAAATTTTTTCTGCAGTAAAGCTGGCTATGGTTTCTTAAATTTTTTGCTGTAGCCCTCGTCTGCTGGCTTTGATCACACTGTGCGATCGGCATTTGATGAAAAGCTTCCTTTAGATTGTCTGTATCAATGGTGGTTCTTTACAGTTTTAGAAGAGAATGCGATGGATCACATTTATACCTCTTTGGGTTTCTTTGCTGATTAGAATTTTTGGTGAACTCCCTGTTTTACTCTCATTATTGAAGATATGAGTCAGTTACAGACATCATTAAACTCTTACTGTTCATCATAATTTTTGTTGGAAAAGATTTACGAGGAAAGTCTAGTTTAACAAGATAGCAAGATCATCTTTCTGAGTTGGGTCATTCTTCACACGATCAGAAGAAGCAACTCAGGGAAGAGGGTTAAACTGGGGAATATTCCCCTAATTCTCTCAAGGATCAATTTTCCAGTTCGTCTAAATTTGACGAGAAAAAGTTGGGTGTGGGATAGGAGATTTCTGGCAATATTTTTGTTGTTTGGTATTTCATGGCATTTCTAGTTATCATTCTTTTGTCAAGTCTGTTATTGCACTCCGTTGCATCAAAGTGCATGGTCTAAAGGATGTGGTCCTTACAAGGGCATGGCTCACTGAAGGTCTCCTAGTCCATGGTGGCAGTTTTGCCAGATACATGACCCAAAGCAACGTAAGTGCCGATGCAAGCGTCCCCTCTACCTTTTTATCTAGCCTATGGTTATAGCGTAACTATGATTAGAATATCTATTTCATGCTATCTATTTATCATTAACTTAAATGCACCTAACTAGTGGTACCATTCTGCAATAACTATTGAATCCCGTCTTCATTATGTTTCTGATTTCTTTAAAAGTGAATCGCTCGAATCATATCCAAAGAGGTAAGTATTCATCCATCTTATTGGTTTGAGTAATCATTTGTAATTCAGTTTCAGCATTCCCAAATTATGTGAAAATTAGGAATCGTCAAATGCGCCACTCTTTACTACACTCTCTAAGTTCCTATTTGCGTATTGTTGGATTGTTCTTGTTCTAGGAGCATGGTGGAGACTACGAAGATTGGGTGATTATTGACAGTGATGATGAAAATCCTATATAGGTTTTCAGTACGTTATTTTTTACATAAATTTACTTCTTTGTCTAGTACGCATATCTGCGGTTAATATCTGCAATTGCTTAATATACTTTTCTGTTATTGTGGCGAAGTTAAGGGTACTATCTGCATCAGGGTTGCCAACTGGAATTTCACTGAAGTTGCCAAATCTAGCCTGAGTAGTTGCCAAAAGTTGCCAGATCAGTTTGTGGCAATGATGCCATAGATTTTATTTAGCGCATGCGCAATTTTCCACGTTGAGCTATAGGCGCATAAAATGAAAGCTGGCACTCTGCTTCTATAATGGCTGCAAGATTAAAATTCTAAAGATAACTCTTATAAATTTACAAAACAAACTAGGAAATTAAAAATAATGTAAAGAACATAGCAGAATAGAGGTAAAAGTTGTTTTAGAGTGCAGGTACTAGGTATCGTCAGATATCAAATAAATCTTCAATCCCATGGTCAATAACTGTTTCATTTCGCTTGTACATGCGCGGCATGCTGAACAATGACAACACTCTAGGAGTTACAATAAAATCTTTACTGCACCTTTCACCAAAATACAGATGTGATCTAATTCCCACAATCGCTGCCAACAGCTTGGTGCTGATCGTGTTTCTTGGCTTTGTCTTTACACTCGTCACAAATGAAACGATTCGTTCCACTAATGCATTGCTGATCGGTGTTGTAAGACAGGATAATGCATAACTTGCTAAGGCTCCAAAAGGATGCTCTCCGAGTATATTCTTATACTCAACTACACCTGACCAAAATGGAACTGCCTCTTTCGGGATGCCTTCTTCAAATGAAGGAACTTCCTGCCAGTTGATGTGCAATATACTCTAGCATTGACTGTCTGTTTCTGCCATGTTGCCATGCATCAGCTGTTGCATTGGAAGATCAAGGAGAGAAGGTCGATCTACCTGATTTAAGATCCTTGGAGGATGGAGGTATGCCAATCTTTTGAAGGGATCTTGAGACACTGTAAGGCGTTTCCTAAGCTGTGATGCATCTTAGGAAGAGTTAATGCATAGTTTGCTTTTGAAGAGATCTTGAGACACTGGAAAGCGTTTCCTTTCGCCTCATTGACTTTCATGATAGTAGCACAATCAATACTATTGTTTTTAATCAAATTTGTGGCCTCCAAAATGAACTTTCCTCTAAAATCGACCGGCAATGCATGACCGTTTTTGTTGTAAACGCGGCCTGTGAAACTCTCGTAGAAACAATGAAGTTGCTTAACGAGTTCGTTTGCATCTATATTTGTTGCTTGGAAATAAGCATTGCCTTTATCGAATTCTGTAACAACAGGACATAGAAAGTGGAAACACAGATAGTTTATAGGACCCTTGAGTATTGCGGAAATACAGTCTGTTATATCGCACCCCGGCTTCACCTTCGTGTTCTGGCATAGTAAAATATGATAAGTTCATAATATAATAAGTTGATTCCACTTAGTCAATATATTACAAATAACTTTACTTCTTACCAGCCAGTTGTTTGGTTGTACTTCTGGAATTGGTTTGGTAAAGTAGACCTCTCTGTCTCTGAACTGGGAAGTTGAAAGAGTTTCTTATAGGTATCTCTTCATGGGGTGCTTTTGCTTTTGGAAAACCATTTGGGAATGCTCTTTAATAAGAACTCTAGTTGTGATGGCTTTAACTCGAAGGTATGCTTGATACACAAAGCCAAGGAATGGCAGATGCATTTCATTTGAATGCAATTCGCGGTTTTCATAAATATCTTTGACCATGCGGAGTTATTTTAACCGAACATGTTAGCTGCCCCATCACTTGCATAACCGACACAATCTTTGAGCTTTAATCTCGATTTCTGAAATTATTCTGTCAAGGCTGCAAACAGATCCTTTCAAGCTCTGTTTATGACATCAATTAGACCAAGGAGTGCTGTCACTATGCACTTTTTACTTTTACTGTCCCTCTCTCGCTCAGTGGTAGAGCACCTGGTGTACAATGCCAGGGGTCGCTAGTTCAAATCCCGCTCGGGTCAGTTATTTCTCGCACTTTCACTTTTTATTCTTTCCAAATCCTGTTGTCTTAGCACTTTAGTGATATGATATGCTGCAGTGTTAACCGGCCTTTCTCCTCTGGTGGTTGATGTAGAAGGTCTTATTTGACGTGCAGAGAACACGGAGCCAGAGATAGACGATGTTGAGTTAAGGTACTGATCTACTGACTGATATTCAACATAATTTTACACACATATATACACAAATTTAGCTGACGAATCATTACACACGAATTACTAAATAGATATAAAAAGAAGGTGGTGGGCTGAGTAGGTGGAATGGACATGTGAGATAAACAAAAGCAAAGGAATGACCTGTAATATGTGATAACAGGGATGATGCAAGGGTGATGCCGAGATGTGAGGTGACATTGGATGACATGGCAAAAATGGAGAAGGTCGATTGAGAATGAATGATGCAATGAGGCCTGAGTTGAAGGTTTGGTTCCCGGTGTTTAGGGTCACTACAGCACAAATATCCTTCTTCTACGCATGATTCTGTAGAAATTATCCAGATTCCAATGTACAAGCTAGAGTATGCCAAGCAATGATTTTCATATTCATCTTCTCTAAGTGTCTCAGATAGGATTCCTTTAAATGTAATGGAACTTCCTACGTGAACCACTTCAAAAGCTACGGAAGTTCAGGACTCGAGTTGATGTTGAAGTATAGGATGAAGTGCTGAATAACCCCATAGCATGTAAATGGATGAATGTAGCTCACAGTGAGTATCAATTACCTTTAAAGAATGAAACCTGGATACTTGCTGCTTTATCTCCAAGCAAAAATGTGGTTGAACACTTAATGACGGCGGCACGATCAGCAGGCCTTTCAATGAGTAAATTGGACGCACGTTGCCAATTGCGCGCGTGGGATCCTTTAGGTGCGCTAAAAGTTCAATTTCTAGAGCTTTCCTTAGTACTTGGATGCATAATTTACATAAAGTTGGAGCGAGCGACAAATCGAGCGCGTGAACTGAGCTAGGCGCGTGCCTGCGCGCTCGTGCGCAATCGCTCGCGTCTCATTGAAAGACCTGAATCAGAGCAGAGTAAGATCAATGGCTCGCCGTCATATCCAAGAGGCAGAACCTGGCTGCAACGAAGTCTCTACCCTAGCGATATGATATACATCTAGCAGAGCGGTGCTATCCATTTCAGATGCATTAGATTTAGAACTGTATCAAATGCATATTAAAGAAACATGCTTAATTAAACAGCGAACTCAATAATGAAATCTATGGTAAGGAACTGGATGGCTTTGTAGAGAAACAAAGACCAAAAGTATGGTGTGTAGCTAACAGAAGAGCATCTACAGACTGAAGCAAGTGCCAAGCTGTTGGCATTTGTTCATTGATCAAAGCGTCTGGTTAAGTACAGAATGATGCTGATCCTTTCATGATTTCAAAATTACGTGATTCAACTTTAATGATCATTGCTTTATATGCTTATAATATATTAGTAGCATCATATGACATTATTTTTTTAATTTGAAAAGAATGCTCTTTGAAGGACATTAGACACGGATGATCAACACGAGGCAAGTTAATTTCTTGTAGTAGCAATCAGGCTTGAAGGAAACAAGAATGTATTGAATATAAATCAGAAATCTTACTTAGAAAGTGTGATGAAAGGTTCTGAGTGATCGACGATCGACTGTCAATCAGTTGCAACACTACGTATGCAGACAAGAGGTACTAAAATCTCCCCAATGGATCATGCGCTGCGAAAACTAGAGTAGCAAGCTATCATTGGTTGTTTGATACATGCTGTTTTTGTAACAATTTTTGATTTATCTGAGGTGGTGGGAGCACAAAGTCATGTTGAATCCAAGTTCTACATGTTATTTTGAAAGAACTCTTGACTATGAATAGAAGTTTGAAACTTCATATCCATTTAGCTTGCAACTTCAAGTTTATTCTGATGTTGACCGGGTAATAGACGTGTATTGCTACTGAATGATAAATTGAACTAAGCTTGCGTAGATTGAAACTAGAAGATAATCTGATGGAAGCTGGTAGTGATTCTGACATGAAAGCCAATCGTCAAACTTAGGTATAATGACAAAGGACTTATTGAGCCGTCTAGCTAAGTCTATCTTGGTATAGTAGGCACTGAATACATAGGACGTTTTGGAAAGGAAATATTTAATTAGCCGTTGTAATACTGATATTTGTTTGTTATGTTACAACTAGCCCGCTTTCAGTGGTCTATTAATAGCCCAACCAATAGCTGTGTTAATAAAAGTGGGCTCTTTTTCCCTCTGGCATTGCTACCACCCGCTGGAATTGCAAGATGTGTCTGTTCCGGCCAAGTAGTGTGGGGGTAAATTTTTAACAAGGGTACTCAAGACAAAATTCTCTGTTTGGACATTTTTTGAGGTATCACTCAAAACCGCACAAATTTTTGAGACACCGAGGAAAATTGCGCAAAATTCATCAAGTTCAGGTCTCCATATTCCGTTCAGTTTTATCGGATTGTTTTGAATTTGCCATTCATTTTTCCAATTTTTGAAGCAGGATGTTAAAATAAGTTTGGGACTTTGAGCAAAGTGAACAATTCGAAGACACAGTTCAAGAGCTTCAAGCTCAACAGGGGACTACAACTCAAGAAGTTCCTATAACTTTTGCAAAGGGAGCTGCGTCCCTTTGACCCCGCTCCCCGCTCTAACCAATACGTCTACTTGCAGTTCGTATTGGAAACATTTGAGAAATGACCTCTTTACATGTGACCTTATTCATGTTTAATTACTTCCATTAGCTCATGAGGAGTTCTTGTAATTTTATTCATAACAAAGTATTCCACTTCAAAGCTCTTTCAACTTTCAGCTAATAGAGACAAGAAAAACTTGATCCCATCCTTCATTGGCTTCTATGGCTGTCTATTCCAATTGCACTCAAACCTAACCCATTGATATGTATTTATTCTGAAGTCTTTTTCGTTTGACTCTACGTTATACTGAACATGTCATTTCATTTTGTTCTTTTTACCCAGGCACAAGAAGGACATTGAGATGATTTACTGTTGAATTTCTGCAATAGACTCGCATGCTTTCCCGTTTTCTTATTTTGCTGTTTTATCTTTTGTCAATTTTGATCAGCTCTGGCAACGAAAGTTTGTAGCTTGTTCGCTTTCAATCATTTTAGCTTATTGTGATTGATAACTTGCAATGGCATTTGATGATGCCACAGTTATATTTTCACTGTAGTCTTTAGCGCCTGTTTGGTACACACTTTTTTATAAGAATATCAAGATCCAAATGCTCTGCAATTTCAGAATAATTTAAAAGTAATGCAAGGATCAGGTTTCATCAAGGTTTAGGGTGCTTGCTGATTTTAGATTTTTTTTAGAAAACAGAACAAATTGAGCTTAACTTACCCTGTCTGGAACTCGTTGCACAATGATGCGATTTAACAACTCTTCAGGGAATGTCAAATACACACTTTTATTTTAGGAATATAGTCTATACGAGAATTAACGCTCAAAATCGCTTAAATATAACAATGGTTTAAGAATATTCTTAGTCTCAAAAATCAAAAAGTTTAAAAATACTGAGGCTCAGTAAAAAATAAGTTATTCTTGTTAAAAACGTGTGTACTATATCAGGAAGTAATTTGATTTCGATGTAATAATAGTTATAGTGCAACAGGAGACTTCTCCTTTTCTCTTCACTTTTTATGAATCTACGCACGGGTTATATATTATGCTGTTAGTTGCTTGATTGATATCTTTGACGTTTTAGGCCATTGAAATACCATATTTCCTCTCATTAACGCTTATCTCCAAATACACACCACCCTGTAATAAACGCTGTATTTTAGGTAACAAGTTTGAAATACACGCCTCCCTGTTATAAAATACACGCCTCCCTGTAATGTACTCACAATATTGAAGTCTACTCTTCCAACTATCGTCAATGCCATAAAAAAATCAATTTGCTGATAAGTCGAAAACAGCCATTCTATGATATTTATTATGGCTTGAATTTGTTGTAGCTACTTTCTATCATTACAAAAGTTAAATATGGCTTTGACTTAGACCTCCTTCTACTATGCACATCCATCTAATAGACTACACAAATTTGTCTGTAGCATTTATCAAACGCCGGGGCGTCTTTTAGAGGAAATATGGTATCAATGGGTACATCCTATCCAGTATTGTGTTAGTTTTATTTTACGTATCCTTGAAGCATTTTATAAGTGATTTTAGTGAGTAGTGACGCTTTTTGAAATGATTTTAGCTTGCCACGTAGATATGATATAGAGCTCAGAAATGCCATAATAGCTGTTACTCGCAGTTTGTTACATGCAATGAAAAAGCGGTTTGCGACATGGCCTCCAAGCATACATATATTAGTATTTTGATGGTTTGCAACCAGCGACTTGAAGTTCAGGTGTTCCTACTTAGCATGTTTAATTTCGGTCAATTCTTGTGGATGTCATTTCCAAAGGGATGCGAACAGGCTGCCGCCGCATTCCTCTTTTATAAATTCTTTTTCTAGCCGAAGTTTCACTGTTTGCTAAATAAGCCAGCTCCCGTTGAACTTGCATATACCTTCTGCAGATGTGGCAGCATTATTTGACTTTGATGTGAAGAATTTGTTTGCATTTGCTAGTAATATTTGGAACTGGAATATAGTGCTCTGATCGCATATTCTATTTCTGGATATAATTTGATTTACCTTTTGCAAATTTGTAGGAGACACAAGCTCAACTTAAGGAAGGATAGGTTAAGGACACGTTTAGCTCAGAGTAGGATTTGCTGCCAGCACTGCACTTGTCGCTCTTGTACGAGTTCCATAGTGTATCAACGTCAAATTCCACTGCTTTAGCTCGATAGTGTAAAGCCCCCATTTATAGCTACGTGTATGGAGCACGTGTTTAATGTTATTGACAGCGAAGCAGTCATTCCATGTCTCAATTGAAGATACTGCTGTACATTATATATTGAAGAGAACGTATTTCTACTTTTATTGTTGAAAAGTCGGGGAATGATTCATGACCAGAATATTACGGTCAAGTTATATTTTTGGCCTGTTTAATTATGAGTGCTTGTTTCATGTTTCATAGGTGAGTTTGGATTTGACAGCCACTAAAAGGAAAGTTCAAGTATTTTCGTGAAAAACTTTGTCTATAATAATGCATCTAGTTTTTAGTCATATGGCTAACGTCTTTTGCATTAGTATTTAGACACTAAGGGCACTCAAATAGACGTAAACTCAAATGAAAAGATACATCAAACTCACTCAGATCTGTTATCAGCGCATGTCATTTGGTCATATCAAGTATGGTGACCGTGTATGCTGACCATCTGTGGAAACAAAATGCTGTGAAACAGGGAACTGGCTTTGCTGTTTACTTCAGTCTCTGCTTTTTAACATAGTACGTGCATTTAGGTTCTCCTATAGATCCCTTCTAAGCAAGTTTAGACTTAAGTCGCTTGTTTCAGTTTGAACCACTAAGGTTTCAAGTTTTTGATGCTTGAGTCTATACCAAAGAGAAAAGAACTTATTTTGAAGCAACTATTTGTGATTATGATAAGCATAAGCGTAGTAGGCATAGGGAATGGGGGACTGAAGCCCTCCCAGTTGGACAGAAATCTATTTCGTTCGGACAATTTCTTCAGAAAGCACGATATTTTTTCAAAAAATAGTTCCTGCATATCAACACTGCAACTCATTCAGATAAAATATCAGTGATTCGGGCATACAATTTGCAGCCCCCGAAATTTAAAGCCCCCCTCCCCGCCCATAGGTAAGGATTTTATTGAGATTTCGAGATGTAGCTGTTTACGTTATATGCAGCAGGTCATTTATTTTCAAAATAAGTAAATACTTAGTATTGCTAAGACAGGAAAATTACATACCTGAACATTGTCGACGAAGTGCTTGAAATAGGCCCGTTGCAATAGCTGCTTTATTGTCATTTATCAAGCTGTTTTTGCATCCTTGCATAGGAGCAATCTTTTTTTACTACTTCTTGCCTAATAGCCACATTTGACGTATATAGCTTTTTAGTGATCCACACTGGGGGTGGACTTGGGGCGCAACTAGGAAGTTCTGGGGGCAAGCATCTAATCCACAAAAAGGGACATTGAAATTTTTCAAAGAAATATGGCTTGTAGTAGCATTCTTCAAATTAAGGGGCGGATGAAATACTTCGTTGCTTTCTTATTTAATAATGATCATAAGCAGATCTACTCTTTTAGTTGTACATTGATAATTAAACCAGTTTCACAATTTTCCAAGAAAAAGATGCTTTTATCTTTCTGAGGAAAAGGGCAGTGGTCTAGACTTCCAGGACTTCCTTCGTAGTTGCGGCCCTAGCTTATGTCTAAGAAAGTACTTATATTTAGCAAGGCATTATGCTTTACGAGGCTTTTTACATTTAACCATGCACTTTTGTTTGCCAATGCATTTGTAGTAACGTCGTTTTCATGTATTGCAAGACTGTATATTTTACAAGCTATGTATATGTAGCAAGGCCTGTACATAATGGAAAAGAGGCCCAGGGGGTACTCATATATATTTAGGATAGGGGTGCTCTGGTTACTTTTTCGGTTTAAAATTTGAGTGAAAGTTATTTTTGGGTCATCAAACTATCCAATTACTTTTTTGGGTTCATGAAATGCCGAAATATTTTTTTGGGTCTTGAATGTGAGAAAAGTTTAAGAAAGATAGAAAAATATTTTCAGAAAGACAAACATTACGTATTTTCTTCTTTTCTTTCCATTACACATACTGCATTTATTTCTGGGATAAATCTGCTTTCCTGTTGTCCAAACACAATTTATTCAGATAAGAATTATTTCTTTCTCTTTGACGCTTCTGGTTTCTTCAGGTTTTGGTTTTTAATCAAAAACAGTAGTCAACAGTCTTCACTACATTCTCACTCGATCAAAAGCCCATCAAAAGCTCAACATATGAACGATATAAACATGGCCCTAACTAGCACCCCCAGACAGTAGACAAGCCGTAAAATTTGGAAGGTTTTTAGCAAAAATGTGAATGTGAAGCTACAAGATGATGCAAATTGTATATCTTTGATAAATCGTAGTAGATAAATGTAGTATACCTGCTTCTGTGCTGTGTATATGATCTCGTGATCATCTATGGAACAGATTTTCTCTGTTACTTTTTGGGTGTGCAAGGCAGGAAAAGTTATTTTTTGAGTCTATTTTTTGCTAGAAATTATTTTTTGGGGACTGATGGTTTGTAACCCCAGCCTGAGCACCCCTAGCCTAAATATATATGAGTACCCCACTTGGAAAAGAGGTATGTCAAAGTAGGGGCGTTGAGGGAAGAGAGATAAGATGGATTAGGAAAGTTGCACTACTAATGCAAAATCGTGCAAGGTCCCTGTTTGAGAACAAATAAGGTAGAAGGCTTCCACCTTCGGTATCAAACAATTATGGATATATTGGTACTTGCATGAGATCTCATCCTCCGTAGCATTTGTTGCACCAGGACATACTTCTCTCTTTAGTAAGCAATTGAACGTCAGCTGATTGTTATTAATTTTCATGGTTCTTTAAAACTGGGACATTTGTAAAGGATTGAAATGTAAGATACGTTCTCAACTGAGAGGGAATCTTCCCCCATTTGTGGGAAGGAGCACTGGACCTACTGGGGTAAAGTCTTCCATATTTACAAAGTTATCACATTTTCTGAAGACGACACTCTCCATTCAGTAAAAAGTCTATTAGAAGTATCACGTTTTGCAGTCATATAGGCTTCGAATCATGGAAATCAGTTTCTCATTTGAACTGGGAGTATGAATAGGCGCACATCCCTCAACGCTCATGTCTTTCTGCATACCACTGTTTATTAAGGTTGTTGTATTACACAAAGGTTTTGTATTAACGTGAAGCGACAATTAGCAAATGTATTAACGCTTTATGATTATATCGCTGCTGCTTGTTATAACTCATTTTGCTATTTTGTCATATTCTTCTGTTCCTCGAAGAGCCTGTTTGCACAAGATAGGAAACCCTCAGGATGCAGGCCGGTTTTATACTGCTGATGGTGTTGAAGGCGTGAGACTTCCTGTATCCTATCCGTTACCTATCCGTAAACAACTAAATGTTAAGGTCACTATTCAATTTTTGAAGACCAGCACTTGAATTTTGAAGGCCACTGTAAGTGACAAGACCAATTTTAGGATCGGTTTTAGGCCCATATATTTACAGTAGTAACAGTACCATCTTAGAGACGTACATAGAAAAATTCATGGAAAGGACAAGAAATGTAGATTGCCCGATTAAACTATAATAAGTGCGCTCATCTTTCCTGATTATTTTTTTGAATGTATTATGGGACAATACAAATTAATTCTCTAAAACACGATGAGCTCTTGTCAGGCTTCAATTATTGTACTACATTCCGCTCTTTTAAGAGCAATGTTATAAGAACACGAGCCTCCAAATTGATGGGAAGATAAAATCAAGCTGAAGCACTGTCGTAAAAGTACTTGAAACTGAGCTGATATAACACCTTTAAGCTCTACAATGTTTGCCGAAAGTCCTTAAAACACCCTAATCATCAGTGTGTAAAAGGTCGTAAGTGTACCAAGTCTTTTGGTAAGGATTATACATCTGCAAGAACATATGTACTACGTCTCCTGCTAATGTTATTGAAATTAATGCCTGTTTTATAAACGTCCAATGTTGTCTTGTATATTCTCTATTGTCTAATTTTCCTAAACCTCAGTAATTTAAGAATAAATTAAGAACAATTCAGTCTCAACATTTTTGAACAGTTAAGAACGGCCAGCCTGAACCTCAATTGTATCTAAAAGTTTTTCAGTTCCTCTCCTTTACGAACGGAGCATGTAATTTTCACAGATCATTTCTATTAACAAGTTCCCTGTTAGTGGAGATGTACACGATATTAGAAGGTCGATAGAAAACGATCACTTCACTTTTCCGCACCTTCTTAGAACAGCGCAACGTCGAAAGAAATCGTCTTATTCAGGTATAGAAATGATTTCTTTTCAGAACTTACTACTAAGAAAGCAGACGAAAGTGACTGGTTTACTTTCCGATAAGAAAAGAAATTTTTTTACAAAGCTGCAGTGTATAATAGTCGCCAAAAGTCTGGGCAAACTGTGTACGTTTTAACCTCTCCTAACCTTTATCTCTATCTTTACAATGGAAAATGTTTTTTGGAAGAAGTACATGCGATAATGGAAACAGTTTACTAGGACAACAATTTCAAATGTCTCGTTGACGAATCAACATTGTTCTAGGAGATAGGGGTGCATGTAAGCGCAAGGATGGGGAATGTGAGAGGAACATAATTTGTTTCGTCTTTGTGGAAGAGCCCCAAAGACTTAGTGGATATTATAGCTCCACAAGAGGTTTTTACTCCCCTGAGCCATTCTATCTACGCCTCTGGGCCTAATCAGCGCTAAATTTAGGGAGTTTCTCTTTTGAAGCATGAATTACCGATGATCGCATGCCAGTTGTCCTAATTTACAATTAAAGCTTGGTTTCCACTTTTAAGGAATTTTCCTCAGATCAAGGAATTGTAGACTCCACAAGGAATTTTTTAAGGAATTGCAATATTTCAGGAATTTTTTAGAGAATTTACCGTTTGTCCAAACTTGTAAAATATTATTCAGGAAATTTGCTTTTCTGGTGTATATAGTGTTACTTCGGTAAGAAAAATGCACCCAACAAACAGACACACAGTGTCTTAGGTGTTCATCAAAATTGAAATAGGATATAATTTCTATTGTAAACTCCTCGTAAAAAAGATGTTGACGGCTTTGTAACGAAAACACAATGTAATGCGCAATCTCTGTAGTTTATGGTGACTTTTTTACACTTTTTCAATATCTTATCATTTAATTCACCATTAAAAAGCTGCAAATGTTTGAAAGTAATCGTTAGAAACCAGCAGATGCATACTAACACGGCTATTGTTGGAATAGAAGCGACAAGGAAATATTCAAGGAAAACTGAAATGCAGTTTGAGGAACTTTGAAGAATTTTGAAAAAATTTGGCCTCGTTTTAAGGAATTCAAGATTTGAAAAGTGGAAAGACTGGTTCATTGTAATTATTTTGGTCTTTCGTAACAACTTTGTCCACACCTTCATTACGTCATAGACTACCTCCATTCCATTTGACGATGTAGAAGAAACCAAAGAAAGGAAAATGGCAGCGCAGCTTAACAAACAGGAAGCACAAACGTCGAAAAAGAAGGGAGCTAGGCCACATTTACTTAATAAACTGGAAGGTTTTAAGGATGCCGTCAATATGGCATGTTTTATTCCACATGAAGATGCTGTTATTACCGTATCATCGGATAAGTAAGTGCTTAGGTATAAATATTAATGGCCTAGCCAGAGTTTTGCTGTGACTCTCTTACGTCATGTGATAAAACAGTTAGTATGTAGTGTAATATTACAGTTTCGTCATTCTCAACATCACATTGCACATTGGTCCTATGATGCTTTCTTCTTCTTTCCTAAGCATTTGTTGTGCGATTTCTCTCCAGTTTGACCTGCAGTTCAAGGCTACAAATGATAAGACCTGTTTCACAGCATTATAGAATTGCTTTTTTATTCACCAACTTATTGACGTGAAATACCACCCTCAGGCACCTTATTAGCGTGAAATACTATCGAATTCATTATTTGCTTAGCAAAGGAGTGGAAGGTAAGGTAGTTTATTCAGATTATTCAGACTGTCATATCTTATTCAGTGTTGATCCGTGAATCCAAAGTAAGCGGTACGTCTCATTACCCTCTACTGCATTACACGCCTTGCCCACCAAAGATTTTTGGCGTGAAGAGACCGTTGCTAATATGCTGCTGGTGTAATTTGGTGCATTGGACCTATACTCTTCCCTGAAGTGTAAATCAATATGAATATTTATGGAAGGCACAAAACCTATGGTGCATTTTGTTTGATTTCTAACAGTTCTAGTGCAAATCTTCAGGGATGGGAATTATGGAATGCTGTATGGTGCTCTCAAAAGAATCTCCCTTCCATATTGGTTTAGGAGTTTCCATCCTTACTCATCTAAGACCTTGAAGGGCAGCTGATGCACTTGAGGTTTTGCTGTGTATACAGGAACTTCTTGATTTTACTAGTGAAGATGATTATATTGGTGATGACCATGGTGGCAGATTTGATCAAACATCAATCACCATTGTGTTGTTACTGGTTGAAAAAGCAGTGATAATTATAAATGTGATAATTTTGAGTATGATTATTTTGGTTACAATGATGCAACTGATAACAATGATAACTATGTTTGTTCTGGCAATGGATTAGTTGTTAGTGAGATCATTCAGCCTAACTGATTTTACATCTAAGGAGCCTCAGAGTATGGATAAAGAGAGACAGTGGACAGTATTGGCCAAGTATTTGTCATTATATGCCTGGTGAGGAACTATAATACAATTTGTATTAAATTGCAAATATCTTGCATGTTCTGTTAGTAAAATCTGGAATGATATTTAACTGTGCACACTAAATATTGATGATGTGATGAAATCTATAGGAGAATCTTGCCTTGTATACAAAATTATAAGCTTTTATTTGTGAATAAAATCTGGCTTCTGTATGATAGATATGATGAGCTGGATCATTATGAATGACTTCAGTGATCTCAGCAACTTTTTGGAAACATGCATGAACAAACCTGGCAATTGAAAAGATCAGGATCATTAGGATAGAGCAAGATTCTATCTCAGCAACCCTCATCTTCATTGACAGGATCATTCATCCATGTTTCTACAAGGCTGTTGAGATTGCTTAGATTGTGAGAGGTACCCACTGTTATCCACATGACCATAAGAATTGTATGGAGACTATGCTTAAGAGAGTGTGAGAGTTTTGCAATTTATTGTTACTTATTAGCTCAGTTTATTGCTATATTAGCTCAGTTTATTAGTATATTAGCAGGAGGCTAATATAATCTCAGTTTATACAATAAATAAAGAAATATTGTTTGCCATACTTGTTGGAAATAGAACAAATAAGTATGTTTCAATTGTATATTATGTAAAGTAAGCTAAAGCAAGAGTTCTGCCTTTCAGTTCTTATTGTAGAATTGCATAGACTCAGACCAAGTGTAAACAAAGTTCTAATTGTGATAAAGATATCTTTCATATGACTTTATTACAGGACTAGGTTGCTTCATCTGTTGGTAAATGTCTGTTTTTATTGTTTTGTGTTCAGCATCATGCACATCATTATTCTACCATGGTGAAAGCTCAAAGCTCTTTGTTGGGCTATCAAATGGAACCATATCGGTATCACTTGATTTTCTCATACATTTTATTTCATTTACCAATTTGTATAATTTTTCTTGCATATTTTCATTAGATTTTGGAAAACACAGCTTTGTAAGGTAATAGATTATGAGGATGACAGTAATGAGAGACATCTTGACTTTCATTTCATGCATCTAGATATGAATGGTGTAGTATGACATGAATAGTTGACTCTTTGTGGTGTAGAGTAATGTATAGAAGACACAACCAAGTGATGACAGTAAAGTGTGTTGAATGTTTTGACTCTGGCTGGAGTCATCAGCAAGTAAATGAGTAGGTAAAAGGTGGGTCTTACAAGACCTGCTTTCACATACCATAGATTCTCTATTAATCCCCCAGGGGACTTATTGATTTCAAGCACTCTAAAAGCATGGCTTATTGGAGAGGGGGCTTATAAGAGAGGGGGCTTATAAGAGAGGGGGGCTTAATATATTTTTTCAAATATGAGAAAATTCTTCAGTAGTACAATTTAGCTACTAGTTTTCTACATCTATATAATTGTAGCCACAATTAAAAGCTATTATTAAATAATGGTTGATCTAAGAGATGTTCATCTGCATTACATCAATGTTTGAATATTGAATTTTAGAATGTTGAAAACTGTTGTCTATTGAGCATGATTAAGCTTGCCATATCTACTTTCTTCAAGCCTACTTATTTTTGGTACTATGGGAAGCTTTTGAAGGGGGGCTTAATTGAGAGAGGGGCTTAAAAGAGAATTGATTGTAGTCATTGTCTACTAATCATGTGGTAGTACACTGTTTATGTTGAAATGCATTATACTGTATTTTTTTACTATTTTATTTCATCCTTTAACTGGCATTGAGTTTATATTATGTTTTTGTCTGTGCATTGAGTGGTGTTCTTCACTTGGTAGGAAATGAAAGTATCAGATGACCTGAATCGACTTATTCCTGAAAGAAATTACCTAGGTAATGACTTTTTATGAAAAGAGTTCACAATTATATTTGACTTTTGTGATGTTACTAGTTAATTGTTAACTGGTGGAAATTTGCACCCCTTTGATTTAATGCAATGCATTTATAATGTTGAAGTAGAATGTTGATGAATTTAGGAATCATAATTTTTTTCAATTATGACAAGTGTACCAAGGAACAATGAAAGTTTGCTACTACTTCACCATGCTTTCATGAGCAGCCCAGTTGCATTAGGAAGACAGAGACAAGCCTATCTGGTAACACTGAGCCTTTTTAAGAATTGCTTGTATACTATTTGAGAAGGGGATTTTCACTCTCATAGCTCTTTTTTCAAGCGCATAAAAAGACAGTCAAATCAATAGTATACTCAGATGAATATAGATGGCTATTGAGTTGCAGTAATGACAAGTATTTTCAATGGCACAGTACTACTGAAGGAAGACGCTATGGTGGTTACTCTACAACAGCATGGTGTACATGTATGCAGTATCCTTTCATAGAAACATACTACTTTGACCATTTTGTTGCTGGTTTTTCTGTTCAAGAAATGCTAGGGTTTGACTAGTTATTGTCATCTAGGTTTAAGACACAAGAATGTCATATTTGAACAGTAGTGACTGCTTCAGGTACATGTCGTTAGATTAGTTGAATTCAGTAATCCTCCTTGATAGAAAGAGTAGATACAGTGATATAAAGCATAACTTGAAATGTAGTATGATATGATACATGAGATGTGCCTATTTGTAGATCAAAAGGCTGTGATAGACTTAAAGTGCTAGAAGACACTTGTATAGTATTGTGGTGAGCTGCCTCATTTGCAGACTGTTGATATTAAAGTCTTCATGCTTATTGTATAGTATCACTTTTTGTGTGATCAAATGACTGTGGCATCTATTGTATTCTGTTCTTGATGCCACTAGTATATGACTAGAGGGCAATGTGAATATCTGGAGGAAATATGGATAGACCCTTGTTGTTGTTAGTTATTTGTATTTGATGTGTCAAGTATGATGCCTCCTTAAATCATGTGACTAGGTTTGATCCAGATGCAAAATATGTGTTTATTGGTGATTTCAGTGGTCAAATCAGTGTGTTGCGGCTGAGTGAGGATGACCTTACCCTGACTCATGTCACAACTTTGAAGGGCCATGCAGGTTTGTACATTCTTTTCATCAACTCTATAGTTGACTTGATTTGCAATATATATATATATATATATATTATATTATAGTCAGTTGACAGTTCTAATATGTCAATTAAAACAATGATTCCTTTTCAGTGCCATCATCAAGCCTTCTTGCTTTGTCTATATCAGCAGTATTTTATTAAATTCATACTTGTTAGTAGAACATTTGTCAAATTTTTGTAATTTTTATTTTTTATATAGTTAGTGATGATATATTTTCCAGGAAGCATACAGTGTTTAACATGGGATCCAGATCAAAAATGGTTATTCTCCGGTAGTTTTGATCAGTCTATAATCATCTGGGACATAGGTGGCAAACAGGGAACTGCCTTGGAGCTTCAGGGACATACGTGAGTTTTTCTACTATATGCTTGCATATTTTGGAATTTTCATCCATCGTACAGCATGAGTTATGTTAGCAAAACTGTGACATTCTCTAAATTGTTTGCTATTTAACAATTTATATGGGTTTTTTCTCTAATAAACTTTATGAAGTATTAGGCCTTTTCTATTTACCCGGGCTATCGCCCTCGCAAATGCCCTGGTAAACCTATTTACACGGGCGGTAGGCCGCCCTCGCAAAATCCTGATTTAGCCCCCAACATTTAGGACTAGGCACTCAATTTTAGACAGATAACATTGCCAAACGTCAGTAACTATACATGCGCTTATCATCGAAAGTCTTCGCCGTAGAGACTCAAGGAAGTTGGTTCACATTTGTAAACCTGTTTCTGTACGATGTGCTCAAGATCAAACTCCGTATTGGTTAGGTGTAAAGTAGGTGTGAAGTGTTAATCACGCACATCAGCATAACTAGGTTTTGCCAAGAATAATGTTTTACTAAAAGGTTGACATGCTATTGCATTATGCTTCTGAGGAATACCTACGGAGAAAAACTTCTGTAGCTCAATCGCCCTCCTAGACTGATTGGCGCGGGCGATGTACCGCCCTCTGACAATTTTTTCATGAAAAGCATGTGGTGAATTGTCCTTGATTCCCACAAATTTCATGGAATAAATCGATAACGTATCCCACTGAGTTGCTCCCAAATCAGTAAACGACAAAGATAGATAGTAAACACAAGAATATCACCAAACAACAACTTATATAAAGTAACAAAACACGAATTCAATCCAACAAAATAGAAATGAAACAGTCTCACAAGTTTTTCTCAATGTTTTCTCGATGTCTTTCTCAGTTCAAAGTTCGCTCCGTCTCGTGTCCCTCGTCGTTCGAATTGTACTCTCCTTCGTAGCACCCAAAACATATGCTAATTGCCAACACACTCCCCCTATTTGAATCTGAAAGATGTCAAATACAAAGTCAAGCTCAAATGTTATTTTCTTCTTCATATGCGAGTGTTCCTTGAATGTTTGCTGTGGCATCGATGGCTGCTCTCCTTTTTGGCTGAAATTCTCTTGCTTCAGCATTCAATTCCTGATTCTGGATTTCCCTAACTCCACTACAGTGTAATTCTAGTGGATAAAGAAACTGAATAGGTCTTTCCATGAAAGACTTCCCAGCTCTCAACCTCACTGCTCTCACGATGTTGTCTCTCCCTGGTATCAAGTGTGTGACTATTCCTGTTTTCCAATGTGCACGATTTTTCTCTTCACCTTTGATCAAGACCACATCACCTATCTCTAAGTGTGCCTGTTTCCCAGAATGTGTAGCATTGTGTCTTTCTCGGAGAGCCCTTACATACTCGGACTTCCATCTCTTCCAAAGTGCATCCTTGCATTTCCTCAGGTACTTTCTTCTCTTTCTCAAATCTCTGTCTTGAATATCTGATGGTTCTTCATCTGGCAAGTAATTGGCCTTTCCAAAAATGAGCATGTTTGGTGTTAGTACTGGCATCTCTACATCGTCTTCACAATAAGTTAATGGTCTATTGTTAAGTACGATCTGAATGTCTAGAAGGACTTCCTGCATCTCTTTAAATGACAGTTTTGCGGCTCCAACGACCTTGTACATCGCTCCCTTTACTATGCCCACCATCCTTTCAAACATTCCACCCCACCAGCTGGCGCGACTGAGGTTAAATTGCCAGACTATCCCTTGTTGACTGATGTAACCTTGCACTTTTTCACTCTTCTTTACTCTCTTTATCCACTTACTCGCAGCAATAAATGTGCTTCCATTATCTGATATGATCTTTAACGGTCTCCCTCTTGCTGCAATGAATCGTTTCAAACTTGAAATGAACTCTTCGCACGTCATGTTGGGTAGTAACTCTAAATGCAAACCTCTGGTTAGGCTACACGTGTAAAGGATGATGTATGCCTTACCTTTCACTTTGTTTCCAGTTTTGACTGTGATTGGACCTGCGAAATCCACTCCCACTACCTCGAATGGTATGTTTCCTTCAGATCTTTCTCGAGGTAAATTCCCTGGTGGAGGTACTGGCAAAGCTGTGGTGTGAAATTTCTTGCATCCTGAGCATTTCGACAAGACTCTCTTGGTAATACTTCTCAGCTTAGGGATCCAGTAGTTGTCTCGAATCTTGGACATAGTTAGCGAAACTCCCCCATGTAAAGTCTGCAAGTGAGCATTTTCCACAATTTTCTCTGAAATAGGATGTCTGAATGGCAAGTAAAGAGGATAATCTCCTTGTATGCGTCCTCTACATTCATAGATGCCCTCCTCATTCTTTACTAAGTTTAGTCGCTGGCAATCATTCTTGAATTGGCTTGTTTCATCTACATCCTTCTGTGCTCTTTTTATCATGAACTTGATTTGCTCTTGGATTTCTGGTGTTGACAAAGGTCCTTCAACTCTCTGATTACCCTTTAACTTGTTGATAAATCTTGTCACCAAAGCCATTACTCTAATGGTACTCCACCAAGTCTTTCTCCCAAGCAATATATCAATTGTGTCTGTGGCTCTCTCGACAGATACTTGCATAATCTCTTTTACAAGCTGTTTTTCTGAGTCAGAATCTTCACTTGGTTTAGTTACAATCATAGCTGGCCACAGTTCTGGTGTACTAAGCCATGTCGGTCCTCTCATCCACTTCTCATTTTCTTGCAAGTTAATAGCTCCTCGACTTCCGATGTCTGCAGGATTTTCTTCCGAAGGGATATACTTCCAGATGTATCCTTTCTCGTTGATCTTTTTGACTCTGTTTGATACAAATTGTTTATACTTTACACTTTCTTGAAGCCAATGCAAACATACCGTTGAATCAGTCCATGCATAAGTTGCTATCACTGGGTAATGTGCAAGAGCATGTGATGTGTTCTGCAACAGATTGCTAGACATGTGACATCCAACGAGCTCCAGTCTTGGAATAGTAAGATCCCGTTTTGCAAGCCTTGACTTGGCTACAAGTAGACCTTGAGCAACTTCTTCTCCTTGCTTCACAACTGCATACACTATTGCACAACAACCTGAGATGCTTGCATCAGAAAATCCATGAAGCTCTATGGATGTTATTTCTTCTTTATTTTGTGGAATGCATCTTGGTATCTGAATTTCTGATGGCAATTGCTTAAACCATTTCTCCCATCGCTTCTTTATATCTTCTGGAAGTTCAATGTCCCATGGAATCCTTCTTTCACAGATATCACGAAAGATTAACTTAGCTGTCAACAATAAGGGTGATGCAATTCCCAGAGGATCATATATTTTTGCTATGGTGCGTAGCACTATACGTTTTGTTGAAGTTAACTCTTTCTCTGGAAATGTCAATGACAGATTATCATTTGCTTTGTTCCATCCAATCCCAAGAAGCTTTGTCTCAGATGGTTTTGTTCCTAAACATTCTTTTGCAAAAGTGGGCTCATCATCATTAGTTATTTCTCCGTCTAAATCGCTTTCATTGGAATGCCATTTGTGAAGTGCAAACCCGCCAGCTTTAAATATGTTGACTGCAGTTTCTTTTAAATCTCTAACACTTTCTATACTGCTCCCTCCCATGTTTATATCATCAACGTAGATGCCCTCTCTGATCTCTTTCACTTGTTCTGGGTATTGTGTTGCAAATTTATCCAAATGTTGCTCCAGTGTTCCCCCCAGCAAAAAGGGACTTGGGCCTAGCCCAAACAAAGCTCTTGTTACTCTGTAAATGATTGGCTTCTTACTCTCTAAATCTTCAACCCAAAAGAAACGTAAAACATCTCTCTCAGTTTCTCTTATCACAATTTGAAGAAAGGCTTGCTTTATGTCTCCTGCTAGAAACACTGGTTGAAACCTTATTCGCAAAAGAATGTCTAAGATCTTTCGTTGCAATGGTGGGCCTATATCTAGGCATTCATTAAGTGATGGAGACTCTAAATCTGCTTTGGCAGATGCATCATATACTATGCGTAATTTTGTAGACTGCACACTTTCCCTCACTACAGGTTTGTGTGGGATGTAATGTTCTGGTCCTTGTGGCTTGTCTGGTGCAACCTCTACAATGCCCTCTTTTAGTTGATCTTCAATGATTGTATGGTATTCTTGGAATAGCTGTGGTTGATTTTCTAAACGTCGAATCAATGAATTAAATCTTGCTTTTGCAACCCTCTTGTTAGTTGGTAAAACTGGATGTGTTGCTTTCCATGGAAGTGATGTTTCATACCTTCCATCATCTCTTTGTACAAGTTGTTCTTTAAACTCTTCATACACACTCTGCTGGTCACCCTCTGGTCTGTCTTCAACTCCCAGCACGTCAAGGCTACAAAGTTGCATGTAGTCATCATGAGAACTTCTTACATACATGAGAGCTGAATGTGTACTTTCCCTACCTGGGGACATTATTACCCATCCAAGACTAGTCTTCTCTGCAATAGGTTCCCCAGCTTTCCCTACTCTTGTTGGTGTTGATGTTTTGATTCCTGCATAACTGCTTGCCCCTAGAATTACATGAACTGGTAAGATTTCTTTTCTGTCAAAATCTTCCATCTGTACTCCCTTGAGGTGCGGATTTGCTTCAATAACCTCTTGGTATCGCGGGTTTGCCAAATTTAGGAGAACCTTTCTTTCCACTCCATTCATCTCTGACTTGATGCTTAGCTTCTCTTCTACATCACTGATTTTCACATCATATACATTTATGTTTCTTTCTGATGTCCCTAACAATGTTTCAATTGATTTGTGCTCTTGTCTCACAGGGCTCTTTTGTATCAAACCAAGTAGTGTTGATGATATATAATTACTGCTTGACCCTGTGTCTAAAAGTGCCCTACACTTTACTCCCTCAACTTTGATTACTATCACTGGATGAATCACACTGTTGATGTTAGTTGTTGTCATTCCTGGTTCACTTTGTCTAATCTCTCTATCACAAATTGAAGAGTGGTGTCTCTTATGGCAAATCTGACAATTTGATTTGCTTTTACAAGCAGAGGCTCTATGTCTCTCTCCTGTGCAGTTAAAACAAAGTCGCTTGTTGCTCAGAATCCTTCGTCTCTCATCCACAGTTTTCACAGATTCACAGTTTGAAGATCTATGATTGCTGCTCTCACAATAGACACATGATCGTGGTTTACTCTGATCTCTTGTAGAAAATGTTTTCTCTCTCCTAATGTCTCTCAGCTGAGGTCTTGACTCTCTTTCTCCAATTTGCAAAGGATTCCTGTCTATCCACTCTCTAAGGCCCTCAAGCAACTCATGAAAATCCCAATTTTTCCATTTTGGATCCATTCTGGTGATGTCTGAACGAATACCCTCTAATTTATCCAATGTCATGCGCACATTTCCAGCTACATCCCCTAATTTGCCTAATGTGTCTAAAGCCTGAACATGAGTGAGGAGTTGATCATAAAATTCATGTATCTTAGTGCGAGATGTTCCGTGGATTGTTGGCAGGGCAAATATCTGTTGTACATGAGCATTCACAACTTCAGCTGTGTCACCATATCTCTGTTCCAAGATTGTTTTGGCTCGTTCATATCCCTTCTCATCAACTGGAAGCTTTTCTATCATTGATCGTACCTTAGGTAACACCAACTCTTTCAAATATGAGAACTTGGCTTCATCCCCAATTGGAGCTTTATCAATTTGACTTTGGAATAGACTCCAGAATCTCACCCAATCTAAATGAGTGCCTTCGAACTTAGAGATCTGTAAGTCCGGAAGCTTTGTTTGTACACGTTTTGTTTCAGCCAATTCCAGCCTTTTCTTTTCAAGCTCTAGTTCAAATTTTTCCTGTCTCACCTGTCTAGCCACCTCAGCTTCTTCCTCCTTGTTTCTTAACATCGCTTTGATCCTAGCCTCGTGTTCTAGTTGTTCAAATCTCTCACTGTCTTTTAGCTTTTTGTCCAACTCTAACAATGTCGAATCAAGTTTATCAATTGAATTCTCATAGGGCTGTAATAATTCCTTTGCTTCGTTAGTCCAGCTGTCAATGATATCTTCCTGCTCACCTAAATCGATAAAAATACCCTGAATTTCCTGGATCAAATCGAAGCCCTCATCAATTTTGCTTCCCAATAGTTTTCGTTGGCGATTAACGTTTCCTTGCTTCCCATCCTTTAAAACAGTCATTGTAGATTTATCATAATACGCCAATTTCTTTAATGCAGACTGGAAAAATGATTGTTTTGATTCGAGCTCAGTTTTATCGACAGCCGCTTCACTTCCGCTCCCTTGTTTATTTGCCTCAAGATCTTGTGCTTTTCCTCTCGTCTTCGACATGACAGAATTTCACAGATTTATTCCACAAACCTATATATTTGATAAATCACTTTCTAAAGAGTAAATGTCCCGTCGGAGGTGCCACTTTTGTGGTGAATTGTCCTTGATTCCCACAAATTTCATGGAATAAATCGATAACGTATCCCACTGAGTTGCTCCCAAATCAGTAAACGACAAAGATAGATAGTAAACACAAGAATATCACCAAACAACAACTTATATAAAGTAACAAAACACGAATTCAATCCAACAAAATAGAAATGAAACAGTCTCACAAGTTTTTCTCAATGTTTTCTCGATGTCTTTCTCAGTTCAAAGTTCGCTCCGTCTCGTGTCCCTCGTCGTTCGAATTGTACTCTCCTTCGTAGCACCCAAAACATATGCTAATTGCCAACAAGCACTGAAGTAATGAAAAATGGTATGAATGGGAATTAAAGGTAGGAGAGAAATGACAGTAGAATAATGATTTCTTAATGAATTGCAAACTAAAAACTAGTTAAGGTAGCAATTTCAAATCTCCTATTGTTGTTTCATATTTGTATTTATATTAATAGTTACAGCACTTTTTTGCATTTTTTATCTGTTGAGTTTATCTTGTTTTCAGGAATAAAATCAAAGGCTTGGCATATGCTTCTGAATATAAGCAGCTGTATTCAGCAGGCGAAGACCAGGTTCTGGTTGTTTGGGATATGAAAACAAAAAGGACAGAAGTAAGTTATGTCTGCATACCAAAATATGTATATTATATGTAGTTTTGTTAGCTTTCAATTCAGGGGCATGCATCATGTATGGAATCCCTCAGAAAGTTGCTTCTGTATTAGCAATGTACTTGTAAGCCTCATATTTTTTCTTAGTTTGGTTTCAACAATTGGGGATGCAGCCTATTTGCAGATTTCATCATTCCTTAGGAAAATTTAAACCCTCATTTATAAGGAAGTTTGCTGTTGTGACCAGCAAGTGATATACAAACGATTATTACCCATATACCTGATTCATGTGTCAACATTTGACATTATTTTGCAACAAATACCTTGTAACTTTCAGTTTTCAGTTTCAATTATCGTCAAACCATCTTTTCGTATTTCATATCCGGCTTGTATATTGAGGTAAGTAATATATCTCACATTATAAATGCTCTGGATGGCAGTGAGGATGAACCGTTGTGGTTAGACAAATAGGGGGGCGTGAGAGAAGAACAAGGTGGTGATGGTGATGCAGAACTGGTAAGGAAAATGGAAAGATAGCTTTGGATAGTCGGAGGATGAGGAATATCATGGATTTTAATAACAAGAATGGCTTTAATTTTACATTTATGTATAGGTTTATCAAGGAAGAATTTCGGTACGCCTCAAAAATATTTTTTCCAATTTTGATACCTTACTTTAGGGGGCTGCCTATACACGGATTTTTACGGGTAATATCGAGATCAGCTTCCATTTCTTGTAAGCACCCATTGCCCTTTTCCCAATATGATTCAACTGGAGAGAGTTACAATTCCTATATATCTTTGACCTGAATACCCCATAGACAAAGGTACCATACGAGTGTTACCTCCACTTATGATTCTCCTACTCTACACGTTTTTAGACGCCAACATGGTCGCAAAGTGACATTTGTGAGAAGTGCTCTCAGCCTTTCTTTTGGAATTTTAAGCATATGATGGAAAAGAAAGTTTTTGGTGTTAGGCAGGTATGTATTCATACATCGGAATGAGTTCTTAAAGTGAATTAAATCACTTTGTCTTCTTTGATTCTTTAGTCAGTAAGGGCTACCTATTGATGGTCCATTTCGGTATTATCTCGTACCTAGCGTGGCACCCTTTGTGAAGTTAAAGATTTAGTCAATATGACATGCATGAACGCTGAAATTTGTGTTAAACATATACAGGGATTTTATTACGTTCTGATGATATAAACTTTGGAGGTTAATTCTATTTTGCAAGATGACTTTCAAGTGTATCAACCTTTTTTGTAGCATCATTGTCGTAAATGTGGTCGAGCAGTGTGTAGCAAATGCAGCGATAAATCATCACCATTGCCACTGCTTGGTTTTGAGTTTGAGGTCAGAATGTGCGAAGAATGCCATAATGGTTTATCAGATAAGGAGTAAGTGAACTAGACATTCCTTTTTTGCTTTGTGGGGTACAAAAGTATATCAGGCATTTTCACTTTCGATTTGCAACCACTTGACTACTGCGCCTGATTTAACACAAATTTGTTTGTTCACTCAGTGTTAGTCACGATAAGTCTATTCAAGACGAGTCATTTATCTACAGAAACTCTATAAACTCTTTGGCGCTTTGTATGGGTGTACCTCTATGAAATAAGACGCCTATCCCCATAGATTCTTTTCCATTGGATAGCTCTTGGTGTGTACATTCATATGGTACGCTCTGTTATCCTGTTAGGGCCTGATAAAGCCCCAGCACAAGCAAGAGCTACACCAATATTCAAATCAGGAAGTTAGCCCAACATGAATGATTACAGGCCCATTTCTGGCTTATCAGATTCTAGAAAGAATTATCCTTGAACAACTTAAGCCTGGTGTAACAAGGTGGATTATAACATGGTTGATGTAGGCCTATTCCTTTCCCTTCAAAAAGCGTTTTACGCCATCTGCAATGAAATCTTGTTGACTATACTAAAGAACTATGGTATCACAGACAGTGAGCATGTATGGTTCGTAGCATACTCAAAGTGTTGCCAGCAACATTCCTTTCTCGATGTGCAAACTCAAAGAAAAAGATTTTTTTCTGTAGCATTCCTCAAGGGTTATGTTTGAGGCTTTTTTGTCCATTTTATATACAACCTGATTTTGAGGTGTTCCTATCCAAAGTCCATAAAAATATGTATGCCATTTACACTTGTAAATCCTTGAAAAGTGAAGATCCTCTGCAACTATTACAAGAAATAAGTAAGAAATTAGCTAGGGCCGTGGAATAAACTAGCCCTAACCTTAGAAGAAATACTTCGATGTAGCTAAAGATGAGGATCTCTCCTGGAAACAACAATATTTAATATGGCAAAAGGAAATATAGAATGTGGACTTGACTCCAAAACAGACAACCAAGGGGGGGTTCTATCTAATGTATATCATGCATTGATAAAAAGCGACTTTTAGATTCGGAGACTTATTTTGAGTCATATTCCGGAACTAAAACTCTACACTTTGCAAAAAATACAGAGCAGGGCACTTTGTCTTATTTAGTCCGCTCCTATTAGGCACCAGATAGGATCCACATGGCTAAAAGGTAAGGAGTTAATCGTGTTTGGTACTGCCCTTATGGTACATAAACTCTTAAGGAAACATGCCCAGACAATCTTAAAGGAAATTTTACGAGGAGGTCTCAGATCACAGAATTCGAATATCGTCAAGGAACGATCTGCAATTTGCAAACCTCTGATTAGAAACCTTAATCTCAAACGACATAGGAAGTTTAGAATGGACCAGCCTTTTTATAAAGCAATTATTTTTCTTTTATCTTAGGAGTATGGCGTAAAATCATATAATCAAGATAATAAAGACACCTAGTCGAACTGATTATGATAATGTCTTTGTTCTAAATTTCAGAATTCATAATAATTACTCCAACTGTTTAAGAGGTAGTCCGTGCAACACGTCAACCGTTCTGCGATTGCTACTTAATTTGTTATTCTGACCATAACGAACTGTTCCACGATTCTTTGCCCAGTGATTGAGTAGGTCGTGTTGAAATGCTTATGTGTATTCTTTGCCCCACGAGAAAATAAAGTATGAGGTACCTAGCAACTGGATTGTGGCGAATAATGGCTGTTATAGAATATCAGAATGGGGACACGTTGTGTTGGATTAGTTCCTCGACAGCATTTTGTGTTTTTTTGCATAAATATATACACGCAAATAACTGCAGCATGATACCACAGGGAGCATAGATATGCATAGCAACGTTGTTTCCATGACAATAAAGCGTGTATGTAAATATGTAAATACGTAACTACTAATCCGAGTAGAGCGACAATTTGAATGCCGTGGCTTGCCCCCCCCCCCGCCAATCAAAGGCCAATTTCCCGCCATTTATTAACAGTTATGCATAGTAAAATAAATATACCAAGAACCAAAGACAAAATAAAGACCTGCATTTATGATAAATCTTCATTGCTTACATTCACACAGCCATGATTGAATAATCCATTTCACAGTGAGCTCGATAAAGTTTTAAGAAATAAAAGGAGAATTTGAATAAATCCAAAGTGACTTCCTTTCCTAGTAGTGCACTCCATTGTCACGTATAACTTTAGAAGCCAATGGTTAGTAAGTGTTTATTAGATTTATTTTTTAGCCGCGTTTATTATTGTGCTATTGTGAATAGACTTAAAAATTTTATTTTTTCCTTTATGCTGTTTTATTCTTGTATTTTTGTTTGCATCTTGATGCGTACTTTTTCGTGCTAGGGTTACATCTTTGGCGAATTTTCATGATACAAAACACCCAATTACACACATCTCATTGGATTTAAGTAAAGGCCGATTGCTGACGTGTGGCAGTGACAAAGTTGTAAAAGTGAGTCATGATTTCATATTGAGTATCTTTTGCTTCGTACCTCGTTTTCATATGGAGATATAGTAAAGAGGAATGGTGTAGTAAAAAATAACCACATACGTGATTTCATGATACTTTGAGGAGCAACGCATTGGTGCTTGATTGCGATAGATTGGACATAGTGTGGGAAATGTACTGTGACAGCTTGATGAAATATGTTAAACAAAAGAGATTGTTGTTGCCTGTATGGGAATTTGAGGACAAAGGAAATATCAGAAGGCATTATATTATACGCTACTATGGGGAAAATTCTGTTTAATGTAAATGATATAGAATATCGGATATCACTTTCGATACCTGGCTAAATTGAGCTTCTTGCAATTATGGTGTCAGTGGGGAGGATGATAGTGATATGATTAGTGAACATGATTGATAAGCATTCTGATGAATAGTTATGATGTTGCTAATTTTGATGGTTATGGTGTTGTTGATGGGAATGTAGGTGATGTTAGTGATTACGATGATGACAGTGATTGTGATGGCGATGGTGATGAGGATGAAGATTATGATGGTAATTATTCTGATAGTGATTGTGTTGATGCTGGTGGCGATGAAGTTGATCATGACGATGATGGTGATGATGATGATGATGATGATGTTGATCATAGTGATGGTTATGATGGTGATTCTAATGATTGTAATGATGATGGTTATGGTGAGGATTAGTATGACGGTGGTAATGATGATGGTAATGCATATGATGGTGATTATTGTAATGATAGTACTTATAGTTATAGTTGGCGATGTTGTTGGTGCCGATTTTTCTGGTAGTGACTATGATGATTTTCTACCCTTCATTGTAGCTTTTATTTGCTTTCAATCTTTAGAAACACTTTTCTTTTAGATCTGGGATATTCGATCGATATTAGAAGAAGTCCGATAGTGATTTTCTTAAGAGTTTAAACGACTCTCAAGGGATGCTCCATTTATTGTCATATAGAGAGAATTCACCTCCTGGTTTACAATGTTGTCAATTGGAAGGTTATTTACTGTGAATGTAATGTAAAATTGTAAATCGAATCGCAACACGGCAATTAATTAACACAGATTTTTATATTGGTACGGCTGCGAAGGTAGAAATGAATCAGATGATTCGAAGAGACAGCATATTAACTGCAATGATCAGAAATTTTACCTTTGTTATCTGTTGTCACTTAGAACCTATTATAAATCTATATAGCATGTAGCATAGTTGATTTGTATTCATTTTGAAAAAGATACACTTAACCAATTTATTAGTGAATGTCGTTTCATTGTGATAGTAAAGCATGCATTGTGAAGTTTTGATTGGCTTCTTTTTAATAATGTGGGACGCCTCAAGTTTACGACAAATTTGTGTTAGACAGATAAGAAAATTAAAGGAATCACCAAGTGCGGTTGTCCATGAGAACTTGCAAATATGAGAATATTGTAACTTAGACTGTGTAAGAAAATTGAAAATCCTATGCGTGCACTTGTGTTGCAATTATGGGAGTTTCACTGTTGAAAGTATTTTTGTTTTACATTATTGTCCTTACATTTATGAGAGAAAGTAGACTTTTCGTATTATAGAATTTCAATACTGAGCATTGTTTTAAGCTATTTTGACGATTGTTTTCTTCAGTGCTAAGCAATCCTGTTTTTGCAGCGCATTTGTAATCATGCCGTACAAGAACGATGCGCAGTTACATGGTAACAATGAAGGGCTAAATAATGGAATACTATTAGTATTACTTGGGATTGTGAGAACAGGACATACGAATAGACATGTAAGAACGAGGTTTATGGGGATTATGAATGTGCCTATCCCATCGGATTAGTGACTAGTACGTAATGTATGAGTGAAAGTAACAAAACGATTGATATACCTTACTGTGTATGACAAGAGGAGGATGACAGAGAGTAAAAAAGCATTATAAAGTACTACTTTTCGCTATACTTGATAAGGACTATTTGGAAAGGTTTATAAGAAACCTTGTGCTAGACACCCTACAATTTACGAAGCCATTAGAACTGCAAGGAAAGAGTTAGCGACTTTTAGAAGTTTCCTTGCCTTCTTGCACAGCTTCGATAGATTTAATAAGTTTCCATTGCAGTATGTCTTATGTGCTAAGCCGTATGGACACTACAAAAGACAATATTGTCGGTTTTCGTTTCGCTATCTTTTCGCTTGTTCATTGGCATAAGACACTTAAAAAACTTTTAGAACTAAAATGTGTCCAAAACTTAATCAACTTTTACTACTAGGTCTTGAGCTAGGTTTCTTATACAAAACGTGTCTGTACTGTAGATACATGTGAAGAAATATATGCAATAGTCATACGTTTACTTGGCAATAGCTAACTTCTTGAAGATGTTCAAAGAAAATGCTTGCATACGCTAAACAATGAGGCCATTGAATAATTTTTTCTAGAGAGATTTCTTCCTTAAAAGATTGTACGGGTATTTTCTAGCTGCATCATGAAACTGTCAATATAGCTCGCTCTTTAGCAATTTTCCGAGTATGGAAGTAACTAGAACCAAGCTGCTGCCAGTTGTACAGGTGCGCAAGAACTAAAGAAAGAATATCCGGAAGCAGATGTAAGAGCTGTCTGGATGTCCGGGATAAGGGAGAGAGGATATCTGGGGGCTGATGTATGATCATCTACTTTTGTACAAGATTATGCCCCCTCTCTTTTTTCTTAATTTATATAAATCATATTATGAATATAAGAGTCAGGTAAATAGAATAAAATCCTAACAGAATCAGACTTCAGCTATTTCTAACCGTTTTACTACCATACATGACTATCTTGCCTGTTTGGAATAAGGTATTGAAACATTTTGAAGGGTATGGCCTTATTAGGGTTTCGTTTTATGATCAGGCCTTTCAAACAGCATGGAACCTGATATAGATGAATTTGGCTTTACACTAATGGGTAGAGAGACTGCGTTATATTTTAAAACTAGTTGATCCACAGGCACTCCGGAACCGGGGGGCTGCAGCCTCCCCACTTTTCTGCTCATGCATGATGTTGAGATTGAGGCATTCGATCCAAATAGAAATTATATCTCCTTTTTCCGTGTTAAAGTTCACTCACCTTTAAAAAGTACCAGTGTCGGAGTCATCAGGACCTATTGTAGGTAAATAACCCAAGTTTTTCAAGACGTGGTGCTATAGACTGGTCCAAAAGTCTCATAAACATGTAAAGTCAGGGAAATGTCTGTGTTCTTGGCCACCTAGCGCTTAACATGATCTCGTTGCTCTGAAAACGGATGTCTCTATCATTTTACTTGACCTGACAACAACCTTTATAGAGTAGCAATAATGTCTTTTCAGTTTTCTCACCAACACTTCAATTATTTTATCTGCCGTTTTCTACTAAGACAGGATGCATGTCTATATTGAAACAGGGCGTTTCCCATTGAATTATAGAGCGTGGATTGCAAAATTGTTCCAAGGGGCTCCGCCCCTGACCCCCTGCTGTCTCCCTACTACTGCCATTGTTGCATACTTCCATATGGACTCGCAACTCATCCTCAGCCCCCCCCCCCCCCACCACACTCAGAAATATGCTCCGGCGTTCCTGATCCAGAAAAACAAGAAAAATTTGTATCCTCCGATATAATCACTGTCGAACGATTATGTTTCTCCTGTATACATTTGTGGACCATAAACTCTGGGGCTGGGCTTCTGAACGGTGATTTCTATGCAAAGACTTTGTATACACGTTTTTATAACAAAAAGTATTGTAAGAAAACAGGCTCAACAAAAGTTAAAGTCTTAAGAAAGTCACAAAGGTCAACTAGTCAAGTGCCAAATTTCTTCTTTTTTACGTGGTAGATATCGATACTAGCACATTCTTTGCAAGCTCCTTTACAAACATGGAAACTTTTCTTTGATATTCTAGGATAGAAAAGATCATCCTAGTTTATAGCAAATACTAGCGACCTCTTCTAGTCAGTTTACTCTTAAAGAAAATCTCAGCCTCAATTTCGGGAAAAGTTAAGAAAATTGAGGCTCAAGCAAAAGATTTGTTTTGCTTTTACACAAAATGTGCTCCGCAGAGGCATTTGTGGGCGGCTACCACGGAAGACTCACGTGGGCTATAAGAGTAGCGCGTGCGCAAAGTTCTTTCCTTTTTATCAAATTACCGAAATGGCGGATGAACAGCAGCAGTTTGAGGCCTTGATCAACAAGTTACTTACTCCTGACAACGATATCAGAAACGAAGCTGAAGTACGTCAGTTTGCATATTTTTGTGACGCCTGTATGTTTAATGCAAATGGAAGTCGGTACTAACTAGTAATATGGCCTACTTAGTATACATAAAATATGGTCTCAACATTTTTCGCCCCCCCCCCTTTCTGAAGTGTAACGCTGGCATCAGAGTTAAGTACTTAAGGTCAACCATGCATAAACTCAATGAGGTGTCGCAAAGAGTTGAGCGTACTTATTAGAGCATATTACTGGTACAAAGCATCTTTCTTAAAGGACGATTTTACATCAGCGTAACCACACAATGTGAAATCGGCTGTTAAGAGGATTTTTGTCCGTTTGGCAGTTCTCTAGCTATAGTAGGATCTGATAGCTTTTATTTTTTATTTTAATCATTTATAGCAGGTTATAGATATTAGAAGTATGCCTTATCTCAAATACAACTCATTACAAAAATCTGATTGATTTTGCTCCTGGATCAAAAGTTTGGGCTAGGACCAACTGTGTCATCATATGTTTCAGAAGAAATCTGTTTGTCTTATTCTATATTTGATTGAACTTGTTGACTGAAAGAACCATAATTTTTCAGAGTCATTATGGAACCATCCCTGAGGTAACAAAGATCCAGTTTCTCCTAAAAACAATGCTAACATCTCAGGCAATGGAGGTATGTGAATGTTTTAGATAACAAGCAGATTAAGAAAATTAGCCCAATATGGTTAGAAAGGACTATTCAGTTCAGGAATCATATAAGTTCTGTGGACAGTGTTACCATTGGATGCATTGTTTCACTCAGCAGTCAGCCCCCACAGACTGAAAGGATTTACCATACCATGCCCCTCTTGAACCTCACCCTTTAGTACAGACATGCAATAAATATGAAACTATTAATGTAGGCTTTGCCTGGAGCAAAACAAAGGTCCTCTAAAAGTCAAGCCCCTTGAGAAGATCAGGGCCTGTTTTGCACCCATTCCAAGAATGCAACTAAAATACATAGAAAAGATTTGCTGTAAACAAATTCATTGCGGACTCAAATTTAGGAATATTTGATATGTTAATAGTATATTAGAGGAGTGGTTTATTGATGATTTGAATTGAGGCTTTTTTAATGATAGAGAGGTTATTCTAGGGAAATCCCCTGTGAGGACCTAACAAGATTTTCTTTAAGATTTGACTTAGAGAACATTGTTGCTTGATAAATTGTGCCCCATGTATAATTTTAGACATGCTTTAGGCACTCATGCTCAGTCAAGCAATCAAGCACCTTTCCAGGCAGTGCCTGCATTAAGGGGCAAAAAGCAGCCATTTTATGACCAAACAAGGCATTATCCTTTGTTAGAAACCTCCCACTTCATCAAACCCTTTCTACTTCAAGTTGGTTGACTTGCAAAATTGATCTTGGACAAAACTGGGGGGAACTGTACCCCTAATCCTCCCATGGTGCTGCTACTGCTTGCTTTTTACTCATATTTGATGTAGTTGATTTGCTTCTGAGTGTTGTCTAGTTGCAATGACTAGCAGTATTAGGCTGATTCATTATATTTTTGATAATGTATTTGATTGAATTAAATGATTTGTTATGGTGCTGATAAATTTATTAGATTCGAGTCATGGCTGCTGTTCTCTTGCGACGTCTGCTAAGCAACCTTGAGGATTTTACAACTGTGATACCTGATGAAGTGCAGTCCCAATGTAAACTGCAGTTGTTGCAGGGGGTTCAAGTTGAGCAGAATGCAAATATGAAGAAAAAATATTGTGATGCAATTGCAGAGCTGGCAAGATGCCACATTAGTTAGTATCAGCTAATCATTCTATAGTTGTCAGACTTGATAGTAAGTCGCTTTTTAGACTGATTAATGCCTGAGATGTTTGGTTTTATACAGCACAATTTTTTATCATTTGATAAAATAAACTGGTTAAGAAGCTACATTTTTCATGATCATTAGTACTTTTGCTATCTATTTATAAGTAGACCATGAATCGTCCCATGTTTTGCTTGTGAAGAGAATGACTGAAGTTAGCCAACTCACTTCTCTTCAGGATCACATTGAATGAGATGAAGTGAAGGGTTATGTTGAATTTTGGATGAAATGAACTGACTTACAATTTTGTAATTCATCTTTTAAGACAATGTTTTCCATTTTAGTTTCGCTATCATTGCAATTTTTCACTGACATAAGAAACTCTTAGAACTAAAGTGTGTCCAAAACTTAATCAACTGTTACTACTAGGTCTTGAGCCAGGTTTCTTATTAAAGCACACACTTATGAATTAAATTTTTATTTAGTTTCCTCTGTCCATTTTTTTTCTTAGCAGATGATGGAAAAAACCAGTGGCCAGGTATTTTGGAATTTCTATTTGAATGTTGTCGTTCACCATCAGCTGAAGTTAGAGAGATACCATTGCAAATTTTGAAGTAAGCTTTTGGTATATTATATTTCTGTTAGTATTTCATGCAGGATGCTTTTTATGAGCAACTAGGGATTTTGATCTGATCTGAAGCTGCTTACCTTTTAGCCAATATTTGTGTCTTCTTTTCCCAACTCATTTTAGGTAATTGTGCAACAGAAAAGGAAAGCTGGAAAAGAAATTTTATCTGCAACAAATATTGTCTATATATTTGCATAGGCAAAGCATTCATTGCAAATTTCTTTATTTCTTTGTCTGTAAATATTGTATGACTTGCCTTGTATCAGTTTGAAAGTAATTTTATGTAAATTGTGTAATATTTTCATGATTGCTTATGCTACTATCTTTACAGAACTTAAGTTGCTTAATAGGTTTTCAAATGTGCTCAGTTGCTTAAGGAATCAGTTATAAAGCAGTTGTGTATTTAGACTAGAAGACCATCCATATCATAATTGTTGTTGCCCAGTGTTATTATTTTATCTCTTATATAGCTTGTCTATTTTCTTGTGGAGTTTTCTGTTCATTTTAGAAAGGATTTTCAATTTCATCATCATAATTTCCATGATCAATTCCCTTTTCTCAATTAGACATTTCTGCTAGTACTTATGATAATTAGTTTTTTCTATGCTTTCATTTAGTGCCTTTCCTGGTATATTCGGAACACAGCAAGCCACATACCTTCAAGTCATAAAAGAAATGTTGCTGATGAACCTAAAAGACCCACAATCTAAGGTGAAAAGCTGTTGCATTTAGAAAGCTCCTTAGTAGATAATAGTAGCCACTAGAATTGTCTCATTCTCAATTTTGCCTCATTCTCAACATTGAAGCTTATTGGCATGTCAACATATCAAAATTACAAAGCTTCATCAAATGCCATTTATCTGCACAAATTTTTCTAAATATGTCTTTTGATTGTGGTATTTCTTTGTTATTTAATTTTCTCTGCAAAAGCCTGAAGTGCAGCTAGAAATAGTTATATTTCTTGCCAAATCAGTGTTTTGGTCTGTTTCCTTCCAAAGAGATTGTAGTAGAGCATGGTTGAAATGATAGATTTACCTCAGATGTGATTGTACTGGAAGAAACAGTTTCAAGCAATCTATTGCAGGTTCATCACTTGGCTGCTAGGGCATCATGCACGTTTGCAGTTGAAGCATTAGATGAAGATGATCACAAATTATTTAGTGATCTCATACCAGGAATCCTTCAGGTATATACGTTTGGAAAAGTTAAATGTCATTATTAATTTGAGCACATGTACATGCATGTTGTATAATTTTAGATGGTGTTGACAGCCAGTGAAAATTTCATTAGTTCAAAGAAGGCACCATAAAGAGCCCTTACTTTCATGGACTCTGATTTTGAGCAGAGTGTGAAACTATGTGAACTGTCTTATTTTGTCTATTCAGCTTTACCGTACAATTTTTTATGTAATAGCACATTGAAAGCTTTCCTGGGAAGGCGTTATCACATTTGTGGTATTTTACAGCCCAGGACATTAAGGGGTGTATCATAGACTGCGTTGGGGTGGATAGTGCTATGGGGTGCTTTATGCTCAAAGATTTCATTAAAGAGGAACAGAGCAATAAAAATGCTAATCGTTAAATTCATTTGTTTCATTTCAAACCAAACTTGGATTTCAATCATTCTCTGTCAACAAAACCGAAGTACACTAATAGTTTCTAAAGTCTAATAGTTTAATAGTTGATGTGAGGCACCAGTAATTTGACAATATCAAAGTTGACATAGTCATTCTTCTCCGTGAGGAAAATTGTCCACGTGAGATATATTGCACGCCATAAGAGCTGTTCAGTGCAGAATGGCATGCGATACGTACCCTGCGATGGTCCGTCGTTAGGAGTATAGATTTTTTAGGCCCCACTATGGACTTCTTACACTGTACGTTACCATTTCTTTTCATAAGTCACTGTCCAGCGCACATTTTGTATTATATAAACAAAATTCTGAATTCTGAACGCTATTGTCAAAATCGAACCCCGTGCTTGATTTTTGGTGAGTAGCTTACATGGGTGAATGCTTGAAAGTTATTTTTGTATAATTCATCGTATCCGTTTTTGAATGAGTTTATACAGATCTTCACATTCAGAAACACTATCCCATATTATGACCCTTGAAGCATACAACTATACCAAATTCTTGAAAAGTTATTTCCATGTACCCTATTCACTTTGCAGTCAAATTATCTAACATTGGCAAGTATTTAATTGAATTAAAAAGACAGAATTAAGCAGGATGGGAAAAATATTTAATTTCGAGACTGAAACAAACCTTTTTCCATGTGTAATACTGAAGTTATGGCGTGCGAATGCCATGAATCTTTTGCGTACCATTTCTGGCGATTGGTGTGTGTGTGTGTGTGTGTGTGTGTGTGTGTGTGTGTGTGTGTGTGTGTGTGTGTGTGTGTGTGTGTGTGTGTGTGTGTGTGTTTGTGTGTGTTTGTTTGTGTTTGTGTGTGTTTGTGTGTGTGTGTGTGTGTGTGTTTGTTTGTGTTTGTGTGTGTTTGTGTGTGTGTGTGTGTGTGTGTGTGTGTTTGTGTGTGTTTGTGTGTGTGTGTGTGTGTGTGTGTGTGTGTGTGTGTGTGTGTGTGTGTGTGTGTGTGTGTGTGTGTGTGTGTGTGTATGTGTGTGTGTGTGTGTGTGTGTGTGTGTGATCGCTGTCGCATGCGATCACGCTTGCTTCATGGAAACAGTTGCATAGTTGGACCACGTAAAAGAGGCTTGGAATGACCTCCTGGTGATGCATCTACGTATAGGAGAAAACTCTCAGTCTGTCATTTGTCATATTGCACATTTTTGCACTCTGATATAAAAAGGTTTTTGGCACGGTAGGTGTGCAATAGAAAGCATGCCTTAGAGTTCAGGAGGCATTTTCCAGTTCGTATAAGTGTGATCACACTCCTTTCTCAGGAAAGCCTGCATTTTGCAAGCTAATGTATTAGCCTCTTTTTACTTGTATTCTCACAATGTAATTATTGTATTGTGAAGTAGGTAAGTAGTATGTCTGATATTTTAATATGATCAGAAGATATCATTTCATAATAAAATGGAAATGTGGCCCTTCAGCCTCACCTGATTTTCAAGGGGCCTCTCATTTAAACTGAGCCGATGCTATTTTATCTTTTGTTAATTATCACACTAGCTTTTCAAACTATGTGATTTTAAGGATCTTATTTAATTTTTAGGCTATTGAAGTGAGTGTTAGAAATGATGGAGATGATGCTGTTTTGAAGAGTTTTGTTGAGCTTGCAGAAACGGCAGCACCAGCAGCCAAACCACATATTCGAGATGCAATAAACCTTATGCTTCATGTAAGGATTTTGAAAATTTTTTCGGAATTTCATTAACACAAGTAAAATTGGCCTTGGGTTTTATGACTTGGGGAGATTTGTGACAGGTAAGCTGGTGTATAAGTTCCAGAATCTTACTCAAAATTAGAGGCAAAACTACAATACGTGGTAATCCAACATCTGATGTACTGTCCCAAATTTGAGAGAACAATTGTTGAATGGAGCACAGAAGTTTTTACTTTCTATGTACATGAATTTGCTATTCTCTTTGTAGATTGTGTCAAATGCAGAATTGGAAAACTCATGGAGACAACTGGCATTAGAAGCCATTGTAACACTTGCTGAGTCAGGTGACATTATGCTTTTATGCTTAGGTGTCCTTCGTCATTCATGCTTTTGTTTGCTTTCTGCTTTAGCTCCAAAATCTGTTTTTCTTGAATCCATTTTGCATATGAATATCAGAAGTAGGCAGATTATTAAAGTTCAAAGAAATTAGTTCTATGATTATGTTGAAAATTAAAATGATAAGATGTACAATAGATGCTGGACATTGTGAACTCCCGATATAGCGAACATCTCGACTTTACAAACCGAATTCCATCTCCCTCCGCTTTACTCTAACAAAAGTCTTATAAATCCTATCTACATAACAAACCTTCGTTATGGCGAACTGTCGGTTTGACGAGCCGAATTTTCTCTCCCGCGAACGAAAATACCTATATATAACGAACTCATTGCACAAAGCACCACTGAAAGCAAATTGAAAATTTGAATTATCGGTGTTCATATTGTTTACAAAGCAATTTTCAGGCACAGTAAATCACCGCCTGAGTTGACTGGAATTACTGTAGTATCAACTTCACATATGCTCTATTCGCCTGCTCTTTGAAAGTAAAGGATAATTTTTGCAAAATTCCTAGTTTCGCCAACAGGCAAATGTCCGATTATGCAGTGATTGTTCTTTACACAAACAGCGTATTTGTCTTTATGGTTTGCGGGTCCTCTTGCTCTTGAGAATGCTTACAAAATGCGACAGCGATAAAGAAACTCTGTAACATTTCATTTTTCTAAAGGAAGCATTAATCTCGTATTACTGAATTTTTTAAGTTGCAATACTGGCAATTTAAACACACCCTTAAAAGACTATTATAAGTTTACAACGTTGTTCCCTGAAACGTCACAATTCCTAGTAAGCTTTTCGAGTTCAAATTGAAAAGTCCTATTTTAGCTGGATGGTAGAACGTAAGTTTCTATTCTTTTTTAATTGGGTAATTGGAAAATTTATATATGATGTTATTTTGGCGCAATAACTGTCAATTTTTCAACTTTCGATTTAACAAACTCTCGATATAATGAAGTATATTTCATCTCTTTTCGAGGTTCGTTATATCGATATTCTGTTGTATAGTGATCTGATTTAACCCTGGTGTGAAAGCTCCATCTTGAAAAACCATAGTAGTTTTATACGAACAATGATTCTTGTCGTGTAAACATCTTTTTACAGATGTAGCTTTGAAGAGTTTTCGTTTTTAGTTATTCTATGCTTAGTTATTGTCCTATGGTGGTTATGTTGTGTAAATGAGGCAGGAAGTATGCTGACAAAATATGTCTATATATATACTATTTCGATGTAATTTTGGTGTATTTGTTTTGAAACCTTTTGTACACTCTTTGTTACACAGCATCAAGCACGGTTAGAAAACAAGGAGCTGATCTTATTCCAAAGATAGGTAGATCGTGTTGTACAAAGAGTGCTTTCATTACAATTCATTGCATTATTTACTGATATACTATGATGCGGCTTTTTCTTTCAAATTTTTGCAAATATGATCAAATAACAGATAGGTATATAGCGAAAATAATTTACTCTACATTAGATGGCATGACTTTGTTAGCACCAAATTCACCAAATCTGCTCGTCCATCTTTTCGATTTGCTTATTGTTAACTGTGTTCAATCAGTAAGCCTATGGTGACTGACTGACTGACTGACTGACTGACTGACTGACTGACTGACTGACTGACTGACTGACTGACTGACTGACTGACTGACTGACTGACTGACTGACTGACTGACTGACTGACTGACTTACTGACTGACTGACTGACTGACTTACTGACTGACTTACTGACTGACTGACTGACTGACTGACTGACTGACTGACTGACTGACTGACTGACTGACTGACTGACTGACTTACTGACTGACTGATTGATTGATTGGTTGATTGATTGATTGATTGATTGATTGATTGATTGGCCAATTGATCAGTTGATTGTTTGATCAATTTGTCCACTGATTTATTGATCGATTAATTGATAAATTGGATAATTGAGTGGTTGATCTATCAATTAATTTGTTCATTTATGTTATCTGCCGTAGTCCCAGAAATGCTCTCATTGATGGTTGATTTGGAAGATGACGAGGAGTGGTGTGTTTCAGATGATATAGAAGACACAGAGACTGACAGGTAAGTACCTATTCTCTTTCCTTAGCTAGAGTCAAGACATTGTTACAGCCTAACTAGATTTGTCACAGTTGTTATGCATTCTTTTTGTCTCTTAATGGAATTATCCTGGACTTCTCACTCAACTGAAATTGTCACTGATTCTGTAATATGGATGTATTCCTGGGAAAGTCAATAAAAGCCTTGATTGCCACTGTCTAATAGTAAATATCGTTATGAAGCTGCTTTTTTTAATATAAGCTGATTTTCTATTTAATCATTGTATTCGATGTGTATTTTTGTATATCAGAAATCTTGTTCGAACCTAATGGTAGAGTTTGAATCCAACATATCTGCTATTCAGAATGATCATCAGTGAATGAATGGGACAGTGTTCGCATTAGCTATTCATGTCAGGTCATCCTGACGTTTTTTATCCTCGATAAAGACACACAACTATGCATAGTATTTAGATTTCTAAATACAGATAGTCAATTCAAGTAGCGCTGAAATAAAAATATAAGTTTTGTCGTTTTTACCTTTAAATGAAAAAAAATTCGTTTTGGTCTCTTTCTATAACTATTGTTCTTAATTGTTCTTTTCGGCCTCGTTCTATAACTATTGTTCCTAATTGTTCTTTTCGACCTCGTTCTATCACTATAGTTCCTAATTGTTCTTTGTGGCCTCGTTCTATCACTATTGCTCCTAGTAGGACAGCGGTCTTCAAGATCGGAACCTATTGTCACTTTTAAATGCATATCCTTGTCACTTTCAGTAATCCCGTGGCCGGTGAAAGTGCATTGGATAGATTTGCTTGCAGTGTTGGTGGGAAAAAAGTATTCCCTCATGTGCATGGATTAGTACCACTTATGCTGAAAAATGGTTTGTAATTTTCACATTTCCATACTATACCCTCTTAATGTAAGCAGTAAGTTGCATATAGTTTAGAATTAGATTGTTTTTAACTTTTACTATTGGTTTTTATATAAATCTATGTACTTGTGAATTTCATGAATAGATATGTACTTATGCTAATCATATTAAACTGTATTGTAGCACTGCAAAATAATTTAATATTGATTATGCGGTATTTCCCCCTTTCACTTTTTAATTGTATATTTTTGCTGATGATTTTTAGATGCATGGCCACATCGACATGCTGGACTAATGGCTATATCTGCAGTTGCTGAGGGGTGCAAGAAACAAATGGAGCCAATTTTGAAAGAAATTGTTGATGAGATTTTGATCTATATGAGTGACCAGGTCCATTGTATCTCCTTACAGTTATTTGTTTAATGTTCCATTGGAATTCTCATAATTAGTATGGGTATTAGTTGATGTGACAGGAGAATTGCCCCCTAGACCATTTTCCCCATTGTATTGGTCAACAACAGATTTATCAAGATTCATCGTAAATTTTGGTATTAATTTGCTAACTCATTCTGTTATTATTTTTAGCGCTCAATTGTTCTTTGTTTGATTTTTCAAACCTTCCAGATTAGATTACTATTTTCCTATCCAGCCGGGATGGATATCCCTGGGCAAACAATGACAGATATCCCTTACCGAGCGTGGCTGTGATATTTTCATTCCTAAGAAATTGTATTGAAGTGGACAATTAGACAGGGGCAATTTTGCGGTGGATATTAACTGTCACAAAATTATCAAATGTCCTTTTCACTAGTGGCTAGCTTCATATAATCTCCATATATTATCAGAAAACCAAGTATTTGTGATTGTTTTTAATTCATTGTATGTTCATGATATAATCTATGATATCACTACAGCACGAAAAGCGGCAACATTTTTTAGACATACTGAAAGTTTGTTCGTCCGACACTCGTCAGATTATGAACCGTGGGATAGCGACCCGAAAGGTGAACCGCATCCCTACGATTCTATGCCATCATATACCCAATATTGCTGTTGGAGAATCAGCATTATTTTTTCAATACTATCAACGTTGTCTGGTTGACTTTTTTCGTGCTGTAGTGAAATTCTGTAGTACCAACAAACTATTCACATAATATATTATTTGTTTGTTATCACATCATTGTATTAATACCTTTGCTTTTATTTTAGCATCCTAGGGTGAGATATGCTGCTTGCAATGCACTCGGTCAGCTTGCAACTGATTTTCGTGTTCTCTTCCAAAAATCATTTCATCAGAAAGTCCTACCTGCGTTATTGCAAGTGATGGTCAGCGATGTTAACTTCCCAAGAGTGCAAGCTCATGCCGCTGCGGCCCTTGTCAATTTCTTCGAAGAATGTCCCGTTAATATACTTGAACCGTATTTGGATGCTGTAATGCAGAGTCTAGAGCATGTTTTATCGGAAAAGATGCGACAGTTGTCACAGAAAGGAAGTAAACTTGTTTTAGAACAAGTACTAACAACAATTGCGACAGTAGCCGATACTGCGGAGGCGAAGTTTGTTACTTTTTACGATCGATTTATGCCAAGTTTGAAATACATATTTGAAAATGCGATATCTAAAGAATACCGACTGATGCGTGGAAAATGCATTGAATGTATTAGTTTAATTGGATTGGCCGTTGGAAAGGAAAAGGTATTTGACTATGAGCAATCTCTCAATTTATTTATGTTTCTGTGCCATCGTATACCCAGCATTATTGTTGGAGAATCAACATTATTTTGTCAATACTATCAACGTTGTCTGTCTGGTTGACTTGTTTCCCCCAAAGCATCGTTTCGATATGTTATGAATACATCGCAGGCATTTGCCTACGTGAATGTAAACTAATGAATAATTGTAGCATTTTGATTTGATAGACATTTCCAGTCATTAAGTTGCTTTATGCCAAGTCAGGGATTGTGTCAGAAAGTCACAGAATTTTCCCATTTCTACCGTCAAATTATTTAAATTTTTGTATTCTGGGAGCCCAAGAAGACTTAGGAGCTGCAGCATATGCATTCGCACAATTTGCCAGCAAATTGAACACACACTAATTAAGAATTCAGGCATGTATTTTGTTGACAAATTGCAGATACTACACTCCCCTAAAGAAATGCTCTGGTAATGGCCCTAGTGTTTTCCTGCCATATATGATTTAGAATGTGAGGAAGCTTTAGAGATATGTTCTTTTAGCCATTTTTGATTTTATTTGAAGTAATCAATGGTGAATAAACCCCAGTTTTTTCGCTTTATCCTTTGAGGTTATTCACAGTTCTTACTCTTTCAGTTTCTGCCAGATGCTTCTGCTGTGATGCAGCTATTGTTGAAAACACAAAGTGGGATCGAGGAATTAGAGGATGACGACCCGATAATATCCTACTTGATATCTGCTTGGGCACGAATGTGTAAAATCATTGGCAAAGAGTTTGTGCAATACCTTCCAGTTGTAATGCCGAATGTTTTAAAAGCTGCGCAGATAAAGCCAGAAGTTGCTTTGTTGGATACAGATGATCCCTCAAGTATCGATCAAGAGCAAGAGGGTTGGGAATTTGTGAATCTTGGAGATCAGCAAAAGTTTGGTATCAAGACGTCTGGTCTGGAAGATAAAAGCACAGCCTGTAAGATGTTGGTTCATTATGCAAGAGAGTTGAAAGAGGGATTTGTCGATTACGCTGAGCAAGTGAGTTTTTATTGTTAAATTTCAATGTGAAGTTTCGAGTTCATTTTGTTTGTTTTTTTTCATTCAAGATGTGCCTAATAGCTTGGCATCGTGTTAAACCTTCATGATTGATGTTTTGTTATGACTTTCTGTCACTCTTGGTGATGTAACCCAGCACATCGTATTTAAGCTGCATTTCAGGCTGTGGATTTCCGTTATAGAAGAATTTTAAGTCACATGTTTGATATGTAAATCTCTTCTCCTATTTCAATACATTCGTGCATTTTCAACTGGTATTTTTAGTTTATAGTTCATTTAACTTTGCTGTTTGTATCTTTTCTCAAAAGGTTGTGAAAATAATGGTGCCACTTCTTAAATTTTACTTCAATGATGATATCTTTTCAACTATATTTCTTACTTTTTTGCTGCAATTCGCGCTTATTATTGTTAGATACATAGATATCTCTTTTTTGCCACCCTCAGCACTGATTTTTGAAATAGGGTGTTTTCTGTTATACTTATGTGATATTTACTACTTAGCAACTAAATAGTAAGGAATTAGTGAAACTATTCAACTTTATTTTTTGAGGATAGTAGAATTGGAGATAGAGCACTAATGAATTTGATGGTAAATTGCTTTGTCCATTGCATTAGATATTTCTGCATTGTAACTTCGAAGATTTACATTGAATTAAGATCCGCATTTTTTTAATTTGACTGCGTGTGTCCGTATACTATGAGGTGTCTGATAGACGGGGACGGGGGATCAGAATAAGCGGGGAGTTGGAAATTTTAGAAATATCTAATAAACGGTGGTGTCGGAAAATCCAAACGGAAGACAGAGTACATCAGAAAACTACTTTGCTATAACTCATATTTTGCAAAAGTCTTTCTGCTTTCAGTTAGTATCGTTAAGTTAGCGATGAAAGCTTGTAAAAAGCACGTTTTTGTCCTTTAGGTACTATAGAAGGCTCCATAAACCGGTTATAAATTTTATATGCGGGGGTTCTAATAAGAGCCGGGGTTTTGAAAAGTAAAAGCAGTAATAAGGGGAAGGGCCCGTTTATTAAGCACCTCAGAGTATATGCGTGAATAGAAAAAAATTCATTTGTTTCGTTGTTGAAAAATTGAACAAGAGACACATGTTATTGTGTATCAGCGATTGCAGAAAATTCTTTAACAATTGTTTACATGTGCGAATAGCTGCTGCAGAATCATTGCCTCATTTGTTAGAATGTGCGAAAATTAGAGGTTTGTAATCCTCTGTTTTTTCTAATTTGATTTGCATTAAATTTTTTATTTGGTATCTACATAAACTGGTGTGGAATCGAATGCTTAGTGGACCTTTAATAAAAGACAACTAAACAGTGTTTTAAATGATCACTGCACTTATCTTAGGCTTGGCCCGGATCTCTTATATTTCCTGTCTAATTTGTATTTTGGACTGCATTATCTCTGTTACTTTCACTGGCAGTTTGTAACATTTTCAGTTTTGCTCATCTCGTATCCATCTACATCTCTACTTTTAATATTTTGTATGTTCTCAATTGATAGGTGACGCTTATTGGCAGCAAATGTGGGCATACATTTCGCCAGAGCTTTTAAAAGCAATAGAGGGAGAACCAGAAGAAGAAGTTGTTCCTGAAATGATGGACAGTTTTGCGAAGGTTCGTGAGATTATGATGCACTGCAAGTGTGTCTTGTCCACATGGAATTTTTGATTGGGCCATGTGCTCTCTGATAGAGGACCATCTATTCATGCCTCTATTGGAAATATTTGAAATCACTGTCACTTATTACTTTTGCAGAACTCATACTTTTTGTTAGATAATCTTCTTGTTTAACATTATTTTCTTTCATATTGTCTTTCCATCAACAGCTTTTGAGCAAGTGCATTTTTACTTCAATCAATGATTTTTCTGAAAATCAATGAAATCCTATTCTGAAAGCACAGTTTTGGGTATATATATACAGGATTCATACCGAACCTGGAAAACCTTGACAACCTAGAAAGTGAGCGGTTTTTGGGAAATTTCATTGAAAACCTGGAATAGTCAGGGAACTTTCATTAATATTTGTGGACGTCAGGGAAAAGTTAGGGAAAGAGATGATCTACATATCATTTTCATCAGCTCATGGATAGCTTTCCACAAAGTGGCTGTTCCAGTTAATATCAATAAATGCAAGCTTTATCAACCTGCATAGTTCTACAGCAAATTCCTGCTTATTAGGTTTCATGTGCTTTGATTTGATCTTGTTTGCATCTATAGCTTTTCATAGGGAAGTTGGTCATTTGACAAAGTCGCCCAAAAACGTACACAAATCACTCTGCTGCAAAAAGGCGCTGAACCGAAAACTCTGCCAAAATGTTATTCTATCTTCACATGTATTATTGTTTTTCAATAAGTTTCCTTGTATTTGGGTGGCTATTTTATGAGGTTATTTGTGCTGCTATGAAAAATTCAGTTAATTAAAAATTCGCCTGGCATTTGTTTATTGAAACCACATGGTTGTTGAAGCAAATAGTCGTGCAAAGTCATATTTTGAAAGACCAGTAAAAATTAATTGTCACTCCCTTATGCTATCTCTTCGTATTATTAGTCAAGTATCTTCTTTAGTTTAAATACGTGAATCGTGAAATTGGAGTTGGGGGAAAAGAGGGCGTTTTTGACTGTCAGTCAGGGAAAAGTTAGCGAAATTTGATTCACGCTTTGACTGTGAACCCTGTATATAGAACTTTTGAAACCGTCTGTTTTGGAAAGTTCGAAGAATACAGGAAGATGCATTAAAATTTTGTGTTGATGGCTAGAATTATCGTCCTTTTGAATTTGGAATGATGAAAGCCATTTTATCCCATTCAGTTTCCTGGAGTCATGATTTTCAGGTGGAATGACATGAAAATAGATGTTTCATAATTTCACTCAATGATACTTTTACATTTTTCTGTTTGGATTTTTCAATTGGTTATGAATCAATTATGAACTTTTTCATTAGTGCGTTGAATTACTGGGAATTGGATACATCAGCTCAGAGCATCTCAATCAACTGGGGAAAATAATTCATGAGAAACTTGATAAACATATGACTAGACACCGGGAGAGACACGGTAATTGTTAATTGATTAATTTATATCACTGTAATTGATTATTAATTGTAAATTGTAAGAGGATTTGCAATCAAAAATTGACTGCTCCAAGTCAGTGGCTTATAAATTGTTTGAAACATACCAACACATAGGTACTGTTGCGGTTCGCAAGAGGACAGGACGACCAGAACTATTTTCTGAACGAGATGAACTTGTCCTAGTTGCTTTTCTTCTTTCGCTTTGTATCTCATTTAATAAGTTTTGAAAGAAGAAGGCCGCCATGTTAACAGTAAGGCGAATTCTTCATGATTACGGATTAAAAAGCCACCCTAGATGCAAAGAGCAATGTTCCTTCTTGATCAACAGAAGGTATAAGAAGAGGTTTGCCAAGGTATTGAAAGGTTAGACACTTCTTGAATGGAAATACGTTGTTTTCAGCTATGAATGTACATTGCATTTATTTTAAATAATGATCCTATAACATTACGTGTTTGGAGAGAAACAAGTGAGGTCAACAATCCTGAATGCTTTCTACCAACATTTTTCAATGCTATGTCAGCAATGTTTGGGGGTGCAATGGCAGTTGCGGAATTGGTAGACTTGTCCTATGCCCATGCGCTGTCAGTTTACTTTATTATTATGAAGTTCTTCAAAATAATATAATGCAAAGCACAGAATTGATATTGGGGTGTTTTGAAGTCCCATTCACCTTTCAACAGGACAATGCGTCTTACCATGCATCCCGATTCACAAGGATAGTCCTTGCCCTACCTGGTATAAAACCTCTCTTATGACCTAGTCAATCTCCCGATGTTGATATCATTGAAATTATATTGCTTCACTTGAAACGAAAGCTGCAAATCAGCATTCCAAGTAGTAAAGAACAACTGATTGCAAGATGAATGGCGAGCGATTCCAAAGCAGTATATTGACACATTTTATCGATCAGCTTCCTAGCGCATAGAAGCGATGCTGAGACTACGTGGTTGTCCAACAAGATATTAAATTTTAAATCAACTGAAGTAGTTATATATATATATATATATATATATATATATATATATATATATATATATATATATATATATATATATATATATATATATATATATATATATATATATATATATATAAACCAGGGGAGTTAAAACAAGCCACTGTGGTCTAGTGGTTAAGATGCTTGCCCGGAATGCGAGAGACCCTGGTTCGATCCCAGGTGGTGGTGAATTTTAATTTTCTCCTGGTTTTTCTGAGCATTATATCAACCTTTCCGTTTGCACCAAAAAAGGAGAAATCCTGGTTACTCGCTAGCTACTGATTGTATATATATATATATATATATATATATATATATATATATATATATATATATATATATATATATATATATATATATATATATATATATATATATATATATATATATATATATATATATATATATATTTATTTATTTATTTATTTATTTATTTATTTATTTATTTTCAAAGGTTAGTAATTGATCCACACTTGGATGAAATTGCACAATGGTTCCAAAAAAGCTGTGTGATAAAACTAGGTAGACAGACACGAGAGCAAACCGCTTAAGCAAGGTGTCACAAATAGCTTTTTTCTTGTGTGTAGCGAAACCCTCTCAAGATTCTGATTGCTCTCGACCATTACAAAAATATCCAGCGCATGTTTGATGATTTTGTCCTTTTTGTCACTTTGCTTCCCGTGTGCGGCGAACAAGAGCATTTTGCTTACAGCTTTTCGCAAGAGAGCATGCGCCTTAGAATAGTGCCTATATCAGGGTGGCCACTGCTCCTGGGAACTCTTGGAAACTCCTAGAAGTCAAATTAATGAAACACGGCATTCGATAACTAAATTGCCTAGTAGCTCAAATATTAGCTACCTCGAGAGAATTTTTTATTCCCTTAGTTTTTCATTCCCCTTAGTTTTGCCTATGGGCGAGTGGCCAAGTAGTTAGAACACTTGACTGCTGAACAAAACATCGATGGCGTAAGCTAAACCCTAAGATAATAGTTAGGATGCTCACTCACTGTCCACCCACCAGCAAATGGGTACCTGGTGGAAACACTGGGGAAGTTAAAGGCGATGAGGAAAGGAACTGGCTACCCTACCTACTATGCCGGTTGCTCAGGATATGTGTCCTCTCTAACGGGCACTCCCCAACGTATGGAATCGTATATGAGACTAACCTTTACCTTAAACTTTGGTTTTGCCTATACCAAAAATCCTCGAATTAGCACCCTGGGGGCATATGTAAATTTGATATGTTTTGATTGGGGGCTTGTTCGAGGGCAGGGCTTATAACATTTCTTGAAGGGTGTTGCATATATAGCTCATTGTCAAAACTCCCTTTCTCCGTTATGGTAATTAACAGTCTAAATTTATGCATTAGTCCTTATCAAGGTCTTTATCATCATATTTGGAAGGGGCTTATTCAAGGGGGGCTTATTTACAATTTGAAGGTCTAACATGGGAACTTATTTGAGGGGGGGGGGGCTTTTTGAGGATCTTGTTGGGAAATTTACGGTGTGTTTCCCATAGCTCTCTGTCTAATCTCTTTTTATTTGAACATTCACATATTCAAACATTGAATACAAGTCATGCTATTGATTGTTCTGGTTGCAGAAACTGTTATGTAAAACGTTACAAGCATAGAAAAGTGATTGGGTGCTCTTAGGAAACCTTCTAGAATTTCTTTGCAAAATATTGGCAGCTTCTCTGCTATATTGATTTCTCGACAAGTGCAGTAAATATATGGCTGATTTACCTAGAATGAAAAATAACTGGATTCATCAGCAAGACTCTTAATGTACTACTCTGTTCAATTTTTCTATTGATTCATAAATTCACCCAGTTTCACACTATAGAGACATGGGTATTCAAGTCATAGTTCTACTTACTTCATTTTTCAACCTCTCTCTATTGAATTCTGCCATCTTAATAAATTCTGTGATAGTTTACAGTTGGTATGTATTTTTTTATAGACTGCAGCAAGGAATTATTGTCTATGTATTTCAGATTAAGGGCAGAGTTGCAGAAGACTTCAATCATTTTGTATAATGGAGTTTTATTCTCACCATACCGTATTTGCGTACCATATGACATGCCATTTTAATGCTCAATATCTTTGGTTTTTTTGCAGAGAAACGAAATTGTGAAGAGTATGACGAAGAGGTTGAGGAAGATTTACAAGAAGAGGTAAGTCAATTATATTTGTCTTCAATGCGCACCTTTACAATTCCATCACTGTTTTCTTGCCTTCAGTCTTTAGCTATTCAAATGCCATTTTACTGTTTTCTATTAGAAAAAAGAACTTCTGCTAATTGAAAAACTTTCTAGCAATATATAAAAGTAGTGAAATATCCAGGCATTTCAAGGAGTACATTACTTGTGCTCTTCCTATCACATGGGCTCACTGGTGCGCACTATTTTTACAACCAATTCTTCTTTACTTAATGGAAGTTATTGGTAAAAATTCTAAGCAGTTGAAGGAAACATTTAATCATATATAATTACACATTACTGTCCAGTTCCTGAGCATACGCACCAAATTAGCTATCACTGTTGCTGTCCTTTCTTTCATCCCAGTGTGGTTTTAAGTTCTTTGTATTTTTGAGGAATTTGCCCCATTGAGGGATTTGACAAGAATGTCACTCTTCTTTTCTGTAAGGAGATCTTGAGTGTTCTCTGTGATCTGCTATAAACAATGTTCCCTCTCTTCTTTAAACGATGAAATCCTCATTGAGAGGGCTACTTGTTGGTTTATCTGCCACACTTTTTTGATGCAATTTTTCTAATACCAAATGACATATGTACATACACATAGGTTCCTATTGAACTAGGGAGTATTTATAAACAGGGGGATTGGAAATGCTTTTACAACCTACTAAATCGGGGGGCACAGTAAATAGTGGGATTGGAAATATTTCTAAAATCTAATGGACATTTGTGTGTCAACTGCACTTCCAGAACATAACAAATGACTCATCCATTTGGTGAAAGAAATACCATCATTTGGTGAAAGAAAAAGTGCCTTTTCTCAAGGAAAAAACTTACAAATCATTTTGTGTTCCTTGAAATTTATTAAATGGGGAGTCATAATAAGCCCTGTTGTCTGGAAAAACCTGAAAAATTAATAAACGTACCTCTTGTTATTAGATTAGGAAGATAGGAGTATTCACTGTTGAGTACTACCTGTTTTTGTCTTTTTTTCTTTTGGGACTATGGTGTCAAAGCATAAAACTCATGGGCACTCTGAGATCATACTGGCAGGGGGACTAGAATCTCAATAGGACTTGCTTCAAGATGTGACAGAGAAAGTGTTGTAGTAATACTCATTGAGGAAAATATATGATGATGCACTGCTGGAGGGGGGGGCTGGGTGGCAGTTGCCACTCTACCATCCAGACCAGGCTGTATCTGATAAAGTCAAATTATGGTAATGCCATCCAAGTGTTTTAAGGATTTTAAAAAGGCCATCATTACAACACTGGTGAAAGAGCGTCATCACAAATCAATTTAGCAATCAAACAGCTACTTGTGAGAGCTTCCCTCCATATTTACATGTACCTTTATGATAATACACTGCAGGAAATTGGAGTGAACAGGAAATAAATTGTGAATTTTTTATTTCAGCATGATACAGATGAATACATATTGAGTAAAATTTCTGATATAATGCATTCTTTATTCAAAACTCATCGAGAAGGAATCATACCATTCTTTCAATTGCTCCTTCCTGATTTTATCACACTTTTGGTGAGTTCTGCTTAGTTGGTTAGTCTTCCAGCAAAATTATGAAGTAATTGCATTGTTTTCCTAAATTGTTTGCTTTGATTTTCTTACAAATTTGTATCCCATAACAATGTGTTCCTCATGAACCAGGAAACTTTGATGGCATTGACCTTTATTTTGTGAAATTGGTCTGACATGTATTGATGCATAAAACCAACAAATTGTAATACTTAGTTTGAACTATGTATTAGTATATGTTGCTTTAGTTCATTTATATAGATATTAATACATAGGTTTTTGTCTTTATGCAGCATCCAGACAGACCAGCATCAGATCGGCAATGGTCACTCTGTATCTTTGATGATTTAATAGAGTATACTGGACCAGTAAGTGTGGTCTTTATATTACATATTTTAATATGTCTTTAGGCATGTTTGATGTTCACATTTATGCTATACTCATATCCATCATGATGAATCATTACTAGTTACTCTTTGGTCTCTAATAAAAAGGTGGGGTGTATATCAAGCTTTGGAATTTTTCCAAACCCCCAGAGCCTATTATACCCCCCCACATTTCTGCATTTATTGATTTTGGGAACCAGGATATTCAGAGACAGCAGAATAATGTAGCCAGAGTCGTTTTCACCAATTTATTGATAACAATGTTTAAATGATGCTAAGATCTCTGAGGCTAATATATATGTTGTGTTGATACTTTTTTGTTTTATTGTCATTTTACAACTAGTCAGATTTTTATATTTTACAACTAGTCAGACTTCCAGCACCCAGTTTATTTATTTACAATTGTGTCCACCCCCATTTATTAGAGACCAAAGAGTAGCGCCACAGTGAATAGTACCATCATATCGGTCATCACCAAATGTCTTCATATTCATTGATTGAGGTGCTGATGGAAGTGATGATTTGTATTTTTCTGTAATTTTCTGTCTTATATATTTGTCATAGCCATTACATTTTTCAGTTTAAACTGAAACTGACAAATGCAATTGCAATGACAAATACTATTCAAATATAAGCCCTACAACAGACAAATAACTGAACTACAGAAATATAGGACAGAAGAGTGCATAGAATGGCCAAATCACACTCGGCATTTTATGGTAATCACCATCATCATCATCATATGATCTCTTCTATAGGTACCTTAATCTTCACCTCAATCATAGCCACTCTCATTATTACAGTATTTATCAGCAGTCTTTAATGGTAGAATCATGATCTCAGCTTCAAACTTTTGTGGTCATAATTGTAGTAAAGATAAAATTTAAAATTTTACATATATTCCTAATATTTTTAACTATATATAAAGTGAGTGAATAGATAGGTTTAGTAGTGGAAACCAACCAAATAATATTGAAGTCAACCACATTCATATTCAGGTTCAGGTTTATAATTTTAAATTCCAGCTAACATACATTTCCATAAATGAAATACAACAATTTAAATAACAAACAGTTTACAATTCAAGTGAAATGATAACAAATTAATATGAAGCAAAAAACAACAAATGATTATGCATTTTTGCACTTTAGTTAATATTATATTGCCATTCTCTTGCATTCCCAGAGTTCAAAAGACTTGAAAGAACAGTTTATTCAGTTTGTGTTAAATTACATTGTTGATAAACATCCAGAAGTTCGACAGGTTTTTGTCTTGTATTTCTTTTTTCAATTTTCTTCCAAACTTTACACTAAGGTATTGTAATACAAGCTAGAACTATCAAGACTATTGGCTTCATTTACAAACCAGTTAGATATCACCATTTTGAACAACATCATCATCATCATCATCATCATTAGCTGATACCCATATCTAGCAATATTATCTCTCACAATAATTTTTCTTTCATGTCATCTCCATTTCTTCTGATGTTAGGACCTTGTGAGATCTGCTATATCAGTACTATGTTAATATTTTTCCGATCCATAGGTCATTTGTCATTGTATTTTTGCTGATATGCCATGTTTTATTGAGAAAAATTGACAGATTATTTGTGCAATTTATGTGAAATTCAAGGATATTTAAGATAGCAACAAACAGAGGTTACTAATTTCTCTTGACTTTCCCTATAGCTTCCTATTTTTGTCTCTTTGACACTTAGTTTGGCACTTTCTACTTACAGGCTGCTGCCTATGGTATTGGTGTTATGGCTCAGTTTGGTGGCAAGGAATATGCTCAAGTACTTCTACGTAAGTAATATAATGATATCCAGCTTTGTAGTTGCATTGTGCATGTGCTTAACACAGAGCTATTATCTCAAGGTCCTGTTCTCTCATGACAGCAAGATCTTTCCATCATCAATCACAGACATCTCCTATTTATAAATACTTGGATGATCACTTTGTAAGATTGCTTTGCTGAATCCTCTTAAGCAGCAGTTGGACACATAAATCACTTTTCGTAAAACATTGGCAGAAAAAGCATCTGGATTTTTGAAGCTTCATCAGCTGTCCAACAACCAAGGTGTTTTTCTGTCATCATTCTATCACCATGACTCCCAATTAGCTGAGATTTCTAATGTCTGAATGTTGTGAGTTTTTTAATTTATTGTTAAGCAGTGATACTAATGCCGCACTTGCGAAGTGACATTGTCTCATGTGGGGATTCCCTTGTGTATTGTGGCTATATCCTTTCCCTACTTGTTGTAACGTACCAATATACTATTCAGGTTATAAATAGATATTTTTGTTGCTTGCAGAGGCAATTCCTCTTCTTGCTCAAGTGATCAATCACCCAGAAAGCCGTGTCAAAGAGAATGCCAACCCAACTGAGAATTGTATTTCAGCTGTTACAAAAATTTGCAAATATCATTCAGATATAGTAAATGTTGGTGAAATCCTACCTATGTGGTTGTCATGGCTACCTATAACAAAAGATGTAGAAGAGGCACCACATGTGTATGGTTATTTGTGTGATCTTGTGGAACAGTGAGTATTTTCACAATTACCAACTTGCCCTTGAGTCTATGCTTGGAAATCTCACCTGAACACTCAGTGGTAGAGCACTATGCATAAAAGGCCAAAGGTTATGGAGTCCAGTTTTAGGTCACTTTTCTCACCTTCACTTCCTATAACCAGTTGACTTGACTTTTCCTATAAACTTGCATCATAACCATGCCTTTTCATTTGATATAGGTGGTCACCATTGGCCTCACATGCACCATAGTAGACATATATTCTCAGGCACTTCATCCCTCTAGCTAGTAGGCAGGTGTGCTCCAAAAGAAAATTATAGATAAAGCTTCAGTATGGCAGTTGAATGCACTTTGACTCCAACTCACTTGTTGAACATGCTTGTTGCACACTTTTTGGCATTTTGAAGGGCAAACAACTTTCAATAAAGCACAAGGAGTTGGAACATGTTTTGATCATAAGCAATTTAGGCAAGGATTGTACAAGCTAGGAAAGTCTATATCATGGAAAGAGCCACGTGCATTTACCTAGACAAGAGACACAATGTAGTGTAAGCAGGAGTAAAAACTTCCTACTGTGTTGATGACCATCCAAAGCTATGTGTTGTGTGGAAAAATTCTGACACTTTCTAAGTTTCCATCTTAGGCCCCATTTTCTCTTCTTGTGTAATTGCCTCATTGTAGTAGTTTTATACCTGTTGATAAGTGTTCTTATAATTATTCTCTTCTATTGCATCAAAGATTTAAGTGACTTCTCACTTTCAGTGCTACCAAGATTGTGCTCTCTATTAAGTCTGAAACAATATATAGTGGGGTTTTTCTATCACCCATGCTGATATCTTCCCCTTAATGCTCTTTCTTCCTCCTTATTCATACTTGACATATTGCAGGTATGCCATTTTTGGTCCTTTTCTAGCTGCTCAGCTGTGCTGTTGATTTTTGCACTATGCATAGAGTTCAGTTTAAAGCATTCTCCTCTTGAGACAAGGCTTTAGAAAATGACTTATCCAATGACAGAATCATCAAGTAATTTTTGGTCAAATTTTTTGTATTATCAGATAGTTATGAATCAGTTAATTTCCAGAAAAATTCTCCAGCATGAAAACTTGCAAACTAGGGCTGTTCCTGTTGGAACTGGAGTAAAGGATTTTTGACAGTATACCCAAAAGTTCTGTCATGATCAGCCTCAGTTTAGCGGTAGCTTCATTTCCAAGCGCCAAGCAGTACTGATATTCATTCCAACCATACAGTATGAAAATGAGCAAGATAGCCTTGTTTTGTTTGGGTTATCTTAGTAAACTTTCATTGTTAAATCAAGGAAGCAGACCTGATGCCCTTTTCTTTTTGTGGGTATATTTATCATTTGAACTTTACTCGCATGTTTATTGACAACTTAGCATTGGTAAGCAGAAAACATTACTGAAATTATGGGACATTGGTGTTTTACATTGTGTCCAATTTTTCATGGTGCCAATGTGAATGATGCTAATTTACAATCAGATCTCTGTGTTACATTATCACCTTATTGTAACAGATAATGTGTGTTATTTTCAAGATATATTATTGCTCAGAATCAGCAAACTCCTTACTTTCCTCTAATTGTACTCTTCCAGGAACAATCAATTGATACTTGGTGTAAACAATTCAAATATTTCAAGAATAATTGCAGTTATTGCAGAGGCATTTGCAGAAGAGGTATTTGACTCAGAATCAGATGTGAAAATGAGGCTCACACAGGTCATCAGGCAAATTCAAGTATGTCATTGACAATAGTTCATTGAGCCATTGTATTTTCGCTTACCTTCTTTACACTAACGGTCTTATAGACATGAAGGGCTTTCACTGGGGTGCACACAATAGCTCATGTGCATGCCAAAGAGTTCATTTGGGAGTGATTAATCACATCCACATTGATATATATTTCCCATGTTGAGAGTGATTATTTGGAGTGCACTAAATGTTTTGACTCAAAGCTTAATTGAAAACTCATGTTGTTATCACATCATTTTTTATCATGTGCCCCACTCTGCTTGCCTCTGTTATTGATCATGCACCAGTAATTTCTGAACATGAAAGCCCTGATATGAGAAGCCACAGGAAAACCTCAAAATAGCTATGCATATCTTTTGTAGTATTTATTAGATCATGCATTTTCAACTTAAAAGTTTTGGTTTTAGCTATGATCAGCTTCCTTTTTATGTTGAACCAAACAGTTTTTATTTGAGTATAATTCCAAACATTCCACATTTGACCTCCATAGACCAACTCTGAATTGTGGAATGCAAGTATGGAACAACTGACAGATCATCAGAAATCTGGCCTTCATGGCATAATGACAAATGGAGTGTAATCAACCACAATTGCAGATTAAGCATGTCTCAGGGGTGAGCAGAATGAAAATTGTGAGGTTGAAGCAGATTTGACTTGTAACCTGTGATCTATGATTTGCCACCTATGATCTATGTTATACTTCCCAGTCACCTGCTCCTTGCGATAAAATGGACAAATATTCTATATATGATAAACAGGTTTGATAAAGGTATCAACCTTTTTTGTAAACAGCAAAAGGTATGTAATTAGTGGAATATCTTTCCCTAATTTTAGTATATAGAAGAGCAGACCCTATGCCCCAAGCGACATTTATGATAGAATATTTTGATATTATTTTCCATTTATCAGAATTTCACAGGCATGTTTATGACTGAAAAAATATTAGTCAAAATCTTTCAACTAAGCAATAATGGCAAGAATTGAGATCTTGAGTGCACATCATCCCCTAATTATTGTCCTAACAGAGATTGTTGTGTGAAGCTAGACATATAATACTGTGTTGTTAATCATAAAGGTTCTTTGGAAATCATACTAAAAGACTGGATTTTTGAATAAAACTCATGCTGAACCTTTACTTTGTTGTTTCCTATTTTGGGTTATGAGTTAGTTGCTAATTGAGTACCATGTTTAATGGGACTTCATCCAGACATTATGGTGGAGTTTTGTAACTTGATATAACATACTTTAATGGGTTCACAAACTGCATTTATCTTTAAGACTTGCATGGTCCTTTTGTATGATCAAAGGCAAAGAGAAGACACAAATCTTGAGAGTTTTCATGAAAAACTAGCAAAACAAAAACATGTTAAATTCAAGTTTTAAAATATTAGAGATGGCACTGATTCAGTTATATCAGGCTAAAGATCAAAAAATCTGCTGACAAATACCTTGTACTGCTGCAAAATATTACACCCAAAATACCCCATATATATATCAATCCCCTTTTCTTCCTTAGAATTGCTTCCTTAGGTAGATGTAATATTTCACAATGTATGAACTAAAATAATATGAATAATAATATTGCGTTCACACTAAAAGGGTAAATCCAAGACATGCAGCTGTTCTTTCAACTCAGTTCCATTCCACATTCAAGAAGTGATATCTGTATGCTATGAATATGAGCATCATATGATGGACCATCCCAATACTTCTTATTCCTTCTTCTTAGGTGGAGGCCTGCAAATAGATACTTCCTCTCAAATCAAATCACATCAAATCAAATAGTTATGCTGCTAGATAAGCAATATACGACTGAAAGAATGATCTAGAGTCCACATTGCTAATCCATAACATTAGCAAACAACACTTTGATTGTATGGTGATCTACTTTTGTAGTTAACACATATAATGACATATTTAATTTCATAGAATAGTCAATGATCAATACTGATTTTCCTGAGACTGTTTTTAAGACTCGAAAAAAGTACAATTTGAGAACAATAGTTCATCATGTAAAGTACAGGCTTCTCGCAACGCAAATGTCACTGATAAATTTGACATGAATAATCATTTTCCAGTAATACAAAAGTAGCCAAAAAATTACATATTTTAAATATATGACTGGCTAACAAACAGTCAATGAATATTTACCTATAAACACCTACAACAACAGCATGATCTCTTTCATATGGTTCTAATGTGAGCTGTTCTTGAGGTTTCATTTTCTCTGATTGCATTTTTTTCACTTCGCCTGCAAAGACAGCTGCAGGCTGTGCTGTTGAATCAATACAATTTGCCTGCAGTTGAAACATTTTGTTAGCAATGAAAAAATCTCATTTTGTCACCAAATAATGTCTAATTTGCTAATAATCTTTAATTTCAGTAATTTGGAACATCTTTCCAAAATAACAATAATCCATGGGTGTATGAGTGCAGTGCTCTACAAATCAACTAATTATTTCATCAAAAATAGTTTTGAAATCTATAACAATTCCACTAGCCTACTAAGCATGGCTGTACCTGTTACTATCTTTGGCAATGCAACATATGTGCATTGTTGTGGGAAGGAGATTCTAAAGAAACAACATACTTGCCTTGATTGATATGACAAAGTGACCTTGGTTTTTCAAAAAATTGTGTGCATTTATTGCAACAATACGGGCTTGGTCAGGCTGTGCAACATCCGCAAAGATTGTGTCTACCATGCCTAGAAATTTATATTGATCATGACATTACATACCTACACTAATGGTCTTGTATTTCTGACAAATTATGATAACTTTACAAATGGACAAATTTCGTTTCACTTCATAACAACACTACTAAACCTAATTCATATCTAATCAATAATTTCAACAAACTATTAGACTCTCGTAATTCTTTAGGATTGCACCTATATATATATATATGTGTGTGTATATATATATATATATATATATATATATATATATATATATATATATATATATATATATATATATTTATATACATACAAAATATACCAAGAATAAAATTTGCACAACAGATATTTAAAATATTCATGAAAAGTATTGCTCCTTGCTACATACCAACTAACATGCGATATTTATGTGGATGTCTTGCATCTTCAATTATTGGGATAACATTAGTTCTCTTTTTTGCTACATTTATAAGATCTCTTCCTGATCTGTGTGAAAACTCTACAGCATAAACCAGGCCATCCTGTGAAAGTAAGATGACTTGTAACAGTGGTTTGAACAAGAAGCCTTTCTCATTGTCAACAGTGTAAGAAACATTTGTCATATAATGAAAATTGTAATTACATTGTATAAAAATACATACTGGTCCAACAATATCAGAGACATGAGAGACAGTTGTTCCTGATGCAGCTCCCAGGTATAAAACTTTGCTTCCTGGTTTCATGTGTATATTATCAACACCCCCAAGGATTGCTGCAGCTAACTTTGATCTGAATGGATTCCATACTCTGTATTCAATTTTCTCTCCTCCTGCCTCTCCATCAACACTTATCTTCTTTTCCCCATAAACAGATTCACCTGTCACCATACTTCTAGTAACAAGTGCATCTTCTTTACCTCTTGCGATGAAAACCCCTAAAAATTTAAATGAAAGTATTAACTAATACCTCACTGCATTTCTTTCATAGGATACATGCACTTTTGTTACTGACATGTACAAGATAATGTTTAGTGATGTAAAAGAAGATATGTTTACCTTCGTGTCTGTGTGGTTCTATGATTGCCTTTGCACCCCCTCTCATTCCTGATAATAAAATTTTATAGCTATTAAACTGCCACAAAATCAAAAAGTTCTCATTTGATGACTTGACAAAATGTTTACTAGTTATAACCTGGTTAGATTTTAGGCTTCAAATTACTTTACAACTATTAATCATTTGTGTCCATGTATTCTCAGAGCAATCTTTTTATATCAAATCTAACAGGATACTATGTGTTGTCATAGCTGAGATCATAAGCAGGTACATTTATCCATATAACTGTTACAACTAAAAACAGGTGTCCATATACCAATATGAATTATTCCTCAACTAATTTGCATCATAGATACCTAATCACAGACAATAATTGCCATAATTAAAATAAATAACAAGAACTGATAGTAAGCATTACCTCCTCTGCCTCCTCTGCCACCCCTTCCACCACCTCCTCTTCCTCTACCTCCACCACCACGTCCTACAAGATGGAACCATTCACTCTTCTTAATTTATGAAAGTAAACACTTCATCTACGAACAATGTAATGAAAGCCCTTGTCTCAAAGCCAAATAATACATAAATTGGCTCTATTGCTAACATATGCCTCGATTTAAAACAGAATAATTTGATTAGTTAGATCCATTTACAGAAAATGTCTCTTACCCCCCTCCCCCCATCAGATGTGCATTAATACCATACATTACCTCTTGAAAAACTGCCTCCTCTCCCTCCTACACCACCACGACCTCCACCTCTACCTCCTCTGCCACCACCTCCGCGTGTGAAACCTGAAAGAATTATGTAGCATTTTTCTATGATGGATAGTAACAGAATCCTGGGTACAAAATCTTAGACTTTTTCTACGACTTCTTTAGCTTCATGCCCTTGCTCTTACTACAACAATAAATTCATTTCCCCTTGACAAACATTGAAATCCACTAACGAATATGATGCCCATTTATCAATACGCTCTTATACCTTGATCCAGTTGTATTCCTACTATTGAAGATTTCCCGTCACAGCACAAATGCAGAGTACAACAAATAAATTAGCGCAAGCTTATAACATCATATTAGTCTCTCATCAAGTTTTCAATTCAATTTGATCGACCATCCACGACGAAATAACCGTATGACGAGAATCACACATCACAGCTTAAAAGCATTTCTTTTCCTCGTACACTTTGAGAGCAAGCAAAAATAGTAAAACATGCACACAAACATAACCGACTCTATTAATGGACATACATTCAAAAACAACTGTGTCAGAGAGAAAAATGTGTGTGCTCCTAAATGAACAAACAGTCTGGAATCTGACTTTTACTATCTTATAGTACATACCAGGTCTTGCCATCGTTTAGACTTTTCCACAGAAACCTTGAAAAATCGCCAGTTATAAAGCAGTGAGCACTTGTCAGTCACACTCTTTTCCCCAGACTTAGGCCCACTTCAACAAGTACCACATGGACTAGTTCCCAGAGCTAAGGAGAAACTAAGCAAGGCATACTGGGTAATATCCGTCCTCCTGGATCAGCTCAAAGATGGCGAAGCTTGTGAAGTTCGGTCAGAGAGTTTTGGTAGCCACCCCAGGCTTTTTTATTCGACTTGCAAGTAAAGGAGGCGGTAATGAAATATTTTTGCATTCTCTTTGTATACTGAAACTGAGTAGGGATGTAAATAACATACTGCCTTTTGATACGATGTGCTTGTATGTACGTACTTAGGCCGAGCTTGTGATGAGTTGGGTATTAGGTTAAAGTACATATTATTTGAATGGCAATCCCGCATTTTTGCTACAAAGTGCATCTAGAGTAACCTTGTTGAGGTATTGGCAGAACAAGTATGATCTGCAACTCTAAAATACCTATTCCAAGCTTTATATACCAGTAGTCTAGACTGCAAAGTTTGGAAAGTGCACACTCAAGGTTCTTTCTCTCAAATGACACTGCACACCCGAAACTGAACGTGACAAATCGTGGTGTGATTCTTCACTTTGAACTTCATAGCAGATATTTTCTAACTATCAGAATGATACTAATGAGGAAAAATCACTCTTGTGCATGCTGTTCAACCAGACTGCCATGTTTGGCAAGTGCACACTCCAGATTTTTGTTCAAGAATGGTGCTGCAACCTTGAAATAGGCCTGGCAAGATGTTGAGAGGCATGACAGGGCATGGTTTAAGTGCTTGATGTGATTTCATGGCAATATTTTCCTAGCTATCATAGGGATAGCTAGACTGCATTCTTGCAGTGCTTGGGGAATATCTTCCCTTTGCCACCTTGACTACTTCCATCTGGATACATGTCATTACTTGGTGAAAGCCCTATTTGCTATGCTTAGGGAGCCTGCTTCAAGTCAAATCACTGAGTCGGCTGTCTTGGTTCCACAGCCTTTAAATGCCATGAATTTGCCTAGCAATGAGTTCCCTCATGCTGAATTAAAAGATTAAGTCTCTAGAATTATAGTAATTAAGCATTTGTTTTACAGTCTTACAGCCTCAACATAAAATACAGATAATATCTAAATCTGTTTCAGTCTTTGTACCAAAAAAGTCATGTGTACACTTAAAGTACACACCTGAGACTGGGTACACACTTGTACACAAGACATCTTGCTTATGCACACTCATAATCTCATCAAAAATGACCAAACTATGCAGTCCAGCTGTTCAATACAGAATTTGTTGTTGTTCATATTTGTTTCACACATAAAACTGCATCCCTAAGTTGAGGTGCACACTTTTGAACCAGGTACACACTTTGGAACCTGAATTTTTGCTCCTGCACACTCAACAGGGTTCTCAGGAGTTTGGAAAACCAGGCAACCTGAAGGAGTCAAGTAATTACATTTGAGGTTAGGGAAAACGTGGACAAATCAAGGACTTTCTTTGCCAGATCAAAGAATTTTGCACAGTCGTGATATTTTTACTACTTGATTCTCAGTAAATATACAGAAACATTTCCTCAGTCTATCAGAACTCCTGGGGAAAATGTGACAAAGATCAGGAAATGTTTTCAAATGTGGTCTGGAAAATGTGGAAAAATCAGGGAATTATTGTTAGAAATAAACTGAGAGCCCAAACTCAAGATTTGTTAAAATAGGCCATAGTCTGCAGTTTTTCAGCTTCAGTGTGCATGTGCAGCATGTGAAATTATAGACAGTACATGCTCTCAAACTAGAAGATACTTAACAAGAGGTCCAAGAATGACTGTGGACCTATAGAAGTGTGCACACAGAGATGCTTTGACCAATAGTAATGCACACTTTGCACATAGAAAATTTCACCTTGTATGCATATGTTCCATCAAATCCTATCATACTCAGCAGGTTGGAGGGTGCTTAGGCCTATTGTTAGCTTGGATAGATCTCAAAGTTTGAGTTTAAGAGAACAAGGCCCCACAGTAGTCATGATAGAAATATATGCATAACTAAATCAAAGTGTGAACCTCCCCCATGTATTAACAGCCCCCTTGTTGCACTAATTTCAAAAAATCCCACCTATTTCCATTTATTGCCCCCCCATTTTAGGTGCTTTTTGACAAAGCTCCAACCCCCTTATACCCCCTTCAGTTGGGTGCCAAAGAGTGGCTGCTTTTAGGCTAGGTATTTTAAGTATATATATATATATATATATATATATATATATATATATATATATATATATATATATATATATATATATATATATATATATATATATATATATATATATATATATATATATATATATATATATATATATATATATATATATATATATATATATATATATATATTTCTTATTGAGTTTTATGAAGTTTATGGCTCTTTTATCTAAGGGTTTTTAATCATAAGGAACCATTTGATTTTAGATCTTGTCACAAAGACTCAACCTCATGTTTCCAAGTTCTGGGCTAATGCAAAAGTAGAGATGGCACCACCAGGACCCGGTGACATTCCTGCTATAAGAAAAGGAATTTTAGAAATGAAGGACAGTTTATTGCAAGGTAAATTTTTAGATGGTACTGTGAAGGAGACAGCTGCCAAGGGATTAGTTGCTGCAGAAATCACATTTTGGTTTTTTGTTGGTGAAATTATTGGAAGAAAAAGTCTAATTGGCTACAAAGCTTGAGTTCAAATATGGGATTGTTTAGAACAAAGTAATTTGAAGTTTGAGGTGATAGTTGTGTAGATGATGATATTAATTTTTTGTTGAATGTCAAAGTCATAAAAGCAACTTTGTAAACCAAATTCTGTGTTCTTGCCTAACATTACCTTTCGTCTGTCACAGCTTATTATAATGAGATAGATGTGTAACTGGAGGGTCAAAGGCATTTTGACATTTTCCCAACACTTGAAGAAGGCTTGTACCAAATGCTAATATACTGATCATCTGTTTTAGAGGATTTGTTAAATAACAGTGAATTTCATATATTGGTACTCTATTAAGCCTTAGTCCTTAAATTGGTCTGGCTTTTCACTATAGGTGATTGCTATCCCATAATACTATTAGTTGAAAGGGAACACTTGTTAGTGATTTGAGCATTTTGGCTCTCACCTAGGTAAAGTAAGGAACCCAAGGTTCAAAAAGTTAGATCATGTCTGTTCATTTTGTTTTTTGTTAGAGGGTGGGATTTAGCCCATAGCATGGCAGAAATGTATATATGAAAAGGGTGGTAACTCAAATTTTGATGTTATTGTTATTTGTAAGGGATCCTATATTGTTTATTAGTAACAACTTAAGATATAACATTTTCTTATTCACCTTAGTTTAAATCATGGAATGTTAGCATGCATTGTTTCAAGTAGCTTTATAATAAATATTCAACCTCATGAAATTTATTGGTTTTTTGAAGTAGGCTAGCTAACATAGAGCTGTAATGAACTATATATTACCACAAGTGACATTTTTAATACACAAAAAGTATTTGCAATTAAGCAAATACAACTATGATAACTTGTGAAGTATTAAAATACACATCTATGCTAAGGCCATTACATTGAACACACTAAAACAACTGATATACAGGGATGCCAAGAGGGAGGCAGGGTGCAGATAACACCTGCCCTGAACCTGAGAAGCGATCTTTTGAACCAACGATCTACTTTAAACAACGATGGTAACGCTTCATTAGAGTTGTCAATGTTATAAAATTTTATGACGTAGAGTTTAAATTTAGTGTTCAGTTTTGTAAATTTTGCCAAAACTACCTTTTTCACTATCCTTGGTGGCTATCAGAGGCAGAGGTCAATCGAAGAAAGAAGCAGTTTCCTTGAAAGTGTGTAAATTAGAATTAGGGATGCTTCAGCTTAGAAAGCTTGGAATCTCAAAGGTAGACTTAGATTGGTATCCCCCTGGTTTCTTATTCATTCGTTATGAGTTAAGACGATAATTGTACAAATTCAACCAATACTGATGGTAATGAAACTATAAGGGTCACGTGCTGTCAGGGGTTCAAGTTTTGATTGGCTGCTTTGAATGCAGTCACCTGCAGAATGAATGCAGAGCGCGAATGAGCAAAGGTCATCGAATGTTAAAGTAAGTGAATGAGCATGGATTTGGCCAAGAAGCGATTTCGTCTTCCTAGTAGCCTCCTGGAAAAGGTTTAGATGTAAATGCTTTACCGCTCTTTAATAGCTACGTAAGTACATCTATGTTGTACAATCTTTGTTACTTCTCTCAAACGGTTTACTTGCATTGTGTCTGAAATACGGTTTTGATATCGCAAGAACTGCCGGTCGGTAGGATTCAGGATAGTAATGGATAAATACAAAAAGCCGACTTTGAAAGTATTATAGATACACTTTCCTAATATCTTATATATTACCTATTGTATATCACGATAAACCACTACGTCACATTGCTATCTAACCCCGAGTTGACCCCCATAGCTGAAAATCTCTGTTTTACCCCTTTCTTAGATTGTGCGTATTAATGTTATATATTAAGACACATGGTGTGTATTTTGTGATCTCTTAAACACCATTTTCGGTAGTTTTGCCAGTTTTTTAATATATTTTGCATTTACAGTAGTATTAGTTAGAAGAACTTCAGAGATGTCAGAGTTGTTACATGAGAGTGAACTGGCTGGCAATATGGTTGTTAATATCATGCTACTTTTGTAGTTTCGGTATGTCATCTTGCCTTTCGGTTATATAGTTTTTGAGGAAACCATGACTAGGGTATGCTTTGAATTTTTAGCACTTGCTTCGTAGCTTATATGCTCAATAAATGAATGAAAATGGACCGGGACGAAGATAGAAAAGAACTTGACGAAGAAAAACTTGCAGAAAATGCTATGCAAAATAACAAATCTTACCCGATCAACAGTTCAAAAGACGAAGATCGATTAAATTCAACTGGCAGTAAACTAGAGTTGAGTTCTACAGAACCATCTGAAAAGAGAGACAATATTCAAAGAGATGATAACGATGAACAGGAAGAAAAGATGCCAGAAGCACCTGCTGGTGAAAACAGAGATAATTCTATCGAAGGTCGTCAATCAGATGATAAGTTGCATTCCGAGGATGAAGTTATCCTGTTCGACCCTCAGTCGTATATGAGAGAGATGCAATTGGTCAATGAAAGTGAGGTTGGAACTCACAAGCGTAAAACCGAATGCAAACGGACATGCATGAAGAAAAGGAATCTTATCGCCCTGCTCAGTTTCTTTGGCTTCTTTAACGTCTACTGCCTTAGGGTGGATTTAAGTATTACCTTGGTAGCTATGACTAATACACACACGCGAATCAATTTAAAAGGGGAAGAGTATATAGTGAGTTTTGTTTTTCAGTGGAATTAGGTGTCCTGGTAAATGAAATCGATTAATTGTTGTGAATTGCTAAAGTCAAAAGGTAGTGTCTCGCTGTGAGCACTATTCCTCATCTCTTTGATGCGGTTAATTTTTCATGCATCCATACGAGATTACTGCTATCTAATGTTGGGACAATCCCTTTGTGTTAAAACACCCTGCTTGATACAATGGAACCCTCCAAGCGCTAAATATAGGGAAGTCATTGCGCTGCAACAAAGTAAAGATGAATTGTTGGAATGTTGGCTAATGCGAAGATGATAACCAATTTTTGAATGAAGGCTGTTCAATTCATAAAAAGCATGAAAGACTTTGCTTTTGTTGCAGGCTGATCCAGAATTCGATTGGGACGCAAAGTTACAAGGTAATAGATTTGAAAAGATTAACGCCTGGCTAATTGTCGTATTTGTAGTTGCTTAATGAAGTGTTAAAATGAAGTTTACTGGCAGTAGAGAATTGCCATTTGCCTTTGATATAAATGCAATGTAATCAGCTTTTACGCATTTGTTTATAGGCCATATTCTTGGTGCCTTTTTCTATGGATATTTGATAACTCAAATTCCTGGAGGATACATTGCTGCAAAATTTGGCGGCAAGAATTTGTTTGGCTTTGCAATCCTACTGACTTCTCTTCTCACACTGTTAACTCCTTGGGCATCAAGGCAGCACGTGGTACTATTGATTGTCCTTCGATTTCTTGAAGGCATTTGCGAGGTATTTATGCTCCCTAAAATCAATATTTTACATATATTTGCGATTTCTTATGTCTCATAATTGGCATAGCTCAATGAGAAGATTGGTATTTCAGATAATAGACAGAACGAGTTGTGACTTGTAACATAGTCATGGCGACTGCTCTAATTTTTATAGCAAATGTTCTCTGGTACGCATTTTATCACCCCCTATATCCCTATAAACTCGGTCTGTCCACTCCAGCCCTCCCATTAAAAATGTTACTCTGCTACCCCTGATACTACACCTTTCTCATTTGCCTAACATTTGCCACGGTGTGGGTTTTTGCTCAGTCACCTGTAGTGGCATGAATTTTATGGCACTGTGATAAGCATATCCAGAACTTACCTATCATTAGGATCTTAAGAAGACATGCAAGCATTCTAGTTTAGAGTTGTGGCAGCTTCGGTTAGATGATATATTTTCCATTGATGAAAAGTATACATGAGTTATCAGATGTCGTATAATACTTGCAATTATTGTCCTCATGGGATACCTGAGCGTTTGCCCCATGTTTGACTACATTGTTTTACTTGATTGAATAGACCCTTTTTGATTGAAAGAAACTCCCAAGTTCCACTTCGCTGAAAACCTCTACGTAAATATAATTTGATTTCTAGACACTTTAGTCACCCACAAACTAATATTTGTTTGTCGTTAGAGCCAGGTATCCATTCCGGATTTTAAGATACTTCTCCTTGCAGTTTCTTTTTAGTTCGAAGTCACAATTTAATTTACACAATTTCCGTTTGCATTCAGGGCTGCATATACCCATGTATGTATGCTATTTGGAGCAGGTGGGCTCCTCCACACGAGAGGGCAAAATTGTCAACTGTTCCCCATGCGGGTGAGTTAACTGCCCATGCAGTGTTCTAGTCATAGATATTGTATATCTATTTGCTTAATCTTTTTATGATAGAACCCAGTGACTATTTTTAGTGTTAAGTTTTGGTCTCCCCGGCTTTGTCTTTTAGCTTCGACACAACTTTCATAGCCCCATGCATGAAGTTTCTTTCAGTAGTGTGATCAGTGTATTTGGGCCTTCTCCCTAAACCTTCCTGCAATCACGGCGGCATTTAAAACCCACATACCCCAAACGCTTTTTGAATCTACAACTTAATGCCCAGATTTACCCAGCAAAACAGAACCATCAGTAAGACTAGTATGAGATTTGAAAGAATTTCTGGGATACATAGTGCGATTAAAATTAACAAGTTAACAAGTATATGCAATAAATAATGGCTAATGAATGTTTAAATGAGATTGGCAGTAAATGACAGACACAAGATTAATCAGAAGAAAATGGATAGGTTAGTCAGTATATGTAGAAGTACAAGGTGAACCTTTTGCAATGTGTGACTACAAAATCATGACCCAGTAATAAATACAACTACCCTCATTACAAAGTCAATGAAAGTAATGTAAGTAGAGCCCTAATTGCAATTATCATTTACACAAAAAAGAAATATATTCTGATGGATTTGATTCGAATATATAACCAGATTTCATGATAAGCAATATTTTTCCATTTGGATTTACTTTCTTTTATTAGGTTCATATGCGGGATCAGTCTGCGGTACTTTAGTTTCTGGCATCCTGTGTGAATTGGCTGGATGGTCGTTTGTGTTCTATTTATTCGGTATGTTATGTTAATGTACCCATTTTAAATTCGTCCCATTCTTTATTTTTCATTTATTACATCTTTTTGCATGTCTATACCAATTCTCAAAAGTAGCTGCACATCATATATAGTTGGCAGCGATACCAGCCTGTTTCTTAGATTGTCTATTCTATGGACCCATTGTTGTTTGAATTTTGTATGATAGATGGTCTATTTTTCATATTAATTTACTCAATCATTCAATTCTTTTTTCTTTCATAGTATATATGTTCAATTAACTCTTCTATGTTTGGCTATATTCGTATATTCACTAATTTTCTCTTATTTTACTTATTTCTAACTTGTAGGCATGTTGTTGCTCTTTATCTATTTCTCGCCATTTCTTCCTGAGTTATTCTCTTCCTCTTCTTTTCATCCTCCGGTAAGTAGTCTGCGTTTTGTTTCTCTCGAACTCTTTTTTACATCTAACTGTGCGATATTTTGATTTTTCTTGCGCCTTGCAACAAAGCAGCTCATCATAATGTGATCTGTGAGCAGTGGCAATTTTTAGGGAAAATGTCCCCGAAGTACATATGTCGGCATTTTGGCATAAAGTGGGGCGGTTCTAGGAACTAAATTATAGATAGTAGGCATTTTGAAAATAGTAGTCCAAAACATTTGATGTCTCGAAGCAGTATAAACTTCATTTCTAAGTGTTATTGTCATCGTGTTGTCTCATGAACCAAATAGTTACTGTCATGGTTTTATGAATAAGGACTATCAGTTTTCATTATGTATGAAGCATTGTATATAAACAGAATGAATTTAAAACTAATGGACGTATTTTCTCTTTATTGTTATTTGTGTGGCATCTGGAAATCTTTGATTTCCTGCAAAGAGATTTGTCCCATGAAGTTCGATTTTTTGAACAAATGACATTGATAAGTATTCCACGTCTCTAGACACCTTTGTGTTCGGCACCTCTTAGTGCAATGTCATTTGACTCCAGGTTATCGACACCAAATGGAAAGAATTATCTTTTCCAGACGGAGTTATGGCTTTCTTGATTGAAGCCACTGGTACATGATGTAAAAGGCATTGTCTTCTTATATGCCGCAATACCATTTAGGTGATGACTCTTGGGAATTTTCTAAAGCATCCTGTCGCAGGAACTCAACTTGTTAAGAAGCCAAACTTTTACAATTAGAAGATTTTTACAAAATATTAGCATCCGCTTTTAAACACGCAAGAAACGTAGTCTATGAATGATGGATAATTTATGTGGAAGAGCAGTTGATATCCACTCTTTAATACCTTAATTGTTAATATTACAATTGTAAATATTCATTTAATAATATCTATATCGGTATAAAATCTATGATTTATCAAGTTGCTCAGATTCCACAGGCTGTATATTATATGGACTATTATGTTTACACGCAGGAACATTTGGAATCATGTGGTCAATCATATGGTTTGTGATAGTAGTTGATTCACCCGAAAACGATCCACACATAACTGAAAAGGAAAGAATGTATATTGAAGATAGTTTGAAGGATGACCATGTTTCACGTAAAGTACGCAACAAATTCTACCCAAGAAGTGTTTTATTCGATGTCTGTTTTTGCATTTTATCACCCTTATTTATTATGAATCATTCCTCAACTTTGGTGTTTAAGTATCTTGTAAACTTTTTGTACACCGCAACACATACCTAAGTAGATTGAAATCAATGTGAAAGTGTGAGAAGACAATTGACTTTAGTTGATTCGTACCAATGATGCTTGACTTTTTACGTCGAGTTCTGTTGGTAGAGTATTCAACGTAAAAAATGGAGGTTCGCGAGTTCGAGTACCGCTCGAGTTGTTTATTTTCTTACACTTTCACAGTAACTTCTCCAGTGGCGTAGCCGGCCAAGACTGGGATTAGAGCAACTCATAAGGGTCCTCAAACCTGTGAGGCACCAAATTATTGGCGTTGCGTTGTAGTTTCTAATGATTGCAAAATAACAATATATGATTGTCACATAAGGTTTCATAAGTTCAAGAGTAAGAATTCTGTTGGCTTTTTCAAAGTAAGCTATGTTTTCAAAATGAAATGCTCACGACTTAGAATAAATGTGAACCATTAAAATTATTTCTTCTATAATGAATCGTACGCCCAGACCCGAGAGTTTCTGCGGCATGATGAACTCTCGTTTAATATTTTGCTTCCTAGATACACAAGCCTCCGTGGCTGAAATTCATGACCTCGGTTCCATTTATTGCAATTTTGGTTGCACACACATGTGAGGGCTGGGGATTTAGCACAATGCAGACATGTCTACCTAAATATTTAACAGAAGCATTGAATCTGAGAATTTCAATTGTAAGTCATTTAAATGACCATTATTCTCCCTTCAACTCACTAAACAACGCCATTGAATTCATATAGATGAGTGGAAGTTGCGAGTCTCATAAGGCTTACGTTATTATACTGTTTTGAACTAGCTCCTTCAGAGAGGCTAGACTACCGTATAGAATGTGCATTTACTTTCATTATTGTTTTATCAAATGGAGATGTAGATTAACCGTCATCTTTTATATCTATACGTTTGTTTTCATTACATTTAAATGCTATTAGTAATATTCCATGTTAAATATCAGAACACATTTGATCGGTTAATATCAGAACGTGCTTGAGAAGAATTGATGTTCCATCTTAGTTAGCAATTATTCAAATTTGCTGGAATTTAAGCTCTTTTCCCAAACAGCCACATGCATAGTTTATTGGAATTCAATTGAGAACATATCAGTAGAAAGCTTTTAGTCCAAATAGCTATACAACTTCAATTCAAATTATTCGCCCTAGTTTGAATACCGCCTTCCTCAAGCTCTAGTTTTATCTCCATTTCAGGCTGGTGTGTATTCGGCCATTCTCTATCTTATGATGGGTATAGTTGTTCTCTCTGGAGGGCAGTTAGCAGACATTTTGCGCCAACGTAGCGTCCTTAGTATTACGAATGTTAGAAAGCTTTTTACGTGTACAGGTATGTATGACAACAACGATTTTGACTTTTTTCATTTACTAAAATAGAGAAATGTATGTTTGTAATGAGTATGATCTTCCCTGTGCTCCCTAATTTCAGGTTTTAAAATACACCATAAATCGTCGAATTGGCTCCCTCGAGTAAGCCCCCCATCGTAGAAATACAATTGGCAATAAACCTCCTCGAACAAGCCCAATAGCAGAATAGATGGAGAAATTGTTCAAAGCTAATTGTTATATCTAGAGTAGGGTTTCATAGTATGGAAAACAGTTTTTGAAATTGAGTTTTTATGTGGCTGAATCAGAGAACTGTATAATGCTCCTTGTATAAGGCCCCTAGTATCGGACCTCGCTCTAAAACAGCAATAATGAATAGTCTCCTTCGGGTGCTAATTGGAAAGTTTTATGGTTGCTTATTACTAGTTATGTGGCAATCCAACTATCTTCATGATCATTTCATGGAAGCTCACTTCCGGTTGAATTCATTGGTGTAACATCATAAAAAGAGGCTTATTCCGTATATAGTGTTTCTTTCTTGCGACTAGACATGCTTCGTGTTTCGTAGCAGAGGAACGAATAGCTCTCATATGACTAATTTATCAGCTAAGAGTTCTGGTGCATTTATTTTTGTAATTCATTTATGTTCCCTGGTTAACGTAGCAGATGATATCGATTTATAATAGACTTGACTTTATGAAGTTCCATTGATGTCACGATCTACGTGTTAGATCTCTTCCTAGATTGGGAGGGAAGGGCTGAAAGTGCAAGCCACAAGAACTGGAAAATAGCAGCAAGTAGTAAACCATTTATTAAACTGAAAAATAGTGTCTTGGCCGTTTAAGTGCTAGGCTTTTAGTGCACAGGTTTCTTGTATTTTAAAAGAGCAGTGATACTTTTCACTCCCCCCTTTCCAACCGAACATTCTAGAGGCATTTTTCCGACTCCCCTAATTGGTTGGCATATCTTCAGACAAATAAATGCATTTAATTTGCCTTGCACATTGAGTCCAATCTCCATTCAAACTAGGCCTAATTCAAGCATAGTATCAGCAAGGTCGTCCTAAAAGAATTTCTGTTTGGTTTGCCAACTGGAGTCAGAATTGGAAACACGTGTGCTATTCAAGAAAAGGTTTTCCTGAGTGACGCAAAATTTCGTATTGATTTTCTAACTTGACTTTTTCCAGGAGTATAGGGGTTCATTTTTTCTTCAATGCTCAGTAAAACAGTCATAGGCTTATACGTACTCTTGACTTCCTTTGGCAGCCCTGGATTTTGAGTTTCAAATGGGATTGTTCCTAATCTTAAATCCTTATGCAAACGATGGCGATTTTGATTATCTGGACTGAGCACCGTTGCTTTCAGATCAATTTGAACAAGCTGAAAAAGATTAGGATTTACTTCTACATCACAACAAAAGAATCCAGGCGAATTCAGATTTCTAGCACGTATTAAATGCATAGCAGGAAATTTACTGAGTCTATCGTGACATCTAAAGCATTTTGCTATTCAAATATCAAATTTGGTTCGCCATTTTAGGTAAACTTAGATAGAAAATAGATCAAGAAGGCAATGCCACTTCTCAGTAACTCATGCGAATCTTACTTCATGGCACCCGTCCCTAGCACATAACCCATTTAATGTGCTTACATTCCAAAGTGGTGTTCTTCGTTTTAAAATAATTGGTAGCTGATTTTAAGTTATACCTAATATCAATTTCAATTTCACAACGAAAAGATAAGGTGCCCATCATTTTTCAAATCGAATTTTTAAATTAATTTTTGAAGAGATGTTTAATCAAATTTTATTTCTCAGCTTATTTCATCACCGAGTTATGCAGACTATTATATATTTTATTCTACACTCTTCATCTTTAAACACATTCATTCATTCATTCATTCATTCATTCATTCATTCATTCATACATTCATTCATACATCCAGCAGGCGTTTATTTGCTTGCTTCATTTATTCACCCCTTTCGTGCTCTTTTAAACTTTGAACCAGTTCACTCGTTTATCATTGTCACATATTGCAAAACCTCTCCGTTCGCTTATATATTTGCCACTTCATAACATTTGCGAGTGACACTTTACCTCTGATCATTTCCTTTGCATTTCTTTCAGGTTTTCTTTTACAAGCTTTAGCATTTACAGTTTCAATCAACATTCCAAATATACATATTGGTGTTATCATTTTGGTTGTTGGTGGTGGCATTGAAGGCCTTGCGTGGGCTGGATTTGCTGTGAATCACCTTGACATAGCCCCAAGATATGCAAGCATTCTATTTGGTATTACTAATACCTCTGCCACAATACCAGGCATCCTCAGCCCGTTGTTAGTTGGATATCTAACAGGCAACAAGGTATAGAAATACTCACTTCACATCAGTTCTGTGTTTTGAATTTCGGTTTTAATTTTGATTTCTGTAATACCCTGAACCAATAGTGCGTGCCAAAAATTGCACCGTCTGCTTTAATGTCAGTGTACTCGTATTTGCAAAACGCACACAAAACCCATCAAATTTTCAATATCTGCTTTTTCAGTGAAGCCTTTGGTCTTATATTCTCTATTGTATCTTCAGTTGCAATGAATTAATATAAAATAGCATATCCAGTAAATGAAAAGAATGGTATTCTTAGTTTCAATTACTATTTGTTTTTAAACCTTTTTCATCTATATTGTCCTTTGATCTCGATCAAAAGGAGTATAGTACCTTTAGTAAAAGGAGTTTATATACATGAATGACTAAAGCAGTGCTCCTTACAGCACCTTTATAGTCAAAAGTTTTGATTCAGAAATTACTTTTTGATATCAGTTTAGTAAGACAATCGAAGTTATTAAACACCGTAATGATGAGAAATTACTGATCACTAGTTGATGGCAGTAAATTCATTTTGCAGAGAAAATCCGAATGGCATTTGGTATTTTACATAGGCGCGGCCACCTTTGCTGTGGGGGCGACGTTTTATGGTTTGTTTGCATCAGCACAGAAACAACCATGGGCAGATGATGATCACGATGCTGTTAAAAATCTTAATCAGTTAGAAACAGAAGATGGAACCCAGTGACTTAGTGTCTATGGTATAGTCACGTGAGTGTTCCAATATTGCTCTTTTCATCTACAGTTTCATATGATGTTTTTTTATCTTCTTTCAAAGTGATGTAACTTTAAAGCCTCGAAAGATAAACAGGGATGAAGTTCAAAGTTAAAAACAAAGATTGATCACCATTGTGGACGGCAAATTACTGTTCACTGTACTGTAGGACTCCTAATAGATTTCTGTTCTATTTTTAACCCCTTTCTAAAACTAGACGCAGACTATCCACAACAGAAAAACTCTGCAGTTTTTCTACATTTCATGCACCATAAAAACATTTAATAGAGCAAATAATACACAGGAAGCATTAAAATTTACAAATTATCTAGTGCACAACAGAACTTTAATTAGCAAAATATTATTTCCTTTCTTCCTTTGTTTATTGTTCACAACTGAAATAACAAACCCGAGCAAATCACAAGTAACCTTAGTATTTTGGATTTGCATCTTGAATGATGCAAACTCCTTCCACGCCGTTCTCAACATTTGTGCCCCTTCCTTGCGGCACTGATGTATTCTATCACTTTTTGGTATTACCATAAATCCTGTTTATTTATTTTCTACACATTTTTAACGGGGGCTTATTCGAGGGGAGGGCTTATTCGAAGGGAGGGCTTATTCGAAGGGAGGGCTTATTCGAAGGGAGGGCTCATTCGAAGGGAGGGCTCATTCGAAGGGAGGGCTCATTCGAAGGGAGGACTTATTCGAGGGGAGGGCTTATTCGAAGGGAGGGCTTATTCGAAGGGATGGCTTACTCGAAGGGAGGGCTTATTCGAGGGGAGGGCTTATGAATTTATTTGACACATGCCGCATAAAAATTCACTGTCAAAACTACTTTTCTCTGTAACTTTAGAGGAGCAGCCTGAATTTAAGAATCAGTCTATATCAAGGTCTTCACCATTCTCTGTGGTGGAGGCTTTTGCGAGAGGGGGCTTTTCCGAGGGGAGCAATTTGAGGACTTACGGCACGTACGTTATGGTAGTGTACAATTGCATTAGTGCATGACAATGCTTTCTAGATAGCAAAAGTTTCACCAGGGTCAAGAAGCTCACTAGATTATACTTTTTCGATACTGTTAAACTTTCTCTGCGATTTTCCATCATATGGGCATTTTCAAACACCATTCAATCACATGCTCTGATTTTAAGACAATTTCACACGCCATATCTCTGATATAATAAGGCTTTATTTTTGCACACAATTTCCGATTAAGCAGCATTCAGAATCTTAACTCAAGCGCATTATTGGGAGTTTCTTTGTTTACAAATATGGCTAAAGAAGCTTTAAACTGATTTGAATGGCTGCTGCAAATGGCTTCAGATTTACGCTGCTAAAATTAAAGCTTACGGTATCCATGTTCTTAGATTGAAAGGGGAAAACTCGTTAAAGGTGCAGCAAACAACGGAAGCCACATCCTCAATTGTCGCTTTAAACGTTTGCCTGAGTCATTAAATTTTGTCGCAAAATAGAAAGTTCCCATGGTCCACTGTAATGCGTATTGTTCAAATTTACAATGGCGACATCGTTAGATCGGTGACAAAGAACAAAACAGAGCGGGTAACTGGTTAGATTTACCAAATGAGTTATCACGATAGAATTGAATAAACACTACGTTTATGTTCAACTCGAATACACGTATTTTTTATTAAAAACAACGGTCTATAAGAAGCTGGGGTTACAAAGGTTAAAGTTTTAAGAAACTAAAAGGCTATATTGCTCTAACCCTATGAAACTAGTCAGTTGCGTATTTAACAAATTGAATTTTTACAATACATAATTTCCATGTACCTATTTCCCTTATAGGCACAAGCGTAAAGCAATGAGATTTCTTTGCGATGTGTAATTTTTACTCAAATCATCAATAACTAAAGATTATTATCTTCAGTTACTCCACTTTGAATTAAGAAACCGTTCAGATACTTTTAGATCTTAAATGCCGGAAAATTTAAGAAACTTTTAGGCCTAACCCCTTCACTATGTTTCTTATAAAAGATACGTGTAAATTCAGACAATAAATGAAGTGCCTTGTACTCCCAAACCTGTTTTGAGTACTGAAAACCAGCTGAAATACAGATGTACTTCAACGAAGGAGAGACCTAAGTGCAACCAGCCTGTGGCTTAAAGCAAATATGTGACAATGGTGTAACAAAATATCTACATGCAACTGAGTTCATGCTATCGCAATTTCACTTCTGTATTCTGTGTGGACTCAGTCAGAATAGAAGGGAATGAAATGGCTTACAAACGCAACTTAATTTCAAGAGAATGTTGCAAAATGTCCTTTGATGGAAGAATGTTGAACTGCACTAGAGACAAACGAGAAATTAGCTGATCGAATTTCAAATTTGTCCACGAAAAGTTTACTGAACACCACCTTCCTTTTCAGCTGTTCACGATTTTCAATTCCAGTCTATCAGAAACTCTACCACGAGAAATGTCTTTGCCATAAGTTAGATGTTTCTCAGAAACAGGCCAAGACAATGGCACCAATTTTTTCTTATTCAACTATCAATGACTTCACTACAGACAGGGCTTGTCTAGACGTGGAACAAATAGTAAAAGCAAAAAGATGAATGTTAGAATTTGTGATTAAAGTGGAGGACAATATTTGAGGATAGACTTATCGACAATTTCTGACCATCCTGCTCTAGTATTTATCTAATTACTTATCTACAGTGCTTGTCTCAGCTACTTCACGTTTTAGAGAATGCTTTTGTGAGTCGTATTTTTTCTCCATTGCCTGTTGTGAGAAGAGGCCGTTGTTTGTAATGAGAAATTAGCTCTTCCATTGAGCTGAAGGTTCTGTGCCCAGTAGAATATAGTCCACCCTCTGATTTGATCCTAAAGTGTTTCACTTCGCTATGAGTGCGAAGGGACAAAGAATAGTCATCAATCTGAAATGTAATGAATAATTAATAACATCAATTTATGGATGTTTTTTCTTTGATCAAACAAGAATCAAACAAGCAACATGCAGACAGACAAGAAAACAAAACCAATGAAAATTCATAGTAAAACTAATAAAATCGATATTAGTAATAATAATAATAATAATAATAATAACATAGCCATGTGGACTCCCGGATGCTGTGGCTCTCCCGTTGAAAAACTTTTTTCTCTGGAGGGCACCCACCATTGGATTTCTTTGAAAGGACAACACCCCCATCTTTCTGTAGAGTTTGTATTCTTACCTTGACCTATATTTTGGCAAAACTATTCACTCTACGTACACAAATGAGATGAATTGAATAGTAGTTGACGATAAAGTTGATGGCAGTGGTGTAATACACTCTGTTTAAAGAGAACAATTTTATAAGAACACGAGCTTGGATATCGCTCCTAAATTAAAAACAAATTAAGAACAAGCTGAGGCTGAAGCACTTTTGCAAAGATTTTTTTGAACAACGATGCACAAGTTTTCCAATAGCATATTGATATGTAATGTCATTTCTTTGTTAGTCTGATGAGAAATGACAGCTTTGTCGCTTCTCCTCTTCGATTTTCGTGAATGAGTTGGCCCAGGTGAAACTAGTTATTGTGTTAAAAAGGGTCTATATTTAATTGTTTGCAAACTCTTGTCAAGAAAGAATATTAATTTGCAAAGAAACCACCTTAAATGTAACATTCGGCCTATTGCTATTTGGCTCTCAATAAATCAACACATCCATTATTGTCCTGTATATTGTCTATCTATGTATTTTTTAATTGTTTACACCCCAATAATTTCAGAACAAATTTAGAACAATTCAGCCTCAAAATCTTGGAAAAATTAAGAACAGCCAGCCTGAACCTCAATTTTACTGGTTCTTTTGAAAAGAGAGTGTATTGGTTTTACGGTACTCGTAATCAGATAAGGGATAAAGAATAGTTGAAACTGTGACCAGATGTGCCACACAAGAAGTAAATACTATTTTGAAAAATGATTTGTTCCAAAATTGTTTCGAAGGGGGGTTACGTCAAGGGAGGTAACGTAAATGCCTTACTTTGATTTAATACTAAAGGGCAGGTTAGTTTTGAACTTGGCGAGGTGAATGAGGATCTATAATGTTGAAGCTTAGTAACTTATATCTAACCATCATGGCGAAAATAATATATATATATATAAGAATGATTCACACAGATACAGTAGGCTCATATTCGAGAGGTCTGTGTATGCTGTAAGGCGCGCAACGATGGAGTGGCTCCTGGGGCTTAGACCCCAGCCCTTTTCCTGAAAAAGTTAAAAGTGCCCCTTTTTCTTGGAGAATTTTGAAAATAGTCATTGTATCTTTGTTGGGTAGACCGCTGATAGTCTTTGCCACACATGAAAGTAACTAGTTCCTAAACTTTCTCGTACGATCTCGTAGGGGTAGCCTCACACATTCAAAAAAGGAATCGCTGCAACGTCTTCAAGACAGGGCCATCTTTATAATCGAAACAGCTAGGATTAAAGATAAATGGTCAAATAATCTCCTCAGTGCTGAGCAACTTGTTATGTTTGATCGTGCCGTTATGGCTTATAAGATCATGAATAGACTCTGCCCTGAAAACCTTTGGAACAAATTTCAACGAAGATCCCATTATTCCAACTATAACACACGCTTCTGCAGAGATCTTCAGATTCTGAGGTACAATCTGGAGTACGCCAAAAAAGGATTTTCGTATTCAGCTCTTAAGGTCTGGAATGAAATCCCAATAAGTATCAGGGAGCTTCCTACCTTGTGCCGATTCAAAAAACAACTGAAAATGCATTTGATGAGCTGAAAGCCAAAAAAAAACACGACTCCCTGGAAGATCAGCAATGCCATTAGTTTTTTAGCTTTAGTATATAGTATTAATTAATAAACCTTTCTTTTTGTATTGTTAGATTTAGCTGAAGGGATTTTGTGTATAAATAATTTAAAATGAAAATGAAAAATGAACGATTTCTTTCGCTTCTAAATCTGAAAAATGTTATTTCAAGAAGCACTCCCTTTAGAAAGTGTTTAGTGTACCCTTTCTGTTGATTAGACCCCTGCCCTAAAAGGTTCCTTGTTGCGCGCCTGACAATTTAGAATATGAAAGTTTCATATGAATCTGAGTTTATGTAAATTATCATATTTATCGTCATGTAAAGCCAGCAAAATTAGGAGCTAGTAACAGAAACAAACCCATAGAGAGCATCTACTTTCAGATAGTAAACACTCGCCTTTGACTTAGCAGTTTTTGGATTTTCTTTTGTTTCAGTTTTTTCAACAAGCAGTTTATTTTTCTCCAACATTTATCATCAAAGTAATTTTATTTTCATACCTTCGTTTCACTGTCGCGCAGTAGAAAATCACCAACCATTCCATAGTTCATAAGAAGATCTTGGCAATCCTTTCTCGATAACGCCCCGTGAAACCAATCGGCATTAACGAATGAACATTCTGTTTTAAATCCCCGTCCATTGAGAGTTAAGGATGATCCGCTCAAACAGCTGTTAATTTCTCTCACATAATTCCTGGGCACCAGACCTATTTCTCCACGCATTGTTCGTGCTTTCCACCAATCGGGGTCGTCTTTAGGTTTCTCGATAATGTCTAGGGTAATACCCTCACCGAAAGAGAGTTCTCCTGTTGTCTGAGATTGAAAAGCATAAAGAGTTCTCACGGTACAAATGGCATCACGGCACAGATCCTGGTATGCTGGTAGAACATCATCTGGGTAAACGTAATCTGGCGATGAGGTATCTGCATCTATATGGACATAATTGCATGGAAACCATCCCCATTTACCATTACTCTCGCCCTGCCACCATCCGTCTTTCTCTCTCATGAAAACAAACACTCTATCGCCTTTCTTCAATTCCAATTCGTCGCCCCTCTTCGGCCTGTAATTGTATTTCGCATAACAAACATCAGAACTGCTTGCTTTAAACTTCACCGGAGTAAATGGCGAACTTAAGTGTTCTATGATCATGTTGTTATTGAACTGTGATTTACTTTGTCGCAGCCCCATTTTACTCACAATGTGGTCTTTTCTTTACTTGATATTAAATGACACCAAAGTTGCAACAACCCAATAGCCACATTAATCCTTTACCTGTTTCAAATGCTGAACAACCTCATTCCAGTTTCCTTCACAATACAATAGTGGTAAACCCCAGCGTATGTTAGAGACTGTTAGGCGACCTCATCTTGATGATAATATCCTAGAGTGAAACAAATCCCGCTTAATATTACGCAATAAATCTAAACAAACCCAAGTCTCGTCTGTCACGTAGACCAACCATCCCCATTATCTTCAGCAAATATCACCTAACAATCACGCACAAAAGCGTCTTTTAATGCTAGCTTGTGACCAACATTCAAGTGAAGGTGGACCAAGCCCAAATATATTGAGCTATAAGAGGAAACAACAGAGAAGCTTGCTGTAAAAGGAATATCTAGGATATGAGGTGGAATAAGGCGTGGTAGAAAACACAATGATCTGCCAACTAATTATCCACTGTTAATAGAATTCTGTTTACATAGCAGCCTACAGATAACGATTCCATATAACGTATACTTGTGGCAGATGCAAATAGTATAACCAACTTTATTTATGTTGTAGAGTGATATACAATCGAACCTCTTTCCTTGTGGCTTATAATTTCCTTATACAGCGAACTTTCAGCCTGACTGTAAACTCTGACGGTTGTTTTGACATTGTTCCACAATTATTGAGAAAATCCTTTCTCGAGTCCCACGTTTTCCGGTTGACTCTTTATCAAAAAGCGCTTCAGACCTCCCCTGACATTATATCATCCTTTCCATCAACTAAATTCTATGAATAAAAGTCCTTTCCTGTTTTTGTAAAGATAATGCCATGATCATACATGCTGGATTGACAAAAAAACTAGATTGACAAAATCAAACATGCGAAACTCCTTCGTGCGAACAACTAGCAATAGGCATTTATCGCAATTGTGAAAACTCATTAATGTGGCAGAGTAGACAAATTGGGATGAGTCTTCCTTATTTTAAATATTTTTATTGGAAAATGTTGTCATTTCATGCACCATTAATCAGAATATTCAATACCTGCCTTTCTTGCTTCTGAACACTTTGGTCTGAGTAAATTTGGCCATACGAGTATTGGAGGCTTTCAATCCGCTTGATTAATTCTCTCCGCCAGATTGCGGGCTTATTGCAAAAATTGCGGCAAATGAAACCCGTTAAGGAACACGCTTCCTTTACCACTCAGAGTGAGATTAAAGATATGGATGGCAAGAGAAAAGGGATATAATTTGCGAAAGATGAGAACACGTGTCGAAGACCAGCTGCGAGACGATACAACAAGAGGGGTGTTTTCATCAGAGTTCACCGCGTTGTAATTTTCTAAATCGTCATCTACACTGAAATTTTTTTCTCTACAAATCCTGTTTTCTCACGTCCTTGATTGGCTCTATGCACTCACACGTACTCAAGCAAGTGTACATGATCGTTCATTTTTAAGCAAAGGTGCTGGCGCTGTGCAAATACAGTTTGATTCTATAGCATACAGCTTTCCTTCCTGGCAACAACATTATCTTCCCCCTCAAAGGCAGCAAACCACGATTGGGTACCGTATGTTGCCTTACATACATGAATAATTTTCCTGCTGTGTTTTCATAAACAAAATTTCTAGAATTTTGGCCCTTAGAGTGGTCTTTCTAGAAGTTCTATTGTGTTTTGGTTCTTCAACTTATAGCACAAAAATTCACTAGGAGTTATCTAATCTGTCAACATTTTTCTTTACCTTTCTCGCGGTAAAATAGAACTGTTGTGAGGCATCTTCTAAAAACAATTCAGCTCATGATTACAAGAACACCAATTAGGTTGATTACACAAAGTTTCTTTACATTGCAAGCAGGTTCAGTTCCTTATTGTAGGCTAGTCTTGTTGCGCCCAACCTTATATATAAATCACTTTAGCGAATGCTTCCATTAAAATATCTAATAACCAATTTGATTCAATGAGACGCTGTCAGATAACAAAAGAGGTTGCAGATAATGTTTGTCTGATAATGACAAAAGGTTCAAAATCTGAAACATGAATGATATGAGAACCTTGTTAATCTCAGCTATATTTAGAGAGATTTCTGAATTCCATGGCTTGACTAACATGGCCACATTCTTAGCTAACTTTCGATCTCAGAGCTTCGTAAACATCTGTTCATGTTTTTCCTATCATCATAGCTCTGAGGATTTGTAATTCTAGCCGTGGATAATTGCGAGCTTATGATTTGCTTAAAGAAGGGCATTTCAACTGTTTTTGGGGTGTATTTAAGGGGCTCAAGCGGAGTTTCCCGGAATTTCCCTCAAAATGTCGGTGATATTTACGTTTTATTGTTTGCCGCAAAGAATAAGGACTGCGTTTTCCATGATTAGAGATAAACAAGGGTATTCTTACTTTCTTTCTCGTTCCTATTCGATAAGCATGATAATTTTGCAAGCATGAGACAATCTATTGAAGTCAGTAATGAACAAGAACTTTCTAGAGACTTGTTTATGTTCATTGGGAAAGGAGAAGTTTTTGAAGAAAGCTGGCGAAACCAACCTCGTTATAATCGATCTACATTGAAACTGAAAATGCACGACGATATTACGAGTTTAAAAGTCTTACCTTACGCCTTGTCTGTAAAACAGCTGCCAGTTCAAGAATGGTCAAATTGTCATGAACTGTTTGCTAACGTCTGAACTTCCCCTTTCACTTTAATAATAAAATCACCCACACGTAATTTATTATCGCAGTCAAGTAAAGTTATTTCCACGCAATTCGGTATTTTATGATTCTGAGTGACGCAACAGTTCAACTCAATCCTCAGCTCAGCCCTCCTCGCGAACCTTCTGATCCGACTCTCCAATGGCAAAGGCTGACGAGAATGTCTCGATTTCAAGTTGCTAAGCTCTAATCCCGTTACAATAAACTTTTAAACATGGAAACTCGTTGTCGTATCCAGCTATCGCCTTTGTTCATGTTTTCAATATAAGTTCAAAGATCTCAAGAATCGAAAACAGAATTCTTAACTGCCTATTTTGTTTGCCATGTTAACAGACAACAAAGGGTAATGTTAGAATCAATATTTTGCATATTTCGTAAATTAATTATCATTCTTATTCTTCGTCTCTGCATGTCATGGAAGAGTCTTAGTGTGTTTACTATCCCCGTGTTAAATTGCATTGTTTTCGACTTGTTTACCTACACCGCCAAATCAATAATTTACGGTAGAGTTGATTGCTAACCTGCAGACTGGAGCTAACTGCAAAAAGTCATGCGAAAAGTTCAATGGGATACTGATTATCTCCACACAGTTTGACACTCGCTATCTACTAAAAATAATGCCAGCTTTTCTAGTATTCGTTCTCTGAGATGCTAGTGACCTAAATGTGTGCTCCAAAGAGGAAATGATTTATTTACATCAACAATTCGACCCGCTGGATATATGATAGCTTTTGTTTTATTTTAAGCACCTATGAGCTCCACAAATTGCTAACTTTTGCCGCTTCGACCACCCCACGTTTGGTGGTTAATTAGTTTAGGATTTTCGGCATATTTTTGCTGACGCTGGCTCAGCTCTGCTCTGCTATTGCATCCAGAGCATCATTTGGACCAGATTTCATTCTCCTTTTCCTAATCACATGGAGAACTGTAGTATTCTACTCAACTCTGATGAAGCAGGATATTCTGCTCTTTCAACAAGAATGAAGTACAATCACCCTGTTGCCCTAACCATGGGAAAGGGGATGCTGTCTTTTCTGGTTCTGACAATGTCGCCAGAGTTTAATGTCGCCAAAGTCGAATGTTGCCAGAGCTTGAATGCCGCGAGAACTGACAGTCGATAGAGTCGAATTTCGCAAGAGTCTATTGTCACTAGAGTAGAATGTTACCAGAGTTGAATGTTGCCATAGTTGAATGTCGCCAAGGTTTATGGTCTTCGAGCCTTTAACATACGGTATGCTGTCACATTTGAATGTTGCCAGAGTCGAATATTGCCAGAGCTGAATTTCCCCAGAGAGTACTGTTGCCAGAGCCGAATGTTGCCAGTGTTGAATGCTGCCATAGTTGAATGTCGCCAAGGTTTATGGTCTTCGAGCCTTTAACATACGGTATGCTGTCACATTTGAATGTTGCCAGAGTCGAATATTGCCAGAGCTGAATTTCCCCAGAGTCTATTGTTGCCAGAGCCGAATGTTGCCAGTGTTGAATGCTGCCTTAGTTGAATGTCACCAAGGTTTATGGTCTTAGAATATATTTCCAAGTTTTCTAGATCTCTTTTTCTTTGATTGCTAACGATCGAATACAAATATGATTATGAAAAAGGCGAAAGCTCTTTTATCTAATACACACTTACCTCAAATATTAAGGATTTGGCTAGCTTCGAGTCAATATTTGAACATAATTTCCTACAGTTTGAACGATTTAAATTCAGTGCACTTTTCACATGACCTCGACAAATTCCTCCTCAGTGTTCTGTCTCGGTAAATACATGAAGATTCTGATGGCGGAAATATAAACATCAATCTCGAATTATGGCGCATAAATTAAACGGTTAATTTATGTAAATGCCCCTTTAATATCATACAGAAACAGTTGCAATTGCGAGAAAGAAAGGAGCATTATGACGCTTTTTCACACAATTCCATTGTGGGTTTTCCTCCATTAACTTCAATTATTTTTGCCGCCTGACAACAGTCCCGTTTGAAGTCAGCTGGAAAGTCTCCCACGGGGACTCTTTACTGTAAAAAGCAAGACGCGATTTTGCGGTAATTTTATATTAATCCTTTGGTTGTTCCAGAGAATTACAGTAAATAATTCTGCATGATGCTAGATCTTTCATGATAAATATCGATTTTCTCATATTTATATGGTTGTTGTACATTCATGGATCTTCGATATATGCCTTTGTTCACAAGCACCTGCCGACTACTCTTGATGGGAGAAAGGCCTTTATGCCGGCTGCCAGGGTTTTGTACATCAAACTGTAAAGCTTCCCATTATTCTCCCGGCTACTATATTGAAGAATGCTCCTTGATTCACATATGCATAAGCAAAATGCACGTGACGAGCAGGCACTGAAATTACACATGCTTTGTTGCCATGCCTATCCTAAAATAAAAATTTGTAAATAGTACAATACTTTATTATGCACAAGATAACCAGAAGCCTCATTTTTGAAGAAAGAAAGCAAATATGTCACACTTTTCTTTAAAACTGTATATTTGATGGCACTAACAAGCGATCATCATCAGAGTAAGCAAGTTATTTCGAAATTATCTGCTTTAATTTTGCTCTCCTTCCTTCTTTCCCGCAACGTGATCAGCAAGTTATGATTCCATCTGGCTTCTAGTATGAGTAGAAAGATTTTCAATCCTTCCCGGCACAAATTTGAAATCGTGAAGATAAACAGGCTTGGATTTGCTTATGAGACAATTTATAGCAAGGTCAAGATACTTGAGCAAGTCTTTGATTAGTCTGTTCTTTTTTATTTCTAAGTTGTTGCAACTGCCGTGGTCTATTGCTCACGGTCACTATACCCCTGCCAGTTGAGGAGTGGAAACAATGTTGAACAAGGATGTGATTGTGTTATGAAGTGACAGAAACCTCTACTGAGCACATAGATATTGGTAGCGATAGTTATAATTGTAGCAGAATGCTGCAGTCATGATAAAATACACTGGAATTGAATCGATATTGAAGACTATTGGTCACTGGTATCATATGTAAGTATAGTGTAAACTAGCAATTACACTCCTTTGTTTTATAAGAACCAGTAAAATTCAGGTTCAGGCTGGCTGCTCTTAATTTTTCCAAAATTTTGAGGCTGAATTGTTCTTAATTTGTTCTTAAATTATTGAGGTGTATGCAATGTAGACATTAGACAATATACAAGAGAACATTGGCTGTTTATGAAACTGGTATTATTTTCAATAACGTTACCAGAAGAGAAAAGATATACATTCCTACAGACGTATAATCCTTTGCTAAATGTTTCGGTACACTCACGACTTGCTTTACACACTAATGATTTGAGTGTTTCGAGGACTTTCGGCAAACATTGTTGAGCTTAAAAAGTTTCATATCAGTTTCAAATCATTATACGACAGTACCTCAGCCTCAGCATGTTCTTAATTTGTTCTTAATTTTCCATAAATTTTGAGGCTCGTGTTCTTATGAAAAAAGAGTGTATACAGCAAACAACGAATCTCTCCATTAATTAAATTTGAAAGGAAAACGAATATAGAACCTGTGGTAGAATGGGAAGTTACATTGAAACAAATAATATCATAGTATGCAAGATGCAAGATAATCATGAGGATGTGTTGTTTATGGGTGCATATAGGCTTGTTGTGATATGAGTGTAACTTAATGGCTGGTTTTGTGCTGTTTGGAAAGGTGCAACTGAATGATATTAATGACTACTTCACTGGGTTGGAGCAGTTCTTATACCTGGAGGGGCCACTGAGTGAGCTAGGGGGCCAAGGTCCCCAGTCTGTACGTCAAAAATGACCCTGCTTGCCGTAGCTTACTCTCACAGTTTTTAATGTTATTTTCTGTGCTTCAAAAGCAGAGCTTAAAATAACTTACAGGTTCACTGTTCTGTACAATAATGGGTGTGGTCTTTCGTTTGAAATACACAAAGGGCTGAGGCTAAACACTTGTTTTCTAAAGATTAATAAGTCGTAATATATGCCATAAGCACATGCATGCACTGTGTTTGTTTTCATATACTTCTTTCTGTAAATAAATAAGCCCTATTTACAAATCTTCATTTTCCCTAATTACAGATACAAATCCTCATAGTTTCAATTGTTTTCTGTGTACAATTGGCAGATCACCATATTACAGGACATTTCCCTAAAAACTAAAAGGCGTGTACTTGAAAATTTTCTTGGAAGCTTCGCCCTCAGGACCACATTCGTCATTCCTCTCCCACTTCTTTTAAGGCTCACGTCGCCATTAAGTACTCAGCCCCTGTGAGTTGACACTCCCCAATAAAAATGTACATTGGGGCCTCTAGTCTTGTGCGCATATAGGGGACTTCAGATAATCAATGGTACAATATAACTCTATATTAAACTGTATAACAAAAGCCTCAATTCCATTTTGTCTTCTTGCATTTTTTCAGTAATATAAGATATTTGCTTCGTTGATTAGACTATTTACATCCCCATAAAGGTTTTCATTTGTCTATTGGTGACGTAATGTTAAGATATACTGACGTAAACGGGTCTGGCCGTGTTTAAACAACAATACTAGCTCTATAACAGCTTTGCTGTTTTACTATCATTAGAGCATTACTTGTCTTCTGTAAATGAGCTGCACCATCCTAATTTTTCGGTTGGCCGTACTGTGTTTTCTGGTAGCAAAAGTAAGACACGAAAGTTGCAGAATGTATATTTGTCTGACTAAAGACGAACAGGTCCCTGCATTAGCTATCCACATTTTACTCACATCTCATATAAGCTACCTCCTGATATGAAGTGGTAGAGCGTTAAGACTTCCATACTCAACACTCCGTTGTGCAATTTTTGCTAATCATAGAAGGGAGCTATTTGGAATAGGGCTCTATGTCCATTAACTTAAGCATAGAACTATGGACCCAACATAGAAATCAAAATAGCTATAGAGACACACTTTGAACTATTATGTAAGATTTTCGAATTGAAATCTGTCAGCGTTGTAGTGTTAATACTTCACTACAAAACAAATATTTGAAATCTATCTGAAACGTAGGGTTAAGGAAGCCAAGCCAGAGAGAAGGAACCGGGGGCACTGGGGACACGTGCCCCCAAATTTTGCAAGCTGCGAAAAACGTCCTCAAAATACAAAAACTTGGCCTTTATCTGGAGAAAGATGCCTGAACGCGGGCCTTGAAGAATGACAGGGTGTCGATATCCATTTGTTTTGATACAAAAAAGTTTTATAATTATTCTATATCAGGCATTCGCCACAAGGGATAGATATAACTGCCTCCATCTCGGTGTTTAAGGAAAATTGTAGTGTGAGTGTACATTTGCAAAAATACTTATAAAATGTATAGTTGCTCAAGTGTATTGTGGTAGTACAGTTAACATGTACACTTGCTATGCGCCATTAAGTGTGACCAAACGCCCCAGTAATGGCGAGCGGCAGTTACGGTGGGCTGCTCTATTATCTTTCATGGGCCCTCCCCATCCTTTTCAACTTCAATAAGTGTATTACAAAGGAACATAATATTGCCGCGATTGGTTGCAGCGGTAAAATGTAGGGTGCAGCAAATAGTGCCCTTCACCTTTCAAATTTTCCAAAGCCCCTGAGCCAAACCTTCTACGCAAAGAAATTCATTGACTGAAACTATTTCGTGAGTAATTACTACTATAAACTTCTGCATAACGATAATTCTATAGTTAAGTTCCATTGGTGAATCCCCTAAAATACCCCGGGACGGAGAGAGCCAATATGTATTGTATGATGCATTATGAAAGAAGTGCCGCACAACAAAGATCATGTGATTGTTCAAGCGTAAATGACTGAATTCAAAGTAACCGTACATATGCTTACAAAGTCCGTATTTAGACTTAAAATCTCCTTATATAGACTTAAAAGATCCTGAACTAGAGTTACCATTCATGACATTCTTACGTAATAATCCACAATAACATAATCTAAAAATCAGCACATTAACCTTGCCGAGTCTACAATCTTACTTGCTAACGACAGTAACAAAAATGCATCAAAAACCCCAAATTTATGACACTAAATGGCCTCCCAAACCAATTTTCATAGTGTTAAATCCCAACAGGCCCTAGCCCAGACATAAGTGCCCAGAAATGACATCAAACACCATAAGCGAAAGAAAAGCGGTAGTTGTCTACGTAATTTACAATATAGAAAATGATATTTACATATAACAATTACTATTGGCATGCAAATGAAACGTTAGTCATATTTTATTGAAAATAAGATCGACAGCACCAACACTTCCCAAACTAATCCTGGAAAATATCTTGATTATTTCGGTTTCGCTGTGGCTCGTAAGTCTCGTGCAGTTTGGCAATCACTCGTGAAAAGCCTGCATGCATTGTAAAGTTAAAAATGGGATCAGCTTGGCTATGCATTCTAGCTTCTATGGTACAAAGGAAAAACCTAGTTTCCCAAGAAAGGGATTTGTCTCTGTCAACAAAAAACCGTAGGCGCTCTTACATTACTTGAATGATTTCAAAATCAAATGTGAAAGACAAGGATGCCTATCCAGAATTCTTCCAGGCAGCATGTATTAAGGAACACTGTCAAAAACTTACGTATTCTCAAAAAAAGTATTTTGTCTTGAGAAACCTTGGGCTCACTCTCTAAGCTATAAATTTTGGGCAGGACCTTATGCCCAAAAGTGTCAAGGACTTGAATTCTTTAAATAGTCATGCCTATTTCTTATTAAATTGAAACATGGTACCACAGAGAAATGAACCGATGTTAACGATTACGTCATGTATTATATCATTGGCCGAAAACATTTCTGCTCCTGCTAATGGCCTTGCTGAATGCTGCCTTCAGGTATAGCTTCTCTCCTGAATCCGTAGTGAAGATTGGAGATAACTTGTAATGGTCAATCAAATCATGGATTGAATCAAATGTCCTCTTTCCGATTTCATATTGATTATTCTCTACTTTGATCCTAAAATGCTTGATGCGATTGGGCGCTTTCAATGACAGAGAGAATTCACCAGCCTGCAAATCAAAAAAGAAATGCCTTTTCAGATAAGAAGAGGTCATTTTTCTGATAGAGAGGCTTTTATAGATAAGAAACATCCAATCCTCTCCAGCATATGGTATAATCGCAAATGCATCAAAAACCTAAAAGTGAAGTATGACATTGAGCTTCTAATGCCTCTCTGCATGAACAACTTGTTAAACTATGTAAGTGGCCTTCAGCATAAAAAACCATCTGCAAAAACAGCAATTAACGCACTAACCATTAAAACTGCTAAGTCCACTGTTTGAATTCGCTCATTAAATCTAAGACCTGCTACATGTTCCTGCGTGAAATGACATCCCCAAAACGTATTTTGCATTCCAATCTAGCAACATTACGTTATACCACTAAAACTACTTACAAAACTACATCTGGGCAACCGCTACCATCCTATCACATGACTCATGTATAAGACGTAGAATCTAATTAAATACGCCCATCGCGTTACTCACCTTTAATCTAGTTTGTTAGTATAACATTCAACTCATTGAAATAACATACTATGTCAATAGTGCTAATGAACGATGAAATAACTCTTTTTGCCTACAAAAAATACCATGGAAAACAAACTATAAATCCAATAATAATCTTACCCGACTTTCGCTTTCACGAAGAAGGAATTCTTCCACTTTTCCATAATCATGCAATAATTTTTCACATTCAACTCGCACGAGCTTCCCATGATACCATTCCTCATCGGCAAATGCATGGGCCTGGGGTGGCACCTCCATTGGACCTTCATCGATCACTTCCACTTCCTGAACATAATTTCTAGGAACAAGGCCAACTTCTCCTTGAGGTGATTTTGCCTTCCACCAATCTGGGTCATTTTTGGGTTTTTCTATGATCTCTAGTAATATGCCTTTATCAAATGAAAGTTCTTCATTGGATTGAGAACTAAATGGATAGAGAGTTTGTACTTTGCATAATACTTGATCAAAACCTCCACCATTTCTGTTAAATCCTGCCATAACATCTGCTGGCAATGCGTACTCGGATTGAGGCACAGTATCTGCAGCCTCGACATAATTATTTGGAAACCAACCAACTTTCCCATTACATTCACCTTTCCACCAACCATCATTTTCCTTTTCTATCACTAATATCTGATCTCCTTTTCTCATATCAAGTTCGTCGTCTCTCTTCGCCGAATACTGGTATTTTGCAATGCATATTTCCAATATCTTATTTCCAGTTTTCCCAAGAATTTTATTTGATGCAGGAGACGTTTCATTCGCGTTCGCTTTATTTCCAGTTTTCCCAACCATCTTTGTTTTCAACTGTCCCATTATGGTCTTCTTACTCCCTTTTCTTTCTAGATAATTCGATGGTACATAACCAGACAGATTTCTTTCATTCTTCACTCGCCACCACGGCTGACTATCGTCCAAAACGATCAGCTTCTCATTTTTCTGCATACTTAATTCAGTTCCATCATTTGCCTTATAATCATATATAGCTACTGCAATATTCGCATCCTCAGACATCTTGTTTCTTGGAAAGCTACAAGATAAAAACGATTTTAAACCTTTAGGCATTTTTGTATCTTTTCCCATTCCACGAAACACTCAGTCCTCGATACCGTGTTCTATTTTAATCCGTTTATCCGGAGGCAAAACAGAGACGTTCAAACTTTAACAAATTCGGCACCTGCTACACCAAAAATACTCAAATAGGTGCTGGTATTCCAGGGGGTTTCTACCCGGAAAACCAACTAACAACCACTACTTCCTCACCCCCTGATACTAGACATGCTTGCTACAGTAAACAGGTTGTCAACAATGCGTCCGCGGGGGGATCATAGGAATTTCTCAGGTCGTTATGTAGTGATCACCCTGTTAATTGTAAAGACATGCTGCTGGCTGTTGCTCAATCACTTTTCAGGGGGTTTCCATCAGCTTTGAAGGCAAATAAGTGAAAGGGCAAATGTATAACAATTTAGTATGACGTTCGCCATTATGTTTGACCACGTGTTCTTCAAATGATTCAGGTTGGGACGCGTGGTGGAAAAGGTCAGTACTAATGATGACGTAATTTACAACAGCATCTTCTAAAATGGAACTTACCAATGTAGAGACATATGATTATACTCAGCAATTCTGCTACACTTCATGCTATCTACTTAAATAATTAGGAACAGTTTCATAAATTCCAACTCTCTTGTTTTTACCGACAGATTCCTGGCTTGTAGGTCAATGTCACCATTTACCGTCTTTGATCGAAATCTCCTATTTTTTAGTGTTCTTGGTAAAATGCATCTTCATGTGTTCTGAGCGAAATTCTTTTCATCATTGTGCATGACGTTTTTTTCAAACAAGACAACTGTTTAATGATAACACTGTATTCGACTTGAAAGCAATCTTTGATAAAGATAGTTTTAGGGAGGATTGCATAGTCGTTTCCTTGACATATTTTTGCATGTTAACAAGAATATTGTCGTGCAAACTCAGATTTTATAAAGATCAGAACAGGATGAAGAAGAAAGAATATGTACCACGATAGTTTTAAGTAGCAAACTTGGTATAATAAGCATTTATATACCTCACGTCTTCCGTCCCATTTCAAGATTCTAATCTCCTACTTTCTTATGCTTTTTGTAAAGAAACTGTATACATTTCCCGCTTGCTTTAAAACTGGCAGGAATGTCTTTAATTCTTTACATGGGATTACGTATACTGATACTTCGCGAAACAACCATTGGAAACAGTCCCAATAAGTTATGATGTAATGGTGCAAAGACTGTCTACATGAGTCAGAGTTTCGGTAACGTGAACTGATCCCCCTTGGGAAATTTAAGACATCTACAACCTTCAAATTGCACAACCAGCTCCAATGTGGCCAGTCAAACTTAAATGCTAACTACATGTGAGTAGGAGAGAGCATTTGTAACGAACCCAGCATAACTTTCCAATAGAGAATACACAAAATAAAACTCAATGTATTTCCTCACTTCAAGTATATTCTAAACTCCAAAACTAAATCCACAAAACTCCGTATTCTAACTCTTCAAAACCGTCTCTCTCTCTCTACCACTTCCACCACTAGTCTAATCACGTGACACATAACGCTTTCAACGTTCCTCACTTCCTCACACATTCTGCAATACTCTTCAACATTATGGCAAGCAGACAAAATACAAATCAAAACTACGATCTCTTGCCTATATAATTAACCATAAATATTGGCGATGTGTTCAATTTAAAACTGCCTATAATTTAATATCTAAGTTACAACCTTTTATTCCACAAATGATGATACATTACAGAAAATTACAATGTTGCAGACCAACACACAGGAACGGCGCCACGAGTTTATATCTGGAGGCCGAAATGTTTGCTTAGTGGCGTAAGATGACGCGCCATACTTGGGTCCGACACGGGAGAAAATTTCTTAAGTTGACCTTCAAGAAAGGTAAAAGGCACCTCTCAGACTATAATTACTATTAGACTGAAAAGTACAGGTCTCAGGCGTCATACAGGACAAATATACAGTGAAAATTCTATAGGAGAAGAAATACAAGCTTACTGGAGAAAGTGGGGGATGAAATAGCGAGGTGGTGTCGTGTCAAATACAAGGATTTTAAGCGCAAAGTGATAGCACAAATTCCCTTCGATTCAAAGAAATTACTTGCAACTCTTTCCAACATAAACTATATAACTTTCTAAAACAATATAACTTATCACCATATTATTCTTATGGTTCCTTATTTTTGGACTTCTTTTGGTCTGATACTATTAGGTATTGAGTTCTTGAAATTCGATGTTTTTGTAGTTCCTTGAAACACAACCCACTGATCTTCACAACTATTTGTTTGTTTTTTGGTTTTTTGTAGAATAGAACGCTGATATCTCAGGGTTTTGTAGGAATGGGGTTGATATTTTTAGGTTATGTATAAATTTTGCTGGGCTGACGTCCACGCAAGCCATGCTGCTGAGTGCCACCCATGGGCAATGAAATTTGAAACTGAAAAGTTCCCTAGGACCTTACAAGTACAAATTCCTTCAATTTATTGACCTTCTACCTCTAGGTCCATTATAGCGTGATTCTTTACAGAAAATGTGTATAACAAAATACGTTACTTCTATGGGTTTTAATACTTTTGTTTGCATCTACTAGTTATCAGACAGCTTTGTGGCAATTTATGAGATTAACCAAATGAATTTCGTAACCAAAAACCAAATTACGACCATGCTATCTATTTTTGCCATAGCAGTCTTGCATGAGGCTATATCATCATCATATCAAGGTAACTTAAATACATTGTTTAGGTTTATGAAGCTGGCGAGTGGAAATTAGTTACTTGTAGAGAGATGAAATACAGGTTCGCAGCCTTCATAGATCCACATGCCTAGAAATATGACATAATATAGCCTGGAAAAGGAAACCATTCTAAGATGCAGGCCATGAAAGGTGCTTCTCAAATCAACTATGACATCATCAGACTCATGGGGAGACTACTGTTTCTTAGCACAATAATAGGGAGCATTGACTCTACAAGTCAGGTTTTTTAGGCCAAGAATAAATGAGGAGGGCTGGCCCTGGTACCCAAGACGGAGTTTTGTCTGTGATTATATGAGGAAATTCAATCTTGTGGCATATCTATAATCCCTGTGCAGTAAGTTATGAAAAAATTACTTGGTAAAGCCAGCCCTCTTTCCAGTCCTATCAAGCCCAATACATAACAAAAACACTGCATTTTGGCCCTGGTAATACAGCCAGCCCTCTCTTGAGCAGAAGAGATCTCGGCTACCTAGGCTGGCCCTGTCTGCATGTAATGGTAATCTTAAATCTGAATATGTTTCTTATTACTACCAAGATCTTGGCAAAAGTATTTGTCTGGGATAGGAGGGCTGTCACTCCTCAGGTAATCAGGCTCTAAGTGTCTAAATTCATTGCATGTATATAAGACTTATTGTATTTATGTATTTCAATATTATATCATAAAACAAACAAAATAAAAGGCAACAGTATAAAGAATTGGACAGACAACAAAAGAATTTCAATATCCTCCATTCCAATATGATATGCATAGGTCATAAAAGAAACCAGCCACAATCCTTAAAACTACCACAAGAACTCCATGTCATAACACCAAAAGGTCACTCAAATAACAGTTATCTCAACACCATTTATGCTTAATTAGGAAAGGCATGGGTCTTTTTGTCAGAATGAACTTTCAGTAGTTTGGTTCAAATTCACTATCTTCATTTTCAAATGTAATTATTATATGGTATTCTAATCACCAGCACAAATTTGAAATTCAGAATTCAGGGTCTCACTCTTACAAAACTGATAATTTCAATTTGAGAAGTATTATTATATCTATAGGCAGTTTCATTTCTCACATAGAATTGCTACAATCTAAAACAGGACTACATGTAATTCTGTTGGGCCCTGGGTCCAAACATAGCTAGAGCCCCTTATTAAAGCATACCTAAAATTGTTTGTCATGTGACTAGTGCCCAGCACTGTGATACCAAGAACTATTCCTTCAGAAAATGGTACTGCCAACTATTTTTGATAGTATCAACAAATGACACCATTGCATGGTTCCTGGCATCATTTCAAAACAAAACAGTGAGCATAACAGTATGTTCCAAGACTTTCAATATTTTCCTCAGGGCCCCCTAACTTAAAAAACATGGTGGCTCAGTTCAAGCCAGCCCACTAGTAAATACTGATCTCACATCTGAAAATACATTGATGGATTTTAAATTTCTCTGTTTAATTTCTCATGCAGAGTTTCTACCCACACACCTGAAAATACATTTATGGACTTTGAATGCCATTGGAAAGGGTTTTAGGCTGAATCATTATTACAATGCAGACATTTTGGCCTCAAGACAAAAGCAATACAATTATGGCCTCAAGTCTTGGTATCCAGTCATACTCACATGATTCACACCAAATGTGTTCAGCTATATCAAATGTATTTCAAACACTTTGATTATTGACCCCAGACTGATTACAATTCTCAATACAACCAGTAAGTTCTTTGAGATGCCATTTTTCCTGCAAAATTTCTCTATGGACATATGGCCTGTAGACCAGTCAATTAGGTTTAAATCAGTCTATTAAATGACTATGCAATTTTACAAATTTCTAGTATGAATCAAGAAACAGCCAAAATCCTAGTAATCTGCCTCCTCCACACTGGGAATTATGTTTAGCTCAGGGGATATGCATGTCAGATGACATTTCTTTCACCCCCTATAACTACTTTTAATATTCAAGTTTTAATTTAAAAAATACATTTCTTCAAGTGTAAATGCAGTGTTACACTCATTTATATTTTTCAAACATTTCAGATTAGAATTGTGCATATCATGGCATTTTTAGACATTGCCAAGACTGAATCCATATTGACTATCCCTTATACAGAAAGCAAATTGATGACAGGACTGTACAAAATTCACAGTGCATGGAGGTGAAACACTGACAAGTGTACATATATTTTAATTCAGTATGTGTATGTGAAGAAGATAAATTTTCTAGGACTAGCTGCACCCCCAGGTACTTTGAATATTGAATACCCCTTTGCAGTGTCTATGGTAAAGATAACAGTTATTTTTCTAAGATGATGTTCATGACAGTCCAATAATATTTCGTATTGATTGCATTGATATGTAGAGTGTCAATCTTGGTGATCTGGCTATCCTTTTCAAACAGGATAGGTCGTCTCTTCTCCAGGAAGTCGGTACGTAGGTTAAGCACTAGATTGTGCAAATCCATCCCAAGACTTGGGGAATCTCAACTATAGCTAGATGATATTATAACCATAAATTTAACCCTTAGTATGCTGGTATCAAACAATAAAATCATTATCATTCACTTACTGGCGATTATCAATGTCAGTTATAACAACTATCCTGTGATGACTTAGGTAGGTACTGTCGTTGCTACCAAACGGGTGCTTGTATAATGCAATAACGCCCCAGTGTTACTGAATAGACAGACGCTACCACATCTTGTTTCACCCGAAACATGGAAGTTCATTCCAATCTAATCAAATTATAGTCATATCGATAGTACCTAGGCAAGCACACACGAGGATACATAAAAAGATGCTTAATTTCATATCTCTTTCACTGCTATTACTGTGATCACTTCTTGTAGTCTGGTTTCAGCACTGCATAAAAACGACAACAAAAATTCGATTGGTATACGACACAAATCTGAATCACCACAAAGTAGAAAGAAACGTCGACAACAATAAGACATGCATCTGAAATAATGACCGTAACATACCTTTGAATCTGAAATCTACTTAATATAGGCCAAGCCCAATTTCCTGAGATCTAGATGGTACAAATACAACTCGAAACTTCCCCTCGTAACTGTCACGCCCAATGCTTCACATGAGCTACACTGCTGCCATATAATTTGATGAACTTCTCAAGTGATGCAGAAAAAATTGAACAAATCGATAATATTCCTAGAGTAGTCTTATCTGATCCTTCTCGACAGCAACAGCACCCAAAATCATGCACACCGTACATAAATTATAATATATTTGTATAATTTATGCATGAAGTAAACCAACTGGGCGGGCGGACTGAGTTTGTAGCTGGACCGGGAAACTGAAAGTGGGCAATGCCTTTTCATGGAATCATTGCATGTGACGAGACAACTTGACTTTTAGCTTTTAACCTTTTCATTGAACATGACTCTTGCAGAAGTGTTTGAATTTATTTTTATTATTATTATCAGCAAGGCGAAAAGTGAAAAATATTCCAAGCAACTATTTTCTATCACAATTGCTATCATCTTATCTTCGGAGATATAGTTATTATTCATGTGATTACATTATTGAAGGGACATTTTACCTGAGAGAAGTTTTTATACACATTATAAATAGTAAGTAGAACATTACTCCGATCTAGCATTTTCTCTATTGCGGGTTCATTTTTGTATTCTTATTCATCGAGTTTTCAGAGGAACATCTGCTCATTGGTTTTAACTTCTTTTTTACAAAAAGAGCGTAAGAACACTAGCGAAAGGTATGAATTAGTTCGAACAGAAACAATTGTCAGGGAACTCTATGGTCACTCAATGTAATAGCTCTTTATGGATTTTACGAGAAAATGAATTCTATACTTCTGCGGAGGAAATTCATTGATGCGTGCAGAAGAAAATAGAAAGGTACTCATGTGCTTCGATATTAGAGCTCTCATTTGATGCATGGACGATCTGATGTCACGCCGGCAAATGCAGTTGAGTATATAGAAGGACAGTTAAGCCAAGAAGTGCAACTATGGTGAGAAAAAGGTTTTTATATTGACTTAAACTCTCTTCTTCGCCAGAAAATGATCCCAGGAGCGCACCATTTGCTGATTACGTAGTAGAGGTGTATTCAGAGACCAGGTAATAGACAACACGTGCCCAGATCTATTCACTTGAGGATACCCAATGTACAAGGGTGTGTGGACTGTTATATTGCGCAAATGTTTTATTATACGATTGCAGTACCCAAGAGGCATGACACCCTAGGTAGTTAATCGGGGGAGAGACCGTGCTACCATTGACAATGGATACATACAGGGTAAGAATAAGTGTGGGTTACACACCCCTGTCGTTAGAAAACAAAAGAACAAGGCGGATTGCGCCGTTCGTTAATCGTACATTGATATCTGAAATAAAATGAATCTATTTGTGACTTCAAGGACAGAACTCAGAAAAGCAATTATTTACTGTTGTAGCCCATGGATGGTGGCTTGTGAAGGGCAAATGTGCCCCTTTTACTGTAAATCCTCAAATTGCCCCCTCGAAATAGCCCCCCTGGAATAAGCCCAAATGCTAGGACTTCAAAGTGGTAGTATGCCCCCCGTGGAATAAGTCCCCACCAGAGAGGATGATGAAGACCTTGATATAGGTTGATCCTTTAGGTTAGACTGTGCTTTAGATAACATGGAGAAAATGAGTTTTGACACTAGAGTTTCTATGCTGCACATGTCAAATAATTTTATAGGCCCCTTCAAATAAGCCCCCTGGAATAAGCCCCCACCCAAAAGTATAAAAAATAATTAAACCCCTAGGGGACTAATTTGAGGATTTGTTTCATTCCCTTGAGTATTTACAGATTAGTCATAGTTCAAGACAAAAATACTCAACTTTTGTTTAAGTTACAATTTCTTGAGATATTAAATAATGTATTTTGGACTATGTACTGTAATGGTGATGCTAAGAGCCAATAGCTCATGAACTTACATTGTCTAGTGCATATAAGCTAAAGCTGTGGTTGGAACTGTTCAAAAGGAAAGTTCAAGTATTTTTTTATTCTGTTTTGTAGTTGTAGAGTATCCCAATACAGGATGTTCAAAGCTGTTTTCAGACTAGCTCTTGAAAAAAGTGTGCTGAAGTATTATATATTCCATGACATTTCACCATTTGTCTATCTTGTCCAACTGTAACATGTTATCATAGTATGCTATAAAGTTGGGCATTGTTTCTTTTTTGGTTCACAATCTCTGTTTCCATTGCAAAATAATTTATCTCATATATTTCATATAATTAAGTGGTACATAAAAAAGTTTGTTTTATTGACACAAAATAATCATAAGACCTAATCAAAGATTTAGACTTGTATGAAGTTGGCTATTGTAACATTATTTAGTAGGCTTTGTTTATTTGTCTGACATGTAATTTTCCATGTGGCCTTAATCACTCTCAGGCAAAGTGCTGTCTTCTTACACCAAGTTTTTGGTAGATTTTTGTCTGAAGTGGAGTAGTTTAGCCATTCTTGGTTTCATTATTTTTTATGGTTTCTTCATATTCAATTTTGTAGATGCTATTTGAGTTGTTGCACATCATTTGAATTGCCAGGTAGCTGACCATTTTAGATTTAAGATGTGCTTTGGAGGAATTTTCTTAGCCTTAATTGTATATGAATCACTTTTAGAAAAGATCAGCATATGAAGAATGGAGTGAGTTGGAGGAAAGTGCAAAGGACCCTTCAAATTGGATAGTAAGTGGTTCAGATAGCTAGCTGTACTCCAGCTCAGTAATATATTGCTTGGACATGGGTGCATTTTCATTCAAATGTTAATTTGTTTCATTAATGCTAGAACATGATCAAGGGTCCCATATTTAGATAGGAAACATTCCACCTGGTATTTCTGAGAAAGGAAGCATATACTTCATGATTTACTTGAAAGTTGTAAACCCCTGCTTTTGTAGAATTTATGAGAGCATATGACTGGACTTAAATTACAAGTCTATTTTATCAATTACTGCTCTATATTTTTACAGTGGGGTTCCAGTGGAAAAAAGTGGGGGTCAAGGGTCAAGAGGCACAAAAAGTGGTTTAGCCTTGGCCTTTGAACCATGATTCCTATCTGTCATTGTCAGATCATTGCCATTAATAAGGTTGCACATCAAAATCATGTTCTGAACATAAAGGAAATGCAACCCCCAAGATTTTCTCATCAAGTTTGCATGAATCTCAAGGACCACCTTTGGGAAAAATGGAGAGAACTAATGCCCCCATTCACCTATTGCTCCACCACTGCAGATTTATATAGAGCATCTAGAAGCTTAAAGTTTTCTTTTCTTTTTTCATTAACTGTTGTCAGAGTGCTCAAGCCTCTTGCAGCTGGCATGAAACTCACACATTTGAGTCTTTTGTCATTCTCACATGAAAAAAAGACAAAAATCTCACTTGTTCTTGATATTTTGGTAAAAAATGTGAAAACAAGATCTTTGGCATTTTCTACACTTGGGGATGTTTCTGTGTATTGAATTCCACTTAGTCAGACTTCTGTGAATCTGCAGACAAAATCTCACTCATATTTACTTTTGCAACTTGAGGGCTCTGACTGTTGTAGCTATTCCTATATTTTTGAGTAGTTGGTTTTTCACTTGAGGAAAATAAATCTTTAGATTTGAAAGCTCTTCAAACCCAGACATTTTTCCTGAAAATAGTCGTAATCCTAAATATAATCACAAGGAGGATTCAATAGTAGCAAATGTCCAATGCACTTGTGTTGATTTTATTAACATAAATTGAATGATTCATTGATTTGTAACAGTTTAACTTCACAACAACTATAGTACTAATAGTGATGATAAATTAATAGTAATGATGATTTAAAGCAGAAGAGGATGTTAATATATAAATCACGAAAGGAAATATACACTGCTAATAGAGATACTTACTACAGGAAACCTTAGAGCTGAAAACAAAGTAATATTAAAATGAGAATGGTTCTGAATGGTTACTCATTTGGTATGAGACCAGTATAGGTCACATGGCTACTATAAATTTTCCTTTTGTTTCTAAGAATCGTTATTACGTCAGTACTTGATTTCGAGCCCAGTCCCTCCGTGCTTCCCAGGAGGTGCGACAACTACTATGCAAGAGGTCGCATGTTGTGTTCAGGTATCAGTGGCTGTATTGGTTATCATTTAGTTCTAGACATAGAATAAACAGAGCGCCTTTTACGAACTTTGCTGTATCTGCGAAGAAACTGATATTTTCTTGGCAGTGATCGCCAGTCGCTACAGACTTTATGTGACATGGATGTTAGGCCGGAAGTGTTGGAGTTCAGTCGCGTGGGATTGTTTACATTTTGTGTTGCAGTATTAGTGCTAGCTTTGAAATTGCTACATAGCTGTATTTTGCATTTGCTCGGCGTCTTCGGAAGTACTTTCGCCCATATACGTCCGAAATGGAGAGGGAAAGCACTGTTTGTTATTGCCCACCCTGATGATGAATGCATGTTTTTTGGACCGAGTTTACACTATGCTTGTGAACAGATTGGTCCTTCCAATGTTCACATACTTTGCCTGACAAATGGAAATTATTATGGTGGCGGGAAAATACGAGAAAAAGAATTATTTGATAGCTGCTGCTTGTTTGGCTTGAAGAAGAATAATGTTAAAATTGTAGATGATCCATATTTGCAAGATGGGGGCCAAACATGGGACAAGAGAAGAGTTATAGGGGAAATACTTAAATATGTGAATGGATACAATATAGAGACACTTATTACATTTGATAATGAAGGTATTTCAGGTCATCCAAACCATAGAGCAATTTACAATGCCATTTGTGGTAGTGAGCAAATAATGAAGGTCAAGGGGAGAAACTTAGTATGCTATTTTCTTGAAACTGTGAACATATTCCGAAAATATATTTCTGTATTTGACATATTTTATTCCGTGATTCATTGTTATATTGCAAATTTTATGAAAAATGACAGAAAATTGGTTGTGGCTAGAAGTGTGGATGATATAGGAACCACTGGAAATGCCATGAAGAAGCATAAAAGTCAGTTTGTATGGTTTAGGAAGCTGTATATCAGGTTTTCAAGATACTTAATTATGAACACTCTGAAGTGCAAAGACAATCTGTTTCATAAAGAGTAGAAAATGTATTGTACTTGTTATAAACGTTTTATATCATCCTTTGATAATTATCAAGAAGTTTTCAATAGTCATTGAAAGACTGTTGCAAAAGACCATTGACTCATACAAGTGTGTTTTTTGTGCAACTCTTTATAAAGGATAGCTTTGAACTGATCTAGTATATAGAGCTTATCTAAAATTTTTTGCTGCAATTTGTTCTGTTTGATAATTTTGTAAAAGGTTTGAAAATTGTACTTCAAGAAAATGATTGTATGTATAAATAAAGATCAGCTTTAATTTGTCATGCCATGTTGATGCCAGGATTTTATCAGAGTTAATTTCAGAAAATGGAACAAAAAGGTATATGTTAGTTTCATCTATAGTTCCATGTCATACAAACTTTTGTCAGGTAGAGTTTTAGCCACTTTCTTAAATGTTCAGTCAAGTTTATTTGTTATTTTAATGTGCATGGAGCTTTGGCAGGTTAGAGATTTTGCTAGATTATTGACTTAATCATTTGCTTGTTTTGACATCACTAATCAGTGGACATTGCAACAATTAAATATGACTTTTTATATAACTTTGTGCTTAATTTTGTCTATGCAGTGGGTTCCTAGAAGAAATTGTACTGTTGAGAAGGTAATTGTACCAACAAACTGTTTGTTTTGTACATCATGATTGCATAATTGTTGATATAGTTTTTTTGACATTTTGTGTTGAATTCCTTTTTATTTCATTTATGCAACCTTTGTGCAGATGACTGCTGATCAAATGATTTGATTAAGAGTGAAATACTCTAAGTGAATAAGTGAAATACTCCAAGTGAGTAATGAGATGAAATAATCTAAGAAGGGCTCAAGTGCAAATGCCAGCCAACTGTTGTAGATTAGGATTAGAGATTAGGCATAGTTTGACTTTCACAAAGCCTGATAAATGGTTTTATAACCTTGATACTCTAGAGTAGCAAAGAAAGAAAGATGCATGAAATGGATTCTATCTCAAGTGAATTATACAAGAAAAAGCCTTCAAAGAATGGGTTAGTGTGATTTGATACTTTGTAAATCAGTGGCATTCACAGACAAAATATACTTGGGTGCAACACACCCAGCAGAAGCTAGAGGGGCATGGGCAACACCCTTATTGTGAAAAAATGTTTGTTGAATAAATCCAAATTTCTCATATACATGTCCTCACATTTTAATTTTGCAATGGAAGATTTGAATTACTGTTTGTTCTGAATATTTCCACTAAAGAGTCTAGTTTAATTTTATCAATTAGGTCTATTTTGATGCTGAAATTTATTAAACTTTCTAAATAATCTTGAGACATTGACATAAATGTGTTTTCCATGGACTTGACAGAATTAGAAAATCAATCTCTGGGATACCTGGGTTGGACAGGATCAACACAGTTTTTTCTATTTTTGTATGTTGTTGTACAATGAATCAGATGTGAACCCCAGTCCACCCCGTAGGGAAGCCACTGATAAAAATTCTACCCATAAAGTGTCAAGATTTTGGCTTCATTATATGCATAGGACTATTAACAATATGACTCCTATTGTCTCGGCATGTATCATCTCATTTTAAACGTTTGAATATGCCATGTCATATGCAAAGTAAACGAATAAAAGTTAAAATAGGAAAAGTACATTTTCTGATTGTCTGGTACAAAGATTGTATTGTGCAATACCGACTGGTCTGTGAATATTATTCACTATTAGAGTCAACATAAGTGAAGCAAGCTGCAAGCGAAAATTGAAATTCAATGATACAGCCTCTAAAGTAGATGACATTGGTAAGAATACCAAAGTTTCTTTGGAAAACGAGAGCAGTTTAGTTGTCATAACTGACATCAAGGAGCAGAAGCAACAGGAAGAGACTGTAGCAAACGATTGTAATGGCGGGAAAGATTTAACTGTAGGGAAAACAGTAGATGTTTTGGAGCAAACACCACTAGCCACGTCAACACCATGTGTATCAATGGAAAATGGTGAAAATAATGAAGAGAAAGTTAAGGTTTGTTGTAACTATTCCATTTTCTATAGAGGACTTGACAATAATTTTCTTTGAATTATCCTTTTCCCTATGTCAAGTCGTCTCTCTAGAAAACATTTTCCTTACTTGTGAACTGAACTTTTCTACACCTTTTTTGAAAGCGATACCTTTAGATGCTAATTATGATTTTAGGAAGAATTCGGTGTTAAAGACATGATATTTGGCAAACTAAAAGGTTTTGATTGGTGGCCTGGCCTTGTAATTACATACAAAGAAGCATTGCAGCGCCCACCCCTGGAACATTGTCATTGGGTGAGATGGTTTGGTGATCACAAGGTTTCCGAGGTATGTTGATTCAGACATGGTGCTTAATTGTAAAGAAAAAGGAAGACGCTTGCATGTTTTGTAATTCCAACTATATGTTGTATTGTATTGCATTATATTGTATTGTATTGTATTGTATTGTATTGTATTGTATTGTATTGTAGCGTTCATTTATGGCGATCAGAATGATGCAGATGATTTTATTTCATGATCTTTATTGCCAGTTAAAGTTTAAATACGCTGTATGTTGCTACTATAACAGCATGTTTATGCTTTTCAAATTGTATCACAGGTGTGTTATTTTTGGTGTCATATTGTGCATTGAAGACGTGTCATGTACTCTTGTGCTGTCGTTAGTCGCAGTTTTTAGCACGAAGAATCATTAGATATAATCACTTACCCGGTATATAAGTTCCTTAACCCCCGGATTATCAACAGGTTTTGGAGATCTGAAGCCATAGCTGAAGAATGAGCCCCATCATATCTAAGTAGGTAGAGGGCAATGGTCTTAGCTAATAAAAGTAATCTCTTTCTGAACTTCCTTACATTCATCTTGTATCAATTGTAAATTGCCACACAGTATTATGTTCTGTACTAACTGGTGTCCTACAGAGTCCAAAAAATACCCAACCTTCCTCCGGCTGTCAAATCTTCATCATAAACCTTCCTCTTTTAAGACCGTCAAGACTAGCCGAAGTTTTTAAACTCTATTTTGGGTATGTCTCAGAAGCTTTAACTGTAAACGGGCTATGCCTTTCACAATCGATGTCGCATAATATGAAAACTTTTCTGAAACTGGATTGACAATGCAAATCTTAAAACCTTCCTCAAATACGACATAAAGAACAAAATTTTCCTCTGGGTCAGAACCATGGACCCGTGACTTTTTCTGGATTCTGGTGTCCTATTGATGTGATTTGCAAGTTACTCCACAGTGAGCGTTCTTGCCTTTCTCTAAGAGACTTTGGGACACTCCGTAATAACTTTCTATCACTTACTACACCTTTCGGTTGTACTACAAGATATCATAGACCTGTTGTAGTTTTTCTTAAATTCTTCTGTTTTTTGATTTTTTTCCATTCAGTTGTCTTTATTATCGTTTAGTGAAGAATTTTATTGTTCACTGTAAACAGTATTCTGTTTGCTTTGGAGCATGGATTGATCATTATATCATCCGGCATACCTAGCTATATGGAAAATTCATCGCTGCACATTTTACTGAAAAAGAGGGTATTGGGCGGAACCCTTAAGTCAGATTCTGTGACCACCCCTATTAGTTTTGCTTTTAATTTGAGCGACGTCAGTTCGCCACAAACACTGAGTAGTGATCGAAATTGATATTCAAATTGATAGCTCAGTGGAAAGGGGTGGACTTTTGCTACAAAAATCGTGTAAGTACACTTGTAGAGAGTTAGATGGTTTAATCACTTTGAACTTTTACTGTTAATCACTTCACAAAACCGTTTTATCACTGCAAGATAAATTAATATATTATCCAGTCTGGTGCTCCCAATAGTGGTTTATTGGAGGTCATGAATGGTAGGAATAGGAGAGATAACTAACTTGATATTGATTGTTGTTTTAATGTCATTTTCTAGGTCCTTAATACGAATCTAGTGCACTTCATAGACTTCAAAGTGAAGTATACTCCAAATAGGATGAGAGGCATTTACAAAAAGGGTATTAGAGAGGCTCTAGAGGTATGACTTTCTTTTGTTATTTTGAGCATTTATGATGGATAATGTTCATCCGCTGCCTCTTAAATAGTGTTTCGGTACCAAGCAGGCGTCCGCATTTTAGAGCCCTTCATCATGCTGACAGTTGTGTGGAACCTTTTTCCTCATTTTTAGATCTGAACACATGTTAAATTTTGCGACACAGCGCCATGTTTAGCTCTGCTGGTTGGTACTGGATATGTGAATTAGTCACTTAGAATTTTCTTCTTTTTATTCGCTAAGTCTGTGCCTCCCATTTATCATTGTAAGTTCTTCACGTCGACCTACTGCTCCAATTTTAAAAGATTAACCATGAAAATAATTAGGAATGCGTTTCTTATTTATGCCGTAATTTTTACCTAGTTTTGCTAAAATACGAATTAACCTTGAAATTACAATAGTTATAAATTATTCATAACAAGTTTGTTAGCTTTATGAATATTAAGACCCTTTTGTACGTTTCAGTTAGCCGCTAAGAGAGCATCAAAGATTGGTCTACCAGTTGGAGGAACCAAGGAAGCTGAAGAACAGAGATTGGAGGTTTTAATTGATTGGGCCAATAATGCGTTTGAACCATTGGGGATTAATGGATTAATTCCAAATTCCTTAGGTTTGCTTAGATTTGATTTTGGTATTTTCATTCATCTCATGTTTTATATCTTCTTTGATTTCTCAGTGTGGAGCTGAAGACTTCAGCCCGTATTTGGCACAGGGCCGTAACCAGTATGATTTTGTCAGGGGGGCGCAGATAATCTGAGCTTAGCGACTGTCAATCAGCTGGGAGGCCTGGGAGCATTGCACGCCTCCCAGCGGGATTCAGAATGTACTGAATTACATAATTTGGGTTTAAGTCGAACAACTGGGGGAAAGATGAAAAATGTCCTGGTTTTTGAGGAAGGTACAAAGTAGCTTTTCAAAACTCCAGAGGGAGCATGCCCTTAGGCCACCCCCTGGATATGGACCTGATTTGACTTTCAACTTATAATGAATGAAGTTGGTTCAATTTTCAATCGGACTATCATCTTCTATAGGTTCAATGCTCTCGATTCCTTGTTTAAGTGGGTTTAGATAACTTCAAAGAACTCGTTTTCTACTGTACTACAGACATTTCGATATTGAATGGTTCACTACGCATTAGATGCAAAAGCCAGTCAGCTTGATACTTTCCAGTATTGAAATCTCTAGTTTCCAAGACTTAGTACTTAATCCTTTGTTCGTTAAGTTTGTTTTGCCCCTGTCAGTAAAGAGCTCTCCAGGAAGGAAAGTAATATGAGAAAGTATTCTGTAGGAATATGGTTTGACCTTGAGACGAATATGTAGCAAGACATGAAAGAACAAAAACCTGTCATATTGATATGCCGCAATCCAAACAAGAATCCGTAATGTATTAAACCCGATTATGCCCTCTCAAAGAGCTTATTATGTACATCAGCGGCTAAGTATGAAAACTTAGGTGAATTTTATGTTCTGTTGGTTATAGGCTCCGAATTCGTAGTTCATGCGAGCTAATCATTTTATGAGACAGTGCAACACTGGAATGTCTTGTCTGGCTTTGAGTTGCCTGTATTTTTTGTAGCCATTTGTTTATGTAAACCTTAACGCAATGCTCTCTTGTTCTTTCAGAAGACGATGAATCGTCGTCATCCGACGAGGATGAGAATGACAGTAATAATGAGGTTAAAAAGCGAAAACTTGATCATCATAAGCATCATCCTATTAAAGTCTACAGAAATGATGATAAAAACAGGTTTGGACAGCCCATCTCAAACCCAACCCTAGCTGAAGATGTCAAAGGTGATTTATAGCCTTGTGTGGAATTTTCAAAAAGAATAAGCAGTTTTTGCTGTATTTTTTCATGTGTATTAAAATGCATGCTAGAATAGCGATAATTATACGTTGTGCATTTCTACAGTCGAATCTGATTGGGTTGCATTGATGTTAGGCAAGCTTGCCATGTGTTTTTCTTCTTTTTCTTTTTCTATGCTTCAAAATTTAAACAGCTTAGTTCTAAGCGCAGCTTAGAAACTGCTATATCGTCAATTTTTGACGCTCTGTTTTTGATCAACCCAAATGAATTCAGAAGATCCTATGAATGTCAATGAAGCCTGTTCGAAAGGGTTAGGCTATTATTTCCACGGCTGGATAACCATATTTGCACGAGGCTTAGCGATGTTTACGAGCAAACACATATCGAACTTATTAAGGACTGAGGTATATCGCAATAAGTAGAAAGCTTTGTTCAGAAGTGACGAGGAACTGTGTTCATTTTCCTTATAGTGCATAAATCCCGAGTTTGACATAAGCTTGTTTTCTTCGAGGTTTGACTGGTCATTCAGGATTTTTAGTTGTCATCAATAATACTAATGTTTGTTTTTCAATGTCTATTGAATTGCATTACATTGTTTTGACTTCTTTTAGCCCTTTTTGATGACGTTTGCAATGGAAAACGGAGCATTGAGAGTGAGTCTCTTTTGTTCGCCTACATTATGTACAGTTCTTGTGATTGTGAAAATTCTTCACAAATGGACTCGTTATGTTTTAGGCCATGTCCTTGAATCCTTACCCTGAATGCATTACAAGGAATTTTGCTACTTTTTGTATTTCAGGCTTATGTCTCGGTTGTGGAGACACTAAGGTATCAATTCCACATCCATTGTTTGAAGGTGGTTTGTGTGAAGAATGTAAGGTTAGTACCTCGCACATTACTTGCTCGTCTGCTGGTTACAAAATTATCCCTTGATTTCTTATCTGCATGGTTTGATTTGGTTGTTTTGTCTCACATTCACAGGAAGCATTTTGTGAAGGATCTTATTTATTTGATGAGGATGGATCACAAGTAAGGCTTTTATCAGTATCAAACCCTCATAATGTCTCTTGCAAACGCCAAAATTTGTTCGATATGTTAATATTATTTGCCTGCAAACATCAATCGTTTGCTTTGCCTTATCATTCAGTTTCCCTTCTTTGTAAGAAATTTTCAACTCTATCTCTCTACAAGAAACTATTCGAACAAGAAGTTTTCTTATCATAGTGGCATTTTTTGTCCCATGGAAAACTTGCTACTTTATCTGCTCTCCTGTGTATAAATCTTGTTTCTGTTTCGTTTTAGTTTATCTTTGTGACATCCATCGTTTACGTCTGTTTTGTTCGAATTCCATTCCACTTTTTTTGTTACGAAAACATTTACGGCAGCATTTAGACGTTAACTGGATGTTTAATCCCCCGACCCAAAAGGAAAATGCAAGCAATAGACTTTGTTGACCTTGGCCAAATCAAAGAATCAGCTTGCTTTTCTATTATTTTAAAATTTTGTCCTAAATTCCAGAATTATTTTCATGGTTTTGTAGATGTATTGTAGTATTTGCAGTGATGGAAAAGAAGTTCTTATGTGTGATTCCCCTGGTTGCTGCAGGTACTCTTGAATCTCTCATCATTCATGAATTTTGTTTGTATTATATTACTATTTATTTCTCTCATTTTTTTTCTTTTTCAGGCATTTGTGTATATTTAACCAGCCAATAATATTTGTGTTCAGTTCATGCTTTTCTTTACATTTGTAGCTTATTTGACCCTCCATGTTTAGAACAGTGTGCTGTACTTTCTTTAGATCGTTAAATTGACGTCTTGCTCTATACGGCATGTCGGTTTTTCGTTTGTCCCAAGCTATTCCCCTCTTTTCGTATTCTTATTTGCTATAAAGTCTGTTTATTCCTTTAATGCATTAACTTCAGTTTGTCATCTTTTCTGGGCTAGCTAGTTGATAAAGGCAATCCAATTTAGGAACATTTTTTGACGTTTCATATTCACTTCAATAAAAAATTTTGTAGATATGGTGAATAATCGATGATTTTACTATTTAGATCTTATTGTGGTGTTTGCATTGATATGCTATGTGGATCTGGCACAGCAGTGCAGGTTTGTCTCCTTGATTCTAAGTAAATTGTTTATGTATTGCTTTTCCGCAATCTTGGTTTTATCTTCTACTTACTATTCTACTCATCAACTAAAGGCCCATTAATTTGAATAACAGTTTTTATGCAGTTTCTGAAGATAACTGTTTTCCCTATAAGTGACTAAAGATCAATTTGATGAATCGATCGTGCAACCATAAATGAAACTATTTATTGTAGATTTCAGTGCGAGACAATTGGACCTGTTTCTTGTGTTCTGGTGAATCAATTCGCCTTTTAAAGAGAAGAGAAGACTGGCAAGATCGAATCAGAGAGATATTCGTATCTGATGATGAAGATGAATTTGTAATTATACTCTCGTACTATTGTTTGCTCCTCTTTACAGCTTTTAGAAATGTTTCCTGGCATATTTGCTGAGTTACACCTATCCTTAGCTTTATTATCAGCTGCTAGCACTTTTCTCTTTAATTTCTCTAACGTTTTTCGTTCAAATTGCAGCGAACAACTTATAGGTTCTTATCATTAGTATTTTTGTAATGTCCATTCGTCGGGCTTAATTTGTTTTCATAGACACCTAAAATTTTCTCCAAGAGTTTTTGATATAATATAATAGTTATTATACTAAGCTATAATAATTGTTAAAATTATTTTATTTAATTGTTGTATTCAGTTATAATCATGATCAGCTTTGTCATCATTATCTTTACTATTATCATTGCTATTGTCACCACCTTAATAATCGTAATAATTTCATCTTCAGTCACTCACTTCAACAATCAAGCTTTCTCCTTATTAGTAACGTGACACACTTGTAGTATAACTATCCAATCATGTTTTAGCCTTCTTTGACTGTTGTGCCTCCAGTTCCGCTGCATGAGCGAAAGCCAGTCCGAGTGTTATCATTGTTTGATGGTCTAGCCTCTGGTAAGATGATTGAAAATGGTTTTTTGTATAGAAAAATGGCTTGTAATAGAGTTGTACTGTACTGGTCAAAGAGTTAACCCTATTCAGTACTGGATTTTTGAGACCTAAGAAAGCCAAAAAGTTCATATACATTTAATTTTCCGTTTTTTTTCTCCAAGCCAATCATCATTTCTATTTAGTTTTAGTATATTTCCTATGTTCATCTATGTATTCAAATGGTATGTAAGTTAAGAATGCCATCGGCAGCATCAGAAACCCTTCCGTAGAACTAACTCAAAGTAGGAATGCAACATGGAAAACTCAGCCGCACACTGCCATTAATTTCTTGCATCAGAAAATCACAATTGGTTACGCGGTCGGTTCTATGTTTGCAGTTGATTTCTTTTTGCCCCAATGGTATCTGATGAATAGTAGGGTCACTAGAACAAAAGGAAGTTACCAGGTGCTTGTCCAGATAGCAATGGCTGATGATTAATATTTCCGTGAAATTTTTTTAAATATTCTAAAAGGAAGATATAATGCAGCACCTTTGTAGTATGAAATAGTTTGTTAGCCTAATATTTTTTCCTTGAGCGCTTTGGTGACCCCGTTGAATCCCTTCCGCACCAGTCTGCTTCATACTCTTTGATAGCTTCTTAACTGCATTCGAATTTCATTCGAAGGTTTGCTTGTATTAAAGCAGCTAGAGCTCGATGTTGATGTCTACTATGCATCAGAAATCGATGAAAATGCAAACATGGTATGTGATATTCATTCCTTATTCAGCATGTTCTTTATCAAATGGTTCTATATAAAACCCTTTTGATACATACCTACTAGCTGAAGATGAAACGCGTTGCCTCGACACGTTCTTTATCCTAATAAGCATGGTTTAGTCACGTGGTTATGTCTTCTGCTTACATGGCCATACCTTATACGGTTATGTCTTCAATAATTCTGTCAGCGTCGAAATAAAGGAAAAGAAATTTCAATCTAGATCAAGATCGTGTTTTCGTTGTGCCTGTCTTACTGAAGTTTATAATACAGCTGCGTTTCCCCAGAAGCGTTTCAGTTTTGCAAGCTGGGGAAATACAATCAATGTGATTTAATACTAGACCTTTGGCTTAAAAGTTTGGTGATTGAAGAAACTTCCCATCAGATCTTCTAGTTTCCATCGGATCAGTATTAATTGTCATCGAGTCATTGTATACTGAATGCTATATTTGACTGCATCACTCATCATTATCTTCATCGTCATCACTATCGCTAACATTGTCTTTGTACTTTTCATCCAAAATTGTATAAGACAGTCTCCCTTACTTCCTTAGTATCTTTTCTTTTTTCCTCGCATTTCAGCCTTCTGCCGTGTTCCTTTTCTCAACTCACTCGGATATCTATTATCGATTATCCTGTCCATTTCACACCAGCTATCACCAGGCGCGGATTATCTCTCAAATATGGACCTGGATCCCTCTCTGGGGCTCCCTTTTCACCGAGGTGAATCGTATTTCCTCTTTCTAGGGCCACGTTTCTATTTTAAGAGGTGGCTGCAATGCCTTTGAGTTGCGAGACCTATTCAACAGTATTGAACAAATTTAATTAGCTTTAGTCCTTTATGACCGTATTTTTAATTGGGCCCCACTTCAGGGAGCCCACTGGGCGATCGTCCGTTGGCCGGTGGTCTAATCCCCAACTGTCTATCTGACATATTTTGCAAGTACTGATCAAAGTATCATGATATTTTCTATCTGCATGTCTAAACTACTTAGTTTGTGTTTTATTGAAATCATTGAATCCTCCATTTCGAATTTGCTTTTCCATTCAAGTTTGTCATCATTTGAACCCTACTTTCAGGTAACCAAGGTGCAGCACAATGGTTGTATTAAATGTCTAGGAGATGTTAGATTGATTACTGAAAAAATGGTATGAGTGATAATTTCATTGTGTTTTACATCTCCATGGATCAGGTTTTGACATGTAGTGTTAGGTTAATAACGAACTTGCAATGCTATTATGTGAATACACTACCAGAAGCTGCACCAGCCGCCACAGATTGGGGGGGGGGGAGACTTAAGGGGATCATGACCACTTATGGACCGCATCCTTTGGTGGGCACGCACTTCAATACAGCAGCATGAAGTAATTTTTTAAGCAAATCTTTAGACTTCAAATGACAATTTCTAGCACTATGAGAAAGATTAGGAAAGTCAGACGTTCCGTAGTTTTCAAGTTCTTGAAATGAATGATGATATATGGAGGTAGAGTTTGTGGATTAGGTAGTGAAGTTTGGAAAATATGTGAGTGGATAGAACTTCTAGTTGTTGGCATATGTCTGAGTGGATCACAAATAATATTCCTGATTTTCAGAGGATAATGTCCGTTAAGGTATTGATAAGAATAGAAAGGTCTACAACTAAACGACACTGAAAAAGAGACTAGATAGATCTGGTGAGGTTTAGATTGTTAATCAGAAAAATGGTTTTGGACTGGGCTTTATCGAGAAGACAGAGGAAGCACCAGATCAGGCATGGGAGCAATGCTGCAGAGAATGACAAATTTGGGATTCGTAAATAGTCAATTGCTAAGAAGATGAGAAAATGCGACGGGCTCTGGAAATGAAACAAAGTTTTCAAGGTGCGTGTTTATCGATGCAACGAACGTTTGATTTCCTAGTGAGATTGTACGAAACAGGAGGACCCAGTTTTGCGAAAAGATCGAAAAGTCCAGTTCAGTATCACTCATGAAAACAAGTAGAAAATCAGGTTGAGGTTTACGTGAAATGACAACCTGTGTGGTCTTTCATGGAGTGAATAAAAAAAAAGTTTTCCTTCTCGCACTTCTTCATATTTGTCAAATCATTGGTTAGAACTGAAGCTTAGTTGCCTCTGTAGGGTGCAATGTTAGTGCAGGCCAGGTGTTGTGAATCTGGTGAAAAAGATGAGCTTAGATAAGTATCATAAGTGAAGGAGTAAGTACTAGAAGATGTAGAGAAAGGCAGGTCATTTATGAAGAGAATAAATAGCACAGGAGGGATGACAGAGCCCCGAGATATACCAGTGATGATTGAGAGAGGATTAGAAAGGAAGCCATCAACTCTAACTGTAATAGAATTGTCAGAGAGAAAGCTACCAATCAATTTAATGAGGTTGTGGTTGAGACCAAACGTTGGTATTTAGTGAGAAACCCCTTGTGCCAGACTCAATGGAAGGCTGTAGAAATATTGGCAGAGATCATTCTGTTATTATCGCAGGGTTCTAGAGCAGAGGACCAAACAAGAACTTCATAAGCTAGAAGGTCACTAGTAGACCTGGCTTTTCGAAGATTATACTTGTGACTAGAAAGAAGATTGTTTCTAGGAATCCTCAGCCCCCCCCCCACCCCCATGGCACCACCACTGTAGTCTACTCTAGTCTACTATTATTGCATCTTTTCCAAGTTATCAGTGTTAGATTTGTGTTTGCTCTCCAATGTTACCCTATTGCTACTACAAATTGTCGTTATTTGCATGTTAGAAACCTTGTTTATTTTCAATTTTTAATACGAACTGATATTTTATAAAACGATGTTGTTTAGATTGAGGAGATTGGTCCATTTGATGTTGTTCTTGGTGGCAGTCCGTGCAATGATCTGTCAATCGCAAACCCAGCTAGAAAAGGCATATATGGTATTATGTCAATTTCATAACGCTATGTCATTTATAACGATATTTTTCCGTGTCATTAATATTAGACGCATCTATAGTATAGCACATTTACAATTTTTCTGAATTTATATTTGATTTTCTTTTTAATAAAATATTAATGACTGAGGTTTGGTAATTGTTATGGTGGACATGCACAACTGAAATGCCATTTTACTAGAGAAAACGATATGTAAGGGAGAAAGTGGACAGATGTGCCATTTTAAAGACATAGATATTTAGGTAGAGTCATATTCCTTGAAATCGAAAGAACACATAAAACATGCATTCATAATACATGTATTATTATGTATATTAAGCACCATAACTTTCATACTTTTCTTTTGCTCACTGAAGCCATGATGCTACATATATAATAAATAGCTTTAGAAAATTGAAAAATGTGCCGTTAAAAATTTTCTGCAATTTTAAAAGCACTACAGATGGTTTGACAAGGATGGCCCCAGTGTCCCTAGATTTACATCTAGTGGCATCATTATCGTTTTGAGACATATGTTAAAAGTTGCTCCAACATCCAACATCAACTCAATACCTTGTCTTGCAGCTGTTCATTTCAATAGCAAAAGAATTTCACATGGTGATAGTAGTATTTCAATGCTGTACCAATAGCTAGAGATATTTTTCCTATAGTACAAAATAGCTACAGACTATTCGCGTATTTTCGGCTGAGATATTTTTTGGTGCGCTAAAAATGTATTTTTGTTCGATGCTCATGAGAGTATATAACGTCAGATAATGACCAAAAGGTGAACGGGAAAATATAACCAGAAACGAACATATACTCTTGATGTTTGAATTTTGGAATAAAAAGTACTTTAAATATTCTAAATACGTTTCACGTTTTTCTTAAAGTATTTGACATTCTGAACTTATAAATTGTAGTAGTCATTTGTCGTTTGTTAACTTCTCTTAACAATCCCGATCTTTTTCAGAGGGGTCTGGTCGCTTGTTCTTTGAATTTTTCCGTATCATGATGTACTGCAAACCAAATCATGGCTCAGACAGGCCATTTTTCTGGTTGTTCGAGAATGTAGTTGGAATGCGTCATGAGGACAAAAAAGTCATATCAAGATTTTTGCAATCCAATCCAGTTATGATTGATGCCAAAGATGTCTCTGCGCAGCACCGTGCAAGATACTTCTGGGGTAACATTCCTGGGATGAGCAGGTAAATGTTTGCTAGTGCAATTTTCCTCGTTCTTTTGCTATAAGTTTTCTGGGATGTTCTCCACGATTTTCATACTATATTTTGAGCAGTGTTTATGTCAGCTCTGAAAATTTGGAGGGGGAACAGCAGCAATGAAGAAGGGCGGGTCAGGAAAATTTTGGGACCACACCTTTTATTTTCATGGAAAATGTCCTTTCTGAGTTAGAGATATGCCCATTCTAGAGAGAAGGAAACTGAAAATATTGATATGCGTGTAGGAAACTTCAATAGCTTTTTGAGATTTTTGGATGAATATAACTTGGCATAGTTTTAACAAAGTGGAAGGTATTTACCCCTTTCTTATACTCACCATGGCACTGCCACTCATCTCCTCTGAATATTGCTTATAGAAGTGTATGTTGGCAGCCCTGGATTATCAAATCTCGTCAACTTTCAGTCTTGCCTACTCTTTTGAAGCTTTATTTGAAGATTGTTAATCATAATGTACAAAATATAGATTTAGTTTAAGTCTTCACTGAAATACCAACGCACTATTATCATTGTGTAAACTTTTACCAACAAGGCATAAAATTACTGACAAGGCACAATATTACCAACAAGGCATACAATTACCAACAGCTTCTGCAGAAAATGGGGAGTGTGACATCCCCCACACCTCTTACTTTGGCATGTTACTGATCCTGACCTCTCATCTTGGTCAGTCAGGCAAACAGTTTACAGTCTCCCTAAATATTGAGTCCTCCTATACCTAGGATCATTGCATCATCTTTTTTATGCACACTGTGTAGACATATGTATTCAGTGGTCAAGTGGTTATATTTTCTGTCATACATCTAAAGACCACTGATTTAAGAAATACCCTAACATGTGCTCTGTGTATACTCAACTGTCCAGCAGCAGCTAATGGGTACCTGATGGCAAGATGGGGAAACAAAAGGGAATGGTCCCCAAGCTAATGAAGCCATTGATCCATGATAGCAGTTTTAGCAGTAAGATTTTAGTAAGATGCAAACAGTGAATATATGTCATCACAGACTGAGGCTGTCTTCTTTACAACTAAGACTAATAGAACAAAAAACAACTACAATCAATTTAATACAAGATTTTCTGGCAATTACTGTGAAAATAGACGTGCAATCACTGAGCCCACACTACAGGTGTCACTTATACTTGCCTTATTGAATATATAATGGCTTTTCTTCTGTAGCTGACTCAAATATCTCAACATTGGAATGATTGTATCACTAGAACAACTGAAACAATTCAATAAAGTTCAGAGCTGCATCCAGGGTTGATCTCTTCCTATTTTTATTAATTATATTGAGAGAACAGTCCCACATACAAAAACTTATCAAACCTAATGCATTGCAGATGAGATCTGTGATATACATAGTTTCCTTTCTTTTGTCAGGTGCTCAGAGATTCCTCCATTATTTCATATAATAAAAGCAATATAAAATTGTATACCCAAAGGAGTAGAATTTAAAGATGCCCCACCAAGTTCCATCTGAATGTGTGTAGTGTGCTAGAGAGGGTATATTCTTATGATTGATCTGTTCCACAATATTCAAGCATTGCTATAAATTCTGTAATATTCTAGTTGTAATAGATCTATAAAATTACTTTTGTAGGCAAGCTTGCCCTCTCCCTACTGATAAATTGTACCTTCAAGATTGCCTTGAACCAAATAGTGGTCGTATTGCAAGGGTAAGTTAGTACAGTTATATTCTTCAAATGTATTCCAGCCTTGTACATTCAGTTTTTGTATCATATTGATTTTATTGCTATGTGAGTGGGAGATGTTAACAATGCATGTTGAAAATCAACATGAAAGTGTCTGTGATGTAACATAAGCTTTTTTGATTTTTGAAGCAACACAAAAACAGTAAACTTAATGTAGGAGGAAGAAATCTGAGTATATATCAATAGAGGCGTCATAGCAACAGGATCATGTTGCAAAGAAAGGATGCTACAGAGAAGATATTGAGGGCATAAGAAACTCAAGAACATAATGTTACAGTTACAGATAATTTATTTTTGAGGACAATGGACATTTCTTTTTAGTTTTTGTTCTGTCATTTGTCTTTATTGCATTTTTTCTTTTCATGTACACCTTTTGTTGTGTTTCTATATGTTATTCTTTTATGTTTACTTGATGTTTTCAATATCAAAGGGTTGTTTTTGTGATGTTTTTTAAGGCACATTTTGATGCTTGCTAGATATCAAGCACAGATTTTTTCAAAAACTTCAAGTGACTTAACTTCATTGTCATTTATTATTTATCATAAATTCCTTGCAATTTACAAGTGTTTTGATGTGCTTGATATCTGCATAAAGACGGATGTTTCCACTGCACATAGACATAGATAAAGCTTATAGAAACAGCAGGATATTATGGAAACTATCTTATATGGAAAATTGTGCATTTTTAAGTACAAGTTCAAGCAGATTTACTGTATTACTTTTATACATATTCATATTTTATATATTAAATTTTGTTGATTTAAAGGATTTATTTGTTTAGTTTAACAAGGTACGGACAATTACAACAAAATCAAACAGTTTGAAGCAAACAAAAGAGGCTGTAATGCCAGTTGAGGAAGTGAAAGATGACACAGCATCAAAGGGAGATGTCCTCTGGTGTACAGAAGTTGAAAGGTACATAGCACATCTTCATTCCTTAATATCAATTCCTAGTGCCAGCCATGTGCCATAAATTCCAAAGATTTTTGAGAAATATTTTTCTCCATGCTAGGTAGTCACCAATAGTTAAAATCCATTACATTTATATTTATCTCTTTACAAAGTATGTGTCATGAGTTATATATTATTTTCTACTTGTCTGGGAAAATAGTCTGTGTCCCATATGCTGATCCATTTTGTTAAAGTTCTTATGTTGAACTTGATTTCAAGGTTATTTGGGTTCCCTGAGCATTACACTGATATTGGGAACATGGGAAGATGTCATAGACAAAAACTTCTTGGAAGTGCATGGAGCATTCCAGTCCTTCGTCATATAATGGCTCCTCTAAAAGACTATTTCAGATGTTCAAGGGGGCAGACTAAGTCATAAGGATCATTACTTGGTAGGACACATTTTAATCAAATTTATGTTAAACATTAGTTTGTTTGTTGTTTATTTCATGTTTAGTTTACTAGATATTTAATCTTGTTATTAAGTCCTAAGCAAGCTGGACCTTGAAGACACTTACAATCATAACATCTAGAGCTTCAACAACTGATATTGAAAGGGATTTTTTATAGACAGTACTTATTTAGATTGAACCTTTTATAAACGTAGAAAAGCCATTTCTGTCAATAATTAGACTTTTATAGGTTTTTATGCAATAGGTGTACTTTTTTAATCAATAGTCCAAATGGACTTAGAAGTTAAACTACTTTCAGAGTAGCTGATTGATTATTCCTGTTGGTTTTTAGATGATTTTTCTATTTTTACCATCTCTCTTGGTCTTTTATATGGTTATGCTTACCATATTCCAGATTTACGTCTTCACTAAAGCTCAAAAAAGCGGATACATTCTTTAAGCATACTGAAGAGCTTTTTTCATCCAACACTCATCAGAGTATGAAACATTAGATTATGACCAAAAGGTGAAGCGAAATATCTATCCAGATTTGAATACACATGATATGATGACTCAAGTGTCTAGTCAGCCCTATAATGCATTATTCATCATATCATGTGCATCTGCATCTGGCTATATATTTCAGTTCACCTTTGATCATTAGCCATTATTTCATGCTCTGACAAGTGTCAGACAAAAAAGCTTTTCAGTATGTTTAAGAATGCTCCCACATTTTTGAGCTATAGTGAAGGTCTATAGTACCAACAAATTATTCCTGTCAATGCCTATGCTGTCCAGCCAATTAATTTAATATTTATGACCTGAAGGAGTTCTGTGATTTAACTACACACCTCCTTAGTTATGTAAACATGATATTGTCTTAAGTTACTTGTGTAGAAAGATCACTCAACAAATAAAAAAGATACATGAATTCACAGCTTTGTCAAATTTGGATGGAAAAATAAATAAATGTTATTAATTACATCAAAAATACATGGTTTTTAACAATATTCATTGGAAAGAGGTAATTACAAACACAACACGACTTCTGGGTTACAAATTTGTACAAGTCTGTTTATGGAATATGGTGTGACCTAATAGAATGTCCGATTCTGTTGTAGCATTAGCAGAAAATTCTACTAAGGAATCAAACACTAGTTACTCTCTTGATATGATTGTCAATGAGTTGGCAGACTTTGCTGTAGGCACTTTTTTTGAGATGTAGGTAATCTAGCATATCAGCTGGTGATATTAGACCTTGGGAATTCACAAATCCTGGGTCTGCATTAAGAAAGGATGTATTTGGAATGGCTGTTACCACTCTTTCAAGAGCAATGTTGACTTCAAGATGCTTCTCTCTCAATTTGTTTGGCTTTTGTCCTCTTGGGAAAAGGCCCTGATAACAAAAGATTACCACAAAGCAGAAATAGTTATATCACAGTACAAATGATAATACTGTTGGCATTCAATAACTCAAACATTGGTACTTTGGTACTTCAAGCAAACTTTCAATTCCCCTCATTTAGGTTTCATACAGATATACAGTCTGATTACTGGAAACACTCAATAACTTTAATTATCCAAAGTTTAAGTGGAAGATAATGGAATTTCATTTGCTACACTTACCATTATGACAATCTTTGATTCTGGCCTTTTTTCATATATTGTCCATGCAATGGTTTCTAATCCATCAACAATCTCATCCACACTGCTGTGGTAATTATTTGTACCCACTAAAATAACAAACACCTAAAATTAAACCATAGAGTATTAAATCAAGGGAAAGAACAACAGATAGCAGTTATGAAATGTTTACTAGTCATGCTGCTTAAAATATTGGGATCAGGTTTCTATCATATATTGAAATTTTTCTTTCCAAGCATTGTTTATGTAGATGAGTAAACATCCTTTGGTGCAGAAAAACCTCTGATATATAGCTATCTATTTGCATTGGAACAGTTGTATGCCTAATCAATCTCTCACATCATAATTTCACTTTAAAATTCTCACTCCAGCTTACATGCGATAACATCTGTTAGCATATAGTTACAGACCACTTTTTTATAGCCATTCTTCTGAATTTTCTGATTCTATATGAGGATTGAAATAATCTTATCATCTCTAAAGAAACAAGAAGTAGAAGCTTATCAAAAGAAATTCACTACTCCCATATGATAGTTATATGGCACAGCTAGTGCTGGTGTTACTACATAATTATGGAAAATATGCTTGAATATCAGAAGCAGCACTCTTTGAAAGTGGTTTCTTGGATGGGGGTGAATTCTTAGTATAATAGTATACCTTAGGGTTCAGAGCATCAAGTTCTCCATTTTCAAGTCTCCACAGGACATTCTCAGTCGTATCTCCTCCTATCCCAAAATTAACTGCATTCATTGGCTTGAAGTATTGATCCCAAGCCTGAAGTAAAGAACATGAAAACCCAGGTATACTACATACACACTTTATGTAAATATGCATTGTGGCAATCAAAACATTGGATTTATGTAAAATGTGTCATTTTGTAGTTACTTTCAAAGTTAATGATGAATTGCAAGATAGAATGGAAAGCTGATGAAATATTCCATAAGTAGAATTAGAAAAGTCTCATAAAAACCTATTTATAATGCTAAGAAATTTTGCTATATAGTATTTCACAAGAACCTGGTATAATCTCTATAGTACCTATTTACTAATATATTTCCAATAGGCTGGGAATATTCAAAGGTAATTATCACCTACTTGTGTATCCTGCATCTGAAATATCATTGAGTCTCCAATAAAGACAATATTTGGCTTCAGAAGTTTACCATCTTCTATATATCTTGCATGCTAATAAGTTGATAAAATCTGCTTTAAATCATGAGTTTTAGCATCCTGGTGATTTGTACATTTAAATCATAATGTGGAATATGACATCACAAAAGACGTAAATAATGTCTGTCATTAGCTGCTTGACATATACAATAAACCATTGTACTTAGGCTTTTGATATAAAATGAAATTGAAATTGAAATAAAATCAACTTCCAGAAAATTTTCTAGAGTTTTCCCATCTAGAATATATACAAAATTCTTTGCACACACCACAACATGGTAATTATTTGTTCTGAGATAAGTTTTCAATACTAATTCCATAACCCATATGTGCCAAAATTTTCCTGCACCAGAATCAAAGTATGCAGACTGGGAGGCAACATAACACCCATTGGCAAAAAATTCTAGATATCAAATCCAGAAGGAAAACACCTGTTTTGAATTTGCATTAATAATGGCTTTTCTGATTGATTAAATAAGCAGGATTAGTTATGTAAAGCCAATGAAAAAGCATGTATCAACTGCATATGGAAGCAGTCATGCAGAGATGTCATCAAGTAAGAAATGCTATCAATCTGGTAGCAATGAACAAAGCAAGAAAATCTTACCAGACTGCACCTCTCAGATTGGCATAAAATGCAATGACTCAGATTCACTAAGATGGCGATGTTGTAATGAAATGTAAAAGTGCAAGTTATGAAAATGCCGACAGTACTGACATCTTCAAAAATCCAAATGCTGATGGTGGAATTCAGTGAACTTCTTGGGAACTATAGCCCCCAAAAACCCCTTTTAGTGCCATCCCTGTAGTCAAAGTGAGGCAGGGAAAGTATCCACGCACACCACAAAAAATGCAGCCAGTGTTACTCATAGTAAAGAAAAATAGTTCATTGTAACTTTAATAAGTAATCTTGCATTGCCCACCCAGTTAGAACATTTTGTGGCCTTTACCCCTCAACAAATTGTAAGCTGAAAGTATACTTTTACCTAAAACCTTACAAAACTTATAGTCTGATGCAAAACAACCTGAATATCGACGTTTATCACATGTGCATTACTAATTCCATCATTCTTTTTCTTTTTAGTTCTAGAATAGACCATCATCATCATCACTATACGGTTAGGTTGTTGAGACGATCTGCCATGGCACCCCTACAGAATCTCCTCCAATTTTCTCTATCTTCTGCCTCTCTGACAATCCTTGCAATGCTGATCCCAGCTAAGTCTTTAATGTTGTCTACAAATCTCATTTTGGGCCTTCCATGTTTTCGCTTTCCAAAAACCATCCCCATCATAAGATCAAATCCCAGCCCTTTATTTCTAATCACATGACCAATAAATGAGAGCTTCCGTCTATTGATATCTTTTAGTACAGGCACACCGGAGCCGGGGGGCTGGGGGGGTGCAGCCCCCCACTTTTTTGCTCATGTATCATGTCAAGATTGAGGCATTCGATCCAAATAGAAAGTATATCCGTTTATCCGTGTTAAAGTTCACTCACCTTTAAAAAGTACCAGTGCCGGAGTCATCAGGACCTATTGGAGGTAAATAACCCAAGTTTTTTTCAAAAGGTGATGCTTTAGACTGGTCCAAAAGTCTCATAAACATGTAAAGTCAGGGAAGAGGTCTGTGTTCTTGGTCGCCTAGCGTTTAACATGATCTCGTTGCTCTGAAAACGTGTGTCTCTATCATTTTACCTGACCTGGCCACAACTGTTATAGAGTAGCAACAAGGTCTATTCAATTTTCTCACCAACACTTCAATGATTTTATCTGCCGTTTTCTACCCAGATAGGATGCATATCTATATTCAAGCAGGGCGTTTCCCACTGAATTATAGCGTGTGGATTGCAAAATTTTTCAGGGGCTCCGCCCCTGACCCCAGTTTTCCGTCCTGCCATATGGACTTGCAACTCATCCCCAGCCCCATCCCCCCCACTCAAAAATATGTTCCGGCGTCCCTGTAGTAGACATAGTTTTTGTCCAGGCTTGCCAACAACCCATTCATTTGTACGCATCTCTACCCATTTGACGCGAAGAAGCAGAGGATATAAGCCCATAGCACAAAACCGTTGATTCTTTTACGGTATCTCTAAATTAAGACAAGGAGTTTGCCTAGAATCTAGATGGTGCAGTTGGAGAAACTCTCTGGAAACCCAGACCTCCATCCTTCCTATCCGTTACTTCCTCCCAACTTTTCAGAGCTCGCATCATTACTGGTACCCATATTGTAAGAAGTGAACTAAAATAAGCATCTTGCAGCTCGCAAGAGCTATTAACTGTTACTATAGCTGACAGGAAGATTGTAAAGCTAATAAAATATTAGCATTACCATACTCATCCATCTTCCATCCCCTTGAACATCTTTCACGGGCAATGCTTTACAGGATAAATTCATCTCATTTACTTTTTCTTGTATAGGCCTAACCTATTTTTCAACTTGTTCAACCGTGCTCATAGCTTTTCTTTTAGCCTCAAGCTGGTGGTGTCTCGTCTTCACGTAATAAGTTCCCATGACGACCTATTTACTTTCAGTTGTGGCGTTCCTATGGCGAACTCTGTGACATAAATCGAGCTCATAAAACTACGGCTTTAAGCGCAATTGTGTCGACGAATTATTGTTGTCAATCAGTCGCATTTGATCAATCATTGTTGATTTGGAACTTTGGTTTGGACCATAGTAGTGAAAGGTTGCACGAGAAGTTATTTTTGTTTTCTTTCTGTACTTGATAAGCTGACAATTGTTATTGAATATGGCAGTACAATATGCACCAACAAAGTTAAAAGTGCCCCCGGGATTCCAAAATCTTCTCGAAGGATTAGCAAGAGAAGTGCTAAGGGAGCAACCTGAAAACATTATAGAATTTTCAGCGAATTATTTCAAGAGTCAACTGGCCATTCGAAATGGTAAGAGACATTTCATCACAGCCTCTATATACTCCTCCTACTTGTACTATACTAATTTAACATGTTGTTGTAACAACTGCAATAATAAAGGTTTTGTTGATGTAAGAGAAACATGAAGCAAAGTTGTGATAAATGATAAGTAAAGTTGTGAGCAAAATACTGTGGCCAAGGGTAGCATATATACAGTGTATGCAGTGGTTGTTTGTTGACCTATGGTTTATGGAATTGTGAAATATTACCCTCAGGATCTATACAGTAGGCAGTGCAACACAGTAAAGTGGTAGTACTGCACTGCAACCCAACCTATTATCTGTCAGTGTTTTTGCTTACAATTGTTAGATTTTATGTATAGAACGCTTAAAATGCTTTATTTATTAGTTATACTGTAGCATTATTAAAGGTATCAATTGTTATTACATTTATTTGTTAATACAGGTCAGTTGAAATGGCAGCACACATTTCAATTGACTTGCATTAACAAGTAAATTTAATAACAATTGATATGTTTAACATTGATATAGTATAACTAAATAGTAAAGCATTTTATCACTGTTTTTAATCTATTACTGATTGTAGCAGCCTTTTACACTTATTAATTGTACCAGGAAGAATGAAATAGTATAATAATCTGGATCAATTCTAACAATACATAGCTAACTTGGACTGCTATACTGAAATTGGGTGCAGAATTTGGAGATATGCAGATATGGAGTAAGTCAAGATTCTGTCAGGTTTATGTGTAAATACAATTCTTTAATCTTTCTATTTATAAAATATTTACAAAAAGATCTTCATGTCATTAGTCATAGTTTTCACTCTAGTGCTTAGATGTATCAGGGGCCATTACCATATGGGTTCTGCTATAGTTAATAGTGCAAGAACTTCATGATTATTTTCATATCTGAACACTCTTTTATAATTTCACTCATTTTCTATCTTAATTCTAAATCACTTTTGGTAAGCATACCTCTTCAATTTTGTGCATATATTTCCTAAACCAAGATTGAACAAGTCTGTATCATCAGGAACACCAGAGCATATTTTTGAATGCAGGGCTGAGGGATGAGTTGCAGGTACACATGGGAGTATGCAGCAATAGTGGAAGTAGGGAGGCAGTAAGGGTTAGGGGTAGAGCCCTTGGAAAATTTTACAATCTATGCCCTATACTTCAGCAGGAAACACCCTGTTTGAGTATAGATATGCATCCTGCCTGGTAGAAAATGACAGATAAAAGCATTGAAGGTTTTGTGAGAAAATTAAATAGACCTCTTAGCTACTCTATAAAGATTGTTGCCAGATCAGGTAAAATGATAGGAACATACAATTTCAGAGCAATGAGATCACGTTAAGCACTAAGTGACCAAGAACACAGAAGCCTTCCCTGACTTTACATGTTAGTGAGATTTTTGGATGAGTCTATAGCACCAAGTTTTGAAAAAACTTGAGTCATTTACCTCCAACAGGCTCTGATGACTCTGCCACTTGTACTTTTTGAAGGTGAATGAACTTTAACAAAGAAAAAGTAGATCTAGTTTCTATTTGGGTCAGATTCCTCAATCTTGACATCATAAATTAGATGAAAAGTGGAGGGGCTGCAGCCCCCCAGCCCCCTTGGCTCCAGCATGCCTGGTCATATAATGGACAGCTAAGTTACATTTGTGCTTAGCATATGTAAAGTATAGTATTCTGCTATATTCAAGATGTGACAGACAGCAGATACAATATACTTGTTGAATTCTCATACATCAACCTGGGTAAAGAACAAGGTTTACCCATGTGCTATACATAACAGCCATGTTGCAAACCAGGTTTAGAAGCAACAATAGTTGAAATAACAATTGGATTACACCTTTTTTTATAAGAAAAAAGTTTATAAGAAAATGAGGCTCAAATGGCCAAAATCTTAAGAAAATCCTAAGAAAATCACAAGGCTCGAGTTCAAGAAATGCTAGGAAAATCACAGTTCATCTTCTTTATATGCCAGAAATTGATATTGGCTCATTTTTGCAAACTCTCGTACAAAGATCAAGACTTATGGTGGCCCAACAAATACAGAGTAGCCTGTTTCAGCCATTTTATTCCTGCAAAAGTTAAGAAAATCTTGAGAAAATCTCAGCCTCAAATTCGTGAAAAGTTAAGAAAATTGAGCCTTAGGAAAAAAGTGTTTTTCTTATAAAAAAAAGGTGTATGATAACACCAGTGGTTCTATTAAATTTGACCATTCACATTCCTGACCAAGAAGTCTGCCTTTCCATGTCATTATAGCATTCTGTGGACTTTCTTGATATTGTAGTGAAAATTCAAGAGAGCTTATATTGTGTGGCCTATATTACCATAAGGAGGATTTTGGAGTTTAAACCCATGGGATCCTAATTCTTTGGACGTTTAAGCTGCTGGATTATGCATTGGCTTTATGTGATGTTTTGCCCTTTTTTATGAAATAAGCTATTTAATCCTGGCTATAGTCAGATATCAATGCAGTCTGTCAGGAAATCTTATCATTTAAACAATAATTTCCCCTAAAAGCACCAAAACTGATTTATATGCTGCCTAGCTAAATTGCAATGCCAGGGCCTATGACAAATTATTTTCTCTGGTAATTCCTTGATGATGGGTGGTATTTTTTCAAAAGTAACAAACTTGGCTAGGGCAGAAGCAGTGGAGTCACGTGGCACCAAAGTCAATACTTGTGGTAACTCCTTTGTAAATATAATTATTCAGAGCAGTTGATCATAGCGCAATGATGGACTTTTTGTTTTTAAAGCTTTTCTTGTGACCAATTCAGTATGTGATCATTAAGAGATTATGTAGTTATTTATTTTTACCTTCCACAAATTGATAACTCTAGCATTACAATTGTTAGAGCAAGCTATACTTGCCACATTAACAGTAATCACTCACTAGTTGTGCTTTATTCATGAATTGTAGACAAGTAGCTGTAATCAAACTACTTTTGCCATGGGTCAATTTTTTTTAAAGTTTATTCTAATTATTGCCCCCTAGCACAATTCAAACAAAAATTTTGAACTTTTCTTTTGGAATGTTTTTACCATTATACCATTGCTACCTTGTCAGAAAATTTACCTTGCTTTTAGCTCACTCCTCTTCAAAAGTATGATTTGCACTACACCCCTGTATTGAACTGAAAGCAGTGCAAATGTTTCAATTTACACAAGTGTTAAAGCAACCAGCAGGTTAATCGACAATTTTAATTTGATAGCAAGTGAAAAAGACTTATTCTAATGAGATGTGAATTTTATAGTTGGCTAGATTATTCCTAAAAATGTCCAGGATGCTCATCAAATATATTTTCTTTGTAGAACATTAGTCATAAAAATTTTCACCATATAAATAAGACTTTGGCTTCACCGAGAAACTGTCAGACAGTCGTTTAGAACTTCGTTGTGACCACATTTTGTCATGGGCTTATAGAACAGGGTACTACCGGTATCCTAAGAGGCAGGACATGCAATTTTCTAAGTATTCTACATGATATTCGATCCCATAGGTACTGACTAATGGGGGTTTCGAGGGTTGAGCCATCCATCCGATAAGTTCTTAATTATTTTTAACTCAGTTCAAGAGGTCACCATGATAGTGTTGACGATGACAATGATGACAAAGTTGAGGATAATCAGGCACCGCGGAACAGGGGGGCTGGGGGGCTATAGTCCCCACTTTTTTCGAAAATAAACAATAATGTTTTAAAGAGGTCAAAAGAATTCGCTAATGATTGATTACTGTAGTTTTTCGGGTACTCAAAAGCGGCATCTGAATTGAGCACTAGTATTGTGCTGCAGGGATTACGTTTTTGTTAAATCGTGACGTCAATAATAGAGTAATTTAGTCACTTCGCTAAATTTTAGCCCCCCCCCCCCCCCCACTTTCAGACTGCTCCGCGGTCTCTGATAATATTATTTTAATTGACTTGATTGCAAGGATGCTCATTGCTTACTTCTGATCTCGTATTTGAGTTTCTTTATTTTCGAGACTCTTCAAAGAGAAAATTTTCATCGCCGAAAATGTTCATCTTTTTTTAAATTTCGTTGAAGACACTTTCGATATATATTCACGATGAATTTTTTTGTAGTCCATGTAATAAGGTTCTACAATCATGTTCTTTTGGCATTGTGCATCATCCTTTTCGACCATGGCGATAAACTTGAACGTCATTCTCCACAGCATATTGGAAATTGTCTGTATTCCTTAGAATCAATCATACAGTAATATTAACTACTCTTAATTACTTTGTTAAGATCGTGCTGAAAGGCATTTGTAAGAACGACCTTAAAGCTACAAAATGTTGCTTCTTCATGACCACACTTTTAATAAGGCTTATAGTTATTTGAGAAATAGCTTACAACAATGTCTCTGTCGCTTAACAACTGTAATCTGCAATGAATGGCAAAGCCACAGCTTTAGTTTTTACTTCATTACGTAGAAACTGGGAAAGATGATGCTAAGAAAGGAGCAGACATGGAAAAACTGGAGCGTGAAGAGGAAATAGACATTGATTTGAATGACCCCTCAACTGAAGATGCTGCAACCAAAATTCAAGCTGTGTTTAGAGGACATCAATCCAGGAAGGAAAGTAAGCAAAGAAAAGAAGAACATGAAGCTGCAGCAAAGATTCAAGCCGGGTTCAGGGGGCACCAAACGAGGAAAGATTTGAAAGAAAAGCAATCTGGAGACCATATAGATGATGCGGAACAGGAAATGGAAGAATCAGAGGGTTTGAAGAAGGAAGGAGAAGAAAAAGAATCTGCAGAAGATGGTACGAGTAAAGAGTTGATTGATGAAAAGTTGAGAGACTACGGCGATGAAAAATACGATGAAGCAGCTGCAAAGATACAAGCTGGCTTTAGAGGATATAAGACAAGGGAAGAATTGAAATCAAAGGAGAATGCAAAGCAAGACGTAGATGATGTTGATGGGAAAGTTGCTGAAATAAAGGAGGAGGAAGCTGCTACTAAAATTCAAGCAAGTTTCCGAGGCCACATGGCTAGACAACAAGTTGAAGCAATGAAATCGTCTCATAGTGTTGCTGATGCAGATGATAGTGCTAATGCTGACCAAGGTATTTCTTTATTATAGTTAGATAATATTTCTATTACTCATTCGCTGACAGGAATCAAGCTACTTGGAGAGCCCTAAGTAGTCAGAAACAATGTCGTGATTTAGAATGGAAAGAATGTCAGGTAAGCGGCTACCATCTTTTACCAAAGTCCGTGAGAAAGCTAAACAGTAACCAGAGGGGTGCCAAATTAGGGGTGTGGGGGTCACAGTTGACTCCTTGTTGTAACCGTCTGTAATTTTTTGCCATGTCACTATAAGCTGCTTTAGCAATGATTGGTTGTCGGTGATTCTGGTGCCTTGTTCAAGCCTTTCAGTAAATTGTTTTACCACACCCCTACTAAAAAGCCCGTCAGCGCAGCAGTGACATGTTCATGTGCATGTTCATATTCATGTTCATGTTCATGTTCATGTTCATGTTCATGTTCATGTTAATGTTCATGTTCATGTTCATGTTCACCTCATTGTTTAAAGTCCACTACCTACAAACGACTACCAATACAGAATGTATAATTACACACAAAAACATATAAGTATATAATGATATTGCAATATATAACTATATACGTCTAGTAGGCAGTAAAATTCTTAAAGGAGGAGCTCTCTCTGTAGTTAAATTTGTCGGGGAGAGAGCCCCCCTTTATGAGGTGCTAGAGCATATTTTCACGGGGGAACAATTTACAATAAACGACAGTCATTTTGCTAGTTTTGAAATGTGAATTAGAATACTCTCTAGTAGGCATAACAAGATGAGCTCGTTGAAAATATGACCACAAGTTGTGTGTAGCCTGTGGACATGCAGCGAGAAGGGGTTCTGAAATCAACTTACATGGCCTACTTTATCGAAAACAAACTGTTGCAAAGCTCATGCGTAATTTTCTTACGGTCTGTTAAGTCTCCTATATTATACACTTCCTTATGAATTAACTCAAGAGTATTGGGTACTTAGTACCTCGATTGTAGGCAACAATGGTAATTTATATCAGGTAAAGAAAAAGGAACCTGATATGGACTCGCCAATGAGATTTCCTAGTATAGGAAATGGAAGAGTGTCAGAGTCATTCTTGCAATTTCCGTTGAAATCTGTTTGCTTTTGATTTGTATAAAGGTGCCATGTGTTGGGATGTAGCTTATGTTCCCTTTTACTTCAATAAAGACACGTTTTGCAGAGTGAATATCTTCAAAACGAAATCTCAAGCGTTTAGAATCCGTTGCCCCATTCATTTCACTATGACATTAGCCGAAATTACTAGGGTATTGAACCAAGCTGTTTCAGTTCCTGTCTTTTGGTGGAGAATCTGCCTGAGTGGCTTAAATGAAATACGTATGAACTGACACATTCGGGCATTCCTCAAGTATGGATAAGTTGCTGGTGACTGTTTGCAGTCTTATAGTCTGTAAGCTAACCAATTACGGTTCGGATATTTTTTCTTTTCATTGTTGTGAGTTGTTTTACACAGCAGGGAACTTTGGCTAATCATAGTGGAGATTGCATAATTTTCATGTGACTTTCCTAAAATTCCATCAAGATTTTGGTGTGATAAATCTTTAGCCATTGTCATTTTTTTGGAATTGCTGGATATTATCATTTAGGGAATTTACAGAAATTACGGAATAATTGTACCCTTTGATCTGCAACAACGTTTGAAGCAAGTAATTATTATCAAAATTAATCACTATTCAATTTACATTAATCAGATAAAAAATAAAAAGTAATAACAATGCATATTTAAGCAAGATAAATTATTCAATAAGTTGAGACTGCTGATATTAATGTGTGTCAGATACCCTGTGGTATAATTTTAGTGCTTTAGATTTTTTTTATCAAAACAAATCTCTCAAAAGCAATGATAGTTATCTGAAAAACGGATTGAATTGTCAATATTAAAAATTTCATATAAAATTATGAGTTTCCTTTAAAGTGGTTGTTAAGTTGTTTTTTTGACTTCCTTATAGTTCTAAATTTTTTAAAGTTAGAGTAAGAGTTTATTGTACACTCTTGCAACCATGAGTATAAACAATTTTCATGCGCACTCAGTTTAGATCATTGGTAGCTTTATTGTGCACTTATTTTTTCGTGTCTGCTTTTCGTGTTCCTGCAAAATGAAGCGATTGGGCAACTGTTCAAATATATCCTTGTCTAGTAATTTACATATCAATATGCAGGCCCTAACCTCATTTTCATTGACTTAATTTTAAACTAGTTAAAGAGGATAGTTATGATGTTGAAGATGGAGATCAGGAAGAGAATATAAGCTCTGAGCAGCTTGATGGAAACTTGCAGGATGAAGCAGCAATTAAAATTCAGTCATGTTATCGTGGTTATGCAGTTAGAAAAAATGACCCTAAAAGTTTATTTAAACCAGCTGTAAATGACAATGGTATGGAATGCATTTATCAATTATTACTATATTTCACTTACCATGATATAAATAAATGTTAAAACTAAGAAATTAAATATGTCTTAAATTTTTAAACCTGACCTTGTTCATTCGTGCATTGCTCATTAGGTGATTGTGTTTAACTTCGTAAAATAGACTTATATAAATAGATTTTCTTTGCTTAGAACTGAAGAGCCACATGTTTACTGGATATGCTCATTTATGCAATATCACTGTTACTATATTATTAAATGTAAAAATTAAGCTTTTTATTTCATCTTACAATTAAATTAGTCTATGATGAATCTGCCGTCAATCACAAATAAAATTAATGCATCAATTAAGAAAGAATTCATAATAATTTTCTAATTCGACAATGATGCTGCATAGCTATTTCATATTAAGTTGTCAGTCGAACCCATAGATGATTGATCAATTCGGGTCCTATGCAAATATTATGACTCTGCGTAGTCATTCTCATTATGCACGATGGTTGATCCCTGACGGTTTACCGGCATGGGAGACCCGTGGGACGAATAGCAGCACACTTTCAAGGAAAACTATCCATAGTATAAATGTTCTTGGAGGCAGTAGGTTATGGGTTGGATTTGTCAATTTTTCATATGGAATAGTTTTTAAATATGCTAAGACTGATAGCATGCAACGAAATCTGATTGCCGTTGTTTTAGTTCAGCACTTTCTAATCCAGCTGCTTTATCCATGTTCTGAACGAATAAAACCATTGTAAAGCTCTTGCAAGAATAAAATAATGAACTATTTTTGTGATAAATTATAACCATATTCATAATCCTTTGTTTCATGTTTGAGAGGCTTTATATTGGCTGATTGTAACTTTGTGAACAAAGGTTTAGACGAATTACTGCATTGATTTCAAGAACTAAATTTGATTGACGTTATCATTCAAACTTAGCTGACGATGAGGGTAATAAAGAGGATGGCAATAAAGATGATGATTATCATATTGATGATGGAGATGAGAAAGAGGGTCAAAATGATCAACAGTTTGATATACGGGATGAAGCAGCAACTAAAATTCAGTCGTCTTACCGCGGTTATGCCGTTAGAAAAAAGTACCCTAAACGTTCTTCTAAACCCGATGTAAACGACGATGGTATGATCTATGAGCTATTATGTTTATAAATATACAGAAAATAGGCTAATTAATTAGTGCCATAGTAGAAAAGAATATAATATATCATCAAGTGTACAAAAGTAAACCGTTAAAGTTATGTCTAGTGATAAAATAAAATGAGTCATAAATATTTTCAGAATCTGATTTAAATTAAGACTATTGTAAAACATTGGTTAAAGTATGAAATTGTCTGTTATGTTATTTTAAATTGCTAGCAAAAGGCTAATTAAGTGCACGTAAATTGTTAACAACAGTTAAATCATTAGCCTCCGTTCTTGTTTTGATCCGATCCAGAATTTTTGCTGCGTTCACACGGGAACAGAGGGAAAATAATTTGTGTGCACATGAGAACGGATCCAAGTGGGTCCTGGGTCCAATTGTTAGGAAATGCCCAGGAGAGTTTGTAAGACACGATATTTCGCACCAACATTTGCTCATATTTTTGGTTTAATATGGTTACTAAACAGGTCGAAATAGGCAACAAATCAAAAATGTTTATCTGGGCAGACTTTGCTTTTGTGTAGTTCAAGAAAGTCATGCAGACATTGATTGACTGTACTGAGATGAAGGAAATAGCAAATAATTTGGCACAAAAGCGGTTTACAGAGACAAATGATATATACTTTTAAAACAAATTTGACCGAAAGGACACTTGCTGTTGGGGCATCATGGGCCACCTAATAGGAAGATCTATGGTCCTGGGGGGTGGAATCTCCCCACTAGTTTATATGTTAAAAGACCCCCTGATATGGCCTCTTTTGTATACGAATTAGCCACATTCCCTATCCGTACTCTTTTTGGATCGGATCTGTGTGTTCACACGGGAGTCAAATGGATCCGATCCAAACCAGCACGCTCTTTTTATCCGTACCTCCTTGGTACGGACAGCGGAGCAAAACTGGATCAGATACATCCGATCCCGTGTGCGCGGAAGGCTTATCCGTACCAGTTTAGGAACGGAACCAAACGGATTCGCTCTCGTGTTCATGGGGTCTTGTGGGAATTAAAAATTAAGAAATTAAGAATTTTGGCATTAAAAATTAACCCATAACTCTTGTCAAATGTTAAAATTCAATTTAAATTTCCTTTTGAAATTAGCTGCCGACGAAAAAAATTGTGTTGATGATGAGGATGATGAAAGTGATCGTAACAAGGAAAATAAGGAAGAAAATGGAAACGATGAAAGGAATGATGACAAGTTGCAGAACGAAGCAGCAACTAAAATTCAGTCGTCATATCGTGGCTATGCCGTTAGACAAAAGTACCCTAAAAGTTCTTTTAAAACTGATGTAAAAGACAGTGGTATGGTCTATGAATTAATATCTGTAGTAGTTCACAGTAAATTACTTGATAAATTATTATTGTCTTAACAGTGCATGAGATAAAAACTGAATTATAGAAAGTAAACATTTAAGATTACTTGAATCGATACAATAATATGAATCAAAATATTTTTAAAATCTAATTGAAGACTTTTGCAAAACGTTAGCGAGAAAATGGAATTGTTTGCTACAGTGCCAGAATACTAAAAGAATACATTTTAAGTGGTTAAGGATGACTTATCATTAGTCTAATGATGGATAGACGATTTTTCATCGAAAGGATCTAATTAGAATTTTTATGTACAATTTAAAGCATAAACCTTGTGACATATCTAAGGTTATTTTGAATTTCCATTTTAAATTAGCTGATGACGATGAAAATGTTATTGTTGATGGTGACGATGACGTTGAAAATGAAAGTTGCAAAGAAAGTAAGGGATCTACTGGAAGTGATGAACAGAATAATGACAAGTTGCAGAATGATGCAGCAACTAAAATTCAATCATCGTATCGTGGTTATGCGGTCAGAAAAGAGTCTAAAGCAAGAATAGATTCCTCAAAACCTAGTTTACCTATAGAAGGTATTGAGATTAAATTAGATCATCATAAATGTGTTACATAAGTTTACTAACTCAATTAATCATTAATCCATAAATAAATTTAATCAGGAATGATGATACTCCGGTAATTGATATAGTAGATAAATAGTGGAATGGGATTTTAGTCGAATCACTGAGGAAATTGAAAGGAAAACTAAACATTTCAAGCAACTAATTTAATGGGACCTTCAATATGAACATAGCCTTCAATATGACCAGATGTATTAGTAGTGAAAAGATTTCTGGATATTGACTGATTCAGTAGTAGACCTTTGCAGACAAAAATTAAGAAGAGCCAACTGTGTCATGGCTTGTTCATGTAGTAATCGGGCTATATATATATATATATTTATATATATATATATATATATATATATATATATATATATATATATATATATATATATATATATATATATATATATATATATATATATATATATATATATATATATATATATATATATATATATATATATATATATATATATATATATATATATATATATATATATATATATATATATATATATGTATGTATGTATGTATGTTTGTATGTATATATGTATATTTCTATCTACACATATATTTCCGTGAAAAGTCTGTCGGTACTACAGAACTTCACTATAGCACGCAAAAGCGGGAACATTGTTTAGCATACTAAGTATGGTACTATAGTATGCTAAAACAATGTTCCCGCTTTTTCGTGCTATAGTGAAGATATATATTTCCACACATTCCACTACATCAAATATATTCATTCCTGTGTCTTGTTGTCCTCGCTGGATTTTTTGACTGTTTATTTGCTGATGACATTAGTATTCTTATATTTATATGAACAACATCATAACAATATTGTTGGTTTATCTATAGCTTAGTTTTTTACCTTTTTCGAAGACATTTGATTAGCTTTTCATTGACTAGGTTTATTACTTGATCGTAGATGATGCGAATGAAAAGAAAAGCGAAGAGGCTGCTTTAAAAATACAGGCAGGTTTCCGTGGGTATGTCGCAAGGAAAGAGGTTGAAGCAATGAAGAGTGCAAGAAACGATGAGGATTCTACAATAGGTAGAGCATTATGATTTTGATTTACAAGCAACAGTCAATTTGCTTTTCAGATTTGTAATGAATAACTTTTTCCATGCCCCAGGATTCAATGCCCCAGAGTCTATGCTGATTTTAGCTTCGAATGCGCCATTCTCCTTTCTTCCGTATTTGTGTTGTACCCAAGCACGTATATTTGCCTACCACGTTTGGACTGAGCACATCTCCTGCTAATGTGAATGTCATATTTCGATCCCTGAAAATTAGATACGGTAAGAATTTGAGCTTTCATTTTAATGGACTATTTTAAATGACAAGGCCTACTTCTCTCCTTGATTCTCTTCCGAGTATCTTGTTATTGGTAAATGCTATAATATAGCAATTATAAGTTATGCGCAGTGCTTTGCAGAGAGCAAAGCACATGAAATTGTGTGAAGACTTACAAACTTATTATAAGATAATGCTGCGGAAATAATAAGCTGTCAAAGTAAAGTAACAATGGATGAAATTTTTCCAAGCGCGCAAATTTCACCCATCGTTAATTTCTTGCATTCGTTCTTTTCATTAATTCTAGGCTCTGGTACTTTCCTCTAGAATTAATTTTGTCGAAAACATTTTGCTGGATTTAGTAAATGAACACTTGAATTCGACTCAAGGAGTGAGAATAATAAGAAATGTTCAGAAAGTCACTGCAATTTCAAATGCTGTTGGGGTTGCCAGTGACATTTCTCTTGACCCATTTGTGTAGAAATTTAAATAAGAACAGAACCGCTACTGTCTAGTTAATCTTGATATTTTTTAACCAGTTCCAATGCGTAAGTGATATGGACTCAAAGCTATCAAAGAAAACTTATGACAGTCTGTATCCAGGCTAATTTCATCAACTGGACTTCCAAATGAGGAAGGAGTCGTCGCTGTCTAAGTAAACATGATATTCTTTTAGCTAATGCTGGTCCGTAAGAGATTTGGATTCTAGACTGTAAAGTGAAGCTTATGAAAGTTTGTTTCCACGTTAAGTTCCTACCGCGTTATGATAAGTTTTGTGAAAATCGCATTAATGTCGCGAACTTTTTGCAACTAATTTTCAAACTGTTTTAGTATCGTTAGCCGTGTCCATCATTCATTTTTGACAATATGGTATTGTACAAACAATGTTGTACGGACTATTTGAGCTACATGTGGTTACAATTGTTGTAAATAAATACATAGCATCAAATAGAACAGAAGACACTATGAAGAGAATATATATCTCAAAACTTTTAATTGGAAAGATTTCTACCCTTGCAACTGAATTATCTAAGTTTAATAAACCATAGGTCAGACTACCTCATACACAATAATGAAAATACAAATAGATTTAATTGTGTGAAAAATAGAATGCAATTATAGCATGTAATATATATGCTGTGAAAGTTAGAAGAAATGAGTAGCCATAGCAGATTTAATTCGTCATTTCAAAACGTGATTTGTGCGATTTCTTCGTCTTCATTGTCAACCCTCCGTTTCATAGTCTAACTGCTTGACGATATTTGAAAACTTGTTCTTGAGAATGTTGTTATAGCGGAATCAGCTATCCCTAAGCTGGAGTCAGGGTTCCTTTTCAGAATATGTGTACTGTCGTCTAAAGCTGTTCTTTGCACCTTGACTTAGATACTGATTTGGAGGCAAAGAAAAGTGAAGAAGCCGCTGTAAAAATACAAGCAGGTTACCGTGGATACGTTGCAAGGAAAGAAGTTGATGCAATGAAAAGTTCGAAAAGCAACGAAAGTGCAAGTAAAGGTGAATTAAATTTTTAATTTTTTAATTCCAAAAAAAACAGCATAACAAAATTTAGCTTTTACTAGTTATTTTCAGCTATTGGAGGAACTGTGCTGAATACGCTGTGCTGAATACGAATACGAGGGATTTATTTATCCTGTTTCTGTTTGTGTTGCTTTTCTACATTTGTATCTTGTTTTTCCAACAGCCATTCAAAAATCTGTATTTAACCGTCCCTTGTATTTCAGTATATGCCGGGACTTCTATTGGGACTATTGTTAAGCTGTGACCAACCTGACCGTTACCTAAGGATGCCGACAGTACGGAAGTAATGGTGCCAATCTCCCCCCTGCCCTCAGCCCAAGGAGTTAGATGGAGTGAAATGTGCCCTTTTGTGTAATGCTAGCAAGATTTCTTGAACTTATTTCGATCTTATTTCGATGTTTCATTTTTAAACTAACAGCCTACACGTACTGTTTGAACTCAGTGAACACTCAAATTGGCAGTAGTTGTGTGATGATTCTTCATTCGTTCTGATACATGACACCTAGCCAGGAAAATCATACTTTGATTATCAGAACCAAGATCAACCAGATTAGACTCGGAAGGAGTGAAAAATCTAGTGTATCATTTAGATTTGATTTGAACTTTAATTACGACTAGCCATGCTAGAATGCATCCGAGTAAGACAGATCCGAGTAATGCAAATCAAAACAAGACAAATTAAGTTAGACAAGATCAAATACAAATGAAATCTACATTGTACACTGGATTGTTCACTGTTTCCAATTCTAATGTGGTTCGTGATGGTTCTTTTAATCCAATTTATAATCGAGCTGCTCTTTCCTACGTATGTGACAAACATATTGCGTATGACACTACTTTAAAACGTTGCAACTTTTGGTGCCCTGTATATAGAGTCTCCCCCTCCAACCCTTGCCTGCGTATGTATCTCTGCCGTTACCTATTAGTCCTTCCATTACAATTTGAAATTCCTTTTGTAACTTCACTTTTTTAATGTTTTTGCAAATTTTATGTATATACGTGGGTAGACAGCCTTTATTTTAAACCGCTTCCCTTCTGCTGTGGGTTCTTCTATTAGTATTCTTCACTACTTTACTACTGTTCTCTTTCATTGTGAAGAATCTTTGGTAGATTATTGTTTTCTTGGATGCTTGACCAGTGTCTCTAGATTACATTTCACATATGAGAAATTTAAAACCTTCTGATACTTGACAAGTCTCTTTGCTCATAATATACTGGCTTAGTGAGATTTCTTAACAATAGTATCGTTGCTTTTTGTATTGCATGGTCAGTTCTTATTTTTACTCTGAATCGCGGCATTTTTGGTATATCAGTTTTGATGTATTCTAGACGATTTGGAGGCACAGAAAAGCGAAGAAGCTGCTGTAAAAATACAAGCAGGTTTCCGTGGATACGTTGCAAGAAAGGAAGTAGAGGCAATGAAGAGTTCTAACAGCCAAGAAACTGCGGTCGAAGGCAAAGGTATGAATGATATCTGTGAAAAGCTACACGGCTCGATTAGTCGTCTTCACAATGAAGTACAATTGAATATTCCTTTTATGTTTTGGCACTAGTGGAGCTAAAGTGCTGTAAATTCTCGATTCATGTGCTTCCTTTCAAAATCTCAAGTTTGAATAAGCGCAGTGGCGCCGTATCGAGGCTGTATGGTATTGAGGTATGACAAAAATAGGCTTTGAAGTAAACGTGGATCATTTTTAAGAAAATAGGTGCATTTGAATAACTGTAAATATTTATCCATTGCTAGGCAGTTGTCAATTAGAAGTCGATATCACGGTTCTGCAAATTTTTTACATAGCCACTGGTTAACATGTTGTACTAAAATACTATTTTGCACTTGCAGGGACTCTGCAAGCTGACCATTTGAAATGAACGCAGTTTGATTGGATATTGGCTTTTCATTTTTCAGGTGAAGAGACCTCTGAAAGCAAAACTGAGGAGAATGATGAAGAAAAAGCAGCCATAAGAATCCAGGCTTCATATAGAGGCTACAAAACGCGGGCAAGTTTAAAAACTGACTCGCTTTCACAGCTCACTGAAGGAAAATCGGATGCTAATGAAGATGAGAACAAGGCAGAAAGCATAAAGGAAGATGAAGGGCAACCAACAGAATAAGCATAGACAAGACTGTTAAGTTACTAATGTAAATAATTATTGTAAAAACCCAATTTGTTCATATGTTTATTGCTATTGTTTTATCAATGTGGAGGTTTTGTGATTTCAGATGAGGTTTCATCTTTTTATTTGGTATAATTCAACTTTAATTTGGTTCAGAAGTGTCCTCTCTCTCTTGTGTAGAAGAATATCAATGGGCAAGCTTAAATTCTGTTATTCTGAATGTTGCCGTGGGGCTTTATTCATAAGGAGATTGTCGTTGGAATAGTCAAAGCTAAAAGTGCATACTTGCTTTTTATGCGTAATGAAAGTGTACTATTTTGAACACTTTAGTCCTTGTGGATTTCTTGTATTGTGTTATCGTATCTATGCATTAAGACGTGTATATCCTATTATGATTAATGATTAGCTCTCATGATTCACTTACATTGTTATTTTCTCTCAATTAAACATTTATTCACTGGCACTTCAATCCTCGGGGAAATGCGTATCCAATACGCTTTGTTTTATCGTAACAGTTCCGATTCTCTTAGGAGGAAAAGACTCCTCCCGTACATTATGTTCTCTTGCTCGATAGTTCCTAAATAAAATCAATCAATTTGCAAAGTGGAATGAGTTTTAGAAGTTTTCAGTTTTTTTCAGTTTTCATTGATTTCATCGAATTAATCTTAAAAATATAGAATTTAAAGCGAAATGCAATTTTACACCATTATTAATAATTACATTACAAACATTAAATTACATTTCACACACTTAACAATGATAAATCAAGATAAACGAACTCTATAAGATTATATTTAAGATTAATTTGACTAAGGAGGAACTCTCTAAATAGATAGGCTAATCGAGAGAGAGTTCCTCCCAAAAAATAAATAAATAAAAATAGCAAGTAAAAATAAACAATCGAAGGTTTGCTCATAACTGTCCACAGCGTAAAGTTTGCGTTGCAATGAGAGGACTTTGGTCAAGTGTCGCCCCAATCTAGCCTCGGGTTCACACAGTTTTTGAAAACAAGGGCTATTTTAGCTTCCTTGTTCATGGCGTCATCCATGGCAACGAACTCTCAAGAATGCAGTTTTGGATTTGGGTAACTCCAGTAAGTACTCGTTTGGCACATACACTGTTTCATGAAATCATTGTTAAATTGACCATAGATTTCATTAGTCTGGATTTATAATCAAGAAAGTTGCGCTAGCATTCGAGATGTGCATCAGAGGATGCCATGCATTGAAACGGCGACTATCACTACCAGTCTGCATTCTTCTTTGTATCGGGCGTTGAATCTTATTCCCGTGGAAAAAGTTCCCCGCCAATTTTGGCTACTTCCAGCAGCATATGCACCGTACATTGATGAAAGGTTTACTCTCAGAAGTTGCAGATATCTGCCCTAGGTCGACTACTTGTATAAGAATGAACTTCCCCTCGCTGAAATCAAATACAAAAATGCAGACTGGTATCACTATAGCTTTGCCAGGGACACCAGCGCTAGTACGGTATTGCACCTCACAGTGATAACAGGTGGCTACCCCCATAAACTATACATCATTCGATAGCTCTTCATCTGTACATTCTTATGCTACCCCATTTACCCCATAGGGTTAGGGTTTCCGTTAACAGTAAGGGAAGGGTTAGGGCTAGCGTTGTTTGTTTGATGCCCTCCATTATGAATATCGTGAGTATTTCGATGATATTCATAATGGCTGACAAGAAATAACTAACTAACGCTAATCCTGACCCTGACCCTAACCCTATTGGGCAAATGGTGTAGCATATGAATGTACAGATGAAGAGCTATTGAATGGTGTATAATTTATGGGGGTAGCCCCCTGTTATCACTGTGAGGTGCAAAACCGTACTAGCGCCAACTTTGACTACTCTCCTCATTGTGTTTGGTATTGTTTATGCATTGTTCCAGTTTAATCCAACAGTTTAGGGACTGTGAGCAATTTGGGATTCAGAGTCTTGCTGGCAGGTACTCAACCTTACGGGGCACATTATTGAAAAAGTAGGGGTGTTATGTTGGATTGAGCTAAAGCAAGTAACTCTATGAAACTCTTCTGTCAAAATGGAAAGAGCATAGTGTTGGTCACAAAGACAGTGCATAGGAACAAATAGTACAATTTTTAGACTGGAGATGAGCTACTTCAAGAGCCCCCAATTTGTTATTTGACTTCTATTAACAACAGAGACCAGTTAATTATTTTTCAAAATTACTGATTTTATATAAACATTTCCTCTTCAGAATGTGCTGGGATAACCTAATTTGATGCCAACTTTTTTGGCATGATGGCCACATTCCATAGCAGTTTTCCATATCTTAGCTGTTGGTATGTATTACCTTCAATAATTTTTTGGACACTCCTTTATTGTTTTGTGCTATCAAGAAATCCAAGACGATCTGAACTATGGAACTGCAGGATCATTGCTATGATACATTCCTTGACAATAACAAAACTTGTTGAGCTCTCATTTATAGTTGAAGACAATCCATTTAGCAACATTGGAGAAAAGAATTCATATGTACAAAACTGGGCAATGATTTTTAGTGGAGGTTACTTTGTCTTTGATTTTGCATGGTGTTTACTAAAAGGCAATGAAAGTATGCTGATGCTATTACATCATGTCATTAGTATCTTCTCTCTGATTGGTGGATTATGGTTGAATCATTCTGGTGCTGAAATTTGCATAACTCTTTGGGGATCAGAACTGACAAATCCATTTCTTCAGATACGGTGGTTTCTAAAGGAAGTGAAGGAATATGATAATGATTTTGGGAAACTAAATGATTTCACTTTTTTCTGGATATTTGCATTCTCAAGAATTGGCATTGGTTCTGGATTAGCATATCTTTTCTATCATTCAGAGAAAACAATTTTTATAATTAAAATTGGAGGATTTTTATTCTATGCCTTAAGTATTGTATGGATGTGGCAGATCTGTTTGTTTGTCAAGCGTAAATATTTCAAGATGAGGAAAAATTGATTGTGAGAAGCTTAGTGTATTCTTCTGACTATCTTCTGGTAACTATAGGAATGTTTGTTTTTCCATTTTGTTGGAACCTTTGCAAATCTTCTTGTGGCTTTTGGTGCCCACTAAATTGCTGTTACAGCAACAATGCCTTCAGCATTGAATCTCTGACTGGACTAGCCAGTGTACCATTTAGTCCCTAATAAGTATGGCGACTTACAAATTTCTCCATATTGTTTGAACTGCTCGTTCTTGTTCTAACCACTTGTTATACCAAGTCTCAGTTGAAAATATAATTTTCATATAATAATTACAAGGATTTCTTACAACATTATCTACCTGTGATATAAATATAAACATGTTTATTAATGTTGTTATGACTAGTGGAAGCTACAAAGTCATGTTACTTTCTTATGAAACATAAAGACTTTGATATTCATATGATCCTGCAGTCTGCTTTATTGTTTGACTAGGAATCCTTACACCTTTGAAATTTGGGAGTTGGCTTATGATATTTCACATAATGTCAGTAGAATTTTCCTCTGATTTTTCCTTCATAAGACACCTCAAACCATATGTGTGTCAGAATTATTAAGTACATATGTATTCCATTTAATTTCAAGGAACTCTAGAGCTTCTATAATAATCGATAAGTAGGCCGATGCATGAGTAACAACATTCCGTCTAGACAATTCCATCGTCGGGCTTAAGTAAACACGTAGTCTCGTTGTCATGTAATCTATTTAGTTGTGCTTACGTAATGTTTACATAGAACCCCCAAGAGCATTCTAGAACAGGGTAAAAATATACTTTACGTATTTAGTTGCTGACGAATGATTAATTAGAACTAGAATATTCTTGATGAAAAGTATAAATACCCCATTTAGAGTAGAGTTGAGTAGAACAGTTTTGTTGAATCTACGATATGCTGTGATTGAAAACTGTGAAACACTGCGAGTCTTATTGTGACTAACATTCTGCGAGTTATTGTCGCGGACAACGATAGGATTCCCGACAAAGTGGCACCTCCGACGGGACACGTTTGTGTGTTTTGAGAGCAAATCAATCAAGAAAGGGAACAAATTTGAAGAATAGCTATGGCTTTGGCCGAAAGTCTGAAGAAGCTTGACAACAAATTCAAACTACTGGAAATCAAGGACAAGAATACAGAAAAGATTCTCAACGAAAAGAAAGAGAGAGAACTGAAACGACAAGTTCAAGTAATTTCACAGAAATTGGAAGAAATTTACGACCTGCGGACCGAGATTGAAGAATTGAAGATTGCCGAAGACGAGAGCCCCGAACAGGTCGAGGAATGGGGAAAAGAATTCGAAGCCAGGACCGAACATTATGAGCAAGTAGTTGAGAGTCTGACAAATGCTACAGCTACAATTGACAACGACCGTGAGAAGGTAAAGACAGAATTGGCGAAACAAGAGGAGGAACTTCGAATGAAAAGAAGATATGAGGAAGAACAACGCATCGAAGAGATGAGACTAAAAATGAGAGAGCAATTCAGTAAAAAGCATGCTGATGAAAAGACGCCAGTAGCTGAAGGAACAGACGTGAAAGTGAAGCTACCTAAGCTAACCATTACCAAATTCAAGGGAACCTCGTTGGATTGGATGAGATTTTGGAACCAATTTACCGCAGAAATAGACTCTACGAAGATTGCTGGGGTTTCTAAATTTTCGTACCTTAAAGAGCTCTTGGATCCAAAGGTGAAACCACTCATAGATGGGCTACCATTTACATCAGAAGGGTATGAAAGGGCGAAGAACATACTGCAAACAAAATTTGGAAAAACAAGTGAAGTTATTACAGCACATGTAAGGGGAATAATGGATCTACCAACAGTAAATGGATCAAACCCTGCAAAAATACACGATTTCTTTGAGAAATTGGTTACACACGTTCAAGCAGTAGAAACTATGGGGAAGCTCAAGACAATCAATGGGTATGTGCGGTTACTACTTGATAGACTCCCTGGCATAAGATCAGACTTGGTGAGAGATGACGTAAATTGGACCAACTGGGAGTTTCCACATCTCGTTGAAGCCCTTAGGCTGTGGACAGAAAGAAATCCAATTTCTGATGAGAGGAAGGAGCACACAGTACAACGAAAGTTTGACAGGACACTTCAAACTCGACAGAAACAGTGGAAGCCGAAGAGTTGTGTGTATTGCGACAATGAAATGCATAAACCCTTAAATTGCCAGCATGTCTCTTCCACTGAAGCACGGAAACAAGTCGTTGCCAGGAAAAGGCTATGTTTCAACTGTCTTGGCATTGGTCACAGAGCAACAGAGTGTACCAGCAAACAGAATTGCACCAAATGTGGATCAAGACATCACTCCTCCATTTGTGACAAATCGCAAGAGGTGGCTAGCACAATGATGTTGACAACAGAGACCCAACACGTGGCATATCCAGTTGCAGTGGTAAAAGTCAATGGAATAAAGTGTAGGGCACTATTAGACACTGGTGCAGGCAGCTCTTATGCTTCAGCCTCATTGATAAACCGACTTGGTATTCCAGCTGCAAGAGTGGAGAACAGGAAAATAGAGATGATGGTGCACACAGCTGTAAGGAAGATACAAGTCTACAACCTCAAAATAACAAACTTGGAGGAAGATTTCGAGATGTGTGCTGACATCAGTAAAGTTGATAAGGATGTCCTATTGTCTCTGGAAAATCCAAAGTATGAAGCAATGGTGAATAAATACAGACACCTCAGTGATTTACGGCTGAATGACATGGACAATAAGAGTGAGCTTCCAGTACACTTAGTTCTTGGAACAAGTGAGTATTCTAGAATCAAGACAGCTACAAAGCCGAGGATTGGAAATCCAGGAGAACCTGTTGCTGAATATACCCGCCTTGGATGGACAATAATTTCACCTGGAGCTGAGTTGGATATGTCAAACTTATTCCTTGCAAGGTCAGCTACTGAGGATTATGACCGCTTGTGCAGTTGGGATGTACTTGGAATTGAGGATTCTCCAGCTGAGTATCAAAGCACAGTTTATGAAGATTTCAAGGAGCAGCTAACAAGGAGTAAGGAAGGCTGGTATGAGACTGGACTACTCTGGAAAGTAGGCCACCCAACGCTGTCTACAAATGAGAAGGGAAGCTTAGCAAGATTGTCAACATTGCTGAAGAAATTGAAACGCCAGCCTGATTTGTATCAAGATTACAATGCTGTCATCAAAGACTACCTGAATCAAGGAATCGTAGAACGAGTCTCATGTAATGCAATGCCTCATGGGAAGGTATTTTACATCCCACATAAAGCAGTCGTTCGGGAGCAAGCGGAGAGTACAAAGCTTCGAGTGGTGTTTGATGCTTCAGCAAGAGAGGATAACAGAAGTCCATCATTGAATGACTGCCTCGAAACAGGGCCTTCACTTCAAAACCTCCTGTGGAATGTGGTGGTGAGGAACAGAATGAAGCCTATCGCACTGGCTGGTGACATAAAGAAGGCATTTCTACAAGTGAGGATACGAGGAGAAGATAGAGATGCACTAAGATTCCACTGGATAAAGGATATTCAGACAGAAGAAGTGGAAACCTTGAGGTTTTCAAGAGTCATGTTTGGCCTCACTCAGTCTCCATTCTTGCTGGGTGGTACAATTGAACAGCATCTAGCAGGCTACGGGAACCAAGCCAAAGAATTAATTGAAGAAATAAGAAGAAGTCTATACGTAGATGACCTTATAAGTGGAGGTTACAACTCAGATGAAGTGAGAAATTTCAAGACCAAAGCAACAGAAATTTTTAGAGAGGCTGGTTTTGAACTTCACAAGTGGCATTCAAATGACAAGGAGCTTGAAAGTGAGGATGCAGATGAGACAGACAGTGAACAGTCATACGCTAAACAACAGTTGGGAGTTAGGCCAGAGGAAACAAAGCTGCTGGGATTACATTGGAACAAAGCAAGTGATACAATTGCGGTGTCATTCCCTGCAAAGCTTGGTGATATGACTAAAAGAGGAGTACTACAGACAATTGCTTCCATTTATGATCCACTGGGCATTGTGTCTCCAATCACTCTTCAAGGAAAGCTTTTATTCAGAGAGCTTTGTGACAGAGGCCTAACTTGGGATCAGCAGTTACCAGAAGACCTTAGAGGTCGATGGAAGCAGTTCTGTGGGAATCTATCGACAAAAATGGAAATGAGCAGAAGCCTGTGTCTCTACAGAGAAGAGATCCATTCAATTGAGCTGCATGCATTTGGTGACGCAAGCGAGAAGGGAATTTCGGCAGTTGTATACGCTGTTACACAACAACCATCAGGCTACAGTGTAGGCGTTATTGCAGCAAGATCGCGACTTGCGAAGAAAGACACAACTATTCCAAGACTAGAGCTAGTGTCATCACACATGGCAGCAAATCTGTTAGAAAATGTCAAGGATGCCTTGGAAGGCTTGCCAGTGACAAGTACAATTGCATGGATAGACAGCAAAGTAGCCCTTCATTGGATCAAAGGAGAAGGAAATTACAAACAATTTGTCAATAACAGAGTAAAGAAGATCAGATCTAAAGAATTCATTACGTGGAAACATGTACCTGGAGAACAGAACCCCGCAGATGTTGGAAGCCGTGGCTGCTCAGCAACAAAATTACAACAGCAAGAAATCTGGTGGAAAGGCCCTTTATGGCTTATTCATAAAGATCAATGGCCAGAGGATGTTACAACAGTTCCCTCAGTTGAAAGCGAGACAGAAGCAAGGAAAGTTAAAGAAGTTTTAGCAACAACAATCAGTATGGAGTCAGGATTTGAGGACTTGATACAACGCTTCTCCTATAAGAAAGTCATTCGTATAACTGCGTGGATTATTCGGTTCAAAGAAAACTGCAAATCAACGGAGAAAAGAAGAGGACCTTTGATAACTGAGGAAGTATGTGCAGCAAAAGAAGTATGGATCAAAAGGACTCAAGAGCAAGTTGCTGGTTCTTCAGAATTTGAGCAGCACAAAAGTCAGTTAAGATTGGAAATGGACAACCGAGGAATATATGTATGCTATGGACGGTTACAAGGAGATTATCCGGTGTACTTGCCCACCAAATCAGCATTCACTGAGGCACTCGTGAGGAATGCACATCTCACTACATTACATGGGGGAGTTGGGCTTACAATAACCAAGATCAGGGAGCATTATTGGGTGCCAAAGCTCAGACAACTTACGAAGAAGATTGTGAAAAACTGTTTTGGTTGTAAGAGATTCCAAGCAGTGGCACTCAAAGAACCTCCTCAAGCTAGCCTGCCAACCGAACGAACAGTTGGAGAACGACCCTTCCAGGTAATAGGCTTGGACTACGCAGGGCCTCTATACTACAAGAAAAGAGAGAAAACGATGGGTAAGGCATACATTCTTCTTCTTACATGCAGCCTGACTCGTGCCATATGCCTTGAACTATTACCAGACCAAACATTAGAGCGCTTTCTACCAACCCTTAAGAAGTTCATAGCGAGAAGAGGAAGACCTGAGAAGATTTATTCCGACAACTTTTCAACATTTGTTGCTGCAGCAAAATGGATAAAGAAAGCAATACAGAACGAAGCTGTACACGATTTTCTTGTTAACAATGAAATTAATTGGAGATTCAACCTCAGTAGAGCACCCTGGTGGGGCGGGCAGTTTGAAAGGATGGTTGGTTTAGTCAAACAAACACTGTACAAGAACGTTGGGAGAGCATCGCTAACATGGGACGAACTGGCAGACCTGTTGCAAGATGTAGAGCTAACACTAAACAACCGTCCCCTTGGATATGTCGAGGATGACGTTCAAATGCCTGTCCTTACACCAAACATTATGCTATTTGGCCAACCCAATATCACATTAGAAGAGACAAATGGAGAAATCGATGACAGAGACCTCAGAAGAAGAGCACGCTATCTCAATGAGTGCAAAAAGAAGATTTGGAACCGCTGGAGCAATGAATATATTCGCGGGCTGAGAGAAAGGCACAACTTGCTGCACCATGGCAAGACGAATGCACTGAAGATCGGTGATGTCATGATGATAAAGGGTGACGAGAAGAACAGGGGTCATTGGAAACTTGGCATTGTCAAAGAGCTCATCACAGGCAGAGATGGTGTCATCAGAGGAGCAAAACTTCGAGCTGGAAATGCAACATTAGAACGTGCAGTGCAGCATTTGTACCCAATGGAACTTCAATGCGATGATGCACTTGAAAAGGAAGACCATGCTTCTCAAGATATGGAGTTGAATGCCGATGCAAAGGAATTCAGACCAAGGCGTGATGCAGCTATTGCAGCAAAACTCAGAATTACTGATCAGATGGAAGATGAAGATGAAGAACCAGTAGTTGACTGGTGAAGTCATTGACTTGAACTTTGTTAAATTCTGATTGTACATTTGAGAACAAGACGTTCTCAAATGGGGGGAGTGTGTCAGAATTATTAAGTACATATGTATTCCATTTAATTTCAAGGAACTCTAGAGCTTCTATAATAATCGATAAGTAGGCCGATGCATGAGTAACAACATTCCGTCTAGACAATTCCATCGTCGGGCTTAAGTAAACACGTAGTCTCGTTGTCATGTAATCTATTTAGTTGTGCTTACGTAATGTTTACATAGAACCCCCAAGAGCATTCTAGAACAGGGTAAAAATATACTTTACGTATTTAGTTGCTGACGAATGATTAATTAGAACTAGAATATTCTTGATGAAAAGTATAAATACCCCATTTAGAGTAGAGTTGAGTAGAACAGTTTTGTTGAATCTACGATATGCTGTGATTGAAAACTGTGAAACACTGCGAGTCTTATTGTGACTAACATTCTGCGAGTTATTGTCGCGGACAACGATAGGATTCCCGACATGTGCTTGGATCTGCTATTTTTCCTTCACAATGCTGGTATAGTTAGATGGTTATGGTCATGAAGAAAAAATTTAAATCCAGTTCTTGCCCTGGCTGTTTATCTGACTGAACTACTTAGTTAATGCAGTTATTAGGCTGCCACTTTCATTGAGCTTGATGTTAAGAGAAATTACAAAATCCTGTTTGGCCTGCTTCTTTACTATCATATAATATTCATGATCCAATGGATTAGTCTATTCTTTCTTTGTTAGATATTAGAACGATCATGCTAAGTTTTCATACCATAAGGAACAGCTTTAGAGGTATTGGTTGTATAGAATATAGACTGTTGCATACTCTTGAAGAGAAAGTAGTTTGTGGGTGGGGGGGAGTGAGAATAGATGGAGGAGGTTGGGAAATGTTCTGAAAGTTAATAATTAAGAGGCTGAAGTAAGCAAAGGAGTTGGGAAATAGAAAACATGGATATTTTGATATACAGATTGTACCCCTGCTTTCATATACTATTTGTTTATTCAATCAAATAAAGAAATTGTTTACACAATCATTATAGAACTGTTTAATTGGTCTGTAAGAAAGAGCAATCTCTAAGTAAGAAGAAGCTCAATTTCACTTATGAAACCCTTGAAGTTTATTTGTGGGGATTGGAATAAATGCAGGGCAGGGAGTTGTTGGCAGACTTCCACTGGCATCACATATTTTGTCACTACTTGGTTGCTAGATCATTGTAAATGATACCAGGCAAATGCAGAAAGTATTAATTGGTTCTTTCTTGCAAAACTTATCAGAGTATGAAACACCAAGTGTTAGTCAAATTTATAATCATATGAGTTCCAGGCTGATACAATAGGAGAAGCAGTCTAGGAAGTATGGGGAAAATTAGAATGGACCAAAGAAGTAGAGGCATTTGGCCACATCCTTTTAGAATTGCCACACCATGCTAGAAAGTTATGGTAGCCAGTTTATCAGGATAATGTATATATTATTATTAGCATTAGAGTGATAAATTTAATTTGTTTGACAATACTTAAATATGAAATGTAATATCTTTTTAGAAACTGAGTTTGCAAATTCAAGGACATTTAACAAAATTGTGAGAAGACAATGTGTAGAAATGTATTCATCCGAATATCCCTATAACATATCCCTTCCTACTATCAATTTATGAATTGTATTCCGCAGCATTCCATGAGAACCCAGAAACATAGTCACATTCATCATATTTTTGGATATAAATTCCGATAGGTAATTGCTTCATACCTGAAAATTCTATAACATCATAAATTCTAAATTCTGCATGGTGCTTTTTGTTTACTTTCTTACATTTCGTCTGAAATATAAGACTTAAATTTGTTCATGATTGTATTATACACTTTTCAGTACTTTTGTTTTTTATTCATTCAAAGTTGAAAATTGATACCTAGACTGGACGAGTCCTGATCGCAGAATTTAATAAAGAAGCCCATCTTCAAATTTGTAACTAAAAGGAAACCATTGCGAGAAGCCTACTTTTACCGAGTCTGTAACCAGAACGTACTACGTTGTGTGAAACTATGGTTATATTTTTTCGTGCATTAAAAAACTGAATCTTTCAAAATTTTTATCACAACAATTTCGCCCCTCAAAACTTTGGGAACCTAGGCTCGGGACGAAGGTTACTTGCAGCTAATGAAACTTTATTCTGCTCTGCATAGTAATGAAATCATTTCTGACGCATCTAATTATTTTTTGGTATATTATGTTATCTTTAATTCAGTTTAGTACTGAATTTTTAAGTTGAACGTTATTTGAACTTGACGTAGCCGCAGCAAGGAGCTGAGCTTTGATCTTCAAATTATGAGCTTTGAGCAAAGTTTGTTTACCTTGTACTGCAATACGTATAACTGAAAATGGGACCTGTTTTCAAGAAAACAGGCAGGGGATTCCGAAGACGGGAAATATTTGTCAGAAAAGGCGTATTTATTTCTTTTTTCAAATGTAAGAGCAAGACTCTCTCGTTATTTCCAATCTCATACTTCCATATAGCTTCGTGTTTTGGCCAGTAAGTACCATGCTCCAGGCTTGGTAGCCAGGGACGCCTACGCTGGGGGGCAGGGGGGAAGGGGGGCAGCTGCCCCTCCTGCCCTTTCCAAGGACTTAATTATTTTAGTGCAGAAGTGTTTATAATGTGCCCTCAATAGAAACCTTGCCCCCCTGCCCTCGGTGCGGGTAGGCGTGCCTGTTGGTAGCAAATATCGAACCTCGAAATGACCTTTTTCTCTCTGAAAAACCTATGGCTTGGAGTCTTTTGTAGTTTCCAAAGCATATGTTAAAGAATACTGTCGCTTCTGCATAGTATTCAAAGTTGGCAATATGTAGAGTTTTTGTTTTAATATTCTTGCATAATTTCATAAAACTCTTAGTGAAATAAAAACGTGTACATTTTTACTTTTAGAAACATCTAATTTGGAAAATGAAATGTTATCAATGGGGTTGTTGCTTTTAGCATCTTGTGTGCTTTGGTCAGCGTTTTATGCATTGTTGTGCTGCATAAATCGTAAAAAGAGCTACGAATGGAATTGTCGAATTGTTGCCACATGCCATGCAATATTATTAACAATCTGTGTTGATATCATATGTTTCATTACTGGACCCTGGCCATTGTCGCATATAGCTGAGGAAAACACACGGCTTCAGAGCGCAGCACTTTATATAAGTGCAGGCTACTTTTTGTTTGATACAATCTGGTGCATATTCATGCAAACAGAGAGCGTTCTAATGACGTTTCATCACGTGGTCAGTTTGGTGTCCCTGGTTGGAGGATTATGGTATGGGAGATCAGCTTCTGAAATCACTGCAGTGATATGGGGATCAGAGCTGACAAATCCATTTTTACAAATTCGATGGTTTTTGAAGCAAACAAATCAATATAGCTCAGCATTTGCGAAAATCAACGATTCTTTATTTTTTTCATTGTTTGCAGTGGTGAGAATTGGCATTGGTGGCTACCTGTGCTATGTCGTGCTAATCTCACCGAATACTATTTGGTGGATTAAAATTGGAGGTGTAATATTTTATTCTATTAGTGTAATTTGGATGTGGCAGATAGTAAAGTTTGCAATAAGGCGCTTTGATTTGAGGAGGTAGAAGGACCTTCAGACATTTTAACTAAAACTGAGAACATTATCAGCAAGATGTCGAGCAGCATGTTTGTTGAAATTTTTAATTCATACAGATGTTAGTTTTTATTCAACATTTATCATACGCAAATTAATCAATGTAACTAGGAATATTTTCACAATACAATTTTATGCTGAAGTACGCAGTTAAACATATTTTTATTCACAATACAAACTTTAATAAAAGTATTATGTCTAGATCTATAACTTATATTTCTACCATATAGTAGAATGCACGCAACATGACCAACATGCGGGCATTTCTTTAAACGTTGATAGTTAGTGAAGAATTACTTGTAGGAAATAAGAGGGGAACAATTACATGAACAGGGAACAAAAAGGTAATTGATCTCATGAGCACATGTTCTCCGGTGTCACAATGTGTCTCTATCTTTGTTTCGTCTTTTCGTGCAACGTCAGGATGACCTCCGTTTCTGTGCTGCAAATCAGTTGCTTTGTGCAACAGATGAACTGCTATCGCTGCTGAGAATACTATCTATCAATTTGATTCCTCGTGTTTTCCACATAGGTCGTTTGTTCAGGTAATTTTCCATGTCATCAATACTATATGCACTTTGTCCAACCTGCAACATATCACCATTGGAATATTACAAATCACCATTGGGATATATCATGTTTCCATTGGAATATTGGAACATAGCACATTACCATTGGAATCTAACATATCACCACTGGGATATAACACATTACCTTGGGAATATAAGGTGTTACCAAGCGGAATTGTATATGAAAAGGGGAATATAAAATATTGCCATTGGCAGATAACATATAAAAAGTTTCTTCTGTTATCTTTTTTCAAGTGACAAATTTTACTTGGCACATCAATCGTTTTGTCTTAGATTCAAAACAGTATATGTATTTCAATTGTGCAGAGCGCATTGCAGCCTAGCTCGTAGTATTGGTGTCATACTTGTGCATGTGTGTGTGTGTGTGTGTGTGTGTGTGTGTGTGTGTGTGTGTGTGTGTGTGTGTGTGTGTGTGTGTGTGTGTGTGTGTGTGTGCGTGTGCGTGTGTGTGTGTGTGTGTGTGTGTGTGTGTGTGTGTGTGTGTGTGTGTGTGTGAACTTATTTTATATTCGTTCAACAATGTCTAGCTTTTAGTATACATATATGTACACGTATACAAACCTAAATCGATCATTGAACCAACATCAATAAAATAAATGAAATTAAACACTTCAAGTAATCAACTTGGCAATTTTCTTTGCCTTCTCTTTAAGCATGTAAATTTGCATTCAAATATTACTGTACTGTATACTATCTTATTATGGAACAATTAACAGTAAGATGTAGACTGCCGGTAAAGGTAGGCTGGAATCAGGAGTAATCGAGAAGAGAAGAAAACTTCCCTAATCTTAATGATCTCGGACCTGGAATGAAAGAGGTGGTAGGTTGCTCATTTTTAATAGATCGTTATAGTAAATGTATTCATTGCTTGATGTTTTGCAACTTTCTTAATATACAATCATTGGGAAGTAATAGGGAGTGTGTGTATGTGTGATACTGGTTTGTCTGTGTGTGCTTGCGTCTGTATGTGTGCACACGCGCGCGCATGTGTGTGAGTATGATATTTGTGTATATTACTGTTAGCTTATTTGGAAGAAGAAGCCCTCTGGATTTTAACGTAAAGTATCCTTTCAATAGAAAAATTTTGTGCTTTAACTTACGTCATCTTTCAATACATAAGATCCTATTTGCTCTATCCCCAGAGATTCAAATCTATATTTGCCTTCTCCCTCGGGCTGCAATGAAACGAATAGGCATTAACCAATAGTACCTGTGCGGAACCAATTATATGTTAGAATTTTTATGTCAGCAAAATTGCTCATGAAGGAATCACAGGATAACAGTATAACAACATAAGCATATCGTGACCAAGTCATAGATTAGATAACACCCCATCCCTTTAAGTTACAACACAACATAACTCTTTCACAGTTGGTATCTTGGAATGTCTTATTAAATTCTACCACCAAAAGTTTACCATTTGTTTTCCGGCCTTTTACAGTTTGCTAGCTAGCATTCACTCTTATGGAGCATACACTCGGGGCATTTATGCTTTATGTGTATACTCCATTTGCAAGTATTAACAAAGACGCTTTTTCAAATTTAAGTTTTTACCACACATATTCATGGACGCCGGAGAGGGGATATATGGTGTAAACGCCTGTCTTTTGATGTGGGGGAGAAGGGAAGCAAAAGTGCCCATTGCAGGAAAGTTTCAACTTTAATTCCTTTATCCACCCGGGCCTGAAAGGTCTTTGTTGAAGCCTGACAACATCAATTTTTGATTTAGTATATTTTAGTTCAAATCACGAAAACAAGTCAAATTAATAAAACACCTTATTCAGCTGTTACTTTGCAAAGCAGGAGTAGCTGGTCAGGTGTCTATGATGGTGCTTTTAGTGACCAAAGTGCCCTCAGCAGACGTGCAACTAGGAATTTTCCAATGCAGGGATCTAAGCAACAAGAAAGGGTATACGCTATGGATTTGTTCGGAAGGATACAGCCTGGAATAGCTTTTTCCAGATTTAAACCGAAGAAGTATTGCGGGAAGTTTCGTACTTCCATGTTTTAATCATGATTATAAGCAGATTTAATCAACGCAAATAGAAGAGACTGGTTCAAAATTATCAAAAAAGCCCTTTCATACTGTTGATGAAAAGGACAGGGGTCTAGATCCCCAGGACCCCCTCCGTAGTTGTTCGTCTGCTTAGCAAATCACTGCCCCCTCCTTGCCTTTTATTCCTTCCTGTGACCTAGAACTTGTTCTCTTACTATTCCTTCGGGCAGATTCTGCCTTGATGTCTTTTTCATTATCATGACAGAGTCTTTGGCACTTGTGAGAAAATTGTTGTAGAAATCCTGTCTCATTTAATGATCTTCATGTCATTTTTATGAGTATAAGGAAGTTCTATACATTCGTATCAACTATGTTCTCCCAAGTACCAGAAAAATCACGCTCACTTACCATACCACGATTGTAATTTCCACGGAAACTGTAACTGCAGTATTTTATTGCCACGCTTCCCTGCAAGAATCCTTTTATCCAGTTTCCTGTTACCTAAAAAGTATTTCTTCATTTATCAACTATTTTTGACTCACTATTTTTCTCTTGCATGTTCCTGTAAGTCCTGTATTATTATTATTATTATTAGTCTAGGGCACATAAAAGCTGTGTCCAGGGCAACCAAAAATGACCGGTCTCATTTTGGTTACATTTTGGTAACTTTTTGACATTAGGTCACGTTTCAAGTACTTCTAACTGTTAAGAAACTGCGTCACTTTTTGGTAATTTTAGGTATTTTTGCTACTGTTTTGATTTCTTAGTTTTAAAATCAATACACAGCTAGCAGTGAGGATCATTCCAAAAATATCCCGACGGTCACTCAGTAAATAAATGTAATATTTTATCAAATGTTGCAACTGTTCAAAGCGCTTTCCATCAGCCGCTGTATAATGATTTATGCCGTGAAACTAAATTTCAAAACAATCAGACCCTTTTGCACTACAGATTATATTATTAGACTATTCTCGTCGTTCTCATACTCGAGCAAGTATTTCCTTTTTTTCAATAAATGTAACAGAAATATTGTGTTTCATCGTTACTAAGTAATTATTTTAACGAGGAATTTTATGTCTTGGCAATCAACATAGAGAAGCACATTATGGGTTTGACAGCATGATTTGTGAAAAATGATGTATTAAATGATCTCACAGTAGCATTATCTGTAACCAGGTTCAGAATTCCAGGGCCATGTTTTTTATCATCCATCCAAGATCCATCGTAGATATCTCCATTGTTGTAATAATAAATGCCTCTGCCATGTTTCATGCCATTTTCCCATGATCCTAATGGGAAGCAAGTAGGTGTTTTCATAATGCAACCTAATAGTTGTTACAGCAGGGTAGCCAGTGGATTTTTTGCTCATGAAATTCCCAGATGTTTCTTTCATATCCCTAATCAAAATAGCAGAATTCTCCGACACTTTCACGTATAAAATCCCTTGATTTTCAACAAAATTTTTACTGAATTCCTTGAATTTTCCGAGGATTCTTCCCTGATTTCCATGATACAAATTTAATTCCCTAACAATTCTCTGACTTCTCTGTTTTCCCTGATCGCTGGCGACCCTGTACTGGAAGAGCCTCATATATAAAAAAAAGGGAGAAAGAGGTGCAACGAAGCCCTGATTTAAATTTCTATGTGACGCTTTTGATTGTTCTTATACCTTTTTACGATATTACATCCTTCATTGTCAGTGTAAGTCCAAAGCAACAAATCCTTTCATTTCTGGCAAGGAATTGCATCAATAATGTTTTAGAATTGTAATAACCTTGAAGAAGCATCAATTTTCACACCAGTAACATATTTTAGTCGCCGCTCTCAAGCCTGCTTTCTAGTTCCTTGCTGCGGAAAAGACCATCTTACCTGCTCATAGTTATCGACACAAACTAACAGTTAGAACAGTTAATTAAGCTCAGGAGGAAAATAGAAGTGAATCCATTGAGCTGTTCAAAAGCAAACCCTGCAACACATGAACATGACTTTTGTTCTGCTTACTAGTTTGTTAAAGCTATTCCTCAATCATATAGTTTTCACTCCTCTTCCCTCCTTCTTCAGTTAATTTTGTGGTTTAATCTCGAGGCACGCTAAATTTGAGATAGAACTGGACTACTGAAATTGCCACTTGTCAATTTGTAATGCCAACTTTTTTGTCACTGGACAATATTATATAGATATTTAGGCCGATTTATAGACATGAAGATAGATCGATAGAGGGCTTTTTTCATTAATAACCCTCTGATTATTGCATCCAATATGCAATAGGTGCATATCTTTACGTGCTTCCAACCGCTCGAGTTATAAGGCAAATATTGCTAGTGATAAGATCTTAGGAAAATGTTAGGACACCTTTGGGCTCAGTTTAAATTAAATGTTTAAATCCTCCCTCTACATACAGTTCATCATTATTAAACTAGTACTAGCAATTGAACTAACTATAGCAATGAAATTGAACAAACAGGATTAGAGCGTCAATACAATAATTTATTAACATTTAAATGCAACATTAGCACGGGGAAAAATTGTATGGCCGGATTAATTTAAAGGAGCTGTTTTTCAGCAGTTAGACTAATTGAGGAAAGAGTAGCTCCTTTCAAAATTTACTCACTTTTCCTGGATGTCTTCTGGATATTTTCAAGAATCATGTCAAGAAAGTAGCGATATTTCATAATTTCCGCAAAGTCACACAAACTTTTATCTTAAATCCCAAAGACATTTTGAATACACAACGATTTTTGAGATGAAGAATCACCTTTATATACTGAACCATCAGGATAATGCATAGTTCCCAGTCCGTGTCGTTTACCCTCAAGATATTCTCCACTATACGTCGCTCCACTGTCGAATTCATAAAGGCCCTGAGAAGATAACGATAGTGCCAAGCACTCTTCGACACAAAACGATGTTTGAAGTAGTTAACAAACTTGTTCCACTGCTTTGCTATAACATTAGATAATGCAATGCTGAATCTGAAAACTCGAAAGTATCGCTTCAACTATTGCTCCAGATTTCTGAGTGAAGTAAACAGTCAGTAACATAGAATTTACTTGTAGGCATACTGTGCTTCATTTTTAACATTTAGGCCCTGTTTTCACTGGCCCAGATGAATGTGAAAACGGATAAAAATCTTCCGTTTTAGCCTTGCGTTCTTATTGGAACGGTGAAAAAAGGATTTTGTCTTTTGGACAACGGTGCTTAGAGCTCAGATTTTTGAAAGTGGACAACTTTCAAAACGCTTTGTTTTAATAGAAACACTCTGACCTTGATATTTCAAAAATCTCTGCAATGGAAATGGAAAATACGGCTTCATTTTGCATAATGTTAACAAGCGAAAACGAATGGAAAGATTCATTCAAACCTTTTCATTAACCTACTACCGAAAAGATAAATTTATATCTTTTTTCACATTAGTCTGGGTCAGTGGAAACGGGACCTTAGTTATGTATAATTACAAATGCTAACAAATATGTCAAGCAAAGTTTCATTGGCATTTTACCATAATATTACTAATTTACTATCATGTCGAATGAGTTACTATAAATGTCTGAGTATTTATACGCTATTTTCTCGTTAATAATTCATTTAATAACATGTGCACCTTGCCTTGCCTTTTCCCTTGTACATATTGACCTTCGTATATGTCACCATTTGGATGACGTGCTTTTCCATGTCCATGGCGAGCTTCATTTTCATCTCTTTCACCTTCGTAATCCTGAATGGGTGGATTATCATAAACATTTTACTAATCAATTGGAGGATAATATGTACCATTCATTGAAGTCAAGGCTGCTTTCAAAGTTCTTGCTTCTCCCGTGCAATTGAAGTTCTACCACTATTTCTCTTATGAAAAGACATTCAGCAAGGTATTGTTAGCTAGGGTAAGTCAAGCAGCTATATTTTCGAATCACTTACCGGTCGAAAGGTTATAAGAAAAATTGTTAAGGGTCCTTAACTTGAAAGAAGATCAATGTAGTCAAATGGGAGCTTCGTTGATATCCTCTTAAATGGAAACTCGATACTAGAGAAACATGCTATACACTACTTCACAAATCCAGTTTGAAATATCTTTAGGTTACCCCTAGACTCAATTCATTATCCTCGTCTTCGTAGGAGTCATCATCTGCCATTTTGTGTCATCTACTAGTAAGTATGCGTCTCCCAAATATTAGTTTTTCTGGTCTCCTTATAGCGAATGCTAACCAACCGAGCACGAGCTTTTTAAAAATTATTTTCTTAGTTCGAACGCCAAAAGTGTATAAATCACGTGATATCTCGCCACTTAGCAAGTCAATTTACTAAAGTTTATGTATGGAAAATTTACTTCACGGCCGTTTACAGCAGAAAAAGAAGCGAACGAGCCACGCCACACTGATCAGTGGAACGCACTCAACTGGTAAAAGAGAAACCAGCTAATCCAGTCATTAGCATGCGTAGGAGTATGCCTCGAGTTGAATAAATGTCTTTTCCTGCCTGCAAATGGCGGCGATTCTGAGAGGAAAATTTATTTTGTTTTGTGTGTTACTTTGTTTTTTCATCAACCCAGGTGTTGCACCTTCAACTACACAGCCAGCATTTGTTGTAACTACATCACAATCGAAATGTTCATTAGATGAAGACATTCAATGCAAAAATGTGCCTCAATACTGTGCAAATTGTACATTCAACTCATCATGTATTTATGGACAGCAGACAACAATCAACTGCACCGCGCTCGAATCAGTTAGATGCTGGGTAATTGTTGCAAATAGTAGCAAAAGTTATTTTGTATTACATTTAAGGTGTCATTATGAATTACATGTGCTGACTGCCAAGATACAATCACCAAACGGTATTCTTTGCAGTGCAGGGGGACCATACTGAGGAACATGGCTGCCCACACGAGATTGTTGCTTTTGAAAATCATCTGCACGTTTGGAAGTGCATGCTCAATGCCGTGGTATATGCACGCGTGCGTGCGTACTACGTATCTTTGCAGTGATTCATGTTTACACGCATGAGATCTTTTTACAAACTGCCATACTCCTCAGAGTGGTTGCGGGGAATATCTACACCGCCTCACTTTGAATGCTTCCTTCCGCATGTGTGCTGTTACTCGGTAAATGCCTTATTGTCTGTGCTTTAGACTGCGAAGAGACTGCGTCAGCCAAATATCTTGAGTTCCACATGCTTAAAGTTGCCAGAAGTTATCTAACAATCAGTACTGCTAATAATGAGCTCCCAGCACAATATTCGAGAGCCTAGAATGCATCCTTTGACTTTGGCAGGAGGAAGCTCATTGTTAGGTAAATTCTGGTGCATTTCATGGTTGTGGACCTCAGGATATTTCACCTGTGGCAATCTCTTTCAAGTACCAGAAATATGGCTTTACAGAGTAATTGTTTGTATGCAGATGGAAACAATCATGAGGGATCTGGGAAAATATTCCCGCACACTATAAAGAATGCAACCTGGTAAAGAGCACAAAATTGTGGATCCTCTATTAATCTGATCAAATATCTGTGTTTGTGTTTGTTCCTTGTGCCTAGGTCATGCTTGAAGGACAGTTGGTGAAATGCATCTTATTTGACATGTTATCATTAATTTTGTTTGACAAATGTTTGCATTCTTTTATAGGGGCAGCGAAGTTTCTCAAAAAATATAACATGCAGTTATTGTTACCAGTTGCCAACACAGCACCACACTTGTGTTGGAACAAAAGTCTGTAAGGTATGTTTATCAAATATGAAAAGCCATTGAAAGAATTTGTTGTTATAGCTATGTTAATGATAAACAGCAAAACTTCCAGTTTTGAATATGCCAGTTTAAACTAGGCTTCTTGAAAAGATATGTAAATTTGGAAATTTTTTGAGTATTTCATCATTGAGTACCTGCTTGTTCTTATGATAAGCAGATTATTATCCTTGTAAGTCCAAGGTCAAGAAAATGACTTGTGCATTATCAAGGCTCAAGCCTAGCACACAGTACAGATTTTTGTCAGCCATATATGAGATTATGTCTTTGGAAAATATCTTTGATTGCCACACACAGCACAATTTTGTCACCAATCATTTAAGAATTACTATATTTTCTCTAAAATAAGCAATTGGCAATTTTTGTTTGGTGTGAAAATCTTCTTAATTGTCAGTTTTGTAGCACAATACTTATGTCCTCTTATGAAATGTGTTGCAATTTGTCAATTATAATTTCATTTTGATCTGCTTCCCATGCATCAGCTTAATTTTCTAAGCAAGTACTGCCTTGAAACAATTATTTTCTCTTTAATTGTGCATAGTCTAGTACATCAACTATTTCATCAATTTGCAAAGTTATGATTTACTGTCATGCAAAGATCTTCCTTCTTTCAAACAATTAATTTTGTCATGATCTTCTTTTCATCCTCTAGGGTTGTTTTCAAGGTCTGCTTATTTTTTAATGCATGTACTAAAATATCTCAGCTTGTGTTTGTATCAGCTTATTTTTGATGGTTGGGTTACTTTTGAGGAAATATGGTATGTGCACCTGTTAAACCTAACATCATAGAACATAGGATTCTGAAAAGGTAGGCTCGTAGCAGTGCTTGTTGATATTACAAAGGAGAACAAGGAAACATTACAGGAATAGAAAGTTTAGATAACATCTTGTGTTCACTTCTGTGGTGATTTCCCAATAGGTGGCTGCCTTCTTTTCTCTGTCACAGCAATCTGAACTAGATACTATAAACAACATGTCCCCTCTTGCTACACTTTGACCATCGATTCTTTCATTCCCTGGAACCAAACAATATCTTGTCTTTCATCTTTTTCATTCTCAGTGACAAGATTCTTACCTAGTATTATATTTTCCAAATCAGCTAGTGATGGTGTGCTGTGCTATGTCCCATTAGAGTCCAAATGCTGATTGATTTATCCAGTTTATCTGAAAGATTTTTATCTTTCAATGCCATGCAGAGCCTGATTTTTATCTTTGATCATTAGTGACAATGACAAACAAAATATCAGACATGTTTGATTTGAAAAGCTGTTCTTCATGACAAAAATATTTGGCTTTTTCACCATACACAGCACAATCTTTTGCTCAAGGACAAAAATTGTATGTATTGCTGATAAAAGTCTGCAGTGTGCACTAGGTTTAAAGTCTTTGTTTATTATTGTTGCATAAGGGAAGTATTGCAGGCTTTCATGGGAAAGGGGTGCAACTCCCCAGGTGTGCAATATCCAACAACTTCGATTGCTTTGAAGTTTGCAAGTTGTTGCCGCTGGGTCACTGGGTTTTGTGGTATGGAAAGGAGATTGTTATTGGGCATAAGATTGAGGGATTTGAAAGGGAAAGTACATCACAAAAATCCAGTGTATTGCAACCACACTTGTTCCACCACATGCCACTTCATTACAGCACATGTCACCACACACCTGAATATTTATAGGTGTGTGATAGCTAGCGCTCCTATCATAATTTTCCCTTGAAAGCCTGTAGTTTATGACCCATGCACAGACCTGCTTGCCTGATCTTAAGTTTAAATAATAGATGTATGTAGAGAAAGCAGAACCTCCTATGTTGGCAAGGCCCCATTAGACAATGACTTTTAGAGGTAGTATTCCCTTCTTTTAAATCAAGTAGAGCAGATTCTGAGTAGGTTGTATTGTGATTTATTATACCTTGCTGTTATCAGACTGTTTTTCACCCAATGTTCCCAATTGTAGGTTAACATGAGAGATGACCATATAAAGATAGAAAATATTATCTTTCCTAGTGGTCAGGGAAGATCCAAGAAGAAATTAAGTAGTTGACAAGTTCAAGCTTGGTGTATCCTTAAGAACTAAATCATCATCAAAGTCAAATGCATTTTTCCCATTTGATAAATGTTTTCTCATTACATTTTTCAGACTCAAAGTGGCCCACACCAAAAGATGCTACTCCAATGTAATACCAAAGATGATACCTTTTGCTTAGGTATATGATGGATTTTTTTCTATAGCAACTTTCTTGGATGTTTTCCATCATTATCATTATTTATAGCTATTATTGGATGCTTTTTAAACTAACCTTTCAACATCTCAGTAGAGAAATATTTTGTCACTCCATAAACACTATTGAGAGTATCAACTAGAATTATGCCTAAGAATTACAATCTTCAGGCAGGGGTGATCTAATTTTAAGTATATTTAGCACCTGTTTGTTCTTAGCCATTTTAGTGATCAAAAGCAGCATGCTTTATTAGGAAGAAAGTGGTAGATTTGATTTGTTCGTTTTGTCAAATGATTTCACATTTTGGAAAACTTCTAGTTCCATATGGCAGCATACTGTTTTCCAGCAGATTTTGGGACACCTATTTGTAAGACCTTTACCATGACTTACTGGCCTCACTTCAATGTAGATTCAGCAGTCAATTGTGAATCTACCTCTCATCATACACACCACAAACTAATCCAGATTCAATTCAATATGAATCTGACGCAGGTTAGATGTTGCCTTGTGAATATAGCTAACCCAGGCTCAGCTCAGGTTAACCCTGAGCTCAATGTGGATGAGGCCTGATCCATCCTCAAGGGTAAATTTGAGCTGGATGAAACATTGGCTAGTTTTCCCACAGTTTTGCATAAGCATGGAGATGGACTGAGCTTAGGCTTGATTTTTAGCACACATTTGTCCCACACAGCAAGGCAATTTCTGAACAGAATGTATGTTCCTCTGAACCCGCCTTTGAGTTGTTGTTTCATTGAACTGTTGCAAGAAAATTATGGGACTACGTTAGCTGCAATTAACATCACAATGCTATGAAGACTATACTGTGAGGGAGCAGACAACCGCTTCTGGCTTAGCAGTAGCATTCTCCGTCTAACTAGCTGTTGGGTATAGCAATGGACTTCAGACTGATTACTTTTCTGCGAATATTGAATATTGTTTGAGTACTATGAACTATCAGCTTTCAATTAGTTTGCCATTCCAAGTCATTTTGTTGCCGTGAATTACACATGTGCTAAGATATTTGCCCCAGGTTTGACCTTCCATGATGTTCAAAGGAATTGTCAAAAGGCTGCTATACACACAACATGTTGTTTGAGCCTGCATTAGTTTATGTGTCGTGTGAACAGACTTCTGTATATGTTCGGTGCCTTGATTAAATACAGACAAATAGTATTATTATCTTCCTTAAAGGGAGATATGCAATTGAAAGTACCACTATGAATTATGTATATATGCCAATGACGTAGTGTTATTGCACATCAAGCCACAGAAGGAATGCATAGTGTCTTAACCTTCTTCGTGAGGAAAATGCTCCGTGTGCGATGAATCGTATTATAAGAGCTGTTGAGTGCAGAATGGTGTACGATGTATAAGTTTCGATTTTCGGAAAAATCAAAATCAAGATTTCAGTGTGGACTTTTTGGGTTTTCTTTTTATGAGTCACGGTTCAGCACATAGTATGTGTTAAATGAACACTGTTGAATTCTGAACTTTAAGTGACAACCAGACCCTGTGTTTGACTTCCGTTGGCGAATGTTTGAAAGCTATTTTTTCGTATGATGCAGTGTATCTTTTTTGAATAAGTGTATAAAGGTTTCGGCATTTAGGAAAATTATCCCATGTTGAGGGGCCGTTCATTATTTATGCCTCACGTTGGGACTGAAGAGAAACGTTTATTTGGGTAATTTTTGTTGTTGCCCACCTTGTGCACTATCAAAATAATAACTACCCAACAAATATAGGACTGTTTCTAAATAATTTTCTGAATAAACTTTATTCACCCAACCTTTGAGAGACACAAAATATAATATACCCAGCCTTAATGCTGCCCGAAAATTCATTTACCCAACCTATTTTTCTTCAGTCCCAGAATGAGCGGTCCCTAAGAACCTTGAAGCATAGAACTGTAGAAACTTCTTGAAAATTTAGTTCTATGTATCCTATTTATTTTACGTTAAAATTGCCTTACATCGGCAAGTATTTAGGTGAATTCAGAAGAAAGAATTAAGCAGAAGGGAAACAACTATTTCGAGACGGAAACAAATATTTCTATCCTGCTATGATTCTTTTGCAAGCCATCTCCATTGAATGGCGTGTGCACTCTAGGGCTCATACGGTCTGGAAAAGTCAGGAAAACTCTGTGCTTTTGAGCAAAGTCAGGAAGAGTCAGGAATTTTTCTCATCCATGCAAATCGATTTTTTGGAGCCCAACAGGCAACTCTACACACTGCACGGTTTTTTGTATTTTTGTTCCTGTTTGAGAAAGTAATTGACTGGAGAGTCTCCTTTTCTTGGCCAAATTGGAAAACTGTGTTCAATCGCTTAGTTTTAAAAGATTGGTCAGTCGCATCATTTGTAATACGGGTTGGTCAGGACATATATTATGTATTTCTGATATGTAGTCAGGAAAAACACTTTCATTTTCAAGAAAGAAGTCGGGAAAAGTCAGAATATTAGGCAGGATCATGGGCAGGGTGTGTATGAACGCTGTACTCATGTTCTTGTGCGATGGTATACGCTTCACGGAGAAGATTCCTATTTATTTTAATGCAAACTTAAAGAAGTCAGCCCTTGTTTGGATCTGTATAGTTTTGGTAAAGTTTTGCTGTTATTTTTGCTTCCAAGGAAACAGAAGCTTTAGAAAATCTGTGCCATGTAATTGGTCATCAGGATACAGATGGTCAACTGCTATGCTGCTAAGGTATGTTATTTGTTCTCAAGTGAATTATTTGTTGCACATTTTTGTGTCCCATTTATGTTTAGCATTATAGTTCTACGATTATTATGCTTGTTTGGTTGTTATTGATATGGCTGCCTGTAACATTGTGGAACCATTTCACACTGTGCTTTTCATAATGTATCCCTGATTGCTCTGTTAGACAATGCTGGTGGAATAATCAATGTCAAATGTTAAACTTTGACGCCTAGCTATGTGTTAGTTGCGTCAGGTTGTAGAAATACTTCAAATATTTCACATGAACCTCAAAACTGAACGCTGACAATGACCAACCTTGGCAAGAATTCGTCATACTATTGTGAGAAATGTTTCATTTCAATGGAGACATTGACTAAAATTAAGTTGGTCATTTGTGATTGAGTTTATTAGTGATGTACATTTTTATGAAGACACGATAGTATAGTAGTCTTGAGTAATTTGCCTACCTGACTCATAATACATTGTCTATTTGCTCTATGGAGCATTTTGTAATGTTATTCAATGACAATCACACGGGTATTCTGATTGGTCCTAACAGTATAACACTTGGTGGATTTGGTGTAGACAGGTTCTATCTTGGACACTGGGAGGCAGGACTTGGTAAAGTATTCAGTTTTGGTGGACTTGGTGCCTGGACCCTAGTTGACATAATCTTGATCGCCGTTGGATATGTTGGACCTGCTGATGGCTCCCTTTTCATATTCTGAACACCTTTTTACTTGAACATCTGCCAGATCATATTCTAAATTCAGATTGAGGATTAGAATATTACGCAAATAGGTTTATTGCTTAGTAAATTTTGTTTATAGTATATATTTAATAGCAGGAGAAAGTTATTGTAAATACATATAAATACTATGCAGTTTTATTTTTTATAAGGAACCTAGCTCTAAGCCTAGTTCTTACAGCATAGCCGCCAAATGTTTGAGAACCCTGTCAAATCTATTTTCTCCCAACCTAATTGGCCAATCATCATGCAGGATTCTGACCACACATACTACGACTAGGCCCATTTTGCATGATGATTGGTCAATTAGGTTGAGAGAAAACACACCTGGCAGGGTTCTTAAACATTTGGCGACTATGCTAGCTCTTACAGTCCCTTGTTTTTGGTTCTCTTTTTTAGCACATCGTGGATCTAAAAGTTCCTTACTTGTCCCTTGATTTTGACTGCGCATTTAATGCCATGCGGATATTATAGGTGTTAGTTGTTAAGACAGGATAATATGGACAGGTTAAGTTTCAACGTAAGCCTCTTTATGAAACACTGCTTCGTGGATTACGCACAATTCATGCGAATCTGACTTTATTAAATGAAACTGGCTTGCTAATTGCCGATTGTTTACAAAGATGGAAATCCTCGATTGCTTAGGGATTTTGTCTTTACTAGTACAAGTTCTTTACGTCTTTTGGCCTTCTAAAAGCGGTTCCTTATAAAAGAAAACATGTGTAGTTTTTGGACGTTATTTCCAGCACATTGTATTTTTGATTTGATTGATAGTGCATTCTGTGATGCATTGGTGTAAATCTGTTCGGATAGTGGTAATTGTGACACAGTTTCTTTGTCCACCACATTGCAGATAGAATTTTAAGAAGGAAATTTAAGAGTGATAACATTTCAGAATCTGCGGATACGAGCTAAGACTGTTTAGGTGATCTTCCTATACATTGTTATAACTTAACACTCTGCCATGTAAATGACCTGGGCGTAAATCCTTAGCTTACTTTTCAAATAATTTGTTTTCCGATTCATCATAGGTTTTTTATAAGTCCCCCATGATCGAAATTTTGAAAGGTATAATTATACTCAAAAATGAGACAGATTTGGACAAATTCTGTGATTTCTTTGCTTATTATTGCAATTATAGCGATAGGTTTTGACATTGTCCGCGATTAATTATGAAATTATGAAGACTGAAGCCTTGTATTTCTAGTGTAAGTCATATATTTGTCTCTATAATTCAAATCGCGAATCAACATTTCAAATCAAGCCGGCTGTAATCCTATAAAATCATTCTTAGCATTCTTAGTTTTTGAGCCACCGCGTATTGCTATTTACACAAAGAACTTTGTGTTCTTTCTCGTTTATGAAAAGTTGCGGAAAGCGTAATAAATGAGCTTACGACATGCTGGGGTGTGTAATGTTTTGACATAATAATTGCAGTTTGGACTAGAGAATCCTGGTTGTTCTCTTCATAGAACACTATAGGTCGACAAAGACTAGACTGGTAAGCGGATAAGTCTCATTGAAAATGGGACGGCAGTAAGGAAGGATTTTGAACTTTTTGTATAGATGTTGTTAATGCAGTAGTTTGAATTGAATTATGATTTATCGCCAGTGTATGATCGGTGCATAATGTGGGGATAAGAAGGAGAACTCAAAGGATGATATCCGATTGCATCCATAGTGTAAAAAGATGCCAGTAGAAAGCTCTGTGAATTGGTCTGTTATCATGATTTATGGCAGTCAGTTGTGATGCTACCGTCTTGATGCCATATCATTGTAACAGGTCTTACAATAGCTGAACATGATGTAATTAGCTAGTACGAGAGGTATATAACCATAAAAGCATGAGGACGCCTCAGAGCTCTAAATTATGATTTTCATGAGACTTTAGTTGGTCTTGTCCACATATTAGAGCTCTCGGGTTAATATATTTAGACATGGGTGTATCTGATCTTTTGTATGTGAACGAATTGTTTGAAAACTGTTTTCAATTGAGCCATGCCACCGAATGAGACAATCAGTTTGCTGAACCTTGGAGAATTTGCCGAATGAGACTCAGAAATGTGGAAATAGTGTGAAGTGTCGAATTGTTACACCCTCTCGGATATGCATATCATTGTATGCACTCCCTGACAAGAAAATCCCAAACGTATCCCAGCAATGGTTTAGTTTTTGAAGCTAGAGGTCCTTCAAGGGCGTCTGGCTGATTTTTTATATGCTATGTTATGAGCCCATATGATTAAATGGTACTTTAAAATGGTTTAGTTGCTCGTACAAATGAGAGTTATTGTGTTTGGCTTTAGCCATGCCCCTAGCATTACACAAGTAAAGAGCCCTCAGGGCATTGGCTTTGTTCTTATGCAAATTTTTGTTTTGCTGCCTTAGAAGCAAATCTTCTTTGTCTTCATGATTGCTTTGTCTTCTTTCTCTGCCATTTAAAGTGATTTTCACATGAAAGTATGAAGAACAATGTTAGTCTTAATTGATCTTAATTAATCTTTGTCTCTGGTTTGGTTCAGGCATGTATGTGCAAAGCGTTGGACTCCTGCGACTGAATTTGTCAGTGATATATCAGTGAAACATATAGCACTTAACTCGCGACGAGGTTTGGCTGTCACATCACAAGTTGCAGATGACATTTCAAACAGTCAATCTCACAAAATTCATTGAGTTGATCTAACTTCAAACGACCTTGCACTGTGACCTATTACATTGCTGAAACGTTTACCGAAGGCATTTGATCAGCTCAAACAACCGTTTTATTTGTTTACTTGTTTTTGTTCAAATTCATGCTCAGGTTTGCAGAGTGAGGTTTTGATTGTACAGAAGCAGGCAGTGTGACATCGCCCTGTCATTATGTATGGCGAGAAAGCTGGGGGAAGATGCTAAAAGCTTCAAGGTATAGTTCATTTGTCAAACAAACTGCGCACAGGCTAGTCATTACATGGAAATACACAAATGATATATGCTATCATTATTCTGTGATTTGATTGAATCATGTTCTACTGGTGCCATAGAGTTTTGTAATAAAAGAGAATTTGTTTGTTTTTGTTAATCATAGATCAAATGAGTCATCCGTTGTAAGAGTCGACCAAAACTTTTGCACACATTCTGCTATTTTCACCAAGAGAGATATATTACTCGCAAGGTATGTCTGGTTATTCTGTTTTACTCAGTCTATTAAGCAATCACTGTACTTTATCAGGTTATGTTATACAATAATTATTGTATGTTCTTGCAGCTTTTACACATGGTTTCGGCGTTGTTCATTTTTTTACAATATTGAGAAATCTCCATAACAGTTATCCTAACGCAATGGGATACAATGAATCAAAGAGGAAATCCAGTTGCAAAGTGATACTAACTTAGGAATATTTAGAAATGTAGCTTCCAGTTAATCGATATTTGACTGACTAGTTTTCAAGTAGTTTTTGGATTGCCATTTAATCCAGCAGAGCACTTTTATGTTTAGCCCTTTGGTGTCATTCTGCATATTGTTTTCACCGGTTGTAGTCTTCAAGTGTGTAGAAGCCAAGTTCTCTAGGTGCCTTTTTATAATGCTGCTGTGTTATCGATTTGAGCCTCTTTGCCATTTTCACGGGTGAAAATACGATTTTGTCCGATTGGGTGATGGAATCTCCTTAGATAGAAGCATAGAATTAGGGATACAAGTACCAGCCACCAGCCATTCAGCCTCCTTTTCAATGATTCCTTGTTATTTGTTTATTGTGCAAGTTTATATCTTATTCTTGGGCTTGTGTTTGAGCTGGGAGATTGAAGATGTTTTCAGATTTGTGTATTTCGATTGCATAGCAATAAAAATAGTCAAAGGTTTAGCATACGTATCTTTTTTGAATCAAGAATTGTGAAGCTGTTTTTGCAAAACTTTGCTTAATTTTATCGAGAATGTAATCATAAACATTGTTATTGCGTAAAGCACAGGACCGTTGATTGTTAACAGACAGCTAGCATATGTCTGACCGAGTCAGCCTGTCAAAGACTACTGTACGCAACAAGGGATAGGGGCCCGTACCCCTACATTTCTAAACCATGCTTCTCGAGATTTTTTACCATAGCTAATTTTAGTGAAATATTAGCCGAAAATATGTCAAAAAGGAGTTTCCTTTGCATTTGCGAGAGTTTAAAGAGCGTGGTCTACAAACGTCTTCCGGAGCTACGCCCCTAGACCCCCGCCTCACTTCCCTCTTCCTGGATACGCCACTGTTTTCAAATATTAGTTTTTACAATTAGTTTATTATTATTCATCTTTATAATTATTATTCATTCTGTTTTTTTGTAAATGTACTTTACAGGCAAGCCATTTTGAGTAAATTAGAAGATTATATGTGACAGTATTAGGTATAAGTTTTGTATGTGCAGACAAGTCAGTTATGCATTGCCTATCAATAGTGGAGGTGAATGCTTGTGCATGCAGTAGTATTGCTGTGATATGAAGTTTCAAACAAAAATATTGCATGGTGAATTAGATGTAAAAGCGATTTTGATACAAATTCAGGAAGGGAATTTATAATCATTTGGGCTGCTGTTTATCAGAAAGTGCAAACACCCTGTAGTTTCTATTGACGTAAGTGCTTCACTAAAGACATGTGATAATATCGTGTTATTGGATGGTCTACTGGAAGGAAGTAGTTTGTTGTCAGACTTCTGTGGAGCAGAGTTTTATTTCAACTTATCGATGCACGAAAAACTCTTCAGTGAGGTTTAAATAAGTTAGATGATAACAAGTGTACTCTAATTTACATCATGACTTAATATAAAACTACAGTATTTCTGATCTTTCAGGGTATCGTGTTTTGATATATTTTTTTCGACCCATCAAGTGCATTTTCGATTGCTTTTTGAAGTGGCTCAGCATCAGAAATTCTCTTGTATTTACCGGGATTTTATTCCAGCCTGTAAGAGCTGAATATGAATACCCTTTCTCGGCATACTCTAGGTTGTAGTCCGGATATTTCTGCAGAATGGTGTTCTATTCAGAGTAGTGGAATCTTTGCTGAAATTTGTTCCACAAATTTTTCTGGCTAGAGACTATGAATAATCTTATAAGCCATAACGATACAATCAAGTGTGACAAGTTCTTCAATTTGTAGGAAATTTGATTTTGCTTGATGCTCAGAGATGTGCCGATGGGGTAGCGTGGGACATCCCACCCCCAGTGTCTTTAGAACTCTAAGAAAGTTGGTCATACAGCAGGAAGTTTAGCGTGCATTTGAAGGTTTGGCCTAATTTCTACCTGAAATTTGCCAAAACAAGCACAAAACTAATTTCATGGAAACATGTCTGAAAAATCAGTACGAACAACAAAAGCTATAACGAGTAATAAAATGTACTATCTCTAGAACCACGAAGACCAATGACGAGCACTTGTTTTTCAATGGAAACATAACAAAGAACAACCATGATCATGACAGAGTATATGGAGGAGGAGTTTTGCGATCCCAAAAGCTCCTTCGAGACTACAACTACACCGATAAAATGCCAAAACGAGTAATATACAGCGAAAAGTAACCTAATGGAAACCAGGCTTTTTTGTTCCTCATTATTGATCTTCATTCCTCATGTTGGTTTTTCATTCATCGTTTCGTTTTGGTCTTTTGTAGGACCTTAAATCATAAACAAGCAATAAAGTGCAAGAAATAATTTTGATGGGAACCAGGCTTTATGGGCAATAGAACAGACAACGTTTTCCATTTTGCTATCACTGCAATTTTTTTTCATTGACTTAAGAAACTTAAGACACTTTTAGAACTTAAATCAACAATGGGGAAACTTTTACTGCAACGTCTGCAGCCAGTTTTCTCAAAAACCACGTAGTTTGATACTTTTTGTCAATCGTGGTAGGTTGTCACCGATGCCCCGGTCTGAGCATTTGCCTCAGCTGAAATCTATCGGCGTACGACTGATATTACTATGGCATGGAAATCAGTCCTACTCGACCTCGGTTGCGAAGCTGATTCATAGTTTCTTGTTCGAAAAATCGTAATTTCGTGGTTGAAAGTTCGTATGTAAACACGTCACGTAAATTCGTCAAACTTCTCACTGTGGAATCATAGTGAATGTCGTCCCATGCCTCCGTCGGTACGAAAAATGAGTAACGTATATCGTCAAGCACGTGATTGCCCAACATGCAGTCAGTGATTAATCGGGATGCACTTTGCCCTATCTTAATTGGGATCGAGGAATAAGTCACCCTTATATACCAAATACGTATTCAGAATTAAAAGGAAAATGAATTGCGCGCACGGCCCATAATAAGTATGGGCCTGGCTCACTTTTTGGAGTTGTAGATGGAAGGCATAGATCTGTATCTGGGGAAAATGTCGATATGTTAATAATGCATACCTATTTATTGAATATAGGTCATCAAAACTGAGACAAGTTAGCATGTGTGCTAGGGATAAGTATTAAGATCCATTACTTTTCGGGTGGTATTATGCTTTTTTGTGTTGCATATTAGATAACTTGCCAGATTTTAGTTTCTGCTCTCCCACTATGCAATTGCAAGTAAAGACCACACCCGCTATCTTATTAAGAGTGTAGATCTGTAAGCGTTTCTTATTTTAGGTTCTGACAAATGTATATATTGTCTGGCTACTTTCACCTGTATCTAATTGAAATATCATCATCTTCTGATGAATTCCATTTGAAGTATGAGAACAAGGATATATAGGGAACACCCAGGCACTGAACTTTCTAGCTCCTTATGGCCAGGTCGCAATGTCCAAACCGAAGCATTCGAGCAACGTTTTTGATAGTTTTTGATGGGGAAAACTTTGCATACAAGTGTAGGATGCTATTATTTACTAGATTGTAAACATAGAGTTTATATTTTGAGATTTACTTGTTTTTTCTCCTACAAACTTCTTTTATGAGAATATAGTCTATAAGAATATCAAGGTTCAAATTCTCTGAAATTTAAGAGTAATTTAAGAATAATCCAAGCCTGAAGTTTTATCAAGATTTAGATTGTTTGCTGATTTGAGCTTTCTTTTAGAAAAGAAACATTGAGCTTTACTTGTCCTGTCTTGAATGCGACTTGGCAACTCTTTAGGGAATGCCAGTTACACACTTTTTATTATTAGAATATAAATGATATAGTCTATGCGAGAATTAATGCTCAAAATCGCTAAATTTTAAGGGCAATTTAGGAATATTCTTAGGCTCAAAATCAAAACAACTTAAGAATATTGAGACTCAGTGAAAAGTTATGTATACTTATTAAAAAAAACAGTGTGTATTCTGAAATATTAGTGACCGAATGTTTTAGGTTACACTTGGTTATAAACCCTTCTTCGGCAGCAGGTGGACCGGAATAGAACAAACGACATACCGTTCTTCGATTTTAGAATATCAAACTAGGAGCGAGAAATTTGGTTTGGCTTATCGACTTCAGGCTTGAATAAATATGTGCAAATATCTTTCAAGATCTTCTAGGTAACAATGAATTTGTGGAAAATTTAAGGAATTGTTAGTGATGTTTCCCGAATGTTGTTGAAGTAATTTCACTGTCTTGTATGTTTGATGGTAACTTCTCTTACACGCTTAATTTGACGTCCCCTCGACGCGCCTGTTAACCCCAGGTTCTAATATTTGATGTTTAATGCTGCAGCGATTGCACCCTAATGCAATTGTATTTCTGTGCCTTCATATTCTATATAGACTTTCTCCAGGATGTCTCAGAAAATAGTTAAAGAAAAGTGCCATACAGCAGTATCTCAAGTCTTGATATATCTCTCTTAGGATATGCAGTCAAGCCCAGTTGTAACACCATTGAATATTCATGCAGAATTCTGGCTACAAAGAGGGGGTGGGCGTTATATTGACGGTATCGTAAATTTATCTAATTGCGTCATTCTGGGCCTCGTTTGATTAAAACCGAAGCAATTCTTAAACATATCAGTTCTTAGACAAGAACACTGAACTGTTGCTGAAAAACATACCACTAGGAAGCGTAAAATGCAACAAATGCCTGTAAAAGATCATGATACAAAATGACGTCATAGTCAATCAAAATCAAATACAAGTGGTAAATATGTTTGGCGCATGTGTGTTCCCTTCAAGATCAAATAATGCTTGTGACAACGAAAATTGTTCTTTAGCCAATCAGGAGATTGTCTGATGATGAAAAGCAGAGGGTACCTTCTGGATATGGCATCGTCTCCAGGGGAGCAAACCGAATATTTTGTGGTTCGTAATGTGTCAAAACACTAATGTTGTGGTTTGTCCGGTTATTTTGTTGTGCTTGTTCTGCAAACTTAGTGGCGGAATATGAGGTTGGCATTACAACAGAGGGGCGGGGGGATGCTATAACGGGGCCTCACTCTACCTATGTTCTGCAAAGCTCCAGCAAATGATTTTCACAGCTTTTTTTACTAAATTTTGGAATGGAAAATGTTTCTCAACAGATAAGGAATGCACCAACACCTGTCATTGGTACCTTAACGTAACGTAACGGAACTCTCAAACAACCAAATGCTACATACAAAATTTGTTTCTGTACCATAATTTCTCTACCGTCAGTGGCCTTATATGATATATTTTGATTCGTCTAACTTTCTTGTAACTTTATGTCCTGGCGATTTTAATGGAATGAGTTGCTTATTTAGGAAACTTTAAAAAGATGTTAAAGGCAAATTTAAATAAACCAATTAGGCGTGAAAAGTTTAATAGCATGGCATAGTCAATAGTACTGGCCCAGACAAAACATTGCAGCCAAGTTCCGTTAGCTTTGAAAATATGAGTCCAGAGTTTTGCTATGTCCTTGTACTAGAAAACCATTCAGGAATCGCACTCTCTCTTATTTTTTCCTGTTATTTAAACACAGAATTGCAGCTTGTTTGGCCTGGTTTCAATACCGTAATATTCGATGGGGACGCTTTCCGGTCATCGGAGACACGACAGCGGTGCACATGAACGAAGAGTATGGGGTGGCAAACCCCCAATCTTGTGGAAACACTATTTCGCAGGGCAAATGCTAGAATACTATAGTATGAGATCAGAGCATAGTATGAAGAGCGTAGCAATGAAACAAGGAACATTTGTAAATAATGCAGTACTAATAAATGTTCTATTTAAAGTTGGTTGGTATGTCTAGCAATGAGCCTCTTTAAGCCAAATTACTCACTTTTTTACAGGGAACTTAGCTCAAGGCCTAGTTCCAAAAGTTCCTTATTTTCGGATCTCCAATAGTCAGATTGTATTACTAAAAGTTCGTTAACAGTTCCTTAGTTTTCACTCCGCATTTACTGCCATACAAATGGTACAGACGCAAGTAAAACATTTAAATCTTTTAAATGTTGCCTTTAATTTTGGCTATAACTTAAGACCAATGAAACATGAAACACTTGACACAAGCATAGCAAACAATCTATGCTGGTTTTGGCTGCAAATGAATGGAACCAGGTTCCAAATTCTTGATTGTTTGCTGTTATAAAAATTGTTCAAATTGAAACGTTTCTTAGGGAATTGTCCCTTAGTAGTATAAGTTCTTTAAATATTTCGGCAGTCTACATGCAGGTTCCTTATAAAGTGGTTCCTTATAAAAATACGTGTATACAAAATATGTAAGTATAAATAGAACTACTTGCTGCTATGAAAAACCTAAGTTTTTGAACGAGCCTTATTGAGCATTAGGTAGTACTTCCAGATTTCATTTGGTCTTCAGATCAAAACTACAAATAGTGATGTTCAGATGAATATTCAACTAAGAGGTTATCAGGCAGAAGAATTCTATATGTCAATTCTGTTAATTATGTTTCATGTGGCTGTGGCAAAACAAGCAATTGCTTTCAGGAGGAGCATAGGATATCACGTGGCTAATTTTTTGAGCTTTTATTTGCAATTCAAGCACTATTCTAGCAGCCGAAAGATTGCAATATAGGATGCATTGGCCTATCTCCTCAAAAAGATGTGATTCAGGACTTGACCACAATCAAGAGAGCACATAATTGATTCTATAGACATGCTTTCTTTTTCTGCTAATGAAACTCTAGATATTAGAAATCACGACAAAATGATTAAACTCTACTCAAATAAGAGTGCTAAAACGTCATCAACATACGAAATGTTGCGCGATTCATGTGGTCTATTGATAAGAACCCATTGAAGTTGTCTGGCATACTCTGAGCAGCATTCCCAGAGCCATTGAAAAGTTGTTGATGACTAAAAAACAGAACTGCATGCGAAGTCAATAAGAAATGGAAGAAGGAATAAGATGCATGTTTTTAACTATACGTTCACTTTGGTTTTCAAAACAATTATAATAAGAAAAACGAAGGTTTTAATAGTTCAATTGCCAAAAGAACAGAGCATTCTTAGTGCTTTAACATTGATTAAAGCAACTCTACAAAAGTCCAGAAACAGTTTGAAAATTATATTGCAATGAATATAGAAGTGAAGAAACCAAGAGATACACTACAGCCACCACTACGGAGTCAAGCATCAACACCGTCCGACCTCTCGGTAGGCTGTCATTAGCATTTATTCAGATGCTTTCCTACCAGAGATCGATGTTTTTCAAATGGTTTTAAATCACATCAAAAACAGCCAACACTGACCTCCGTTCAAGAGCTGGAAAATTCGCGTTTGAGAGGAGAAGACATTTACTTCGAAAGTACTACAAAAACTGCAACCATCTTAAAAGCGTGCCTGTTGATGGCTAAGGATGAACGCGACTTCGACAAGTTCAAAATTGCTACCGTCTTAGTGACCAGATCATACTGGCATGACGATATTTTATAACTTTGTTGATACAGTCAACTTTTTTAGCATTTGCATGAGATTTCTTTTTATCGAAAAGTCTCAGCAGGACATACTTAATTCCTTGCAGGGCAGAATTCCTACTCTCAGGAATTTTGATCAAGTCAACCACATCAGTGACATTCCCAAATGTTCAGCTCACCTCAGCTTTATTTGCCTCGCCTAGGACTTGTGCGATTTTACGAGGGTGTAGGCAACAACATTAGAAGTTGTTCCTATATCACAATAGGCGCCGATATGGGAACAGGCACAAACCCTATGAGCTATGCCTTGAGCTATATTCCTTGTTACAAAACGTATAGTATCAGGTAGCCTGGACGTTTGCATGTGACATTGCGAGTAGCTTACAAGGTGTCTCCTATTTCGGTGTACTTTTAAAAGAATGATAGGACAGTGTCACATCCTGCCATGCTGCGTAGCGTTGGTTGTCATGGGTCTCCATCCGTCACGGTTCCAAGTGCATTATATAATACTGTTTGCGTTCTTAAGAAAGACTTTATTTTTCTCATTACAGAGGTTTTCATAACAAATTTAAGCCCACTTTTCATGACTAAATGCTTTGTACTAAAACACTGATGCTCGTTCATAGAATGAAGTCACTTTGTCTCGACTTCAAAGGTCAGAACCAGAGGCAGACTGGCAAGGGATGCTAAATTGCGACCGCACCCCAGACCCACCTTACCTATTCTCTTGGCGGACCTCCCGTTTTACCATAAGTTACTTGGGCTTGACCTTTGTCTTTGTGCGCGGTAACTAAGGAAAAGGCCAAACCAAATAAGGGCCCATTCATGAACTAGCACCCGGCACCCCTGGTCATTAGTTCCCCCTTAGAACTGCAATATCTTTGGCAGGCAAATCATAACATACTTGACATGCTGACATGCTCATAGGTTTGAACGCGCAGCTTTGTGATAAAGTTTAGAACCAGAATGACCAGAAAAGTCATGATGATTTAACAATTCTTCAGTATATTCCAACACAACACACTCATTAATGACTAACCGGTAACCTTTTTACATAAACGTTTCGGACCCATCTAGGATCCATCATCAGTATGAAAATTATTTTAAAAGGACAGACTGACTTGAAATGTATCGTTAGGAACAACGTACGAAATCTGCCCAAAACGTCCTGTAGATCTTCAAAAAATGCACAGTAAACTGTAAATATATGTTGTGTAACATTCGTATTTGAAATTGGGTTCATGTCCTAGTAACCCAGATAAATTGTTCATAATTTTACTCTTGATTATATTGAAAATCGTTGAAAAAGTCTTGTAACTATTTTTCCTTTCAGTAGGCTGCAATTATCCAACATATTTTTGCCTTGTTTTTGGTCCTTTGGAAGGAATAAATGATTATAATCAATGCTAATGAGTTATGCCTACAAACGGATTACATCTATTTTGACTGGTTCCTTCGATGATAAAAGCCTGGTTTCCATATGATCGCTAGGATCGCTGTCGACGCAACGATCGCACAAATTTATGACCAGCTTCTCACAGCGATCCTTGCGTCATTCGGTTTCCATATGATCGCAGGGATCGCACAAAATTGAAACCAATATGCAACAGCGATCCTTTTGTCATGCGGTTTTACTAGCCACTGTGCACTGTGAGCGCACACTTTAAATATTGGCGCCAAATAGCAAAATTATCAAAATGGCGGATGAATACGAGGAAGATATTGAATGATTTTTGCTACAAGCTAATTGCTTTGTATTACTGTAATTGCTTAAGAAAGTAAAAGACCATCAAATCAAGAGGAAGCATAGATTCTGGGTAAGACAGTTTTTGCAAAAAAGAACAGATTTGGGTACATTTCATACGCAGATATTTCTAAACGTATGATAAAACCTTATTTAACAGTTACATTCTGGAACTGCGTTCAATCTCAGGTCATTAGGGTTTTCACACAGATCAGTGGTTTTTCCCAGAAGCTTGAATGGAATACTAATAATTTTGATTCCCATGCTGGTGAATAGAAAGAGGCTTATCACTTGAGAGGGAGGTCTCAATCGCCGGAATTCGTGACATTCGGTTTCCATTAAAAAATCTGTCGACGCAAGGATCGCTGCGATCGCTGAGATAGAACATTTTCTATCTCGATCGCTGGGATCGCTGTTGACGCAAGGATCGCTGGCAAATGTGAACGGGCAGTTTCCATTAAGACGCAAGGATCGCTGGTCACAAAATTGTGCGATCCTTGCGTCGTCAGCGATCCTAGCGATCATATGGAAACCAGGCTAAACGGCCCCCTTTAGCCTAGTTTTAATTCGATATTTATGAATTTCTAGTTCCCACATGAGACTTGGAAGTCAGATGACAGTGTTTTATTCTTTATCTGTTTGTTCTAGTGATACTGGTTTGTGCCTTGATTGGACGAACAAGCAACAAAGCGAGTCAGCTATTGTACATTGGTAAGAGAGGCGATCATCAGAGCCTACGTGGCGGCGGTAGCACAGAGCTAGCAGATCCGACATCGAATTGCGCCACACCCTCGTATAAAAAGACGAAATTCTCTATGCAATTTGGTTCAGTAGATAAGGTACCTCCAGTTTGATGGGATGCTAATCAGCTTGAAGGTTTATAATGCCTCTTATTTTGTTATGATTTGCTGTTTATCTATAGATGTTTTTTCTTTATTTTATTCTTTGTGATTTGATTGCTTGCTATGGGCCGTATCAACTGAGATATCTATTTATTCGTATATTGATTACCTGATTAATCAGATATCTACAGTGATCAATCATTAAGTGAATCATTTTGTTGAGCACTGATCATCTATACTTTGTATTTATTTTTAAGAAAGCTGTTTATAGGAAGGCAGCCACCGACTGCCAAAATAGTTAGGAAAGTTCAGTGCTGTATTTTTAAGTCCTAACAAAGTCAATAGCTCATATGCCTCAAAATTCAAATATTCACGCTAGACAATCGTCGCTTTTATACTTAGCGTATATAGACTTCTTGTGTTAGTCTGTTTATTCGAGTGCTTTGTTCTTGTAGTGCCTGTTTATCTATGTAGCAATGTAGTGTTTCGCAAATTCGACTATTCTTGCTGATAAAGTCTTAAAAATGTTTCAGAACTGAAATCAATGAAAAAGCTAAGAAACTTTTAGTACTAGGCGAAAAAGACTTGTCTTAGAACAAAGACTTGTATAATGTAAGCATTAATGCATCATTCAAAATACTGATCAATGTGGGAAAATGTATAGTAACAGAGATAAAGAAATGACATGAGCAATCGAATACGATTATGAGAAAGCTTTGTTCTGTAAGCGTATCAGACAAATACAAACCAAGGTCAAATTTCTCATTATGTTATACGAGAAATATTCCAATCTTTAGGTTCCAAAGTGTAGGACTGAATATTATTTTATTACTCAGCTCTTAAGGACTGGAATAATATATCTATCAAAAAACGTGAGTTGCCAGATTTAAATACTTTTGAAAAGCAACTAAAACTGTATTTGCAGAGCTGGAGTTGAAATTTACGTGTCCCCCTTGAAGAAAACTTCATTTGAAATGAATAGTTGGTTTTTAATACTTTATTAGCTAAGTTCGATATCTTAGATAGCTTATTGTAGTGTAAATTCTGAAGGGTGTCCTTTCCGGTATCAAGAATTTGACAACGAAACAGAATGAAAGTGAAACATAAATGAAAATGAAATGAAAGTGAATATATCTAAGAATCAACTGAACTGTCTGTTTCTTAAAGCGTTGTAGATAATTTGCCACTACGACATCATTTGCATGGCCCTTTGATACCCATGATCTTCATAATCATTTGAAAACATAGATTTATTTTCCATGTTTTTGGCCAGTAACTCCGTCCTTATCTTCAAGGTTGAATATATCTTCAAATGCGATATCCTATGCGCATTGTAGCAAGGATTATCGTAAAGAGGACTCAAGTCAGAGAATTGTCCACACATTCAAAGAGGCATATTTGAATAGAAAACATCCGTATTTGAAGAGTTGACTAATTTTATGGTACAACACTAGTGAAATTTAGGTACCCGAATGTTCAATGTCTTCATTTCAAATTTAGGTGAGTTGCGCTGCTGTTGATGTGAAATATCTCCAAGATTATTGGCATCGAAGTATCATGAAGTCTATTGACATCGAAATATCGTGAAGTTTATTGTCATCGAAGTATCGTGAAGTTTATTGGCATTGAAATATCTCGAAGTTTATTGGCATTGGGCTGTGGCATTGAGGTACGCGCAAATTATTTCTCTTTTCAAATTATCTGATAATATATGATAATATTCAAGTCGTAAAAATATGATAATACTAAAGTGTACAGTTGCAATTCTCTAACTCATGGTTGGCTTAGCATGTGATTTGTGTTTTCTTCTCCATTGCGTGATCATCATGGGGTCTTCATCTTTGCAATTAGAGGTGGTTACTTAATACATGCTGCAATCTATGGTTTTTTCCAGAGATACCAATATACTGAGATAAATTTAAGGAAGAATCCCTAGGCCTTGTTCAACTATTCTACGTAAGTTATTCCTAGCTCTTTTGTGTTTTCAATGTGATGAGGGCACCCTCAGATTCTGTGGTTTCTGCCGTTCCACTTTACGTAATCACCACCATTGGCCTCTGATCCTTAATTGATTATGGAATTAAATTTGAAAAGATTGTAATTATATTCTGATGTAGGTAAATGCTATGATGTTAATCATACGGAGCATCTTTACTTCGTTCTAAATTAGCTATATTATTTGCCACATATCCGTTTTACATATCTTGGTGATGCAGCAGTTAGATTAGTTAAGTCGAATTGTTGCTGCAAACAATGGAAGTAGCCAACTGAAAACCAAAACGAAAAGTGCATTGGTAGCGATATTACGCTGTTGTATTACATTACCCTGATGGGAGTCGAGTTCGATAGACGGTCGATAGCACTGACATGACTAGAGAAGGTTTGCGAAGGTTACGGGCTTTTAATTTGAAACACAATCTAAAAATATGATCAAAATTGATAAACATTCGCTCTCAAGATATGATATCATCAGTTGGGTTGTCTGGAATGTTTATATGCAGTTACAGGTAAACCGTATCTGCGTGATATTTGTGCGAATGGTCCTTTGTGGATGATATCTATTCGTTGGAAATTCATGTAAGTGATTTTTACTGCGTGTGATACTGTATTCATGATATGTATATGTATGATATTTGTACCTTTCATGTTCATTACTAGACTTACGAATGTTTTATAATGTGCATATCTTGCCTCCTTAGCTATAACAACGCTTAGCGGATTAATTAGTGCAACATTGTTGTCGTAGTGCAAATATTTTCGTCTTATAAAACTCCATTTTTTGTTGATAGACTTTTGTCAAAGATTCTATAATCTTTTCATACATCCTTAATGTTGGTGTAGTTCTATGTGACATGTAATCTTGCCACCTTTATAGTTAAGGTCTTCATTTGTATTGATTTCAATTCTCTATACGTTTTGGAAGATAGACTTTTAATTTCTTTCTAAATTCTTGTTCCAAATCAATGCAAACTTCTCCTTGCATTAAGATGACCGATGTACCTTCGTTGGACTTTACATCTTTCAAGACGGTGCATCTTCCTTCGGGTGTAAACAATTTGTACTTATGTGAATACTATGCAAAGGATAGCAATGGATAACTGAATGGACGAACGAACGAATGAATATATAAGTGATAATTTGAATGGCAGTTTCCGTTGAATCTTCCCTTGGACCAACCGGTGACCATGACATTTTGGTTGAAATTAATCACATGTAGCTATTTTTATCTAGCATAGTGGTTTTTGTTTCATAGGGAATACATCCGGCAAAGTTTGCGATGTACGTATTGATTTGGCTTCTGTTGGCTTTGTCTCATATTTCGAACATCACCACTGGCTGCAAATGCGACAAACGATCATGCGTCACTCCTAAAAACTGTCCTCATGGCCTCGTTTGGGATCATTGTTATTGTTGTCTTGTTTGTGGCAAAGGTGAGGGTGAACTTTGCGGTGGTAAGAACTATGTTCAAGGTGAATGTGGTGACAGACGGCAAGAGTGCGTTGTCAGAGACAGCAGGAATTACTTGAATCGATATAAAAACAGGTCGGATGAGCTGGTTGGTCGATGCGAACCATGTGAGTTTACTATTTGTTTTTGTAACTTTTGCTATTCTGTAAATGCTTGAGTTTGCCCCTGTGTGTATTAATTCTAATGCTTTTGGCCATAAGGCTAATTTTATGGGGGCTTATACAAGAGGACTAATAGAATTTTCTGAAGCATGCCACAATAATTCATTTTCAAACCGCGTTTTCTTCTTTATGTAAGAAGAAATGACCTGACTATAGAGGTTAGTTATAGCAAATTTCTTCATCATCCTCTGTGAAGGGGAGCTATTCGGGGGGGGGGGCTTATTAGCAATTTGCAGCTCTAGAACGGCAGCTTATTCAAGGGGTGCTTTTACGAGGGGGGGGGGCAATTCGAGAATTTACGGTATTGTTTTTCTACGTGTATTTATTTTGCGTTTTCAATAATCAAGCGTTTTCGAATTGAGCCACTAGTGTTAGTTATTGCTCGTCTAATTCCCAATCAGTGATCAGCCTAGTTCTTATCGATATATCAATGTATTTAATGATCAATTCAGTCCCGGTTGTCCCAATCAATCATCAGCCTAGCCCAATCAATGATCAGTCCAGTCCTAGTCAATAACCTGCGTTGTCCCAATCCATCATCAACCTAGTCTCAATGAATGATCAGTCCAGTCCCAGTCAATAATCAGTGTTATCCCAATCCATCATCAGCCTTTCCCCTTTGATTGATCAGTCCAGTCCTACTCAATGAACGGTCTTCCCCTTATCAATAGTTGTGTTAGTTTCAATTAATACTTAGCTTAGTCAATTTTCTCTAATCATTGATGAAGAAAAGTGAGGAGCAGGCCTTTCAACGAAATGCATTTCAATGCCCAACAATTTTTACAGTATTTAACTGTATTTTGTTAGATTCCTGTGCCTTTTTGCAATGCCCATTTGGTCAGCATTGTGCAACTAAAGATGGGTATCCAAATTGCAATTGCAATATTAGTTGTTCAGGAATGCTTACTGAACCTGTTTGTGGCGAAGTAAATAGCAAACATTATGGAAATGAATGTGAACTTAGAAAGGAGGAATGTAAAACTGGAAGAAGGATTGGGATTTCAATAACTCCATGCCGAGGTGAACTGTCAATTTCATTGATTATTAACTAAATTTGTTAATTTACCCTTTGGCGTTTGAAATCTGCAGTCTTAATTGTTCATCCGATCCTCTAGTAGAATTATTCGGATTGCTTACCTGAACTCATTAGGCTTTGTCAATCTGAAACGAGTAATGATGTTTTCTAAACTTGTGAACAAGAAGATTTCAGCTATTCGCACATAGAACTGGCGAACCATAAAGACTTTATGTTATTATGTGGGTTATCTAATCGCCTTTCTTTTCTTGTGTTTTCTCTTCTTTGGTTTCTCCGATATCTAGCTTCATTTTTCGTAGTGCTTAAGATGTTGCATACATTTGGTTTGGAACAGTTAAGAACTCGAATTCTTAAGAAGTTTCCTGAAACAATGAGAAGTTAATATGTTTGTATTTGAACTATGGACATAATCGCCAACCTATCTCAAATACCTTATCACTCAAACAGAAAGTAGATACGCATCTTATATGAACTTCAAAAGTAACCTTGAAAAAAACTTAGTTTACAAGAAATCTTCCTGTAGGAATAAAAAGTAAGTTCATGAAATGTATTTAAACATTGAATTCCTGATTCGCCTTCAAGATTTTAAAGAAACACTTGAGAATCATGATATTAAGAAACAACCAGGCTGAAAGCAGAAAGTTTGTTTCTTATTTGAAATAGCTTACACGAGAACTTTTGAATATACCTAACTTTATTGATCTTGCTTTGTAGAGTATATGCATGATATGCATGATTTATTCTCTTTAAGGTTATTACATTCAGATAGTCAGTGGCGTGCCCCAAGGGCTTTTGTGAGGGGGGGGGGGTTAGCAACAGAAATTTACTGACAGGTTTGAACAATGCACAATAATGACCGACATGTCAAAGTCACTTTGCCAACTTTTACTGATGAGCCAAAAAGTTACCTTAAAACCAAAGAGGTACCAATGGCTTCTGCAAAAAGTGGGAGCCTGATACCTCCAACTTTCTCTACTTCGGCACGCCTTTGCAGTCAGTAGTTCCATATTATTGATTTATTTATTATTGCTAGAATTTATTATTCTTTTTTTCTTTAGGGTCAGATATAGCGAAGATTTCATGCTCAAATTCGAAAATGACGTTGACATTGAACAGAAAAATATTTGGACGAAGATGGCCTAGAGGATTGGCTTTGAATGACCCATCATGCAAAGCAGTTGTAAACAAGACCCATGTGACAATTTCGACCTTGTATAATGGATGTGGAACAAAAGCAAAATATACTTTAACATCCATAGTGTACTCGAACTCCCTTCGAACTCTGCCGCCAAAGAACTCATTTATAAGCAGAAGGAAAAAAGTTTCCATTCCTTTTAGTTGTGAGTTCTTGTTACGGAGGAGGAGCAGAAATCGTATAAGCTTTATGCCAAGTAAATCGCAGTTAAGTGAATCCGTAGAGCTAGGAAAGTATACAAAGAAATTACAAGATGGTTCTTATGTTGAGGTAGATACTACGAGAAATTACACAGTCGTCTTGATGACACAAAGATACAAAAGACTGAACATAAAGCTTGTGCCGTTTCGTTGCTACTCAACGCCTCTAGCACGAGGCTACGGGCAAAGGAGGTTTACCCTCATTGAAAAAGGGTATGTATCTATCCAAACTACGTTTTTGTTACTTGGCATCAAAACTACTGTTGATCAGTTCGTGTCCCAAAAATCATAGTTGCTTTTTGTCGAAGTATTCTTTATGTATTTTTTTCAATAGTTCCCTTTGTTTCCAAGTCAAAGAAGACCGGACCAAGTTATTTGTACCTGATTGGAATATCATTTTTATTCCAAATTTGGCCACCTGATTGACTAGGCTTGTAATTACCCACATCTGTATGAAGGATGATATTGCATAAGTATGAGGCCACTTGATAAAGTAAATGCTGGTACATAGGAGCATTCATTTATAAAGAACCTACAGCCTGGAATTGCATAATTTGATATCAATTTGTTGGAACCTTTTCAGCTTGATATTCTATCTAGGTTCTTATAAATGGTTTCATTCTTTATCCACCTAGAACTGAATCCAGTCTGTTTGCTGTTTAAATTATGCTCCAAAGCCTTACAAACATAACTTTGATAGGCAAGGCCTTCTGGGATAATGTTTATGTGAAATTGGCTAGACCAGGAATATGTAAACCAACCTACAGATCATATCATGCTTGGGACTATCCTTTATCTTGAATTAAATTTAAGTCATTTATAGCTTTTAGATTTGACTATAAAGACTATTGAACTCTTGTCCTTCTTTACATTTGTAGTAGAAGGGGAAGGTGTTGCTAAATCGTCTACAAGGTTGAAGGTTGTTTTTCAAATAGCAGGCACTCCCCAGTGTACAGATCAGACCATACCTCTATCTCAAAGTAAATTTAAGCCATCTGAATTTTTTGAGATTTGACAATAAAAATAACTATTTAACTCTTGTCCTTCTTTAGCTGTCCAGTAGAAGAAAATGTTCTAATTAAGTCATCTACAAGGTCGAAGATTGTTCTTCAAGTTCCGGGAATTCGCTTCAAACAAATAAGGAAGCCTGGATCAACAATTCGATGTAGAGTACGGCTTTGCTTTCTTCGTGCATCAGGAAATGAAGATCATTGTCGAAAGAAGTGTGGAATGAACAAATTAAAACGCAGAAAACGAAGAGAAACGGAATTAGAAGTACAACAGGGACAATACTCCAGGAATAATGAAATAGACGCTGTTCTAGACAAAACTAGAAAAGGAATCTACCTTCAGTTGCCAGGATGAAGGGTACATGACAAGTAAGGCATTTACATATTTAATACTAGCATCTATAAATATTACAAGCGATTAGCCAATATTTAACAATTGAATGTTATCGAAGCATTAGAAGTTTCATATGCAACACCATTTTTAAGCTCTTATATCATATTTCTTTGATATTGGTAATTGGACAAAAATTATATCCTTATCAACAAGAGGATCGTGAACAGCTGCTGTAAAAGTAAAATTCTGAAAAATTTTAGGAAATGCTCATTTATACAATGTAGCTTTTTAAAAATAGAATTAAGAGTGTTCTGAATTTTTATACCCTATTAACTAGTTGAAATGGCATTCTGCTGCATGTAGATATTTTGTTACATATATTCGAATAGCTGCATATTTGCCAAGTGTAAACAACTTGGGATCCTTGATAAGATCAACCTTATTTCCAAATAAGAATCTGTTGATGGGACGTTTTAAATAGGTTCACTGAAGAAGACTTCATACCCAAAAGTAGCACCCAATCAAGAACCTTAATTCACTCACCCAGGAACCATTTTTGTAATATAAACTACATCAAATACGCACGTGGAATCAAGGAGACACGACAGAGAGAGGAACTATGAATATGAAGATTCTGCTAACTTTTCAATAACCTCTGTGCTCTACGCTAATCTCAAAATTATGATATTTACATATACTCAGTCCAATACGATCTTTCACTCAAATTTCATTGACTGCAATTCGCTTCTGTTGCCAACGTCTTTCTGCTTCAGATCATTCGATAAGATATTATCACGTGCAAGTTGGTTGAAATGCTGTCAAAGACAAAGTTTTTGTATCAATGTATTTTGGAATAACAACCCTTGGAAAACCCCCCTAGCATATATACAAGAGATGTCCCCTATCCTTGGCACGATCATTTTATGAAAATACACCTGCGACATTTTCTAACTTGTCATAAAATACTGAGCATACGCTGTTGGGTGCGCAAAACATTTCAAACATTATAAAACAGACAAAAGCCCGTTTGAACGTTCATGAAATCCTTAAGTAAATTGAAATTGCATTGATCACATATGAAACAGGAACACTATAGGCACAACTCAATCACTACAACCATAGTATAAAATTGCAATAAAGCTACTACTTTATTCTCGTTTGAAATAAGATGAATTCAGTTGAAAGATCAATTATATCAGTTAGGAATTACGCAACGAACTTAGCTGTCTAAATAACAGGCTATTATTGCGCATAGCTACTTTGCTACCTCTAATGTCCTATTCATTTGCATTGGTTTGCGTATGTTAAAGAGATAATGTCTGCGATTTTCCTGAGCAAATGAATGGCATAGAGCAGGATTAAAGTGATCTCGAAGTAATCGCATCGTTGACTGATACAGAAAACTCCAGATTTCTATGTAGAAAAAGCATGGCAGTCGTGGGAGAGTATAATTGCTTTCTACCGCGTAGAGCCAGGCGTAGATAAGAAAAGACCTCGAAGATCAAAGAACCATACCGCCTAAATTTAAAAATTATCTCAACAGAAGAAGGTATATTAGGAGCAAGGACTTTATTCTCTTCTATTAAGTAAACGGCTCATTTGAGTAAAAATATGCACACATAGTGCTATTACCTGCGAGTTTTTGAATTCTGAATACAATGTAAACAAAACATGCAGGGATTGGACGCGACTCTTGTGAACCGGAATGTCTAGTACAGCTACGAAAGAAAAAATTTTGATGAAAACATGCAACGGTAACATTCGAGACATATATGGTCTTGCTATATTAGCGATATGAATCGAAATATCTCGCTTCCAGATGTTGTTAGATTAAGCTATTTGATAACTAATAAATGATTGATGAAAAACCGAGGCTAATTGAGTGGAGGCGGCCTGAAAATAGAAGTTGAGTGCGTGTAATGCACGTGTCTTCCTACGCATAACTGCAATCCACACCAGATGTCACTCTGTGACTTTATTTAGACTAGAAATAGATCTACGACAATTGACAAAAGTCCTCGGAGCACCCTTTGAACAATGCGGTTTATTTCAAAGTAGTGAGTTTTCGGTCAAACTTTCAGTCTAGTGTTCCACTCCCCCAGAACAATGCCGAGATAAAAGCTTAGTTCCCTGAGAGCCATTCTAGAGCAATTTGATTTATTTGTTGTGACTAAAACTTTTTCAACTCAACGTTGTTCATAGGAGGAGTGGGAGAGTTTGTTATAACAGTCTAAAAGTAATGTAGGTGTTCCGAGACTTTTATCATCCATTTCAGTCTTTAACAAATAACCAATCTTGCTGCAATAGTACAAACAGAGTGATGTCATACCTTGATAGGCATAGCATTATGAGTAAAACCTTGGCAATGCAGCTCAATAACTACAGCTGCCCAGAAATGCTTAAAGGATTACTTGAACTACTTGAAGAGCATTAAAGCTGATGACAAGCTATACCTGCGTTTAGATGATTATTGAGAAATCCATATATTGGAAAGCTTATTTAAAAATCATATTTTTCTTACCACAAATGATATCAGCATATTGGGACAAATCACATTCAAGATCTGCAGTTGGCAATCCAGTCTGTGGAATCATGTAAAAATATCATAAAATGATTATTTCCCCCGAAAATATTTTGTTAATGCCACATCATCAATCCCCCCACTTATGACAATGCAACTAGTTATGAGGATATCTGAAAGCCAGTTTGATTTCATTGATTCAACGTGCCACTACTCCTGTGGGAATGTCTTTCTGACACTTAATGAGTGAAGAAGTAAGGAATTCAAGCATTTAATTGTAGTCTGAGATCTTCTCCATCAACTTTGTATAGAGATAAAATATTTATGTACAGTTTGCCGTGCTAAAGACTTAAGATATCACCTGTTTACAATCAGAACACTACCACCTAGCAGGCTGACTAGAAAGCAAATTGGACACTTTAAACACTGTTTCACTACCATTCAATATACAATGTGAATAAACTTCTAACCATTACCTGCCTATTTGCTCTACAACTGAGCATGCATCATGTAGTACACAAAGGAAAATTAGCTATGAAGGCACAAGATCACTGGATGGTTGGAAAATTGGATCTTCCATTTAAACTATTCATTATATACTACTGTACGATACATCACTTCAAGCTACATTGTTTGCTTCATGCTTTGCACCACATCAAATGTTCCAAATCTTGCTGCACTGTTTCCTGCTCCATATGGGATTTATAGAGACAGGATGTGGTGATTGGTTACAAGGTCATGTGTAGCACTGCTTTCCACTCCTTTCTTGGGAACTTAGATGGAAGTTATGGTAAAACTGCTTTCTAATAACTCTGTCAAAATCTGTAATCCTTATCTTTGGCAAATGCTGAGCTTCTGTAATTTGGGGTTAAGCTGACCTACTGTTTTTGGTGAGCCCTTGTTCCAAACTTCTGATAATCTTTATATGGAGGAAAACTTGTACTGCAGAAAAATCAGTGAAAAACATAAATTCTTACAGTTTTAAGCATCTCTTCAAACTCTGGTGGCCACTCCTGCATAAGTGATTCAATATCAGGCATTGTCTTGCTGTAGTGCACATTCTGCGGTGGTTTTTGGCGGTGCAAATCTGAAATACTTTCAATCCAATTGTCAACAGCTTTTGAATTTCTTTCTGCATCATCAATGCTTCTGACAACCTTAAAGTCAATTTGTAGGGAAAGTATGTTTACAACTGTTCCTTTTTCAAAATAGGATATTATCTGCCAATTGCTGATAAATATGGCCTGGATTAATAACTTGAAGTTCTTTAGCATAACAATCTGGGACCTGATGTCAGAAAAGGACACTTAAATCAGTCTACTGTATAGGGTCTGTGATTGAGAAAGGGAAATTCTTATTGAAACTAAAGGTCATAGTGCAAAATAAAATCTACACATCTTATTGAGCCCAATGTATTTCTGTACTCACCATTTGCTTGTTGGTGGTCTGTTTTGAGATTGATCTCAACTGCAAATCTAGAACTAGAAATGTGATACTGGGTGAGTCATTAAAGTGTGATACTTGGTGAGTCTTAGAATTCCTAAATTATCATGAAACTTCTAGAGAAATAATGACAAGGAGCTAAGGAACTAAAAAGAAATACTACCAAAGCTGTAGTCTACCTTATGATCCAAGTACCTGGATTTTGTATGCAGGTAATACTGTGAAAATAATAGGATTTTAATGATAAAGGATGCTGCTTCATTGTCTGATGCCTCTATAAACCCATAAACTCAGAGCAAAGAACAAAATGATAATGTGCACAGGTGCACATTATATCAGATTCCAGGAGGCAATTACTCTCTATATGTGCCAGTGACTGTCTTGCTACTGATGAAGGCTGCATTCATACAAACAAACCTGTTGGGTCAGATTGTTTTGCACAAGGCTCATCAAGTACTTGTAGTCCAAGAGTTTCAACTTTATTTTCTGGTCTTGTGACCTAACACAGAAGAGACTAATAATAGTTTTCTTTCTATTCAATTACCATTAAAGGAAACCAACATTCTAAAATGCTAGATATGCAAGTAATGGCCACCCATTGTTGTTGACTTAGTTTGAGGATAAAATCTTGCACAGTCAGGTGCTTTGCAGGCTACTAGAATATTGTATATAGGGACATTTGTCATTTAAGTGATATAGAAACTGGATCTAGGATCCAGTGAAAATCTAATGGCATAAATTCACAGAGAGTTCAATAAAGTATTTGTCAGCTACATGATATGCAATGACAAATTTCTCATATTTCTTACTTACTAAGATTCTGAGTTTTTTTACCTTTAAAAATGCATCAATATCTCCAACAGCAGGTATATAGTCTGGTATGAAAGGTCGAAGCTTGTGGTCAAGTTCTATACTCTGTGGTGTATACCTATGAAACAAAGTGCATTGCAAGATGGTATATCACATTATTTTTCATCATTCTTATCAATTACATCATTCAGCATCGTTATCATTAAATGCACCATCAGCAATGTATATCTATGGCTATCATGATCCCCAGTCATTATCATAATCATCAGAATTATCAACATCGCCATGCTTTCTACTTGCACAAATATTTCCATATGGCAAGTAACCAACTCCAATTAACCACTGAACATTTACCACAGCTCTGTTGATTACTAGGTGCTCAGTTTATCAAAGGTAATATGAGTAACAGAATGGACCTGATCAAACTGACATCTGAGGGGATTTTCTACAACCAATGTGACTTTGTATCATATGCATGCTTAGAATTAATTTAATAATGATGATGGAACTTTGCAATGCCTGAGATTTTTATTAATACAATTTAAGAGTTGCTTTTTCTCTGTATTCATTTTGTCCTATGATGTAACATGGTTCCATTTTATGCTTACCTTGTAATGTGTTGAAATAATTCTTTAATTTCTTGACTCACTGGAAGGTGCTCATATTCTGCAGGATCATAAGCCCTGAAAATGCATTTCATCTCTTTATTTCTATCAATATAGCCAGATTTTATCAACTTGAAATGTGATTTGATTTACTCAACAAAAAGTAAACAACGAGAAGCAGTTACCCTTCTAGAGGTCCTTTGCCAACATCTTCATCATCATCATCATCATCGTCATCATCATCATCACTACTATCACTTTGATTTTCATCATCTTCTTCATCCTCACCATCTGTATCATGTATTGTAGTTCCTACATCTGGTTTACCCACTTGCCCTTTACCAGATGATTGTCTATCTTTAGAAACTATTGCTGGTTGTGTTCTCTTCACTACTGGCTAAACAATGATGTGTTATAGCACATTAGAACATTAAAATTGTTTCCATGCTCTAATCACAATCTGTGCTAATACTACCCACCTATCTATTGCTCTATTTTTTACATCTTTTTGCAATTAATCCTAGCTCATTGAAATGAATGAAGTAGACATCATACAACTGAAATTTATTCAATATCTGTGCGCTTAAGCTACTGGAAGTTATGATGAAGGTAAAAATTTAAAATAGCATATATCACTTGATGACTATAGCCTGGGGGGGGGGGGCACTTGGCACGCAGGCATGTGTGGTCAGTCTGATATTTTTGGGTCAAATAATTACCTAAAATATGTTTGGGCTAATTATATGTCAGAAATGATATTTTTGGGTCCTGCAAAAACAGTGGATACAACTCTGATATTTCTAGGTAGCAAAGTTAGAAACACTGATATTTTGGGGGTTTTGTGAGATTTCCATACCTGAATCAAATGTATGTTCATAGACCTAATTGTCTACGGTTTGCTTTACGTTCATATACATTTTTGGGTACAAGATATAAGCAGAGCTGATATTTTTGGGTCTTATTGAAAATGAGCTGATATTTGTGGGTGGCTTGTAAACTTCTAGGACTAACCCACCCATATATCTATGTGCTGAGTGTCCCCCCTGGGGAATATAGTCATCTCTAATGTACAGTCCTATGATTTCTAAAACCAACTTGAGTACTGATAAGTACCCCATAGTATATGACCTAATACAATATGGGAAAAATGTCTATAAAACTAAATTACATTAGCTCTGTGCATGAACATTCCATTGACCTTTTTGCAGAGGAAAATATGTGATAAAATATCTGCAATATTAACTTGGGATATTATTGACTCTCACTGCATTGAATGACTATTAGCTAGGTCATTCTATATTGCATTATGGCCTGATGACACTTCATTAGTCTAATACAAAAGAAAATGAAAACTACCTTTTGTGGATTGCTTGTTTCAACAAGGTTGTCATGGTCAAACTCATCATCACTTGGCAATGACATTTCAGCTAATTCTCCACCTTTAGCAGGAAAAAAGCTATCAATTTTGGACTAAAACTGCAGAACAAGTAGTATAAACATTTTAATATACAAGATATTCAATAAAGAAGTGAAAGGGCTCTATGAGAAAGTGGTGAAAAGCAATACCTGATCGATTTAATCCTCTGCTTTTTGCTGGTCTTGGACTTGGTGTAAATGTGCTTGCTATTTCTTCATCATCATGAACAGACAAAGTTTCATCATACAGCTGATTATTCACAAGTTTTGTCTAAAATTACATGTTGTGATCATTAAATTACTGCACACATCATTTATCTGCATAACTGTAACCACATCCCATAGCAAAGGAAAGCTATGAGGTATAACAAATAAAAAGTATCTTTATTTAAAAAATGCCTGCCACTAACAAGATGCACCATCCTGTTAATAATTCCATAACATTTGAAGATGATGCTAAATCATTACACCATTACGTTATTTATTATGCAACTAAAGGCTAGCTATGTAGCCCTATTCCCCATGTTATCCAGCATCACCTCTCCTATCTACTTCTGATCTTGCAGTGAGGCACAAGATGAGAGAGTGAGACTTAAGCACATACAAAGTAATCACATATGACACTAAATAGCTCTAGACAGAGCCATATTTCTAAAATACTACTGTCATCATTATATCACTTTTGCAATAAACACTAACAACTGCAGACAAAACCTGCATCAAAGTTAAAGTACAGCAGCATTTAGACGGATGGATGAGTGGATTGATGAAAGGATAATTGGAAATGATCGATGGATAGACAGATGCAGACCCTCTGAGTCTCATGCATTCTATATGAGATACACAAAATTTGAAACATTCTCATGCTTACATGTATGAATGGGAAATTCTCATAAATTTTATGAAAATGCTACTTCTACTATTTTAGAATCACTGATTAATTATAATTCTGACTTTCATTTTCATTTCAATTTTTTGCTTTGATGAAAACAAAAACAATAGCATCCTCTGTCTACCTTTTTAATGATAATAATGATTGCAAACTGAAATATATTCTTCAAATTTATATGCTCTATAAAAGTTATAAAATATGCATAAAGAAAGAGTGTTAATTTTAGAAGAAGATATACTGTTTCTAAAATTTTTGGGGGCTCCTTGATTCTCCCTAGAAAAGTAGGATTTTCCAGTGAATTTTTCATTCATCTTTAACATAGGAACTTAACAAGCCAAATTGCAGAGTTTGGCAACTGCACACTGGATATTTTTTGTCTCAAATGCTGCTGCACACCTAGAGCTAGGTGTGGTAGGGTGTTGCGTTGAGAGGCGATAGTGCGTGGTTAAATTGGTTAATCTGAATACTTTTCAGCTAGCATAACGACAATAATGAAGCAAAATTTGCTCTGATGTGCATCATACTGTTTGATACAGAATCTTTTAACGTGAGAAACAACAGACAATAAATCAACAGGTTTTACTTTCTAAGCCAAAATCAAGCGCATACTTCATGTGCACACCTGAGATCAAATGCACACTTGCAGACCTGAATTTTTGCTCGAGCACACTCGAGATCTCGTCGAAAAGGCCATATTCTGCAGTCTGGCTGACAACTATGTAAATGGATAGATAATGAGTATCTCAATGAAACAAGCGATTTAAAAATATTCAGGACTTGAATGATGAGTACAGATTGACTTCACGAAAAGCTGGACGATGAAAAAATATTTTACAATTTGGATCTATTTCCATAATATATTGCAGGATTATTATAACAGCTGATGTTACTAACCTTATCATCGCTTAAATTTGACATTTCAGTTTACAACACCATGGATTGAAAACAGGATCATGTCTTGACAACAGAAAAACAAGCACAACGACAACACTTAGCCTCGTGTTCAAACAGCCACTGGTTGGTTGGTTGGTTAGTTAGTTGGTTGGCTAGTTGGTTGGTTAGTTGGTTGGTTAGTTGGTTGGTTAATTGGTTGGCTGGTTGGTTAGTGGGTGGGTGGCTGGGTTGGTTCGTTAGTTGACCGGATGGCTGACGGATTGGCGGGCGGGGCTGGTTGGTTGGTTGGTTGGTTGGTTAGTTGGTTGGTTGGTTAGTTGGTTGGTTGGTTGGTTAGTTGACCTGGTGGCTGACAGATTGCCGGACGGGGCTGGCTGGTTAGCTGGTTGGTTGGTTGGTTGGTTGGTTGGTTAGTTGGTTAGTTCGTTGGTCGGTTCATTGATGCAGCCAATAATTGTTTCACCTGATACAAGTGCACTTGATGTACGTGGGAATTAGAAAAATCCGATCTTATTCAATTAACAGGAAATGTAAGACACACACATCGAGATAGGAATATCTTACCGGACACGCACCATCTGAAGTGCCCCGTAATTAAGTTTAAAGATATGTCTTTTGTATACATGCAGTTATGAAAAATACTTCTTTTTGATTATTTTTTTCATTGACATTTTGAGTTGTCTGATATCTGTATGATCCAATAGTTACTTGCTCTTAGTTTTATATCAAAGAAACACAAAGGAACAAGTAAAGAATACACGTTTTTCTTTCATAAGAAACCTGGCTCAAGGTCTAGTAGTAAAAGTTTCTTAGTGTTTGGCCAAAATTTAGTTCTAAAAGCTTCTTAAATGTTACTTAATGTAATGATCAAAATTGTAGTGAAGACAAAAACAGTATGTTATGCATTGTGTACTCAAATTTGGCCATCAATTTAGATCTCTTTGTTACCGAGCTTTATGAAATTGCATGCAGAATCAGTGCAAGGTAATAACATATTACTGAGGACTGGGATAGTGTTTGTGAAGCAAAGCCACAGTTGACTGCAGTTTCTCGTATTGTAAACAAATGATGCAGCTGAGAACGGAATGTGAGCATATGGCTTGTTTGTATGTAACTTAGTAACGCTGAAAAATGCTATTTTTAATATCAGGGATGGCAGGAAACATTAAAGACGTATTGTGCATGTGGGCTTCCTGAACAGGCAATATTATTACACGTCCAGCATAGAAATGACGCTGGTGAATAAAGGCATAGAGACTGGTTTCGTGTAAACATATATGATATCGACAAGCCGCACGATTACCGTAACTCAGGGTTGCGATTTTGGGGGCTCAGCGGGCCCAGCTCCTTTGGTAATTTTATAGGAGCTTTTGTGGACGCAGCAGTTTGAAATGTGTCCCTTTTTGCATTGCTCACTGTTTGTAGGCTTAATTTGATGTCTTTGTCAATAGCTGTAGAAATGATTTGCAATTTCAGTAGAGTTCAGTTCAAATTCAGTGAAATATTTAGAAAACATTTTTACAAAGCTTTTTTGTAAGAATACCTAATTTTCACTGAGCCTCAATATTCTTAAATTTCATTGATTTTGAGCCTAAAAATATTCTTAAAATTATTCTTTAAGTTTAGCGATTTTCAGCATTAATTCTTTCGTAGACTATATTCTTAGTATACTATATGCGCAGACGATAAAAAGTGCGTAAATGACATTCCCTGAAGAATTACTGTTTCGCCTTATAGCGTAGCGAGTTTCAGACAGGATAAATGAACTTCACTCTTGGTTTATCTTCTAGCAAAACTCAAATTTGCAAAAAATCGAAACTTTGGTGAAGCTGGAGCCTTGCATTATTCTTAAATTATTCTTAAATTATTCTTAAATTATTCTTAAATTTTAGAGAATTTGAGCCTTGATATTCTTATTGCCTATAGTCATATAAAACAGTGTGTAAGCAAATGCCAATCATAAGTAGACTAAATAACTGGTTGGTATTGTCTATGTTACAACTTAAATACAAAAGAGACCAAACATACATTAACTAGTATTTTCATCAAATAATTTGTTCAGCACACCATATGCCCTAACTTTTATGCAAGGCTCAATCTCTGGTTAAAAATTGTAGAGAATCTTGGCCCACTTGTCCTTTCATTGTCAATTCTTTTTTATGATTGCTCTTTAGCAGAGATGATTATCAAGGAGCTACCTTTTTTGACCTCTATGAGCCCTATATGAGCCCTTATGAGCCTTTTGCTTTGCTTCTCTGAAGTCCCAACGGTCCGAACCCATGTTTTTCTTTTCATACCGTACATTGACTTATGCTAGGTATTGCATAGAAGTATGTTAGTGTGTTATTACGAAAGTTACATTTAGTAAATGAAGATGGAAATGAAGATGGTTATTCTGTGGTTAAGGTAAGGATGGTCAAGGGTGATAGCAGTGCTACACCTCAAAAGCAAATGATCATCATTTGTTGATGATGTAGGGTGTACGTTGTATGCCTGCAGCCTAGGACTTATTAAGGGTAGTTAGGAGCAGTATGTACGAGCAGTAGTTAGGAGTAGTATGGAGGACTTAGAAGAAGCAAGGCTGGCTTACCATGTCTTTTGACTGCAAGAGGCCACATTACTAAAACACTAGCATTAACAAGTAAAAAGACTAGGTTCTAATGTTTACTGTAAGTAATCTAACGCCCTTTTCCGAGGGTATAATGAGTTCTTGTTTATGGTTTCTAATATCTTGCGTTAGTGAGTTCCAAACGCTAGTTGCACTCGAAATAATCGAAACGTGTTTGCTTTACAGAAAGATACGTGAGGTATCATATTACTATGGCATCCATGGGGGCTAACAGGTATGAAGATTTTTCGGGATATCTATTATATAGTTTTGGCTTCTTTCCATCATAATTGTTTTGCCTTTCTTTCTTCTTTCTGCTGAACTTTCCCATCCTAAAGCCTTTATCATATCACTCAAGCTAGTCCTGTGGTAGTTGTTGTAGACGAATCTAGCACTCCTTCGTTGAACCATTTCAAGGTTATCGATGTTTTGTGACGTATTAGAATCCCACACAGTACATGGATATTAAAGAATTGGTCTGACAATAGATTTGTAGCACACAAATTTCACATCTCCATGGGACCCACTAATTTCTATGGAGGAGGCATAATGCACTGTTTGTTTTTGAGCAAACTTTTGTGTTTGTTCATTCCAGCTAAGGTTTTTCTAGAGGGTAATCCCTAGATAGTTTTTGCAGGAAACTTCCTCAATACTATCGTCTTTAATTGTGTTTGTGAACTCTAAAGAATTTCTCTTATTTGTTATTCGTAGGATTCACATTCCTTTGGGTGAGAGAACATACTCCAGTCCAGTCGTCATAACATTTCTGACGTCTGTCTAGATCGTTTTGCAGACCAGGAAGCATCACTTTGATTTTAACTGTTTTACACAGGACTAAGTCATCAGCAAATAAGCTTTCTTGCGACTTTACTTCCTTTGGCAAGTCATTAATGTTGGTGGAGAAGAGGATTGGTCCCAGCACCGAGCCTTGGGGTACTTCTGTTGTAATGTCTACCTCATCGGATACCGTAAAAGCCCATCAAACTGGCAACACAAATTTCCTCCCGGTTATAAACCCCCAGATTAAAGCCCATATACTTTTTATGCGTGATTTTTCTTTTGTTATCATGAGATGGGATTTTGTGGAAACTTCCGGCACTATAGATAAAAAACAAGACAGATAGAAGTACATAAGTGTATTTTTATTGGCATGTCTACTTATGTTTCATATCTTTCATACAACGGTATTACGTCGATGCTTTTCTAAGCATTTTCCTAATTTTACGCCATCTTCTCTGTATAAGCATCATACTTGCAAGGAGTTTCAATGCCACCACCTTTACCCTTCTACCGAATTCCAACTTGAAAGCGAAAGCGAGAATGAAGATGATAAGGAGTATGATTACGAAATCGACCATAATTGTAGTGCTGAAGCAGAGAACTTTTCTGATAATGACAGCAGTGACGATTCTAATGTATAAGTTATTCTGGTAGATAAAAACGCTCAAGATAATGTACTTAATTCTTTTCTTTGGCGCAAAAATTCTCCCGGTTTTAAGTCCCCCGGGTACAAGTCCCCATTATAAGCCCCCCAAAAAAGGCTATGGGATAATATAAGCCCAAGGCTTATATCGGGGATTTTACAGTATTCCATTTCCAATACTTGCTCTCTAGGTGCGATTTGAAAGGAAATGAGCAAACCTTGGCATTTAGTTTCCTATGGATAGTGGTCTACTTTTGGCAGCATTCATTTACAAGGCACTTTATCAAATGCTTTTTTATCAAGTAGTATAACATCTGTTTGTTCTCTTTCATCAAAGGCCTGGAAATTGTTGTGGTAGTTATTAACTGTGATTTGCAATATCTCTGTGATCTGAATCCTTGTTGATGGTCAGAAAGTATGCACATTTGTTGAAGTAGTCCATAAATTGGCAGCTTATGATTTGCTCTAATAGTTTGCAGCAGGTGCATGTTAAAGATATACAGTAGGCCTGCTATTTCCAGGATTGGATCTATCTCCTCCTTTTTAAATTGGTTTTCTTCCAATCATTTAAAATGGTTAATTGATCTATTAATGCTTGGTATATAACATGTAAAATAGGTGCCAAATTGTTTGCATATGCTTTAAGCTTGCAAAATGGAATGTCTTGGGTGTGCTGACTTATATGGATCTTGGTTTAACTAAAGGTGTAAGATTCCCTCTTCACCTACTATTTTGTTTTTTTTATTCGTATAAGCATTTACAAAACATAGAAATACAAAAACAATAACCACAGGGAGCTTGGAATTACATAGCAACCCTGTGGCCATTGCGCATAAACAACTAAAAGAAGATAAATAAACATAAATGAATAACTAAATAACTGGATCATTCACCCGTTACGCAACTCCTCCACCAGGGAGGAGGGAACCTCAAAATCAATTCACTTATTTGGGTATTAGGCATGCTTGGTACCATGATAGTAAATACAAGGACTTAGATAGGGACATGCTGGCCAGCCTTGATACTCAATATTGATTTGACTGTGGTATTAAGGGTGATTGCTTCTGCTTTGTCATATGTACGTGTTATTCCATTTGTTGCTCTTGTTGGAGAGACACTAACGGTATTAAGCTTTTTAGTGTTGATGAACTTGCAGGACATGAAAGATTTTGCGTTCGAATCTAACATGCTGTGCACATAAACTGTGGAGGGGGAGGGGTGGAAAATTCTAATTGCCTCGCCCTTCTAAAACTTTTTGAGTTTTGCTTAGAGTGCTCGAATCATTTCTTATTCATTTTCTTGTTTCGTTTCACGTGGCATACCTGTGAGCATAAATCTTTGTGACATGAAATGGGGGGAGGGTAAAGGGCTTAACTACCCTTTTATTTCTTGAGGTAGACCGAGCTCCTTTCGTTTTCCTGGTAAATTCAATGCAAATACATACATATAGTCTTTATTTTAGGCAGAGTTTACTTCGTGAGGCACAAGCTGCTTTATGACATTTAGTATGCGGCTCCAAGGTTGGGAGCGAAAATTATTTTGCGAATCCGCAAATTTTGAGTAGAATTCCTCGTAGTTCATTAGTACAGTGAACGATGTAAGAAAAATGTTATTATTTGGTGAATCCCGTTTATTCATCTGTCCCAGGCCCCTAACGGCTCCTGGCGGAATCAATATGTTTACACAAAGTTTATCAATCCTTTTTGGCTTGTCCTATAGAGCTTGGCCAGGTGTGACCTATACTTTGGAACAATGACTAATAATCCCTAAAGCCTGGTTCACACTAGGGCGATTATCATAATCGCTTTGAAGTTTTTAAAGCGAAAAATTTAATCGCTTGGTGTGAACCGTACGCGAATACGCATTTCGAAAGCGATTATCAAAGCGATTATATCAAATTTGTTTGATATAATCGCTTTCGATAATCGCCACTTCAAAGTCGACCGCTCTTCCGGCAATTGTTAAATGAAATTCTTCTGTAGTATTCCTGCAAGAATCCTGTAGATTCTGTCCTATAAGTACTATTTTGAAACAGTTTTTCCGAAATAAACCGCGCGTAGATGAATTTATATCGAAGAAGAGAAGTAAAAGTATATCAATGGTTCCATTTCATTCACAACCGTTTGCAAATGATATTAAATCGATCTGTTTCTAAAACTACTCGCCTAGCACCTTCCCTTTCTTGCTTTTTCCCTTCTGGGTCTATGGTAAGTAATAAGTAAACGCAAATTATATCTTTTATTTCGAAAACACAGCTACTCGCAGTCGTTAGACCTATGCGATGTAACTTTTCACTTCAGCGGGAATGGCGTCGGCTTACTTCCGGCTGGTAATCGCTTTCGATAATCGTTTTGGATTCTCAAAGCGATTATGGTAATCGCCTCTAGTGTGAACCAGGCTTAATAATCCAGTGGCCATAGCTCCCTCATGTCCTCCTTTTGCCCTGTGTTTTGCTACTCAACTAACCCAGGTTCGCCATGGATGAAAGTGACCCTATTTATGATGTGGGTTTGTTAAGCCGGGGCGAAGCTGGTTTGTTTCTGTAGTGTATTGTAAATAGAGCGTACTAAATTTCCTTTTAGATAAACCCGAAACGTTAGAAAAGTGAAGAGAAACAAGTGAAAGGTAGGTAATAATGAAATGAGGTGTAGTCCCAGGGTTATCCCCCGAGCTCATTCCGCATCACAAAGGTTCAGAACCATTGTGAAAACATAACATTCAGTATCTCTTCCATGTTTAGTCATGTAAACTCAAGTGACGTAGATGTGCTTCAAAGGTCTCCAGCTAACAGCAATTGCTTTTGTTTATCAAACCGCATACGGGACAATTGACTTTAGCTATATGCGTGCGTTGTTGTGACATTTACAATGGTATTATGCATTAACGCCATGCAATGACGTACGCTCGAGTTTAGAGCGGACATTGCTATTGGACAGAAATAGATGTCAATCAAAATATTAGCACACAATTGGGCAGATAATGAATTGCCACAAGCCCTCTTCACAATAATAAATGAAAGTCGCTAACAGTTGTCATGGATATTATATCTGCAAGAGTTTGATTGGCCAATGGATCGTTTGGGGAGAAGTGATTGGTTGACCATTACGAAATCCGCGCTAAAATTAGCCAAAGGAAGTGTGGTATATTGGTTAGGTTGTGTATAAAATCGTGACTCACAGACGATTATGTTAGGACTATTTACTAAAGACGAAGGCTGGAAAGGTCTAGAAGAACATAGAGAAACCTCGTCAAAAGGGTAAACGAACGAAAACAGTTGGCCTACGGTGACTAGTAAAAGATGAAAGAAGAAGTTCAGTCCGCTGCACACTTTGTTTGTGAGAAATTAAAAGAGAATAGTCATCTTAGTGATGAACAATGCGAACTGTTCCGGACAACTTTAGAAGAGTTAATGTTAAAAAGATTCGAAAATCACTGGCACCCCGACAAGCCTTTAAAAGGTAATGCATACAGATGTATCAACATAAACCATGAAGAGTGTGTTCTAGACCCAATGCTTAACGAAGCTGCAATGGAGAGTTTCATTGATGTCGAAGATCTGCGGACCACATTTCCAGATGGCCTAGCTTTGTGGGTTGATCCGTATGATGTTTCCTATCGTTTAGGCAGAAGATCAATTTGTCCGATTTTCAAAAGGTACAACAGTAACAAACCATTGTCTTGTACGAAGAAAAGAATGGGAAACATTACTGCAAGGGCTCCTATCAGCCAGTTCCCAAATGCTAAAAGCGATGTGGTTTTGCACAGCAAGTTGAATACCTCTGCACCAAGCTTCGTCCCTACAACTATGGCGACCCAAAGTCTTTCTAGTATTTGGACCAGTAATTGGAGCGGAAATTACCAGCCTTGGAGTCGGATGTCAAGTCAAAACCAACACTCGCAATTTCATAGATATCCTGACCAGACGATATACAATCGGTACCACTGGCATCGAAGCGAGAAAGAACAGCAGGACGACAGACAGCTATCTAACCGAAAATTCGAGTTTCGTACTGTAGCTCAAGAGGCATACTGAACATTAGGCTTCGATGAATTTGTAACGATTATGTTCTGAATAGGACAGTAGGATACATTTTTAGAGCTTTATTGGCTCCATTACGTTTGTAGGCCTTGCTTGGCAATTGATGTTGCTAACCAGATATTTGCTTTTTTGCTCACTTGGATAGCAAGTCAAACGATCAACCTTAGCGACTCATCTTACTAATGCTTTTCAAACTAAGGTCATATTCAGCATACCTATTCTTTTGGAAGGTTGTTTTCAGAGGTCCCTATTTGCTGAATTTTTAAATTTTCTGATAATTGCTGTTCACTTAAAGTTTTCCATCAGCACCCAATTTGAGTGTGGAGTTATAGGCCCCCTTCCAATGTTGTGTATGTTTATATGTAATTGAATAGTTTTAAAGAATTTTATTTGACTCTAATGAAATTGTATATGTTGTAATGATACCAGGATTTGTATAGTAAGCAAAAGAGAAACAATTTTTTAGAGGATTATTATTACATTGTATTAGAGAAAATGCTCTGCATATATTGTAAAAGTTGTGGGGGGTGGGATATGGAAATTTGTTTGAAAATGAAGCTTTATGTTATTGAAGTCAATCTCTGTCCTTATTTGTCTCTTTATAATATAAATGAAGTTCAAAGCTACAGGAGCCAACACTGCCTGACTTGATGAGGACCAAATAATCCTTGTACTTGGGGTGCTAGTTGCCCAGAATTGAAGAGATAAAGATAGCAGACACAGACGCCCTGGTCTTACTAGGTAAAAAAGTCTATTTGGTGCTGAGAGAGTATATGAAATGGGCCTGACTTATCTTGACTAGACGTTAGTTTAAAACATTTGTATCCAATTCCTGAAACTTTCTTAGCTTTCTATGAATTACATTACTAAAACTCGTAGGACGTTCTTAGCAAGCTACACATACAAAGTACTAGAATACATAGATAAGCACAAGAAGGTATTAAGAGTAAGTGAAACTTCCATCGAATCGACAAAGGTGATGGGCCAACGTGAGTACTTAATTTATATGAACTTATCGACTCCATTAGGTCTCAAGGAACTAGTATTGAACTTAAAATATGAATCAACACAAAAACATAAATCTTGAGTGAAGTTTGATGCCGTACAGGCATGCAATTTGTCATGCTTTTTGGATAAGTTCTTGTTCTGACCACCGCATTGTTAAAAATTGATGTTTTGTTTATTGAAACCGCTGGTTTACTAGTCTGATGGCACGGCATGGTAACAATAAGTGCAACGAGCCACCTTCATGACGTAACAAGATGGTGGACGAAGCAACAAAACGTACCTTAGCTGCTATTCCTTTGCTAAAAACAAAAGCAGGGCCAAGAGATGGGGAAGCATGGATATCAAGGCTGAAGGAGGAATATCAGTCGTTGATAAAGGTTTGATTATGGATTGTGGGTATATTTATTGAAAAAGACTCCAAGTGTTTCAGATATTTTTCAGTAATAATTTTGGTTACTATTTTTAATTTTATTTTGTAAATTCCGTTTACTTACCTTGGCATTATGAGCCATGTTTGCCTTATTTGAACATCTTTGCTCTAATGACTTGCTATCTAAGTTGCATCCCCCTACTTTCCTATTTCGGGCTTTTCTATGTTAAATACACCAGAATAATACTTACAAATAGGGTATTTTCTTTCTAATTGAAATGAAATTTTACATGCCCGTTGCTCGCACAGTTTGACCTTGCCTATAGTATAGCTATTTGAAAGCTATTTACTATATAAATATATATATATATATATATATATATATATATATATATATATATATATATATATATATATATATATATATATATATATATATATATATATATATATATATATATATATATATATATATATATATATATATAGACATTAACTGTGTAAGTTGTTCTACAATTAATATCTAACTGCCTCTGCCTAATGGCATTGGGAATGCGTCTTTCAGTGCATATAGAACTATTGAGATGGGGAGACACAAAGGCTTACCAGTCAAAGAAAGACTATGTACCATGTGCCCAAACAATTGTATAGAAGATGAGACCCATTTACTCAAAGAGTGCCCATCATATCAGAACTTAGAGCACCCCTCATAAGATTGGCCAACATAGAGTCACTCCCTGCTGATTTGCAATTTATCCAGCTTATGAGAAATAAGAGTGAGCCACTGATATATGCCTTAGCCAAATTTCTGAAAGAGGCATTAAAACCATGAAATGAAAACAGCCTCTAATGACCTTGGTGCCCCCAGATTTTATTGCTTCTGTTTGTTTGTTTTTTTTGTTTTGTAGCTCTCATTAGTTAATTGATGCTATATTTAGTGATTCTTATAAGTTTGTTTGTTATGTTCATGTTCATGTTACTGTAGTGCTGCCATACTTCATATTGAGGTAGTGCATTTTGCATTAATAATAATAATAATAGAACTAAAAATCATCATTTAGCCCAGAAAGTCTTGCAAATGCATTGTCTATTGATGCCAAACAATGAATTTTCAAATTTGTTTCTAGAACATTAAAAATTAATGAGATTTTCTTCTTTTTGTGTTCAATATTTAGTAAGAAATGGGTCAAATGTACATGTCTCGCACCCAATTTCTGAGACTTAGAGCAGGATCATTATTGAGCCTTTAATTGGCGATGTAGATTCACATTCGAAGTTTTGCAATGTAGATTCACATTTGAGTCATAGATTTTATGCTATTCCCCTCCTCAAAGTTGATTTGCAGTTGAGCTTGAGCTGAAGAATGTGTAGGTGAACCTCATTGGCAACTCATTTTAAACATAAGCAGTAAATCATGTCTCTAACCTATGGACAGAAGCTTGCTGAGATCATGTTGAGATTCACCAGTTCTTCATTCAATGATGAGAGTATTGAGTTTCCAGATAGCTATTGCCATTTGTTTAGAAAAATCCCATATTTTGTGACTCATATCTTGTAGATAATTTAAAGTTCAAGGTACTTGGAAAATTATGGATTGGTGCTATACAAGTTGCTGTTGTAGTTTGCAGGGCAATTTGACAATCAATACCATCCTAGTACTAAACTTAATGCAGCCTAAGCAGTCAAAAATGACTTTCATATCTTAACTCTTTCTGTATATAGTTCACTTATAGACAGGCAGTTTATAGACGTTGATAATTTTGGCTTATTCAGATATATTTACTACAAACTACAGATGGGGGCAGTAGTCCATTTACTCTTGTTTGATCTTGACCATTTGCTGTATTTTGGCCTGTCTGCTGAGTATCTAATATGTGGTATGCTTTTCCCATATGCTATCACATTGCACATGCTGCTTCCCAGGCTTGGCTTAGATTTGAAGCCACTGAAAATCTCCCCATTGTCATTGCCCAGATGAATTGGTAAAGAAGTAGGATTTTTCTATTGACCATAGTATATGTGGTAGTGTGAATTTTCCTGTTTGATTATATATTTTAGTATGTAAGTAACAATAAAGAACAAGACAATGATTGGTTTCGACTGGAATCAAACAAAGAGGGAACTAGGTAAGATTTTTAACTTTATTTCCATCTTCCAATCCAATATAATCACATATTATCAATAAAGGGGGGTCACCTACTATTGAGCTTTCAAAAGTCTTCCTTTCACTTTTTTTGTTCTGACTCTATAGGGATTCTGTAACTCATTTATTTCTTTTTTACATGCTTGAATATTTGTCATAATGGTATAAGAACTTATTTCCTCTAGTTGTCCTTACCCGATTGTGATATGAGTTCCTTTTGTAACATTCTTTAATCTAGTACAAATATATCAAAATGTTTATGGCTCTGAATATAACCACATATAACTGTTTGCTATGTCTAGCCTATTGTGTCTGTTTACACTAACTTATTGAATGAGTGAATCTTCATTTGTATGCTCAGTGATATGAGTAGAATAAAGCCTGGAGGAAACTTGCTAGTTGAAACTCTAGCTGCATATGTTGTGCTTGAAACTCTGCCTACTTTTGTTTTACTTTGCTCAGCAGATTTTAATTTCTTGCAGATGGTGGGGAAAATGTTGGTACATAAATAACTTATTAAAGTATGAATTTGCTGTTGAATTTGATGTGAGTAGTGTCTGATTTTTTTGTTGTTTACATGGTCTCATAGATATTTGAGTTTGTTATAACTTTAAGCGATGTGAAAGCGAGAGGGTTTAAGAAGAAGTATAAAGTGAAATTGCAAGAAAATGTGTAAAATGAGAAGATGTTTGTAGTGAAAGTATGAGACCCATTCTCATGACTGTCCACTTTGTATACGAGTGCTCTACAAGCTGAGGTATCGGCTCTCGCTTTACAGCACACGCGCAGGCAGGATCAGCAGGCTAATTTAAGTTATCGATAATTCAATTGATTTCCATTGTCAAGAGTTGTAATCATCATCCTTCACTCGCCGATTTGCGGTATGTTTTTCATTCCACGCATGAATGTCACTGGGAGTAAAGTAATAATATAAAGAGTTCCATATTACGAAATGATTATGTGATATTTTATTTCACACTTGTCGACAATAAGAGAATAGTGCGGTGTATAGAGACTTTCGAAAGGTGTGGAGATTGCGGTAATTTAGTGCATGAGTATGACGTAGATTTCATTGGGGAGACCCTGAGCAAATTTTATAGATTAGTGTTTATTGCTCAATAGTGCCGACCGCTCATTACAGGAATAATGGAAACGTAATTTCAATTAATGTGACCGATACCTCATTCAGAATTCAAATTGAATTTTCCAAGATGAGCTTGTCTAATGGCATGGAAGCTCTTATTTTAATGCCAATATAAATCATTTTGATTATACGATTTTCTATTATTTGTGCAACAACATAACATTTACTGATGTGGGATGGAAAGTTGCACTGTTACGTCACAACAACTTAGTGCCTTCCCACGTAGAATTGCAGTGCTAGCAACAGGAAATTTATGTGGCAATCAGGGACTTTGCGTGACAATCAGAGTAAGCCCTGAGTAAGCCCTGAGTAAACGAAAGTGGCGTTGATAAACATTACTTGTACCTTTACAACCAATTGCTGCAACTGTAATTGAACAGGCTCCTCATATATCCTGCATTGTCGCCATACGAAGAGGTTACGATTGTTGTCGTTGAAGCTAGCGAACTACTACTTATTGACAACTCCTGTCATTCTTTTCTGAAGATGTTGGTTTACCTAGATTTATCACATTGTACCAGCAATCTTTTCTATTAAGAATTATGAGTCAATAAGTATTTTATCGCTCAGCTCTTAATATGTGATTTACTTATGAAACAAAGCTGAACCTCTTCGAATTTTTTGAACTTCTAAATTGTTGTTTCTTCCCCCCTTGTATCATTAGCTTATCTTTTCTACATTTGTAACGATAAGACAGTCAATTCACAATGGTTGCTACCAGCGAGTTACGACGTTTCTAGCCAGGTGAAAAGTGTTTTATATTATTATTTAGATCCCAGTTACATATCCAACTACTGCACCAGAGATTGCAATTCCAGAATTAGATGGAAAGACTGCCAAAATGTACAGGTGTGTTCTTTATGAAGATATTTGCAAATTTTTTCATTCAAGCCTTATTGGGCCTGTATTTTCGAATACGGTCAAAATCATGTCTTGACTTCATTTTCTCTTAACTTAATAAATGCAAATGTCTCATAAATTTTTCCCAGATATGCTTTGGTTTATTCTCAAGAGTGATATCAAATCGCCCAATCATCATTTGAATATTCGTTTATCATTATATTTAACCTTGCATCGTATACTTAAACTATCTGATGGACCATATAGTCTTATCTTTTTTATTCTTATTTAACTTGATCTTTTGAATCCCCAGGGGAGGTAAAATTTGTCTCACAGACCACTTTAAGCCACTTTGGGCTCGAAATGTTGCAAAATTTGGAATAGCACATGCAATGGCACTAGGTGTAAGTCATTTCATTATATTACATCATCAATTGATAAGGATATTAGGGAATTAAATCATTTTTCTGTCTTTCCCAATGGCACTATAATTATAGTTTTACTTATAAAAAAGCTAGACTGATAAAATGATGAGAGCGATATTATGTTTAATCATATTTCCCCCATACATATATTGAATTCTTTGTTTTGAAAATCTGTGAAAGTTCGATACAAAGTGATAGATTTGATGGTTAAGGTGTTTGTCTGCTGCAAGTTTCATTGAAGTTGAGTATTTCGGGCTTGACAATGTTAAATGCTAGATAGGAAGCTGGAAATTATACAAAGACTGTAATTGTGGAATATTATATGGCAAGGTATTGTCTGGTTTATTTGTATTTCTTCTTGCTTGTGTCTCTTCTTGCCGCTACATTTGAGTTAATGTGAAATAAAATTAAACAGGTTACTGTTAATAGCAACAGGTACGAAGCTAGGGGACATGGGGGTATTGCCCACTCAGCAAAAAAAATTTGCTTCTCTTTGCCCCCCCTCCAAAGATTTTAAGATGAAGGTCAGTTTTTGCCTAAAACTTTAGAAAGTAGACAGTTTGACGTCAGAAACATCGAATGTAATAGTGGTTTTCTTGTGATAAATTCGTACTTTCGGATCCTTAGTTAATAGAGTGGGGAAGCTCAAAGCATTTGCAATCAATGCAAGGGACGGATTTGCCTGTAGAGATGTCAGAGCAATTATCGCTCTTTTGAGAAATCAGTGCACATTTTAAAAACAAGGAAATTAAGAACATGTCAAGAACATTTTAGGCTCTCAAACCAAACAAAGTTAAGAACATAACTAGGCTTCATTGAAAGTCGATGTTCTTATAAAAAACCTGTAGTACAGCTTCAGAAGAATAGGCAAGGCTGAAAGCTCGCGAGATTTGATTGAGTATCCACGGCTGCTAACTTACACTTATAAAGGATATGGATAGAGGAGAGGAGTATATTATATTCATCCAGAAATTGCGTGAAAGCTGTTGAACTTTTTCACACGCATATCAATGATTTCATCTTCCTTTTTCGAGCGCATCTCTAACTTAAAAAAGGGTGTTTTCCTAGATTCTTAAAGACGTGGTCCGTGGCCCCAAGAATTTTTGCCAAGGAGTCTGAATTCTTTGATACCAACTTTTCAAAGCTGAATAGCAGATAAGAATCATCTCCTGCCTTGCGCTGTTTTTTATTTAGAATTAGAGATTTTACATGAATGATGATTGCTGAGGATAAAGGCTGGTTTTTCTACCAACTTAATTGTCAGGCAGGTTTAAACTTGCAGTTATTCAACATGCCATTCTCAGAGCCTTCATGCTTATAAAAGGAGCTCATATTTTTTAACGTGTTCATGTCAGGGATAGTTTTAAACAAGCAACTCGTAAAATAATATACATTTTTCTTTTTCTCTCTAGCTTGGACCTTGGCTAGCTGTTGAGATCCCAGATTTAATAGAAAAGGGACTTGTGGTTCATAAAGATGATAAAAAAGATTAAATGTATAATGAATTATGAAAGAAGAAATATTCTTTGTCTTACTTCGCTGCTTCTTAGAACTTCTGTGGAGTAGTTACCGTCTTATCAGCAATTAGCAATTGATATGATTAACATTGTCGAAATCAATGAAGAGCGCTATGTAAGCGGTTTGAAATTAGGTCTCGAAATTTTGATGGAATAAACGCAGCTTTCAAAGAATTTAGTACAGCAAGGAACAAAATTAACGCAGATACAGAATGCCATGAGTGCAGTTTTGGGTCCAGAACATTCATAGGTTTGAATAGGTTAACAAGAATCCCATTAAATTACAGAAACTAAAACGACTCTTTTCTTATTACAAATTCTACGCAAATAGCTCAAGAGAAGTGTCGTTATTAAGCCTTATTGCAATATCGTCATGAGCGCATCACTGGGATAAGATTCTGCATCATAACATACGGGGACGTTAATCCAATACTTATGGGTTGATATTTGTTCCTTTTCGATAATTCTGGGTTATGAGATTTTTTAAAAGTGAGGTCTGATACTTTTAGGTATTGAATGTTTGAAACTTGACATTTTTGCATTCCCTCGAAACACAGCCCACTGATCTTCACAAGTATTTGTTTGTTTTGTGGTTTATTTGTAGAACAGAATGCTGATATTTTAGGGTTCTGTAGGAATGGGTTGGTATCTTTGGGTCATGTATAAATTTTCCTGGACTGATGTCCTCGTATGCTATGATGTTGAGTGCCACCCCTGGGTCGCATCATAATCTGCTTTAGTGACGCCAGCAGCTTTCCATCTTTCGATTATCTGCAGTTTTTTCGTTTTATTTCAAACTTTCATGAAAGATGAAAATCCAAATGAAGATGAAAGTATAACCTTTAATCAACTTACAGAAACCATTCCCGCTATTTCATGTACTAGTGCTTTATTTCACCAAGGTTAGTTATATTTTGAAGCAGAGTAATTTATTTATTTACAAGTGATTCCCAGGGGCCAAAATTAACCATGTATCCCTGTGTCGTTAATTCACTTCAATCTGTTCAATTTGTTTATTCTGCTCTTGCCCTCGTGGGTTCTGACTGCAGGGAGATAACATTGAGAGGTATCAAACGTTGTTCACGAGATCCTCACATCAAAATGTCAGGAATTGTAAATGGCTATGTATTTCCACCACCTTGCTTCCCGCACAGCCCTTTTCAGGAAAGAAGTCCCCTTGGATCTCCAGTTTTGAGAGGTGGACAGGACTGCCCTTCACCATCACCGGTTCGTTACGAGAGACACCCACTACATAGACCGAACTTAATTGGTCAAGATCACTGTTGGCCACCGAGTGCAGAGCCTTCATTTCCATCCACAATGTTTCAGCCACAGTTTGTTCCAAGGATGCAGTTATACGATCGTGCAACTGGCTTCCCTCGAAAAGGAGCAAACCATTTCACACCAAGAGAACCATTTCTTATGGAAGCGTCACATTTTAAAGGTCATCGAAAGCCATTTAACCACAAAAATAACCGTCGCAACGATCGTTCTAAAACAGATGGATGGAATGAAGTTAGTGCAATAGTAGGTCACTTTTTGGCGAATTTACAATTTATAGTATCATCAGCCAAACAGCCATAACGTGCATAGGAAATTGCTCCTTGTTCATTTGATGCAATAACGCTAGATAATAAGTGCTGTGTGACCTGCCAATTAGCACTTGACCACTTTTCCTTCAACTTGGCTGCCGCTTACCCTTCTTACTACGGAAAAATCTACGCATAACTTATGGTCACAATTTACTTCAGCTGCAATGGATTTTTAGGACTACCATCACAGCTACCCGTCCTGTAGAAATGCCATCATAGCGTTTTGATGGGAAATGCTTTCTTGTTAACTTAAGTCATGAATTATATGCATAATTTAGTACCTGCCTTTCTTAGTATAATGTGCTAGATGTTTTTAATAGTTTGATTCAAAATTCTACACTGTTATTCTGTTTCAGACCAATGATGAAGTAAAGTTCTTCTGTGAGCCATGCGAGAAAGAGTTTAAATCAGACAATGATAAAATAGCACATGTCAGGCAACATGTACAGGTAACTGACTGTGAGCATTTAATTATGCTCAGGAAATTCCTGATGATATGGTTTTGGTAGGCTCCCCTTTGTGTGTCTTAGAGTTGCAGATGTAATGCCCCCTCCCCATGGGTAGTAGAGGGAGCTTTTTTATTCTGACTGAGGTGTTAAGAATATTAGCATATTGCAAGTTAATGTTGAAAATTTAGCTGCAGAAACAGATTAAAACTCTTTCCAGCCAATTATCAATTTCAAACCAATAATGTAAGTCCTTTCAGTTCTTAACAGGAATTTTTTACCATTGAGTAATTAAACATTGCAGGATTTGCAGGATTTCAATTTGGGGCTCGGTACATAATATTTTATGGAGTTGTGCATTTTTGAGTGATCCTTGGCATTCCAGTATTTTCAAGCAATTAGCAGAGGTTATATATTAAGCTGCAAGATAGCCTATTGATGTTAATGGGAGGTTTCAGAATAGTGAAAAGCAGAATCTTCAGCTTTGACATTAATTTTTAAAAGTGAGATTGTGAGAAAATAACTGTCCCTTAAGCAGTCAATGGCTCAGTTGGCATAATGCTTAATGTAGAAAATTGAGAGTTGCAACTTGAAATCTTGCTCAGATCAGTTATTTTCTTGAGCTCTCACTTTAGTTTGAACTGTTATCTCCTGTTGTCTTTATATGCATTAACATTTGTATCCTGAGTCAACTGTTAGATGTACAATAACATCAGTATGCACATATAGGTGTCTTCTGTATTTGAGCTCTTAAAAATATATTTTCCCAAGTATCTTTCATAATGTTAATAGAGCTTTTTCAAAGCATGATTTCTAAAATTGCCTAAGACCTATTATGTGATTGAATGAAAGTTAGTAATTTTGTTTCTTTGGATTATAAATTTTTTGACTGTTAGACTCTATAGGAAACCAGAAATTTCTGAAATATACCTGTGCAAAAGTACAAATTGAAAAAATATTTCTATCCAGCACAACTCCTGGAGCTATTTATTTAGACTGTGTTTCTCATTATGCTGATCAGTGATTAGCAGCTCAAAGAATTTGGAATTTTATTTAAAGATAGAATTGCCAAAAGATGTAGCTAGGAGTAATGCCTATTATACCAAGAAATTTTCCATTATTATGGATTCGTTTCCAGAAAGATGCTAAGGGAGTTAGAACAGTTGAATTTGGAATCAAATTTTTGGAATCGACTTTTTGGTATGGTTTGATATGGTACATGACTAGGGAGAGAACTACAGAAAATATCTAGGTACAAAGCTATGTTAACTTGATTTCTCAGTACACAAATCAAACTGTTGTATATTGTTGCATTGTGAAAGACATGAGATAAAATGCAATTTCTTATATCTTCTTAGTGTGAAGTAGAAGGTTGCAAGTTTGTTGCCTCAAGGAAAGCTGTTAAATTACATTTTATTCAGGTAAAAAGTGTAATATTTGAGTACACATCATATAAAGCATCTTCTGTGTAGAAATGCATAGATTTCCTGTGTTAAGCATTTCATATTGATAAATAGTTTAGCAGTTTTTCAGTGTTTTTGCAATTTATTCTGATTTATAGCTGTTTTATATTATTTTATTACATTGAAAGATTTAACATGTTGTGCTTGGATTTGTTTGCCCTTGTCTCTTTAGAAACATGAAGTTGGAAAATTCAGGATTGTCTTACAAAATGATGATGATATTGAGAAATGGAGAGAAGAAAGAAGAAAGTATGTACATATTAATATTTATTATGCATATGTATATTAACTGTTTGCTTTAGCATCTGGTAGAACTTGAGTTATGTGCTTATATCATAAGAGTGCTTTAAATTTCTTTAAAGGAATTACCCCAGTGTGTCAAGGAAGAGTGAAAAGTTAGCAGACATAGAAGCAAGGAAGTGTCATGGAATTGTTTTGAAGAAAAGAGAATTCAGGTTCCAGTTGTTGTTTTTGGATGAATTCTGTTGATCTTGCTATTGCTGGAGAAGTAACTTTTGCAAACCATGCATTATGTCAATATACTTAGACAATGTAGCAAATTCATCAGAATGTTAGGTATTGGTCATAGCAACTTGATGATCTCATGTTTTTTAGTTATAAAGGGAATGGCAAGTGGAATAGGCAAAATTCTGATAGAAGCCATACATACATAAAACAGCAGCCAAATAATAACCTTAAAGGTGAAGCTGTGAGTGGAGGTTTGTGTAAATAAACATGCTGTGTTTTGCTATTCTCTGTTTTGTATGTCATTTATTTTTTATTAGATAGTACATTGGAATTGTTATGTGTACAGATGAACAGTGCAGGATAGATTCTGTATAACATCACAGATGTATGCTTTTGAAAGTAATTCATGTTTTATCATTGTATTCATGTTTTGCTAAATTTACTTTCTTATTACTATGTTTATACCTTTCTTCAAAGATTATTCAAAATTAAGACAATTGGAAAAGCTTGATAAAGAAAAGGAGATACAAAAATTGAAGATTGACAATTTGAATGAGAAGCCTATAGTGAAAGCAGAAAATGGATTGGATAGTTTGAGGCATATGTATGATTCAAGTAGCAATGAAGAAAGTGATGATGAAACCACCCTGTTACCAAGTATCACCTTGTTACCAAGTATTCTTATTTCTATTTTCTTTTTCAATTCTGTTGTATTTGTGAAGAGTAAAAGATTGTATTTCTTCATTAATTTCAAGTTCCTATTAATGTTTGTTAGTAAGCCATAATAAGCACAATAAAATAGAATCTTCTGCAATAGTAATGTTTTGTCATGTTGATGAAAATTGTAGAAATTGCCATTGTATTTAAATCTTGTTTAGTGTGCAAGTGAGCTCTTGCAAGCACACAAAACTCATCTTCTTTGGATCTGATTTTAGTTTTTTTATGTTTATAGCCAATATTGAATCATTATCTAGGTATAATTGTACAGAGATTTTATCTGTAGTCTGTTTGCTGTGAAATGAAAATATAAGAAAATGAATAATCCACACTCATGACCCCTGACTTTGTACATCAAGTAATCTGCCTCTGAGCTATCAGTTCATTGCCTAGGGGTAATTTATGTGCTTGCACTTCCCCTTTCTTCACCAATTTGCACAGGAGAGGCATCACGGCTCCATCACAGTATGCATTAGACCTGCTATTGAGAGAAGATTGGCCACACCTGGGGGGAGGCTGTCATAGCCCTATCAACATGATGAGATTAGTGGAAGTTAGAAACTGAGGATTTTGGAAAAAGTTCTAAAAATTCCATATATATTGTTGTCTTTGACTTAGTCTTTTGTTGCATGAATTTGTTTGCTGGGCTGTTGTTTCTTTGGTGTGCATAGTAGTTATTGTTCCCTAGAATATCAGCAAAATCTGAAGCAGTCAGTTGAGTCAAATTGCATACCAGCAGAAGCTAATAAGGAGCCATTGAATGTGGACATGTTTAGCAATACCACAAAAGAAGTCAGAGGTGAAATTGAATGTAATGGAGTACCTAGTGTGCAAAAGGGTGACATCAAAGCCAGGATTGCAAACATGTCAGAATCAATGATTGAAGATACTTTATCAGAAAGAGATAGCAATAGATACAGAGTCAAAGAAAAGGCTATTGAACTTAATACAAAATCTATGACTCAAAATTCAAGGCAAAGAATGAGTGAAACTATGGTTTTCAAAAATAGCAGAAAAAGGAAATTTCCTGATGAGGTGTGTAGGGAGAATATTTTGTCTTGTGTTGCCTATCTAGTGTCCCAAAAGTTTTGCTCTTTTAATTTCTATGTGATTATGCAATAAATCTGTTCTTATCATATTTTTGTTAGTGATCTTACATGTACATATACAAGCCATGGTGCTTAATGTTTCAATCTAATGGAAGTTGAAGAAAATTGAGTTTGATTAAATCTCATCAAAAGTTTTTGCTTTCCTGCTATTAAATTTTTTGACAAGACAGTTGTTTCGGTATTACTATTTGCTATATCATTTCTGCAGCAGTCATTTAATTAAATGATACCTTGTCTCTTCTTGAAGGATAAAGGAAACAAACAAAGCGCTATATTATGCAATCGTAAACACAGACCTACTCTTTTGGAAATGGTAAGTAAAGAGAAAGAAAAATTTGAGAAAGAAAAGAGAGAGAAGGAAAGGAGAAATTTGATCCATACTACCTATAATATTGAATCTATTGATCATATAGAGGATGCCCTCAAGTTGTCAATATGTAAGGTGAGATTGCCATTTAGGATGCGATCGATTTAGAAACAGCAAATTTTATCCAATACAGATGTTTAGTTACGCAGGAGAGTTTTTTCACATCACAGAAACTGCAACCTTCATATGATAAAACTGGTAGTATGCATTTCCAGTTAGCTGGGGATGATAATTCTTATTGTTAAGAACAATAGCATACCATTATAGACACCACTTTGTAATATTTTTGTTTCAAACCTAGGCTTTCGTTGTAGTAATTAGTTTTATTTAGACTTGTGTATTTTGAATAGTTGGCTTGTCGCCACAACTGTAAAGAAATTAGGTATTCATCATTGTATTATCTAAATCATATTTGTTTTATGGCCAGCCTTTTTGCATCTATCTTTGCTTCCAATTCCAATCTAGATGACGAAGAATCCCAACCTCTTCTCTAACCTACTTCCACCGTCATAATGCCACCTATTAAATTCTCTACATGCAAAGTTCGTAAACCTTTCTCAAGCTCAACACCTCTAAATCTAAAGGCCCTGATGGTATATCAGCTATAGTTCATAAATCCTGTACCCCTGGACTCGGCCGTGTTCTCAACAAATTCTTTCAGCTTTCCTACTCTGTTGGTATATATCCTTCTTCTTGGAAACTTGCCTTCGTTTCCCTATCCCCAAAAAAGAGGATAAATCTGACCCTTCAAACTATCGCCCAATCGCAGTCAGCAGTTCACTCATCTCTACCAGTATGGCTTTCGACAAGCCAGATCTACTGGTGACCTTTTCCTTACGCTGTTCATGCTTCGTAATCTGCTCTAGAATCCTATGGTGAGAGCAGAATGATTTCTCTTGATATCTTCAAAGCCTTTGATCGTGTCTAGCACATAGGTCTCCTTGCTAAACTATCAATGTTTGTTCTTCTCCACCACGCCCTTATTAAATGGATTGCTAGCTTTCTTTCTGACAGGTCAATTACAATTAGGGTTGACGGCTTCCTCTCTGAACCTCATTCTATCGACTCTGGTGTACCACAGGGCTCTGATATCTCGCCAGTTTTATTCATCCTCTTCATAAATGACCTATTTTCCTCTTCATCTTCCAGTATTTACTCTTTCGCTGATGATAGCTTCACTGCTGACCAATGACTTCTCAGCTATCGAGAAGTATAGTAATGACAACCTTGTTAGCTTCAATTAAGGCTGACCAATGACTTCTCAGCTATCGAGAAGTATAGTAATGACAACCTTGTTAGCTTCAATTAAGGAAAGACGACACAGGTTATTTCATGTAAACATCGCCAAGATTTCCCCCCTGTATTTATGAGCGGTCATGAATTGGACATTGCATCTTCTTTCACTCAGCTTGGTCCCTCAGTGTCATCAAATCTCACTTGGAAACCCCACATCCACTCCATTTGCTAAACATGCATCTCAGGAAATTGGCTTCCTTTCCAGAGCCCGTGGTTATTTCTCTCCTCAGCTGCTGACTATGCTCAAATCTCAGATGTGTCCTTCTCTGGAGTACTGCTCTCATGTTTGGGGTGGTGCTCCTAAATCTTCTCTACGTCTTCTTGATAAAGTCCAGTCCAAAGCCATCCGCCTCATTAATAATCCAAACCTCACCTCTTCAATCTCTCTCTCCCTTCATCGTTGTCTGACTGCAGGTCTTCCCATCTTCTATCGATATTTTCATTGACATTGCTCACTGGAATCAGGAATATTGTTCCTGGTCCACAGAGGCATGTTCGACCCACTAGAAACTCTACTGAATCACCCTTTCAAAGTTATGTTGTGTAATCTACGAACTCTTTCCCTCAAATCATACCTAAATCAAATAACTTGTTAATTTTGGAGCACCTTGCCTTCCACTTCCCTGAATCCTACAACTTATCTCGCTTCAAATCTTTCATCAATAAACTTGATTTTATCTCCTTATCTACTTGGCTTTCCTTTCTTCCTTTGTCAGAACTTTGTTATAGGCTCTATTACCTTCTCTGACATTGTATACTAAGCAAAAGAAAGCAGAAATTTCAAATGCACTAAATATTTTGGCAAGGATAAATTTGTTTAAAATATCCATATTACTCACTTACCTGGGTAACTGTTTATTTGTTTTCTGATGCTTATAGTTCTTTGTTGATATTGGTATAGAATCATAGTGATTTTTAGTAATCTGCTTTGATTTGCAATACAATTTTTGATTTCTCAAGTACTTTATATGCTATGTATTACGCTTTTGATTGAAGCTAACTTATGTTTTGTTCATTTCCAGCTTTTGGCGAACGATATAAAACATGAAAGGAATTTTATACTGCAATGTATTCGTTTTATTACCAAAAACAGTTTTTTCAGTTGAAGGGACTTTAGAGAAATATGTGTCTTTTCACAAAAGTTTTTTCCTAATATGTATTTTTGCAATTTTGATATTACAAGTTTATTATTTTGAATCTGATGTTCGTTTCTTTTACTTACGGTGGACACGTAATACCTCTTTTGCAGCCTGCACGATACTTTCATTTCTTTGTTTCAATGATTTGAAATGGGATAAGTTTGTTTCGGTCATATTTCGGTCATATGATTCATTAAAAGCCTAATAATCTCAGTGGGCTTCATTGTTGTTATCGTTTCAATATCCTATTGCTATTTTTCATTTAGTTCATATATTTTCAGACTTTGAATTATGGAAAAGAGAACAATAACGATTTTAGCTGTTAGTGGGGCCTATATAGATATTTTACTTCGATAATTTTTAAGCATTTTTTATATTGGGTTGTTATCATTGTTTGCTTCTTTGCACGTCTGGGATGTTCATCGAAAAATGACTGATTACTATTTGATCCTGGAGCATGAAATGTTCAAACGAAAAGAGTATAAGTTACTTGCACCGTCAGTAAAGAACTGTAGAGAAAGGCCATTTTCTTCAGTTCATATGATAATCCAATGCTTTTGTTAATTCTTGTTCATCTCTCATTTCTTTTGTCTCCTACCTCTACAAGCATCCCTTTTCCTATAAAAATCAGTATCGCTGGAAAAGGGGCAAAGAGACGGACAGGTTTTCAACCGCCATCAATAAGGATTGGTTGGTCCATTTTGGTTAAATTAGTTAGGAATTTGTATTCAGTTCTCTATTTGTATCAAGATGAAGCTGTTTTATATCGATAGTATTGACATGTTGTAGTGACACGTAAACATTGTAACTTAGGCCATTTCTCACTCAATGCCGATTTTCTTCGTTTCATTCATTCGCATTCTCTAATCACACACCTTGGTCATCACCATACGTCACTCCTGTCATCAAACACCTGGTCATTCCTCTTCTGTTGTTCTCTACGCAATCATCACACCATGAGCCTATTCAACAATCCTCTAACAACAACCTAACCCTTCCTTTATGTAAATCATGTTTATTTCGGGTTGTTAAATGTTTCTGTATATACGCATGTAATTTATGTTGTAAAGTCAGTCAGAGTAGAGTCAGAGTACCGTAAACATCAACGTCTCCTCTCTCTGCCTCCGTGTTCTCAGCACGTTAAATGTGATACTCGCCATCAACGGATCAACGAAGGATGTCATTTATCGAACATTGGCAGTCTATAGGACCCAACAATTCACGTTCCTATAATGGTGACCGAGACGTGACTCGCAAATCCTTCGTTGATCCAGCTTCAACAAGCAAGCAACTCGCACTCGACTCACCGTAGTGACTAAACAACACACTCGTCGAACGCCGACATTCAGGTTCCTGGTTGATCCTACTCACAAAACCTCGCAAGCACTCGTCGAACGCCGACATTCAGGTTCCTGGTTGATCCTATTCACAAAACCTCGCACACAATCGTCGAACGCCGACATTCTGGTTCCTGGTGACCCAACACATAAAACCTCGCAAGTCATACAACCGTCGAACGCCGACGCTCTGGTTCTTGGTTATCCAACGCACAAAACCTTGACAACATCACATCGTGGCCGCCGCAGAAATTGACATTTTTATAGTATGTTTGGACATTTCGTATCTATTCTTCGTATTAATTCATTTTGTTGTTCGTGTACAACTTCTGTTATTATATATTCGCATATTTTCAACTATTACCGTATATGTAGCCCTTCGTAGCATTAATCAGTACCACTAACATCTAGCTAGGACATTTAGTATTCACTTTTCGCATTTATTTCATCTTACTTTTTACGGACATTTCAAACTATCATATTCCTGTATTTTCAATTATTATCTATACGTTTTTATGTAACTGCAAATCACTAACATATGTAACTAGGGAAACTAACGCTATTCTCACATCTCGTCATCTCATCATTTCATTCTTCCTACCTTGTTTACAATCCTACATTGCTTTCTCCCTTACGGATCGAATGCTTCTCATCCGCTTGCATTCTAAGGGGGGAGCTCTTGTAGTGACACGTAAACATTGTAACTTAGGCCATTTCTCACTCAATGCCGATTTTCTTCGTTTCATTCATTCGCATTCTCTAATCACACACCTTGGACATCACCATACGTCACTCCTGTCATCAAACACCTGGTCATTCCTCTTCTGTTGTTCTCTACGCAATCATCACACCATGAGCCTATTCAACAATCCTCTGACAACAACCTAACCCTTCCTTTATGTAAATCATGTTTATTTCGGGTTGTTAAATGTTTCTGTATATACGCATGTAATTTATGTTGTAAAGTCAGTCAGAGTAGAGTCAGAGTACCGTAAACATCAACGTCTCCTCTCTCTGCCTCCGTGTTCTCTGCACGTTAAATAGGGATACGCACCAACATGGATCAACGAAGGATGTCACTGAACGAACATTGCAGCTTATAGGACCCAACACACGTTCCTATAATGTGTGTTTCGTCAAAACTGTGCAAATCAAATTGTGTAGATGATGGAATCTTAAAAAAGAAAATGTAATCTTTGCATTTTAGAATTCTATCTTATTGCTTCTCTCGTTCTGTCTCATATTTGCAATCTTGTACAACATAACATTTTGGTTGTCTGCGACGAATTCTCTGAGTATTTGGCAATGGACAAAGGGCTCTGTTCGTGAGAATTATGAATAGTAGATTAAAACCATCAGAAACTGACAGCACTCTCTATCTTTAATTAAGTCTTTTTGTTTTTTAATTCATAGAATATAATTTTTATTTTATATATTGCGCGTAGAATTTTAGTTTCGTAGCATTGTTACATTTTAAAGACGACCTGAAGAAGAAGAATCTATTTAAATTGATAGGGGAGGGGGTAATAGTGTATAAAGAATTTACCATGAAAATGAAGTGCTTGCCAAACTTTCTGCTGTGGTACTATACATGGTGCTTCTGTTTCCAATAGTAATGCTAGCGCTGTTTCATTACTTTACATTCTTCTAAAGAAATCCCCAAACTTTAGGTGGTAATTCTATGTGGATGGTCTGTGGGATTGGGGGATTGCCACAAAACGTACGGTGGTTTGTCAACACATATCTCGGCTAGACTTTCTTTCTAACGGCAAACTTTCTTTGTCTATAGCAACTCTGTTTTCCCAGGTCATTTTTTAGTTCTTTGATTACACGGCTGTGAACCTAGTAATGTGTTTCTACATCGTAAAGTGGGGAGGGGGTAATAAAAGTGGAGTTCGGGGACTAACACCCCCTGGAAGGAACTTGAGAGCCAAAGCCTTTGGATAATATGGAAACGCCCTTTATGTATATAGAGATGTGCCCTTTTTGGATAGAAAATGCAAGATGAAATCATTGCTATGCATGAGATAAACTTCAATTAGCATAATGTCTTTAACGTTAAGAAAACTGGTTTAGATGACAACGATCTATAGTAAAAGAATAAAATTAAGAAGAGCAAGACAAGGTGTCAGAATGGTGAGGTCATATTTTTATAACTAGGCGACGAAGACTGAGATCAAAGACTGAAGTTAGACATGTATAATCATCCATCTTACCTTCTTCATCATCCATTTGTATAGCTTTTTCCTTTCACCTTCTGAAAAAGATACATTACGAAAGAATGTTGTACTTCACAAAAGAAACGTTTGCCTTGAGAAAGAAAGTTTCCTTATGAGAACAGAAAGTTTTGGCGTGAGAAACAAAGTTTTACAGTGAGCAGCACTTATACTGCCCTCACTCGCCACTTTTTCAGTTATCTGGCCCACTCTGCCCCCTGTAGAAAGGTTTGGTGACCACTGGTATGAACGATTGTAGCAGTGCCCACATAGAGTTAAACCTCTGCTCACATGAGAAAAATTTGGCATACATGAAGTACTTAAAATGCCTCGCTTGAAGTTTCAAACTGAAAGGAATTCAAGATGGAAGAAATAGGAATAGTGGAAGGACCGGTAGGCAATCGCATTTCCTACGTTTCTTAATCATATTTTTCGTCCAAAGATATGAACTATGTTTTGTTTTAAGTGGAGAACCATATTGTAATGGTGATGAGTGGTTTGTAAGCGATTTCGCTATCTCTCTGATAGCCCTTATTATTCGAGATGCGTTTACTATAACGCATCCGCCATAAAGAGTATATTGTAGGGATCTACATAAGGTATAGTGATAAAACGGATGGTTAAGTGTGATTGTAGTGAGAATAAGTAGTTCTTGGAAGTGTGGAGTATGTAGGCCCTTTAGATTCACAGGTTTGACCATTGGAACGAGGTTTAAATTCCATTTAACTGCACCAAAGCGTGCCAATCTCTTCAATTTGTCACTCTTTCATTGTAGCATTTCAAGCCTCCCTAGAGTTAGAACTTATTGTTGTTCATATGACTGAATGGTAGACGTAATGTTTTAGGCTGATGTTGCCGTATCAAGGCCGCAATCATCTGTGTCTGGAAACGCATCCTTTAGCATTGATTCAACTGTTGATGATTTATACATCAAATACAAAAAATTACAAAAACAGCTAGAGTTCTTAGGAGTTCAAGAAGAATATATTAAAGATGAGCAAAAGAACCTTAAAAAGGAATATCTTCATGCACAAGAGGAAGTAAAAAGAATTCAGTCAGTCCCATTGGTGATCGGACAGTTTCTGGAGGCAGTCGATCAAAATACAGGAATTGTTGGATCAACTACTGGTATGGTTTTGTCCGTTATTGTCATGTCGTCATCACAAAACTATTTTATTCATGTTCATCTTTTAAAGTGGACTCTAATCTTCATTATTGTTGTATGCTCAATGTTTTAGTTGAGCTGAGAGGCATAAATTAGTTTTGCAGTCCTGAATAATATGGAAGTGGCTACACTGCATCTTTTTGTAATAACCTTACAATAGTATGGATGGGCAAAGGAAACTGAGAGAAAGTTTTTGGAATAATGTAACTTACTTATTTCATTTGTAGGTTCAAATTATTATGTAAGAATTCTAAGCACAATTGATAAGGAGTTGTTGAAACCAAATGCTTCAGTTGCACTTCACAAGCATTCAAATGCATTAGTTGACATCCTACCTCCTGAAGCAGATAGTAGCATTGCAATGTTATCAGCTGATGAAAAGCCAGATGTTTCGTATTCTGATATTGGAGGTATTATTTTCAATGTTTTCTTATGTACATGTTAGATGCCATAGAATCATGATGCACCAAGGTATATTGGAGTGATATGCTGATACTAGTATATTGGATGAAATTTTTTTGGCTTACTTGTATTTTTGTTAGTTTTTTGTTTGTCTTTGACAACTCTCTGTTATGAATTTCTCCATCTTAATCATGCTACAGGCCTGTTCCTACTCTGGGTGCAGAGAGGTGTCATACTGCAGACCAAAATTCTGTCAACAAATTGGCCTAATGTTTCATGTTTAAAGAAGATGAATTATGTGCTGTGACCAGTGGCAGATCCTAGGCAATCACCCCCCCTCCCTCCTGATAATTTCAAAGATTATTGAAATTATTAGGGCATGGGTGCTAAACATTTTCCACAAAGCTTTGCCCAAGACTTCTGTGATCTGCATGCCCCCCCCCCCCAAAAAAAAATAGATGGCAGAGTGTCTGCCACTGGCTGTGTTGCAGCAGAAAACTCAGGAATCTTATATATGTGTTTATAGATGCACACAGTTTCCACAAGTTGAAAAAATAATACTTGCAAATATAAGTTGATATTTTCACTCATGGGACCACTCCCATTTTTATCAGCAAATTGTAGGTCCTGCACCCCCCCCCCAGAAAGAGAATGCCTAAGAATGGCCCTGTCATGCTACATAGTTCTACTGGATATGTATCGTCTGAAAGTCAATGCAGTGTAATCAGGCCAGATAAATTTATTAGAAGTTTTTTCATCTCATTGCTTAAGTTGCATCATCATTTCTTTGCACCCTTGGTAACAATGGCATAATTCATTTTAAGGTATGGATATTCAAAAACAAGAGATCAGAGAAGCAGTAGAGTTACCACTGACACACTTTGATCTCTATAAACAAATTGGCATAGACCCCCCTCGTGGTGTACTAATGTATGGGCCTCCAGGATGTGGTAAAACTATGTTGGCCAAGGCAGTTGCACACCATACCACTGCATCATTTATTCGAGTTGTTGGCTCAGAATTTGTCCAGAAATATCTTGGTGAAGGGCCACGGATGGTTAGGGATGTGTTTCGACTAGCAAAAGAGAATGCACCTTCCATTATTTTCATTGATGAAATTGATGCCATTGCTACAAAAAGATTTGATGCACAAACAGGAGGTAATGCATATGCTTCATTGTAAAGAAATATGCCCTATAGACATAAATAGTAAACACTTAAATACAGTCAACCTTGCATAATTTGGATCAAACGGGACTGGCTGATTTTGTCCGGATTACAGAAAATCCAGATTACGTAGAAACTTTTTCAGTGTTGCACTTTAATAGGAAACTAATTGGACTTAGCAATTCTGTCCGGAATATGCAAAAACCCGGATAAAACCGATCCGAATTATGCAAGGTTGACTGTAGTAGGATCTGGAGTACACTATCAGTTTTTAGTAATCATTCAAAAATGGCATTATGTTTGTGAGAGAATTGTATTTTTCATCATCATCAATTATCATTTAAGTATGAGAAGGTGAATATGTTCAACTTTCATCATTGTAAATGCTGAGGTTCCTTTTGTTTGAAGAAAACAATGTTGGTTTTTGATGGCAATTTCTCAGCTTACTATTGTAGTGTTACATTTTCTTCAATAGCTGTGCTTTTTCCATTGAAATTAAGTTCAAAATCAAATGATTGAAACTGGCTGAAGTTAGCCAGAATTGTGGTCAAAATTCACAAACAGAAATTCACAGAAAATTGTTAAGGTGTTGACAGAAGAGTAAGGTCTATAAGATGCCATTTCTTCCTCTACATAAAGACAAAATCATGACAAATTGCTTGGTCTATTTTCCACTGCTTTAATCTTTGGTTCAATCTGTATCATGCAAGTAACTAAAGCGGCCACATATTACTCAGAGTTTTTGGTGACAGAATTTAAAAAACTGTCTGTTTTTCAAGGAATACGTGCATACATACATGCATTTTTACTTTAAGCAGGTTGCAAAAATTGGCAGCAAAATTTCCCATTAGAGCCTGTATTTACTTACTAAGCATATTCTGATGAGTAATGTCTTTTGTCTTTTTATAATGATTATTGACCATTGATAATGAATTCCAGGCTTTAGAATATTTCATAATCATGAAAATGTCCCTTGTTGGCTCCATCACCCTATTTTTGACTCTGGGCATCAAGCTTATTGATGTTTAATAATTGTATGTTTCACAAAGTTCTGTAGTACCAACAGACTTTCCAATTGTATGTTTCATCAATCTTTCCCTTTTACAAACTTTAACATCTTGTCTTCATTGAATTTCTCTTCTGGTCTGACCCTGTGCTTTGCTTGTACATGTGGAATGTCATGTATTGTGGTCATCTTCTGTGGTACCTGAAATTGGGTTATTTCGTAGTATTAGGCACTAAGAGATTCAAGGCTGTGATTCAAATAATGATTTTATTCATATTTGGTGTTGTAGACTTGAGGCTTTCAGTTTTCTCTAAATTTTATGCCCCTTTTGCAAGGTACTTGTCAAATCTGCAAAATACCCCTTTTGTGTTTTGCGACTGGATTTATATATTAGAGACATGATGAAGAATCAATCAAATAATTTAGTTAAGAGAATACATCAAGAATCATACCATGGAAGTAGTTCACACTCATTGGCATAAATGCCATTGTTTCATCCAAAGGTAACTAGTGCCCTTGAAGTTGAGTATGGTTATCTCACATCAGATGCCATGTTTATTGCTTCCCTTTAATTTTTCATCAAGCTACTCTTCCTAGGGTACTTATAAATACTATTGTTTCACACTAGCTGACAGAGAAGTTCAGAGAATTCTATTAGAACTGCTGAACCAAATGGATGGATTTGATCAAAATGTCAATGTGAAAGTATGTTATTTATTGTCAAGTTGGTAGTTTTTATTGCTGAAGTATAACCCGTAGTAGAAATGAGTCCTTTAAAACAACTACACCTAAGTGTGTACGACTTCACAATCATTGATGGTGTAGGGAAGGATATCTAGTCATACTTTCCCAATGTAGCCCTGATTTGTTTTCTGGGGAAAGGTAGGCATATGGATCAAGGTTTTTAATTGATTATCCTGCCATTTCAAGGACAGACAGTTTGTTGTGATCAATGCTATGCTAGGATTCAACAACAATTTGGACAAATCATTTTGTAGTCTTATATTGATAACTGTATTTATCTGCATTTCATTTCATTTATTTAGGATGGATTTGCCTTCAGAATAATTGTTTTTCAAGGGGCCCTTCATTAAAACATTTACAATATAATCTAAGAAATAGAAATAGGAACATATTGCTAAAAACTTAATTACTTTGACTATTATTTACAATGGCTGTTATTTGCAATAAAAGAAAAAGTATTTTAAAGGAAATAGTTTAGAACTGCCCCATCTCTAAAGGGAATTTTAAAATATATTCAGAGAAGATGCGTGCTTTGTCATACATATTGTTTCCTACTGCTGTTATTCTTTGAGATATGTGGTTATTGCTGTCTTTTGGAGAACGAAAGGGTTCCTCTCAAGAGTATTTAGTTGCTCTACAGTTTTAGGGAATTGTTTGTACATTTATTTTTGCGGTTTAATTTACGTGATGTTATTATCACACATGAGCTTTTCTATGAGTTGTATCTAGTGATCACCTTGAATATTGTTTCAAATTAGTTTGCTTTCCATTGCAGGTAATTATGGCAACAAACCGAGCAGACACGTTGGATCCTGCTTTACTAAGACCAGGGCGACTTGACCGTAAAATTGAATTTCCAATGCCAGATAGAAGACAAAAGCGTTTGATTTTCTCAACTATCACTGCAAAAATGAATTTATCTGATGAAGTCGATTTAGAAGACTGTATCTTTTCGCTACTTGAGATTGCAGTAATCTTAAGCTGATTTACTGAGAATCCTTATTGATATCTTGCTATTGAAATTAATCGTACCGCGTTGTTTTTACTGTACAATTTGAATGTAAAGAAAATTAGTGATGGACTGCCTGGATAGCATGGAAAGCTTTATGCAATACAAGTCATTTAGTTTTATTTGGTATACCGAATCTTAAGGTTGCAGCAATCATGTTTTTGTACCAGTCATAAATATTACTTTTAACACATTCGGTGCTTTTACATCCCTTAGTAGGAGCAAATTGTCTAGAAAACTCACTATATATGTCGTTTTTTGATGGTTTTGAATACAGGGTTCGATTTCATGACAGTGTATTGAATAATCATATTTTCAACATTGTTTATTTAATGGCTAGTTGCTATTGTTTACGAGGAATTTATTTCTTTGACTTGATAAAGATGTCGCTCGCCCAGATAAAATTAGTGGAGCTGATATAAACGCAATCTGTCAAGAGGTATTGTCTACTTTTTTGATATCGATTGATAATACAACTTCATTGAATTGCTATCTGATAGTTAATTAATGATCCTTGTAAGAGTGCCTTTCTATTTACGAGACTTCTGGAAGATGAGCCTTGTTGAATTGCAGATTTCTCAATAATTTTGTTCAGATTTTCTCCTTTTCGCTGCTTTTTTTAAGATTGATGCTTGCCTCTCCTCTGTCGAAGTGTATTGAAAAAGAAACAAACTTTACTTGTTACCGAGGCTGGAACTGTAATTTTGTAGTTCTGCTTTGTTTTTTTTGCATTGAAAAGGAGCTTTTCAGTCTCAGGACGAAAACATCATGAAGGCGGAAAGAAAACAGCTGCTGGGCACACTGGACACTTTCTAAAGAAAATGTATCTTGAAATAACATTTTTCCGATTTAGAAACAAAAGACATCGTATGGGAAGTTTCATGATTTCGTTGCTTTCATGTGGACCAAAGATTGTATGCAGGCCTACTTAGCAAAAGCACGCTAAACAGTTTCAAAATTCCCCAATAGAACGGGCACTTTTATCTTTTTTGAGGAAGGGTAGGGATCTAGACCCCCAGCACCGAACATTGTAATTGTACACTTGAACCCTTCCTGCTGTATTCAATTCACACTGTTTTATTTGATCATCATGGAATCACAGAATATCATTAGTTCCCAAACTTGTTTAATTGTTTGATAGTCTTCTTTCAATCATATTCGATTTGTGTGTTATCGTTACTTATGAGTTGTCTGCTTATTAGCATCTCGTGCTTTTTGAGTTCATTGTTCAATAATGTTTTTCTCCTAGGCTGGTATGCAAGCTGTCAGGGAAAATCGTTATATAGTATTAGCCAAAGACTTTGAAAAAGGATACAAAAATAACATGAAAAAAGAAGAGCAAGACCATGAATTTTATAAATGATTTATTCATCATCGTCATTGCGTCGTTTTGTTCATTGTAGGACTTCCGTCTTGTTCATTTCAATATGCCTAAAGACTATTGTGAAATTAAGGACTGCTTGTACCATTCAAGATTTATTTTGTCTTTTTTCTGAGAATACTCATTGATATTGAATCCCTATGGTTGTGGAATATTTATTGTAATTGGTTTCAAGGAATTTAAGCTACAAATGAAGATCTTCGGCCATGATATGAGGATAAATCCATGGAACCTCCAGCTATAATAGTTTTGGAAAGGGACTATCCCACAAGGGTAAAAATGGATGCAAAGATGAACTGCTGACTTATCTAAGGATGAAATGTTGACCGTACTTTGGAATGTTAATGAAGGCTATCTTATCAGAGTTGCAGAAAGCGCTGAATATTTTATACTAAATGGTCGTCTTGTTCATGGAGAAAATAAATCAATGCAGATCATATTTTCGGCAACTGTATAGCATCGGATACTTTCCTCTAATAAATTATGTAAGGTCTGCATCACTTTTGGTCAGTTTGATTAGATTTTCTTATGTTTGTGATGTGTTATTATTCTTCACGCAACATTTTAGATGTCATGCAATATCAACTTAAAATATTCATTTTAGGTTATTCATGTTCTTATGTCTGTGATGTTTATTCATTCACACGAAATTCGTGCATAAAGCCACTTTTCAACGATACCGAGCAATCAAATTCATTGTACAATCGCCTAGAGGAATACACTTTTTTGCTGACTCTATTGCATCGCTATGTTAAAGTCGCATACTACATGGGAGACAAGGAGTACTAAAGAACACGCCTTTTTTGAGTTGTCCCTAGTGACAACTTCCACGTCTTGTGAGAGTTAACCAATCAAAACTGGTCACGATGTAAGGACGCCACCTGCCTCCTATCGAAATTATAAAACGAGGCTGTTTCAAGTTGAACGTTGGCCTAAATTGATGTGACAGTGAGCAGCGATCGCTACAGAAATAATAAAGTGACCTTTTTGGTAGGAAATTATGTGGACTAAAGTATCTCTTGTCTATAGAGTATTTTCTTCGATATCTGTACTTTTCATGACATTGGACAATGAAAGACAAGGTAAGTTGTGTACCGATTCTGATCGTGTCCTCCGTTGTTAGAACTTCTATCTGACGTTTGAGAGGGGTTTTTGAGGCAGAAAACGTGTACGCAGTTTTTTACAAGATGCTTAGTGAGATAAGGCTTATATGCTGGGTACAATAAGAGATTCTTTAAGGTATTATATATGCAACGTGTGGAAGAGTGCAGATGGATATTTGCGCTTGCAATGGACCATAACTAGCCTATAGGTGTGACTTACTTGGTACGGCCTGTTTATTACTTCCTACTCGACACCAAGACATACGTTTGTATACGTTTATGCTTTTGCAATTGAAGGCAGACTAAGTCGTAAAAATATTTAAGGAAAACAAGCAAGTATCTATAGGATAGACAAACTCTTTTGCAAAAAGTGGATATGGTTCATTGAGAGATATTGACTCCTATTATTGACAGTTACAAACTAGGTCTCTAATGGGATCCCTACTAATATAAGTGTTACAACGGACATGCATGCACACTTCAGTTACACTAGCTAGCTAGTGGCCTCATACAAGGCTTTTGTATTATGTTGTAGTGAATTTTCTCATCCCAGCATACATATTATCTTCTGCTACAGGTGTTGATGGTGACACAACGATCGATGTAGACAAGCATCTTGAACTTGGAAAGAAACTGTTAGCTGCAGGGCAGCTTACAGAAGCATTATCACATTACCATGCTGCAGTTGGTAGAGTATTCTTGTTGATTAGTTGGACCTGTCATAGCTTAGTATAACATAGCATAAGGACAAACACATTCTGTTAAGGCCAAAGACCTTTTGCTGTTCAAATTACTACTTGCTAAGTCAACAACATCAAAATGTCAGTCAACTATTTGAATCAGAATTCATTAAAAATGAAGAACTTGCATGCTAGCACAACAACACCTGTTTTGATAACTAAATGTCACAATGCTTCATAAGTATTTGTTGCAGCTACCAATTATATGATCACTTGAGATATGCATTATTTTAAGTCAAAATGTCTTTTTCCTCTGTGCAACTTTTTCAATGGCCTGTCCTTATTGTTTGCTTCTCTTTGCTTTGCCAGTTTCTTTTGTACCAAATCATGACATGCAACTTTTCATCCCAATTGCCTTTGGTTCCATGTTGCAGCCATCAAATTGCTTTTGGATTCAATATTTTCCATTCATTGACTGATGAATACAGTATTTTGTAGTGCTCTTTTTCTAGCACATTAAATCCTTCAGTTCATTGATTCAATGATTGAAAATAGTGATACTTATCACCATGAGTATGATTGTTATAATCACGTTTGTTCACTATCAATATGAGGTAAATCACATAACACTAATCTTAATCATTATTGATTTTATTATAGAGGGAGATCCTATGAACTATATGACATATTTTAGAAGAGCTGCTGTATATTTAGCTTTGGGTAGATCAAAATCTGCACTGCCCGATTTGGATCAGGTGATTGAACTGCGGCCCGATTTCACAAAGGTAATATGTAGTTCTTAGTTGATACATATGGAACACACCCTTGAGAGCTTTTTGTCTTCATATATTTTAGATTCAAATCACAATATTTTGATTCAAAAGGGCAATGAGACTCCTTCCAGATAGCTAAATCCTTCTCTATACTGTAAATCCTTGAATTGCCTGCCCCTCAAAAAGCCACCCTCAAAATAGGCCCTCATGCTAGAGCTTCAAATTGTTAATATGCCCATTTGAATAAGCCCCCATCCCAGATAAGTATGAAGGTTTTGATAAAGACTAATGCTAAATTTTTGACTGTTCTTTTAATGATATGGAGAAAAGGAGTTTTTGGCAATGAGCTTCATATGCAACTTGTGTCCAAGTAATTTGGTAAGCCCCCCACAAATAAGCCCTTCCCTTGAATTAGCCCTACTCAAAAAGTATCCAAAATAGATAAACCCTCTGGGGGCTTATTCAAGGATTCATGGTAGTCTTTACTGTAAGCAATAATTGATTTCTGCAAGACTTAAATATAGGTAACTTTTGCTATTTATTTTCTTTATATCCTTAGTTCTAGTGGTATTTCACAGGTTGATCTTGTGGAATAGTGTAGTATCTATTAAAAAGAGGCAGAACATCAGTATGTAGTGTATCTTCTGATATCCTCTAGCTCAATTTTTGAATCATTATTTTTACTATTTATTGTTTCATTGATCGCATTCTAATTTCTTGAATACTCTTGGATGTTTATGGCAATATTATGTTATATTTGACAGGCAAGAATGCAGAGGGGAAATATTAAATTAAAGCAAGGCTATCTTGATGATGCTCAGGAGGATTTTGAGTCTGTGGTTAGTGTGTTCTCATTGATGAGTCATATTTCCTGCGCCCTATCATACTAAATTGATAATTATTTTCTTACAAATTTTTTGCTTTCTCAAAATCTCTCTATGATTCCCAAACCTATTTTCTCCTTTTAACAATTTCTTATTTATATTTTTGTCATTTTTAGCTTCAAATTGATGAAGAGGATAATTCAGCATTGTCCAAGGTAATGTCTAACTGATGAAATGCCATAGATAATTGAACTGTATACTTCAAAGTGTCATAATTGAATGTGTCATATATGAGCAATACAGCCCTCTCAGTTTAAGTCATGCAATTGCACACACACCACAGCATTTGCCTCTGTCAGAGGAGGAGCACTATTCATTGTTTGCCTTGTTCTTGAAAATTGACCAGTTCAATAAATGGTAAATAATGCCTCAATGTGACTTTTCACCATGAGGCACAGAATTGGTCATGTGTCTGCTACCATCCATATGGACATGCCTGTGAACAATAGTAGACTCAGAGAAATTAAAACTATTCTGGATGGGAATGCTTAAAAGATGGTTGAATGATACCTTCATTATCAACTTTGTTGTTTATTCATCCTTTCAGAAATTTTATCTCTAGAAATGATTAAAAGATCTCAATATAGGAATATGGTTAATTGCAAAAGAAATCCTTATAGACTTTCACCTTCTCAACTTTACTTATATATTTTTGTGCCATAATTTTAGTCACCATAATTTTAGTCCTTTTTTGCATAAAATTTGTATTGATAAGCCTGGTTTTGTGGTCTAGATAAACCTGATTGAACCAACTAGAGATGATATAGCATTAGGAAAAGATGCCATGAAAATGGGAGATTATGGAACTGCAATTCAATACTTTTCAAAAGTCTTAGAGGTATGATTCAAGTGTTATGAGTCCAAGCATTCACATTAGATATCAATATGCAAGATTTTATTTCCATATATTGGATTTCATAATGGTATAGATCAGTGCTTCTCAACCTTTGTTCAGCCACCACCCCCCTTCAGGTTTCCCCACTGATCGACCACCCTCATCTCAGCTCCAACATTCTCATTTTCAATACTTGGTAGATACTGTAGAAACTTGTATAAAAATCTGTATATTTCATTGACCCTATGATTTTACTCTAAAGATCTCCAACACCCCCTAGATGTCAAAAATGCCCCCTGGGGGTGCTACCACCCCTGTTGAGAACCACTGGTGTAGATGGACTGTAGTCCAGTAGACTGGATACTCTTCTAAATATGTATATAAAATGTTAACTTAGACATATGACTTTGGATATTCCCTACTAACTGGGGTTGAATTGTGTATACAGTTGTAAAGCATCTGTCAGTCAACTTTGACATTTTTTGTGTAAACCTGGCATTTCGAATATTTGTAGGTGTGCCCCTGGGACCCATCATTACGTCAGATGAGAGCAGAGTGCTATGAAATGATTGGAGAACCTGTCAAAGCAATTGGAGATTTAAGGTAGTTCATATTTTGTTTGGAGGAAATTGAATCTTGGCCATGAAGATTGAATAAATAGCTGTATTTTACTCAAATGGCAAGGGAGGACTTGTTTGATAGATGTTCATAAGATATCAGAACAAAATAATTATAGAAAATGAAATATGGAATAGATTATGGGATGTGGTTATCATTGCAACTAAAATTGCAAATAAAAAAGGAAAATTTAGAACATATATCTGGTAAAAATGAAGTTTGTGGGTGAATGTTTGGTGAATTCAGAGCTGATTATATGAGACAGTGGATGACTATGTAAGTACTTCGTAGAAGGTAGTCAAACATATATGATTTATATGTAGGGGTGTCATGTCCTTGTCTATTGGGATTTTAGTTTAGGTTGGTCAGTTCATGTCTTTGTCATCCTGATCTCTCCAGTATTGCTGCTGGATGGACATTTAGGAGAACTCAAGAAAAGCATTTTACATAGTGAAGAGGAAAGGTCCCTTGAAGTCTGGTTGGAGTGAATTTTCAAAATACCTTGCAATCTAAAGTAGATAATAAGGATGACACCACCACTTATATTTCATTCATGCTTTTAGACCATCTCTGAAGTTAATACCTGACAACACAGAAGGTTACTATAGAATCAGTTTACTTCATTACCTAATTGGTGAAGCTGATGAATCACTAAAGTAAGTCGATGCTGAAATTTTTCAATATCTCCAAACCTCTGCTTTTGTTTAAAAATCCAGAATATTTTATTTGAGCATATGGATGTTTACCAAGTGTTTGGTTTTTCATGTGCTGATGCTCGTATTTTAAATTGAAGTACTGGATTTCATTATTTACTGAACAAATCCTCCGCAATCAATATAGTATACTTATTGCAAAATTTATACATTACTTATTTACCAGCCAACTTTAAATACGTTACTTATTATTATTGTTATTGTATTAGTTCAGAAGCTTTCCAATATTTACTGCTGATCTTTTGTTGCATTTTCTTTGTTGAATATCTGTTAAAATCAAATTTCTAGAGAAATACGAGAGTGCTTGAGACTAGATCAGGATCATAAAAAGTGTTTTGAACATTACAAGGTAGGTACTTTAAATCATGGTAAGCTTTCTTTTTATTTCAAAGTGCATGATGCAATGCAGCAATCCATCAAAGATATTGATTTGTGTCTAATTGCCTGTCAGATGTTCTTATTTTTCAAAGTGAAAATGTGCAGTCAAAATGGCTTTGTAGAATACTAAATGGGTGACTGCTGTTGTAGATAAATATATAATGCATTATCCCTTTTATCACTTGTATATTTTCATTACCATACTCTTCGTTTGGTTTTTACCGGCTAGGGGTCACCGCGGCCGATCATTAGCCTCTATTCTCATTTTTAGAAAGTTAAGAAGCTGGTGAAGTTAATGGCAGATGCACAAAGATTTATTGATGAAGAAAAGTGAGTTATATTATGCTGTTTGAGATGAATTTCTCATTTTATAAGACTTCTGTCGTGTTATGAATCCAAGCACATACGAGGACACTTCGGCCTGTTTGTGTTTTATGGCAACGCTGAAACAGCATCAGTTTTATGAAGAACTTGAGAATTTAAGTTGAATTTAATTTCTCGTTTTCCATGAAGTCTGTCTTCCATTAATTTATTTTCCCAGATTTCTAGCTGTTTGATAGATCTCATACCAAGATAGCATCTAGGAAGTCATGAAATAGTGTTCTTTTGGATCTTTTTGTATATTATATACATATATGTTCATTCTAGATACGAAGATGCTCTTTTTAAATTGAAAGCGGCATTTAAAGTGGAATCTAAGGAACATACATATTACACGAGACTAATGGGCGATATATGTCACTGTCAAATGAAGGTATATGAATGAAACTCCTAGAGAAATACTTTACCAATTCTCGATTGTGTACCTCCATTTGTGACACACCATCTTTTGAATTTCAAGACACTGTGGCTATCGTTTTTCTAGTTCTTTTGACATTTTTATCCCATAGACTTTCTCCTAATCTTTTCTATGCTTTCCCTTTAATATTTTCTTATCAATCATCTTTGTTCCTCTTATCAAACTTGAGAAACCTGTTTGGTGAAAAGTACTTTAGTCTGTTTTTCTCAGGTCGTTCGTCTTTTAATTGACTACATACCAATTCCCAAGCAGATATTTCTTGTACTATCCCCCGAGAAATACTTTTGAAAGCTGTAATGAGAAAAGCAACTCATACAGCTATGAATTGTGTCATAGTGCCAATAAATGTTTCGGGCCTAGTGAAGACGGAAACATTTGTTCATGCTGTATTACAATTCATAGTTAAATGAGTTGCTCCTTCGTGTACTGTTTTCTTGTCACTGACAAAATTCTTTCGTTTCAAATCGAAATACATTTTGTGCTACCAAATATAACTTGTTATATATTTCATTAGTTATGTTTAAGCAACATTATTTGTTTATTATGGCACTCATAATAGAGTTTCTGTGTATCTTAATCCAATTTGTAAGCTCTCTTGTTATTGTTTATCATTACATTGCTACCTGCTTTGTCGTTGAAATACAATACATTTTAATGAGGGATCCTCATTTCAGCTGGGACGCACAAGTGATGCCATTGCATCATGCACTGATGTTCTGGGACTAGATGAAAATGATATCGAGGCTTATTGTGACCGGGGCGAGGCATATCTGTTAGAAGAAAATTACGATGCAGCAATAAAAGATTTTCAAGCTGCCAAAAATATTAATGGAGATTTTCATAAAGTAAGTAGAAAATGTACAGTATAGTTTTATTGCCTTTGCATCGATTATTTGCGCCATCTTGCCTGCTTGTATTTTTGCCCAATGGTGCCTAACAGTGAATTTCCATTCCGTGTTTTTTGTCGCGTGCCCGACTTTTTGCGGTCGACTCTTTGATGTGGTGCTTTTGTCGCGCGCGACTTTCTGCATTCGAATCTTGATGGTGAGTAGATATGCCTACATTAAGAACGTTTATCTGCTCGGGAACATCTTTCTATCCAGCAGCCATTAACAACTGCTTGATAAAATATCAAATTTCTTTTGTTAAGACGCGATCTCCTATTGGTTTTCTCTATGTTTACCCCCTTTCTTTCTTGAAGTAGGTGAATACTCTGTGGGTACTGCAGAATTTCACTACTGAACGAAAAAGTGGAAATATTCTTTATCATACTGAATACTTTTTCACCTGACACTCGTCAGAGTATGAAACGTCGGATATCGACCGAAAGTTGAACCGAAAATATGTCCAGGTTCGGATAGATTCACATGACAGGGTGAATAGTGCGTCCGATTGGCCGTATGGTTGGCCGTATGGTTGGCCGTATGGTTGGCCGTATGGTTGGCCAAATGGCACCTGTTTGGTTCACCTTTAGGCCACGTTCACATTATTCCGGTTTCATTTTGATTCGTGTTTACTACCATAGACAGATCTGTTTTTCTTCTCTGTTCACCCTACTCCGTTGTCAGACAAAAAGGAATATCTATCAATCGGTGTACAAATTTGTCCTCGAGAACGCATCTGCTCGACGGCTTCTTTTATATTGGCACTGTTAGTATCGTTTTAAACTTCATCCGTTTTTGCTTCTTTGTTTTTTCCATGGTGTAAGCTAAGTATATTCAAAGTCTTGCGAATACTGTCCCATCTCTGCCACGGGAATTCATCCGGAAAGTTCGATTGAAATTTTATCTCTCTTTACCAGGCGCAAGAAGGTTTGGAAAAAGCACAGAGGCTACAAAAGCAATCGAAAAAGAGAGATTATTATAAAATTTTAGGTATCAAAAGGTAAATTGCATGAGACGTTCATTTGATTTTCATTTTTATAGTGACATTATTTCTTGGTATAAATATATGGTTTCTCTTTTCCGATTGTTATTTCTATTCTAGGTATTCTAGAATGTTTCCTTTGTATTGCAACGAAGACATGTTATGTTTCTAAGTTTGCAACTTCCCAACTGCTTGCAGGCTGCAGTTCAGTCCCTACGTGGTTTAATTTCTTAGTTTTGGGCTCTTCTGCTTATCTGCATTTTTTTCGTTGAGCCTCAATATTCTTAAATTGTTCTTAAATCTGAATGATTTTCAGTATTGGTACTCTTATTTGCTATATTCTTTATTATGAAAAGTCTGCAGCTGACACTCCCCAAAGAGTTGGCGAGTTGCATTATAATCTAATGCCTCAGAGACCCAGTAGATGAAGCTTACACATTTTTGCTATCGAAGGAAGCTGTAGAAGCAAAACATCCATGCCCTGATGAAGCTTGAACCTCGCTTTATTCTTAAACTATTCTTGAATTTCAGCGATTTTGAGCCTTGATATTCTTATGGACTATATTCTTATAAAATTCGTGTATTATTGAATTTGTACGATTACCCACAGGAACGCATCTAAACGAGACATTTTAAAAGCATATAGAAAATTAGCTGTTAAATGGCATCCGGATCATTATAAAGGACAGGATAGGAAAAAGGCAGAGAAAATGTTTATCGATATAGCTGCAGCTAAAGAGGTTCTGACTGACCCTGGTAAGTCCCTTTTTGCAAGAGTGAATTCATTTGCTTACTTTAAAATGATTGACTACCATTTTTGTAGCTCTTTCAGTTTTCGAGTTATCTGTATAAAGAACCATTGACTCTACAGCCAATTTCTATTGTTACAGAAAAACGTCAGAAATTTGACAATGGCGAAGACCCATTAGACCCGGAACAACAGCAAGGAAGTCACGGAGGACCGTTTCCATTCCAAGGGGGATTCCCTTTCGGAGAGGGATTTCAATTCAAGTTCCACTTCTAGTGATTTTCGCCTGTGTATGGAATTTAAACTTAGTTGAATCAGTTTCTGGGTAATTTCTGCAAGATATTGAGCTAGTATGAAGTCTGTTATTGAGTAGACCAGGCTCCTCCACTATTTTTGTAGCTCGATTTTGACTCAATCCCAAGAAAGCCGAAAGTAGACAGTGTATTTATCTAACAAATGAAATTATTCCCCTCCAAAGTTAACCAAAGCTTGGCCAACACATTGCAGACTTTTCAATACTACTTTTGATAGCGGAAGCATGTTTTAGCATACCGACAAAAAGTACTACTTCCGGTTTGCTGAATTTCACTTTCTGTTCGCTTTCAGTGTTGAAAAGGTATTGCCCATATTTACTAGTTGTCATCTTTCAGCCCATGTTTCTCACGGGCGACACTTGCTATAAGATTGTTAATTATGGGAAATGGTGTGGTCTTCATTGTGTAGTCTACTGCCGTAATGATTCGATTTAGTTCCGCCTTCGAATATGCCCCCCCCCCCGTCGAATAGGCGGCACACACACCCCACAGGATGATTTCTGACAAATAAACCCCTACCCTCGAGTAGGCGCCAGGGGGGTTAGATAGTTTCAGTATAATACAGATTAAAGCAACGAAAACTTAATCTGAAAAATATGCCCCTGGGGGCTTGAACGAGTCATTATGGTATCATACTCTATTCATTCATAATACAGTTATTAACCGAAATATTACAGTCCTGAGTTGCTCAAAGACTGCACAAAATAGGATAGATTTTTCCATCCTTTGTTATTCCATATAGAATGCCCTTAATTCCAATGTGAAATAGTCACAACAAGTTGATTTGCTTATTGACGGAGCCTCAGAATTCTTGAAATCTGCCTTATTCTGTTATTTGTACTCGTAGCATGTTGTTTTGTTATTGTTTGCTGTATGCCATTAGAAATTGTACAAATTTTTTATGCAAAAATCTGCACTACCTTATCACCTTGAACGACTGCCTCCTGTGTTCTTTTTCAATTCTGTCCACATGCTTTTCTCAAGTTTGTTCGTAATTTGAGCATTCACAGCGGGTCGTTAAATTGAACACCAGCTGGTTAATTTAGAATTATGCCCAGTGTCTGGTTGCAACAGTTCAGCCCGCTACTGTCAAGTCCTCGTCGTATCACGTGAGAAGTCATCTGATTTCGTATAGCGGTGGCCTAGCAACTGACTGGTCTACTGCAGATGGCATTGGGAGTTCTAAAGAGGCAAAGCTGTAAATTTAATTTCAACGGACATGGAGCCTATCTCAGTAAAGATAGGCCTATACTCTAAGGTGCTGGCTTTGTTGTCTGCATTGTTTGTTGCACAATTTTGTGATGGTTGCGGCGTCAGCACTCATATAAGCATTGCTCATGAAGCATCGTTCTTCTTGAGCAGCAAATCATTATATCAGCAAATAATAAAATCAAATCAAGACGCATTTGTTGCTGGCAATCCGTACCCAGATTTTGCATATGCCAAACAGTGCTTTGATTACAAGTACCACGATGTCTCTGAAACAACACACTGGGCCCCGTTTTTAAATGCCACCATCAATTATATTCGAAGAACTTACAAGCAGCCTTGGAATCAGGTAAGAATTTCTCTATTTTACTCTAAAAACCTGTTAACAGTAATATTTGCACTTAATGAATATTGTGGCAACTTAAGAGAGGGACCAAACATACTTGGGCTTGGGTAACACTAGCCAAAGCGCGTGCAGGCTCGCCTTTAAAGACTAGCGGCAAAGGGAAAGGGGAAGCACAAGGTAAGTTATGCAGGAAGGGACGATCTTCGTGAAACCCTCACTAAACGCTGTCATCACAATCGTGATCCTTTCGGTTGATAATGGGCTCACTCATGCTTTTCATTTCCATTCAAAGCATTATGCCTGTTCTCCACTAGGCGAAATCGTTCGCGCGCTGTGATTGAGCTACTTGAGATCGCGATTCGCGATTAGGCTGCCTCTGACAATCCACAAACTTTTGTTGATCGCCGCTAGAAAGTGGAATGCGATGGAAATGCCAAAATCATCGGCGCAGCATTTCGCTTCGCGCGAGCGATTTCGCTGGCAGTGGAGAAGGACTATTCAACAGACTTCTATCGCAATCTGCAGATAGCGCATTACCACCAGATTTGTTGTTTGAGATTCTCTTATGGATCAGAAGAGTTTTGTATTTGTTTTTGCCTTTTGCAACAATCGTCTCATTGTATTTCTAATCCAATCATACCAAGTATGCACTTCTTACGTTTTAAGATCTTAAGAAAGGGCACTCAAAACAGCAGTCTCTATTTGGATAATGTTTTGAGCAACAGGGGTTTTTTCAATGTGCTGTTCTACGCAAAATGTGTTGTTCTAATCGCTCCATGTGCAATTCTAGAGAGAGATCTGTGCAGCTTACATTATAAGTTTATTAAGTATGGCAGCTAACCATGCATGATTTCAGAGCCAACTCATGAAGCGTGTGTTGTTTATGCTTATGAGAATTAAGGACTAGTCCTCAATATCCTATAGTGGACGCGAAAAAAATGTGCAGTTCTAAATTTCCCTTAAAAACTCTGTTCAGTAATATTCTGTAGAAGTGCAATAACGTAATACAATCCATTTCTCGATATTCCACTGAATTTGTAGTCACCTGTACTAACTTTCACAATTCAACTTTACTTTCGTTGCAGCAAATTAGTACAACTAGCCTGTAGATCCTAAGAAAAGTAGACAAATCAAAGGCACATTTCAGAAGCCTTGAATGTCAAGATGGGCAACCCTGAATAACATTGGCTTTCATATCGTTCACTGAGAGCCACCAGAAGCTAGAAGGAGGGATAACATTATGAAAAGTCAAGATTCAGATTGTTGTAGACAGCGTGCAAAAGGGGAATAGCTTGTTGATATCTTCGCATTGTCTTGCCAGTGTCTTTTGTGTTGTATCAAAATTCTCTATTCCTTGCGTGAATGAGTTGGTAAAAATCTGAGAAAAGTCGACGTACATTTGTATATGAAATTGTTATTGTGTACACGAGGATAAATGGCAGATACTCCTCTGGCACCTACGTCACAGCCCATCGTTTATTGTAGACGCTTTAGAATGGTGTGGAAAAGTAAGAATTCGTTGAAAATTGAAAGAAAAGACGAAGCGAAGAAAGGGAGAGAACCATTAACAAAAGAGGGAAAAAATACTTAATTACCGAATTTTTTAATGCCTTGTTGAGTCGAATTCCGAAAGTTTCCTTGGTCCTGTGGCCACAGACCATCCGTCCGTGTACAAATTAGTTTTGTAAAGAACCCAGCTCAAGGTCTAGTTAGTTCGTCGGTTTATGGAACTCATGACCTCACTGTACTACCATATGTTCTTTAAGAGTTGCTTAATTTTATTTGTACACTCAGTGCTCTCCTGCAAGGAAAACTTGTATATGCATAATTTTGCTATAAATAAGTGCAAAAAGGCATCTGCTTGCATGGAAGCGGTTTCTTGGTTCCCGATTTTTGTTGTGAAACAAATATTCGTAAGCTTTAAAATTTACTGAGGGATTTTATCCTTATTGGTTCAAGTTCCTTAAATGTGTTTGCTTTCTACGTGAAGGTTTCTCGTACAGTGATTCCCTTTAGATGAAACGTCAGTATCCTCATTTACAAGAAAATTTAGTTCCTCGCTTTTAGTGTAAATCGAAATCTGGTGTCTTATTTGCAGCAAGCACAAAAATTGATTGCATTTACCTTTGGGTATGTATCACACCAAGTTGCTGACGTCAGTTGGCATAGTTTGGGTATCGATCAAGGCTTTATTCGAGCAATGGCAAATGTTAATTTTCATGCCGTTTTTGGAAATGCACACGATGTTGCAGATGCAGGTGGTGATATGATGTCACAATTAGAAGGAGATGATACCAAGATTAACCAGTTTAAATGGTACTATTTTACATAATTTCTTGGTTTTGTAAGGAGAAAAATTCCTTTGAAAGCAGCAACCATGGCCGAAAGTTCCCTGATGGTTTATTTGGTTGACATTCTTCAGCATAGTGAGTGAGATGGAACTTTTTAAGTATTTATAACTATAGCAGGCACGGCGCCATAAAATAAGACGTGGTGGAATAAAAGCAATAAAATTGCTTGGTAGTGGCAAGAAAGTTGGGGGGGGGGGGGGCTCTGAAGCCCGCAGCCTCCCCAACGACGCCTTGCTGGTATAATGAATTTAGTTCCATCAGTCATATTCATGGTCACTTTTTGTGATAAGCGCCAGTAGGTCCACAACTGTGTATATATTTTGGCAGGTTCAAATCGATCATCATATGGACGTTTTATACTCTGAAGATTCCTGTGTTAAATAGCTGTCACAAAGCTTTCTGTCATAGTCAGGGGCGTGTCGAGGTAGGGCGTGTGGGAGTATTATGTTTCTTACTTCATTCTCAAAGAATATTCTTTACTGGGACTATTCATCAAAAACTGACAGTATTTACTTGCACAAGGTTGTGAAAATTGCAAGGTATCACCGCATGTGCTATGAATATGAGTCGTTGATTTCCTATTGCATATGAAAATGAGTCACAGTATTCAGAACGTGATGAAATTGTGTTGGATATACGTCTAAGAGTTATTAAACGAAAAATTCAGAGCGAATGTGCTATAAGATGTTACTTTCACAGTTGTATATTTGCAAACTCTGACTTCCTTCGTATGTTCTCATAAGGAACATAAGAAGTCTATCCTGGCATTAGCTGATTTTGAGTTAAATGCCTGTCAATTGATTATCACATAGGTCTGCATGAACAATGGTTAGTAGGCCCCATTTTTCACCATGCCATGAATTGATCCTCATTTTAAACGAGGCTGTGAATTGCATGGGTTTTGTCTCATCAGGTATTGTGTTTACATATACGCATTTAGGCACATTTGGCTGGTAGTAGCGCACCAAAGGTAACATATATAATTCATGTGATAGAAATGAGTGAACCGGACGATGCCTTATACGGTCTTAGACCTGATAGCATACCCTGGTCGCAAAATTTGAGCTGAACAGACTTTGTGATTCACTGCCGTTTTTGTTTGATTGATGTCTGTTTCCACCATTGATAAAACTCCTGTCACATTGCTCGATTCAGAAGTGCAGACTAAGTTTTTGAGAGTTACGGTATGTGATTCACTTCAGATATTGGAAAACTTCAATGTTGTTGTCACACGTTCTGGCAGATGATATGCTAACCTATAAATTTTGTATTGTTTCCTTTATAGATGATTGAAATATTGATGATGATAGCTTATAGTTGTATTTTACCAGGTTTGTGCCATCAGCAGATCTTTATGAAATTTACAAAGAATACTATGGAAAGGAAATGATAACAAAAGATATCATTGAGGAGTGCAGTACATTGTTATTTCTTGCTTGGCTGGGTGAAAAGATAGCAGGGGCTAAATTGTTTAAGAGATATGCAAAGAAATCGCCATTTTTACATGAAAATTTGCATAATTATTTCCTTGGTAAGATTTTTTATGCTTCACTCCTTCTTACGGTTGAGTATTTAATTCTTGGATTTCATAGCATACAAAGTACTTCGTTTCATTGATATAGTGGACAGTGCTGCGAGTAGGACCACTTTGTGAACCTTTTTTGTTCTAATTTTATCGTATATTGTAACATGTACTTACATACGCTGAGTTTTGTGGCATTTTATACTATTTAGAGACAACTGTCGATCGTATTGCATCGTTTGGAATGACTAAGTTTTGTTTATCATGCTATGTTTTAGTTTTTCGAAACATCTTGTGAAAATGGTCTGTGACGTGATTTAAAAAGAGGATAAATCTTTTAGTATTCATCTCACAGCATCAGTATTGTATTGTTGGTACATTTTGTTGACAGATCGTCAATGCACATCTAGTCAGTCATTCAATAACCCTTTAGGGATGAATTCATTTAACTTGCTGTACATGTTTCCATATTTTAAAGGCGGAATACACGACATGGCGTCATGGACCAATGAAATCTGGCAACACACGGAGACAATGATTGAGCACGGAACAGATGCTTGCTTCGTTCCAAAGAATACATTGTTCATTACCTGTGGGAAAACAGATATTGCTCCACAGCCTCGTAACAGTGTTTTGAGAAACCCAGGTAAACCATACCAAAGATTTGAGCATGGTCTAACATCAACTGACGTGATCCAAAAGAGAACTGGAGTTGGGATGTTTTTATACCCTAAGAAGAAGACGTTTACTTTAATGAAAATGTCACGTGAAGACCTTCTAGTTACCAGAAATAATAAATATAGAGGATTTCTTCCCATATCTTCAAATCGTCCATATGCCGAAGCTGGCAGGTTTGTCGTAATCGAAATGATTCTTCTGTCCGTAGTTATAATGTTGTTACCACTATATAATTTATCTGAGTATCATATATCACATTGTAAATTTGAAGATTTCATTGATGCCGTGTAAAGAAAGTGTCATTGGCTTACTCGTGCGAGGCGACCTTTGATTGGTTGATTGAATGATTGATTGATTGATTGATCGGTACATCAATCGATTGACTGATGTGCTATTAATCACTTTATTTACTAAACAATCAAGTCAAACGATGAAACTTACTTTCAGGTCCATATCGATTGCCGAATCCCTTCCCATGGGAGTATCACTACTTTATGGAGCACCAAATTATAACTTGGAGAGCTTGGCCCAGGTAGGCCGAGTGTTTATAGTAAATGTTACCAGTATTCCAGCAGAAAGTCAGAATTTGGAGCATAATTTGCAAGATATCAGTTATGACATATTAGAAGGAACAGAAAGAATGGGCAAATTCGGATGGGACATTGCAGTTGTTGATATAAATAAGGATGGATTGGATGATATAGCAATAAGTGCTCCTTCACTAGGTAATTTTTTGCGTTTCTACTTATTCAGGCAAAATCCTGCATGCATAAATTTTGAGTCATTGTTATTTCATATTCGAATTATGCACGTGTCATATACAATGGTGTAGAAGAGCTATCATTAGACGTAACTGCTACTAATGCATGCCGATAAGAAGGAAACTGAAATAAATTTCATGCAAATCTCATCTCAAAACTCAACAAGTTTACTGTGTTTATTTAAAAAAAGGTTTACTAATTGTCTGCATAGTAACTCGTAGACATAGAAGGTATTGATAATATGATTCCTGCATAGAAATAATGATTTTCAAAATGTAGAAATACTGGACTCACCAGTTAGACTTATGCGCTGTTTCGATTTTCTCTAGAATCGGTTAAATTAATATTATCCCAGCAATAATTGGTTTACTTTGGCGACCCCAGACTACATTAGTGGGTGAAGTGGTAACCAAGGTGTGAAATAATGTAAGGAAATGTACAGCGACGAATTTATGCAATTATAATCAACAAAAGAACACTGATTCACTAGTTTAATTGTTTCCTGCTGCTGTTTCAGACTCTCTGAAAATAGTGATCGATCTTCGATTTGCTTGCTATATAACGAAAAATAATCGTTTCGAAGCCTCTATTCGTGTATCTTGCTATAGCTCCATTCATTGAAAATGACAGCTATAAACGAATTTAGGCTATTTTGCCTCGTTTCAACTACATACTGTAGATTGAAAATGAGGTGACATGGCCTAGCACAGAAATGTCATACACATATGAGCAAGGAGGGAAAATGTTTTCAGCCTATCAGTTCATTTGTTTACATCGTCATTTGCCAATCAAAATGCGTAGAAGACAATAGAAAGTGAAGAGAAAATCATTTTTCATCAGTTTCAGAAACAAAGATGACGTCATAGGCTTTTTGCTGTATAAAAACCACCTCATACACAAAGCTGCTGTTGCACGCGATATTTCTCTTTTCCGGGAAGGTTTTCAAATTGTCATGTAGCAGAAAGATTTTTCTAGAACGTTACCGCTTCCTTTTTCGAAATATTACTGCAAACGGGAGATATGAAGTCCTATAGTTAAAGCAATTTCCCCAGTATCTTCGGCATATGCTCTCCTTTGTAAGAACTGCTGAGTAAGCCCTTACCAAACACATTTCACGTATACTGACTTCAATTTTGCAGACATATTCCTAAAATATTTCTCCTTTCAAGCTTTGTTTGGTCTTGAAGGTAAGACAAAACAAAGCTTGAAAGGATAAATATTTTAGGAATATGTCTGCAAAATTGAAGTCAGTATACGTGAAATGTGTTTGGTAAGGGCTTACTCAGCAGTTCTTACAAAGGAGAGCATATGCCGAAGATACTGGGGAAATTGCTTTAACTATAGGACCTCATATCTCCTGTTTCCAGTAATATTTCGAAAAGGGAAGCGGTAAAGTTTTAGAAAAATCTTTCTGCTACATGACAAAGTGAAAACCTTCCCGGAAAAGAGAAATATCGCGTGCAACAGCAGCTTTGTGTATGAGGTGGTTTTTATACAGCAAAAAGCCTATTACGGCATCGTTGTTTCTGAAACTGATGAAATATGATTTTCTCTTCACTTTCTATTGTCTTCTACGCATTTTGATTGGCAAATGAGGATGTAAGCAAATGAACCGATTGGCTGAAAACAGTTTTCCCCCTTGCTGCACACATGCAGTAATGAAAACGTACATACTGTATATCACTATGTTTTCTTGGGTTTTTCCTTTCTACCCCAAGCTACTACTTAGTATTACTACTTGATCCTCTTATTGATGTAAAATATTGAATTGCATAAATACAGTACATACATGATATATCATAATAGTGAAGTACCATCATTTTGAAACTATATCTTATTCATCATAGGTGCAAAAGACTTGAAGTACTTTGGTGCAGTTTATTTCTATTTTGGCAGAAAAGGTCAGAAGTATCCAAAATCTGCCGACCTTGTAATCAAAGGCAATACGACATTTGAGAACTTTGGCTACACCCTTCTTGCCGCTGATCTAAATAGGGATGGGTTTAAAGACCTCATTATTGGATCTCCTTTTGCTGCTGCTGGTGGACCACAAAGAGGGCGCGTTGATATTGTTATTGCAACATCGAAGATTTCGGAAATAAAACGGGTTGTCCTTGCAACAGGATCTCACGATTATCAATGGTTTGGCTTCTCGTTGGATTTCTATAGCACAAAGTCACAATCAGTGCTTTACGTAGGAGCTCCAGCTTCAAGGTATCAACGAATTTGATTTATAAGTTTACAAATAGTTGTGAATAGCTAGATTTGTTGTAGACTTACGGTTCACTGACAAATGCTGGAATTTAGTTCCAAAGTAAGAGCACACGTGACAACTATATTATGATACAATAGACCACGTGATTGGATAGCTATACATTTTATATACACAGTACATGTCTTTTTATAAAAAAGTGGTTTTTAGGAAAGTAATACTCATGTACTCAAGAAGGTAAGAAAGTTCAGTACTGAATGTCTGAGACCGTAGAAAGTTGATAGGTTCATATACATTTAAATTTTCAAGTTTACTGCATGTCCACCATCTCTTTTTTGTAGTTCAAGTATTTTTCCTTTGTTAATGACTGTATTTCAGTGCTATGATTATGTAGTGCATGTCTGTCTGTGTATTACTGTAGTGTTAGCAACCTAAGCATTCTTGCAATGTAAATCTTAAGAAAGTTCCAGACGAAGATGGTTTCAGAACTGGGCAGAAAGCACTTTCTTTTAAGAAACATGTATCATATTACATAACATTACGTCACATTATATCGCATTCTGCCACATTTAGACTATTACATCACCACGTTTGATCACATTGCATCACATTCTAGATCATGACATCATGCTTCATCATATGATATCATCACGTGTCGTTACCTTTATTACATATTGCAGCCATGCACAGCACATAACATAGAACTGAAGAACATAACATCACATTACATGATGTTACTTTAGACTCATTTCATGTTACAGTTGGTTATGTAAGGGTGTGGTTGTTTAAACCCCAGACAGCGGAACTTCGACAGGATCGGAACAAAGAAAGTACTACTGCTTGTATAGTTAAGCCACACAGTAAAATTAATCTATCATGTACTTCTCTTCTCAACTCTCTATATCTCAGAGTACTAATTCCTTACTTAATCCAATCTGCAATACAGACGGGGGTAAATGAGCGTAGCTCATTTCATAGCTTGAATGCTGTCTTTTATTATTATATTATAACAAGGTCTCTCACAGTTACACCATGTTACAGCTGGTTACATTACATCTAGTTACGTTACGCTTACATGCAATCCCTGCTAAAGTCTTGGGACACTGACATTACTTTTTGACTAACAGAGCAAACTCCTCCACTTCCCCCTCAAGACAGAGTTGAATAAAACAGAGATTACTCTCAGCAGATACGTTGACTTGCTTTCAAATAGCACTCAAGCACCTCAGTTTTTCCCTCAACATTGTTTTAAGGGGGAGGGACTCATTGACCATCATGTTTGATCGGTAACATACTATTGTCAAATGAACTGCATTATTTAGTAAGTATTCCAAGGACTTTTGGCAGTGATTGTAGTATCACATTACGTCACTCCTAGTTCATATTTCGTTTAGGCAATGTGCCAACAAAGACTGCTCTTACTCACCAAAGGATGTTCAAGAGAAAGGACGAGTGTATATTTATGATGTTTCATATCCAAATGTGAAACTTCTTTCTACGATTGATGGGCCGGCAGAATTTTCCAAGTTTGGTTCGTCTTTGGCTGTTGGTTACCCATTTGGAGTCATGTCTGGCCCTGTGTTGGCTGTTGGTGCACCTTCACTTGGTAAGTTAGCAATTTATTTCTTTTGTTTTGATTTCATTCAATTAGATTACTCTGCTTCATAAAGCCAGTTAGCAACACTGTAAAGGCTAACTCATAAGGACCTAAGATTTTGAGGTGAACTTGTTCATGTTTTCATGAGATGAGGTAGTTCCATCAGTCAGGCTGTAGGCTTTTACCACTAATCGTATCCATACAGACTCTGCCTATCACAGCTATGTATGCTATGTTTTTAGAGCGTACATGAAGAGTTGACTGGCAAACAGGCTAAAGTTATTTCTCAACGTATATAGAATGAAACCATTTATAGGAACCTGGTTGGAATATCAGGCTGAATAGGTTCCACCTAATCGAAATAAAAATATGTATGATTTTTTTCAGGCTATAGGATTTGGGGGCTTTTACTGTAGAAGGTAGTAGAAGGAGTGTCTTTCGGTTTAAGCTCAAGTACCAACTGATCAGCTCTCTATTTATGCTTTTGGAAGACTTTTGTGAAATTTAATCATTTGAATCTTCATCGTTTTTCTAAATCAAAATTTGTCCTTCTAGATTTGAAAGGTCATTTGATCACTGGTATACCGTATACTTTCACTCAAGCTGGGAGAGTTTATTTGTTCAACTTAACCTCTGTCAATGCTGCAGGGACTGGTATTCAAAATGAGGCAGAATTCTTAAGCGATAAAGTTGTAAGCACTTTCTCAGGTGATCGTGATTATGGACATTTTGGGATGTCATTGAAGTTTAGGGACACAAACGATGATAAATTCCAAGATTTGATTATTGGTGCTCCATTTCGAACTGAAGATTTCACAGAAGAGATAACAGGAGGTGAGTGCTTTTTAATTATGCAGCTTATTTTCAGCCAATTCAAGGATTTTAGGCCATCATTAGAAGTTTGAACTTTTTTGACTCGAGGAAACAACTCTTTAAGCTGGCATTGCATAACCCTTTCTTCTTGTGTCAGCTGCCTTTGTTCAATAGCTCTATGTGATACTTAATAAATCATATGAAACCGAAGGGTTGTATCACTCATAGAAAGTGTAAGACAGTTTTGTGATTTTCTGTGATTTTTGTAATTGATTTTTGTCATTGATTTTTGTCATTGACTTTTGTGACTTTTTGTGATTTTTGTGACTTTTTGTGATTTTTAGTAACTTTTGATGTGATTATTGTTATTCTTTACGATTTTTTTGTGATTTTCTTTTGGGATATCTACTTGTTAATTTTTGTGATGTTTTGGGATGTTTCGTGATCTTCCCAAATAGTGTACGAGATTTTTCTGAGTGATTTGCCCCTCGGATGAAACTTCGAATGAGAGAATTTGATTAATTTTTTGTATGAATTGTCTTTGCATGTTTGTAGCATGCCTTTCTCTTAGCTGTTGCATGTAGTTGCTATAACTGACTGGAATCGAATGACAGACCTCCTGGTTTCTTTAGTATCGTTGAAGTGCAACAATTCTCCAATTAGAAAATCATACTATAAGTACGCATTCATGACTGTGAAAGGTGCCACTTCAATAGAAATGACATGAGCAATAAATCAAGTTCATCACTTCATGTAACAACTGCAAGTTTTCAGACAGTTGTCATTGTCATTTTGCCGATTAAATGAAAATGAAAATTAGTGATTATAGCTTGTTAATAATCATCATTGTTATGATATGTGATTACACACATGATATTACTATTCTCAATGTTTCATAGCTGAAAGCGGATCTTTGTACATATTCAATGGTGGCAAATCATTTCCGCTCGGGGATGCTACTGGAAATTGCAGCTCTATCTATGTTGAACCGTGTCCATCTCTCAAGGTTTACCAATTTTCTTCCTATGTTAGCAGTAGACTCCTTAGCATGTCATCTTGCTTTTGTATAAGAATTTTGATACAAAAAATAGTACTGAAACATCAAAGTTTAAATAAAAGTATTGGAAACCCCTCCCCCCCCCAAAAAAAAGACAATGTTGAGCTGAAGATTTTGTTTTCTAAGAGTTCTCTTGAAGCAATTTGACTTCTGTACTTCGTGTCAAACCTGTATTAGTCAGCAGTGTTTCCAGGGGAAGTGAGGAGGGGGCTGCTGCCCATCCAAGTCAAAAATATTGTAAGTGTTTCAAGACTTTTGGTGGAGATTGGAGCTTTGTTAATGACGGTGCGGTGTAAGATCATCGGGAGCTGATTTCACATCAAGTACAAATTATGAATTTTTGCAAGATTTTGAAATCAAGATTATTATGCAAATATGAACATGCTGCAATAAGTACTATAAATAGAAAACTATGATATTAAATTGATAGACAGAGACTAGCAGCTAAAGGCAATTCTTTGAAATTTCATTTGAAATTTTTGGGTATTAGCTAGGTGCTTTATTCTTATTTGCTTCCTCCACGATACGTTTCCCTTTCACATCCAAATTTTAAATGTCACCGAAAATGAAAGTAAATTCTATATGCAAAATTCGTATTTGATTTTAGGCCTCGAAAACCTTCCATGGATCTGAGGTTAGTCTAGCTGTGGATTTTTACATAAGTTTTGTAAACACACTCTTTGTGCTTCAATATTGCATGAGACATACAAAGTCGAAGTGAAGTTAGGTTGATGTTTCACTATATGTTCATGATGTCTGCTGATGTCTGCTGATGTCTGCTGATGTCTGCTGATGTCTGCTGATTTCTGCTGATTTCTGCTGATTTCTGCTGATTTCTGCTGATTTCTGCTGATTCTATTATTTTAGATATAATTATTTGTTGTTTTACTACATTTTTGCTTTTATTTCCTTCTATTGCCCATTAAGACATAGGCAGGCATCGGTACTACTTTCCAAAATTTCTTGGTTTCTAATTAGATTTGGTTCCGGCCTTGATTTTGTCAACCAGCTTACTTTCTTTCTTCAGAGTCTGCTTTATTCCAAGTACTTTATTTTTATTTGCAGAATAACGCAAGATTTGGAACGTCGTTCGATATCTTTAAACAGTTTCTGTTTGTGTCTTCGCCTCGAAGTAGCCAGACATCTTTCCATTCTGGCTCAATTGCGTTAATGAAGCTTGTTTGATTAGTCTATTCAGTACTGGTATATTTTTACAACATTAATTGGTTTTATAATATATTTAGAAATCCACAGAGATACGCAAAATCATCATCAGGAAAAATAATATGTGATATTCATTTTTATGTAATTTAATTGTTGAATACATTCATAAGTTTTACAAGGACTCCTTTCCTATTTGCTGAATGCTAGTTGAGGTCATTTCAGTGACCATTTTCAATATGTAGCAAACAGCAGCGATAAATATAGTTATGGTAGCTGTCCTCCCACAGTTTGAAAAACATCATTCGAAAATCTCAACCAGGTTGGTTCAGACTGATTAACTGATGTGCCTTTTTCATCTAAGTGAAGATGCCAATGGGCGAATTGTGGGAAAATTTTCTCTATTTCGCAACCTCAAGGATATTGTTTGGAATAAAGGACTAAGCAAAGGTGCATGTCACAGGTGGAGTAAATCCGGAATTTTAATGATGAGTATTGATTCGTTAGCCAGACCTTATGGGCTACCGCTGCTAACTACACCATGGCTTATTCTGCAATAAAATGGTCTTTACTATCTAGCTCCAAAAAGTGGGAACATTCTTTAAGCATACACTTGTCAAAATGTGAAGCATCGGGTAAAGACCGTAAGGTGAACCGAAATATATAGCCAGATGCGCATAGATTTATCTTCTTATCTGTCTGTATCTTACTAAATATTTTGGTTCACCTTTCGGTCGTTATCCGGCGTTTCACACTCTGACAAGTGTCGGACGCAAAAGCCTTTCAGTGTGCTTAAAGAATGTTCCTGCGTTTTCGAGTTATAGTGAAGTTCTTTTTTTTTTTATTATTATTATTATAAATGTTTAGGGAGGGTAGCCCTTCAGCCGTAGCTGCTTTTCAAGGGGCCCTCCATCTAAATATACTACAAAATAGGAATAAAATCCTACATAACTTAAGTACAATAAGTAAAATCCTACATAACTTTCTTAATTACAATAAGTACATATAATGTTCTATTTGAAAAATTAAAAATACTAGTTAGAGGAAAAAAAATAGAATAAAATAAAGGAGATGACTGAAATGACATAAAGTGACTATAACAACGTCTTGAAGGAGATCAGGCTAGAGGCTCGCTTTGATGGATCTTGGAGACCATTCCAAAGTTTAGCACCCCTATACGAAAAGCTTTTCTGGCCAGTCGAGGTGTTCCTCTTTGGCAGCGTAAGATCAGTGTCCGTACTCCTTAGGTTGTATGAGGGATTGGTGGAGTTTGCCACAAACAGGTCTGAGAGGTATTGTGGGGTGAGCCGATTTAATGATTTGAATACCATAACTCGCGATTCAAACTGTATCATATCATTAATCGTTTTCCAACCCAAACTTTCTATTAATGGTTTACTAGGGGCATCGTAATTGCTACCGGTGATGATTCGGGCAGCTCGATTTTGAAGTTTCTGTAGCTGGTGGATTTCGGCTGCACCACACACACCCCACACAGAACAGCAGTACCGGAAGCTAGGATCAATGACACTGGTGTAGAGATTTTTAAGCGCATGGAAAGGAAGATATCTTTTTGCATATTTTAACATACCAAGAGATCGTGAAATTTTTTTAGATGTTTCCTGAATATGCTTCTTCCAGTCAAGAGAATTATCAATGTGAACTCCTAGATACTTGGCGTTTTGAACAGCTCCTAGGGTTTCATTGCGCATTTGCAGACAAAGTTGTTCATTTTTCTTTTCTAATGCAGCTTGCTTGTGCTTTGTTGAAATGGTCATTGACTGCGTTTTGGCTACGTTCAGGGACAGTATATTACCACTGAGCCATGAATCCAAAGCTTCAAGGTCCTTGTTTAATCCCTCATTTAGCTTATCAACGCTATCAGCTTGGAAGCTTATACAAGTGTCATCAGCGTACATATAAACTTTAGCATTATCGATGACCATAGGGAGATCATTGATGTAGATTGAAAATAGCAGGGGTCCAAGACATGAACCCTGAGGTACTCCTAGGCTTATACTTTGGACTCTGGAGTCGCAGCCGTTGACTCTTGTGAACTGAGTGCGCTTTGACAGGTATGACTTAAACCACTCTAGCTCGTGGCCCTGAACACCATAGTGTGCGAGCTTTTGAAGAAGAATTCCGTGATCAACTGTGTCAAAGGCTTTCTTTAAGTCTACGAATACGACCCCTGCATATTTTCCAGCATCTACACCATTTAGCCAATCATCAGTACATTTTAACAGAGCTGTTGTTGTAGAATGATGGGCCCTAAAACCAGATTGACAGGATGCTATGAGGCCATTAGTGCTCATATATTCATATAGCTGGTTGTAAACTAACTTTTCAAAGAGCCGCGATATTACAGGGAGAACTGATATTGGTCTATAATTCGATTTTGCGTTTTTATCTCCTTCTTTAAAAATGGGAGTGACTCTTGCAATCTTCCATTGGGCAGGGAAGACACATTTTAGTATTGATTTATTAAAGATGCAGCATAGTGACTTGGTAATGAATGGCAGGGAAATTTTTAAAAAGTAGCTAGAGATATTGTCATTTCCAGAGCCCTTTGATGTCTTCATCTTGCATATGGCATCTCTAATATGTGTGCACTCGACCTCTTTAAATTCAAAACAGACGGCAGTTTGATTTACAGTGTATTCTGAAGTATCAACAGATTATTCACTTATAGAATGGTCTTTATTGCGTAAGTTTTAATGCTGAACAGATTTGCAAGATGTTGAAGGCCTTGCTGCCTCTATGCTTAAAGACCTGGTGTGTTTGTGTACTTCCAAGCTCTTATTTTTGATGGAGTAGCACAGGCCTCTCAAATTTCAGTGCTAAGAATTTGTGAAAAATTTACTGCTTTCAAAGAATTTTCCCAAGGGGGTTCTAGCAGCTTGTCTCCAGAAACTTTTGAAAGTTATGTTTTTGAAAATTGGGTGAATCTGGCATTTCTTGGCATATCCACTCTTAGATGTTAGTGCCATGTAACAAGTCTTTCGAAAAGTGCTTCCAGTGTACTACTGGCTACTTTCCCTCTGACACAACAGTTGACCTATGATGAATCTAGTCGCAAATCTATCAATGTTTTTTTTAACTGTGTGAACGTCTTTCATACGTGTGAGGCCGAGAACGTATCAAAGTCTTTTCGAGCCTTAGAGTGCGTGAGGCTTGTAAGGTTTGATGGTATACTTGGCTGCATTACTCACTTATCAAGTGAAGCATATAGCGAACTACTAGAGCACTTTCTTGCAAAAATTTCATGGTACTAACTGAATACTGGCATCAACAGAATACAGTAAATCCTCGAAGTAAGTACCCCCTTGTGGGCATATTTATTTTTGATAATTCTTGGGTGGGGACTTATGCGAGAGAACTTGTACAGTTATTTGACACATACTGCATACAAAACTCGTAGTCAAAACTCCTTTCTACAACAGTGAAGGAACAGTCTAACTTTAAGATCAATCTTTATCAAGGTCTTCATCACCCTCTGTGGTGGGGGCTTATTCGAGGGAGGCAATTTCTAGGATTTAAGGTGTGGGCATTGGGGGTAAATACCCCAAGTCTTTTACCAAGCGTGGTACTATAGACTGATCCAAAGTCTCATAGACATGAAAAATCAGGGAATGGTCTGTGTTCTTAGTCACCTAGCGCTTAACATGGTAACATTGCGCTGAAAACGTATCTCTCTAACATTTTACCTGATCAGGCAACACTCTTCATGGAGTAGCAAAGAGGCCTATTCAATTTTCTCACAAGCAGTTCAATGATTCTATCTGCCATTTTCTACCTAGACAGGATGCATATCTATGGTCTAACAGAACTTTTCTTACTAGATTATAGGCCGTGTTTCAAAAGTTTTGTCAGGCTCCGCCCCTGACCTCCTACTCCCTCTTCACTCCCTCCATTGGTAAGTGAAATAAAACTGTGTAACGTTTTCCCGAAGCTGAGCAGTGATAATGAATAAATTACCCAAACAGGGGTTGTTCGTCCCCTGCCCCCGTGGGGTGAGGGTAGGAGGAGGGTGTGATTGCCACCTCTCTCCCAAATCTGTTGCCTCAGTGATCAGTGTGCACTGCTCAGTGTCAGTGTGTTGCATTCGTCAGCCTTGGTTTCATGCTGTTTACGAGGCTAACCTAACATGCCTACCATGATGAAAACATAATATGGCGGGCTGTTGTGAGTCAGGCTTCCCAATACATATTGACAGTATCTCGGATGAAATCCTCTTGGCTGTTTTAAAATTATTAAAAATTGATGATATATTAAGGGTTTCCTGCGTTTGTAGACGATTTAACCGTCTTGCACACGATCAAACGCTTCACAGGTAAGAAATGTGACATACTTAGCTCATTTTGTTTAGCTCCTTCTGAGCCAGTGAGCCGTCCTGTCCGCTCACGACTACCTGGTTACTCGTTTTTAAGTCTTCTGTTCTGTATGATCCCAGACTGGACACTTTCATGCGCTCTAGCGATACCATGCCCGCGCATTAACCTACGTGCTATATGTTTCTATATAGCTTATACATAAACTTGGAAGCGCAATAAACAAACGTTCCAGTCTGTCCACGATGTAATATGCTTAATCTGTATATAACTGAGGATGATTGTTGAATCAATCGAAACGTGTGTTACAATCTAAAATCAATTGTCGTTTATGTAGCATGACCAACTAAAAATGCTTTATCCTTTTTAGGCAGTGATATGATAATTAGGCTCTGTTTCAGTTCAGTTCATATACTTTAAATTTCCATTAGATACAATCACACAAACAAACAAGTAATACATAGTAAAGAAATCTAGATTAAAACATACAAACATAACTAGAAGTAGATAGATGTAGAGGAATTTCTTAAGGAGGAGTTCTCCCAGTAGCATAGCTAATCTTGGAGAGATCCTCCCCCCCCCCCTTTTCAAGAGACAGTCAATGATCATTTATATAAAAAGAAAAGAGCGCATTTTACTTAGGACTTGCAATAGTTTATTTTGATTGGCCTTATGATTGGTAGTTGTTTAAGAGAAATGTTTTAAGTTGTTGGCGAAAGCTACAGACAGATGGTGAAATTTTTATGTACATGGTGATTGTATTCCAACACTTGGCACCAAAGTAATGCACAGACCTGAAACCATATTGGAGGATATTTTTATGAATTATGTAAATGTCATACTTGCCAACTTGTTGGGTGCCATATTGATGAACAGATTCAGCCAGTGGAAAGAGAGATGTTTGAAGGCACTATGTTGATAGAGATAGAAAAAGCATTCAAACTACTTTGTTGCATTTTTCTTTTCAGGGTCGTAGATTTTGGTAGTGCAGGAAACAACCTGTTTTTGTCAGGAAAAGTCTTACAATCCTACATCACAAAGCATGCAACATGGATTGAGTCTTTTGTTCTCTTGGATTGTTACTGGATATCAGCACACAAAATAGCAAATATCCTGAAAGCATGTCACAATCTAAATGAACTGAATATTATTGGCTGTAAAAGATTGTCTCTGTGTGACCTAGCATTGTTAGCAGCACGAAACCCACAGTTAAGAAAACTTGGTATTTCAGTTCCATCAGAAATATATGGCTTTAAATTGTATGAACCAAATGGAGATGCAACTGAATTGAACACCCAGCTGTTTCAATTTTTTGGAAGACTGTCTAGCTTGAAACTTAGATTTGAAATATTGAGTAACTTTAAGACAATCATAAGTTTATTCCCCAAACAAATGAGATTACTAGAATTTTCTTTGGAATATAAAGGTCCAAAGCCTACATCTATAATCCATGATGGATCTGATTATTTTATTTATATTAGGTCAAAAATCCCCTTCTCTATGTATTTTGATGACAAATCACATGTGCATGGCAACATATCATTATACTTCAATGTTCTGTTCATGAACTTTGCAACAAAAATAGCCCGTAATGCTACAGAAACAAAAGAAATTGACTGCTTGCTGGTGCCTGGAAGCTCAAACGTTGTTGCCATGAACCTAATAGCCTCATACAAGACTCCATTTATTTCCATGATTGATTTGACCTCAACACATTTAACACCTGAGAAGATCAACTGGCTTGGCCATCTTACAAATCTTACTTATTTGAATCTTCAACATGTTGTTGGATTTAAAGCCAATCTAATGAAAGTAATTGCTACAAATTGTCCCAATCTTGATACTTTGAATTTGAATAGCTGTACTGAGTGGGTTGATGAGGTATGTTTTTGATTTACATTTTATTCTTACTCTTGACTTTTGGGAAATTCTGATTCAAATGAGTACTTTATATTCTTTGGAGACATACTCTTCATGCTAGTTCTAGACTCTAGAACTCAGTGTCCTTTAGTACATTGGTAGTATCTTGTTCAACACTGGAGTATGTAGTCCTATCTAAAGAAATACTGAAGGAGAAATAGTACAGTGAACCAATTTTTATGAAGTACTATAACCATCTGCATATAAACCACCACTGGATGAAGGCCATATGTGTACTTTAAGGCATCCAAACTCAGAAAATGTTTTTGATGTTTTTCAATTTAGTCTTCATCAAATTCTGTAATATTTGAATTGAGCTTGCAAAACCAGATAGTGTAAAGAGTGACCAGATTGCAAACAAAAAGTGAACTGAAATTCTTCATTGATGAACCTGACCACCAACATAGAATTTAAAGTCATTCCTGCTATTACAATCCATGAAATTCTATGTCCTCTAAGTGTCCAAAGATGCCTTCCCATCCCTCCTTACTCAATCCTGCTCTGCCATCCTTGTAGAACAGGTCTGCATCACCATCATCTTGGCCTTCTTACAATATAACCCCCCCTCTCCTTCATCTAATTATACTGTATTACCCAGAGCATTTGTATTACATATATCAATGCATTTTCTGGATATAAGAAGAATTGTTGATGATAATTGAAGCTGAAAACTAGAAGTTATGTAGCATTGGTTGTAAAAAATGTCTAGTGCAAACACATGATTATGTATATGTGTTAATTTAGTAATATGTGTTTCAATTTTTGATGACATTTAGCAAACATCCTTTTATAACAATGAGGACTTAAATTTACCCTTTCAAATTATGCACTCCATCCATAAATCACACCCCCAATTTTTGAATCCAGAATTAGAAAAAATGTGGCCTATAAGCAGGCTTCTATGGTGTTTTGACAAAGTCAGAGAGCACTTTCATGAGCTAATTGATTTTTCTCATTGGCTTTTCAAAAGTGATTATGATGTTCTGGATGGCTGGGGAGGTGGTCAGAATTAGAGCATCAAAAGTAAATATTTGTTCAACATGTCAGCAAGACAACCGTGTTTTGGTATTATTGAAGCTGGGGATAGGAATCAATCTTTTTAACAAAAAGCTACTTTAAGTCCCATTAGATAGGGGTTGGAATAGTAGGGATGGTTGTAAATTTCCTAAAGACCCGGTAGACAGGGGGGTCAGGATAGACAGGGTGAGTGGAAAATTTGCCTGATTATAGTAGCTATGTATGGGTTTCACAAGTTGTTTCAACTGTAAGAAAAACGAAAAATATGATTTTCTGAAGTTACCTAATACTTACGTGAATTACAGACTCAAAAATAATAAGTGGGGTCTGGAATAAGAATGTCCTGGGTGGATTTTTTCAAAAAATTAATTAATAAGAGGAGTTACTTTCTTCAGGACTCAAGTAGATATTAATTGCATAGTCATTAACAGGCATATACTAATGTAACTCATTAATTAATAAGAGGAGTTACTTTCTTCAGGACTCAAGTAGATATTAATTGCATAGTCATTAACAAGCATATACTAATGTAGTGCAGATTTACTTAATTTTCTCTGTGTTATGCTTCTTTTGAGGTCTACCCATTTTGTGTGGCTTTCCCATTTTTAGGATCTTTGTGCATTGAAAGCATTATGTTTAAACTGCTTGAGATTGAAACATCTAAATGTTGGCCAGATTTGTTGGCATTCATCACCAAACCAGTATGATGACAAAATATATACAATTATTGCGAAGATGAAGAACCTTAGGTCATTGTCAATTGCACCATGTTGCCTTGTTAAATCGCCTGATGCAAGTTCAAGCAACTCCACTTGTAGTATAAGCAAAGCAATAGGAAAGCAAAGTAATCTTATTGAAAAAGAAGAGATCAGTCATGCACACTGTGAGAGAGCATCATCATCAGCACCTCAATCCATACTGAATGCTAAGGGTACACCAGGCATAAGATTTGTATCACCTGGGTACACCACAAGACTTGCTGCTCAACAAAGAAATCTTGAGGCTAGAGTTATACAGAATGGGAGTGGATTAGATGATTTGGTTAAAGGTTTAAGAGACATTGAAAAGCTTGAATTAATAGCAGCTGGCTATTCATCAGTTTTCAGTGTTCCTTTAAATAGGAAATTGGATTCTTTTGTTTGGTATGGTTTGATTGTTTTATAAGTTGATATTTCTTTGTCTGTAATTTAACTCTGGCATACAGTCTTTCTTGTTTTATTTTAAATAATATGTGGTTTGCTTGTTTGGATTTTTTGCAAAGTATGATAGGCAATCAGGACCAATGTTTCCTTCATATGCATCTTGACTGTCTTCTTTCCTTTTTAGTCCCATCACAAGAACTGTTCTTGATGCTTCATTTCTTCCTTTGAGAAACTGGACAAAACTGAGAGACCTTACTCTTGCAGGTATTTTAGCAACAATGTTTATTTGATTATGACTCATCTTTATTTTATGATATTTCATTTTTGATAATTTTGTGATAGTTATTTAAGATTTCAATTCACCAGCAGAAGAATAATTTTGAATGGCTACTGACAGTTTGTTGTTTTGTTACCACAGTTCAAAAATTTTCTCAAATTGCTATTAGTCAGGTTTTGCCTTATCAGCACTATGTGCTGTTATTTAGTTTATGAACTTTAAATGAAATACACTTTCTAAGTTTTGAATGGCATTTGCTTTATTCTTTCTTTTTCAAATATTTCTTTTGTACAACCCTTATTAATAGCAATAGTTTTGTAGTGAAAAAGTTTAAAAGGGTATCCTGTATTAGTACACATTACAGTGTAGTTCTTTGCATTGTGGTAATGTGATGTGTAATTATGTTGGTTATTTGTACATGTTTCAATTAAAGATTGATAGCCTTGTATAAAGAACTTTTATTCAAGATAACTGCATTTCATCCATCATTATAGCTGTGAGATGAATAACACATTAAACTCAATACTTTAAATTGAGTCAGTTCAAAGTTTGAAAGTTCTGTTTAAGTAGGAAATCCTTTAGAGTGTTTTACTAGGATCTGAGGTTTCACTGTCGACATTTGCTTGTCATATGCAAGCAATTGCAAACATACATGTGACCTGCGATTTTATCCATCAATTTAGGCTTGCATGGAATGGGTGCATTCAATTCACTGATTGAAATCACCAAATGCTGTACAAATTTGGAGCAACTTTCCTTAGCAAGCATTGGATTGCCAGGCAATGCTATGGCATTAGCAGCATTACCAGAAGCAATCAAGTATTGTCATCATCTTAAAAAGCTAAGGTGTCTTCATAATTGCTATGTTGTATTCATATTTGTTTCTATTTGTAACTGAATTATAAATGCCACCTCAATGATGTATGCGACTTTTTGTCCACCTGCTAGTTACATTGAAAATGTTCGGGAGTTTTTTTTTTAGTAATTAATGTCAGGGAAAGGCCAATAGAGCCTATAACAAAGCCCTGACAAAGGAAGAAAGAGAAAGGAAAGTTAATTAGATAGGAAGATGAGATCAAGTTTGTTGATGTTAGATTTGAAGCAAGATAAGTTGTAGGATTCAGGAAATGAAGTGGAAGGTAAGGTGTTCCAAAGTTGACGGGTTCTTGGAATGAAAGAAGATTTGTGGGAAAAATTTCGTGGATTAGATAATGTGGCTTGGAAAGGGTGTGACTGAGTAGAGTTTCTAGTGAGTCGAACATGCTTCAGGGGATCAGGAATAATATTCTTGATTTCCAATGAGCAATTTCCATGAAAAAATCGATAGAAAATGGACAGATCTGCTACCAGACGACGATGAGAGAGGGATTGGAGAGATTTGGTGAGACTAGGATTATTTATGAGACGGACGGCTTTGGACAGGACTTTGTCAAGAAGATGTAGAGAAGATCTGGGAGCACCACCCCAAACATGGGAGCAGTATTCCAGAGAAGGACGAATCTGAGATTTGTATATTATCAGTAGCTGAGAAGGAGAGAAAAAGCCACGGGCTCTAGAAAGGAAGCCAAGTTTGTGAGATGCATGTTTAGCAATGGAGTGGATGTGGGTTTTCCAAGAAAGATTAGATGACACTGACTGACCAAGTTGAGTGAAAGAAGATGAGATGTCCAGTTCATGGCCACTTATGAATGCAGGGGGGGGGATCTTGGTGATGTTTACGTGAAATAACAACCTGTGTCGAGCTGCGAGCTAGGAGTGGCTCCTGTCGCGAACTGGCATAGCAGACAGCCCGATATTATACACCAGCTGATAAGGCAGCCTCCCAAAGCGCTACCAATGGGTTCGGGTTTCTGTACTATTTGGCGGCAGGCCTGCAGTGCACCTTTTCCAACGGTACCCTCAGATATAGCCTGGGATCAAACAAGCTCAGCAGTCTCCCACAGCCACTGACCACACTAACCTTACCTATCAAAAAGGCCCGGACTCTCTATCCTAGTGCTAAAAGAGATAAAGTCCTTAAAGGCACCATTAGATAGAGTTGTGATACCACCCCGGACGATGAGATAACTCATCTACCACCTATGAAATAGGGTGTGGTATTGATTGTTTGTATTGTGTAGTAAAGTGCACATTTTTCAAGTTCATCAGGAATGCCGTAAGTGTTTGATTTCTGCTTTTAATACCAACTCTCCACACCTCAACGTCTGTAAGTACGCAATGGAAGAATTTGATATTAGCAAGGAATTCTACTGATTGGTCTCTAGTAAACGGGTAAGTTTGAATAAATGGGGAGGGGACTGGAAGTTTCTGAAAAGATTTCTGATTAGTCGTCAAATGAGAATAAAACAGAAATTATATCAACTCTATCCACATATTAGCCTCAGAAATCTTTACGCCTCGTAAAGATCGCCAGCAAATAAATCCGAGAAAATTTTTCTGTCTACATCATCTGTGTTGTCTTTCACCCCCTGGTTACCAAAATTAATAAGCGGATGGGGGACTGTAATAACCTCTCGGGGATGGAAAGATTCCCAAACTTACTAAACGCCTCTACCGTTCATTAGAGATGAAGGAACATATCTATATCAATTATTATTATTATGTAGTGATAGCAACGTATGTGTTTGGTGGATGTGCTAGGATGTTAAATGGGTTTTATCATGTTCTATATACGTCATTGGAAAGATGCAATGCTGTTTATTGAACCATCCATTACAGCTTTTAACTTAAGGTTGTATATTCAATGTGCGAATTGTAATGATTTCCAAAAACAGTGTGACTCTAGTCATATGTATCAGAGTTTAGTCACTTTTGGATTGTAGAGATATAGTTTCGTAGGGAAACTAGTTTTCAAATATGTGCTAGTTTAGAATGCTCTAAGATTTTGTACCCAGGTTGCGATGAATTTGGTTTGTTTTGTTTAAATAGGAACAAAATCTTGATCTTTTGCATTTGCAGGCTTGATCAACCACATTTCAGCAGAATCGAAAAACTGATGACATCTTTGCAACAGAACTGCCGGCGTATTGAATGCATTCTGATCGCGTGCAAAAATAGCAGAATACCGCCAAATATTCAGAGTTATTCTGGCCTCTTTGATGCGGTAACTTTTCCCTTTCTTATTTGTATCTATGAAATCATATGTGTCTCCAATTCGTGCATTTGCTATGTTTTCGTTTTATTGCATTTTTGTGCTCACTTTCCTTTCAACTAAATGGACACCTCTTTCCCAGAAATTTACTAATATCAAGACGACTCTCCATTGAACTTGCAACAAGATGTGCTGTATTTTTCAGTGTGCTAGAATTTACATTTGTTAGTTTGCAGATAATTTGTGTATAATTCTCTTGTCTTTGCTGTTTCAGTGTAAGAGATTGTGCATCTTTCAACTTTTCTCTGGAGCTTCTGGGGTATTTGGCAGAAGTTTGAGTAAGAAACTGACCAAAAGGTAATATCATACATTGCTGTTTTACAATGAATAAATGATAATGACCTATCAGATTTGTGTGATTTCCAAAGTCATTTTGAACGGGATAGTGCTCAACATCAGTTCATATAGGGAATTGGCATATTAGTTAGTGTTGCCCCTCAGGAATTTTTAAACCATCAAGACAATTATCTGAAACTCCATTAAGATCGCGCTGTCACTAACTAAGAAAAACTTTTCATGGTGTACAATAAGGAATGATATAAATTTTTTTCATCTGACCAGACATACACTGCATGCCATATTGATTTGACAAACTTGGCTAGGGTGGAGAATTTTTGTTATTCGTTTCAGTTCAATTATTTAGTCAATGGTATGTAATTTGGTCTCTTCAGTGTGCACCATGCCAATTTACCCACATTATACAGCTGATTTACAGGCTTTTACAATATTATTTGATTGGAGCCATAAAAAGTTTCCCTTTCCTTAAAATTCAATTGTGGCCAAAATGTTGAAAGTTAATGATTATCAACATATGGATACAATGAGAGCGATTTTCTTTTATCAAATGGATTTATATCTCATTTTCTGCAGGAAGTTATTTTATTATATTCAGATTTGTTGTGAAAGTCATAGACATGTTTCCTATGATTTTTAGTATATTGCAAATAGTGGGATTTAAGTAGTGTATTTTTACGCTATTTTTATGTCCTCTATTAATGCAGCATAATCCCGTTATAACGTACTCGGTTATAGCGTACCTTCGGATATAACGTACCATAGTCGCCGGTCCCGGCAAAAGGCTCACACATACCCTTATAAAAATACTCCGGTTATAACGTACTCGGTTATTACGTAGTTTCGGTTTTACTGTAACCTCTTTTGGTCCCTCGAGGCAAATATATTCGGTTATAACGTACTTCCTTGCTGCTTTTGCGTTTTCCCTTTCCGAATCAGTCGTAGAAACCATCAACACTGTTAATATTACCTGTAATAGCTGTTTTAAGTAAGCATACTACTCGTGTACCAAGCAACCACACATCTGATGCAGCTGTACATAACGCTTGGATTAAAAAGACTGTTCAGGAGTATTTAACAGACTTTTTTAGACCTTACAGGAAATAAACTTTAATTATGAACATAGCAACTAAATCCAGGGACGCTGTAGAGGGGGCAGAGGGGACAGAGGGGAGCAAGCGCCTCTCCTGCCTATTATTTGAGGGAGGAGGGGGAGCAAAAGTGCCCTTTTTTGAAATGCAAAAGAATCCTTTTCAGACATTGATAGGGTACAAAGGAGATACAGTAAGCTACATAAATTACATGATTGGAGGAGATATATATTTGTATGATTGTGAGAAATATAGCCCTTGCCAAAACGATGGAATGAAAATGTTCCAAGAGGTGTCTTAGGTCCCAAAGAGGTGTCTATTCTAGTCTGTGCCCTTTTGATCCTGGTAGTCCCCTTTTGATCCTGGTAGCCTTATTAAAACTGCCCCACTACTAAATTTGATGTTAGTCTTTCAATATCTTTCCATATTATGACGCTTAGCCTAGCCTCTAGTTTTACTATTTCAATCTTTAAAAGCTACAGGAGCTGCCCAAAAGCATATATCATTCTATACTTTACTAAGTCTGGTATATTCCTTTTTCTTCGGTTATAACGTACTTCGGTTATAACGTACCAAATCAGTTGGTCCCTTGAAGTACGTTATATCCGGATTATACTGTACTTCAAACTAGTGAGTAGAATAGTAATGGCAATAAAAGTACATGTGACTAGAAGTCTCAGGCTAAATTTGAGTAAGTCTAGCGCACACAGGATGCATTTGTGCTTCAAACACAAAGATTTCGCAGTTTGAAACATTGCGGCTCGTGTGCGCTGCTCATACACAGAGACTTTGTGAAACGAGAGGTGTGTCACTCGTACAAAAGTGTACTGGGTTTTTGTGATTTTTGCGATTGTTTGTGACGTTTACTCTGATTTCCGTTATTCTTCTGTGACTTTACTGCAATTTTTGTTTTTTGTGATTTTTTGTCACATTATTGTGATTTTTGTAATTTTGTGGTGATTTTTTGTGGTTTTTTGTAATTTTGTCACAGAGTTTAAGAGGTTTTACTGAGTAATTTGCTGCTAGGATTGAAGCGCAAAATTGCCAGTGTGCACTGAGCTTTGGGTGGTTTTGCTGCGTTGCATATTTGATTACCATATTTTCTCTAATGAACGCTGCCCTCTGATAAACGCCGCATCCAAACGAAAAACATAATTTTTATCTTTCACAGATATCATAAAGAGCGTCCTCCATTGTCCATCAGTATACTACATTTTAATCAGTCATTAACGCAAGATGGTTTAGATGGGATACCATTTCCAAATATACAGACATTAACGTGTTTCCAGTCAACTGTTGCACTTTGAGGCAGAGATTCTACCAACTCTACTTTATTCTTCACCTTTTAATTCCAACAAATGGAAAGTTTTGGCCTTCACTTTTAGCTATATTTTTGGCAAAATTGCATGTTATAGCCTCCACTTTTAACTATATTTTTGGCAAAATCTCAAAGATTGCAGTCTTCCTTTCTTGATTTGTTCGTAATAGTGGCAATTATGGCAAATTTTAAAGGTTATGGTCTTGCCTTTTCACTTGTTGTTAGTAATGGTAATTTTTCCAGACTTCAAAAGACACAGTCTTCCCTTTTTGACTTGTTGATAGTAATGGTAAATTTTTTGGCAAAATTCATAGGATATATGCCTTTTTACTTGTTGGTAGATCATGGTAAAATTTAGGCAAATCTCTCAAATAAGAGTCTTGCATCTGTCACTTGTAGATAATATTGGTGCATATTTCTAGAACAGAACAGCTATGTTTTTACTTGTGTCATTTACTGGTAATAATGGTTGATATATCGCAATGTTAAAGGGTTATAGTCTTGGCTTTTTGACTTGTTGGAAATGACCTGATAGTGTTCTCATTTTTGGCGGAAATCGCGGTTTATATCTCTATCATCCTAAACATAGTCATATTTTGCTCTGCACCAATCAATAGATTTATTTACATAATATTATTAACCAATAACGTGCCTCCATTTTCTATAACTTTGACTGTGTCCCCATTTTCAGACAGATTTGCTGTGACACAGATTTAGTCTTGGTAATCATTAGCACAATTTCTCATGTCGCCTTCAAGATACAGTGCCACTAATACTCTACGACTTCACTCTAAATTGACAAATGATGAAAATGAGCGATTTTTGGCCAAAAAGTAAGGCTATAGCCTTGGTATTTTGCTCACAAATGACCAAATTTGAAATTGATTGATTTTGATTGCAGATTGAAAGGTGATGAAAATGAGCGATTTTTGGCCAAAAAGTAAGGCTATAGCCTTGGTATTTTGCTCAAAAATGACCAAATTTGAAATTGATTGATTTTGATTGCAGATTGAAAAGTGATGAAAATGAGTGATGTTTGGCCAAAAAGTAAGGCTATAGCCTTGGTATTTTGCTCAAAAATGACCAAATTTGAAATTGATTGATTTTGATTGCAGATTGAAAAGTGATGAAAATGAGTGATGTTTGGCCAAAAAGTAAGGCTATAGCCTTGGTATTTTGCTCAAAAATGACCACATTTGAAATTGATTGACTTTGATTGGAGATTGAAAAGTGATGAAAATGAGCGATTTTTGGCCAAAAAGTAAGGCTATAGCCTTGGTATTTTGCTCAAAAATGACCAAATTTGAAATTGATTGATTTTGATTGCAGATTGAAAAGTGATGAAAATGAGCGATTTTTGGCCAAAAAGTAAGGCTATAGCCTTGGTATTTTGCTCACAAATGACCAAATTTGAAATTGATTGATTTTGATTACAGATTGAAAAGTGATGAAAATGAGCGATTTTTGGCCAAACAGTAAGGCTATAGCCTTGGTATTTTGCTCACAAATGACCAAATTTGAAATTGATTGATTTTGATTACAGATTGAAAAGTGATGAAAATGAGCGATTTTTGGCCAAAAAGTAAGGCTATAGCCTTGGTATTTTGCTCAAAAATGACCAAATTTGAAATTGATTGATTTTGATTGCAGATTGAAAAGTGATGAAAATGAGCGATTTTTGGCCAAAAAGTAAGGCTATAGCCTTGGTATTTTGCTCAAAAATGACCAAATTTGAAATTGATTGATTTTGATTGCAGATTGAAAAGTGATGAAAATGAGTGATGTTTGGCCAAAAAGTAAGGCTATAGCCTTGGTATTTTGCTCAAAAATGACCAAATTTGAAATTGATTGATTTTGATTGCAGATTGAAAAGTGATGAAAATGAGCGATTTTTGGCCAAAAAGTAAGGCTATAGCCTTGGTATTTTGCTCACAAATGACCAAATTTGAAATTGATTGATTTTGATTGCAGATTGAAAAGTGATGAAAATGAGCGATTTTTGGCCAAAAAGTAAGGCTATAGCCTTGGTATTTTGCTCACAAATGACCAAATTTGAAATTGATTGATTTTGATTGCAGATTGAAAAGTGATGAAAATGAGCGATTTTTGGCCAAAAAGTAAGGCTATAGCCTTGGTATTTTGCTCAAAAATGACCAAATTTGAAATTGATTGATTTTGATTGCAGATTGAAAAGTGATGAAAATGAGCGACTTTTGGCCAAAAAGTAAGGCTATAGCCTTGGTATTTTGCTCAAAAATGACCAAATTTGAAATTGATTGATTTTGATTGCAGATTGAAAAGTGATGAAAATGAGCGATTTTTGGCCAAAAAGTAAGGCTATAGCCTTGGTATTTTGCTCAAAAATGACCAAATTTGAAATTGATTGATTTTGATTGCAGATTGAAAAGTGATGAAAATGAGCGAATTTTGGCCAAAAAGTAAGGCTATAGCCTTGGTATTTTGCTCACAAATGACCAAATTTGAAATTGATTGATTTTGATTGCAGATTGAAAAGTGATGAAAATGAGCGATTTTTGGCCAAACAGTAAGGCTATAGCCTTGGTATTTTGCTCACAAATGACCAAATTTGGAATTGATTGATTTTGATTGCAGTTTAAAAAGTGATGAAAATGAGCGATTTTTGGCCAAAAAGTAAGGCTATAGCCTTGGTATTTTGCTCACAAATGACCAAATTTGGAATTGATTAATTTTGATTGCAGATTGAAAAGTGATGAAAATGAGCGATTTTTGGCCAAAAAGTAAGGCTATAGCCTTGGTATTTTGCTCAAAAATGACCAAATTTGAAATTGATTGATTTTGATTGCAGATTGAAAAGTGATGAAAATGAGCGATTTTTGGCCAAAAAGTAAGGCTATAGCCTTGGTATTTTGCTCAAAAATGACCAAATTTGAAATTGATTGATTTTGATTGCAGATTGAAAAGTGATGAAAATGAGCGATTTTTGGCCAAAAAGTAAGGCTATAGCCTTGGTATTTTGCTCACAAATGACCAAATTTGAAATTGATTGATTTTGATTACAGATTGAAAAGTGATGAAAATGAGCGATTTTTGGCCAAAAAGTAAGGCTATAGCCTTGGTATTTTGCTCAAAAATGACCAAATTTGAAATTGATTGATTTTGATTGCAGATTGAAAAGTGATGAAAATGAGCGATTTTTGGCCAAAAAGTAAGGCTATAGCCTTGGTATTTTGCTCACAAATGACCAAATTTGAAATTGATTGATTTTGATTGCAGATTGAAAAGTGATGAAAATGAGCGAATTTTGGCCAAAAAGTAAGGCTATAGCCTTGGTATTTTGCTCACAAATGACCAAATTTGAAATTGATTGATTTTGATTGCAGATTGAAAAGTGACGAAAATGAGCGATTTTTGGCCAAACAGTAAGGCTATAGCCTTGGTATTTTGCTCACAAATGACCAAATTTGGAATTGATTGATTTTGATTGCAGTTTAAAAAGTGATGAAAATGAGCGATTTTTGGCCAAAAAGTAAGGCTATAGCCTTGGTATTTTGCTCACAAATGACCAAATTTGGAATTGATTAATTTTGATTGCAGATTGAAAAGTGATGAAAATGAGCGATTTTTGGCCAAAAAGTAAGGCTATAGCCTTGGTATTTTGCTCAAAAATGACCAAATTTGAAATTGATTGATTTTGATTGCAGATTGAAAAGTGATGAAAATGAGCGATTTTTGGCCAAAAAGTAAGGCTATAGCCTTGGTATTTTGCTCAAAAATGACCAAATTTGAAATTGATTGATTTTGATTGCAGATTGAAAAGTGATGAAAATGAGCGATTTTTGGCCAAACAGTAAGGCTATAGCCTTGGTATTTTGCTCACAAATGACCAAATTTGAAATTGATTGATTTTGATTGCAGATTGAAAAGTGATGAAAATGAATGTTGTTTGGCCAAAAAGTAAGGCTATAGCCTTGGTATTTTGCTCAAAAATGACCAAATTTGAAATTGATTGATTTTGATTGCAGATTGAAAAGTGATGAAAATGAGCGATTTTTGGCCAAAAAGTAAGGCTATAGCCTTGGTATTTTGCTCAAAAATGACCAAATTTGAAATTGATTGATTTTGATTGCAGATTGAAAAGTGATGAAAATGAGCGAATTTTGGCCAAAAAGTAAGGCTATAGCCTTGGTATTTTGCTCAAAAATGACCAAATTTGAAATTGATTGATTTTGATTGCAGATTGAAAAGTGATGAACATGAGCGATTTTTGGCCAAAAAGTAAGGCTATAGCCTTGGTATTTTGCTCAAAAATGACCAAATTTGAAATTGATTGATTTTGATTGCAGATTGAAAAGTGATGACAATGAGCGATTTTTGGCCAAACAGTAAGGCTATAGCCTTGGTATTTTGCTCAAAAATGACCAAATTTGAAATTGATTGATTTTGATTGCAGATTGAAAAGTGATGAAAATGAGCGATTTTTGGCCGAACAGTAAGGCTATAGCCTTGGTATTTTGCTCACAAATGACCAAATTTGAAATTGATTGATTTTGATTGCAGATTGAAAAGTGATGAAAATGAGTGTTGTTTGGCTAAAAAGTAAGGCTATAGCCTTGGTATTTTGCTCAAAAATGACCAAATTTGAAATTGATTGATTTTGATTGCAGATTGAAAAGTGATGAAAATGAGCGAATTTTGGCCAAAAAGTAAGGCTATAGCCTTGGTATTTTGCTCAAAAATGACCAAATTTGAAATTGATTGATTTTGATTGCAGATTGAAAAGTGATGAAAATGAGCGATTTTTGGCCAAAAAGTAAGGCTATAGCCTTGGTATTTTGCTCAAAAATGACCAAATTTGAAATTGATTGATTTTGATTGCAGATTGAAAAGTGATGAAAATGAGCGAATTTTGGCCAAAAAGTAAGGCTATAGCCTTGGTATTTTGCTCAAAAATGACCAAATTTGAAATTGATTGATTTTGATTGCAGATTGAAAAGTGATGAAAATGAGCGATTTTTGGCCAAACAGTAAGGCTATAGCCTTGGTATTTTGCTCACAAATGACCAAATTTGAAATTGATTGATTTTGATTCCAGATTGAAAAGTGATGAAAATGAGCGATTTTTGGCCAAAAAGTAAGGCTATAGCCTTGGTATTTTGCTCAAAAATGACCAAATTTGAAATTGATTGACTTTGATTGCAGATTGAAAAGTGATGAAAATGAGCAATTTTTGGCCAAAAAGTAAGGCTATAGCCTTGGTATTTTGCTCAAAAATGACCAAATTTGAAATTGATTGATTTTGATTGCAGATTGAAAAGTGATGAAAATGAGCGATTTTTGGCCTAAAAGTAAGGCTATAGCCTTGGTATTTTGCTCAAAAATGACCAAAGTTGAAATTGATTGATTTTGATTGCAGATTGAAAAGTGATGAAAATGAGCGATTTGTGGCCAAAAAGTAAGGCTATAGCCTTGGTAGTTTGCTCAAAAATGACCAAATTTGAAATTGATTGATTTTGATTGCAGATTGAAAAGTGATGAAAATGAGCGATTTTTGGCCAAAAAGTAAGGCTATAGCCTTGGTATTTTGCTCAAAAATGACCAAATTTGAAATTGATTGACTTTGGTTGCAGATTGAAAAGTGATGAAAATGAGCGATTTTTGGCCAAAAAGTAAGGCTATAGCCTTGGTATTTTGCTCAAAAATGACCAAATTTGACATTGATTGATTTTGATTGCAGATTGAAAAGTGATGAAAATGAGTGATGTTTGGCCAAAAAGTAAGGCTATAGCCTTGGTATTTTGCTCAAAAATGACCAAATTTGAAATTGATTGATTTTGATTGCAGATTAAAAAGTGATGAAAATGAGCGATTTTTGGCCAAAAAGTAAGGCTATAGCCTTGGTATTTTGCTCACAAATGACCAAATTTGAAATTGATTGATTTAATTGCAGATTGAAAAGTGATGAAAGTGAGCGATTTGTGGCCAAAAAGTAAGGCTATAGCCTTGGTATTTTGCTCAAAAATGACCAAATTTGAAATTGATTGATTTTGATTGCAGATTGAAAAGTGATGAAAATGAGCGATTTTTGGCCAAAAAGTAAGGCTATAGCCTTGGTAGTTTGCTCAAGATTGACCAAATTTGAAATTGATTGATTTTGATTGCAGATTGAAAAGTGATGAAAATGAGCGATTTGTGGCCAAAAAGTAAGGCTATAGCCTTGGTATTTTGCTCAAAACTGACCAAATTTGAAATTGATTGACTTTGATTGCAGATTGAAAAGTGATGAAAATGAGCGATTTTTGGCCAAACAGTAAGGCTATAGCCTTGGTATTTTGCTCAAAAATGACCAAATTTGAAATTGATTGATTTTGATTGCAGATTGAAAAGTGATGAATATGAGCGATTTTTGGCCAAAAAGTAAGGCTATAGCCTTGGTATTTTGCTCAAAACTCACCAAATTTGAAATTGATTGATTTTGATTGCAGATTGAAAAGTGATGAAAATGAGCGATTTTTGGCCAAAAAGTAAGGCTATAGCCTTGGTAGTTTGCTCAAAAATGACCAAATTTGAAATTGATTGATTTTGATTGCAGATTGAAAAGTGATGAAAATGAGCGATTTTTGGCCAAAAAGTAAGGCTATAGCCTTGGTATTTTGCTCAAAAATGACCAAATTTGAAATTGATTGACTTTGATTGCAGATTGAAAAGTGATGAAAATGAGCGATTTTTGGCCAAAAAGTAAGGCTATAGCCTTGGTATTTTGCTCACAAATGACCAAATTTGACATTGATTGATTTTGATTGCAGATTGAAAAGTGATGAAAATGAGTGATGTTTGGCCAAAAAGTAAGGCTATAGCCTTGGTATTTTGCTCAAAAATGACCAAATTTGAAATTGATTGATTTTGATTGCAGATTAAAAAGTGATGAAAATGAGCGATTTTTGGCCAAAAAGTAAGGCTATAGCCTTGGTATTTTGCTCACAAATGACCAAATTTGAAATTGATTGATTTTGATTGCAGATTAAAAAGTGATGAAAATAAGCGATT